>CP125849.1:12500000-15000000 GCA_030408175.1 Trifolium repens
ATCCCCTGCCCCTGGTATCTCTTTTGTATTGCTCTCATCCTTTCTTGGCCCTCCTTGTGCCTTGATTGTGTGTTTCATTAATAAATGACTTTTGCAATTCAAAAAAAAAAAAAATTTATGCACCGGTTTGATTTTTTTTATTTGATATATTTCTCATGTGTAATCAATATTTATGACGAAAGAGATTTGTTCAACAATATAGATAATAAATTGATTATTTGACAATTTAAAAACATGAAATCGCACAACAAACAATTATCAAACATATGTATGAAATTTTATATATAATTAATTATTAAAATATTGATTAAAAATTTGCACCCCCTAAGCCAGGGTCCGAGCACCGCCACTGGTTCTCTTCAAAACCTATTTCAAACTATCTTCTTTATAATATACATAACCATTCATCTCTTTTTAGTAATATTCCTTTATTCTTATTTGATGTTACAGATAAGTTGTTTTGCTATAATGATGATGATTGCACTTCAAATTTATGCCGCTCTCCTCCTTATGTTAGGAAGTGTCGTTTATTTTTGTGTTATTGCGAGCCAAAGTGCGAGGAAAAGTAACATTTAAATAAATTGAAAAATGACTTTTATTTTTAACCATATAATTTCCCAGTAAATTATGATGTTGGTACTCAAAGAGTAAATTTAATAACTTGTGCAATAGCATATGTTAAGTTTAATATCATGATTTCTATAATATCTATCGTGATTTATGATCTTTCTCTCTTTTTGATCGAATGGTAATTTGCGACTAACCTTGATCTAGTAAGAGTTTTTGTCTCTTTGATTTTATTATATTTTTTATTTTTTTTGGGGACTTAGTACTTCTTGTACTCCCTGTTATGAACTCTATTTGAAGTATCATTTTTTCTTGTTATATATATAATTATATTTGCTATTAAAAAAAAATGTTAAGGTACTAAAAATAGTAATTTTTTATTAAGAAAATAATCATTTATTACTAAGTTATATATTTAATATAAAATAGACAAATTTCAAAACCATTTTACTATTTTTTTTTTTTGAGAAAAATACAAATTTACTATTTTAACCCTTTTTTTTAGCGGCAAATAAAAAATGACAAATGCTAACGAGTGCCCCCGGGGCACTCTTTAAGACCATAAATAGTAAGTTTTTTATAGAATTTTTATAGGAATGCGTAAAGTCAACGCATTGGAAATTGTGTGTTTAATTTTTTGAAAAAAAACTTTCTTTAAATGGAATGCTTAAAGAGTGCCCCGGGGGCACTCGTTAGCATCAACTAGATCTCCGCACTAGACGAACAGAGACCCGTAAACAAGGAGCTACAAAACAAAGGTGCCGTATATAAGCGGAACACAAATAAAAATACAAACACAGACATCACCTGATAGAAGTCTACTTCTAATCTCATTCTTAGAAATTACACTCTCAGCTACCAGACCACCACAGAAGACACCAACTCAACCCGTAGACATGCCACTAGACACTAACTCCCGAACTCGAATCAATAGTGTTCGGCCCATTAGAATCCAAAAAGCAGCTCCTTTAGTCAAAAGTTGGCGAACACCGGTAGATAGAAAACCTAAGTAGATAAGTCTCAACTTGCAGTCCTCCAAACAGTACAGTCAACACCAACAAGGTAAAAGTCAATCAAATACAAGAAACATGTTAAATCTCAACAGATTTGGAAACCAATAGAGACTCAAAAGGAGTCCTGCAAATCTCAACAGATTTGGAAGCGGTCAGAATGTCAAATATCCAGAAAATCAAACACACATGATATTAACCCCACACTGGCAACTCCAAAACCAAGCAATAACAAAGGAGAACATTCTAAATCACAAGACCCTACATCCGCCGCTAAACCACCTCAAGAAAGTCACACGAATCCACCGCCGGAGCTGTCATCCACCACCACGTCACCAAGTCAACACCTCCAACCACCGATGTACCACGTTTGGCTGGAGTCAAAACCAACCAAGCCTACAAATAAACAATCAGCTAGAACCCACCCTCACAAATACCAAAATCCATCCAAAACTAGAGAAACCAACACACAATATTACTTCACCGCCATTATTTTAAACTTCTTAACATGTACAAATTTGTACATGATAAAAAAAACCAATTAAATAAATGCTGGTTTATATTTCTCTAATGTTATTCGTATATAGACATATACGATTATTGGTTATGTCATGCATAATATTTTTTAAAAATTTATAAATTTTATTACTACATATATACATAAAATAATATTTAAATAAAAAAAGTTAATTGATAGTTGAGAAGTGAAAATTGAGAAAAATTAAGGGGAAAAATTGAAAATTATTCATTCTCATAATTAGGGTCGACCCATATATCACTTATAAAGGCTTTTCAATGCTTATAATAATTACAGGATTTTCAATGCTTATAATAATATTTATTAATTAATGTAATTTTATTTGAAATCTACATTTCATAGTTTTTGAGATGCAATTTTTTTTTAATTACTATTATCAATTGGTCTATTTTTTTATACTTGTGTGGCATTTTACTTGTTATAATTTTAGTTTAAATAAACTTTTGGTCTCTATGATTATCTCGATTTTTTTTTTTAGTCCATATGAAATGTTTCAACAACTTTTGGTCCCTCAAATATCACTACAAGAAATCTGACATTTAGTGACAGCAAAAAACCGTAGCTATAAGTCCAAAAACCGTGGGTATAGAACTTAAAACCTATACCCACGGGCGTTCTGTTCCGTAGAATTTGAGTCGCCTTTACCTACGGAAAATTTCCGTCTCTATAGCCTATAGCTACGGTATTTTTAGCTGTTGGACAAAATTTTGGAGCTATACCAACGGTCAGTGACACCTATTAAATTGTTTTACCCACTGCATTTTACCGTAGCTATAGGTTTGACAACATTTTTTGTCCAATTTTCATTTCGTCCCCAAACAAATAAATATTTTTTGTATAAGCTACTATAATTATGAGACAATAAAATTTCAATTATATTGGAAAACAAATAAGTCTTATCAACATGTCAAACTAACAAAGTACATTAAAATAAAATATTAAAACAATGTCACACATTCAAATCTCCCAAAATTATTTAAACTGCAATACTACAGTTACTTCTTACTTCTAATCTACCCACAAAATCACAATTCTAAGAACTAGTATCCACCCAAGTTGTTGATATACATGTCAGAATGACCTCCCTACCAAGCAATAAGCTGCCACAGCTTACAACCAAATCCAAATAGGTAATAATAAGAAAATAGGTAATAGTAGCCACCAATCAGAATCTCCTCAATAAGGTCCCAGTAGCCAAGTTTAATAAACTCAGGGTTGTCAAAGGTTGAAGCAAATTCACCACCTGATACAAGAAGCAGAAATTCAATACCATCAAAGATACAAAAAAAAATAGTTAATTGGATTTGGAGACATAAATAGTAATAGCTATGGAATGATAGTAATTAGGGGATTCCATTTAAAAGAGTATAGAAAGCAAAAGATTATACTGATGTGAGTATGCTAATAAAAGTAATTAAGTGGAATTAATAGAAAGGGAACGAGATGGTGTTGAGTAAGTTAGGGTGTACCAACATGAACACAAACACATTAGATATTCATCTGATCACATACCATCTTACTAGATCTGGTGCTTCTTATCATTTGTAGCATTACACACAAGATGAAATCAAAACTCAACTTTGATTCCGCAGCAGCTCAAATAAAAATCAAAATATAATCTTTTATAAGCTAGTAGTAGAGTTTAAATGATAGAAAGGAAGCTACAAAAATAGGAACCGGGGTTAAATTGAAAGTGCTTACCTTCTATTATGACGAAGGACGAGAACACCGTCGTATGCCAAGTCGCTGCTCGAAAATGCATACATAACCTAAACCGATAACTGTAAATTAAATTAACTAATTTAGTTACTCAATTCTTTCAACAACACACATGCAGTGCAATCTACAAATGTCAAATTGGAAATAATTTCTTCAAACAAATAAAAAGAAAAGCATAATTTCATGGACGTTCGTGTTGGGTGATGTCTAATTGTGTCAATAAACAAAAAAATCTATCTAACAAGAACTCAAACCACATAGAACATATTTATCAGGTTTTTCCTTTAATATACCTTTGATTAGTGTAAAGCCATCAACTCCTTGATAGCTCAAAGTCTAATATAATCATCCTGGCCTGTTAACCAAACAATAACAATAATTTATATATGCCAAACAATTGCACTCTATTTAATCTTCCACAATTGCACTCTGTTTAATTAGAACATGTTATAATCTTCCACAAATGCAAATCAGTAAAATACAAACTGCAACAAGCTAACCTGCTTACAACAATGAATTTAGCATTAGAGACTTTTGCACATCAATATTGAATGGAATTCAATGTAATATGGCCACTATGTGTGCTTTCATGAGTTGTAATATTCTGAGTTAAGGCCATAAATATATTATATCACCAATCACCAATTAGCAAACCAATTAAATCGTGCATAAATTTCCACCGTATAGCATTGTAGTAAATAATATAAAAATAACAATGAATTTGACACAAATTTTTTTTAAAAAAAAAAATCAGATGTTACTAGTGGTTAGTAAACATTTGTTAGAGGAATTAGTTGAACAAGAAGCTGAAAATACTGATCAATTCTATATAATTGATAACCATGTTACCAACGGTATCCTATAAGCGAGTGTTGCAGTATCCTATAATTTCCGAAAATGGAGTAATTGTTTTCTTCAATCAACCTTCAATAAATCAAATGGTATGTGATACACAATTGTATAAAAATAAAATAAGGTTTGAAATTAGGAAGAGCATAAACCTCTTGATATCGATGGAGTCATAACCTAAGCACACAAAACAGAGGGCAACACAAGAGGATGCAAAGAATGGAACGCGAGAGAGCGCATCAGTAGCCTTTCCCATATTGAAAAAATAAACCAAACTGCAATAACATTCATTACATTAGTGCAAAAACAAAAACAAGAACATCACAGATTGCCCTACCCTCATTAGAAATATTAAACAAGTACAGCCAAACAAGCAAATACCAATGTTAGGTGAAGGTGATGAAAGTCCCCAACACATGTTGTACAAATTGATATGTTGAAAACAGGAGATCACAGTTACCCTTTCCTGCATCTATTAGGTGATGAAATTCCCCATCAATTGAAAAATATCAAACAAACAAGTGCAGCCAAACGCGATGAAAAATTAAAGCCATATTCATTTTATATACCTTGTTCATTCATGTATGTGGTTGTTCATCAGGTTCACCCCTCCGTTTACACCAATTCAAGTCAGCAAAGCAATTACAATCATGACTATATGCTACCATCAAACCTTCAAATCACATTTGTTTGAAAAAACTCATCACATATATCAACCACAAATAAGCGTGAAAATCAAACACCAAAAACTAACCAACTTGCAAAATCATGGAAAATGGGTTTTTTTAACATTATGGTGTGAATCACTGAAAAAACTCAAAATCATACCTTTAATCTTCAAATTGATGGGGGTGCAAATACAACATAACCAGCTCTATGGTTCAAGGATGAAAATTATTAAGGGTTTTTCTAACCTGTGCAAGATTGCACAGGATAAGGAACATTTAATACACCACTTTTTATGATTTTTCTAAATCTAATTAATGCAATAATTTCTCTCTCTTCATTCCAGCCAACTCTCTCTCACATTAGAGATCTGGATCTGCATCTCTCTCACTGACTGTCACACCTCCTTATCTCTTCCAATGCTAATGCGTCACACTTCACACCTCTTCTAACGTCGTCGATGTCTCACTTCTTCGTCCGACATCGTCACAACTCCGCACAACCTCCTCGCAACTCGCTCTGCTGAAGCTGATTTCTTACCTTTTTTCTTTTTTTTCTTTCTGTGCTTATGTGTTGCCTCCATTGTTGTTCCCTGTTTAAGCTTCAAATAGTGTTAATATCTTCATCTTAATTGGTTTCAACAACTATTTTTACTTTTTTTCTCTTTCAACTCAAACGGGCCTTTGATTCCGGTGATAGAGCCGCGCGGTTTGACGGTGGTTTACTGGTAACGGCGGATCACCGGTCATCGGCGACGGCAGGAATGGTGGTTTACTGGTAACGGCGGATCACCGGTCATCGGCGACGGCAGGAATGGTGGTTTCTGTGTTGTTTTGTTTTTTCTATCAATCTATGAAATGAAACAATGAACAGCAACTTTTGAGAAGGAGAGAGAAGGAAAAGAAAAATCAATAACTCAGAAATTAATGCATTAATTATTTCTTATCCTGTGCAAGATTGCACAGGTTAGAAAAACCCAATTATTAAATATCAAACACAACTAATGAAATACACATAGAAAATAGAAATATCTAATTTTATAGGGTCCAAGAATGAAAAGGGAAAACCTGTAGTAGTGAGAATGTTTTGCGACCATTAATGATCGTGGTGATGCCGAAATTGAACCTCGGAGACAGAGGATAGTAGAAGGAGAGAGTCGTGACAAGTGAAGATTCGACTTTTTCGTCGTCTTGCCGACATTGGAACAACGACGATCGTTACAGGAGTGTTGGAAGAGAGAGAATAGAAAACCACGATGGGGTTCTAATGAGAATAAATAAGGGTTTGAGTGATTTAATTTTTCAATTCGGGAAGGGGATTAAAAACATAAGTTTTTTCAATTTGAGAAGGAGAGTATGTTGTCGCGCGAGTCAATTTGTTGCGAGCGTAAAAATAATGCTACACCCACTGTTTTTGCAATCTATACCCATGACATGAACAACCGTAGCCAAAAGCAGCCGTGGGTATATGGCACTTTTCTTGTAGTGTATTTTCTATCACAACTTTTGGTCCATACTTTTAATCAACTTTTGCATACATTCGGATTTCGAAATGGTATTTTGTATAGTTAAAATATTATAAGAGGCCCTCCTACAAAAATTTAGAAGTTTTTAACAAAAAAATGAATTATTTATGCATTTTAAAGCACAAAACACTAAAAGAATAATATATATCCCTTGTTTAAAAAAATAAAATTTTGCAAAAGAGACTCGTATAATGATATAAACGATTTAACTAAAAAGCAGAGACAATAAATCAAGTTAAAAAATATTTGAGGGACAAAAACATACCGAAGTACTTTATAGTCACTAAAAATGAAATATGATATATTTATGTGGACCAAAAATATATTTAATCCAATAATCTTTTATTCTATTGAGGTCTTTTAATTCATGTAGAAATAATATATTTTTTTTAAGGTTTTTTAATATATTAATAAATACATTTTTTTAGGAGGTCTAACACTACAAGAAAACCCCTATTTACAAACAGATTTTAAAATCAGTTTGTGGGGGAATTTTCCGTCAGTAAGTTATTGGCGGAAAAATTTGCCACAAAATAAACAATTCCGCCACAATGTTTATCAGAAATATTTAAAAATAATAAAAAAACTTATTGGCGGAAATTACCGCCAGGAACTAGTAGGACGGAAATTCAAATTCAATGGCTAAAACTTATTGGCGGAATATTCTGCCAGGACAGCATTTGTCAGTTTTGACTGACTTAGTGGCGGAAATTTCCGCCAGCAACTTTTTTTTTTATTGGCAGTTTATTCCGCCAGGAACTTTATATTTCCGCCAGCAAATCATATAGTCCAACGGCATTATTTTATCTCCCTCTATATATATATTCACTCTTTCATTTCATTACAAAACCTTCATATCACTAATTTTTCTCATTCCACTCAACAATTCAATACATATTTGAAATGTAAGTATCTAATGTATTATTTTCAAAAAGTTTAGTCTTTTAATATTCATAATAATATATATTAGCCTATTTAAAATATAAATGTTTAGTGTATTATTTTTTAAAAATTTAGTCTATTAATATTCATAAAATATATTAGTCTATTTGTAATATTTTATTTACTTTATTAATTCTTTTAAATTTTTATGATTATAATTTAGGAGTGTTCGTTGGCATAGACGTCGACCCGCACGTTAAACATTGTTGTTGTGTGGTTGGGATATCATTTGGTAAAAGCGCGAAGTCAGACTCTACTCGGCATACCAAGTAAGTAATATAAATTAAATTGAGTAAACTTTATATTTTGAACCTTAAAACAAATTTTATAAGTGTAATAATTATTGTAATTGACTAATTTCATTTTTAAATTTCTTTTACTATTGTTATTAGTTTTAGAAAGAAAAAAAATAATTAAGAATACGTATATAAACTCATTATGTTAAAAGTTTTGTGCTCCTATGTTGTAACTCATATTTTTACTAGCATGTGAGCTTGTGAGCATTGCAATGACAGGAGAACATGAGTCCCTCAATGTTTCAGTTGCAGGTGGAATTTTCTTGTATATGCTACAACCAAAAAACAAATGATATTTTTTGAGTTTTTTATTATTATCTCCGTAAAATTGGCGAAATTTGATCCTTTGAAAAAAAAATTTTTTTTACTATTGATAACAAAAACTCATTATTTTTTTGGTTCTAATATATTATAGGTTTACTCATAAATTTTGTTAACTTATTTTAATTGAAAAATAATATAATTAGGTGATTAAAAAACAAACAAACAAATTACGTTTTTATTGATTTTAGGTGATAGAAAAATAACCTTTTTTTTGTTCTAATATAATAGGTTTATTGTTATATAAAAATAACAAATATAATTAAGTTTTTTTAAACTCATTTTAATTGGAAAAATATGATTATTTTTAAAATAAAATAAAACATTAATGGAAGATTAATATTCACATTTTATTATATTATATTTTGCAGATATTTGTGATGGATCGTAGTTGGATGTACGATAGATATTATCCTGAAAATATTGGACAAATAAAAGAAATTTTTAAATTAGGGGTTAAACTATTTATCAAAACTGTTAAACAGAGTCCTGTCGTCATACGTGAAGGGGGAATTAGATGTCAAGGAAATACATCTTCACTTGTGATTAGGACCCCGATGGGATATAGATTTGATGGTAGCAATTCTTTTGGAAGTGTTGGCTCGTGCAGTTCCGCAACTCAATCTTATTCAGCTGCCGATTATCAAGAAATGGAACGTCGACTCAAAGCTGATAATGATGCTCGACTCCAATCTCGGCTCGACGAAATGAGGTTGCAACCACTACAAGAAAAATGTGTTTTAGCTTCAAATTTTTAGCGTCTGCCCCGACACGGACGCTAGTAGCGTCTCCATTATGTCTGTTAGGTGGACGCTACATCACTTCTCAATTTAATTTTAATTTTTAATAAGTCATTAAATATAGCGTCTACCAAAGCAAACACTACTACGAAGCTAAAAAAATAAAAAATAAATAATTATGTTAGCGTCTACAATTATTAGACTCAAATAATTTATTTTATTAATGAATTCTTTAGTGTCTACAATAGCAGACGCTAAAAAGACTAATAAAAATATAAATAAAACACCCATGTATTTTTACGGCGAATCACACAACACAACCCTAATTCCCTTCCCTCTTTTGGTAAAAAAAAATCTCACAAACCTTTACCCTCAATCACACAACCCTAATTCTGTTCTTCAATCTCACAAACCCTCAATCTCTCTAAACTCTCTTCAGTTCCAGACTTCACAAATGTCACACAAACCCACAATCTCAGCCAACTCTTATCTCAATCTCAAATAAACCCTTACCAATCTTTCTCTACCTCGGAATATGCCATTCGCTTTTCAGAAGGAGAATACCGTGTGATGCTCAACCTGCCGCGTTCACCAATTTTGCTGGATCCGTGTTTCTCTTGATTAGCTTAAATCTCCGTGCGATGCTCTCAATCTCGCTGAATTCGTGTTTGTCTTGATTAGCTTCACTAACTGTTCGCTTTCTTGATCAGGTTGGAGGAAGGAGAAGATTGGTGGATTTGAAGAAATTGTCACTCTCTAAATGATGAAATCATTAGTGCCAACTCTTTCTAGGTACAAAGTTTCAAACAAATGAACACTCATTTTACTCACTATATTTTCAGCAGTTTTGTTCTTATTGTTATGTTTGTTTGCGTATAATACTTTACCCACAACAGTTTACCACCAGGAATGATGTAGGGCAGTATAAAAAGGTCAATGAATTAGATGTTTTTGTTGTCTAAAATCAATTGAAAGAAAATGCTAACAAAATAGCTAATTCTATTTTATTTTCCCCATCTCTATCTCTTTGTTTATTCAGATCATTATTTTTCTTGTCACTCGCTCTTTATGTTTGGTTTGTTTGATTTAATCAATTTGATATTGTGATAGATCTATGTTGAAATTGATTCAGATTCTTCGGAGGTGATGAACTTCTTGGACAGCTAGTGGTGTTGAAGCTTACTAGTGTTTTGTGGAGAAGTATGGGTTGCAAGCTCTCCTTCAAGTCACTAACTAGAGGGGAAACAATGAATATTAGAAGTAATTTATAATAAATTTATTATGATAGCTGTTATATGATATATTTGGTTATGTTATAATGTGTTTTGAGTATTAGTTTCATGTTTGATCGATCACATGACTGATTAGACATTGATTTTAAGTACTAAGGTACTAGTTAGCTTTGCACTTTAAGTTTTAGAAGCTTAACATATATCCTTAGGTCTAAGCCATTTTTTCAGTATAATTATGCAGAGGTTATATCTAAACATTAGTCATAAAGTCATTGGGGTGTTTTGTTAGAGCTTAGATATTTTAGAAAGAGATTGATACAATTTAGATTTATTGCACTGATCTGTTCTGTTTGCATTTTACGCGGTACTGATTTAAATTGACACAAATATCGGCTGCTGCATTCCTGGTTTGCTGCATATTCTCTGCTTCAACAGTTTCTGCATAAAATGTGATTCTTGTTGTATGTCAATGCTGTCAATTTGAGATTCTTTTTGTGCATTCATTTTGTGTGGTTTGTTGTTGTTAATTCGTTTTAATTGCGTGCCCGGGTAAATTTAGCTTATGTGAAAACAATTTAAATTTATATCATTTGCTGATTTGCTGATAATTTAAACCGTTGCAGTTAATTGATTGTTTACATTGGAGAGTGGAAAATGAAATTGACAATGTTTTAGCAATGAGTTTCTGGCTAACACAGCGGCGCTATGAACAGAACCCCATCAGGTTGTTTGACGGTGGAGATGTATCAATCATTATAAAATTTGACTAGGATGTTGGTATGAGGTTCTCTCTTGCTCTCTCACCAACATAATTAATTAGGAGTTTTCCTCTACAATTTCCATATTTCAAACAAATATATTTGATTTTTAGTTTCTCTTTGTTGCCTATAAATATTAAAGCAATTAGATCCCTGTGCTTCATTGAACTTATTCTCATTATTGACGGTGATGATACAGGGACTGAGGGGGAGCCACTAGAGCCTGAGATTGAGGTAACATGTTTCTCATTCTTGATAATTAATCCAACATTAGGTCTAAATTGATTTGAATTGTGAACCACAAATTGCTTAAAGTAATAAAAGATCCGCCCAGGAGATGTGGTTTGGGGGAAAATTAGTCCTTTTAAGGTTAATGAATTAGATTTGAGCTAGTTTTTAGTATAATTATGCAGATGTTATATCTAACCATTAGTCATATAGGCATTGGGCTGATTGGAGATGAATTATAGTGGTGGTATTATGTATTGAAATTATGTGATAAGACTACCAAAAGCACTAGACCAAAAAAAGACTACAAAAGAACAGACTATAGTAGTTATAGTAGCAATTTGAAATCAGGGTGCGTAATTATGTGGTAAAGTCTTTACTTATTGTGATTGTCTCTGGTTCTTAATTGTTGGAATAAGTTTCTATTGAAACATGTTCCAATGATAGATTTGAGCTATTTTGTGGTATATATTTTGTTTGATGAAATGCCAATATGATCAATTAAATAGTTATCCAAAGCTTTTGTTTCCTCTATGTTATCCTGTCAAATGATTTATGTGTGCATGAGTATAATTGTGTTGGTTTTGTGATTTGTTTGCTCAGTTTGGAGCTACTTCATATTTCAATGATCACAATTACCTTGTCAAAGAAAAATCAAAGTGCATCAGGTAAAAACTTTCATGAAATTGTACGACATTTGTGTCCAAGTTATATTACTAGATGCTTTATCACTAGTTAAGATTGGCTTAGTTAGTCTGTTTCATAACATACAATTTTTATGATTTTGGTAAGTTGTATTCATTAATAAGTGTTTGCTCATTCTGTTTTGCTAAATCACTTGTGCAAAGCTTATTTGTTTTTATAATCAGTATAACTATAGGTTGGTAAGCATCTCTAGACACAAGTTGAAACCACTAGTGAAAATAAAAAAATAAGTTTATTAAACTAAGATTATTGAAACCACCTGTGTGGATCTTTTATATTTTGTTCTGCCTTACTAGTGTTTTGTTATCTCACCCAAAAATGTAAATGAGCTTCTTTTTATTACAAAGGCAAAAATGTGAATAAAAATGGATTTTCCAATGTCAATACTGTGGCATAACAAAAGATGAAACTAATTAATCAATAGAATAGAATATAATATAATCATTATTAGTGTAATCTATTTCTTGCCTCTTATCCATTTGCTTGAAATATGTCAGGGTGATGAATGAATTGGCTCATTCTTTGCACTTTCCTTTGAGTGAGCAGAAAGAAGAGGAGGCCAGGGTTAAAGTGCAAGATATGGTGAATGTTTGTGAAGGTTTGAAAGATTGATTGGATCCTTTGGAAAGACAAGTTAGGGAGGTATTTCATAGAATATGGAAGGGCTAGATTCTCTTGGTAAATAGTAATTAAAATTTCATCAATAGTAGTCAACTTGTAACAGGGCTTACAATTGGTCAGATAGAAGGGAGGATCATTAGGTGTCAAATTTGGATTTAAAGTTTTCTTAGATTCATAGCATATTTTTTGTTCCATGTCAAAGATAATGTGAAGGTTATTCATAGCATATTTTATATTTCTGCCTTTGACAGTTCACTAATCTTTGGATGTAGACTTTTTGTTGACATTCTATATGGTTATATAATAGAAATACAAGGTTCAGTAAAGCTACTTAATTTATATTTTAGATGCACTAATACTAATTGTTTGTTGATTTTCCATCAGCTAAAATGCTATATTTAAAAAAAATAAAAAAATTAGCGTCTGCCTTTAATTGACACTATATTATTCAAAAACTAATTTATAGCATCTAATAAAAGCAGACGCTAATCTTAGCGTCTGCTTTTAGTTGACATTATATTATTCAGAAACTAATTTATAGCATCCAACAAAAACAGACGCTAAAATTAGCTAATAGCGTCCGCCATATATGCATGTCACCAGCTTCAGCTTAGCATCTAACAGGACAGACACTAAAGTAGCGTCTGTTGGACGCAACTGTTAGCTTCAGGCAATTAAGCGTCCACCACGACACAGACTCTAAGTAGACGCTAAATCCTTCTAGCGTCCGTTTTTTTGTATATAGCGTCTGTTTTAGGCAGACGCTCCAAAGCAGTTTTCTTGTAGTGAACTCCGAGAAGAAGCAAGGCAAGACATGGAGTTAATGGTCCAAAGGATGATGTCGCAGCGCGATCAAGGATATCAGCCCCAACAACCACAACAACACCCTCAACATATTCCAGCTCGCCACTCAACATATGCCAGCTCACATCCTCATCAGCAACAACCACGACCCTCACCGCAAATGCCATCTCGCCACTCTATTCATGAGACCTCGCAGCTTCGGCCTATACAGCCTCAAACTTCATCATATCACGAGTCCGGGGGCAGTTCGCAACATCCGGCGCGACCGTTTGGGACCTACTCATATCAGGAACTCGGCTATCGACCAACTTTTGATAACAATCAGCCGGCGAGTCAAGTCCTACCATTTACTGCTGCCTTTCACAGAGTTAATGTTAATTTGATAAGCGATCAAGATATGCTTGAACAAATTCTTGGTCCAAACAATCATGCCGGTAATCAAGGCGGCAATCAAGATCGAAGTGGAGGTAGATGAACCGGAGGAAGCGGAAATGGTGGAAATGAAAATTCAAATGATCCTTACTATGGTAATTAGATATGGTTATGGTTTATACTGCTGTTTTTTGGTTAATATTGCGACACCGTAGTAGAATGATTTTTTACGGTGGAACCGGTGATTTTGGTTGGACATGGTGGATAGGTAGATGAAATAGTGAAGCCTAATGTAGTGCTGTACAAGTCTGGGTAGCATGTTCTGTTTTTTTTTTTTTTTGGGTTAAATAGATGCTATTTTGTGGGGAAGGCTTTAGCAGGTCTGCTGCATGCTGCTACTAGTTATGGTTTTTTCTTTTGTTAGAGCTATTTTGTGGGGTTGGTTTCTATACTTTAGTGTTGTTTGTTCCAACTAGTTCTCTTTTATCTTGCAATATGCAAGTTTTTGTCTTTTTGGAATTAACACATGTAATGTTAAATATTTAGCTCTTGAACCTTCTATGTAATATTAAAGATTTTATGTGGAATGACATTTATCTATATTAGTACTTATTTAAATTTGTCATATTATTATATTTATGTTTTAATTTTTAATTATTTAAATATTTCTTTAAATTAATCAATATTAATATTAAATTGATATTAAATCAGAAACAAATAAAAATTGGTTTTGATTGAAGAATAAAGAATAATATTAATATTGAATTGATATTAAATCAGAAACAAATAAAGAATAATATTAAAATAAAATGGAAGTACTTCTTGGCGGAATATTTTGCCACAAAAGTAAAGAATCTTGTCAAAAAGTTTCTGGCGGATTATTCCGCCACAAAGTGAAGGGAACTGTCTCAGAAGTTCCTGGCGGAATTTGACAAAGGTATTGGCGGAAATTTCCGCCAGGAAATTTACTGGCATATGTTTTCTTGACAGAACGATTCCGCCAAGAAATTTTCACTTTCTGGCGGAATTATGCACTTTGTGAGGGAAAAGTGCTGCCACTAAATTATCATTTTCTTGTAGTGTAAGACTAGCCCTATCCTTTCTTTCAAAATGTTGTACAATTAGTCAAACCCTAAATAGTTACTCCCCCCTTCTACAACGAGTTGAGTGACCTAATTGACTATCGTGTATTATTCACAGATATTGATTTATTTTTCTACTAATAAATAAAAATAAATATTATTATATAATATGTTACGATTGTCTTGCATGAATACAAATCTATTTTAATAATTGATGTATTTGGTCTATTTTATGATTGTTTGATATATATTTAATTATTATATAATATGTTATGATTGTCTTGCATGAATTACAAAGCTATTTTATGATTGTTTTTTTGGTAAGGAGGCTAAAGAAAGAAAAAGCTAAAAACAAAAACTATTCGCGAAGAAAAAAGGTTCTCGTTGCATCATTCCGAAGAAGATTGCGGACACCTTATGGAGGAGAAGTATAGGTTAAGAAGTCGACATCTGATGAAGCTTCGAGTTTAACGAAGAAATATGCACATTGATTCCCCTCTCTAAGTGTGTGATTTGATATATGAATAAAATTTTATATATATTTAATTATTAAAATATTGATTAAAAATTTGCACCCCTAAAGGGTCCGAGCACCGTCATTGAGTGTGAATCAATCTCGATTGTAACTAAGATGTCATTGAGTGTGAATCAATCTCGATTGTAACTAAGATTTGTGATTAATAAAATTTTCTCTTCTTTTCTCTACCGTCAACACAATGTAGCAGTGTTCGTTTCACTTTCGGCCTATTGTTCATGGTTATTACTTTCTCTTTTCACAAAAAAGGTTATTACTTTCTCTATTGTTCCGGTAATATTGATTTTTTCATTATTTTTTTCCACAAGAATTGGAATGACCCTAGAGCATAGATTTTGCCGATAGTTATGTATATATTAGTTTTGCTTATTTTACTTTCTTGCATTGCACTTTTTTCCTCATATTGATTTTATCTCATTGAATTTTTAGATAAAAATTTCAAAACGACAATTGATGTACACGCACATCTTTATTTGCTTGAGTTTTGGCCTAACTCCTCAGACTTTAAGTTTTGTATTTATATTTTAATATATTTAATTTATTTGAATGTTGCCTATAATGGGTCGGATGTTAAATATTACCATGTAATATTTTTGCAATTTAATATCTTTTAAAAACATTGCGTGTGTTATAACAATATTTATATGCTTTGTATACACGCAATGTTATAACACACGCAATTTATAAGAGGTAAATAGAGCATATAATAATTAGAGATATTTAACATTAATTCCTAATTTACATTGGCTTCTTGCCACTTCTAAATGCTAAAACTATTTGATTGAAGTTAGCAAAGCATGAAATTTTTAATTTTAAAGTGATAAAAAAAATTATATTTATTACATGCAACTAACGGAAAATATGGCTCAAATTTTTACTTCTTGCGTAACAAATGGTAAACGTCATGGTATGTAATTTTTAGACGAGTCATTCAAAATTTTGAATTTATCTTCTAGACTATATTATATCACTTATTAGTAACAATATTTTTTTTTATTTGACAATGCAGTAATTCCATGCAGTACAAATTATGTTTGTCCAGAGGCTGTTCGGCCTTTATATTTTACATGCATGAATAGGAAATGTGTACTCAATCCATCGATAGTGTAATACTGCACTTATGGTGTATGTGATTTAGATCCTTTAATGTATAAAATATGTAGGCTTAAATGCAGTTTTATTTCCACTATTTTGAATAAATCGGAATTTTACCCCCCTATTTCACTAAAACGGTAATTACTCTCTCTATTAACTCCAAATTTGTTGGGGATAACCCACAAAGATGAACAACAAAGAACACTAAGAAAGAATAGAGAGAACTATGAATAAAATTGAAGAGAATGAATAAAGAAAAAAAGTAAATCTTATTCTTCCACAAAGGGCCTTAGTAGTTATATATACAAGAGAGGGTTGCGTAAAGTGCAACTGCCTTAACTACCTAGGACAAAACAAAAAATAACTAACTAACAAACTACGCTAGCTAATTACTAAAAAACAGAGCAGAAGCAGAGCTTCAGAAGCTGGGAAGCTTCAGAAGCTGGGAAGCTTCAGAAGCTGGGAAGCTTCAGAAGCTGGGAAGCTCCAGAAGCTGGGAAGCTCCAGAAGCTATACAGCTCAGAAGCTAGAATTACAAAACCAACACTCCTCCTTAATTCAAGCTGTCGAAACTCACAACTCCCATTTCTCTTCTGAGCTTGAGAAATTGGTCTCTCTTCACAGCTTTAGTTAGAATATCAGCTTGTTGATTGTCAGTAGAGCAATATTCCAACTTCAACTTTCCCTTGGTAACTTGATCTCTGAGAAAGTGAAATCTTGTCTCGATATGTTTGCTCTTCCCATGGCTAACAGGGTTCTTAGCCAAGTTGATTGCTGATTTATTATCAATCTTCAGCACAACTGTAATGTCAGCAACAATGTTCATCTCACTGAGAAGTGATTGCAGCCAATTTGCCTGACATGCAGCTAGGGACCCTGCTACATACTCTGCCTCACAGTTGGAGAGTGCTATGACTGACTGCTTCTTAGAGCACCAAGACACTGGTGCATTTTGAAATTTGAACAAATAACCACTGATACTCCTCCTGTCTACCTTGTCACCACACCAATCTGCATCTGAGAACCCACTTAACTCAAGTTTTCCATTACCCTTAGAATATGGAAATACAACACCATAGTGGATTGTGCCATTGATGTATCTAAGTATCCTCTTAGCTGCCAATAGGTGACACTTCAGTGGTTTACTCATAAACCTGCTTACATAGCCAACTGCATAACTGATATCAGGTCTAGTTTGACACAAATATCTCAGAGAACTTATCAATTGTCTGAACATGGTAGAGTCCACTGCATCACTACTTGCATCTTCTTCAATCTTGGCTCTTGTATCTGTAGGTGTGACTGATGAATTGCAATCAAGCATCTCAAACTTTCTCAGAATCTCAGTGGCATACTTAGCTTGATGCAATATCATCCCTTTTGGAGTTTCTAAGAGCTCCATTCCTAGAAAGTAGGTTAACTTTCCTAGGTCAGTCATTTCAAACTCACACTTCATCTGTGATTTGAAATTCTCTATCTCTATAGATGAACTACCTGTTACTAACAGATCATCAACATACAAACATATGATTAACATGTGTTTGTCATCACTGCACTTCACATAAACACCATACTCTACACTGCACTTTCTGAAACCTTGCATAACAAAGAATTGATCAATTCTTTTGTTCCAAGCTCTTGGAGCTTGCTTCAGACCATACAAGGCCTTATTCAGTTTCAGAACTTTGCTTTCCTTGCCCTTCAATTCAAACCCTGGAGGCTGCTTCACATACACATCTTCCTCTAAGGGTCCATTTAGAAATGCTGACTTCACATCTAAATGAAATAAGGGCCATCTTCTACTACAAGCCAATGCAATCACTAGCCTTATAGTTTCATGTCTTGCCACTGGAGAGAATACCTCATCATAGTCCAAACCTTGCTTCTGAAGGAATCCTTTGGCCACAAGTCTTGCCTTGTATTTTATCACTTTGCCTTCAGGATTTTGCTTGACTTTGTACACCCATTTCACACCAATTGCCTTTTTATCAGAGGGCAATTCACACAAGTCCAATGTCTTGTTCTTTTCAATTGACTTCAACTCATCAATCATTGCCTCCATCCAAACTTTACTTTTCAGTGCAGCTTTGGTATCCAATGGTTCAGTATCTGCAAGCATTGCATAATGCACAATTTCTCCTTCATTGTCTACTGCATTGTCTGACACAATCTCACAGTCAACTAACCTTCTTGGCAATTGAGTGTTTCTCTGAGGTCTTGGTGGTACAACATTATCATCATCACTTGAAGTATGCATGTCTTCATCACTTTCAGTACCTTGATTCGGATTCACAAAGGTGGGGTTGTCATTGATATTGCTTGCTTCACCACCTAAGTCCACTGCAAAAGTTTTCTTAGATGAGAGCTTCTGACCCCAATCCCAACTTTCATTCTCTAGTACCTTCACATCTCTGCTAATCTCTACTTTATCACTTGTAGGATTATACAGTCTATAGGCACCTGTTCTATGATATCCAACAAATATCATGGGAACACTTTTGTCTTCCAGCTTCTTTCTCTTAGCATCAGGTACATGTTTGTAACACAAGGAACCAAACACCTTCAAGTGACTCACACTTGGTTTATTCTTAGACCACACCTCTTCAGGTACCTTATCCTTCAGCTTCTTAGTTGGACTTCTATTCAGAATGTAAACAGCTGTAGCAACAGCTTCACCCCAGAACCTCTTGGGCAGATTCTTCTGCTTTACCATGCTTCTGGCCATATCTAGAATACTCCTATTCCTCCTTTCTGCAAGACCATTGTGTTGAGGAGTATATGGTGCAGTAACTTCATGGATTATGCCTTGATCTTTACAGAAGTTCTCAAATTCTGTAGAGGTATACTCACCTCCTCCATCTGTTCTCAGAATCTTCAATGACTTGTCACTTTGCTTCTCAACCAGTGTTTTAAACCTCTTAAACACTTCAAGAGCATCACTCTTAGCTTTTATATGATATAACCATATCATTCTGGAGTACTCATCAACAAACGTCATGAAGTATTTGTTTCCACCAGTTGATAACACATCAAATGGTCCACAAATGTCAGAATGCACAACATTCAGCACATCACTAGATCTCAGAGGCAGATGACTTTTAAATGATGATCTATGATGCTTTCCTAACAGACAAGTAGTGCATGTATCTACTGGAGTTATGACACTAGGCAATCCTAACACCATGCATTTTGAATTAAGCATTGACAAGCTTTTGAAATTCAAATGCCCATACCTCTTGTGCCATAGATCACTATCTTTATCTTCAGAGGTTGCAGACAAGCATGTGGCTTCAATAGCTTTGATCTGAGTCTTGAAGATCCTGTTCTTGCTTTGTGTTGTTTTGAAAATCAGTCTCTTCTTGGAATCAAAGAGTTGCAGAGTCTCATCTTCAATTACTATCTTGAAACCCTTTGAAACCAATTGCCCTATGCTCATCAAATTACACTTCATACCAGGGACATAAAGAACCTTTTCAATCACAGCTTTCTTGCCATTTGACCTCTGAATCACAACATTACCCATACCTTCTGCTTTAATGGAATCACTGTTGGCCAATCTGATCTTTGTGTTGAGACATTCATCAAAATCAGTCAAGATGCTTCTATTACCAGTCATGTGGTTAAAACATCCTGAGTCAAAGTACCATACCATGGAATCTGCTGCTTCATCAGCAATTGTCACCATGAAACTGGTTTCATCATCAGAACCTGAGCTATCATGTGCTACCTTGGCCTCTTCTTCATTTTCTTGACCTTTCTTTTTCTTTGGGTTTTTACATTCACTAGCATAATGCCCATATTTGTCACAATTGTAGCACTGAATCTTGCTCTTGTCCTTCTTCTTTGGCTTATCTTTCTGTTTCCCTCCTCCTCCATTTGAGGATTCAGGCACTGTCTCAGCATTCTCTTTGCTTTTCTTGGAGTCTTTCTTATTCTGCCACTTCTTCTTTTCACTTTGATACTTCTTGAACTTTGAGAACAGAGCTTGCTCATCTTCTTTGCTATGGCTCCTCTCACCATGTTTCAACTCATGAGCTTCAAGAGTGCTTTGCAGATCCTCTATCTTGATCTCACTCAGATCTTTAGTCTCTTCTATGGTCACCACTATATGCTCAAATTTAGAAGTCAAAGTTCTTAGTACCTTTTCCACCGTTTCTTGCTCACCAAGATTACCTCCACAATTCTTCATCTGGTTGGTGAGAGTCACCAATCTTGTGAAGTAATCAGCAATTGATTCATCACTCTTCATCTGCAACAGTTCATATTGTCTCTTCAAGGCCTGAAGCTTTACTTTCTTCACCTTTGCATCACCACCATAACTCTTTTGCAAGATATCCCATGCATCTTTGGAGGTCTCAGCATCTGCAATCTTCTCAAACACCTTTGAATCAACACATTGATGAATGAGAAACAGGGCCTTGTTATCTTTCTTCTTTGCTTCTCTGAATGTTGTTCTTTGTTCTTCATTTGCATTTTCTGGTAGAGGAGTGATTGCTGCATTCACTTGTTCATACACTTCTTGAACATTGAATATCACCTTCATCTGCTTCACCCATCTATCCCAATTCTTTCCATCGAAAACTGGCAAATTCGCATGGAAATTGTTGTTCCCAGCCATGGTTGATTAACTCTCAACCTGATTTTTCTTTCAAGAACGAATCAAGATCCCTTGGATCGTACGAGCTCTAGATACCACTTTGTTGGGGATAACCCACAAAGATGAACAACAAAGAACACTAAGAAAGAATAGAGAGAACTATGAATAAAATTGAAGAGAATGAATAAAGAAAAAAAGTACATCTTATTCTTCCACAAAGGGCCTTAGTAGTTATATATACAAGAGGGGGTTGCGTAAAGTGCAACTGCCTTAACTACCTAGGACAAAACAAAAAATAACTAACTAACAAACTACGCTAGCTAATTACTAAAAAACAGAGCAGAAGCAGAGCTTCAGAAGCTGGGAAGCTTCAGAAGCTGGGAAGCTTCAGAAGCTGGGAAGCTCCAGAAGCTGGGAAGCTCCAGAAGCTATACAGCTCAGAAGCTAGAATTACAAAACCAACAAAATTTAGTGGAGTTTGATTCTGTGGAAAGTTAATTCGATTACGGTCATTTTGGTACCTGTTTAGTGAATTATTGATCAAAATTGAGTTATGTGCGAAGCTTTGAAGTTGAGGCTCAGAAGCAAACTGGTACCTCAATTTTGATAACTCAATTTTGATCAACAATTCACCAAATAGGTACCAAAATGGCCGTAATCGAGTTAACTTTCCACATAATCAAACTCCACTAAATTTGGAGTTACATAGAGAGAGTAATTTCCGCTTTAGTGAAATAGGGGGGGTAAAATTCCGATTTATTCAAAATAGGGGGGTAAAACTGCATTTAAGCCAAATATGTAATTATATGTAAATAAGAGGTAATTATGGTTTTGAATTTTTTTTTAATCGGCTAAATTTTATTAATGGATAAATCCTCTAAACAAAAAATATAGGGAACTGTCGTATCAAACAAAGAAAAAAAAGGTGATGAAAAAATCTTAACCAATCAAAAAGTACAACAAACAACCACATCAACTCAGTGTATATCGCCAACACTAAAACACAACAAAACAAAGGCAACAAAATTATACCCCACAAACAATCTCATCCAAAACTACGGCTCCAAAACCAAACAACACCATTTAAAATTTTAGAATGACTCGTTATCGTTTTACTCCAACCTAAAACCAGAACCGAACCTTGAACTGAAGTGAAGCAGAATAAAAAGATTTCCCACCGAAAATAACATTGCCGAACTAGACCATTCTTAACTAAAAGAAAACCTCATCAACTAAACGCACTACACACATATCTGACCAAACTGCAACCCTCCAAAGCATTAAAATGTTTTAATTTCTATTATTATGTTTTAATTTCTAAAAGTATTAAAATAAAGTTTTATTTTTTATAAAAAAATATAAAATATATTAATACATATAGAAAATCAGTATCTTGTTAACAAAGAATTGTCTTAATTTTTATTTGTAGAAAAAGAAATATTTTATTTTTTAAAAAATAAACCCCCCCGTGGCTGCAGGTGCTTTTGCATGGGTTTGTTTTATTTATTTAAATTTTAAAGTTTTTTCTGGAAAATTTAAACAGAGAATTGTGGAATTAATTTTCCTTGCTTTCAATTGGCATTCAACATATTTTTGTATAAACCAATGTATTACGTCGTAAGTTTTTGTATGGTACGAACCACTGTATAAATTTCTTTTTTGGTAGAAAATCACCGTACAGTGATTCACTTTATATAAAAAATAGGTACAGTAAACCGTCATAAATAAAAGAATAAAATAAAACAAAAAATAATGTCAAAAAGAACAAAATATATTCAAGAAAATAAATTCAATAATATATAATATATATATATATTATATATTATTGAATTTATTTTCTTGAATATATTTTGTTCTTTTTGACATTATTTTTTGTTTTATTTTATTCTTTTATTTATGACGGTTTACTGTACCTATTTTTTATACTGATGATGTACTTATGAGAGGCTTACAATAATTCTAATATTATGAATGACTTCTTGCAACTCTGTAAGGATTATATAAAAACTTTAAAGTCTAAACAAGTGTATATTGATGTACCTAAGAGACACTTAGAAATTTTTAATTGATGAATTTAACGATGCAAGGCTTTTACTTATAAAGTGACCAACCAACTTTCTATTTATTATACACATAAGAAGAATAAAATGGCTGAAAATTTTAAAAAAATTTCAGCTTTGAAAAAATTTAACGATGATTGTGATTCCAATATATGTCGATTTCCTTTTGTTAAGAAGTGCCGTATGTTTCTGTGTTACTGCGACCTAGATAAAAGTTGATAAATAATGCTATGTATTTTTAAGCTTATAATTTTCTTTTAAGTTATGATGTTGGTAATTAAAAATAAAATTAATAATTGCTAATGTATTAATATTACCTTCCTTATTGTCCGAATTTGAAATTTATTAAAAAAATTATACATTGTATGTTTTTTTGTTTTTTGAAATTTTAAAATTTATACATTGTATTACTACTTGCTATAAACAATTATTTATTACGAGTAAAATTTTATGCATTTTATTACTACATGTTTAAACTGCTTATACATTGCAAACACACCTTTCTATCATTTGCAATGTACTTAAATGATATAAAATAATAAAAGTGAAATATAGGTTGAAAAAATGGATGGGTATGTAAAGCATCTAACCAACCGGTTTTTTTTTTAAAGTCAGGCAAACCGGTAAATTATTCAACGATAAATAAAACAAATAAGTTATTGATCAAGGGAGAAATTGTGGGCAAATATCTAATTGATTCAAGAATTACAAAGCCTTTATCTTATTTTTTGTAACAGTTTGGTCTTTTATCTTTTATTTGTAACAATTTGGTCCTTTATCTTATTTTTTGAAACACTTTGGTCATTTATCTTTTATTTGTAACATTTTGGTCCCTTGAAGAAGATGAAAATATGGAATAATTAATGAAGATGATAAACATATTGATCAAAATTATGAGTTTTAATTAATTTTAATTGAAAAGTAATTTAAAAAAAATCAGCATTTTTTATTAAAAAAAATATGAGAAAAAAGGGTTTATATGTGAATGTTATAAAAGATAAATGACCAAAGTGTTACAAATAAAAGATAAAGGACTAAAGTGTTACAAATAAATAAGTTAAAGGACCAATTTGTTACAAATAAAAAATAAAGGATCAAAGTGTTACAAAAAAATAAAATAAAAGATCATGTTGGATATTGCCTTGAAAATGATACTGTTGCAGGAAGTGCCCTGGTGAGGGCTCAGCAGGCTGCAGGCAACAGGCAGAAGGAAGCAGGTTTGGCGCCAGGCGCCCAGGAGAGGCTCATTTGGCCTGTGGGCTCTGTCTGCCTGGCGCCGGGCGCGGCCACCAGCCCTGGTGAGGGCGCCAGGCGCAGCCCCGACCCTATATATGCTGTTTCTGTTTTTCAGCCGCGAGATAGAGAGAAAGTTAGGGTTTTGAAAGGGGGTTTTCACCAACATGGAGGCTAGGGTTCAAGGGGGTTTCTCTTGGGTTAATCCTAGGGTTGAGTACTCTTTCTAACACCTTGTAATTGCTATCAATTGAAATCTCTTGGTCACGGGAAGAGATTTGGGAAAAGGGTAGAAATTACTGATTGTCTAATTTCTTGTAACTCTTGTAAATCTCATTGTAATGAAGTTAGACGAAGGTGATTGATAGTGGAAAGGAGAGCTCTCTCCCCCAGATGTAGGTTCGTTAACACCGAACTGGGTAAACAATTTCGATTGTGTTCTTTATTACTTTCATTAGTTTTAGCTTTGGTTGATATTATTATTGCTTGGATATCCATCATTGTTATTGGTTGCTTTAATTGTTTTGCCCCACACACTAGTTAAAGGATTATTGGTGTGTTTTTTGTTCGAATTCACAACAATTGGCGCCCACCGTGGGGCAAGGGTTTAAACAAATTAAGGCACCATGGGTGAGACTTTCCAGAAACAATTTTGAATTGTGGAAAGTGAAGATGGAAGCAATTTTAATGTCCGGGATGATGGATAAAACATGGAGTGTGGTTATCCGGTGCCTCGAAGGTAAAAAGCTAAAGGAGATTGCAATGAAGGTCGGCCTGGAGAGGTGGTGGTAATAATACTCGGTCTCGGCCTGGAGAGGCGGTGGAATAATACTCGGGTGACTGTTGAAAGAACAACTTTGTTATAAGAATCCGAAGATGCTAGTGAAAGTTGGGAAGCGGTGGAGTATTAAGTCATGGACTTTGGATGCTCCTATCACATGTGTTTGAAGAAGGAATGCCATAAAAAATCCGAGAGCTAGTTGAAGGTGGAGTTTTTCATCTTGAAGACGGGAAAGCTTGAAAGGTTTGAGGTATGGTTTTGGTTTGTCTTACGATGTTTGACAAATCATGTGTTTTTCTTTTACATGATGTGAGGTATGTTCCTAAACTTTGATGCATGGATAGTTGGTTTACTTTTGGTTATGCATTTGTTACTAGTGGAGATTCTCATATGGTTGAGTTGTGAAACTTTGGTTGATACTTGTTAGTGACATAGGTTTAGTGTGACTAGTGAAATGAGATTTTACTAGGTGGTAGAACTAAACGGGAAGTGTTGGAAACTAACAATATCTTGAAGTATGTTTCGGAATAGTTGAAAAGTTTTGCGTTACAAGGTGGTAAACATAGTGGAAATACCGGTTTGAGACTTTGATGAAGGAATCTCGGTTTGAGGTGGAGTTTGTTACTAGTTGGACTAGAGGAAGACAAACATTCAACAATGGCTCTTGTAACACCCGTATTTATTTATTTTATTTATTAGAGTTAATTAGCCTTTTATGGTATTTAATAGTGAGTTAGTAATTAATTAAGAATTATGACTATTTTGGGAAAGAGTAGTGTTTTGAGTAGGATAAGTTTTATTAGAGTTATGATAATAAGAGTTGGGCTTGAGTGTTAATGGGCCTAAGTTAGTGAGAGGGATATTATTGTCTTTGGCTAACTAGGTTTAGGTAAGAATTATGAGAATAGAGAGAGAGTGCTCATAACTTGAGAAAATAGAAAGAGGTAGAAAGAGAAAAGCTTTGAAGAGAAGGATGTAGAGGGGAAGAATAGAGAAAGCTCAAGAGGAAGAGGAAATCAGAAATTCATCATCCTTAAGGTTAGAGAGTAGTTTACAATTCATGTGAGATGATCAAAGAGGGGGGAGATGCCTATTCTCCATACCCAAACCCTCTCATCTCTTTTGGTGGGGAAAGGGAATCAAGGGAATGTGATTTAAGGATTTTCTGTGTTAATGCATGATGTTAATGTGTTATTATATGAGCCTATCTTCTATTTCAATCATTAATTTCGTGTGTTATATGAGAATTGTTGTTGTTGATATTTAAAAATGGGTTTTTAATAAAATGAGGAAAAATCCCTACTTTCTACTTGAAATGATGTTTGATGATGTTAGAACTTGTACTTCTAGGTCTATATATGATATGTATGCTTAAATGTGATAGCTTTAAGAGTTTATGACATGAAATTCGTGATTTTTATATGATTTCTATGTGAACCCGTGAGCAGAGCATGAAAATCTGGGTTTGGTCGCTAAGCCACCAATCCGTCGCTTCGAGCGAGGATTCATGTGTTCTTCGCGAACCCAGAATTTCATGTGGTCGCCCAGCGACCAGTAGCGACCGCCAGCGACCAGAAGTCGCCAGGCTTCGCTCTGAGCGATGACTTGTCTGCCTCTGCTCGTTTGTTCCATCGCTGGTAGTCGCCCAGCGACCATGACCTGATTTTGAGAAATTTCTTCATGTTGTATGATGAGAGTGAGCTTATAACATGTTTAGATTTGGTCCTATAATGTGTTATATGTATGGATTGATTGAACCTTGAGTTGGTATGATAATAATATGTTTATATGAGTATGTTGCTTGAGATTGAGCTATGATTAGCTAAGATAACATGTGTTATTATGTAATGTTTGAATGTATACCTTAATGATGATATGATGACGTGTTGAGATAAGTTAATAATAACTTAAAGAAGGAGTAATAGGGATGAGTGGCCTATTATTCATGAGTAGAGTATAGTTATCATCACTATTTGGTATGTGTACATTCATGCATTCATCTTTTGAGTCGGATATTAGGATCATGTGGATTCTAATAAAGAGGATATCAAATGATAATATTTGATAAAGACGGATATTAGAGGTGAGATACTCTAATAAAGACGATGGTACCACATGCATTAGATATGTCTAGGGTGACATACGTTGTGTATTTGCACTAGTTTGCATTAGGGTATTATGTGACCTAATTGATAATTGATAATTGATAATTGGTAATTGTGATTGCATTCCGTTATGAACTTATGGATGTTTGGATTGTGTGGTTCGATTAGATGATCTAATCCTCATTAATAAGTGTGATATTGCTATGTTGTTGGAGATTGCTAATACTATGTGGTATATGTATGATTTAATTTATTATGTTTGCTTATATAATATAAGTGTATACTATGCTTATTATTATAAACTTGAATTGCAACTAACTCTCTATCTTTGTGTATGTGTAATGGTTTGGGTCCAGATTCTCCACTTGAGGAGTGATCCCGTGGCTTTGGAGTTTAGCTCGTGAGAACTAGCATAGCTTGGTAAGGTGAAGGATAGGAGGATTCTAGAAGCTTAGATGTCTAGGATTGCTCTGATACTTGTAACCTTGCTTAGACTAGTATTCGGTTCTTCGTTTGTTTGAGATTTTATGTATGACCTTGCTACTTATATTACCCTATCTTTTATTACTTGTTGGATTATCTTGGATTATATGACGGGTCTTCATTGTGGAAGTACCTAGTTGAAGTTGTAATATGATTTATGACTTGCATGCTTGGATTTAATTGCTATAACTTATTAGTATAGTAGTTTTGATGCTTCCGTTGGCTTAAGTGAATTAAATGCATGCTATTAGTTACTTTGTGTTAAGTAATGCCTTGATGATTTGTATGTTGAATGATTTAAATTAATTATTGCATGCGAATCGATTAGGAGCGTTACAGCTCTTGGCTATCTAATGGGAGATAGGGAGGAGAGCGGTATTGTTGCATCAAAGTGGTATGGCTATGGAAACTTTGTGGGTTATGTTCCGATTGTGGCTGAAGAAGTGCAAAACTTGAAAGATCTTCAGGGAGGCAATTGGAAGCAACGGTGATCAAATTCGGGAACTTGTGGGACTATTAGAGGTAGTTGGATACAAGAGAATTTGAAGTTGCGGCTTGTGGAACTTGCCTAAAATTCCAAGGCTAAGTTGAGGGCAAGCATTTTTCTTCGAGAGTACGGAAGGCATTCCAGGGTTCGAAGGTGGTGGTGTGACTTGTAGGATTGTCCTAAAATTCCATGGATAGTCGGAGGCAAGAGTTTCTTCGAGAGGACGGAAGGCATTCCGGGGTTCGAAGAGGATGTGGTGTAGCAGCACGGTGGTTGGTGGGAAGTTGGCATCACCATCGTTTTAAAGGCAAGGTGGAGATTGTTGGATATTGTCTTGAAAATGATGTTGTTGCAGGAAGTGCCCTGGTGAGGGCTCAGCAGGCTGCATGCTGCAGGCAACAGGCAGAAGGAAGCAGGTTTGGCACCAGGCGCCCAGGAGAGGCTCGTTTGGCCTGTGGACTCTGTCTGCCTGGCGCCGGGCGCGGCCACCAGCCCTGGTGAGGGCGCCAGGCGCAGCCCCGACCCTATATATGCTGTTTCTGTTTTTTAGCAGCGAGATAGAGAGAAAGTTAGGGTTTTGAAAGGGGGTTTTCACCAAATGGAGGCTAGGGTTCAAGGGGGTTTCTCTTGGATTAATCCTAGGGTTGGGTACTCTTTCTAACACCTTGTAATTGCTATCAATTGAAATCTCTTGGTCACGGGAAGAGATTTGGGAAAAGGGTAGAAATTAGGGATTGTCTAATTTCTTGTAACTCTTGTAAATCTCATTGTAATGAAGTTAGACGAAGATGATTGATAGTGGAAAGGAGAGCTCTCTCCCCCAGATGTAGGTTCGTTAACACCGAACTGGGTAAACAATTTCGATTGTGTTCTTTATTGCTTTCATTAGTTTTAGCTTTGGTTGATATTATTATTGCTTGGATATCCATCATTGTCATTGGTTGCTTTAATTGTTTTGCCCCATACACTAGTTAAAGAATTATTGGTGTGTTTTTGGTTCGAATTCACAACAGATCAAAAATGTAATGTTGCCAAAATAAAACAACCAAAGACTCCAATGATACAAAAAGCATGCATAATATAATGAGTAGTAGTTATCAGTGCATTTTCACATGAAAAGAAAATTACAATGAAAAAGTAGAATATATAACACCTTTTCATCAAGAGTATTGGTAAGGCATATATAATACTCCCTCCAATCCAAAATATAAGTTGTTTTAGAAAAAATATTGTTCCAAATTATAATACCAATGAAATATTTAATGCTATTTTTCTTATTATACCTTTAACTATTTATTACTCTCACTTCTTTCAATTCTTTAATTTATTTTTTCTATATCATTAACGAAAGACAATTTTGTAAATCAACTCATAATTTCTATTTTTCATACAACATTAACTATATTTCTTAATTCGTATAACATAATCAAAAACGACTTATATTTTATAACGAAGGAAATACTTAATATCAAAATGATTTTTTCCCGAGGTGGAACCACGGGGCAGTTGGGTGGTCCATGGCCACCACAAAAACTAAGAAATTAACAAGATACCCTTGATAGTTTTATACAATTATAAGTTGATGCTATATATATTTGGGGGTTTGAGTCTTGCGGCATTTTGTTGTTCTTTCTATATTTTTTTTTTTAATATGCATGGTTCAAACATATATCCTTTGAGATCAAAACATTGTTACAAACCATTAAAGAAGAGATATTTTTTTAGAAGATATTGATTTACATAGGTATATAACAATACCAAAAAAAGAACATTTTGGTATTTTTTTTCCAAAAAATCATATTATTTAAATGTACACGATTTAATTGTTTAATAATCAAATTTATGGATATGATGATTTAAAATTTTGTATAAAATGTAATTTTACATTTACTTTAGAGTTTAATGGATATGAAGTCAAGCATTTCACCTTCTATTTTCAATTTGATTTATATATTACAAATTTTTAGCGGCCCATTCAAATTTATTTTTTTCAGTTTCGCCACTAATTTCTTCACGGTCCAATCACAAATAATGTGGCTCCGATTTGTAATGTTTTGTCGGTCACCAAAGTGACTAATTTATTTCAGTTTCTCTCTAAAAAAAATTATTTTTTTTCACAATAATTTAGTTTTTGCATCTATTTTTTTCCTATAAATTAAAAAGTTCAGTTTCTCATGTCAAAGGATGGATACGATGCTTAACGAATTGTATCTAAAACCACTTCATCACCGGTGAGGATCTCATGTAGCCCTTGTCGCCGAAAAAATTGAGGTCTTAAGTTCAATGTTGTCTTTAAGTAGGATTTGGGCTTATTAGTTGTGCTTTTGAATCTAGGAATTTATATCATGCTTTCAAAGAAGATTTGATAAAAGATTGATGATTACTTCTCTACCCTTTCATAATTTGAGAATATTTACTCTTCAACCAATGAGAACAAATCAGATAAATAGATTTAGTATGATTCCCACAATTAACTTATAACAAACTTGTGATCAATGGATACCCCTTCTTTCGTAATAAAGTGACCCAAATACTCAACCTTAATCAAATCAAATGAATATTTAGACAAGTTGAGAAATAGGTGGTTGGCTCAAATTGTATTGAAAACTAATTACGGATGACTGATGTGATCCTTCACTGTTTGACTATAAATCTGCGGATCATCAAAGAATATGATAACAAACTTCATTAAAAAAGGTTGATAATTTGATTCACAAGGACCTTTTGAACACTACAAGAAATATGATTTTTGACAGTGACTTTAATTTTGTTTAAAATTTTAGAGAGATATGAACAAGTTATGGAATTAGTGAGATAGAGAGAACGTAGAGAATGAGAGAATCCAATTTCATTTTAATTAATAGGATATTACTCTGTGTTTATAGGGATCCAAGTTCGTTTTAATGTGATATTACACATCAATATAAATACTTATACTCACACATACTCCCTTTGCTCTTATGAGAACGGACGTTTTATGTAAGAATTAAACAAAGAATAAATTGTCCAAAAAAATAAAATAAATAATTACTAGCTATATGTAGATTAAATAAGCCATGTGTTATATTTTGATTATGCATATATTTACATAAATTGAAAGCCCGGCCCGTACAAGTTAACATTAATGCCTACTATAATCTAGAATGAAAATTGTTTAATACATCCCCCAGATTGCTTAGCGCATCCCCAGATTTCTAGCACACCCCCTAAATTTTTAGCACACCCTCCAAATTTCTGGGGGTGCACTAAAAATCTGGGAGATGCGCTAAGCAATTTGGGATATTTATGCACGGTGCATAAACATGACTTATGCACCATAATTTGTGCCTTAAATAGCTAGCAGCCACCGCCCCCACCTCCACAGCCTCCGCCACCACCACCTCCTCCACACCCTCCGCCACCTACCTGTCCTGCACCTCCTCCATGATGATCATGATGATGACCATGATGACCGTGATGACCATGATTTCCATATGAAGTCGTTGTAGTTGCTGCAGCAGTAGTAGCACTCATAAAATTCATGTTGCCATGTTTGGCACCACCATAACCATTTTTCTTCTTTTTGTTATTATAATCTCCTTTATTCCCTTGTCCGGAGCAAAAATTTCCCATATCTATATTTGTTTGCTTTAATTCTTAGTTTCCTATACAGCATAATTACTCTTTATTATATACTACAAGAATATAATTTATAAGTCAACAACCTTGCCTGCACGAAAAGTTGAAATGAATTTCTACGCAATTACACATGGGAACTATTTGTCAGCCATATGACGTTATAATAACCAATGATAGAGAGAATGTTATCAACAATCTCTTAAGATACTCATCTCCACATTGGTTTTTGCTACAACAACAAAAATTGTTTTTATTAGTTAAAATTAAACAGAAGAATATATTATTGTAAGAGAACCGGTATATAGGGCATTTTTTTGTTGGACAAGTTATAAATAACTCTAAATACAAATTTTACAAAATTCACCGTTAGATTGAAAATTTGTTTCATATAGATGATCCATAAAAAAATTTATAAAAATTGAAAATCATTTGATATGTTATTGAGACCATTAAGATTAACGGTTTTTGAGTTTTTATTAAATACCGTTAATTTTGATAGATTTCAATAACATATCAAATGATTTTCAATATTTCTAAAAATTTATATGGATGATCTATATAATACAAATTTTCAATCCAACGGTGGATTTTATAAAATTTGTATTAATTATAGTAGTTTTGATCATTTGTCCACGGTGAACCACTTGTGAAGGTGGTTCACCGTAGCATTAGCCTTATATTGAGTCCAAAAAATAAAATAATATATTATTGTAATTTAATTGAAATAGAAAAATATGAAAATTATTGAAATAAACTAGTCAAAACAGGAAAATTGAAATAGAAATGTATAAGGAAAGGTAAGAAGATAATGTTATACGTGTGCCCAAAGAATTAGCGAAGAAGAAAAGTACCACAATGTAAAATATCTCACAATCAAGTTATTGGATTTAAGTGGTTAATAAAATCCACTTAAGCACAAATTGATTATAGGAGGAGAGATTAACTTTTGGGAGCAATAATTTCAACTTTTTAGGAAGATCAAATTGATCTTCCGGCTTTTACTAAAAAGTTGAAATCCACTTAAGATCAATTTGTGCTTACATGATGTCATAGAGCACAATTGAAGCACCAATTGAAAAAGGTTCTTCACTTAATATGTTCTTCCCATCAACAAATGATATTTACTTTTGAGTGTTTAAGTAGATGAAACCAAAGGCACTGTAGCTGCCTTTGTTCCTTCAGTTAGCAGCAACAAAGGTAAATCGAAATCTAAGCGAGTCTATTTTTCATCGAGCTTTGAGATGTGAGAGTTATTAAGACTAATCACAATTTTAACTTTTACTACATAAAATCAACAAGTTCCATGCTACATATGCAGCACAAAATAATAAACCCCCTGCTCTGTAAATAATGCACAATGTAATGCAAGTATTTTTTGTGTTATACATAGTTCTTATTGTGCTTGTTGTAAACTGTGTCCATAATTGTAAAATTAAGTACACTACAAATTAAGTACACTGTCCAATTATGAAGCACATAGTCATAAGCGGCAGCAACAATGTAAATTGACAATTTCAAAGAAAAAATCTCACAAAAGTAACTTCTAAAACATATACATTTACCAATGGTTAGTTGGTTCAGTGGTGATTAGCGCTAAATTTGGTAGGGAGGATCATGATTCGATCCCCCGCAACTACGATTGAGGGGGACTGGAACCACTTGATGTCAGAACTAATCCCCGAATCAAACTAAACTAAGGCATCCATGAAGCAAAAAATGATTCACCCGGCTTTCACTAAAATGAAAACGAGGAGGAGGAATTATCTTCCTCAATGACGGCCTTATAGATACCATTAAATCGACAACATCAGCAGCCACTTTATTGCAACCTTGCAAATTTATCTCTCTCAGTTGTGTGCATTTTTCTACTACGTGCTTCACTCCCTTCTCCGTGATATTACAACAATATCTCAACTCAAGTTGCAGCAGTCCAAAACAATTTTTTGAAATCATGTAGAGTGAACTATCATCAATTCTAGAATTTGACAAGTACAACACCTCCAACGTCAAAACTTTAAAGTTAATTCTAAGCTCCTTCAGTCCTGTTAAGTTCAAATGTCTAATTTTACAATATCTCCTCAAAACTTGACCAATACCTTCTTCTTCGGATATGTCGGTGCAAGAGTTTAAATCCAAAAGCTGTAAATTGGGGAAGATGAAAGGGAAAGTATTGATGATTTCATCCTTTAACCCTGAGTTGTAAGCTAAATGGAGTGACTTTAATTGAGGGTAGACACCAAAATCCATCAAAGAATCGGAATTCTCTACACTGTTCCTCCTAATAAACTTCATTTCGATCTCACTAAGTAAAGGACATTTCCTAACGAGTGCAAAGATGGATAATTTTGTGAGCATCTTACATTCACTAAGGTTTATGGACACCAATTTACCAATAAACGAAGACAATTCAACAACGTGTTGATCATTTAAAAAATTAGCTTTTCGAAGATCCAAATGCTGTATACGTCGTTGACACTTGGATAACAAAGAAAAGAGTCCAGCATAACTATAGCCGGTGCAATATTGAAGGCCAAGCCTTCTCAAAGGAAGGCCTCCCATTGCAATAGAGGAAAGCAACTCATCCGAAATTTGTGTATGCCACAAATCAAGACAAGTTAAGCCCTTCAAACTCACCAACGAGTCAATAAAGTGTGAACTAATGTTGTTTTGGTTCCGCAAAGAGAAGGAGAGAGATGTCAAAGATGGTCTCTCACGGATGGCAAAAGCAACGACATCTTGAGTTAATAATGGGCAGCCAAACATCACAATGTTTTCGAGAAACTCACAATTCTTACACAGGTTCAAAAGAAACGAATCAGTTGTGGGTTTCCAATAATTACCAGAGAGATTAATCTTGCGAAGTTTAGGAAGCGCCGTTAACATTGCCTCTACCCCATCTTGAACATTGTGTAGATACACGTATAGCTGCAGATGAAATTCTTCAATTAAAGGGAAACATTTGGAGATAAGAACACAATGTTTTTTATTGAGAGAAACAATGTTGGAACTTGGAACATGTGAGAGAGGTTAAAGTTGTAATCTTTTTGGACAAAACTTGTAACCCTTTTGCGGGGAATTTGTTGATGTTCGAGAGTTTAAGCGATTTGAGGTTGAATGGGAATTTTGAAATTTGGCAGAGAAGGTCGTTAAGATCACCTTGGATATTTGTGATATGAATGGAGGTGAGGTTAGGGAACCTGTGGCATAGGGTCTGGATGTAAAGGAGCGTTGGGGTGCAGATAGTAAAAGAAGATCGAAGACGGTTGGTGATAGAGAGAAACTGTTTGGAAACAAGGGAAAGAGGTTTCAAGTAGCGGTGGTTGTCGTCATCATTGTCGATGAGGAATGTGCAGATTGATTCCCAACATTCATCTGGTAAATGAAAAGTTGATGCTACCATTAGTTTAGTTTCAGAAAGTTTGTTGTTGTTGTTGTTGTTGTTGTTGTGAACAAGAAGAAGAACAAGAATAAGCAGATTTGAGAGAATTTCTTGTTGTTCTCATCCTTTTCATTGTGGAGGAGTTCATCTCGTGTTGGAGTTCTTATGCCGCACAGGATTTAAGGATTTAAGGAGAAAGGTATTTGAAGGTTTAGGTTAGTTGGATTTGGTGCGTGGGATGTGTTTGACTCTAAGATTTTTATTTTATTTTATTTTACATTTTTATAATAGATTTGTTCTATTCATTGATACTAAAAAAAAGTAAATAGTTTGTTATCCTGTAAAATATGCGAATTTTGTTTTATTTTTTTGAGATTCGCTTTTGTAAACTAAAGATTCTCTGATCTCACTGGATCAATAACATGACATGCAAGTACACGTTGAATTAAATTATTTTTTATTTATCCATAAAATCCAAGTCATTAAAAGTAACTAATTATTATTATTTTCTTTAAAAAAATATAAAATGAACCGTAACTAATTATTGTTATATTATTGTTCTTCACATTGATGTTCTTCTTCTACTTCACCCTTAACAAATTCCTCTTCATTTTCACCCTTAACAAATCCCTCTTCTACTAGTTCACCCATAAGAGACTCTTCTTCTCCACCACATCAGTTTCAACAACCCTTTCATCAAGATTCATCAAAAACTATAGATTCATCTTCAATTCTTCAAAAACCAGATTCATCTTCTTCAAAAACCAGATTCATCATTGTACCCTAATTATTAGTATTATTATTATTATTATTATTATTATTATTATTATTATTATTATTATTATTATTCAAAAATCCCCAATTTTAACAAACCCTAAAGATTAATGACATTTTAAAAATAACGCAAACCATTAATTTCGATGTATCTCAATAACATATCAAATGGCTTTGGATTTGTCTGAAGTTTACCAAAAATGATCTATATGATATAAACTTTCAATCCAACGATGAATTTTATTAAATTTATATCGGTTAAAACGTTATTGAGCGGTGTAACATTTGATGTTAAACTGGGTTGGGGACTGTGTTTTTTACCTTGGGACAGACAGTCCTGAAAGTTGCTTCATGCAAAGTGGCCAAACATGATAAGAATATTTTGACAATTAACATGCTTTCATACCTTTTGCATTTGACACTTTTGGTTTCCTAGCACCAGATGTTGTGAGTCTCCTACAAAGAATTCAAAAGGTTATAAATAGCAATGTTGTGTTCGTTATGAATGTTGTTTTTAAGAGAATTGAATTTGTTATTCAAAAACGGATAGCGGCGCAACTTGTAACCTGTTCGCCGCTCAGTCATGTGTAATTATTCTATATTTATTAATGAGAAAAAACAAATTATAGAAAGTTTGTCATTAATAAAAGATAAGGATAAATTAGTAAACTTAGGTACTGTTTGATCCTTTTTTTTAGGTGTAGAAATTATTTTCACCACAAAGCTAGAAATATTAGCTTTAAAATCGAAGATAAAGCTGTTTGGTAAATCTTAATTCTTTTATATTAAAGTGTTAAAAAAAAATTTATAATTATAATAAGGTTAAAAGATGTTTAATGATAGAGGGGTGTTATATAAGCACCACAAAAAGTTGTGTGGCCGGGACAACTAAAATTTTCTGTCTGTGCACGCAAATCAAGACAGTCTAGAAATAATAGAAAACATAAAAGGGTGGCGGGTTCCACACTAAAATAGTTGTCCGACAACTATTTTGATGTCAAAATAACATTAGTGTTAATAATAAGATAAAGTTGTTTTTTTTATAAACAATAACTTATTTAAAGATAAAAAATAAACTTATTTAAAGATATTACATAAATAATAGTAAAGTTATTGTAAAGTAACTATTATCACCTTATTTTGAAACTCTTTTATTACTAGTATTTTTCTTTGAAATATAGAAGCTGTTTTTTCTTACTAGAGTTTTAAAAAATTATTGTTTGGCCTAACTTCTTACTTCTAAAAAAAGAGAAGAGGAAAAAAAGCTAGGTCAAACAGTAGTAATTACTCCCTTCGTTTCTTTTTAAGTGTCCGTTTTGAATAGTAACAACAAATTAAAAAAGTTTATTTTTGCTCCTTATTTTCCTATTATACCCTAATTTTAATTCACCAATAAAACCCTATTTTTTTTTCATACACTTTCTCTTTCCAATAAATTTAATATATTATGCACACAAAAAAAAAACAAAATTTAATATGTAATGTACCCAAAAAAATAAAAAGATTTAGTTTTCCAAATATATAGCATTAATTAGTTTTATTGAAAAAGATATGAGTAATTGACAAGAGTATAATTGACAAATCGTATCTTAAAACACCAAATGGACAGTTAAATAGAAACACAAAATTCGACGTTTTTGGACACTTAAAAATAAACAGGGGGAGTAACCTTTTTATAGAAAGTTTTGTCATCAATATGATAAGTTTTTTTTTGTTGACAATAATATGATAAAATACAACATTTGGTCTTTTATGTTTATTTTAGTTTTCAACTTAGTCATTTATGTTTTAAAAGTTTCAATTTGGTCCCTTACGTTTATTTTAGGTTTCAATTTGATCATTTCCGTCAGTTTTGTCACATGTGTCAAACGGTGTGCTACGTGGACAGACACGTCGACACCTGGACACTTGGAGACGTGTCCAAATTAAACGGTGTTAATGACAAAACTGACGGAAAAGAGCAACTTATGCAAACGATAAAAACATAAAGAACCAAATTGAAACTTTTAAAACTAAGGGACCAAGTTGAAACCTAAAATAAACATAAGAGATCAAATTTTAAATTAAACCAAAATATTATTATATGGGAGTACAAGAAGTACTCAATCCCTTATAATACAAAGCAAATTATAATATGTTTTGGAAACAAGACTTTTTTTTGACAAGGGGTATTTTTTTTGACATTAATATGTTAAGTTAATTACTACCAAGTTTACTAATTTATTCTTACTAATTTTCCATTGTATTTTTTTTCCAAGTATTTTCTTTTATTATATCCTTCCCAAGTTTACTAATTTATCCATTTTATGACCATTTTCCTAAAAACTTATTGTTGTAGTGGGACTCAAAATTTATATCAAACTTGTTTTTAAAGACATGAATCAAACAATCACTTGACAATTTAAACCGAATCAAACTCAATAAACAAATTTCATTCAAAATTACGAAATACAAACGTTCACCCAAATATATAGAAACTTACAAAACTATGATATATTCCACTAATTTGTATAGAACTACAACATGATTTATGTCATATATAAATTAAAGAATTAAAAGGATATTAGATATATGGACAGAAAATGGATAGAATAAAAAGTTTTTACACAACATTACAACCACAAAGGTGTAGTATGGACCAAGTCATTACCCCAACATTAAATAATCCAACCATAATCTCAGCCGCCACAACCGCCTCCACACCCTCCGCCGCATCCACCTCCACCGCCTCCGTCATCTCCACCACTTCCATGTCCACCACTGTCTCCTCCATGATGACCATGATCATATCCAGCTGAAGTTGTGTCAACAGGAGTTGTTGCTATAACAGCCGTCATAAAAACCATGTTACCATCTCTAGCACCACCATCATCTCTATATTTTGTGGCACTAACTTTAGAGCCATGGATGCCTTGAAATCCTCCACCTATATTGTGTTTGTTATTATAATCTCTTTTCTTTTCATGTCCGGAGCAAAAATTTCCCATATCTATAGTATGTCTTTGGCTTTAAGTCTTGGGCTCCTATAATGCTTTTTAGCCTTTTATATAATTTAAAAAATTTAGTCAACGACCGTGCTTACAAGAAACATTCTTCGAAGTTCCACGTAATTGATAAGGGAATTATTTGTGTGACACATACGTTATAAAATTAACGATAGAAGCAAGACTGTGACTTTTGTACACAAAAAAAAAAGAAGAAGCAAGATACTTTAACAAAAAAAAATATTTTGGTTACTTTTTTAGTTTTTCTTTAACACAATTAAAGTACAGTTATTGATCAAAACACATTTTACAAAAAAAAAAAAATGGAAAGAGAAAACTTTATATTAAAAGGTCTAATGATCATATTAGAGCCCAAAAGAATTTGAATTACGTAACTTCCAAAGATCATATTTTTCATTGATCTATCTCAATGTCAAAGATCAGTTGAAAACCATACTTAAAAAAATATAATTTTTTACGGCCATTTTTGTCGTTACAAGTCGTTGACAATTTTACCAACAACTTTTAACGACAAAAGTCAATGCAAAAAATCATATTTCTTGTAGTGTAAGTTCTCGCAAAGTTGTATAAAAAGAAAAAAAAAAAATCTTTCCCTAGTTTTCTTTATATAGAATTGAGGGACTAGAATCGAATGTTTGAATGGTGGTAGTTAAAGGATGAAAAAGAATTGTATTTTTCTTTTAACAAAAAAAATTGTATGTTTGAACACTCAAATATTCCTTACGGTTGGACCACGTACACACGTTACTTTATTATTAATATCATGCTAATAATTTGGTCAAAATTTGGTACGGATAATTTTCTAAATTTTGGGTATATATGAAGATGGGTATCGTGGTACCCTACCCATACTTTATCTTATTCATTGTCATTCCTAACCAATGTTCATGTTCCATTTTTCCTACAACTACAAGGAATTTTTGAAGTTTTCATCATCATCAAATTATAGTGTGATGTGTGGCCTTTATTTTGGGCCAAATCATGGAGCCTAAAGCTGCGACAATAATTGTCTTATCTTTGGATCGACCTTGATAAAGTTTGTGAAGTTTGTGAAGGATTTTTATTGCGACATATAGCATTGCTTAATCTAAAAAGAAGTCTTTCAAATTTGAATATCAATAGGTGACAAACTTTTACACTTTTTTTTTTCATGGTTTTTTCCTATGCATCTATCTATAGAACAAGTATTAGAATTTACCAAGTATACAACACAAAAATAAAATTTGTCTTCAACCCTCCTCATCCACCACATCCAGCTCCTCCTCAATCACCGCCTCCTCCACCATTTGAAATATCAGCGCATAGTCCGGCGCAATCAATACAACCGAGCAAATAAAAACTTTTCCTTCTATTCAGCGTAGGTTGGTAGTTAGAACCTTGAGGTCCTTTATAAGTTTTTTGGGGTCCTTTATAATTCTGTGCGACACTATCTCTCAAATATATATTTTGTTTCTTCTTTCTTCCAAAGCAAAGAAACCCCATAATAATAACCTTTTACTATTCACCCGAAAGAACCTCTTACTGAAATATTTTGATATAATGATTAAACCTCTTAAGCTCTTACTGAATTCTCTATGTAAATAATTTTTCCTTATATCAAAGGCATGGCCATGGCCTTCGGTAAATATATAGGTGACAAAAGTGATATGAACAATTCTTTGTCCGTGTGTTAGGCTTGAAAGTTGAAACAAATAATTTTTAATAGGAACAGGTAAGCGAAAGATTAATTAATTGAAATAAATTACTATTGAAAGACTATTTCCAACATCAAAATATTTGTGACCGGGCTACTCTTAATAATTGAAATCCGACTACTTGTTGAATCTATTACTATATATAAAAGGATACAAATTTTTGGGATGACTTTTTCATTATACTTATTTTACCTTTAATAAAAACTACCAAAAAAACAACTAAATATTTGTATATGTTGAAAAATAACTTCCACATCAAAATAGATTTTTAGTTTTTTTTAGTAAATAACTTTTTTTTCTCTTAATAACTAAGCACAACTTCCACATAAAAGTATGTTTTCAGTTTTTTTATAGTAAAAAATAAATATATATTTTTTTTCTTCTTAATAACTAGCCACAACAAAAAAGGATGTTAAGTAGTTATCAATTAATTAAGTCCAACAAAAAAGGAGATTAAGTAGTTATTTATATTTGCACAATAGAAATTTTCGATCACAGCAAATAATAAAAAAAAGAATGTCGATCACACAAACGGGCACGTTACAAACGTTTGGCGGCTAGTGTTCATAGTTGAGACTAATTAAGAAAAAGAAAAGGTCTTACCTTAGCCACATCAAATATTTTTTATGTAACTTTTTTTTTTTGTTGCCTTAAGCCAAACGAAATTTATAGTAACGAAATTGCATTCCCTATAGTTGGATTGGATTAATTATAAATTTTGGGAATTAGTGGACGTTCAATTAAAATAATGAATGTCTGAAAAACTTTAGATATTTTTGAGTTGTTAATTAGTTTTGAGTCGTTTGTCTTTTTGGGCCTATTTTACATAGAGAGAGAATAATTCATAAAAATAGTAAATTTGACTAATTAGAATTTGGCTAACCATAGTGGTTATAGTAATTGGTAAGTATTAAATGTTGTCACATAGGATTCTTCTCTTTGTTGCAAATAAATTTCTTACGAAATAACATTTTCCATTTTATAATTGCGTTAGTTTACTTTTTTTGTTTTGAAATCCTTGTATTTGTACTCTAGCTTATATAAGGCCTTGTTTGGATGAAAAAAAGCTGGAGAGATTGTTGTGACACTTGTGGGATGAGTTAAGTCCAAATGACTTAAAAAAGTGGAGATTTAACACTTTATAAGTGAGGATCCATAAACCTAATGAAAAGTTTTAGATAAAGATGTTATATTCAATTCATTTGTATAGTTGTTCTTAGTGAATCATTTGGCTGCCCTTCGTAATTCAAAATGAGGAGGCTGTTTGGAAAGATGTTTTGGTGGCAAAGTATGGCCCAAATGTTTGTTATAATGTGCATTGGATTCGTGAGTCAATTTCATCCCGTGCGTCATGTTGGTGGAAAGACTTATGTAGTGTGGATTTGAATGATGGGGTGAGTTGGTTTGCTAATAATGTTACTAGAAGAGTTAAATCCAGTAACTCGACTCGCTTTTGGAAGGATTGTTGGATGGAACCTTTGCCTCTTTGTGATCGCTACCCGCGTTTGTTTTCTATTTCGGTTCAAATGGAAGTAATGATTAATGAGGTGTGAGAGGGGGTGAGTCGGTGGGATTTGTGGTCGAGGAGGCGTTTGTTTGTTTGGGAGGAGGAGTTACTTGGTGAATTGAGAGAGGCTCTCCCTTTGCTGGAGCTATCTCAAGAGGAGGATGCGTGGTTTTGGGCGAGGGTGGAGTTTTCACTGTTCACTCGGCATACCTTTTCCTTGGTGCTGTACATGAATCAATTTTTAATGATCATGAATTGCGTGTTTTCAACAATATATGGAAAAGTCTGGCACCATCTAAGGTTATTGCGTTCTCTTGGAAACTCCTCTGGAATAGAATTCCGGCGAGGTCTAACCTTGCTCTCCGTGGGATTCAAGCAGTGGGTGATGTGACTGGTTGTGTTCATTGCATTGGTAGGGAGGAAAATGATAGTCACTTGTTCCTTTTTTGTGACTTTGCTTCGCAAGTTTGGAATGCAATTTTCCAGTGGCTCGATTTGGTTATTGTTTTGCCTCCCAATCTGTTCCTGCTCTTCGATTGTTTAACAGGGGCTGCTGCAAATAGGAAAATCAGAAAAGGATTCGCTTTGATTTGGCACACTACCGTGTGGAGCAGTGGAGGCTTTGGCGATCGAGAAACGAGATTTTGTTTGCGAATGGTGTTAAAGATTACAATGCGGTGGTGGACGATATTAAGAGGTTGTCTTGGAGATGGGGGTTAAGTCGCCGTGTTATCCCGTCTGTTTTGCTGTATGAATGGTGTTGGGATCCCGGCATTTGTCTCCGGCAATAAATCGGTGGTGGTTGTATCGGTTTTGGGGTGTGGTTTTTCTTGTTTTCTGGTTCTGTTATAGCAGAAGGGGTGTGGGGGTTTTGTTTTGAGTTTTGTGTTGTTGTTGGCGTGGCTTTAGTGCCTTGCTCTCTTGTATATTTATAGTACTTCTGGTACTTATCTCTTTTCCAATAAATTTAGCCTTATTCAAAAAAAAAGTACTAGTACCTGTTTTCTTCTTTTTTAGTTCTTTTTTTTTTTAAGAAAGAAAGAAAGTGATTGAACGAATTGTAGACAGAGAGCATCAATGCTTCCTAACTGCCTTCCTATATGTGTGGAGTTGAGATCATGAGAAGAGTGCTACTGGTCCTATATATTTAGGGAAAAGAGGTTGACACTATGGATTTCTTTTCCCCAAAAAAATGCACATGTTAAATATAGCCAAAATAATAGGTGCATCTTATTTTCCTACTAGCTGAAATTTGTTCATTATATAGAGCACTATATCAAAGCTCCCGTGATATAATTATATACTAGAAATAAAATGAAATAAAATAAAATAAAATAAATAAAATGTGTAATCTTATCGATGTGAAACTTAATTTATTTATTTTTCTAAATTTCTAAATCACACGCTAGAATGTTATAGTATGCTCTATAACCCAACGTAAGACTCAATAGTTTTATTTTTAATTCACACAATATTGTGCTCTTTGTTTCAACATACTTCTTTATTACGGAGTATGTCATTAGAAGAACTTATCTTAAGACAAACTTATTGAGTCATTTCAATTTTTCTAATAGCTAAAAGAAAATGATTTGGCCAACATAATTTTAAATTTTTTATTTATTTAATAGAATTATGTGATTAATAACTAAGATATGCTTGATCTCAAAGATAGTAAAAGGTAAAATCACCCTCTGAAGTTACCTAACAAACATTGTCCTCGTTGAAAAAGTTTTGTGTCTGAATGTAATTAAGTTATTCGATTCTCTACCTATGCTACAACTGCTGGCTGATGACAAAGAGCAAAGAAAGTGCTCGCTCCAAACTGTCAAGCAAAGATGGATTCCTATATGGTGTATAAATTTAATTAATTAGTTCCAATTAGGCTAAATTCATTTTTTTAACAAGCAAAAAATTAGGCTAAATTCATTACAACTTCTTAATTAACATATGCAAAAACATCAAATTTAGAATGACCACTATCACCCCCGCAACAGCAATTGGAAGGGGCTGGAACCACTTGATATCATAACTAACCCTCGAACCAGATTAAACTGGTGGTGAAAGTAAAAAAAAAAGAATGACCACTATCAATTTATAGAAAAGAAGAATAAAATTAATAGAAAAAATAAAATAGACTCTACTAGTTTTATAGTATAATCACCTATATGTTTGTCTCTTTGTAAATCTAACGGTCTACGGTCGACTGCAGCATAACATTGAGACGACCAAAATACAAGCGTTAAAAAAAATTGAACATTAACAATAATTTATAGAACCTTAAATTTAGAACAATTTATGCATATATCTATCTATACCCTCTTTTTATCATCTAAATTACTAAATCATCTGAGAATCCTCACATGATTATGAACATATTCAATACTAACAAATCTATGTTTATTTAAAAAATAAAAATAAATCAATAAAAATATGTACATGAAGTATACCCAACAACCTAATGGATTAATAACCTACCATCCCAAAAACAGATGGAATTGGATTGGACCTCTTTGTCTCATTTAGCATATGATGATTGAATGATTATAAACATCATACACAACCATGGCCACCACCATCACAAGTACAACCGCCATTACCGGAGATAACATCACCATCTTGTCGAGGTTTTGTGCTTAGACAACAACATAAAAGAGCCACCAACAACATAAATCCCCATGCTGTAGCCAAAGCTTCTACCCAACTCAAGTAATTCTCCATTATTTTTCTCTTACATATATATTCCTCTTTGTCTCTGCCTTTGATCTTCAACTCCTTTCATTACCTATAATATATATATACTATACTACAATCAATTATGAGTATTAAGAATTGAAATCTATAAAAGGGTGGTATGAATAATTATAATACTATGATATATCTTTAACCTTTATATGAGAATAATGGTATCAATTGGGATTATGAATGTTTTGGTGAGAAATATGGATTGGTATAGCACATGGTGTGTGAGCTTGAAAGAGTGCAAAAAAACATGGGGCCAACCTGTGATTTTTATGGTCACATCTTAGCAATACTAATGCTCTTCCACCTCTTATAATCCTCTAAAGGCTAAAGCAAATAGTAATTTTGCTTAATAAAAGTCCTTTATTTTATTTTTTTTAGATTTGGCATAAATGCTTACAGAAGGACGGGAATCTTGTCATTGTCCTTAATTTTTTTTTTTATATATGTTTGTCAATTGTGCCTTTTAAAGGCCAAACGCGTTAAGCATAAATGTGTACTCATAAAGATGAAGTACACAATAGGACTTTTGTCAAAAGAAAAAAATGGTGTATGTTTTTGGTTTTACTTTTAAAAGAGTAAAACTTGATTCTAGAGGTCTACAATTTATTGACATATTTGATTTCTTTAGAGAAAAATTAATTTTTTTTAAAGAATTAATTCTACTTGAATTATAAATTATAGCTTCTAATCATAGAATTGATTTTTATAATCAAAGTTATTCTGGTCAACTCAATTTTACTTTATTTTTAGAAGCAAAAATTTATTAATCACCAAGTATAACATGTACTCAAGATGTACCCGGGAATCACAGCAGGATACAAGTTAAAAACACTAAATAAAATTGATTTAATTACAATTTTGGTTTCCCTATTTTAATATTTTTTTACGCACCTATTTTAATAAATTAAATTCACAAAAATAAGTCCCCATAATTTTCTTTAAAAATGGTGGTTTTTGTGGTCTTAAATGGTAATTTATTGTCTCAAACATTGAATCTAATGATAAAATATCACATTGAATTTTTTGCTTTTCATGTATATAGTATTTATTTTTAGGTTCTTTGCATAAGTCATTATTTGACCTATAATATAAACTAAATATAGTCTCATAAACTTAACTCAATTGGTAAAATATTTCATTAGGAGACTAGGGTTTAAACCCCGGTCATCCCACTTATCCACTTTAAGGGTGAAATTTCTAACCACTAGGCTACTTGACACAAAAAAAATATATATAGACCAAATACATTAATTATATAATAATCCTTATAAATATATTTTACTTTTATTTTGTCACAAAGAGTATTTATTTGAACTTTTTGCAAAAAAATAAAAAGAACAAAATTAAACAAATTTAATTCAAAAAAATATAATTATATTTAATTAATTAAATTCAGCTAATGAAATCTCTTATTGCATTTAGTGAAATCACTAAAGTTAAAAAATAATTATGCTTTGAACAAGACTGTAATTTCTGAGACTTCAGAGGAGGATAATATAAATCATGAAAGACCTTATTAAGACCTATAATAACAGGATATTTTAGATACGAGTGGAGCATGGCAACTTTGATTGAGATAATATCACCGCAATCAGCCAAAAATTATCACCAGAAACGTGGCAGTCTCTCCTTCCAGAAATGGAAGAGGTATCAAAAACAAGCTCAACAGTTTTGCATAAGCTTGTATATGCACACAGCATGGTTAGCAAAATTATATGCAAATCGATAAACACATGCAATGCAATGCAAGAACTGAAGTTCTATCCACTTACTCATTTACTAAAACAAAAATTATTCAGAAACATGCATCATATACAAGGCAACCAACAATTTATGTAATCTTCACCAAAACAAAAACCTCGGTATCAAAATAGAATAAAATGAAATAAAAACCTACAAATAAGAACCATAAAAGTAATTGAAAGTATCTTTTACCAAATTCTCACATAGCAATTAAGAATTCTAAGACTTAGTATGGTGGCAATTCCTATGTTACATGATGTATCAATAGTCCAATGCTTCCACTAAGATATAATAAACAATGAAACCAGTGTGCTTTACAAAAAACACAATTCTGAAAATTTACAATCTGTTGGACGGTTGGCAGCCTCCCTGGAAAGTTCCAATCCAATCAAAGGAAATTGCTCCTATTAAAAAGCAGCATACACCATTCCTAAAACAACATTTATACCAGATCAGTTGTGCAATTTGTGTTGTCATTAATGAACTGCTATAAAAGAGGTACCAAGATTCGGAAATCTACATCGTAGAATGCTGATATTTTTCATAATCAAGTGTATAATAGAATGTCTATCACAATTTACTACAAACATTGACACCACAAACAGAGCATAGCATGTTAAAATCCCAAAATATAAAGGAGAGTGGGCCACGGTTCCAAATAAAAAAATAGATGAAATCTAAGTTTCTGCAGCCCCCAGAATGTCTAAAAGACTAAAACCATACCAAAAGAAATCTATACTTTCAAGTTTCCATCACGTGAATAAGCCAAAAGTCATGCATGAAACCCAATCCCTCTTTCAGTAACCAACTAGACTAGTTACTGGGCAGAAGTAAAACAGAAATGAAGAGTGATGAAAACAAAAGGAAAGGAAATCACACTTTCAGCTCAATTTAAATGCAGATTTTGTGATGGATCAAAAAGTCATTTATCACTTGTTCCAACACTGTTAAAAGATTAACCATATTATAAACCCAGCAGATGGGGGAAGGAAGATGATAGAAGGTAAGATAGATATTGAATATTTTTATCTAATGAAGGAGTGAAAAACCAGAGGAACTGAGTTCCTGTCCTGTTAAGACACGGCTCCGAATTTTATCAAGTAGATAGCTTGTTTTGAAAGCTTTAACGCATAAAGCTTTATATAAAAAAACTAAATAACATTAATGGAAACAACCCTATATATCATACAATATTAAAATTAATAGGAAATAACTGGAGCTCAAGTCCTTACAGAATAATGTAGATCTTAATCTTAGGAAAAAAAAAACACTGAAAGAAGGAAGACACTTTAAAGGACCCCCTAGCACTACCCAGCTTTAGGTTATCATACATTCATACCCCTTCTTCGTCTCTTGTTACCTTATTTCTTTCTTACCTTCCCTTCATTCCCCAAGCCATATCACCCCATCCACTCATTATGTGGATTTCCCATGTTCAAACTTCAATCTCCCCCAACTCAGCTTCCCCCACATAATTACTCATTTGGCAGCACCCCTCTTGTCCCATTATCATTTTTGCAATTACTTACAGAACTTACTTTCCAACCCATTGTTTTATAACCTGCCACTATTTTGCATCTCTGCCTCTATAAGCATTGCTCTGATTTTTATATCTCTCCCCTACTCATTGCTTTGATCGCCTAGTATAAGCATTGCCTGTAGCTGTAGGTCTATCACAAAAACCTTGAAAAAAAAAGGCCTTCAATGTAACATGTTGGCAAAACCTATGTTTTAGACAGAACAATTAACTGAGCAAGATTTATTTATGACAGCTGAGTTTATACAAATTATAGAAAGAGGAGTGCTAGCAATACTCCCTTATGAACACTGTCTAACAATCACTCTCTAACTCGTGTGGGTCTCACCACTTTATGTAGGGCATATTTCCAAAGGGAAGGACCCACATTGATTTTCAACCAAATAGAGAGTGGGTGTTAGAGAGTGTTAATAAGAGTATTCCTAGCACTTGTAGTGTTAAAAGCCCAGTTCTACAAAGCAGTGAATGATGGAGGGCATAAAACAATGGAGGACGGCGTCAGACAGAACTAGTGGTGGTGGAGGGTGAGCTATGGTGGTGGATACCAAGTGGTGGCGGCAATGGTGAACGGTATAGGGAGGTGGTGGAGGGTACAAGTGATGGCAGCAGCAGAGGCAATGGAAGGTGCCCGACTGCAATGACAACTGTAGAGGGTGCGTGGAAGCAAAGGTGGTCAAGGGGTGAAGGTTGTCGCGCGACAGTACTGGCGGTTGAGGGTACCAAGCAACATAGGCAGTGTAGAATGCTCAATAGCAATGACAAAGGTGATGTGTGTTGGTGTTTGACTGTTAGCAATAATTGAAGGTGCCTAGCAGTAGCAATGATGTAGGGAGGTGGAGGGTAGTTTTGGATTTCAACATAAAATACATTTTAGTCAGTATACTTAAAATATTTAAATTCATTTCTCTTTTTTCCGAATCCTGACATCCAATTCCCCGGAACCAAATACTATCGTACTTGTACGTTTCAATCAGATCCTCTCTATAAGTCTATAACATACATATCTACGCTTAATCATTTCAATGTACAGTTGTATTTTACAAATTTTGTGCTTAAGCAGAAAATTATCAAGCATATGATTATACATAAATATATAAATAAATATATAAACTATGGCAGAGAGCACTCACATTTGGTCCAGCAAATTTAACGAGACCTACAGCTCGCTGTAATTGCGCCATACAGCACGAAATTCTTCACGGAATGTGTTTAAGCGTGCTTTCAGGTTAGGTGTTCTGAAGCTTGCATGCAGGATGGTAGCTGAAAAAGCAAGAAAAATAAACTTAAAACAAGAACAAATATGCTAAACAATATTAAGATTAAATTTCCAACATGAAATTACCAAGGAGACCAATAGCAAGCGCCCATAAAACAGTCAGGAGACCAGCCGAAACAAACCAAAGAAAGAAACTTGCTGCAAAAAAGGGGGTAAAAGAGGCACTGATGTCAAAAAAAATGGAAATGTAGCAAAGATTGGGCAAACATCCAAATATTATTAACATGCAAAAAAAAAACAGTTTCACAGACTACATTTACCAGAAGAAAATATCAAGACAAACACCCAACGCGGCCGACCACAAATATAAATTGCTCTCTTAGCTGATGGACGTCCACGAATAACAGGCCTGGAATTGAAATAATTACTAAAGATGCAGAAAAATCCAAAGTTGCACGGATAAAATAACAACCAAACATACTTACGTAAGAGGAGGTCTCATTTTGGCAGCTAAATGTGGTGAAAATTGCCTAACTGTTCTTGTCACCTTCTCACTAAAGGTACCTGCAAAGCTGCAAAAATATACACATTAGATTGATGAGAAATAAATATAGAAAGTTCAGAATTTCCATTATAAAAAAATGGGACCAATTCGCAAACTAAACGAAGAATTCATATTCCAAATCTTCTAATACTCATCAATTCTCTAGATTTGGCTAAAAAAATAAGTTAGAAATCTTATAAATCTTCCGTCCATAGAACTGGTTAAATATAATTAAATAATACCCCATGTCATCTACTTATAACTTTTTGGCAGCTTATTGTATTCAACAGCTGTGAGCTGTGTCATTAACCGTTAGAGTTATTTTGTCTTCTTTTTGGTAACATGATACATCAAGTCATGTATAAATGATTTTACATCGACACTTTTCCTCTCTAAATAAAAATCTAGTGGACTACTAGTAAGAGAAGTATAAATTACTGATATATCAAAGTCACAAGAAAGGGTTTTGATATAGTTGGTTCCAATAAACATATTAAGTACATAATGTAAAATATTGTATAGTCTATTTATCTAAACTTGATCAAAGCCCTCCATTTTCCAACATAAATACCTTCCCATACTCCAGAATAAAACACTTTTTTTTTTGTTCATCGTATTATTAAATGATGAAAAACTTGTACTTTCCGTAAGAATCAAGATAAAGATAGTGTATTGACCATTGTTATAATTAAACAAGTTGTTATGCTACCATGTGATTTATATCATTTTAGTTTCATGACAGGTTTCATTATGGGGGATGAGGCTGCAGTTAAGGTCAATTTCTATCATCTACAAAACCAAATAATACACAACGTTTTCTAAGGCATCTAAAAAGTTTCGGCATAAAGTTACACTGTGCACACATCAGAGTATTCACCATTCTACTAAAGGCAGCACAACATTTTCATAATAATATTACTTATGGACTTGACGACATAAACATACAACGTAAAAACGAATAGCTCAACATAATAAATTACTGTACAGTAATGCTGCGGAAGGTGTAATTATTATTTAGCTGTGATGTAGAAAAAAAATGGGGAGCAACTATCCCCACCCTCACGTTTCTTAAAAACCACATAAGACTTCAGAACCCATCTAGAAAGGACAAATACTGTTTTGTTCAAGTACACATTTGGACAGCATAAAAACTGTGTTTTTTGATGTGTACATCCGAAGTTTGGGGTGGGAAAAGTTCCTCCTATTCCTTAAAAATTGAAGTGTAAATCAGCTTTGTTGCACAAGCAAAGAAATCAGATTAAAATCACGAAAACTGGCATCAAATCTTGAAGGTCTAAACTGATACAAAACATGCACACATAAACTGATACAAATTCAGACAAAAACAAATTTTAAAAAAAATAAGCTTTAGAATAAATAACCTAATAAAAGTACATAAAGAAACAGTAAAGTAACTCACTAACACTACTTACCTGTCATTTAGAAAGGCAATGCTTAATGCCGTTAGAAGCGCGGCCACAATAGCAAGCGGCCTCCGAAGAAACCCCAATACTACAAAATTCAACATATATGAGAAATCAAGACAAAACACACATCACAGAATATGAAAACAAAAACAAAATCTAAATAAATAAATACTACATATCATGCTCACTTACTGAGAACAGAAACAATCAAAATGAAGTAGTTCGTCCTGTAGCTGCAAATACAACCATAACAATCATTATTTCCTAACCCTAAAACTTATCTACAGTGATAAATTAATAATTCAGAAAACAATAACAAGTAATTCCCCAATTACTACGTAATTAAAAACTAATCATGCAATCATCTATACAAAATCAAATAAAAACAAATCCATTTTCCGTTTAAACCGATATATACAGTGACAAAAAATCGTTAAAAACTCAGTAAGTTCAAAATCAAACAAAAATCAGTTAAGAATGAATTCATGCAAAAAAAACCTAAAAAAATTAGGAAAATCGAAACGAAAAAGAGTGGATGAGAGAGGAATTGGTACTAGTAGAGATTGCATTTGAGACGGCTATTCCATTTGGAAGAAGATCTTGGAACGGTGAATCGAGAGAAGAATTCGGCAAGAGGACGTGGCGGCGATGACCAATCAACTTCGCGGAGAGCGTCGATCAGATCTTCGGCGGTTACGTTTCCCCAATCCATGTTACTCTCTCTGTGTTTGATTGATTTCGGAGAGAAACTTCGATGGTGTGGTGATTGAAAATGGAAGGAAAGAATATGAATTGAAAGGAGGCGAGTGAAGAGAGAAATGAAAGATAATAAAGAAGAAGGAAAGTGAACAAGTGAAGAAAAGGGAACGAGAAGAGAAAGTATAATTGTTTTTTATTTCTTACTTTTAGGTGAGAAAAAGGAAAAAAAGTTATAGTAAATGTCTGAGCCCGGGTTCGAACCGGGGACCTCTAGTGTGTGAGACTAGCGTGATAACCGACTACACCACCCAGACATTGGAAATTTGTTGAAAGAATTCTAGTTGTTTGATAACTATACTAATAATACAGCTTATATGACATTACATCAAAAATAATACAGCTTATATGACATTACATCAAAAATAAAAATCTCACACAACTAGGTCGCAACGACCAAACATACATGGTTTTTTCAAGTCACATCTCACAATTACACCCAAATTTAATTAAAAATTTATTTATAATTCCAAAATTATCTTTATATTTATATTTGTTGTATAAGTTTAGTTTTGAAGTAGTAAATGTAATTTGGAAAATTAAAGCCCAAAAATAAGTATCGTCGTAAATGAAATGAACTCACGCACGTATAAATAAATTTAGTTTGTGTACTCGTGCATAAATTGAGTTTGTGTGTTTGTACTTAAATTGAATGCGAGAATATAATACTCACTCAACTTTTGAATTCAAAATCACATTTTTCGTACTAAAAAAACTTGTAGAAAAGGGGAGGGAGAGAGAGAGGGGGGGGAGAGGGAGAGAGAGAACAGCAACAAAGATAGAAGATTTGGAATAATGAAAATGAGTTTTGATTGCTTTAGAAAAATTGAATTTGTTTTGATGAAGATGAAAAAGAATGGAAGGAAGAAGATGTATATTGCTACCTTGTGTAAGAATTAACAATTTTTTTAATAAAATTGATGGATGAAATAAACTTCATGTCATTTTTTTTAAACAAAAGGAGAGTAGAGGAAACCCTCTACCCTATCCCAAATACATTAAACATAAAATAAAAGATAATACAACAAATTAGGGGGACATCAACCTGACCCAGTTAACCTTTTTGCAACTATTAAAGATTAAACAATTCATACCAACTACAATAGGTTTTAAATCCAACCCTAACGGGTAAAAACAAACCAAAACAAACATAAACACATCGAGCACTACCCAGCGAACCCGCATACGGGAACGAAACCAAATAGCAAAAAAATGATGTGTCTGCATCTGTTGAGGTGTAAAACAGCGAATGAACTGGCCGCCAAAACAAACAAAATTCACGTACCACAACCCACTATGAGAAATCACAGCAGGCATAAAAGACTCTTTCGAGCCAAATAAACCCAAACCACTGCAAATTGTCGGATCCGAACAAACAGAACAAAACAGTTGCGACAGCGCCTTGACGCGACACCAACAACTAAAAAACTGCAGATCTCAGCAGATCTGGAAGAATCGGTAATCTAGGCAGTGCAACACCAAGAGCCACCGGTGAACAAGGGTCGGAGCAGCAACAACAACGGCAACGAGAAGCCAAACCGTTGTTTGAATAGAGGCACTGTAACAGCACAACACCAGAGATGAAGCAGAACCACCACCACCTCCGGCTGAGGAAGGTAGCGACGATTTTTTGAAACCCCAAACAAGTGGACGAACCTGTAGAACGTGGCCACTGTTTTTGAACAACCCTAAGCAAGCGAAACAACACCACCATCAGGGAAAAGGAGGGTTGTTGAGAAAACCAAACCACGTGAAACAGAGAGATCCGGTGAAGGCAAAGCAAGCAGTGCACAGAAACAGAGAGCTGCCTACGAACCTACTACCACCACCAAAACTCCGCTGGTGATCTGGATGACGGTGGTGCTGAGGGCAAGTGCCGCTCAAAGCACCACCAACCTGCAATTCTACATCACGCTGACAAGGTTTGGATTATTAAGGAAGGAGATCGGAAAAAATTCTAGAGAAATGTTAAAGAGAGAGAAACAGGGACCGTTTATTTCTACGTAAAATCAAATAAACTTCAAGTCATTATTTTCTATTTAAAATTCAAAATAAAGTGAGACCTACACCATCTTTTTATAATTTGAGATATTTTACGCAACAATCTTATTTTACGCAGCAATCAATATAAACAAACCATATAAGTAAATTTACACATAAGACAAATTCTAAAATGGATCACTTCATCAAGTGGTCCATGGTGGACCAGTTGCAAATAATACTATAACGAATACAATTTTACAAAATTCACCATTGAATTGAAAGTTTGTATCATAGAGATCATCCATAAAAAAATTTAGAAAAAATGAAAATCATTTGATATGTTATTAAGAGTCATTAAGATTAACGGTTTATGAATTTTTATTAAATACCGTTAATCTTGATAAGTTTCATAATATATAAAATAATTTTCAATTTTTCTAAATTTTTTTATGGATGATCTGTCTAATACAAACTTTTAATCCAACGATAAAATTTGTAAAATTCGTATTCGTTATAGTAGTATTGACCACTTGTCCACAATGGACCACTTAGCATTAGTCTTACATAATAACCATTAGAGCCGGTCACGACAATTTGGAGGCCGAACTCCAAATCCTAAAAATATATTCCTTAATAAAAAACATTCAAAAATTTGAAAAGAATAATTATCATTTTAATTGTAAATAATATCATTATCATTAATAACATAAAATATAACCATCTTTATAACTAACCTACAAAATATTCTATTTAGGAATGATGCAACAGAAACATTTTTCTTCGTGAATAATTTTTCTTTTTAATTTTCTTTTTCCTTAATTTCCTTACAAAAAAAAAATACAAAATATTTTTATTCTAATCAATAACAACCAATCATCTTTTAGTCAAAAAAAAAAAAAACAACAAATCATCTTTTTTTTTTGTCAAAAAAAAAAAACAAATCATCTTTTTTAGTCAAAAAAAAAAACAACAAATCATCTTCTAATTACTTAAAAAAAACTATCATCTAAATTTTTTAAGCAAATTCATTAATTAAATTATAATATGTGTCAAATTTTCAAAGGTTGTGCTTCATTATTTTGTAGTCACATTCTTAATAAATATCCCACGCGACCCACACACACGATACATAGAACAGATACGATAATATTCTATGTGTTGTTTTGTGTTACTTGTGTCAATTATTGTTCCAGTACGAATCTTGATTCAATCTCCAAATGCATTTATAACCCAACCAACAAAATTAGGGGAACCCCAACATCACTTCCACTTCGCCGCATCTAACCCCACCTGTTGTTTCCTCATTTTTACCTCTTAACTCTATATCACCCTAAACAAGGTACACTTCTTACCCTTTTTCTTCCCTTAATAAACCCTTTTTCTTGCTACCCTTTTTCATTTTCTAGCTTATTTTCATTTTTTGAGCTGTTTGACTTTCATTTCAACAAAAAAAATTCAATTTTTGAGAGTTTTAGTTGATCTTCATTTCTTTCACAAAACATGCATTTGTTTGATTCAATTATTGTTTTTGTTTCATGTTTGATTCCTTGATTACTTTCATTTCCTGAGCTGTTTTACTTTCATGTAAAAAAAATAGACTTTAATGGTTAATTTTACACTACATTCAATATAAATCAAACATTTTTCGATGTAATATAATTAAAGTGGGGTAATTTGGCGGAATACATGAATGCTATTGGATAATAGTGTAAAGTTAATTTACACTGTCATTGTTTATACTTTATCTTATTTTCTCAACAAAATATCCCATTTCTGAGAATTTTAGTTGATTTTCACATCATTATAAGAAGTTTGCATTTGTTTGTTTCAATTTTAATAGTTATTTTATTTTGATCCGTTGTCTTTTGCAGGTTTGTTTTAGGGTATGATCTGTTTGGTTTCTTTGACTTGTTGAGTTGGTAATAGGTATTTTTTTTTTCTGGGGTAGTTTTGTGGTGAGAAAAGTTACATTTTTTTAGGACAATGGCGGGTTGTTCATCTAATTTTGGGGTAGCTCGTGTTGTAAGTGTAGGGAAAGAAGCTGTTTTAAGGAAGAATGTTAATCAATATTCGAGTTTTAGTAGTTTGAGTTTCAGGTGTGTGATGTTGAATGAGGCTGCATTTCCAGCCATTTGTGTGAACAAGTGTGGTGGATCGCATGTGGCTAAGCAAAAGAAACAAACGTTTTTAACAATGTGTTTGTCGCAGCCGCAGGCTGAATCACAGCCTGTTGTAACTACGATAGAATTATCGGAAGGTGGAGGTGATAGTGTTGTTGGAAAGGAACACAAAATTTTGAATAGTGAGTCGGATTCCAAGAGTGTTGGAAATGATAGTAATGGAGTTGTGTTTGATAGTAGTGGTGGTAATGGGAGCTTTGGAAGTGGTGGAGCAGGAGATGGGAGTGGTGGTGGAGGTGGTGGTGGTGGTGATGATGACGAAAAAGAAGAGGGGGAATTTGGGCCAATGCTGAAATTGGATGAGGTATTGAGAGAGACGGAGGCACGTGGCGTTACCCTTCCTTTTGATATGTTGGAGGCTGCTAAGACTGTAGGAATCCCAAAGTTGCTTCTTCTTAGATATTTGGATTTAGAGGTTAGTTTTGAAATGTCTATGTATGTGTTCTTTATTGGAAAATGCAACTCTTGTGCAAAAGAAGATGATTGTTACCTTAGAGTTTAATTTTGTTGTTTTGTGATATTTAAATTGCAGGGATCTTTTTGGCCTTTAGGATTTGCCATGAGATCATGCTCTATGCTTCGCAATCGAATGCTGGCTGATCCTGCGTTTCTTTTCAAAATTGGCTCAGAGGTCTGTTTGGATTGTCTTGATGGATATTTTTTATATTTTTCGATGGTAGTACTGCAGTTTCTTAAGTAATCCACTTTCACTCCTGATATGCAGATTGTAATTGATTCTTGTTGTGCTACTGTTGCTGAATATCAACAAAGAGGCAAAGATTTTTGGAATGAATTTGAGTTGTATGTTGCAGATCTTCTTGTTGGGACGGTTGTTAATGTTGCTTTGGTAGGAATGTTAGCACCTTATGCTCGAATTGGAAAACCATCAATATCTAAGGGATTCCTCGGTAGTATGCAGAAAGCTTATGCAGCTTTGCCTAGCAGGTTACTACTCATCATCATACCGTTAATAGGACATTGCTTTTGATTTATATGTTTCTTATGTATATGTATGAGTTTGGATTGTCTGTTGTTACAATCCCACACATTCATGCAGTCAGCATATCAATGGTCATTGGATCGATATCAGATAGTCCAGGTTTCAACGCAGATTTTGATATTTTTTCCGAGCTTAAAATTTGAACTGGCGGATCTCGATCCAATGACCACTGATTAGCTGACTGCGTGAATGTGTGGGGTTGCTAGCTACAGGCAATCCGAATCCGTCTATGTATTTAGAGGTAGCAACCGTCCTTCTGAAAGGACATGAAAGTCAGGTTTCTCACATCCTAATTGCGTGTGTCCTTAGAGTCTAAAGAAATTTTTCTCTAATTTTCAATTCACTCGCTTTGTGCAGTGTATTTGAAGCTGAAAGGCCAGGATGTAGATTTTCTGTACAACAGAGACTTGGAACATACTTCTTCAAGGTAATGAATGCGAGGTCATTTCGTTGGTCAACCAAATTATGAGAGGTTTCATTGATTGTTTCATTTTAATGTGCATTTCCAGGGTATAATGTATGGAGGTGTTGGATTTGGATGTGGTATTATAGGGCAAGGCATTGCCAACATGATCATGACTGCAAAGCGGTATGGTTTCCTGTCTACATTTTGCTTTACATAGTTTGCATGATTTACGCACAAAAGTAAATTTCAATCATATATCTGGCAATTGGCCTAATGGATCTTCTAATATAATAATGATTCTTTCTGTTAATAAATAAAAATTTGACTAAGAACCTCATTGGTGCGTAATATGTAAGTACTCTATTAACGCTCTCTGAGCTATATGGCTTTTCCTGACCTGGGCGAGCGCCCCTGGGACCAAACTCGCCTTCTTTTTTTTTTGTAATATATATAAATTATTTATAATCAATTATTTGCGCCTAAGACCTGATTGATGTAAATCTTAATTTGAATTTGACCAAACTGCCGTTAAAAATATCTACAAAATCATCTAATGAGAAAATGTGATTTCATTATGTAAACTAAGGAAAACACTTGACATAAACAGGTTATATGAGCAGATCTTTTACTGATAAAGTAAAGCATTTCAGAGTGGCTGTAGTTTCAAGTTAAATCACATAAACAGTGTTCATACTGATTGATACGTGCAAAATTTGCAGTAAATTAATACTTTTTCTTCGGAGTGATTAACATTTCACCTCTTCTTGCTACCACAGGAGCATAAAGAAATCAGAAGACGACGTACCTGTACCACCCCTTTTGAAGAGTGCTGCACTTTGGGGTATGAAATTGTTCACTGATTATATGATTTCTTGCTCTTTTCTATCTAAGCTAGAAAATAGAAATCTTCAGTTTTCGTTGAGCTATTAATTTATTACCTATGAATGGAGTTAAGGTTTAATTTGATCTTTCGTTTGTCAATACTTTATAGGGTAAACAGTAACCGTATTTGGCTAACCAATTTTTTTTTTAATTGAAATTTGTGTTTAATAATTTATCATGTGTTTTTTTATTATGAAGTTTAAAACTGATTTTATTGAACACTAGTTATATTCTTTGAACAGCTAATTTATTATTGTTGCTTAGAAACTTTTATTGACCTATTTAATTAAGACTGTAGTTCAATTGAAGTGATGGATCATTTTAGATTTTTTCTCTCCTTTTTCTAATCTCTCTAATCACTCCACACACACAAAACCTATGTAGCACTGACACTTCAAATTGAAGGCGTGTTAGTGTGTCAATATCGTGTCAAGTGTTCGTGTATGTGTCGGTGCTTCATAGCACAAAACCAGGAAAACGTGTTATCATATATATATGCACGTAAAGCTAACTATGCAGCAGAAACACTTACAAGTTACGACTGTTTTACGAATCAATCTAAAACCATTGATTTGTTTGTTTTCTTTATCACTTCTATTTTGACTTCTGAGCATTACTGTTCTATAGACCAACTCAACATATTGTATTTTGTTTCTTCATGTGACGTGTTTCCTGAATATCCATTCAGGTGTGTTCCTTGCCGTATCTTCAAACACACGATACCAGATCATCAATGGACTGGAACGTTTGGTAGAAACATCACCGGTGGCAAAGCAGGTTCCACCAGTTGCTCTAGCTTTCACAGTTGGTGTGCGATTCGCCAACAATGTTTATGGTGGTATGCAGTTTGTTGATTGGGCTAGGTGGAGTGGAGTACAATAGTTGCTTTAATGTATTGTAGTTTTTTAGATGTAATTTTCTAGCCATAAATTTTCTCAAGGTTGAAGCATAAATTTCTACCTCAGGTTCATGGACCTATAATGACTAAAGGTCTTAAGGTTAAATGGTTAGATTTAGAAAGATTTTAGGCAATAATTTAGAGGATGAGTATGTGTTCCCTCTATTTTCATAATCAAAGTTAATAATGAACTCTACTGTTTTTTTAGTCCTAACCCGTCAGTTCCTAGAGGACTATGATATTTCAAAGTTCGACAGAGAGATAAATAGAGTTTGACTAATGATTATTTTTGCCAGGATTTAAACTTGGGTTCTCTTGGACAATTTATCATTAATTGGACGTCATTAATCACTTGTGCTTAATCTACTTCTTTAGTATTAGGAATCATTTGTAATACGTAGCGCTAGCTCTCATGTGGGCAACCAGAGTTTAGGTTTCCTCCATTTATTATGCCTAGGGATGTCAACGGGGCAGGGAATGTGCGGAGGCTGTTTCTCCGTTCCCCGCCCCGAATTATCCATGGGGGAATTTCTCCCTCCATCCCCGTCCCCGCGGGGAAAAATATCCGCGACTTTGGATCTCCGTACAGATTATCCCCACGGATAATCCATTATCAGATACAAATTGACATCTCTAATTATGCCTCTATTTATTTTCCATTTGGAGAGAGATAGACATAATTGAAAATTAGTGAGGTCCACAAATTATTGGGACACACTTTTAATAGGTCCTAATCTTTCTCTCCAAATGGAGAATAAATGGAGGAAACCCAAACCCGGGCAACCAGATAAATTGTGGGATAAACTGAAAATGGTAAAATTCAGTGATCAATTAACGTGTTTAGGAAGCTATAACCTATGCCTACCCTTAGGTGAATGATTTTGTTTGACTCAATTTTGGATAGTTTATTACATGCAAGAGTCTCTATACTCCTAATCTATAAATTTTTGTATCTCTAATATTCTTCCACAAGTTAAAAGATGTTCGCAACACTTCAACCTTGGCTCGTTTGATGCACATGATAGGATAGAGACAGGATATGATAAGAAGCTGGATAAGGATATGATATGATAGTGATAGGATAAACACTTATCCTATCATGTGTTTGGTGCACACATGATAAGAAAGATGATAACATTATTTACTATTTTTTTTTTAATTTTAATTATGTAACATGTTTTACTTTAATCTAAAACATGATAAAATTAAAATGTAATATTTAAATGATGAGATTACCCTTATGCAACGGTTACATATATTTTTTGAAATTAATTTTTAATATTTTATAAATTAATTTTTAATAATAATTATTCTAAATATTTGAATTTCAATAAATAAATAATAATAAATTTTAATTTAATATTAAAATATATTATATTTTTTATATATATATTTATTATATTTTTTATATATATATTTATTATATTTTTATTTATTATATTTTAAAATACATTTTTTAGGGACAAATCGGTAATTTTGTTTCTTATCCTATCCTGCTGGTTTCTAACCCAGCTCATAGTCAGGATAAGAATTATAACTACAGAGGCAGGATAGGATAAGTTCCAGGATTAATTTATCCTATCATGTTGTCTCATCAAACACTGGATTGTGACAGGATATGATACAGATATGATATCCTGTCTCTTATCCGGGCCATCAAACGGGCCCTTAGGGTGAACAATAGAAGAAGAAAAAACGTTAAAAAAATCCAGTTTGTCTCGTAATAGGCCAACTTGTTTCGTTAAAAGTTCCCCACCAGTAGGGAATGAGCTTGCTGCCCTATATATGGTTACCCTCCACAATGCAATACATACCCCGAGACTTGATGAAGGACGAGCTTCGTCATCTAATGTCATCATTCCCCCAAACTTAACGTTATCCACAAACGAATGACAGACAACAAAATATCAACCTAAATCAGAACTTAGTCTTTGGAATCAACTTGAATTCAACCCAATCAATTAAGAGTCTTATCCTAATCTCGATTACATACATTATAAGTTAAACTAGAACAACTTCTTGAATGAGGTTTTAGTTGATTAAATCATCATCCTAATCGATTAAATTCGCCATTCCCTTATTTATATGTGCTTCTCATTACCTTATAATCTGTTAGGGTTCTAATTCTAATCACTAGAGCAGAAAATATATCCTATAACATGTTTTAAACTGGTTAAAAAATAATTGATTTTAAAAAAAAGACATGTTAACATTTTTGCAATTAAGTAAACAAAATTTAAATCGGTTAAATCAATGTGTAACTCTTATTGTACTATGGAACTTCTATCTTTCCCTTCATAAAATTACTCTATGGGTTTAAAGTAACAATAATAGGTAATTTTTTTAAATTTTTTTTTTAATTTTTTGAAATTGGCAGCAGATAATTACTAGTTAAAATTCATATTTAACTCAATTTTGTTTTACACTAAGGGTCCGTTTGGTTCGAAGTTTTTGGAGGGGAGTGGAGGGGAGGGGAGGGAATATTTTAAATTTTGGAGAAGTAATTTACTTTTTTACTCTTAACCTTATAAACTCAAAATAAGGATTAAATTATAATGGATATATTATGTCAAAAAAAAAATTTAATAGATATATAACAAAAAAAAAATCTAATGAGTAGAAAACCTAAATTTTTTTTGTTGTAAAAAAATAAATAAAACCTAGAATTTTAATATTCCAACAAGGATAATTTTGAATTTTAATAAAAAAAATGAGGGTAATTTTGTCAACATAATAAATCCCTCCCCTCACCTCCCCTCCCCTCCTTCTCAATTGAACCAAACAGACCCTAAGGTGTTTGTTTGAATTGAATTGTTTGATCATATTTAATGATATAAGTTTTGTGCGACTGCTTGGTAGAACTTATGAAAATAACTTGTGATATTTTTCATAAGCTTTTTTCAACTTATTTTCATAAGTTCTCCAAGATAAGTTATAAAAATAACTTAAAGTTTATGATCTTATACAAAAACAATTCAAATTATTTAAATTTTTTATCTTTTGTCATAGAAATAGCTTATGTAAACTTATAAACTTCAAATAAATTGTTTATCCAAATAAGACTTAAATAAATCATTACATCAACAAATATCACATTAATAGTGGACAAATGCATATGCTCTAGTACTCTTAAAAAAAGGGATGAGAAATTTTTTATTAATCACTAGGCACTAATGACCACATTACAATTGTTCCCGAAGGATTACAAGATATAGCACTTAAGTATAATCTATTATGTGGATTCATGCATTCTCTTCACCCTTTGCTTCACTTTTACTCTGTCTTTTTAACACCTCACTACTTAGAAAAAAACGAGCAAAGAACAAAAAATACAACAAATTCAACCCTCCAAGAGCAGCAATAGTGTAGTAATAATACTCAAGCCTATTCTTATTCAAATCATTACCACCCCACCAAGGCATTTCCTCATTCTTTGTCATAGCCTCAATAATCTTTATAAGCACATTGTTCAATGAACTAGCAATGCTTAAACTTAGGAAAAACACTGCACCACCTAATGTCTTCATACTCTCAGGCCAATATGAAGTTAACAATTCCATCATAGGAATTGCTGCAAATACTTCAATTAAACCGGATAAAGCGAATTGCGGTATAAGCCACCAAATAGTTGTCGGCGATTCAAATGTTTTGTTTTTCAATGCGTCGTTGCGGCGGCGCTCTTCAACTAGTCCTGCAACTACCATGCAAACAATGGAAAAAATAATTCCTATTGTAATCCTTTGTTCAATTGACAACCTTTTACCTTTTAAGGATTTTTTCATTGTCCAAGGTACATAGAATTTTTCATAAATTAGAATCCATAATGAAAGTGCAATCATAGGTACTAATCCCATCCATGCAGGTGGAATATTGAAATGTTTTCCAATTAATTTGTTTGTTTGTAATGCTTGTAAAATTCCAAAAGAATTTGCTTGTCCCATTGAAAGAAAGCATACAATTCCTGCTAACCAAACTGGTAAAGTATTTAATATTGATTTCAATTCTTCGACTTGTTGTAAACTGCATAACCTCCAATGATCAATTGATTTTCCAGTTCTCTCATCAATTTCACTTTGGTTTGTAATCACCGCGGCTTTATCGAGAAATCTGAACCTATTTGTGTGAGCAAGAGTAACATGTACATCTTCTTCACTAGAATCTATTGGTGGATCATAATATGTGAGTTCAGAATCTTTCTTCATATCAACATGATGTTTTCTAATTGCAGCAATAACTACTTTCAATAAGTCACCTAAGATGCTTCCTTTCGGCTTCAACTTAATATAAGTGCTTTGTCCGAATAAGAAGATGATTAGGGAAATAGCGAAGCAAACGGTTGGAATGATGTAACCGAGAAACCAACTTATATTGGTTTGAATGTAGACAACTATAGTGAGAGCTACTAAAAGTGCTACTGTGAATAAAAAATACCACCAATTACAAAAGCTTTCTAATTGAGCTCTTCCTTTTTCGGTTGTGGTATCGAATTGATCGGCTCCAAAGGCAATGTTGCATGGTCTTAGGCTTCCTGAGCCGATTGCGAAAAATGCAAGTGCTGCATACAGGATAGCCAATTGTGTGCCTGTTGGTTTTACACAATCCGAAAGGGTGGAACAGGCTGGTGGTCTTAATGATGGTACACCAGAACCTAGTGACATGAATGCCATTCCCTGTCACATTAAAATCACATTTCTTCAATTGTTCATACATAATCACAATTGATGTTTGCACCGAAATTTCGGTCACAAATATAAAGGTTTTTTTTAGATGTTTCTGTAAAGACATCACAATTGCAATTGCGACTGCATTTTTTTTGTGTTTTGCCGCAATATCAATGTTCATAGCATAAATCATAAATGCAATTGCGACCACAATTAACAATTTGGAACCATCCTAGAGGGAAAATATCACAAATTAAAGCTGCTATTATTTACGAATTACTGCAACTGTCTCGAAATATAAGCAAAAATAGGCGCAAATTAAAGAAAGATAATTCTTTTGAAGCAGAATTTGCAGTAAATACATCAATTTTCTTGGACCGTATTTTTGCTTATATTTAGAGATGTAGGGAGGAATAATAGTTATGTGCTATGTTCAAATTATGTATATTGACTTAAAATGTATATGAAAATATAATGCAGAAATTGGAATTGTAAATTATATTCATCAATTAAATTTTCTGAAATGGCAAAAAACACATAAAAATTGAATTGAAGTATTCTGATAATATGTTTATATTTACCAGAAATGAAGCTATGCTGCCAAATATGACCATTTTAAATTTTCCAATATAAGCATCAGCCATATAAGCAGCAATCAATGGAAGAAAATTTGTGAAACCAGACCAAATGTTGAAAACCTCAACTGAAAATGTTGTATCCATGTTGTATTGTGTATGCATGTATACAATTAAATTTGCTATCAAACTCATAGAGGCCAATTTCTCCAATGTCTCATTTCCTATAATAAAAAACCACAAAAATTTAGATACAAAATTCAATAGAAAACATTTGTAATAATTATATCAAAGAAAAGAATAAAAAAAAAATGTATAATTGAAGGTTTTGTTTACCAAGAATGTATTTGACTGATTTCCATCCCCCTTTTTTCTTCTGGGTGGAAGAAGAATCTTGAGAATCTGAAGATAGATTCTCATTCGTCATTTCTTCCACCTACAAGTTTTGTTACCAACTTATACTTTTTGGCCTATAAAGGTTTTAACTTTATAGAAAAAACCTTTATAGGCCAAATTATTGCTTCCAAATGAAAAGGAAGAGCCAAACCCAAATTTATACATGCTTTGGGTTTTTATATTTGCAACATCAAACGTCCATTTTCAACCGCAAATGTGGTATGATATTATGTTTGACTATTGTTTAAAATTCGTTTGGACAACTGTACTTTTTCCTCAAAGCCAAATTTAGGGAGAAGTAACACATTCAATGGTTTTTCTATTTTTGGCTTTTGGGTTGAGAACTAAAAATGCATCAATCTCAACATGTATTAGTAACATCATACACTATCGATGCAACGTTCAATTAATAATTTTTGGATCGATATAATAGTTTTTGCATTTTTTCTATAAAACCACTAATAATATATATGTTCAACTATTAAACCTTTGACATTATTATCTCTTAAAATTTTCCAATGCTTTGTTGAATGAAAGAATGTTGCTAGTGTAAATATATGTTGTAGCACTCCATTTTTTTTAAGCTTTAGAACAAAAATTTGCAATGTCACAAAGTTTTAAGTTAATTTTATTTTTTAAACTCGGTATCCGGCCCAAAGACTAACTAATTCGAGGAGACCAATCCCACCGTCAACTTGTGGGGGCATCGTTTAAACCCACAGTTTTTAACTCTGTATGGACTAGCCCATCGAAATTGACACCAGTGGAAATCGAACTTGAGACCTTCGGAGGAGCAAACTCCAAGGACACAAACCAACACCACTAGGCCAACCCCAAGTGGGTTAAGTTTCAAGTAAAGGATTGGTTTTGCCATCCAGAAAGGATTAGCGGCGCAGCTTGTTCCTCGTTTACCTTTCACTCATGTGTAATTATTATGAGAAGTGTTATTTTGACACACTTTCTTTACACAATACATACACATAAGAGAGAAATCAAAAGAAAAATAAGAGATAAAGAGGAAAAATATTACAAAACTGCCCCTGTATAGGTATTGTGTAAGAAAAAATGTGTCAAAATATCATTTCTCAATTATTAAATATTAATATAAATACATCTAGCCAAAAAAAAAAAAATTTAATACTATGACAACCACATGTACAATTCTCTAGCATTTATATATATCTTTTTTTTTCATTAAAAAGGGGCTAATGCCCAGAAAGAATAATATGGTGAGTAGTAACTTCCGAATAATCAGAGGAGCACAACTAATCTATCCCATTAGGTGAATCATCAACCAAAGAAACATCAATTAACTGACACCCTATCGACGCCAAAACATCGGTAACTCTACTTTATTTGTACATCGTACACGTGATTGAATCACATCACAATTGTGAAGCTATGCGATTGTCGAGACTATCACATCACCAATATTACGGTTATAATTGCGAATGCAACAATTTAAAACCATAAAACCAAATATCTAATTTATCCAAGAAATTTTTAATAACTTTCAAACAACAATCATCCATCTGAAAAAGGAAAACCTCCCCACCTTACTAATCCATATTCAAATTAAGATCGTTTTATGATGAAAATATATGAACGATCTAAACCATTGAAATACAAAGAGCGAACATTTTTGAAATTTGAAAATAATAAAGAAATATTGGTTAAAAATTTAAATGTGAAATATAATTAAATCAATTTCACCATTATTTATGTTAATTTTACGGGGATAAATACTCTCAAATGTGTTCTTTTACCGTATTAAAGAGTGTCCAATAATAATTATGGTCACCTAATTCTATAGAGTTAATAAAAACAATAAGAGAAATGCTGAGTGGTACGACACTCTTCATGATGAAATTGGACGAATGCGCTTAAAACTGTCTTTCATGCATACAGCGCTTATTTTTTTATTTATTTTTTTATTAACAACCCTTACCAAAAAAAATTATTATTAGTATTAATTAAAAAGATGAGATTAAATTTAAAGAACAAAACACAACACACCCCTAATTCCAACTAGCTATTACTCTTTTTTGTTAAGTAACCTATAGTAGCTAAAAACTCCACTCTTAAAGTAAATAAGTGGAATGACCGGAGTTCGAACCCCGATCCTCTGCATATATGAATTATTTTTTAGATTAGCGTAATAATAATGTTTGAATCTAAGACATCATATGCAAATTTTTTATCATTAAATTAAATTTAATGGCTTATATATAAACTAAACTAATTATTATTAGCTAATATTAATTTTTGAACAATATTAGCTAATATTAATATATTTAGATAGACTAAAAATATATTTACCCAGTATTGTTCATTATGAAATCTTGAATTTATAAGCAAACAAAGCCAATTTTAAATTAAAGGTAATGCACAAGTGTAAGCCTTTGAGGTGTGAAGCAACCAATTTTGGGTCGGTGAGCTGAAAATTGAAATTCAAAAAGTGGATTATTGATAAGTTTCATTGGTCTCAGAGAGATCAGGACGAATATGCATGTACTTAGACCATAATTTCAACTTGGTATTTGAGATTGAGAGAGAGCGAAATGGGAAGTGGGGCGTTCGTCGAATTTCGTCGAATAAATTCTCGTACTATATAGCGGTTATAAATCGATGATTGAGATTCCACTACACTATTACTATGTCAATACAAACACCCTCTCCCCATTTTGAAAAAAGGAGATTGCTCATGATCATAAATCATAACATGCCTTCTCATGATCATATCAAATGATGATGGCATGTGAATGTGAGTTTCATAAAATAAATAAACAAAACCAAAGTACCAACCAATGATCCTAAACACAGCTATCCATTACCAAAAGGGAAATGCTTAATATCCCGAAAAGTTGTATCACGAGAGGCTCACGAATGACATGGCAACATCCTGTCCCTTGAGTACCAAATATCTTTCCTAAGCTATACCCATGAACTCCCATGTTTCCCGGCCAAGAAGAAATTTAATTGGCTAAAAGCTTTTCGTGATTTGATCGGGATGAATTCTCTCGGGATATATAGCAATGCCGTTACCAAAAGGGAAATGCTTAATATCCCGAAAAGTTGTATCACCAGAGGCTCACGAATGACATGGCAACATCCTGTCCCTTGAGTACCAAATATCTTTCCTAAGCTATACCCATGAACTCCCATGTTTCCCGGCCAAGAAGAAATTTAATTGGCTAAAAGCTTTTCGTGATTTGATCGGGATGAATTCTCTCGGGATATATAGCAATGCCGTTACCAAAAGGGAAATGCTTAATATCCCGAAAAGTTGTATCACCAGAGGCTCACGAATGACATGGCAACATCCTGTCCCTTGAGTACCAAATATCTTTCCTAAGCTATACCCATGAACTCCCATGTTTCCCGGCCAAGAAGAAATTTAATTGGCTAAAAGCTTTTCGTGATTTGATCGGGATGAATTCTCTCGGGATATATAGCAATGCCGTTACCAAAAGGGAAATGCTTAATATCCCGAAAAGTTGTATCACCAGAGGCTCACGAATGACATGGCAACATCCTGTCCCTTGAGTACCAAATATCTTTCCTAAGCTATACCCATGAACTCCCATGTTTCCCGGCCAAGAAGAAATTTAATTGGCTAAAAGCTTTTCGTGATTTGATCGGGATGAATTCTCTCGGGATATATAGCAATGCCGTTACCAAAAGGGAAATGCTTAATATCCCGAAAAGTTGTATCACCAGAGGCTCACGAATGACATGGCAACATCCTGTCCCTTGAGTACCAAATATCTTTCCTAAGCTATACCCATGAACTCCCATGTTTCCCGGCCAAGAAGAAATTTAATTGGCTAAAAGCTTTTCGTGATTTGATCGGGATGAATTCTCTCGGGATATATAGCAATGCCGTTACCAAAAGGGAAATGCTTAATATCCCGAAAAGTTGTATCACCAGAGGCTCACGAATGACATGGCAACATCCTGTCCCTTGAGTACCAAATATCTTTCCTAAGCTATACCCATGAACTCCCATGTTTCCCGGCCAAGAAGAAATTTAATTGGCTAAAAGCTTTTCGTGATTTGATCGGGATGAATTCTCTCGGGATATATAGCAATGCCGTTACCAAAAATACCAATCTATATATAGCTTCGCATGCACACAAACTATTCCACCATGCAAGCACGTGCTCACTCTTCACCTTCATCACTTCAACACACACTTCAAAACCCCAATATTCCACATTCTTTCTCACCTTCAAGAAACACATTCCAAATTGCACCTCCATTTTCTTTCCATCACCAATCACAACAACCAAACAAAACAACCATGACCATCGACACTCTCCGTCGATTCTTTCTCCCCTGTTTCACCACCCCTTCAACCACCACCACAACCACCACCACCACCCAAACCAAGAAAACCCGCCTCAGCACCTCCTTAAACCAAAAAACAAAAACCTCCTCCCCAACTTCCTCCACCTCTTCCTCCACCACAACAACAATCTCCACCACCGCACAACCTCGTCCTTCAAAATCAATGGTAATCGGAACCATCTTCGGTAACCGTCGCGGCCACGTTTGGTTCTGCATCCAACACGACCGTTCAACGCTAAAACCCACTCTCCTCCTCGAACTTCCTCTCTCCACAAACCACCTCGTCCGTGAAATGCGCAACGGTCTCGTCCGTATAGCTCTCGAATGCGTCACCACGTCCGACAATCCCGCTTTTTCTAACTGCCAACTCCGATCCGTCCCTCTCTGGACCGCCTTCTGTAACGGCAGGAAAACAGGTTTCGCTGCACGCCGTCGCGCCGAAGAACGTGTCAGAAACATTCTTCAGACTATGCAGTGTGTTACCGTCGGAGCTGGTGTTATACCTTCTGGATTCGGGTCGGGTTCTGAGGAGCTTATGTATATGCGTGCTAATTTTGAACATGTTGTTGGAAATGTTGATTCGGAATCGTTTCATCTTATTAACCCGGACGAGTGTACGGGTCAGGAACTCAGTGTTTTCTTGCTCCGATCCCGACTCGGGGTGAATCGTTGAGTGATGTAATAATCTTGCAAAGATTTTAATCTTTTATTCTTTAATTATGTAATTTTGATTTTTTTTGGTACAGAGATATAAGAGTAAAGTTTCACGGTGAAAGAAAGATTATCTTTTGAGTTTTTTATTTTTTATTTTTTTTGTTGGTGAATGGTGTGATTCTTGAATTTTTAATGTGTTTTGGGATTTTCAATTTTTTTTTTTTTGTTGAGAATTGTGATGTTGTTGCCACGTGATTCTGTTTAAAGTTGATGGGTTTTTCTAAAACTAATCTCATCACTAATAATGTATTCTAATTATTCTTTAATTTTTATTTGAATATTTAATAACTATTCTTCAATTTTTGTCTATAATATTTGTAACTGGATTAAACAGAGCAGTATGGTCTAGGAATCTTAATTTCTGTGCCTTCTCATATATTTTCCCTTTATTTGAGACATTTGATTAATCACATTTAAAAAAATTGTGATTAATTCAATTATATGATTAATAATAATTTTTAATGTTAATTAATTTTGTAAGTGATTAATCAAATATATTAGTGTAGAGGAGTTTGGGACATTTTTGTTTTTCATTTATGGATATTTTTTAAATTTTGAATGGATTATCTTTAGAATCATTTGGGGAATCTTTTAGTTTAATTAATTACAGTATATATAGATCTGTGTCATTCGGGTATTTTTTTTCTTCTTTTTGTTAGATTTTGGAATATTTGAAAAATGATTTTAAATTACTTTGTGTTAATCTTTTTGAAGACAAGTTGAATAGTTTTCTTTTCACTCTGTCTTGGTATCATTTTTGTGTTGTGAGTAGTCCAAATCTGTATAGGTTACTAATAATTTGTATACTATAATGGAAATTACCAGCTAAGCATCCTGATTAAGTAGTGCTTTAGACGTTGGATAACCATTCTTTTTCGTTGTACTATGTGGTCTCAATCAAAATGGGGTGGGACATTAGGGGCATACTATATACTTGCATTTGTGTCCATGAATCACCTTTTGATTTTCGAATCTATTCAAGGTTCTATAGATGTTTATATGTGTATGTAGATAGGGAAAGAGATACCCTTCACTAGTTGGAGGATTTCTGTTATTTAATATTAATAACCATTTGGTTCTAGGAGAAGAAAATCTAATAATTTAAAATTTGATCGCAAAATAAATAAAGTTTGATAAAAAAAATTGTTTTTATCATAAATCAAATTTAGATTCTTTTGAATAATTCGTCTCAAAGAAAGATTATTAACTGCTCGAGCCACATTACTTAATTATACTAGTTGGAGATGCCAAATTACTTAATTATACTAGTTGGAGAATAATAAATTATTGATGGATATTTTTGTTTTACTATGTAAGATGAAACTAATGAATGAATTTATAATATTGATAATGTGGAGGAATTAGTTTAATACCATTGTACATTTTCAGTGAGACAAAACATAAAAATAAAATTATATCTTCAAAAGTTTAGTTTAGCAATAAAAAAGAAAGAAAAATTGAATTTAAAAGTTTCGATTATTGAACTAAAGCATACTACAAAACAGAGTTCAGATGAATCGAATTAAACCAATGTAGATTTATCTTAAATCGGACCAAATTAATGGTTCAGTAATTCGATTCTTAAAAATAGATAAATGCAAACATCCTTATGTACTTTTTACCTCGAACCGAACATTATCACTTTACCCTAAATGTTTCTCATGTAAAATAAAAATAAGATTTCTCATAAGTAAATTTATAAGAAAAGTCATTAAAATCACACATACACCTGAATTTGCATTGCATAATTAACAACATTCCAATAAGCTAATCTAATTGTATGCACAAAAACACTTGTAGTTAGTCAAAAGCGACATTTTTGTTACAGCTGTTTAGATTGAAACATGTCCAAATGAGTACAAAATTCAATTATCCATAATGAAAAGTTAAGATTAATTTGAGACCAATAAAAATAAAGAAAAACAAAATGAACATAACATGTGAAGCTTTAATCAATCTCAAAATCTTGACCACTTATGATTTTTCTTTAGCACTGTCTTTCACTTAACAAGCTATATATGTAAATCCTATGCTACATTTTGTTGTGTCAATTTAAGTGAAGATGTTGGAAGGAAAAGGTGTAGTGCGAGAGACAGACATGGCAGAGGAGATGCAGAACAAAGTGATGGAATTAGCTCATCAAGCACTTGATGCACATGAAGTTTCTGATTGTCAGAGCATTGCTCATTTCATCAAACAGGTCTCTCTCTATCTTCAAATAAAATTAAAATTTCCCTTACATTAAACTTGATTTTTTGTATTAAGAATTTTTTATTTTTATGAACTAGATGTGTTTTAAAATAATTAGATGTGTTTTTTTTAACATCAAAATTTTGATGTTAAAAATGATATCTTTTGATTTTTGTATTTATTTTCAAAACATGTGTAAATTGTAAAAGATAAAAATATAGAGAAAGGTATATACAATTTCTGTACTTTGATGTATAAATTATCATAATTTTAAAATTTATATATTTATTTATTGTTCCTGCAAGCTACAATTATCTTAAAATAAAACAGAGTCTTCTCCATACATTTTTTTTTACTTTGAAAAATACTTTTTTTTCTAAAAATATAGAATAAAATTAAGAGTTGTGTATTTCAGTGTATGTTTTCCTCTAAGACTGGTTAAAGGGGTGATATATTGCAAGGCAAGGAGTGAAAAAAACAATTATCCACTTCTATATTAAAAAATGTATCAAAAGCAAAGTTTGGAAATCAGGCTTAAAGTAGAATGAAAACATTAAATGAAAGATAATATAGTTAAATGAAGTGAAATTGAATAAAATCACATTTTATTAATTCCAAAAGTTTGGTCCAGTGGTAAAAAGATAGATCTTGAATTTGAGAGGGGCCAGGTTCGAGCTTCAATGTCTTTTCTGTCTTAGACTGAAACATTATTCTCTCATCCTAAATTTTATTATATAAAAAAAATCACATTTTATTATAAAAATAACTAAAATATTTATTAATTATTATTGTATGTAATTCAAACAATAAAACTATGAACCAAGTGATTTACGTGGTTAACGAGCTCTCTAAAAAACAAGTTATTGCGAAAAAATTGAGTTTAATTTATAAGAGGAACAATTCTTAATTATAGATCACCAAGACCCCTTCGATGAAAACTAAAGGATTATAACACCAAAAATAAAATAAAATAAAACAATAAGTAATTTTTTTTATTGCTTTTTAATAATGTATAAAAATATGATTTTAAAGACTATACATATATAATAATTAATTAATTATATGAACTTATAATCATATTCACCGATATAAACACTTATAGAGATGTTTTAGGAAGTTTTACTATGTTTGATTATTTGATGTGTATGTGAAGTTTTAATATTCTGTTATGTAGTACTCAATAAGGTGCAAAATTTTCAAGAAACTAGATCAATTAGTAAACCTATCGTAGTTATCTTTTTGGACAGAAACTTGATGAAACATATGGACCTGCATGGAATTCTGTGGTTGGAAATGACTTTGGATCTTGCATTACACACATGAGTGGAAGTTTCATATTCTTTCGAGTGGAAATGATGGAATTTCTGATCTTCAAAGATGGAAAGGAATTTACAGAAAACAGAGAAGAAGTTATTAGAGTTCTGCAGAAATCAGGAAATGGAGATTCATAAATTCTTGAGTATGTTAGTGAAACTAAGCTTGTCATTCCTAATCAAACACTTCTCACATTTAATATGCATGTTAATATATCCATATTTAGTTCATCGGTAAAAGTTTGACTTTATAACTTTAAGATACAAGTTCAAATGCCCTTAAAAACGGTTTTAAAACGATTGTTATTGCCACTCTGATTAATAAAAATTTCCTTTTTTATTATTTTTATTTTTATTTATAAATGATATGTTCAAATATAAATGGATAGATAAATATGAATGATGGATTGATGAACAAAATTGTGCACCTTTTATACCTGTGTAGCAATGTAAAAGGTTATTAATAGGCACACACTTGAAAATATAATTTCCTCTGCAGCTAAGTACACCAGCAACATCTTCAAGGAACCCCAATAGTTGTGCAATATCTAATTTAATACAATAAACAATAAAGTATTATAGAACACTTGATAAAAGATATTTAACTTTGTGAATGATTTAAATTCTTTGTACATTGGTAATAACATAAGGAAGGGGTAATCAGCATCCCGAGGCTAAATACAATTAAATTATTGTTTTAAACCTCAGGATGCAGATTACCAAATCCTTAACCAATACTAACTCTTCGAAGAACGTTCAATTTATAGATATTCTTTGTAGAATGTTTGTAGCAGGTTGCATTGAATTGAGTGTAGCTATAAGTTTGGGCTAAATTTATAGATTTTCTTAAAGTTGAGAAATGTATTTTCTATAGTGACATTTGGGACCAATGAAGAAATTATTAATGTATGAAATATCTTATTAAGAATTTTATTTGTTTATTCATGTTCATTTATTTGTAGCCAATAATACTTTCTTTTTTTGACTGCTTTTTGAATGATGAAAGATTATTTTCATGTTAAAGAATGAAGTAATGAGAGCGAGTTTTATGCTTACTAACAAGGTTTTAAATTGAGATAGGCCGACATTGCAGATAACTCACAATTAGAAATATAGTAAGTAGAAAAAGGATTCCCTCAATTTCAATTTTCACCGGAGAGGGAGCAATGGAGATCTGCATCCTTAAAATTCAATTTTTCCATATTTTTTTTTTAAATTTTTTATCTTTGAATCAAATGCCATGATTCCACTTGATTCCTCAAGTAATGGAGAGGATCTGCTCTCCTAATTAATGTGGTTGCAATTGCAGTCGCATAGTTCTCAAATCCCTAATGTTGCGGTTGCAATTCGTTTTGCAGTGTCCATACCACAATTGAAGACCTAACTTATCAGTTAGTTACTATTCTATAATTTAAACGTCATAGACAATAGGAGGAACTCTGATTGTGAAAATCTTCCATTACTATATTTCTCACATACATCTATAAAGAAATGCAAGTAGTGAATTACAAATAACAACAATAGTCTTAACCTTTTCCCTTAAAATTGGATTGTTTATATATGGATCAAATATTTTATACAAACCTTACGCCTATTGGTGCGAGTTGAATTGGATTCGGATCCCTTAAGTAAGATCTCAAGTTTGAATTTTGTAAATGAAAAAACTATGGTTGAGAGAGACCTCAATAAATGTGCTTAGACAAGCCCTCCAGAGATAAGCTATCAGAAAAGTCGATAAATACTTCACACCAATTACATATTTACCAAGCAATAAAATGATGTTATCATATCTTATAAATAAATAAGATTCAATTATCATCTAAGTGTAGATCAGTTGGTAGCTACTAAGGACTTTGGCCGAGATTCGTACTCTAAATTTTTCACTTCTCCACAATTAAATGCATTAGTCTAACTAGTAAATTACTTGATTAAAAAATGTGATTCAATTCCTCTAAAGTAAATAATAGATCAATAATTAATATCCAAATCTATGAGAGAGTTAAATATTTCACTAAATTTATTTTTTCACTTTATTTTCTAATAATTTCAGAGAATCAAATCTAACTAAACAATACCTATTGCTTGTATATATAGAAAGTTGTTTTTAAAAAAGTTTACATAAATAGGCTTGTGTGAAAGTGAATCACAGATTTTGTTCTGTTCTAGCTTCTAAAGTTATAATCTAGCTAGCTAGGAGGAATAGCTTCAGCAACGACTCATAAGGGCCATCTTTTTGTTTTTTGTGGTTGCATTTTATTTTTCTAACATAGGAATATATGCCAGTAATACAAAACCACAAGTGTTGCATCTGCTTTCATGTAACCAATAATTGGATCTGCTAGATTCAGGGATGAAATGTTATTTAATCAAAGTACCAAATTTCAAAAAAATATCTATTTGGTTCTTTTGTCTTTCAATTCCTAATATGAAGCACCGACACCTCTATGATTAGACGTGTCGCGGTGTCTGACACATGTCGGTGTCCGACACTCGTATGACACCCGTACGACACTCCTACAAACGTGTCCGAGGGGTGTCCAAAAAAAACAATTTTTTCTTTATTCCGACACTCCTTAAATCGGTGTCCGACACCTATAAGACATTCGTACAAACGTGTCGGGGTAAGTGTCCAAATTTTATTTTTTTTATTTGCTTCTACTTTTCTTAGACATATATACAATGATTAAAGATGTGTCGAAATAATAATACTGATCAATGAGGGATTAAAGATATTACATTTTGATTACATTATTTTTAGTTTTTCGATAGTAGATGGATGAAATTTGTTCAACTTAGATGCATATGTATGTATTTTTAATTCTAAACTTATATTTTTAATAAATATGTAGCGGTGTCGGTGTCGTATATTTTTTACATTAGCGGTGTCGGAGTGTCCGTGTCGTGTCGCGGTGTCCGTGTCAGAGTCCGTGTTTCATATTTCCTATTAATCGAAGTACCTCACTAATTTCAAAAAATAAAAAAATGAAAACACATAAGATATAAAATAGAATTCCACTTTATTTTTTTATTCATATTTTCTTAATTAATAGGTTAGTCGAGTAGATCTAATTAAAAGATATTTTTTATGGCCTAGTCTTTCTAGTTAAACAAACTACTTAATAAACATTAGTCTTTTTTAGACATTTAGAGGGACGTATTGGTTGAGATTTCAAGGGATTTTAAAATAAGTTTTTATAATAAAAAAATCTTCTGCAAGATTGTTTTTTATTAGGGCAATAACATCTGTTTTTATGATGTCTATTGATATTTTAAAGTCTATAGATTTCGATCGATTTCTCTTTGGAATGGATTTTGAGGAACTTTTAAGTTGAAAATACATTCAAAATACTACTTATCCAACAATCTCACACTCAAACTCGAGACTTTTCATAATTCTTCAAGACTTTTTTCTCTTACCGAATAGGATACGACTAGTCGACTACTACCAAATTCGCTTATATTGAGTAGAAAAAGTAAACATTCGCTTAGTAGTATGCAAATTAGCTAGCTTCGCTTAACCAATGAATGTTTCTTTAGGTTAAACGAAATGTCATGTCATCTTGAAGTGCATTGAACCGCCTAAACAACTTTGGGTCAAAATCTCTGTTCTTTCAAGCTTAATATCTATTTAGCTCCAAAGTCATACAAACTATTGATGGAAAATAAGTGAAAGTTTCTTAAATGGCTAAATTACTGGTTGAAACTAATACTTTAAATAGTTGAGCTTTTCATTGAATTAACTTGTAAAATAGCCACGTTATACTAACTATGACTAGGGGTGAACAGAAAAACCGTGGCCATGAAAACCAAAAAAAAAGAGAGGGAAATAAGCAGTTTGAATTGAGCTACGGGTTAGCGGGTCTGGAAACTCAGTTTGCATATATAGAGTTGATATGGGCGGGTCCAGGTAAAGAGAACTGAACCGATGAGACCCGAAACCCGCCCGCATTAGTAAATCAAAACTTCAAATTAAACACTTTCTTTTTGTGATATACACACTCTAAACTCTTCTCCTGTCTTTTTTCATGCAATAATTTACTCTACTTAACGATATATGTTGGTATTTACAGGAAATTAAAATTTAAGAAATGAAATAGTACTTCTGTCAAAAAATAAAATAAAATGAAATAGTACAAAATACCACATGGCCCAAAAAAGGCTCATAAAAAACGGAGACTAAAAATTCATAAATTTATTTATAGATTATATATGTATGTGTATTTTTATATACACACGCGGACTTTTATCACAAATTCACAATAATATATGAGAAAAAGTTATATGTACCGACAGTGTAAAATAATTTTACACAATCAACCAATACCAACCATATTTTCCGCCACGTCAACCTACTACACCTCACCTTCTTAATATGACATGGCAAAATAATGGTTTTTTATTGGCTGATCGTGTAAAACTAATTTACACCGTCAGTGCATCTCCATTAAACTCATAATATATACATGTATTAAAATTGAAAGCCAAAAAAAAAAATTGACTTCATCAATCGTTCACAAGTATTAAAAAAATTGAGTTATTTTTTATTTATTTAAAAAACTAAATAATGATTGGGAAATTCCACTAAATACCAATAACAGCACCACTAGAGTTCTTGACACCAACATCCATTCCGATTAATCGATCACCACAATTTTTTCCAATCGCTACCATTTTCTTTTCCGGCATGTCAATTGATCTTTTCTCTTGTACAACCTCCTTCACACAAAAATTAATAACTCCATTTTTTCTACCTTCCCAATCTCTCAATCTATAACTCAAAAATGGCGTACAATTATTCGATTCGTCGTTGTTGAGAAGATCCGCGATGGCGATTCTTGCCACCCCAATAGGGCGAACACTTTTGAACTTCTTGCATTGCACCTCAAATGTGATTGACCTTCCATGCAATGGTACATCCAACAAAAATTTCTCATTCCATGAAAGGAAACTCGAACCGTTGTCTTTCGCTGTTTTTGTTGTGTAACAATTAAGAGACTCACCGCGAACAACGACGTATACATCCTCCTTTGTATGAATGTTTTCAATGGATATAACATTGATTTCTAATGTGCGTGAGGCTACACCCATAGTAGAAAAAATTAATGTTGTTGAATACAAATGTGTTAATGTAAGAATGAAAGAATATTGTTATGTTTTGTTGTTGTTGGGTTTGTTTGTGAAGCAATTGAGATTGGTTACTTGTGTGAATAATATATAATAAGGTGGGATTTTGATATGGAAAGTGGTGAGAAAGAAGGAAAGAAAGGAAGAGTGTAATTGGTGTGTTATTTCAGTGTATTTAAAAATTGGTATGAAAAAAGTACTAATATGTATTGTTAAGTTTTGACTTGTGACTTTTGTGACTTTTGACTTACGCTGTTTGGTTGATATTTTTTAGATGAAATTACTTGCATATTGAAAGAACGGCCATTTTGTTATTTTCTAGGAGAGCGGAAGTGTTTATTTGAGAATAAGAACAATATTATGCTAAGGTGAATCAACTAAAAATGATTAAAAATTCTACAGTAATGACTATCAATAATATTTTTTTAAAGTAAAATTTATTATTCTTTTAATCTTTATTGTTAAAAAATGAAACTATTAACATCAATTAATTACAAGTTAAATTTTTATTATTTTCTATTTTTATTAAATTGGTATCAATTAAATTATTATTTTAATAGTAAAAATAATGATGATAATTAACTTAAAATTCCAAATAACAACATATATCTTTGATAAAATTTAAATATTTTTTAAATACCGGTTCACTTGGACGACCATTTGTTAAAGTGGTCCATATATTAAAATTTTTCTTGAAAGTAATATTGAAAAGAAAAATATATATTTTTTTAAGATGAGGCCTATTTCACACTTTTATAATTTGAGGTATTCACATTCATATAATTTGTTTTTATTATTTGATGGATGAATAAATAATACTTTTAAGATTTATTGGAAATATTTTGTATTTAATATATATTTTAAAATATATACAGTACATTACTTTTTCAGTGCAATTAAGAAGTAATTTTTTCCTTATATAGTACATGAAATTAGAATGAGTACTACACTATGAAGCACCGACACCTCTATGATTAGACGTGTCGCGGTATCCGACACGTGTCGGTGTCCGACACTCGTATGACACCCGTACGACACTCCTACAAACGTGTCCGACGGGTGTCTAAAAAAAACAATTTTTCCTTTATTCCGACACTCCTTAAATCGGTGTCCGACACCTATAAGACATTCGTACAAACGTGTCGGGGTAAGTGTCCAAATTTTATTTTTTTTATTTGCTTCTACTTTTCTTAGACATATATACAATGATTAAAGATGTGTCAAAATAATAATACTGATCAATGAGGGATTAAAGATATTACATTTTGATTACATTATTTTTAGTTTTTCGATAGTAGATGGATGAAATTTGTTCAACTTAGATGCATATGTATGTATTTTTAATTCTAAACTTATATTTTTAATAAATATGTAGCGGTGTCGGTGTCGTATATTTTTTACATTAGCGGTGTCGGAGTGTCCGTGTCGTGTCGTGTCGTGTCGCGGTGTCCGTGTCTGAGTCCGTGCTTCATAGGTACTACATATCCATTCCCTAGGTTAATTTACCATCTATCACACGGCCTTCTGATCGAATAATTAATTAACTTAACTTCGGAGCTGTATCTGGAAATTGTCTCGTAACTTTATTTAAACAACATTTGAAAATTCCAAATAAAAATTAAAGAACCACGGTTACGTGAGCCACAAGAAATTCTATCCAAAAGTCACACATGCAAATATTAGAATACTTGGATTGGACAGTGTCTTGAATTAGTCCACCTCTAAAACACACGTAAAACAAACCATAATTTAACTATTTAAGTGCATTTCCAAGTTATTACTCGCATAAAATTATTAACACTAAAAATCAAGGTCAAGGTCAACAACTTATTATACTCTGTTTTGTATAAATTGTTACATATCGTAACTATTGTTTGTCCTAGCTAGGAAATTTCGTTGAAAACAAATTCTTCAAAGTTAGTCGCATGAAATTATTAACACTAAATATCAATGTCAAGGTCAACACCTATTATACTCATTTTTTATTTTTATTTTGTTACATATGGTAACTATTTTTTGTCCTTGGTAATTTCATGGCAATAAATTCTTTTTTAATATCTAAATAAAATAATTGAATCATTTATAAATATTAATTAAACAATATTTAATTTATATATTTGCTTCTCCCTTTTTTTTCCTCACATTTTCTTATCTCCTATTACTCAAACCCACTTCCAACATTCACATCTCAAACAATCATTCCTAAAACTACAAAACCATACCGTCCTATATATCATTAACGTTTTTCTTATAATTACCTAGTTACCTACAGTAAGCAAAAATTCTCATAGATATGGAAGCAAGACAACAAGCACGCACCATAGAAATCACCATTATTTCCGGACAAAACATATGCGTCGATCGAAATTCAAAGGCGGAGGATATATATGTTGTTGTTGTTAGAATCTTATGTGTGAGATAGAGATGAGAAAGAGAATGAAAAATGGAGAAGAGAAAGTGAAGGAGAAAGAGAGAATGATTAAGAGATAGTTTCTTGGGGAGGAAATAAAATTCATTCAATCAAACTTAATCTTTTACAATCATCATCAATGTTTATATAACAACTTCTAACTCAAGTTACTCAACTAACTCAACTAACTTCGCAACTAACTAATTGTTACAAAACGGTTACTTGTTTTACAAGTAACAAACTATACTTTGGATTATTTCACAATACACCCTCTTAATTCAAAGTATCTAAACTATGCATGTTGAGTAGCTTCCTCATGACCTTGAATCTTTCGATCTTCAATGGCTTAGTAAGAACATCTGCAATTTGGTCTTCAGTTTTGCAGTAGACAAGTTTGATCCTCCCTTTTGATACTTGATCTCTTAGAAAATGGAACTTAGTTTCAATGTGCTTACTTCTCCCATGAGCTATGGGATTTTTAGCTAGGTTTATGGCTGATTTGTTGTCCACCATCAGTTCCACTTCATCATCTATATCAATCTTCATTTCATGTAGCAGGGACTGTAGCCATATCCCTTGGCAGGCAGCATAGCAGGCAGATATGTACTCAGCTTCACATGTGGATAAGGCCACAACATTTTGTTTTTTAGAGCTCCATGATATGGGACAATTGTACACAGTGAAGACATATCCCATTGTACTCTTCCTCTCTACTTTATCACCACTCCAATCAGAGTCACAATACCCAACCAACTTACCTTTTCTTCCATCTGTGTTAGGATACAAAACACCAAAGTCACTTGTGCCTTGAATGTACCTCAATATTCTTTTGACTGCTTGCATATGTGATAGTTTAGGTGTTTGCATGAATCTGCTGACAATACCTACACTGTGACACACATAAGGTCTAGAGTTGCATGCATATCTCAAGCTACCTATCATCTGCTTGTATAGGGTACCATTCACTGCCTTGCCTTCATCATCACTGCTCAAGCTAGAGCCAGTCTCCATTGGTGTGTTGGCTGGATTGCAGTTGATCATGTTGAATCTCTTCAATATGTCTGAGACATATTTACTTTGATGTAGCAATAATCCACTGCTAGTTTTTGTGAATTCTAATCCCAGAAAGTACCTCAATCCTCCTAGATTAGTCATTTCAAATTCTGAGCTCAATTTTGTTGTTAGCCTTTCAATTTCATCACTGTTGCTGCCAGTTATCAATAGATCATCCACATATAGACACACTATGCATAAGCTATCCTGTGATGACCCTTTGATATAAACTCCATGTTCCACTGTGCACTTCACATAGCCATTCTGACTTAGGAAATCATTCATTCTCATATTCCAAGCTCTTGGAGCTTGTTTCAATCCATACAAGGCCTTGTGCAGTTTCAACACATGATCTTCTTTACCTTTGACTGTGAAACCTTGAGGTTGTTCAACATACACTTCCTCCTCAAGTTTGCCATTTAAGAATGCAGACTTGACATCAAGTTGAACAAAGCTCCAGCTAAGGTGATTTGCAATAGCTACCACCAATCTGACTGTCTCAAGTCTAGCTACAGGTGCAAAAACCTCAGTGTAGTCAATGCCTTGCTTCTGTAAGAAACCCTTAGCCACCAATCTTGCCTAGTACTTAGCTATACTTCCATCTGGCTTATGTTTGATCTTGTAAATCCACTTGACAGATATTGCTTTCTTGTGTGGAGGTAGCTCAACTAATTCCCATGTGTGATTTCTTTCTATTGCCTCTATTTCATCTTGCATAGCTTCTCTCCATTCATGATGTCTTGAAGCTTCAGTAAAGGATATTGGCTCTGTGTCAACAAACAGTACCAGGTGCACTATATCACCACCTGGTGTCACCATGTTGTCTTGAAGTAATTCAAAGTCCTGGAGATTTCTGTTGGGAATTGTTGTTCTGGTTGATCTTCTAGGCTCATTGTTGACTATATCAGCTTGCTGGGGTGTTGGAAAGTCCTCTTCTCTGGTGCCTTGCTCATCAAGTAATTCAAACTGAATATACTGTTCACCAATTTCCTCTTCACTGTTCCAATTCCAGCACTTGTCTTCAGCAAAAGTTACATCTCTGCTGGTAGTAATCTTCTTAGTCAATGGATTATACAGTTTGTAAGACCCTGCAGTGTGATATCCAACTAAGATCATAGGTTGACTCTTGTCATCTAGCTTCTTTCTGTTCTGATCAGGCACATGTTTGTAGCATAGACAACCAAAAACTCTAAGGTGTTTAATTGATGGAGTGTGACCAGACCATATTGCTTCTGGTACCTTAGATAATTTCTTAGTTGGACTTCTGTTAAGCACATAGCAAGCAGTAGAGACAGCTTCACCCCAAAAACTATGAGGCAATTTCTTTTCTTTCAGCATGCATCTAGTCATGTTCATAATGGTTATGTTCCTCCTTTCTGCTATTCCATTATGTTGAGGTGTGTAGGGAGCTATTACTTCATGTTGAACACCATTTTCTGCACAAAATTTCTTGAAGGCATGTGATGTGTACTCACCACCACCATCACTTCTCAAGATCTTAATCTGCTTTTCTGATTGTTTTTCTACCATGATCTTGAATGACTTAAATTGTTGTAACACCTCATCTTTTGTCTTAATCAAATAAATCCACATCATTCTGCTAAATTCATCTATAAAAGACACAAAATATCTATTTCCTCCTAGAGACAATGTCTCAAATGGACCACACACATCAGTATACACTACTTCAAGTACCTGTTTTGATCTCATAGGAATATCTGAAACAAAGGATTTTCTAGGTTGCTTGCCTATCAAGCAATGTTCACATAATTCTGTTGGAGTTTTGATATCAGGTAATCCATTCACCATTCTATTATTCTTCATGAAATTCAAGCTATTAAAATTCAAGTGCCCATACCTTAGATGCCATAGCCAAGCTTGATCACTAACCTTCACTGAAGCCAGACAGTGTGATTCATTTGGTGTGATCTTGACTTGAAATGTCCTGTTCTGAGAGAGAGGGGCTCTGAGAATAGTATTATGCTGTGCATCAAAGACCTCCATTTGTTTGTCTTCTAGGTGAATGATGAATCCCTTTTCCAACAGTTGACCCATGCTTAGCAGATTTGTCTTCATTTCAGGAACATAGAGAACACCAGAAATTAGAGCTTGATTACCTTTCTTGCCTGTAATCAATACATCACCAACTCCTTCAGCAGGAATTGTTCTGTTGTCTGCAAATTTGATCTTTGTTCTTGATGAACTGTTGAAGTTGATAAGCCATTCTCTGTGACTTGTCATATGGCTACTACACCCTGTGTCAAGGTACCAATCTGCTTGATGATCTTCTTCATCTGTTGTGGTAGCCATGAGTAGCATAGGGTCTTGTTCAGTGTCACTCTCACCTTGTGCCATGTTTGCTTCAACATTATGCTTTCTTGGTACCTTCTTGCCTCTACAATCTTTAGCAAAATGACCATACTTTTGACAGTTATAACACTGAATATTCTTGAGATTCATCTTACCCTTCTTCTCTTGATTAGCACCATTGTTGTGAGATGATGCTTGAGCTTGTTCATGACTCTTTGATTTTTCTTGCTGAGAATTATCTTTCTTGAACTTATCCTTAGATTTCTTCCCTTTCTTGATTGCATGTGCTTGTAGAGCCTGATCAGAAGCTCTATCCTTGGTTCTTTCATCCAATCTTTGTTCATGTGCCTCAAGAGAGCACTGCAATTCTTCCAACTTCATTGTTGACAGATCTTTGGGCTCCATTATAGCTACAGTAATGTGATCAAATTTTGCAGAGAGTGTTCTAATTACCTTCTCAATAATGGTGCCATCACTAACTGTTTCTCCACAACTAATCATTTGGTTGGTGATGGTTGTGATTTTGTTGAAGTACTCTACAACACTTTCATTATGATCCATTTGTAGCAGCTCAAACTTTCTTTTCCATGTTTGTAATCTCACTTGCTTCAATCTATCATTCCCAGCATGACCTTTCTGAAGAATATCCCAGCATTCCTTTGATGAGGTTGCATTTTCATTCTTCTGGAAGTTGATTAGATCAACACATTGATGAATACAGAACATAGCTTTGAAGTCTTTCTTCTTCAGTGCTCTGTGTTCTGTTCTTTGGGCTTCTGTAGCATTCTCTGCCAATGGATTCACACCATTTTCAACTACTTCTTGAACTTCTTGAAACCCAAATATCACTTTCATCTGCTTATGCCAACGATCCCAGTTATTGCTGTCAAGAATTGGGAGTTTCCCACCAAAGCTATTGTTGAGGTTCTCTAGAGAGCTTGTCATGGTGATGATGATTGAATGACTGAAACTTTCAGGCTTGCTGATACCTGTTGTTAGAATCTTATGTGTGAGATAGAGATGAGAAAGAGAATGAAAAATGGAGAAGAGAAAGTGAAGGAGAAAGAGAGAATGATTAAGAGATAGTTTCTTGGGGAGGAAGTAAAATTCATTCAATCAAACTTAATCTTTTACAATCATCATCAATGTTTATATAACAACTTCTAACTCAAGTTACTCAACTAACTCAACTAACTTCACAACTAACTAATTGTTACAAAACGGTTACTTGTTTTTACAAGTAACAAACTATACTTTGGATTATTTCACAATAGTTGTCCGCGCCGTGTCTCTCAACTCTTGCACGACAAAAATGGCGAAGCAAAATGAGGATTTACTTTCATCGAACGAGAAATTCAAGTTACATATTCCCACACATGCAAAGTCCGTGATTTTCGAGGTACAATGCAAGAAGTACAAAGGAGCTCCTCCCATCGGAGTTGCTAGGATAGCACTTTTCGGATTTTCTTGGTGACAATGTGTTGTTGCAAAGCTGTGTTCAAAAATTGAGTTATGGATTAAGGGATTGGGATGGGAGGAAAAATGGTGTTATTAATTTTTCTGTGAAAGAACAAGGTAACGGAATAATGATGAAAAATTCTAGTAGATATTTGAGGGTGGGGTGCATAAGAAGACACTCAAACCAGGGTGGGAGGTGCAATCATCATTTAGACCCAAATTTATGTAAAATATGATATTTTTCAACTTTTAAAATAGGAAAAGAAAATTTTTAAATAAAATTATAAATATAATAAATATAATAAATATTGACTTGTACTAATTTTGACCTCCTAGACTTTATACCACGTCAAAAATATACAACTCCTTTCTAAAATCGAAATTTTCAATATTTAAGTATTGTAATTGTTACAATTTTAGTCCAAACTTGTATATATTTCACTCCAAAAATGATTTGTGACAAGGCCTTGCTTTAAATTTTGTTTTATAGGTAAATAAAAATAAATGGAATGTAAATTAAGATACCACAAAAGCAAATTTAACATCTTAATTAGGCTGGCATCCGATATTTACCTCAAGTTGTTTACATCTCTATTTTCTTTTTATTGAGGCATTGTTTTAAAGTTGTTTTAGGTTATGATGAATTCAACACACACCCATGATTCATTCATGAAAGTGTGTGGCAATATTAGGGAATATGGTTTCTTATTATGGAACCGTACATAATTGGTATAAAATGGTCCTTAATATACCGAATTTGTTTTATATGCTTGATGTTATCATTATTTGCTTATCATATCCTTAATAAAATGGATTACTATTCCAATCAAGTTGTTTGGACTCCAGTGACAAAAAGCTTCTTCCAAGAACGTATCCAGAGAATACCGGATTTAATTCCCAGAAGGAATAACGTTTGGCCAGTGCGCATATCTCTACGCACGAGCCGGATTAGTCGTCCACTTTTGATCGATCGAAATCCAGTGCGAAAGCAAAAAAAAAAATGGACACTACAAGAAATATCGTTTTTCGCAGCGAATTTTTCGTAGCGACATTTAAATTGATGACAAAAACATACATATAGCAACAACTTATTTAAGTTGTTGTTATAAGTTAGTTTTTTTCTCAACAACTACGTTGTCACCGGGAAAAATTACTTATTCTAACAATAATTATTGTTGCCGCTAATCGTATGGTTTTTTGCAACAAACCTTGTAAACTCGTTGGGAAACCAACGATTACTATTTGTTTATGCGTATCTTTTACGTGGTTTTTGTTCCTATATTTATGCGTAGATTTGTTTTAACTTAAATTTTTTATTTTTTTTGTTTTTTATCTTATCTTTATATGTTTTGTATCTTTTTTTATATCTTTAGAAGTAAAATCTATAATATTAAAGCTAGAAAATTTGCAAATATGATTATACTATTTTTTTTTACAATAATAAATAACAAATTATTTGTTTAGTTAATAATAATAAAAAACAGAAAGAAGAAGTGAACACGTGGCTTTGGACAAATTATACTATCTAGATTTTTTTTTGACAAAAAAATAACAAAAACTCTAGTTAAAATAGAAAATTAAGTAGATTCTATTTAGAAAGAAAAGAAAAAGTGATAAGTTAGAAATAACAAACAACTAAGATTAAACCTAATTTTTTTTTTTCATCTCTCCAACTATAAATCTTTAACTCATCTCTCACTCTTTAAGGGTCTGTTTGGTTCGGGAGTTTTGGAGGGAAGGGGAGGGGAGGGGAGGGGAGGTGATATTTTAAATTTTTATGTTTGGTTCAACTTTTTAACGAGGGAAGGGGAGGGAAGAGAAGAAGTAATTTATTTTTTTACCCTTAACCTTGTAAACTCAAAATAAGGATTAAATTATAATGGATATATTACGTAAAAAAAAAATCTAATGGATATATACCAAAAAAAAAAATCTAATGAGTAGAAAACCTAAATTTTTTTTGTTGTAAAAAAATAAAATAAACCTAGAATTTAATATTCCAACAAGGATAATTTAGAATTTTAATAAAAAAGTGAGGGTAATTTTGTCAACATAATAAATTATGTTTTACCTCGCCTCCCCTCCTTAAAAATCCCTCCCCTCCCCTCCCCTCCCCTCACCTCCCCTCCCCCTCGGTTGAACCAAACAAACCCTAAATCTTTAACTCTCTTGTAAATCGCCTGTGATCAAAACTACCGGATAAATCACAAATTGTTCTATAGTACTTCATTGAACAAGTAAGTGGATTTTTATATTTTCTAAATAAATTCTATGTTTTCAATTTTATTATGGGTTCTAGATTTCTAGGAATCACATGTAAATTACTAAATTCACAAGGTTAGAGTTTATGTAATGAATAATTTCTTAAATCAAACTTCATCGATAATTAACAAAAACCTTATTAGAAAATATAATACACTAATCAACAAAATCCTTGCAAAATTGAATTCGTCTTGTTTCTTTGTTTTCAAACCGACTCTTTGAAAAGTTGTCGTGCCTAGAGTTACATAGATGGTACTTTCTTGATGTCCTTATTTTTCTTTTTGTAACCGATTTTTTAAAAACAAATAACATCTTATAACCTATGGATAATTTTAAAAACAAAAAACACGTGTATGCATCTTATAACCTTTTTTTTTTGAAGCATATGCATCTTATAACCTAGATATTGGATAATTCTTGATAATTTTTAAAGACCTAGATACTTGTGGTGCTGTTCACCAATTAGAACAAAACATGTGTATGCATCTTGCTAACTTCGAATTAACGTTGTTACTAATTTTTCTTTTCCATCTTCTTCTCCGCTAAATAAATAACATACACCCAAAACCATTGTGTTCGGTGGTTTTTTCTTTTGACAAGTAAAAAAAAAAAAAAGTGGACAAACAAGTTGAAGCAAAAGTGGCAACTATGCTTCGTCAAACGCTGAATATTCCGGTAAGTATATAAATAGTTCTTTTTGGTACAAAATATAATAAATTAGTTGTTCATATTATAAAATTCTATTAGTTTATTATATTGAATTAATATATCTTATGGGTGTTATTTGAAATATTTATATAGGGTGGAGAATCTTCTATTGCACTGGATAGAGTCAGCTGAATCTAATCACAAAATTAATAAAGAAGAATTGATGTTGTAGCCTCCGGGGCCTTTGGTTTGTCCATCAGCAATGGTGTTTTGTGTTCCGCTACCTTTTATTGGGGTGTTAAATTTTAGTTGTTTTTATTAGAACAAGATAATTTATAATATTTTTATCATTTTATATTTTAAAGTTACAATAATTTGTGTTTATGTTTCTTGATTAAAACATTACAATGTAAAAGAATTTATTAATGAATAGTTATGACAATTGAAATTTAGTGATGTATGCTAATTTCTGATAAAAATAATAATAAAACTATATAATGACATTTATAGTTGGGAAATTTAATTTATTCCAACAACAATTTATATCGTTGACAAAAATAAAAAATCGCTGCGAAAAACACTAGTTATATCATCAACAACATTAATTGTTGTTGAAAAACACTATTTATGCCACCGACATTAATTGTTGCTGCAAAATACTAGTTATGGCAGCGAGATTAATTGTCATTGCAAAACTTTTCGCAACGGCACTTATACCAGCGACATGCAGCAACAATTTTTTTGCTGCGAAAAACACTTTTTTTGCCAGCGACAATGATAGTTGTCGCAAAAAACAATAGTTATGGCAGCAACAATAGTTGTTGCTAAAAAACACTAGTTATGACAGCGACATTAATTGTTGCTGCAAAATACTAGTTATGGCAGCGACATTAATTGTCCTTGCAAAACTTTTCGCAACGGCACTTATGCCAGCGACATGCAGCAACAATTTTTTCGCTGCGAAAAACACTTTTTGCAGCAACTTTGCATTTTTTGCAGCGACATTTGTCGCTGCCAAAAACGATATTTCTTGTAGTGGGAATACTATTCCGGCCTTTACATAAATTTGAAGAATAAGATTCATATGCATGGTCCTCAAGTACAGCACATGCACGATCTACAAATGATATTGGACCCTGCTTAAATACACCTTATGCAGTGCATGAATTGTTGCCACTTGCAAGGAAGCCAAACAATGTTGCTATTTGTAGCATGTAAATTGATATCTTGATGTATTTCTTTGTGGCTTTATAGCATCTACTCTTGCGTAAGCTAGAAACCGAAAGTGAATACTTGAAAAGGAATATGGGTTCATATGTTTCGTTTGTGATCATGTGTATGGTTTTTTTAAATTCATTCCTATTCGGATTCATGATAAAATCAGAAGTGAAAAAGAACATTTGGCACACATTTAAAGGTTATCTAATATATTCATTAATGTCTTTTGTGTAAATTATTTTTTTGATTTAATTTAAACAGAGATTTTACTGTCAGTTTCTATGGTGATTGGTTAGTCTTGAGTACTTACATAAGTCTTCAAATCTTTGTATTGAAACCGATATTTTATAAAAAAAATATTGATCTTACTATTGTTTATAGTGAATATTTTCAAAATATCTTGTGATGTATCTTATCGTGCTTGCACAATATTGCTCATGTAGCTTTATTTGGTTATGGTGACTTAGTCGAACATACGGGTGGGCCTTAGCCCAATCTGAAATAGTTATTTCAATAAAAACGCATAAACTGTTAATTTTGATGATGAATCTCAATAACATATCAAATGATTTTAGATTTTTATAAAACTTAACATATATGATTTATAACATATAATTTTCCAATCTTACGATGAATTTTATAAAATTTGAATTCGTTAAATCATTATTAAACAGTGTTACCTTTTGTGTCAAACTAGTTGATGTCATTCGATCCTGACTCAAATAGAAAACAAGAGTAGGATTTTAGTCCTTGTTTTTGAACTTACCATAATATTATTAAGTATATCATATAGATCATCCATGTTAAATTTTATAAAAATCTAAAATAATTTGATATGTTATTGAGACTCGTCAAGATTAACGGTATTCAATAAAAACGCATAAACCGTTAATCTTGATGAGTCTAAATAATATAACAAATTATGATTTTAAATTTTTATAAAACCTAACATAGATGATCTATATGATATAATCTTTCAATATAATCTAGCATTGAATTTTGTAAAATTTGAACTTGTTAAAATGTTATTAAACGGTGTAATATTTAGTGTCAAACTAGTTGGTGTCATTTGATCCCGACTCATATATATATATATATATATATGGGGAGGGATCAAATTACACCGGTGTAACATGTAAGACCCAAGATTTCTTTGTATAGTTGGTTTAAGGAATATTAGGGTTTCGATGTGTTCGTGTGATGAAACATCGTGTAATTCTGAGGTTTTGCTGTAATTGAGCCTGTTTCGTGCTCGTGCACTGTATTTGTACAGACTTTTGTCTTGTGATCCCGTTGCTTGAATAAGAAGTTATTTGTGGTTTCAGAATAACGAGTTTTGGATTATTCTTGTTTTTGGAAAAACGAGTAGGATTTTTACCCGCGAATGGAAAATCTTATTGCGTCTGTTTTGAGTGAGTTTTCGGATGGGAGTTTTATATATCTGCGCGAGTTAGGATATGTCCTGAGAATAATTTTCTAAGGTATGGAAGAAAATTACAGTTGCGGAAAAAGATTCGGCGATAAGTTTTGGAAATGTTAAACGTTAGACGTTCTTTCCGTAGGTTTTGTGTTTTGGTGAGTTTCGTTCATCGCGGCGCGCGAGAACTGAACGTGTGAGTGTTTCTATGAGGTTTTGAGTTTTATCTCAAGTGGCTTTGGTTTGGTTTGATCCAATGGCTAGGGTTTAAGCTTGGACTTTTGACTTTGATCCAATGGTGGATTGGCTATCAAGAGCTTTGTAAATAGTAAGGAGGTTTGCTCATAGTGGACTTAGAAAAACATCACCAAACATCTCCATTCTTTCTCTCTTTCACGTGGAACTCCATTACTATTTCCAACCTTCACTAAATTTTCCATTCTTCACCATTTCACTCCATTTCAAGCTTTGGAGCTTTGAAGAAAGTTGTAGAGAATCACTTTCTAAAGGTAACCCTCTCTTCTCATCTCCTAGGTTGGTAGATTTTTAGAGTTGTGAGGTTTTTGGGTTTATGTTCTTAAGAGGGTTTGGTGAGAAATGTTGTTCTTGCTAGTTGTGTTTCATGAAAGTTGTTCATGAGAGTTTAGTAAGCATGCTAGGTTTTGGTTTGTTTATGTATTGATCAATTACATGAGGTTATGTTGTAAGGTTTTGAAAAGAAAAGTTGTCTTTGAACCTTTGGGCGAAAGGGAAACGCGTTGTATGGTTTTGTTTTGGAAAAATCCGATGAAAAATATTTTGAGGTTTATGAAAATATTTTCCTAAGTGTTTTTGGGTAGTGTTTTGGGGTCAAAGTGGTTTAAAACTCTTGTCACATGTGGTGTCGCTTTTTACCTTGGAAACATGTTTGAAAATGATTACCGGACGGTTAAGGCCCGTAATAAAACTTGTGCTTAGATTTGGTTTTGATTTTGGAAATGAAAATCAAATAACTTGCACTCGAAGCAACCACCAAGCTTTCGGAAAATGAATTGCTTGCTTATGAAAATGGTTTGCTTTTATGCTTTGAAAAAGTGTTGGGAACTAATAGAATCAAACTAGGTTTGGGTGGAAAAAGGTGGTGTGAGTTGCTGTCTTGTGCTGTCATGACAGGTGCAACTCGCTGAGCGAGTGATTACTCGCCAGGGCGAGTGTCACAGGTCATGACAACACGCCAGGGCGAGCTCCAGGGCGAGTAAGACCAGTACTCTCTGCCTTCACTCGCCACCAACTCGCCAGGGCGAGCTCTGGGAGTTGAGATTTTGGATTTTGATTTCAAAACTTGGTTTTTAACTTTCTAATCCCTTTTTATTAATTTATGGAAGTGGTTGGGATTGGAAACGAGTTTTTCGGGTACTCGGAAAGTACGTAGCTTATAACGCAAGAAAACGACCATTTTGCATTTCAAATTATTTAAGACTTTTGACAATTGTTTTGGGTCCTAAAAAAATAGTACATATAACTCATGGGGGTTGATCAATACGATAGATTTCGGTATGATATCCGAAAGAGTGGATTTTCCTTTAAACCTTTAGGTTTTTAGGGTTTTGGTGTAGTTTCAATACTATTGGTTAGAGAACAATGTATTGATTGTTACGCTGCTTGTTTTAGGAAGCGCGTTGTGTTGTTTGAGCGTGTGTTATTGACGGAAGCTTGCCGAGGTAAGGGCTCCACTTTATTTCCGTCTTTAAAAAGGGTTACAACATGCTTTGTTTTGCTGTGTGTGCAATTGCTGTGTGCTTTGGCATGTTTGTACTTATGTATTCTCGTTGATGAGAACGTGTTTATAAAAATGTGTGCAAAATTACATATGATCGAGAAAACGTATGTATGTTGAGATGCTTTGTACATAGGCTTTAGGCTATGTGATTGTTTGCATGAGCATATATGAATGCGTGCGTCAGATAGGACTACGCGAGGATTTTGTCTTGTGTGACTATCCCGTATATGCCGAAGAGAATATATGCCATGCATTTCATAGTTGCGTGCCTAGGTGTATGTCTTGTGTGACTTGCCTTCGTACCGGGCGTTTGTCTGAGCGACTTCGCCAAATCCTAATGGATTTTATTGAGTTGGTGGTTGTCTTGTGTGACTCACCCGGTGTTATCCCACCGTGATTGTTTTGGTATTGTCTTGTGTGACTCTACCTGGTGTTATCCCACCAATAGTAGGAGGTGTTATCCCACCAGAGACCTACGCCTTCTATAGAGAGGTTGAATTCCGGAATTAAATTCATGCATGTGGCAGCCAGTGATTGGTGTCACGATCATGTAGAGTCTGCATTGGTAGGCTATGTGTGCATTATATATATAAGCCCGTTGGTGGGAATTGCTTTCGTGTTAAAGAGCTTTCTCTTGTGTATGTGGAAATTTGTTATGTGTACATCTTTCGCACCGGTTATATATATATATATACTTCTATTTTGTGGTGACCCTTTCTTTCATTTGCGGGCTCATCCCACCCCAGATGACGATGTAGGTCGAGAGGATGGTGTTGGCAGCTCTAGGCCATAGTGAGCTTGTGGTGAAGCTTAGAGTAGTTAGACTATGCGCCGGTGTGTTTTGTGCACCGTGCTTTTGGGTTAGCATAGATAATTCTAACTTGTTTTGAATACTTAGACTTGGACTGTAATTATTCAGGAATACGCTTTGCTTGTCGAAGCACCTTCTAGTAATGAGTTCTTTTGTATATTTGAATGCCGGTTCATTTAAACGTTTTATGCGCACTCTGAGTGTTAGTTGAAAAAAAAAAAAAAAAAAAAACAATGCCCTTTTTGGCTTATGAAAAACGGGGTGTTACATTTTGGTATCAGAGCACGGCTTTAAATCTTCAAAGGGAAAGTGTATACTTGAGTCGTTAGTCCAGAGTCGGTTAGAACGTAACTAGTGTTGAGTTAGTTCTAGAGTGTTTGTCCTGTGTCGGGTTATGTGTTTGTAACCGTTGGATGAGATTTTCTGTTGAGACTCCGAAATGTTTGGATAAGGAATCTAATCAGAATTGGTATTGTGCAGAACAGAATGCCGCCAAGAAGGGCGAATCCAGCTCCTATGGTACCAGAGGTTGATATAAATCAGATGGCTTATGCCATGCATACAATGGCAGCGGCTGTGACTGCTCAGAGCCATGCTAAGGCGCAGAGGGATCTGGAAAAGCGCGAAAGAGAAATACTCGCCGTTGGATCTAGACTTCTTTCAAATTTCAACCACCAGGCTCCTCCAAAGTTTAATGGGGAGGGAGGTCCGGAAACTGCTGACTTATGGCTCCAATCGGTGGAGAGGATATTCGGGGCAATTCACTGTCCAGAAGGAGAGAAGGTAGTTTTAGCTACCTATCAGTTATTGGGAGGTTCTGAGTATTGGTGGAGGAACACCCGTATTATCATGGAGAACGGCCATGAAGAATTGAATTGGGAGAACTTCAAGAGGAGGTTTTTAGCTAAGTACTTTCCCGAGACTGCAAGGGAAAGGTATGGAGAGGAATTCCTGAGGTTGCGTCAGGGGGGCATGAATGTTGAAACATATGCCAAGAAGTTTGAATCACTATCCCGTTTCTTCCGCTTCTTTAGGGATGGGATAGATGAGGATTATATGTGCCGTCGGTTTCAGGATGGGCTGAGGTACGAGCTGCAGGATGCGGTTGTGCCGTTGGGTATTCGACAATTCCAGGTCTTGGTTGAAAAGTGCCAAGAGGTGGAAGACATGAGGAATAAGCGGGTGAACCGCCAAGGGAATTCTAATGCCGGAGGACCAAGTCGCACCAATGATCGTGGTTCGACTCAGAATAGTGGGAGGCAGGGGAGTAAGCCTTATAACCGCCCTCAACATAGTAAAGGACCGGGCCGATCGGTGAATCAGGGAACTCGGGGAAAATCTGATGGTGGCAAGGGGGCTTGCTACAACTGTGGAGAAGCGGGGCATTTTTCAAATGAGTGCACGCAACCAAAGGGGGGAAACACTTGCTTCAATTGCAAGAAGCCGGGACACTTTGCTAGAGATTGCAGAGCCCCGAAGGCTGGGCCGTCGGCAAATGTGGCACAAGGCTCACAGGGTGCCCGACCTGCGGCAAAGGCACGTGCTTACTGTATGGGCACTAATTTGAGTGGGCAGGCTAGCAATGCCATCCACGAGAGCTGTCACATCGCAGGTAATTCTTTAACTGCTTTGATTGACACGGGGGCAACCCACTCATTCATATCTTTGGCATGTGCAAATCGTTTGAGTTTGAATGTTTCTGTGCTTCCGTTTGATTTGAATGTTTTGACTCCTGCTAAGGACTTGGTAGTGAATACTGCATGTTTGCATTGTTTGGTAGTAATCCAGAATAGGGATTTTCTGGTCAATTTGGTTTGTCTACCGCTTTTATCTCTCGAGATCATCCTCGGGATGGATTGGTTGTCTTATCATTATGTGATTCTAGACTGTGCTCGGAAATTGGTTTTCTTTCCCGAGCCAGGTGTGCGAAGGTACTTGTCCGCAAATCGACTTTCTGTGGTTATGTGTAATGGAGAACCGGAGATAGTTTCACTTGCTAGTTTAGGAGTGACGTCGGAGATCCGAATTGAGGAAATTCGTGTGGTTCAGGATTTCCAAGATGTGTTTCCATCGGAGATTCCAGCTTTTCCTCCGTGTAGAGAGGTGGAATTCTTTATTGATCTACAACCGGGTACGGGTCCGATTTCGGAATCAGCTTATCGGATGGCTCCAGCCGAGTTGGTAGAGTTGAAAAGTCAGATTGAGGACTTGTTAGTTAAAGGTTTCATAAGGCCTAGTGTGTCGCCTTGGGGAGCACCGGTCTTATTGGTTAAGAAGAAGGATGGGAAGTCTCGTTTGTGTGTGGATTATCGGAAGCTTAATAAGGTGACTATCAAGAACCGATATCCATTGCCACGAATTGATGATCTGATGGATCAGTTGAGGGGAGCCTCAGTGTTTTCCAAGATCGACTTGAAATCTGGATATCACCAGATAAGAGTGCGAGATGAGGATGTTCAGAAAACGGCGTTTAGGACGCGTTATGGGCATTATGAGTTCTTAGTGATGCCATTTGGAGTGACGAACGCACCGGCTATCTTTATGGCCTACATGAATCGGATATTCCACTCATTTTTGGACAAGTTCGTGGTGGTGTTCATTGATGATATCCTAGTGTATTCGAAGAGTGAAGAGGAGCATGAAGAGCATCTTCGCTTGGTATTGCAAGTTTTGCGGGAAAGTAAGCTGTATGCAAACCCGTCAAAGTGTGACTTTTGGTTGGAAGAGGTAAATTTCCTTGGCCATGTTATATCAAAAGAGGGAATAGCCGTGGATCCAGCCAAGATTGATACGGTACTCTCATGGAAGCAACCTCAAACAGTGACTGATGTGAGGAGTTTTATGGGTTTGGCCGGTTATTACCGAAGGTTCATTGAAGGTTTTGCTAAGATTGTGGCGCCAATGACGCAACTTACGCGAAAAGATCAACCTTTTGCTTGGACAGAGAAGTGTGAGTTGAGTTTTCAGTTGTTGAAAGAACGGTTGACGACTTCACCAGTCTTGATGTTACCACAGTCGGAGGAACCGTATGAGGTTTATTGTGATGCTTCTCATCAAGGTTTGGGTTGTGTGTTGATGCAACACAAGAGAGCAGTGGCTTATGCGTCAAGGCAACTGAAAGTGCATGAAAAGAATTATCCTACGCACGATTTAGAGCTTGCGGCCGTTGTTTTTGCATTGAAGATTTGGAGACATCATCTTTATGGTTGCACTTTTGTCGTGTTTAGTGACCATAAAAGTCTTAAGTATCTGTTCGATCAGAAAGAGCTTAATATGCGACAGAGGAGGTGGATGGAAACATTAAAGGATTTTGATTTCACCTTAGAATACCATCCTGGAAAGGCTAATGTGGTAGCCGATGCTTTGAGTAGAAAGAGCGTGTCGGTTTGTTCGGCACGAATGGCTAGTCAACAAGAGTTGTTGAGAGAGTTTCGTGACTTGCACCTAGAGGTAGAGTTTGCTTTGGGGAATATGAGACTGGGTATGATTACCATCTCAAGCGGTTTATTGGAGGACATTGCAAATTGTCAAGATGACAGGTTCCTCATGGAGAAAAGGGCTTTGATTGTTCGAGGAACCAACCGAGATTTCAAGGTGGGATCGGACAACATTTTGAGGTGTCAAGGGAGAGTGTGTGTACCCGAAGTTATGGACTTGAGAAACACTATTCTAGGGGAGGCACACAAGAGTAAACTTAGTATACATCCCGGAGCAACAAAGATGTATCAAGACCTGAGGCAAGATTTCTGGTGGCCAGGTATGAAAAAGGATGTGGCTGAGTATGTGGCGTCGTGTCTGACTTGTCAGAAGGCGAAGATTGAGCACCAGAGACCGGCAGGGATGCTGCAGTCGTTAGATATCCCCGAGTGGAAGTGGGATAGCATTTCTATGGATTTCATCACTGGTTTACCTAAGACCAGGAGGAAGCATGATTCCATTTGGGTGATAGTGGATCGTTTGACTAAGTCCGCTCATTTTCTACCAGTAAGAACTACGGATACAGCGGCAAGGTTGACCGATATTTACATTGCTGAGATTGTGAGGTTACATGGGATTCCGTCAAGTATAGTGTCGGATCGAGACCCAAAGTTTACTTCGCACTTTTGGAAGACGTTGCATGAGGCGTTGGGGACGAAACTGAGATTGAGTTCCGCCTACCATCCTCAGACAGATGGGCAGACCGAGAGAACAAATCAATCTTTGGAAGATTTGTTGAGAGCTTGTGTATTGGATGATCGTGGAAGTTGGGATGACGTGTTACCTTTGATAGAATTCACATACAACAACAGTTTCCACGTGAGTATTGGAATGGCACCATACGAGGCTTTGTATGGGAGAAGATGTCAGACTCCTTTGTGTTGGTACCAAGACGGGATAGGTATGATAGTAGGGCCGGAAATGGTACAGCAGACGACGGACAAGGTCCGAAAGATAAGGGCAATGATGAAAGTTGCTCAAGATCGCCAGAAAAGTTATGCGGATAGGCGTCGGAGGCCTTTAGAGTTTGAGGAGGGAGATCACGTATTTCTCCGAGTCACACCAACGACTGGCGTTGGAAGGGCTTTGAAAGCGAAAAAGTTGACTCCGAAGTTTATAGGGCCTTATCAGATTTTGGAACGGATTGGGAAGGTAGCTTATCGGATCGCGTTACCACCAATACTATCTTTGATTCATGACGTGTTCCATGTGTCGCAATTGCGGAAATATACACCGGATCCGTCACATGTGATTACACCAGATGACATCCAGTTGAGGGATAACTTGTCATTTGAAGTTCCGCCGATCAAGATTGCGGACAGGAAGATGAAGCGTTTGAGAACGAAAGAGATACCTTTGGTGAAGGTAATATGGAACGAAGCTACAGGAGATACGACCTGGGAGCTCGAGAGTAAGATGAAAGAATTATACCCCAGTTTATTTGACGACGTCTAAGTTTCGAGGACGAAACTTCTTTTAGGGGGGTAGTATTGTAAGACCCAAGATTTCTTTGTATAGTTGGTTTAAGGAATATTAGGGTTTCGATGTGTTCGTGTGATGAAACATCGTGTAATTCTGAGGTTTTGCTCTAATTGAGCCTGTTTCGTGCTCGTGCACTGTATTTGTACAGACTTTTGTCTTGTGATCCCGTTGCTTGAATAAGAAGTTATTTGTGGTTTCAGAATAACGAGTTTTGGATTATTCTTGTTTTTGGAAAAACGAGTAGGATTTTTACCCGCGAATGGAAAATCTTATTGCGTCTGTTTTGAGTGAGTTTTCGGATGGGAGTTTTATATATCTGCGCGAGTTAGGATATGTCCTGAGAATAATTTTCTAAGGTATGGAAGAAAATTACAGTTGCGGAAAAAGATTCGGCGATAAGTTTTGGAAATGTTAAACGTTAGACGTTCTTTCCGTAGGTTTTGTGTTTTGGTGAGTTTCGTTCATCGCGGCGCGCGAGAACTGAACGTGTGAGTGTTTCTATGAGGTTTTGAGTTTTATCTCAAGTGGCTTTGGTTTGGTTTGATCCAATGGCTAGGGTTTAAGCTTGGACTTTTGACTTTGATCCAATGGTGGATTGGCTATCAAGAGCTTTGTAAATAGTAAGGAGGTTTGCTCATAGTGGACTTAGAAAAACATCACCAAACATCTCCATTCTTTCTCTCTTTCACGTGGAACTCCATTACTATTTCCAACCTTCACTAAATTTTCCATTCTTCACCATTTCACTCCATTTCAAGCTTTGGAGCTTTGAAGAAAGTTGTAGAGAATCACTTTCTAAAGGTAACCCTCTCTTCTCATCTCCTAGGTTGGTAGATTTTTAGAGTTGTGAGGTTTTTGGGTTTATGTTCTTAAGAGGGTTTGGTGAGAAATGTTGTTCTTGCTAGTTGTGTTTCATGAAAGTTGTTCATGAGAGTTTAGTAAGCATGCTAGGCTTTGTTGTTTCAATTTTCCATGAGTTGATGAAAAATCTCATGAGAAAAGTTAGGGTTTTGGTTTGTTTATGTATTGATCAATTACATGAGGTTATGTTGTAAGGTTTTGAAAAGAAAAGTTGTCTTTGAACCTTTGGGCGAAAGGGAAACGCGTTGTATGGTTTTGTTTTGGAAAAATCCGATGAAAAATATTTTGAGGTTTATGAAAATATTTTCCTAAGTGTTTTTGGGTAGTGTTTTGGGGTCAAAGTGGTTTAAAACTCTTGTGACATGTGGTGTCGCTTTTTACCTTGGAAACATGTTTGAAAATGATTACCGGACGGTTAAGGCCCGTAATAAAACTTGTGCTTAGATTTGGTTTTGATTTTGGAAATGAAAATCAAATAACTTGCACTCGAAGCAACCACCAAGCTTTCGGAAAATGAATTGCTTGCTTATGAAAATGGTTTGCTTTTATGCTTTGAAAAAGTGTTGGGAACTAATAGAATCAAACTAGGTTTGGGTGGAAAAAGGTGGTGTGAGTTGCTGTCTTGTGCTGTCATGACAGGTGCAACTCGCTGAGCGAGTGATTACTCGCCAGGGCGAGTGTCACAGGTCATGACAACACGCCAGGGCGAGCTCCAGGGCGAGTAAGACCAGTACTCTCTGCCTTCACTCGCCACCAACTCGCCAGGGCGAGCTCTGGGAGTTGAGATTTTGGATTTTGATTTCAAAACTTGGTTTTTAACTTTCTAATCCCTTTTTATTAATTTATGGAAGTGGTTGGGATTGGAAACGAGTTTTTCGGGTACTCGGAAAGTACGTAGCTTATAACGCAAGAAAACGACCATTTTGCATTTCAAATTATTTAAGACTTTTGACAATTGTTTTGGGTCCTAAAAAAATAGTACATATAACTCATGGGGGTTGATCAATACGATAGATTTCGGTATGATATCCGAAAGAGTGGATTTTCCTTTAAACCTTTAGGTTTTTAGGGTTTTGGTGTAGTTTCAATACTATTGGTTAGAGAACAATGTATTGATTGTTACGCTGCTTGTTTTAGGAAGCGCGTTGTGTTGTTTGAGCGTGTGTTATTGACGGAAGCTTGCCGAGGTAAGGGCTCCACTTTATTTCCGTCTTTAAAAAGGGTTACAACATACTTTGTTTTGCTGTGTGTGCAATTGCTGTGTGCTTTGGCATGTTTGTACTTATGTATTCTCGTTGATGAGAACGTGTTTATAAAAATGTGTGCAAAATTACATATGATCGAGAAAACGTATGTATGTTGAGATGCTTTGTACATAGGCTTTAGGCTATGTGATTGTTTGCATGAGCATATATGAATGCGTGCGTCAGATAGGACTACGCGAGGATTTTGTCTTGTGTGACTATCCCGTATATGCCGAAGAGAATATATGCCATGCATTTCATAGTTGCGTGCCTAGGTGTATGTCTTGTGTGACTTGCCTTCGTACCGGGCGTTTGTCTGTGCGACTTCGCCAAATCCTAATGGATTTTATTGAGTTGGTGGTTGTCTTGTGTGACTCACCCGGTGTTATCCCACCGTGATTGTTTTGGTATTGTCTTGTGTGACTCTACCTGGTGTTATCCCACCAATAGTAGGAGGTGTTATCCCACCAGAGACCTACGCCTTCTATAGAGAGGTTGAATTCCGGAATTAAATTCATGCATGTGGCAGCCAGTGATTGGTGTCACGATCATGTAGAGTCTGCATTGGTAGGCTATGTGTGCATTATATATATAAGCCCGTTGGTGGGAATTGCTTTCGTGTTAAAGAGCTTTCTCTTGTGTATGTGGAAATTTGTTATGTGTACATCTTTCGCACCGGTTATATATATATATATACTTCTATTTTGTGGTGACCCTTTCTTTCATTTGCGGGCTCATCCCACCCCAGATGACGATGTAGGTCGAGAGGATGGTGTTGGCAGCTCTAGGCCATAGTGAGCTTGTGGTGAAGCTTAGAGTAGTTAGACTATGCGCCGGTGTGTTTTGTGCACCGTGCTTTTGGGTTAGCATAGATAATTCTAACTTGTTTTGAATACTTAGACTTGGACTGTAATTATTCAGGAATACGCTTTGCTTGTCGAAGCACCTTCTAGTAATGAGTTCTTTTGTATATTTGAATGCCGGTTCATTTAAACGTTTTATGCGCACTCTGAGTGTTAGTTGAAAAAAAAAAAAAAAAAAAAAAAAAAATAATGCCCTTTTTGGCTTATGAAAAACGGGGTGTTACATAACATTTGAGTAATGTTACACCGCTCAATAACGTTTTAACGCATTCAAATTTTACAAAATCCACCGTTGGATTGAAAGTTTATATCATATAGATCATCTATGTTGAGTTTTACAAAAATCTAAAATTGTTTGATATGTTATTGAGACACATCAAGATTAACGGTTTATGCGTTTTTATTGAATACCGTTAATCTTTATGTGTCTCAAAAATATGTCAAACGATTTTATAAAACTCAACAGAGATGATCTATACGACATAAACTTTTAATCCAACGGTGAATTTTATAAAATTTGAATGCGTTAAAGCGTTATTGAGCGGTGTAACATTACTCCAATGTTACACCGGTGTAATTTGATATATATATATATATATATATATATATATATATATATATATATATATATATATATATCAGGATTGATTTAATCAAAATATATTCCAAAAATAAGTCAGACAATGATAAAAAGTTTCCATATCTAAAGTTTTAATTGAATCAAGACATTAATATAGACATTGTTCATATAAACTAATTTAGATAATTAAATAATTAAAAACTTTAGAGCAAGGCAAAAACTTTTTTCCAATATTTTAGTAACAAATTTTTAAAGAAAACAGTATTACATATACTTAATAATATTATTTATAATCGTGTGTTGGCCACAAATAATATACTTAATAAGATTATGTACAATCGTGTGTTGGCCACAAATAATATACTTAATAATATTATGTATGATAGTGTGTTGGCCACAAATAATATACTTAATAATCTTTATGTGTCTCAAAAACATGTCAAACGATTTTAGATTTTTATAAAACTCAACAGAGATGATCTATACGACATAAACTTTTAATCCAACGGTGATTTTTATAAAATTTGAATGCGTTAAAGCGTTATTGAGCGGTGTAACATTACTCCAATGTTACACCGGTGTAATTTGATATATATATATATATATATATATATATATATATATATATATATATATATATCAGGATTGATTTAATCAAAATATATTCCAAAAATAAGTCAGATAATGATAAAAAGTTTCCATATCTAAAGTTTTAATTGAATCAAGACATTAATATAGACATTGTTCATATAAACTAATTTAGATAATTAAATAATTAAAAACTTTAGAGCAAGGCAAAAACTTTTTTCCAATATTTTAGTAAGAAATTTTTAAAGAAAACAGTATTACATATACTTAATAATATTATGTATAATCGTGTGTTGGCCACAAATAATATACTTAATAAGATTATGTACAATCGTGTGTTGGCCACAAATAATATACTTAATAATATTATGTATGATAGTGTGTTGGCCACAAATAATATACTTAATAATATTATGTATAATTGTGTGTTGGCCACAAATAATATACTTAATAATATTATGTATAATCGTGTGTTGGCCACAAATAATGATACAATATATATTATGGCGTTATATTGAATAATATTTTTTTTTTGGGTTATCATGATATTGATATAAAGTTTCTACCACCATTAAAGATGATTAATTTTTATCGTGAAACCTGTGAAACATACAAGGTGGGAACTTGAATCATGAACTTGTATCAATATAGCCAGCTATCTTATTGAGTTATTGTATGGTTTTTGAAACAATTGAACAATGCTATATAAAATTATTCTTTGGTTTCGATATCCGGATAGTAATAAATTATACTAGTCTTAACAAATTTAATTTATAAGAAATTATACTAAGGCCCTGTTTGGTAAAATTAACGGTTGGTTGGCTGATAGCTTATAGTTGATGACTGATGACTGATAGTTTATGGCTGATAAGCTATTTGAAGTGTTTGATAAAATTAACGGTTAACTAGCTGATACTGTAAACAGACATAAAAGGACATTCTTAATTAAGATAGTATTATTAAATTAATTTGTGTATGCTAAAGTTTTATTTTATTTTAATATAATATATCTTTCATGTCAAAGTGTACATGTACATTCTTAAGCTAATTGAAGTGTTTGGTAAGATTAACGGTTGAACCGACTGATGAATCTAAAATGATATAAAAGAACATCTTTAATTCAATAAAATTTATATCAAATTAATATATTTAAGATACTTAGAATTTAATAATTTAATATTTTAAATTTTTTAATTTAATAAATATATCTTTCATATGTTATTATTAAATTAATTTATATATGCTAAATTTTAAATAATATATTTTCGTTATATATTTTGTAATAAAATAATAATAAAATATATTTACAATATAGCATAATTAAAATAAATTATAATTTTTGTCAAAAAAAAGATAAATTATAATTAACAACCTATAAATTGATAAAAACAAAATAATAAGGATAGTTAATTAGTTATACTAAGCTACCTATTATTATATTTTATATGTCAGATTTTTAAAACATCACATATTCACGTTAAACTATATATCTATTTATTTTATTTTAAATTATAATGATAATAAATTAACAAAGGGTAAAGATGAATTTTTGTTAAAATAATAAGGGTAAAAGTGGAAGAAAATATGATAAGCTATAAGCTCATAAGCTACTTGATATAGCTTATGAAAAAAAGCTATAAGTCAGTAAAATAAGCTATAAGCTCTTTCTGAAAAACTGTTGAAAAACTGTTATCAAACACGCCTTTTAGCTTATAAACTATAAAACATAAGCTATAAGTCAGTTTTTTGGGTTTACCAAACAGATCCTAATTCAATGCAATGAATGAAAATAAAATATTTTGATTTCATATATAGAGCCTTAAATTTATCCTTATTACAAATAACATACATAATATTCTCAAGATCCAACATAATATGTCAAGACCATATTATTAAATCCGACCCTGATGTAACAATATCAAAGTCTTACAATAAAATTGAAACCTACAAAATAATCCAACAATCTTTAAAGAACACCATAGTATAGGTGACAGAATAATTCTGCACTTTATTTTTGTGTACAAACACTTAGATAGTACTAATTAGTTCTCATTTAAGGTTCAATTATCCTCTTTTGAGGGTCTTACAAATGGTTCGTTTGTGCGCCATTGAGTGGACGACCAGGTCCAGACCGAGGTGACCATGTCTAGAGTGAGAGTCAGTCTTAGCCTAGTCCCGAACAATAGTTAACTTTTTAATATGAGTAATAAAAAGTTATTTAAAAATGGTAATAAAGTATGTTTAAATGCAGTTTTGAACCCCCAAATTTCATAATTGTGCGATTTTGGCACCCTATATTCCAATTGTGCGACTTTAACCCCATAAGTTTTACAATTGTTATGTTTTAGACCTCCAAGTTTCAATTCTGTTTTAGACCTCATTTAATTTTGCATTTGTTAGCCCTCCATTGACTTTTTTTTTACAAAAAATTGATTATGTGGCATTTTAAAATTTTTAAAAATATCTTCATAAAAAATTAATATTAAAAATAAATGATTTTTTTTAAAATGTAGTTGATAAAGTAATTTTGCTATAAAAATAGATTACAAATTGTTTTATGAACTATTTTTTAAATGTAATTAACTATTTTTTTTAAAACAAAAATTATTAAATCTTTTATTAAAAAAAAAAATTCATACATTTTTTTAAACAAAATTTTTTATTTTTATAATTTTTTAAAAATTTTAAAAACATTTTTTATTTATTTTAAAAATACTTTTTATAATTTTAAACTGCCACATAATCAATTTTTAACCAAAAAATCAACAGTAGGATAACAAATGCAAAAGAAGATAAATTTGTAGGGCCAAAATCGCACAGTTGAAACCTTGGGGGTTAAAATTGAACAATTAATTGTAAAACCTAGGAGTTTAAAATTGCACAAATGACATTTGGGGGACTACAATCATACGATTCTGAAATTTCGATGATCAAAACTGCATTTAAGCTAATAAAATACTATGTGAAATACATAAATGTTCATTAAATAACGAATATCACATTATCACTAGTTTGCCACAAATAACAATTCAATGCAATATTAATAATTGAAAATAAAATATTTTTATTTCATATATAGAGCCTTACAATTACTCTTATTATGATTAACATACATAATATTTTCTCGATATCCAACATAGTAAATCAAGACTATATTATTAAACCTGACCCTGATGTAACAATATTAAAGTCTTACAACAAAATTGAAGCATACAAAATAATCCAACAATCTTTTAAGAACACCATAGCATAGATGACAGAATAATTCTGCACTTTATTCTTGTGTACAAACACTTAGATAGTACTACTTAGTCTTGTTTTAAGGTTCAATTGCCCTGCATATAATTCATAAAAAAAAAAAAAATATAGAAGTTATGGGGTCAGATAATTTCCAAATCAGTTTTTTGTACAACAATTGCATTGGATAGAAACAAACACACATAGATACATTCAAAACACCAAACAATCTAAGGTGCACATATAACTGTAATATGTATATATATATATATATATATATATATATATATATAATGATGGCTATATAGTTCATGTGAGGACCGAACCTCAAATAGATACATGATAAGCAAATGTTATAAATAATTAAATATAACATAGAAGACAATTGAATAATTGACTTTTGAGTTATTTGTTTAAAAAATTGACCGTATATAGAACATATATATTTTTTTATTTTATGTCTCATGCTCTATATCATAAAATCGTGATTTTAAGGCTATCAAAGAATTAAGAAATTGAAAGATCAGAGAAATATATGAAAATATAAGAGAAATTAAAAGAGTAACTAACAACATTTGAGCAAAGAAAATGGAATGACATAGTAGAAAAATTTGATTTACTTACGTGGCCAAACAAACACCTTTGACGCAAGAGGGTCTTTTTCCTTCAGGACAACCAGTACAACCATTGCTAACACACAACCTTTCACAATCTTTGTCTTTATAGCACCTTTCTATAATGTAAAATAAAAATAAAGAAATATCATTAAAACGGGTCAAAGATTGTGTTTAATTAAAAAATAATTATTAGAATGAGCTTACTAATTGGTCCAATGTGAACTGATTCACCGATTACAATCAGAAATAGGAAAACAAAAGTTATCACAATATTAACAAACTTGAGTGTTTGAGCCATTTAGTTTTCACTTTTGCATGTAACAAATATTAAAATTTTTTATCATTATTTATATTGTAAAAATCTATTGCTTTCTTTGTCAAAAAAAAAAAATCTATTGCTTTCTTTACGTCAATTTAGTAGTTGCAATAATTCCTTATTTTTAAAATTAGAATAATTATTAAATGTCTGTTTAGCTTATAGAATAGACTCCACCGAATAATTTTAGTTTTAATTAGAGTTAATTTACGTTTATCAACCTTTTATTATTATATTTTATTTCTTATCTAGCCTTTCATAAAAGGAAGAGGAAAACAGATTTTTTTAAAAAAAGCAATATATTGCAAATGCATCATATTATAATCTAGACCATTAAGAGTCAAATTTTTGTAAAATATAATTTTCAACTGTAAAAGTAGAAAAAGAATTTTTTGAAATAAAATTACAACTATAATAAATATTGACTTGTACTAATTTTGACCTCCTAGTTTATACCACAACAAAAATATATAACCTCTTTCTAAAATCGAAATTTTCAATACTTAAGTACTTAAGTATTATATATTTCACTCCAAAAATGATTTGTGACAAGGCCTTGCATTAAATTTGGCATCCTAGATTTACTCAAGTTGTTTTTGTTTTGAATTCGATAAAACTACACCAATAATCTTTAATGTGTAGAGTAAACGATTAAAGCAACCACAAATCGAGAACAAACAATAATAATCACGAACAAGAATAAACGGTGAAAGTAATAAAGAATACAACAGAACTTGTTTACCCAGTTTGGCGTTAATGAACCTACTTCTGGGAGATCTAGAGTGTAGCCTCTCTGTTCCACTATCAATAGAATACTTGATTACAATAAATTCATAAGAGTTACAAGAATTAGAGTTTTCCTAATTCTACCATTTTCTCTAATCTCTCCCCGTGACCAAGAGATTCAATCAACAAGTGTTTCCCAAGGTGATAGATTTCTCCTAACCCTAAAGTCTTCCCAAGATGTTTCTCTATTAACCCTAATCTTTATATTAGCTTAAAATCGCCTTCACACAGCTGAAAAACACATAGGCTCGCTAAAGTTTGCATCCCCCGAACTCAACAGAAACTTCTGTTGTGCTTGAGATTTGAAGGCAATTCCAACAGTTTTACATTGAGGCATTGTTTTAAAGTTGTTTTAGGCTATGATGAATGCAACACACACCCAAGATTCATTCATGATAGTGTGGCAATATTTCATACTATTTGGGAATATGCTTTCTTATTATGGAAAACCGTACATAATTGGTAGAAAATGGGCCTTACACCTTACATGATTATACCTACTTTGTTTTATATGCTTGATATGTTAATATGTGATCATTACATGATTATGTCTTTAACAAAATGGAATACTATTCCTTCTGATTAATAATAAATTTTGCCATTTCAAAAAAAAAAAAGGATAATGGGTCTTATGGGTTTGGCCCAACTTATTGTGCAAATATTAAAAATCAAGGCACAATAAAAGAATATTTGTATTTTTACCAATATTAAAAATTATAAATAGACAAATAATAAATTATTAAAGACATAAAATAAATATAATAAATAATATATATAATATTTTAAGATCCAACATAAAAAGTCAAGATCATATTATTAAACTCGACCTTGATGTAACAATATCAAGGTCTTACAACACAATTGTAAGATACAAAATAATTCAACAATCTTTAAAGAACACCATAAAGCATAGGTGACAGAATAATTCTGCACTTTATTATTGTGTACAAACATTTAGATAGTACTACTTAGTCTTGTTTTAAGGTGCACAAGCCTCCTGCATAAACTCCTTAATCATTGAATCGGAATCAGAATCCTGCATATAATTGATAAAAGAAAAACATATAGAAATCAAGGGTGAGATCATTTCCAATTAATCACTTTAACGGTGCGTTTGTTTTATCTTTAAAAAAATAGATTTTTTCTTTGTATTTTTTAAAATGAATTTTGTAAAACCGTTTTTCAAAATATTATAAGTTTTTTTATATTCATTTTTTCTAAATTGAAACACTAATTTTAAAATCATATATCATAAACATATAATATTGAAGAACAAAATATAGTCAAAATCATAATTTTTTGAAAAAGTTGTATTTCAAAAATGATTTTTATGAAAATCTATTTGAAATAGCTTCAAATTAAATGATTTTTTTGAAAATTTGATATCCAATTTTTTTTTCAATAAAATGATGAAATGCCTTTTTTTTTTTTTTTTTGAAATGGCTAAAATGATTAATATAAAAACAAAGTGTATAGGCACAAGAAATGCCAATAGCACCAAAGGAATACAAAAGTCAAAGATAAAGAAACAAAAAAACTAGGACAAAGCCTAGAGCAACAACACTCTGTCATAGCAGAGAGGAACAAACCAGCCAAAGGGAAAAAGGGGTAGAAATACACCAGCAGCAGGAACAGAAAATAAAAACCAGAAGCAGCAAGGAATTAACGCAACAAGCATATACGCGGTTCAGCTCGCCATTCATAAAACAAGCAGTGGGCAGATGGAGAACGAGCCAACCACCACTTCCACGACGAGACCTTAATTGCTTCAATCAACTCCGCAACCGTTCCCCTACCATTGTCGAACACAATTGCGTTTCTGAATTTCCACAGGTGCCAAACCACTGCATGACATATCATAACCATACCTTGCCTTATTTTGAGATTACCTGCTTCCTTTAAACTATGAAAAATAGAGAACAAATTATGTGGCAGTACAAAAGGGACTTCCAGCCAACTAAAAATCTCCAACCAAACTAGTTGTGCAATCTCACAGTACAGAAAAAGATGCATATCAGTTTCGATCTCTTCACCGCAAATGGCACAAGACTCATCACCATCCAGACCAAGAATTCGCCTATGAGCCAGATTTTTCTTCGTCGGAACTCTGTTGTGCAATAGTTGCCAAACAAAACCACTTACTTTTGACGGGGCCGGGCATTTCCAAATTGAAGAAAAAATGCTCACATTCAACGTAACAACTGCAGAGACCGGAATAGACAGATTATACACCAACCCGTAAGTTGATTTAACCGAGAAATCTGCCCCCCTTTCTGGAGCCCAGCCCCAACGATCAGCATCGTCAGTTAGAGGGTCTGACTGATTAATTATCTCCAGCAGCTCAGTAAGCAGATCTTGTTCCCATATAAAAAGTCTCCGGCGCCAAACCAATCGCCATCTCTGGTTGTTGATCAAAGGATTTGACACCTCCGCTATTGACGCGTCTTTCTGACTTGAAATTGAGAACAGCCGAGGGAATTGGACTTGTAACGGAACACCAGCAGCCCACTTATCCCGCCAGAACAAGGTATTTCTACCGTTTCCGACAGTTTTAGTAACACCTGCAGAAAACCAGTTAGTAAAAAGATTATTACCAATAGAACAAACATCTCTCCACCACAAGGATGCGAACCACGGCTTACAATCATCGCCAATATCAGTCCTACCAATAACCCCTTGACCGTATTTATTCTTCAACACCTCCTTCCAAACGGTTTGATCATCAAACAATAACCGCCATCTCCATTTGGCCAATAAACTAATGTTGACCACACGAATGTCTCTAACACCAAGCCCACCCTTCTTCTTGGGAAGGCAAACGATATCCCATTTGATCCAACTCACTTTCTTAATTCCCCTCCGACTCCCCCAAAGGAACTCTCGTTGCATCCGACGAATTTGCTTCCACACTTGGACCGGAAGTTTCAAGTAAGAGAGATAGAAAATGGGGATCGCATTAAGCACGGAGTTTAAGAGAGTGATGCGACCTCCTAGACTCACATACTTATTCCCCCACGCACCTAATCTTTTTCGAAGAGAGACAAGAAGAGGCTCCCAAGTTGCCATACGGCGGGGGTTAGCCCCAATTGGGAGGCCTAGATATTTGAACGGTATCGACCCCACCCTACAATTGAGAAAAGCCGACGCAACCCGTAAAAAATCTGTAGAAACATTAACTCCCATAATGCTACTTTTCCAGAAATTGACCTTCAGCCCCGACGCCATTTCAAACCCTCTTAAAATTGCCTTTATAGACCACAGGTTAGAAATTGAAGCCTCCCCGATACACAACGTGTCGTCTGCATATTGGAGATGAGACACCACTAAACCATTATTGCCCACCGGAAAACCTCTAAATTTGTTAATCTCAACGGCTTTCTTCATAAGACCACCCAAACCCTCCGCTACTAAGAGGAATAAGAATGGTGCCAATGGATCTCCTTGCTTTAGTCCTCTTTGAATGTTAATCTCCTCCGTAGGGCTCCCGTTAACTAGAATCGACATACTTCCCGAGAAAACACAAGCCCGAATCCAATTCCTCCACTTTGAGCAAAACCCGAATCTAACAAGCATATATTCCAAGAAGCTCCACTCAACCGAATCGTAAGCTTTTTCGAAGTCTACCTTGAAGATAAAACAACTTTGACCGGTTCGTTTTGCCATATCAACCACCTCATTAACCACCACAACTCCATCGACAAGTTGGCGACCTTTCAAAAAAGCCGATTGAGTCGGCGCCACTAATTGATCCATCACTTGGGCTAATCTAGATGTTAACACCTTCGCAACTATTTTATACAGGCACCCTAAAAGGGATATAGGCCGAAAATCACCTAAAGAAAAGGGAGAGTTTATCTTAGGGATCAAGGCCACAAAAAAAGAAGTGAAGCTTTTAGGAAGCAACTCCACACCATGAAATTGATCCATCATTATCCGAATTTCACCCTTAATCAAACTCCACACGGCCTTAACAAAAGTGAAATTAAATCCGTCGGGACCCGGGCTTTTATTACCGTCGCTATCTTTGACCACCACCTCAATTTCTTCCAACTCAAAAGGGCGAATAAGCTGGTTATTTACCTCATCCGACAGCCTGGGGAACAACAGCCCATCCAACTTGGGCCTATACCAAAATTCAGATGCAAATTGTTGACTAAAATGATCGATGGTTGCTTTTCTAATCAACAACGGGGTGTCACACCAAACATCTCCAACACGAAGGGCTGTGATGAAGTTCTTCTTTCCTCTAGAGTTGATACACGCATGAAAGTATCGGGAGTTCTCATCACCGTCTCGGAGCCAATTCAGCCGCGATCTTTGAGCTATCACTGATTCCTTGCTGATCTTTAGGTGCCAAAATTGATTGAACAAATTTTTCCGGAGCAATACCTCAGCCTCGGAAAGACCTGTTCCTTCACTAAGAATATCAAGATCATGGATCTGCATAACAAGGTTTGAAAGTTTTGAGTCGACCGCCCCATATGTAATCTTATTCCAGCCTTTGAGATGGTCCTTCAAACCCCTCAATTTCTCTTTAATAATGTAAGCCATCCAACCTGTAATTGAGCACCCCCTCCAAAACTCCTCTACCACTCCCATAAAATCTTTGTGAAGTAACCAATGGTTATTAAAACGGAAAGGTCTAGGGCCCCAATCCGCCGTGTTATAACGCACCACTAAAGGACAGTGATCCGAAACTGAACGCGAAAGAACCCAAAGGGAAGGGTTACACCAACACAGCAGCCAATCCTCTGAGACCAACATCCTATCTATCCTACTCATAGATATCCCATTAGAGTGAAACCAAGTAAATCTTCTGCCTAGAACCGGTAAATCAACTAAACCCATCTCCGACACAAAATCACCAAATTCGATTATCTCGGCAGAAGGAGAAGCAAAACCAGCATGACTCATACCTTTCCTTTCGTGACGATTAAGCACGGCATTGAAGTCGCCAACTACACACCACGCGCCTGAACCGAAACCACTTTTTGACATAATTAAATATTCCCAAAGCTTCCTCTTGTTGGCTATGTCGCATTTAGAATACACATTCACAATGAAGCATCTCTGATTACGAACACCCCACTCAAGACAAACACCGAGAAAATTATCTCCAGAAAAAGAATAAATAAGAGAGGCTGAGGACTTACGCCAAATTGAGAGGATCCCACCGCTATTGCCGACCGACGGTAGAGAGACCCATTGACAATCCTCATCACCCCATAAACCATAACAAACTGAATCCGAAATAGATTCTAATTTAGTCTCTTGCAAAGCTAAAAAATCAACATTCTCCTTGCGAAGCAGCTCTTTAATCGAATTTCGCTTTACTGCCCCGCCCAAACCTCTGATATTAAAGGAGCTTATGATCATTGGAGACCATTTGACTCCTGGGCCAGAGACAATTTACTTCTGTCCCTAACCTCCATGTTCACCATTCTTGCTACTGGTAGTATCTCCCTTGAATCAAAATTAACTCCAAATTCTTGTTGGTTTGAAAGAAGTTTTTCAGCTTCCAATTTCATGACAGATGGATCTCCCCTTGCTGCAACAAATTCATCAACGTTCTGTAAAGAATCTTCATTTAGAATATGTCGCACGCCTGAGTCAGTCGTAGCTTCGCAATGAAAGGGCAAGACAACTGACAATTCGAACCCTTGTGTTAACTGTTGTTGATGTAGCACTGGCTGAGTCGCAAATTCACCTTCTTGAATTACTTGAGTTGCGCCAGCTTCCGACCCAAGAGTTCCCCCGTCGGACAGTTGAGTTTCGGATTCAGCAGTTTCGGACATCGAACCAACCGACCGCTTTTTCTTTTGAAGTAACACACCATTGTTAATAACACCAGCAAATCTCAAACATCTAGGCCCCAGTAAGGAAGGGAAAGGGATTGGAGCCTTTCGAATTTTCCCTTTTTTTTGAACAGAAGTTAAATTTCCATTCCCTGCTAATGTAACGCCCTCAGCTGAAGAAACAGGAAAAATCGCTTTTGAAATCGAATTAGCAGCTTCTGTGTTGAGAAGAAGTGATTGTTGGATGAGGTTGTCTAACGTGTTACTCATGGGGCCCTTAGAAACTTCCACCGCTTCCAACATGGGTATGGTTTGAGAAGTTGTTGGATCGAACTGATTCACAAGGCCCAATTCAACTTGGGTTGTTTCTACCTGGTGACCCGTCACGTTGATAGGACCCACAGAGCCCACTTCACAACTCAAAGTCAAAGGAATTTGTTGGCCACAAGACTTAGAGGTCACGTGTCTCCCCCCTTCCTCCATGTGTCCACTGCCTCCCCCAAAAACCACATGTTTTGAACCTCGTACACCAACATTGGTTAACAACTTTTCCTTATCACATGTCACCATCACCTGATCCTCTTTACTAGGAAAAGCCATCACCACACCTGAACCTCCTTCTGACCTGACACCATTTAACCTCAACCCTTGATTGTAGCCCTTTGACTCACTAGCCACCTGCATCTCCAAAGGCACGCCATGCTGACCTTCCTCCGAGGCGTCACTATCAGATGCTGTACCATCAAAACCACCTAACACCGCCCTGACCGAACCATGACCACCGGAAGCACAGGAGGAAGCGACGTCACTCCGGCGAAGCTGATCTTCCACAGAAACATCATCTTTTGCCAAACCGCAACATTCCTCCACCACTCTCACCACATAACTTGCACCTTGAATGATTAATTTGACAACGAAATCAATCCTTCCACATAGAGCAGCTTCAACTTTAACTCTTGCTACGTCGAACCGTTCATTGTTACGTGTTGCTTCATCTATCTCGACGAAAACTCCACATTTGTTAGCAAGCTTGCGAAACGTGTCTTCACCCCAAGCATGGAGAGGGATCCCAAACATAGATAGCCATATCTCACGCCTAGAACAAACTTGGTTAGGAGACCAAGGTTTAATGTCAAACAACAACCCCCCCCACCAATCTTTGTCTCGAGCAAGTTCACCTACATCCTCCCCTGAGTTACAAAAAAGAAGAACTAGACCACCTCCCATCATCGACACTCGCACAGAATGTAAACCAGCAAGCCACAGCTTCATCTGGATAGCTCTGAGTTCCACCCCTTTCTTCAATCTGCACACATAACTCCCTCCTAGAACATGTAGAAAATCTATCTCCACCTCTGCTTCTAGTGATTCTGACACATGTCTAGCACGACCCTGGGAAGCACCAAGAAGCACATCCTTGAATGGCTTACACCATCAACCTTCTCCTTAGAAACTCCATTCTTCTGTAAACTAGATTTTGCAGACTGCTTGTTCCTGCCAAAACGGGAGAGGTTTACACGCAGTTTAAAAGAACCCATCCACACGTCATTTAGACGTTCACTTAACGCTTCCAAACTCTTGACTTCCTTAAACTTCACGAACCCGAAGCGATTTCCTCTCTTGTCACGTTTTTGAGGCATATACACTTCACCTATTCTACCATGCTTGGCAAAAAGGGACCAAAGCTCCATCACTTGGGTTTCTTCTGGGAAGTTTGTGAAGAAGTAGGAGGTTGTCTCTTGGTTGAGTCGATTCACAAACCCATCTCTCCGTTTGGGTTCGTATTCAGTCAAACGAACTGCTCCAGAAGCCCTAGGGAGAGCTTCTCTCTCATCTTTCTCTCTCATCTTTTCCCTCTTGAACCTGATATAAGTGAAAGTTTATTTTTTAAATGATGAAATGCCTAAAATCACATTTTAAGAATAACTATTGAAACCAAATTTTCATTTGAAACTTTTATAAAAGGTTTCTTTGTAAATCTTTTTTACACAAAATTATATAACACTATAAAATCTATTTTCAAAAGAATCCAAAACAAACGGGCCCTAAATCGTACAACAATTGCATTGGATAGAAATAAACACACATAGATTCATTCAAAACACCAAACAATATAAGGTGCACATATAACCGTAAAAGATAAATATGTCAAATGCAATGTTTATGCATCTATGTACTCCTTACATGTTAAACACTATATGTATGATACATGTCTTACAAAACAAAATACAGACAAATATCATCATCGCAATTTCATAAGTTAGGCATCTTTGATCAAATTCTTCTTAGTGAACATTTTTCATTCTGAAATTTCTTTCTTTTATCTCTAATTTTATTTCATTTCTCTATTACTGCATGTACAAACTTATATATTAGTATTTCTATAAACATTTTTATTGTGGCTAAATTAAAATAACTTTGTTGTTTATACTTGGGCCAAATCTAATCTAAATACACTATATAGAAACTTTGTTGCTTGTACACTTGGGCCAAAAACTTATAAAGGAGTATATGATAATAATGATGGCTATATAAGCTCATGTGAGGACCAAACCTAAAATAGATACATGATAATAAATGAATCAATATGCAAATGTTAAAAATATATATCACATAGAAGACCATTATTGATTAATTGAGTTTAGAGTTATTTCTTTTATAAATTAACCGTAAATAGAACACGTCTTTTTTCTATTTCTTTTTTATGTCTCATGCTCTACATAATAAAATCATATTTTTAAGGCTATCAAAGAAATTGAAAGATCAGAGAAATATATGAAAATATAAGAGAATTAAAAGAGTAACAACATTATGTGCAAAGAGTAACAACATTAGAGAAATTTGATTTACCTGCCCGCACAAACACCGTCAAGGCATGCGGGTTTTAATCCGTTTGCACAACCATGACAGTTATAACTAGTAGCACAAAGGATTTCACAATCTTTGTCTGTAAAACACTCTGTAATGTAAAATAATTAAGAATAAAGAAATATCACTAAAACGAGTGAAAGATTGTGTATAATTTAAAAAGAAAAATTATGAGAATGAGCTTACGTGGATCACTTATTACAATGAGCAATAGGGAAGCAAAAAGGATCAAAATATAAACAAACTTGAGAGTTTCAGCCATTTTTTTTTTCACCTTTGCATGTAACAAATATTAAAAGCTTTGATCATTTTATATTGTTAAAATCTATTGCTTTCTTTACGTCAATTTAGTAGTTGCGAGAAATCCTTCTCTTAAAGATTAGAATAATTATTGAATGTCACCAAAGTACAAGGATCAATTATATTTGTCCGTTTAACTTATAGAATAGATCTCACCGAATAATTATTGTTTTATCCTCTGCTGGTGTTTTGTTTCTTTGGTGTTTATTTCGCCACTACGGCCTTATGGTGGTACCTATGTCGTTGCCGAGACTTGTCTGTATGGGTTCTCGTTCTACCTTTGTTTGGTCAACGGTTCGCCTGATGGAGCTGGTTCTGGATTCTGATAGGCCGAACGCTTTTGCTTCGAGTTCGGGAGTTAGCGTCTAGTTGTGGCAACTTTCTGGGCTGGGTTGGTGACTGCTCTGGTAGTCTGAAATCTATGGGGTGCCTTTCTGATTTGGAATTAGAAGATGAATGTTGATTAGGTGGTGTTTGTTCATGTTTTTTTTTTTCTTTGGGTGTTCCACATATATACGGCACCTATGTTATGCAATTCTTTTTTACCGGTCTCTGTTCGTCTTGTGCAAAAACCTGATTAATAATATATTTTGCTATTAAAAAAAATTTATGTTTACTAGTCTTTCAATATTATATTTAATTTCTTATCTAGCCTTTCATAACAGGGAAGAGGAAAACAAAATTAATATTTTACAAAGCATTAGTATAGTGTAAATGCATCTTATGATCATGATCCTTATGATATCCCAACTATATTATTGGTACCCATAAGGCCACCTATCATTTTCTGTATCATAAAGTAATATAATAAATAAAAAGAAGTAAAATACAAAGGATACTTGGAGCCTATAACCAGGTCACACAATGCCAAAAATAAAAAATAGGGAAATAAAAAGGATCACAATATAAACAAACTTGTTTCAGCCATTTCTTTTTCACCTTTGCATGTAAAAATATTAAAAGTTTTGATAATTTTATATTGTAAAAATCTATTGCTTTCTTTATATCAATTTAGTATATAGTTGCAAAAATTCCTTCTTTTTAAGATTGGAATAATTATTAAATGTCATCAAAGTACAAGGATGAATTAGCTCATAAAATAGATCTCACCGAATAATTCCTTCCGTTTTTTCATTTGCGACGGTTTAAAATGGATGCTAACTTAGTTGGGACAGTTTGTGCGGCAGTTAATAAAACTGTCGCTTTATTAACTGCCGACGCTAGGATCCGTGACCTCTCACCAACCGTCGCTTGTAGCAGTTCAAAACTGCCGCAAAACCCTTTTTGAACCGTCGCTAACTGCTAAATTTCTTGTACTGACTAAATTGGGGCATTTAAACAATCTCATGTTATACCTATATATTTTAGAAAATATATTATTTTTAAAAAAATAAGTTCAGTAAAAAAAATCAAGCAATTTAAATTTAGATGTTAAAATTATACAATTATGAAATTTGGAGAACCAAATCTGCATTTAAACCTTGTTTGTATTTTGATTTGTAAAACATGCATCATACGTATAGGTTCTTTAACATGTGAATGAAAACATGAAATAAATGGACAGCAAAGGAACCCGTTTGGTTTGTTAACTCAGTACACTACAAAAAATTTGCTAGTTTGCCGGAGTGTATTAGCCACGGTCAAATTAAGTGTAGGTAAAGATGTCGAATCGCCACGGTTTAGCCGTGGCTAAAATAATTTACATTTTCCCAACACGCGTGCTATTTTTTTTCTTTCTCGCTCTTCTTTCTGGTTTTGCTCTCACTTTCTTGAACTTCATCTTCAACGACCAACACCACCAATTTTCCATAACCTTCACTTTTAATTTCACTAGGTAGAGGTGAATTAGAGGAGAGAGAAGTTGAGGCAAGAGAGATTGAAGAGAAGATGGACATTTCTCTTGCTTGGCAGACTAGAGAAACAAAGGAGAGAGAGTTAAAAACGCATGGGACCCACACTTTTTGGAGTCTCCCCACAAGTGAGAAGAAATAGAAGAGAAAGTCTGGTTTTCCAATTGTGTCCTTCTTAACATAAAGGATAACCCATTGTTTATTAATAAATGATGTACTTTTGTGGTGTTGGAAAAAATGTTGGTTAAGTATATTTAATATTTAATTCGATAACTAATTAATTGTTTCAGATTTGTTTTATTATTTTAACATAAAATATTAATCATCTACATTAATTTATATTTAACTAGTTAATTAAATTAATTTAGGTCAATTAAGTTAATTAAATTGTATTTTGATTCTTTAATTGAAGGGTATTTTTGACATTTTAAAAATAAACATATTTCTCTCTCTTCTATTTCTCTCATTTTTCTCTTATACCAAACAATATATTAAATCTACTCTAATTCTCCTTCATTTCTCTCTTCTTATACTCTCTCTCTCACCTTTTTCTCTCTTCATATTTTCTTCTCACTACCAAGCACACCATAAGTTTACTCCCAATTTCGATAAATTTCCTCTCAATTTCGTGAAACCTTCACTGTCAATCTCCATAACCTTCGTACTTCAACGACCATAATCGCTTCCGCCGTCGTTTTTCCCTCTCTAGTCCCCTTACAGAGAGGAAATTAATAGATGCAAAAAGGGAAAGCAAATAATATATGAACATAGATAATTTATATGATATAAATTTTCAATCCAACGATGAATTTTATAAAAAATATATTTGTTAAAGCGCTATTTGATCCCTCCCTATATATAGGGGAAAGATCAAATTACACCGGTGTAACATTTGAGTAATGTTACACCGCTCAATAACGCATTATCGAATTCAAATTTTACAAAATTCACCGTTAGATTGAAAGTTTATATCATATAGATCATCATGTTCAATTTTATAAAAATCTAAAATCGTTTGATATGTCATTGATACTAATTAAGATTAACGGTATTTAATAAAAACACATAAACCGTTAATTTTGACGAGTCTCAATAACATATCAAATGATTTTAGATTTTTGTAAAATTGAACATGAATAATCTATATGATATAAACTTTAAATCTAACGGTGGATTTTGTAAAATTTAAATTGTTAATGCGTTATTAAGCGGTGTAACATTACTCAAATGTTACACTCAAATGTTACACAAATATAATTTGATCCATTCCCATATATATGGTCTTCTATCATTATATTCGGAGGTGACAGGAAAGCCATAAGCTAGATACCTAAGTAATTTACAATTTTTCGGATGGGCCATGGATCGGCTGAGCCACTACCTAACTCCTCTCAATCTCTCATCGATTTAAAGATAAAGTATTAACAAGAACATCATAGGAGATGTGGAACCATCTTGTTATACCATACTTCAATACTTTATCATCATAATATTCTACCAACGCAAATATGTATTGATCTAAACCTCGGGATGCAAATTACCCTATCTTCATCCAATGTACACCGACTCCAAATGCAAGTAGTATTAAGCAAATCAGAGTTGAGAGCACTGTATGATCATATTACTTTATAATGTTCCACAAATATATTCAACTAAGATTGGTTTAGCAAATCATTTTCTTAAGAGTAAATAGGTTTATAATCCCTGCAATATAGGAGACTTTTATTTTCTCCAATGTAATTTTTTGTTGTGACTCGCTCCTTGCAATGTTGAATTTTTCTTTTCTAATTCATTTTTTCCCGTGCATGGGGTAAATGCCAACATTGCAGAGGGGAAATGAACTAGAAAAAGAATTCAATATTACAAGGGGCGAGTCACAAAAAAAAAATTTAGAGGGGAAAAAACAAAACATGTCTACATTGGAAGGGTAAGATTCATTTACTCTTTTTTTTAATGATTCTTATCTTGACTGTTGTGTTGAAAAGAATGTACATAACTTATTCTTGACATATGATTTCCAATGCACTTGAATCAGAGCAATATGTAACAAAGAATCTGCTTTATTTACATCTCAATCCAAACAGTGCTTTAGATTTGTCCCAAAATGTTTGCCCTATTCTCTGTTTTATCTAGTTTTATCTAACATTTATGCTTTAGTACACAGTATTACTTTAACATCTATCTTCACCTTTCATATAATCATGCTACTTCAGCCTTGGTTATGTGAATGTTGATCGATGCTCCTTTAGTACACAGTATTACTTGTACATTGTAAATTTCTAAAATTTTAACAATGTACATTTATCTTAAGGTTAAATAAGTAAATTGTCCCTATAGTTTTCTAAATTTTACTTTTAGTTCCTACAGATTTTTTTCAAATTTTTTGGTCCTTGAAGTATTTTCTGCATGTCATGATTTTTTTGCGTGTTTATCTTATTAATTAATATCTTCATATTACTTCAAAAATAAATTATTTGCTTATTTTATTTTGTCCAAATTATCCTCCGGCCAGAATTAAGACACTAATCTTTTAATTTAAGATCTTACTCATCACTTCTTCCAACAAGCATTCTTCCATACGCACTAATTATTAGGTATCGAACCTATATATACCATATGATTAAGGGACTCAATTATCCGGCAATTGTGTCACATCATGTGGATAGATTCTTTTAATAAAATTCACATTAATAAACTTGTTGTGGTATTAATAAAACATAGCAGTATATGGAACTTCTGTCATATTCAACATGTGGGCTTATACCGAAATTTATGTCTTTTTATCATTTAGAATGAGACCACTAGATGCAGAGCCACAAGGCTGCACCACCCATGCTAGCTTCATGGAAACACTTCATTCCATCAAGAATAATGTATTACTTTCTGCAAATGTTCTATACTTGAGGACCATTGAGAGTGTTATTCTAGAAGTTCATTTGAATGGTCTAGAATATCTATCTCAATTTGTTGAGGAGTGAGGCCAATTTTGTTCTCATAACTAATTTACAATTACTAGGAGCTGGAATTATCAGCGGAATATATGACATCACTCTGATTGTGAAATGACTTTGTGGATGGATGTGAGTTTGTTTTGGATTTCATACAGTCTTGAAAGATCAAATGAAGAGTGTGTAGATATAAACCTAGTTAACGAAATTGAATATATTCTCATCGATAAAATTGAATATGCAGTTTTTTAGGATCTGTTTATAATGCACATAATACGGTAGTAACATGATATAAAATAAAATAGGATGCGATATAAATAGGATTTACAAACCAAATTAGAAGCTTGAATGTGAGATTATATAGGAGGTGTTAAGTATAGCTTATAGCTAGCTCTCTCTCTAGTATTGGTGGTCGATTGGGAGGCATTTATTACCTTTAGCTTTATTGATAGGAAAATGTTAAACAGTGACTAGAGACACTTTTTTTTGTATAAATAAATAAAAAGTATGGAGGAACAAGTCGTACGTTGATGATTTGTAGCATCAACTCTTATTCAATTAGTGCGACAATTCGTGCTATTTATATATATAGATGATCCTTTATAACTTGGTCTCCAAGGATGTACTGAGGAAAAAAGTGTATCAAAAGCGTTTTGCTCCAGGGGATCTTAGTTCAAATTCATAAGATTTTCTCTCGGATAAATCTTTCTCTTAATAGATCTCTTCTTATTCCTCAATCTTCGGAGAATGGGCCACAAATAAATTAGTATAGATATTAAATATGAAAATTATACTGCATAAAAAAATATAAGTCACAAAAAGCATAATTAAAGACTCTATTAGACAATATCAAATTTTAAACTCATCATGATCAACTCATCACATATTTATTTGTAAAAATTCTCTTTTTAATGAAATCAATCATGAGCACAAACAAATATAATATAAAAAGAAGAGGAGAGGGAAAATATAGTAGGAAAAGAAATTACATATAATCCTATCTCAATATTTTAGAAGAAGTGAAGAAACAAATTAGAGAAGATGGGAAGAAGCAAGACGGGGGCGGTCTTACTGAAGAAAAGAAGACGTAGCTATGAAACTTTAGAAGACAATCAAAATAAATATTTACATTAATATTTGCACTAATACGTATAAATAATAACTTAAGGGCCCGTTTGATGGCCAGGATAAGGAGGAGGATATGATATATTTATCATATCCTATTTTAATTTTAAATTTGATGCGCCAATGAGATATGATAATTTATTCCTTTTTTAATCATATCCTATTACTCCTTTGTAATTTTTATCCTAAGTTTTTGCTAGGTTAAAATTATCCAGCCCACGCACGGATATACAAATCCTTATCTTATTCTCACGCCTCGTATTCTCACGCACGCGTTGTATTTTTTTCGTTCTCTGCAAGACCGACTGCGACTATCTCTTCTCTCTGTCTGCATTCTATTCTTCAAGGTATGCATCTCCTCTCTCTCTCTTCTCTTCTCTTTGTCTGCGTTCTATTCCAACGTAAAGCTCTTTGGTCCTTTTTTCTTCTCTGTTGGCTGCGACTGGTAGTGGAATGTTTTGGCTTGTGTGTTGTTTTGTTGCTGTTACTTTCTCTATGTTGATTTTCCTTGTAGCTCTTTTTTTGAGTGGATTTTGATGTGTCATATACACATCCTGCTTGTATAATTTTAGGTGCTTGTATAATTTTTCCTTGTCTTGTATAAAATCAATTGATGTTATGTTGATGTTGTTTTATGGATATTTGTTCTCAAAATGCATATTTCTTTTATAGGTTAATATGAATTTACTAGAACAATATGAACATGATGTGATGTTATATATAATGTTGGTGCAAATTTTTTTAGAGATGGTTAGAATTTACTATGCATTTTTTATGATTGTGAGTCATTCATCAATATGGCTTTACGAAAACGAAACGCTTAGGCAACGAATAATAGATAAGAAGGATTAAGGGGAGAATTTTTAGAGAGTTTGATCAACCGAGATGATATCACATGTGTTATTTGTTGATGTTACTTTGTTTAGTAATTTACTTTATGCTTTAGAACTTTTGAATGTTGTTTTTGTTGACATAAATTTTAAGTTTTGTTATATAATAGGAATGGAATCTGAAATTGCCATGCAACAAAATAACAAGAAAAAGAGAGATCGTAGACAATGGACTGATGGTGAAGATGAAGCTTTACTTGATATACTGATTGAAGCTGTGAACAAAGGTCATAGATGCGACAATGGACAATTCAAAGCACACACCTTGAGAATGGCTGAGACCAAGTTGGAGGAAACCACACATTGAATCTGCAATGAAGAGGTTAAGATCAATATATGCAATCATTTATGATATGGTTAATCAAAGTGGATTTGGTTGGGATGAAGAGAAGAAAATGATTAAGGTGGAAAGTGATGAAGTGTGGAAGGATTATGTAAAGGTGATGTTTATAAATTTTATTTTGTTGATAGTTTATTTAGGTTTCAATTATAATTGGTTCAACTTTGCTATTTTTTCTTATTTTAGTTTCATTTGTTGATTATTATTATTATTTTATTCCATTTTTTGTGTGTAGAGTCATCCAAACGCAAAAGATTTTAGGTATGCTCCTATTCCACTTTTTGATAAGCTTGCTCATGCTTTTGGCAAAGATCGTGCTACTGGCAAAGAATCTGCTCCCCCTGCTGATAATGTCGAAGAGATAGATAAAGAAGAGGAAGAGCGGAATAATGATGAGGATATTGAAGTAGAAGTTATCCAATCACAAGCAAAAAGAAAGCGTGACCAAATGGAACTTCAACAAAAAAAAAAAGAAACAGAGGGGCAAATATACTTGCTAACAGTATTACTGAGTTCGGGAAGAACTTTGGAGGTATTGTCGCAGAAAGCTCTTTAAGATTGTGCGAAGCTGCAAATCGTCTAGCTGTTGGTAAAGAAGTGTTCGACGATTCAAGAAAAATTATGAATGAGTTGAAGAAAATGGATCTAACAGAACAAGAACGGTTTGTTGCAGCAGACAAAATATTATCTGAGCCACATCGCCTACACATATTTTGGGGTTCTGATGATGTTGACCGTCTTGCATTTGTTAAGTCATTGATTATTAATTTTATTTACGTACTTGACTTTATTTCATTAGCTACAAGAAATTATATTTTGTTTTTTGGATGGTTTGATGAAACAGCTAAGACAATATTTTGTTTCTTACGAGTATTTGTTACTACCTACTTTTATGACAATTTTAATTTGATGCAATGTTTTCGATAATTTATATTGATTTTAACATATTATACATATGACATTTTTAGACTAATTTAGCATTTTTTATATATGTAATATTAATATAATATATGAGTAATATTGTCATTTAATTATAATTATTGTTTGAAAAAAATGTTAAAATAAATTTTTTAAAAATATGTAACTAATTACGGTGATAATTTTGTTATTTATATATATCTTATTGACATTATTATAAGGTGTGTATCAAACAACGGATATGATAATATATTGATATCTTGTTTGTTATCAGGTTGCCATCAAACACATGATAGGATAAGTACTTATCCTATTTATATCATATCCTGTCAATATCCAGCTCTATATCATATCCTATCTCTATCATATCTTGACCATCAAACGGGCCAGAAATAATATATTTAAACTAATATTTCTATCAATAAAAAAAATTATATGTACTAATACGTATATAGACGTTGTATATGACCATTGTGACAGTTCTTATAGAAGGAAATGATTTTGAAAATGAGTGTGCAAAAGCTGTCAAGAACACTCTTCTAACGTTTTGCGGCCGATCTCAATTTCATATTCACTAGTATTTGAAGGAGGATAAAATTTATAGGGTTAATAGGTTTTTACTCCTGCAATCAGCAAAGTAGGCGAGTTTTATTTTACCCTTCTGTAATTTTTTTTGTTGAGATTACCTGCTGTATTATTCAAGAATTTTTTCTAGTTCATTTTTATCCCTCTTAAAAAAAACGGCAAGGTGGTAAAAATGAACTAGAAAAATTTCTTGAACATTATATGGGGTAATCTCAACAAAAAAAAATTATAAGGGGTAAAACGAAATTCGCTTACTTTACAGGGGATGAAAGCTTATTAACCCAAATTTATATAACAATAATTCTAAGATGGAAAATTTATATTCACAGCATATGCTTCTAGAAAATTGTTGGCAGCTAACTACTCGTATGTTGTTCAAGGTCACTCACATTTACATAGAAAAACTTTATTGTGCTTATAAGATGGAAAACATTGGTCTCTCCGAGAGTTCTAATACTTGGTGTGTTGTTTGAGTTTTTATTTGTTGTCTTTGTTATCTAACAATTATTGAACTCTTTTTTGTTCACTAATGTTTATCCTATTGGGTCTTTGTTGGAAAGAATTTTGATTAGGTATAGTTTTTTTTTTTTTGCATTTTTGTGTTGTCTTGGATGATATTGGTCTATTCACACCAAATATCCTCTGTATTTTCATTTCTTTTTATTTAATAAACATTTTTAGGGTGCCGCAAATGATATGTGACCTTATAGAATGCTAACATAGTTGAAATGTCATAGAATTTATATATATATATATATATATATATATATATATATATATATATATATATAATATTAGACAAATTCTATAGTACAATAGGATTTTCCTATTGTACCGGTACAATAGGTTTTTTAAATAATAGAAAAATAAATGTATTTGGAAAAAAATAATTTTTTTATCTTTTAAAATATTATAATAACTAAATATCATTCATCAAAATTGTCAAAAAAATAAATTTTGATTTTGTTTGATTGTTTTTGAATTTTTATTATTCATAATAATAGTGAATCTTGAATTTTAGTGAAAATATATAAAAAATTAGTAGAATGTTTATAAAAAATAAAATTATGATTTTTATTATGAAATTATGTTCTATAAAATATGATAGTCAATAAAAAAAAACTTTTTAATTTATAATAAATCATTAATTATTTACATTTTTAAAAACAAATGTACCGGTACATCAGAATTTACTGATGTACCGTAGAAATTCCCATAATATTATGATGCTTTTGCACTCTTTTTTATATAAAAGAAATATTTTAATTTTGCCCTCTCTATTGTCAAAGGCTACACAAGAAATAAAAAATTATAATGAAAAGTTGCTAACCTCAAATTTCAAGCAAAACTATTATGTGAGATCTATTCTTTGAGCTTGAGGGACAAGTATGATTGATAATTGTGTACTTTGGAGACATATTTAATAATGAGTCAGGATCAAATGACACCAAGGTGTCAAACTTAGTAACATGACACCTCCGATAAATCTTTACCGGATAATCATATTATAAAATCCACCGTTGGATTCAAAGCTATTATTGTATAGATCATGTCTATAAAATTTAACATCAATCGGAAACCATTTGATGGGTTAAAAAGAATGATCAAAATTAACGGTTTTGACGAAGTTTTGTAAGACGTTGATTTTTATGCATCTCGTTAACATATCAAATGATTTCCAATTGATGTTAAAATTTATAGACATGATCTATATAATAATAACTTTGAATCCAACGGTGGATTTTGTAATACGATTATCTCGTAAAGAATTATCGGAGGTGTCATGTTACTAAGTTTGACACCTTGGTGTCATTTGATCCTGACCCTTTAATAATTATTTAAATTTTCAAAAAATATTTCAAATAATGACATAATCATTAAAAACTATTTAATTGACATAAATATATGTTTTTACTATATAAAGTGATCAAACCACTTTATATATTTTACATGCAAAGGTTAAAAAAATGGGTGAAACTTTCAAGTTTATTTATATTGTGATTCTTTTTATTTCCCTATTGCTCGTTAATGTTGTCGCCCATCGCGATGATAGCAGTAAGCTCATTCTTTTTTTCTTTTTATTTCATTTTATACACAATCTTTCATCAATTTTAGTGGTATATCTTTATTATAATTTTACATTACAGAAAAAATAAGGTGCCTTTATGACTTTGAGTGCATCAACAAGTGTCCTAGTTGTGATTTCAATTCAAGACTTCGCTGCGTTAGAGGTTTTTGCAGCTGCAGACCATAAAGTAAATATGATTTCTCTATTACGTTATTCTATTTTCGTTGCTCAATATATATATATATATATGGGAAGAGAACAAATTACACCGGTGTAACATTTGAGTAATGTTACACCGCTCAATAACGCTTTAAGGAATTCAAATTTTACAAAATCTACCGTTGGATTGAAAGTTTATATCGTATAGATCATCTATGTTGAGTTTTATAAAAATCTAAAATCGTTTGACATGTTTTTGAGACACATCAAAATTAATGGTATTCAATAAAAACGCAAAAACCGTTAATTTTGATGTGTCTCAATAACATATCAAATGATTTTAGATTTTTGTAAAACTCAACATAGATGATCTATACGATATAAACTTTCAATCCAACGGTGGATTTTGTAAAATTTGAATTCGTTAAAGCGTTATTGAGCGGTGTAACATTATTCAAATGTTACATCTATGTAATTTGATCCCTCCTATATATATATATATATGAGGAATCAAATTACACCGGTGTAACATTTGAGTAATGTTACACTGTTAAATAACACTGTAACGAATACAAATTTTACAAAATATACCGTTGGATTGAAAAATTTATATTATATAGATCATCTATATTAAATTTTACAAAAATCTAAAGTCGTTTAATGTGTTATTGAGATACATCAAGATTAACATTTTATGTGTTTTTATTGAATACTGTTAATCTTGATGTATCTCAATAATATATAAAACAATTTTATATTTTTGTAAAACTCAACATAGATGATCTATATGATATAAACTTTCAATCTAACGGTGAATTTTGTAAAATTTGTATTCATTAAAACGTTATGGAATGGTATAACATTACTCAAATATTACACCGGTGTAATTTGATTCCTCCCATGTATATATATATATATATATATATATATTGGAACAACATGCACATGGTCATATGGAGTACAGGTGTGTCCTCATTGCATTTGTCATACATTGTACAAGTATATACATTAGATCGTTTGGTGTTTCGAATGTATCTTCGTGTGTTCGTTTTTGTCCACTAGCACCACAATTTTTTTACCACTTTAAGTGATTTAAAATTTATCTCACTCCATAAATTTTACAGAAATGTTATTCTGACAATTTTATTTTACAATTATACTTACAACTATACAGTATATTTGTACTGTTACATTATATCCTATTTTTTTATTTTTTTTCTCTCTCTTTCTTTACTTCACCAACCTTCTCTTTCATTTTTTTCCCTTTTCTTCTCAATCACCACCAGCAGCCACCTCCTCCATCACCGGCCACCACACAACCGCCAATCACCACCACCAGTCCAGTCTCACCACCACACAGCTCACTCACCATCCAACGCCGTTCTCCATCACCGACCACCACCCTTATATCATTTTCGTTCCTCTCTCGCCGGCGTGTTTCTCTCTCGCTTTCTGTACCTACAGCCGTCCTCCATCACCGACCACCACCACGTACGATCACCCTCGTGCTAGATCTGGAAGCCACCGCCGAAATCAAATGAACGAAGCCGATCTGGTGGAGTTTGAGGAGTAAGACCGCGATTGAAGGTTAAGAAGCATGCTTCGATGGCCGGTGCTGGACAAGAAGTTTCTGCCATGGCTCTATGGTCGTGCTTGCAGTTGCAGGAAAAAATAGGAAGATGAAGCGTAGGGTGGTAAAGAAGAAGATGAACAGCAACTCTTTTATTTAATTTGGAAAGGACTATATTACCCTCTGTTGTATGTGGTGTATGTTTGGTGTATGTATATTGGTGTCATAATAACATTTTTGTAAATTTTATGTGGTTCTCTTTTATGAATCATATGCAGGCCGCTATCCTCAAGACAAGACTGAGTAGCAGTATTGAGATATTTGTTCACAAGAATAAAGTGGAGAATTGTTTTCTCTCCTATGTTATGGTATTTTTTAAAGTTTGTTGGATTATTTTGTATGTTTAAATTGTGTTGCAAGACTCTGATTTGTTACATGAGGGTCGAGTTTAATAATATAGTTTTGATTTATTATGCTGGATCATGAGAAAATATTATATATGTCATTTCATTATGAAGATAATTGCAAGATACTATTAAGTCAAAATATTATATTTTCAATTATTGCATTGGATTAATTATTTATTCTTTAGTTTATCTCAGTTAATGAAAGATAATTTTATAAACTAATACATAATTTTTTTTTCTATACAACATTAATTACATTTTTTAATTTGTATAATATGACTAAAACGATTTATATTTTGGTACAGAGAGAATATCTTTTTTTGGAGTATCTCTAACATAGGTCTATTGATTATATATACTATAAGTCCCTCAACATGAGTTAGGATCCTCTTCATTTGTTTTCTCCATTTTCTCTCTCCATTACTATAGTTTTAAATAGTTTTGACTTTTGAGATATATATTAAATAATTGGACCCACCAGATGTCACATCATTGCATTTATATTTTCAAAACTTTAGTAATGGAAGAAATGGAAATAGTTAAAAATGGAGAGGATCTTGACTACTTCAACATATACTTATTAACACGTAAAATGCAGTCACTCTCATCATCAAAGAAGAAATTGGCTATGTGTTTAAAGTAATGAATCAGGGAAAAAATGTGAACCAAAAAATAACTTATACTAGATATTTGGTGAAGAAGAAGCACGTGTATAAAGAGTAAGTACGAGCAAATATGTAATAAAAGAGTAAAACACTAGGAAATAATTCTAAATTTTGGCACCAATTGTATGAATGACTATAAAAAAACCAAAATTTACTTTAAATAGATGATTTATTTTACTGGGTTGGACCATCTTATTCTATTCCTTACTAAAAAAAAGACAAATTTTATATTTTTATGTAACTCGCAGGCCGGCCCGCCCCGTCTTACAAGCGAGTTCAGAGGGGCAGACCAACTAAAGAGATCGAGCTGAAAACTTAGGCTCAACCCACCAAAAATGATGGGGTAAACGGGCCAACCCTGCGGATCGGTCTAGTTTTGCCATCCCTAATGAAAAATGACTTTTAAAAACAAATTTTACATACAAATGTTTTCTCTCAATGTAATATAACAAGTGAATGCATAAGCATGATAGAATATTTGTGACCTCAAACACATGATACCTGGATGTAGGGGTGTAAGTGGATCAGAAAAATCCAATGAAATCGATGATCCAAATTAATCCAAATCGAAAAAAACCGATTTTTATGGTTCGGATCAAAAACCAAACCGAACCAATAGAAAACCGAAGTGGTTTGGTTCGGTTCTCGGTTCCAATTTTCAGATCCAATGGACAAACCGAACCAAACCAATATATAGTATATATGTTAAATTATTTTTTTAGGTAGCTCATATCCATCAAAAACTACAACTGACCCAACTACTTCTAAAAAATAAAATAAAATCTATCTCACTTAGAAACTCTAACTTAAAAACGCAAACTTTGAAACACTCGCAACCACAAGCGCAAACTCAGAAACGCTGCTCTCACCTCACCCTCATCCTAAAGCTGCTCTACCCACTATGCAAACAACACTCTCATGTCACGTTGTTGTTCTCATCTCAGACCCTTTAGAACGATAACTTCTCAAGCATTGTTTTATTTTATTTTTCGATTTAAGAGGGAATAGACTTGAAGTTTTATTTTTATTGCACTTTATTATTTAAAGAACTTATGAACTTAATTTCAATATGTTTGTATTTTGTATTTGATGAACTCACTACTAGAAAAATCTTAAATACCGACAGACAAAATTTGTCTCTAAAATGCAAATATTCTGTCACTAAGCAGGCTATAGACGGATTCGATTCTGTCGGTAATTTCCTCGTCTCTGAACTATTAGAGACGGACAAAATCTATTTCTAAAATGAAAATATATGTCTCTAAAATAAATATATTTGTCTCTAAGTGCTTTTTTTGTCTCTAATTTCATCTCTATTAGAGACGAAATATATTTCATCTCTAAATTCCGTCGGTATTTCAACTTTTTCTAGTAGTGAGTTATGAACTTAATTTCAATATGGTTGTTTTATGTATTTGATTATGTCTTGGTTCTGGTTTACCGGTCGGGTGTGTAATAATGTTGTTATAGAGTTTTCGGCTTGGTGTAACAATCCCTTAGCTTGCTTCCAAAGCATGTAGATCTTTGGTTTTGTTTTCTTGAACATGTAAGGGTTGAGTACACCTTGTACTCCTTATAATTCAATCAAACCGGTCCAATTACACCCCTACCTGCATGTCATATCATATAGTCGGAGCAAAAGTTGCAGACCACAAGAATGAGCAAGCATAAGTAACAATGTGGCCAATGTTTCTATTAACAAAATTTTATATGTTAGATTTGTAGCATGCTTGTCAATGGTTTGATCGACATCTGATCGATTAAACTGTTTTGCATTGGCATATAAAACGGATAATTCGCATTCCAAGCATTAAGGACAAGACAACGACTAACTATAATGTTGTTGAAAATCTAATGATGCAAATTATCTAATACGTAACAAACAATCCTCCATGGAACAACACTCCACCGTTGGAGAAAATAGAAACTATCAATTTGATTACACAGTTTTGCATTGGTGATAAGGAAGAGATAATCTGCAATCCAAGGCTTAGATACAATTACACGATTGTTGTTCTAAACCTCAGGATGCAGATTATCCTATCCTCACCCAATATATACTCTCATTCAACAAGTCTATTTTACATTGGTATTAAGGAATAGATAATCCGCATCCTAAGGCTTAGATACAATTACACAACTGTTGTTCTAAACCTCAGGATGCAGATTATCCCATCCTCACCCAATATATACTCTCATTCAACAAAGTCTATTTTACATTGGTATTAAGGAATAGATAATCCGCATCCTAAGGCTTAGATACAATTACACGACTGTTGTTCTAAACCTCAGGATGCAGATTATCCCATCCTCACCCAATTAAGTAATTAACTTCGACCCCAATTGTAAGTTCTATTAAGCAAATAAGACAGAAAGAAAGAAGTGAAAAAATGAACTTTGAGTAGGTTTGATTGTAAAACATCTGCGCGATAGGAATTTATAGTGTTCCTCAAACATATTCGATAAAATTGTGCAGCCAATCATATGTTTTTAAGATTCTTTCTTTGAACGCACTTTTTTGAAAAAGTATCAGTTCACTGAATAGCAATCTGTAACGAAAGAATCTTCTTTAGTATAGATACATATCATCCGTGCAATACTTTAGAACTCACCCAAAAGGTTTGCCAAATTCTGTGTGTTGTATATTGTTACCAACTTTGATGCTTTCTTTGACAGCTTCTCATTTTCATATCTCATATCTTAATCTCACATATACGCAGGCTACATCAGCCGCGAATACATTGATGTTGATAGTTTCAATTTCCATAAAATATAACATTAACCAAGAGATTAGGCTCCGCTCAAGTGGTTAATGAGCTTCACCAAAGGACGGATTATTCGGGAGAACCCGAGTTCGATTTCTAAGTAGACCAATTTTTTAGTCTGTCTTTACTTACCTCCCAGTCGAACTCCGAATTATTAGGACCCACTTTCTCTATGAACCGGCGAGAAAACATGAAAGAAAAAAAATATAACATTCAAAATATGGCATTATACTGATATTTCGGTCTCTTTTTTATGTTAGGAAGTCCTATATCGATTGCAAGATGGTCTGAACATGTGTTTATAAGTAAGAGGCAATCCTCACACTACAAGCCAGTTTTTTAAGGATGAGTTAGGCCCAATGCTCATTTCAAAGATGGTATCAGTCTTTTCAAGATTCATTGGACCACATATTATCAGATTTCCGCTATCAAACCACCACCGTATTGTGAGACGGTCTAAATATGTCTTTAAAAGTACGGACAATTTTCAATTTACAAACCAGTTTTATAAAAATATTTGTGATTGCATATTTGCAGCTTGGATCAGGCATAGCCTATACATTCATTGATTAAAACAAAATGTCTCATTCAATATGTGGGTTTATCCTGAAATTTCGGTCTCTTTTTTCATTCGGAATAGATACCACTAGATGCAGAGCCACAAGGATTGCTTCTTGGAAACACTTCATTCTACAAAGAATAGATATCAACAAATCTTATACTTTTTGCAGATGTTCTATACTTAAGGACCATTCAGAGTTTTATTCTTGAAGTTAGTACGAATGGTATATAATTTCATTTTTAGGACAAGCCCATAATTGTTTGAGAATATAGGAGGACCATTTGTTCTTTAATGACTGTCCTTAAATTTTGTTTCAATTGAATAACGTAATATTGTGAGGCTTCCCGTAGTTAAACCCGACATGTTAAAATAAAAAATATTAGACGCCGACGGTACTGCTAAATATTTATAAAAGATCTAAATTAAAATTCAAAATACGATATACGATAATATTTGACCATTATTTATTCATCTACTATCAAATAGCTAAGCATATTGTAATCAAAATATAATCTCTTTCATCTCTCATTTATCAACATTATTATTTCGATACATATTTAATCCTTGTAAATAGTCTAATATGTGTCTAAGGAGAATAGAGCAAGTGTCTTATTATTATACAAGTGTCTTACAGATGTTAGATACTGATACAAAGAGTGTCGGAGTAAAGAAAAAAGATTTAGATACCTATCTGAATTATTCGACACACATCGTACATGTGTCATACGAGTGTCGAACACCGACGCTTGTCAAACATCTCGACATGCCTAATCATATAGATGTTTGTTCTTCATAGCAAGTAAGTGCTCTTAGGTTCATAATCATTATTTAAGAAATATCCTAAACTAAATACCGATGACGAGAGATATAAAGATGACTTTGGTTTGGTGGTTGATGTGAATGAATTTGGAAATAGGGTGTTAAGCAAAAAAAAATTCATTCACTCACAAATTAAATGATTTCTATCTTCAAGAGTTTCTTCTGGTGATAAAAGACGGATCTTGGATTTTGAGGAACATACGTATAAATCTCTTTGTAAATATTTTTTGAACTCACGGTCTTCTTTGATTTAGTCTTAACTTGGGCACGATGTTCTTACGTTAATTTTTTTATATAAGAAAAAGGAAAAAAAAAACTCTGGGAAAAGTTTCATCATCGAAATGCACTATTTTTTCCATATAGGAGGGAATTGATTATTTATAATATTGTGTCTTGAGTTTGATCTATGACCAAAGTGAATAGTCTATGTAGAGAGTATCTTAGTTTACCAAAACAAAAAAAGAAGTTTTATCGAAATGAATTAAAACAAAATTCATTTCTTTTGTTGGTTGATTTGATTTAAGTCATTGATTTGAATTAATTGAGATGAACCACGTTATTCGTAAGTTTGAATCGATTTGGCTTTGGGCTAGGAAAAAAGTTTTAGACGAACTCAAATAAAGTTTTGAAACGGTCCACATTTTATTAAGTCGAGCCTAGTTATACCAAGTTTTGACAACATTTCATCCCTAATTGTCCATTTATAATTAGTAAGGGACAATATAATGAAGTTTTGACAACATTTCATCCCTAATTGTCCATTTATATATGTAATGCTTTGGTCATATTTAGAGTCAACGAATGAAATGAATGTTTATTATGCTAAACAGTGCCCTGGGCACTTGTTAAACATACCTAAAAAGGAAAATAAAGTATAAGTTAATGCTGAAAAGATGATTTTATACAATTTCGAGGCATTAAATGCACAAATTACAATAAAAAATTTCCTTATTAGTAAGCTTAACTAGTGCCCGGGGACACTGTTTAGCATTTTCCTTTTATCTTTTATTTATTGTTTTTCCTTATAGTTTTTAACTCTCTAACATTCTCATTAGTGACCCATGTTGTCAAGTTCAGTTAACTAGAAGCACCAAATTGTCCTCCACTCGTATTAAGACGGTTGAAGTAAGTTCACAAGATTCTCATATTGATAACTTTGTGAAACCAAAAGTGCACGAGTGCTCTTGGTTTCTTCAGAGTCCTCCATACTTAGGAATTGTTCCAAATAAGAATTGAACACTTGAATTTTTCCATGCTTCGGGAGAAAACCATGTTTGCGATAGCAAGTCTCAATGTTGTGGCCTAATCGACCACAATACTCAAAATTTTCATTCAAGTCAGTTGATAAATAAATCTTCCAGATCAAATTATATTGATTACGATCATTGATCAATTAAGTAGCAAAAACACAACGAATAGGACAACCATTATTGAAATATAGATAGTTGGACTCATTACTTAGTTAGTATATAGGTTAGAATGTGAACTTATTTTTCCATTTTGTATTTCATTTCAACCATTTTCACGAAGAAATTCCATCAGTTTCTCAGGGTTTCTCACCATGATTTGCAGAAGCGATTTTCGACAGAGCTCAAATGAGCTCTATTGTTGTCTTGAAGTTAATGATATCATTGAGGAAATGAGAGAAAAAGATATAGCAATTGCTATGAAGAAAGGGAAAATTCTTGTATATTCACTGGTTGAATGAGAAAAAGAGTACAATAAGTTATTTATACTACTCATATATGAACTAATTAGTTACAAATGAAATGCTAAGTCAGCAAATTCAGCTATTACATGCCTGCAGCTGCAGTGCAGACAGTTTTGCAATGTAAATCTCGTTGTAGCTTGTGCTGCAAGTTATCCTTTTTGATTAAATCATTCACTTGTTCATGTTCATTGACATCTCTTCATTCATTTAACACCTGACCAATCTAATTCTTCAAAATTAGCATTTCTGATCTATTTAATCTCTTGTGTGGCACGAATTTGAGCTACAAAAACGAAAGTTGTAGACCATAAAAATGAGCAAAAGTTACAATGTGGCAAATAGTTCTAAAACTAAATGTTACCTGTGCTTTGTAGAATGCTTGTCTTCGATTGCGGAAGAAGCAACATCGTCATCACCATTGCAACATTAACAACATCAGGTTAATTAAACTATTTTGGATTGGCGATAAGGAAGGGATAATCTGCATTCCGAGGATTAAAGACAACTAAAATATTGTTGTAAACCTCAGGATGCAGATTATCTAATCCCAACCCAATATTATACCGACTCCACCATGAAGCAACATTCCACTAGTGGAAAATGGAAACTATCATGTCGATTCCATACTTCTGCATTGGTGATGAGGAAGAGATAATCTGCAATCCAAGGCTTAGATACAATTACGAGCTTGTTGTTCTGAACCTCAGGATGCAGATTACCCTATCCTTACCCAATTAACACCGACCCAGATTGCAAATTGTACTAAACAAATGACACTAGGAGAAGAATGCTGAATTATGTTTGATTGTAAATCATTTGTGCGATTATAGGAATTTATAGTGTTCCTCAAACATATTCAGTAAAATTGTGTAGCCAATCGTATTTTTTTAAAGATTCTTTCTTTGAACGCGCTTTTTTGAAAAGTATCTAGATCACTGAATAGCAATGTGTGACCTAAGATTCTGCTTTATTATCGATACATCTCCACCGTGCACTACTTTAGAACTCACTCTCAAAAGGTTTGCCACATTCTGTATGTTATATCTTGTTACCAACCATTGTGCTTTGTGACAGCTTCTTATCTCATATCTCAATCACATATATGCAGTCTATAATCTGCCGTTAATACATTAATCAAATTCACAAATATATATATATATATATATATATATATATATATATATATATATATATATATATATATATATATTAGATGATTGCAGATTTGCAGCATGCATTGATCAAGCATATAGGCTGGCTCTACAATCATTGATTAAAACAAAATGTGTTACGAATCTCACATTGAATAAACAGTGACTTCAAAATATATGTTTAATAGTGTGGTAAATCTTCACCTTACATGTCGGTTTTATTAAATTTAGTTAAGCCCGACCCCAATTCTATTAATGTCGCATTCAACATTGGATAAGCAATACTGAAATTTCTGTCTCTTTTTTCATTCAGAATAGATACCACAAGATGCAGAACCACAAGGCTGCACAACCTTGCATAATACTACACAAATGAGATTACCTTGCTTCTTGGAAACACTTCATTCTACAAAGAAATGATATCAACAAATCGAATACTTTCTGCATATGTTCTATACTTGAGGACCATTTAAAGTGTTATTCTTGGAGAGAGTATGAATAGGATAGAATTTCATTTTTAGGACAAGCCCATATTTGTTTGAGAATTTAGGAGGACCATTTTTTTCTTATTACTAATAACTGCCCTTTTTGAAATTGTGTTTCATGAGAATAACATAATACACAAAAATTTAAAAAAAAAATTAAAAAATTGAACAAAAAAGAATAAAGTCGTGATCATTTTTGGAGCGATAATATAGGATATTTTCTACGCGCAACTTCAAAGATTAATTATTTGATCTATTAAGATAGAACCATAATGAAGAAAAGGAAAACAAAAAACTCATCATAATGCACTTTTTCCATATAAGAAGGAATTGATTATTTATATTGTCTAAATATATTCGATTCTTGACCGGTGTGTATGAAGAAACATATTTTAAAATAGGTCAACTCGTAAAATAGATTAATACTACTTCGAGGAAATAATCTTGGTGTGGAGGATATCTTAATTTACAAAAAAAAGTTGCTACCGACTTGAGGAAAAACTAATTAATGTCATTTTTTTTTCGTTGGTTGATTTGATCTAAGTTATTGATAAGTTGAACTTATTGAGCTGAAACATGTTATTCATCATTTTGAATCGAGTTGTTTTTGAGCTAGAAATACAAGTTTGAGACAAACTTTAATAGAGTTTTGAACCGATCCAAATTTTATCAAGTTGAGCCTAGTTATACCAAGTTAGACTCAACTCGACTCATTTTCATTCCGAATTGTTCATTAAGTAACGACAATACAATGAAAGGAAGGGAAAATTATCCGTTAAGTAATCTAACATGGACAATTATAATGCATTCTTATGAATCAAAGAAGGTCATATATGATCACTTGTTTTTGAGTAGGGGTGTTAAAATCCAAACCAATTGAAATAAAATTTAAAACTGTAAAATGATAAAAAAAATCGCAACAAATCGAATATTTTTTGTTTTGTTTGGTTTCCTTTTTTGAGAACCGCCAGATCGGATTTTGAATTGACTTTTCAAAACCGAACCAAACTGTATACATATATAATACTTATTTAGTTTTTAATCAGTAAGATATATTGCATTAACCTATTATTTGTTGGTTTTAATTTTCTTTATACTATTTATTAGTTTTTGTAAAAAAAAAAATGCTACTTATTAGTTCAATTTAATTGATTTTTTTTAATATTTCATATGTTTCAAATTTAATTGATAATTCTCATTTTGAAATATTAATTTTTAATATGCGGTATGTTGTATTTTACATCAAAACTTTTATTTTACCCTATCTTAATAATATTAATATATAATAAAAAATTACAATTTGAAATTTCGATATCCAAAAGTCGATCCAAATTAATCCTAATAAAATTGGATCTGATTTTTTTAATTAGTCATCCAAAACTAAACTGAACACATGAATTGTTTCAAATAAGAATTGAACACATGAATTTTTCCTATGCTTCGGAAGAAAACACAACGAATAGGACAATCACTATTGAAATACTCAGAAATTGTCTCAATGTTGTAGCCTAATCTTACCACAATACTCAGAAATTTTCATTCAAGCCAATTGATAAATAAATCTTCCAGATCAAATTATATTTAGGGTCATGCTAACCAGTAGCAAAAACACAACGAATAGGACAATCACTATTGAAATATAGATAGTTAGACTCATTACTTAGTTAGTATTTAAGTTAGAATGTGAACTTATTGTACTTAGCTAGCTTTTCCATTTTTTATTTCATTTCAACTATTATCACGAAAAAATTCCATCGGTTTCTCAGGGTTTGTCACCATGATTTGCAGACGCGATTTTCGACAGAGATCAAAAGAGCTCTGTTGTTGTCTAGCTAGAAGTTAATGATCATTGAAGAAAATGAGAGAAAAGGATATAACAAAGGTATAGAGAAGGTAAAAACTCTAATATATTCACCTGTTGAATGAGAAAAAGAGTACAATAAGCTATTTACACAATTCATACATAGACCAATTAATTAGTTACTAATGAAATGCTAAGACAGCAAATTCAGCTATTCCATGCCTGCAGTGCATACAGTTTTGCGATGTAAATCTCGTTGTAGCTTGTGCTGCAAGTTATCCCTTTAGTTTGATTAAATCATTCACTTGTTCATTGACATCTCTTGATTCATTCAACACCTAAACCAATCCAATTCTTCAAAATTAGCATCTGTAATCTCTTTAATCTCTTTTGTGGCACAAATTTGAGCTACAAAAAACAAAAGTTGCAGACCATAAGAATGAGCATGAGTAACATTGTGGCAAATAGTTCTAAAACTAAATGTTACCTGTTAGCTTGGTAGAATGCTTGTCTACAGTTTATGGAAGAAGCAACATTGTTATCACCATTACAACATTAACAACATCAGGTTGATCAAACTATTTTGGATTGGCGATAAGGAAGGGATAATCTGCATTCCAAGGATTAAAGACAACTAAAATATTGTCGTAAAACCTCGGGATGCAGATTATCAAATCCTTACCCAATATGTATACCGACTTCACCAAAAAGCAACATTCCACTAGTGGAAAATGGAAACTATCGAGTCGATTCCATAATTCTACATTGGTGATAAGGAAGAGATAATCTGCAATCCAAGGCTTAGATACAATTAAACGACTGTTGTTCTAAACCTCAGGATGCAGATTATCCCATCCTCACCCAATTAACACAGACCCCAATTGAAAGTTGTATTAAGCAAATGAGACTAGGAGAAGAATGCTGAATTATGTTTGATTGTGAAACATCTGTGCGATTATAGGAATTTATAGTGTTCCTTGAACGTATTCGATAAAATTGTGGTGCCAATCATTTTTTAAAGATTCTTTCTTTGAACGCACTTTTTTGAAAAGTATCTTGATCACTGATTAGCAATGTGTAACAAAAGAATCTTCTTTATTATCGATTGATATCATCCGTGCAATACTTTAGAACTCACTCTCAAAAGGTTTGCCACATTTTGTAGGTTATATCTTGTTACCAACCATTTTGCAGTCTAATCCGCCCTTAATACATTAATTAAATTCACATTAAAAAATTATATCCGGTTGTTGCAGATTTGCAGCATTCATTTGATCAAGCTAGGCTGGCTCTAAAATCATTTATTAAAACAAAATGTCAAATTCAATGTGTTACGAGTCTTACATCGGATATACGATATGACATAAAAGTATGTTTATTAGTGTGGGAATTTTCTCCTTACATGTCGGTTTTATAAGATTTAGTTAAGCTCAACCCAAATTCTATTAATGTCAGATTCAATATGTTAGGCATATACTGAAATTTCTGTCTCTTTTTTCATTCAGAATAGATACCACTAGATGCAGAACCACAAGGCTGCATCACCTTGCATAAGACTACACTAATGAGATTACCTTGCTTCTTGGAAACACTTCATTCTATAAAGAATTGATATCAACAAATCTAATACTTTCTGCAAATGTTCTATACTTGAGGACCATTCAGAGTGTTATTCTTGAAGTTCATTTGAATGGTATATAATTTCATTTTTTTAGGACAAGCTAGCCCATAATTGTAGAGCATATAGGAGGACCATTTTGTTCTTATTGCTAATTTACAACAAAAAAGAATAAAGTCATGATCATTTTTTGGGCGAAAATTTGATTTATTTTAAATAGATGATTTATTTCATTAGGTTGGACCATCTTATTTTATTCCTTACTTAAAAAAAGACAAATTTTATATTTTTATGTAACTCGCGGGCTGGCCCGCCCGCCCGTCTTTTAAGCGAGTTCGGCGGGGCAGACCAACTCAAGAGATCAAGCTCAAAACTTAGGCTCAACCCACCAAAAATGATGGGGTAAACGGGCCGGCCCGGCGGATCGGTTTAGTTTTACCACCCCTAATGAAAAATGACTTTTAAAAACAAATTTTACATACAAATGTTTTCTCTCAAGGTAATTATAACAAGTGAATGCATAAGCATGATAGAATATTTGTGACCTCAAACACATGATACCTGCATGTCATATCATATAGTCGGAGCAAAAGTTGCAGACCACAAGAATGAGCAAGCATAAGTAACAATGTGGTCAATGTTTCTATTAACAAAATATTATATGTTAGATTTGTAGTATTCATGTCAATGGTTTGTGCGACATCCGATCGATTAAACTATTTTGCATCGGCATAAAAAACGGATAATCCGCATTCCAAGCATTAAGGACAAGACAACGACTAACTATAATGTAGTTGAAAATCTCATGATGCAAATTATCTAATACGTAACCAACATTCCTCCATGAAACAACACTCCACCGTTGGAGAAAATAGAAACTATCAATTTGATTACACAGTTCTGCATTGGTGATAAGGAAGAGATAATCTGCAATCCAAGGCTTAGATACAATTACACGACTGTTGTTCTAAACCTCAGGATGCAGATTATCCCATCCTCACCCAATATATACTCTCATTCAACAAGTCTATTTTACATTGGTATTAAGGAATAGATAATCCGCATCCTAAGGCTTAGATACAATTACACAAATGTTGTTCTAAACCTCAGGATGCAGATTATCCCATCCTCATCCAATATACTCTCATTCAACAAGTCTATTTTGCATTGGTATTAAGGAATAGATAATCCGCATCCTAAGGCTTAGATACAATTACACGACTGTTGTTCTAAACCTCAGGATGCAGATTATCCCATCCTCACCCAATTAAGTAATTAACTTCGACCCCAATTGTAAGTTCTATTAAGCAAATAAGACCGAAAGAAAGAAGTGAAAAAATGAACTTTGAGAAGAATGCTGAATTAGGTTTGATTGTAAAACATCTGCGCGATAGGAATTTATAGTGTTCCTCAAACATATTCGATAAAATTGTGCAGCCAATCATATGTTTTTAAGATTCTTTCTTTGAACGCACTTTTTTGAAAAAGTATCTAGTTCACTGAATAGCAATCTGTAACGAAAGAATCTTCTTTAGTATAGAGACATATCATCCGTGCAATACTTTAGAACTCACCCAAAAGGTTTGCAATTCTGTGTGTTGTATATATTGTTACCAACTTTAATGCTTTCTTTGACAGCTTCTCATTTTCATATCTCATATCTTAATCTCACATATACGCAGGCTACATCAGCTGCGAATACATTGATGTTGATAGTTTCAATTTCCATAAAATATAACATTAACAAAGAGATTAGGCTCCGCTCAAGTGGTTAATGAGCTTCACCAAAGGACGGATTATTTGGGAGAACTCGAGTTCGATTTCTGAGTAGACCAATTTTTTAGTCTGTCTTTACTTACCTTGCAGTCGAACTCCGAATTATTAGGACCCACTTTCTCTATGAACCGGCGAGAAAACATGAAAAAAATAAAATATAAGATTCAAAATATGGCATTATACTGATATTTCGGTCTCTTTTTTTTGTTAGGAAGTCCAATATCGATTGCGAAATGGTCTGAACATGTATTTATAAATAAGAGGCAATCCTCACATTACAAGCCAGTTTTTTAAGGATGAGTTAGGCTCAATACTCATTTCAAAGATGGTATCAGTCTTTTCAAGATTCATTGGACCACATATTATCAGATTTCCGCTATCGAACCACCACCGTATTGCGAGACGGTCTGAATATATCTTTGAAAGTACGGACAATTTTCAATTTACAAACCAGTTTTATAAAAATATTTGTGATTGCATATTTGCAGCTTGGATCAGGCATAGCCTATACATTCATTGATTAAAACAAAATGTCTCATTCAATATGTGGGTTTACCCTGAAATTTCGGTCTCTTTTTTCATTCGGAATAGATACCACTAGATGCAGAGCCACAAGGATTGCTTCTTGGAAACACTTCATTCTACAAAGAATAGATATCAACAAATCTTATACTTTTTGCAGATGTTCTTGGACCATTCAGAGTGTTATTCTTGAAGTTAGTACGAATGGTATATAATTTCATTTTTAGGACAAGCCCGTAATTGTTTGAGAATATAAGAGGACCATTTGTTCTTTAATGACTGTCCTTAAAATTTTGTTTCAATTGAATAACGTAATATTGTGAGGCTTCCCCTAGTTAAACCCGACATGTTAAAATAAAGAATATTGGACCGACAGTAGAGCTAAATAATTATAAAAAATCTAAATTAAAATTCAAAATAGGATATACGATAATGTTTGACCATTATTTATTCATCTACTATCAAATAGCTAAGCATATTGTAATCAAAACATAATCTTTTTCATCTCTCATTTATCAGCATTATTATTTCGATACATATTTAATCCTTGTAAATATATCTAATATGTGTCTAAGGAAAATAGAGCAAAGAGAAAAAATCGCGGCACTTGTCCGACACGTATTATATAAGTGTCTTATAGATGTTGGATACTGATACAAAAAGTGTCGGAGTAAAGAAAAAAAATTTAGATACCTATCTGAATTATTCGACACACATCGTACATGTGTCATACGAGTGTCGAACACCGACGCTTGTCAAACACCTCAACATGCCTAATCATATGGATGTTTGTTCTTCATAGCAAGTAAGTGCTCTTAGGTTCATAATCATTATTTAAGAAATATCCTAAACTAAATACCGATGACGAGAGATATAAAGATGACTTTGGTTTGGTGGTTGATGTGAATGAATTTGGAAATAGGGTGTTAAGCAAAAAAAATTCATTCACTCACAAATTAAATGATTTCTATCTTCAAGAGTTTCTTCTGGTGATAAAAGACGGATCTTGGATTTTGAGGAACATACGTATAAATCTCTTTGTAAATATTTTTTGAACTCACGGTCTTCTTTGATTTAGTCTTAACTTGGGCACGATGTTCTTACGTTAATTTTATTTATAAAAGAAGAAAGGAAAAAGGAAAAAAAAAAAACTCTGGGAAAAATTTCATCATCGAAATGCACTATTTTTTGCATATACGAGGGAATTGATTATTTATAATATTGTGTCATGAGTTTGATCTCTGACCGAGTGAATAGAATATGGATATACATATTTTGGTAAGGATCAATCCTTTAAATAAATTTTTATTATCTCGAGGGATTGGTCTCTATGTAGAGAGTATATTAGTTTACCAAAACAAAAAAGAAGTTTTATCGAAATGAATAAAAACAAAATTCATTTCTTTTGTTGGTTGATTTGATTTAAGTCATTGATTTGAATTTATTGAGATGAACCACGTTATTTGTAAGTTTGAATCGATTTGGTTTTGAGCTAGGAAAAAAGTTTTAGACGAACTCAAGTAAAGTTTTGAAACGATCCATATTTTATTAAGTCGAGCCTAATTATACCAAGTTAGACTCGGTTTGACTTATTTTCATCCCTAATTGTCCATTTATAATTAGTAAGGGACAATATAATGAAGGGTATGGCAAATTATCCATCAAGTAATCTAACATGGACAATTTTAAAGCATTTGTACGTATCATAGAATTGTAAGGATGGTCATATATGATCACTTGCTCAACCATCTGAGAACCAAATTTACAACTATTAAGTAATTCTCATTATTAGTGACCTATGTTGTCAAGTTCAGTTAACTAGAAGCACCAAATTGTCCTGCATTCGTATTAAGACGGTTGAAGTAAGTTCACAAGTTTCTCATATTGATAATTTTGTGAAACCAAAAGTGCACGAGTGCTCTTGGTTTCTTCAGAGTCCTCCATACTTACGAATTGTTCCAAATAAGAATTGAACACTTGAATTTTTCCATGCTTCGGGAGAAAACCATGTTTGTGATAGCAAGTCTCAATGTTGTGGCCTAATCGACCACAATACTCAAAATTTTCATTCAAGTCAGTTGATAAATAAATCTTCCAGATCAAATTATATTGATTACGATCATTGATCAATTAAGTAGCAAAAACACAACGAATAGGACAACCATTATTGAAATATAGATAGTTGGACTCATTACTTAGTTAGTATATAGGTTAGAATGTGAACTTATTTTTCCATTTTGTATTTCATTTCAACCATTTTCACGAAGAAATTCCATCAGTTTCTCAGGGTTTCTCACCATGATTTGCAGAAGCGATTTTCGACAGAGCTCAAATGAGCTCTATTGTTGTCTTGAAGTTAATGATATCATTGAGGAAATGAGAGAAAAAGATATAGCAATTGCTATGAAGAAAGGGAAAATTCTTGTATATTCACTGGTTGAATGAGAAAAAGAGTACAATAAGTTATTTATACTACTCATATATGAACTAATTAGTTACAAATGAAATGCTAAGTCAGCAAATTCAGCTATTACATGCCTGCAGCTGCAGTGCAGACAGTTTTGCAATGTAAATCTCGTTGTAGCTTGTGCTGCAAGTTATCCTTTTTGATTAAATCATTCACTTGTTCATGTTCATTGACATCTCTTCATTCATTTAACACCTGACCAATCTAATTCTTCAAAATTAGCATTTCTGATCTATTTAATCTCTTGTGTGGCACGAATTTGAGCTACAAAAACGAAAGTTGTAGACCATAAAAATGAGCAAAAGTTACAATGTGGCAAATAGTTCTAAAACTAAATGTTACCTGTGCTTTGTAGAATGCTTGTCTTCGATTGCGGAAGAAGCAACATCGTCATCACCATTGCAACATTAACAACATCAGGTTAATTAAACTATTTTGGATTGGCGATAAGGAAGGGATAATCTGCATTCCGAGGATTAAAGACAACTAAAATATTGTTGTAAACCTCAGGATGCAGATTATCTAATCCCAACCCAATATTATACCGACTCCACCATGAAGCAACATTCCACTAGTGGAAAATGGAAACTATCATGTCGATTCCATACTTCTGCATTGGTGATGAGGAAGAGATAATCTGCAATCCAAGGCTTAGATACAATTACGAGCTTGTTGTTCTGAACCTCAGGATGCAGATTACCCTATCCTTACCCAATTAACACCGACCCAGATTGCAAATTGTACTAAACAAATGACACTAGGAGAAGAATGCTGAATTATGTTTGATTGTGAATCATTTGTGCGATTATAGGAATTTATAGTGTTCCTCAAACATATTCAGTAAAATTGTGTAGCCAATCGTATTTTTTTAAAGATTCTTTCTTTGAACGCGCTTTTTTGAAAAGTATCTAGATCACTGAATAGCAATGTGTGACCTAAGATTCTGCTTTATTATCGATACATCTCCACCGTGCACTACTTTAGAACTCACTCTCAAAAGGTTTGCCACATTCTGTATGTTATATCTTGTTACCAACCATTGTGCTTTGTGACAGCTTCTTATCTCATATCTCAATCACATATATGCAGTCTATAATCTGCCGTTAATACATTAATCAAATTCACAAATATATATATATATATATATATATATATATATATATATATATATATATATATATATATATATATATATATATATATTAGATGATTGCAGATTTGCAGCATGCATTGATCAAGCATATAGGCTGGCTCTACAATCATTGATTAAAACAAAATGTGTTACGAATCTCACATTGAATAAACAGTGACTTCAAAATATATGTTTAATAGTGTGGTAAATCTTCACCTTACATGTCGGTTTTATTAAATTTAGTTAAGCCCGACCCCAATTCTATTAATGTCGCATTCAACATTGGATAAGCAATACTGAAATTTCTGTCTCTTTTTTCATTCAGAATAGATACCACAAGATGCAGAACCACAAGGCTGCACAACCTTGCATAATACTACACAAATGAGATTACCTTGCTTCTTGGAAACACTTCATTCTACAAAGAAATGATATCAACAAATCGAATACTTTCTGCATATGTTCTATACTTGAGGACCATTTAAAGTGTTATTCTTGGAGAGAGTATGAATAGGATAGAATTTCATTTTTAGGACAAGCCCATATTTGTTTGAGAATTTAGGAGGACCATTTTTTTCTTATTACTAATAACTGCCCTTTTTGAAATTGTGTTTCATGAGAATAACATAATACACAAAAATTTAAAAAAAAAATTAAAAAATTGAACAAAAAAGAATAAAGTCGTGATCATTTTTGGAGCGATAATATAGGATATTTTCTACGCGCAACTTCAAAGATTAATTATTTGATCTATTAAGATAGAACCATAATGAAGAAAAGGAAAACAAAAAACTCATCATAATGCACTTTTTCCATATAAGAAGGAATTGATTATTTATATTGTCTAAATATATTCGATTCTTGACCGGTGTGTATGAAGAAACATATTTTAAAATAGGTCAACTCGTAAAATAGATTAATACTACTTCGAGGAAATAATCTTGGTGTGGAGGATATCTTAATTTACAAAAAAAAGTTGCTACCGACTTGAGGAAAAACTAATTAATGTCATTTTTTTTTCGTTGGTTGATTTGATCTAAGTTATTGATAAGTTGAACTTATTGAGCTGAAACATGTTATTCATCATTTTGAATCGAGTTGTTTTTGAGCTAGAAATACAAGTTTGAGACAAACTTTAATAGAGTTTTGAACCGATCCAAATTTTATCAAGTTGAGCCTAGTTATACCAAGTTAGACTCAACTCGACTCATTTTCATTCCGAATTGTTCATTAAGTAACGACAATACAATGAAAGGAAGGGAAAATTATCCGTTAAGTAATCTAACATGGACAATTATAATGCATTCTTATGAATCAAAGAAGGTCATATATGATCACTTGTTTTTGAGTAGGGGTGTTAAAATCCAAACCAATTGAAATAAAATTTAAAACTGTAAAATGATAAAAAAAATCGCAACAAATCGAATATTTTTTGTTTTGTTTGGTTTCCTTTTTTGAGAACCGCCAGATCGGATTTTGAATTGACTTTTCAAAACCGAACCAAACTGTATACATATATAATACTTATTTAGTTTTTAATCAGTAAGATATATTGCATTAACCTATTATTTGTTGGTTTTAATTTTCTTTATACTATTTATTAGTTTTTGTAAAAAAAAATGCTACTTATTAGTTCAATTTAATTGATTTTTTTTACTATTTCATATGTTTCAAATTTAATTGATAATTCTCATTTTGAAATATTAATTTTTAATATGCGGTATGTTGTATTTTACATCAAAACTTTTATTTTACCCTATCTTAATAATATTAATATATAATAAAAAATTACAATTTGAAATTTCGATATCCAATAGTCGATCCAAATTAATCCTAATAAAATTGGATCTGATTTTTTTTAATTAGTCATCCAAAACTAAACTGAACACATGAATTGTTTCAAATAAGAATTGAACACATGAATTTTTCCTATGCTTCGGAAGAAAACACAACGAATAGGACAATCACTATTGAAATACTCATAAATTGTCTCAATGTTGTAGCTTAATCTTACCACAATACTCAGAAATTTTCATTCAAGCCAATTGATAAATAAATCTTCCAGATCAAATTATATTTAGGGTCATACTAACCAGTAGCAAAAACACAACGAATAGGACAATCACTATTGAAATATAGATAGTTAGACTCATTGCTTAGTTAGTATTTAAGTTAGAATGTGAACTGATTGTACTTAGCTAGCTTTTCCATTTTTTATTTCATTTCAACTATTATCACGAAAAAATTCCATCGGTTTCTCAGGGTTTGTCACCATGATTTGCAGACGCGATTTTCGACAGAGATCAAAAGAGCTCTGTTGTTGTCTAGCTAGAAGTTAATGATCATTGAAGAAAATGAGAGAAAAGGATATAACAAAGGTATAGAGAAGATAAAAACTCTAATATATTCACTTGTTGAATGAGAAAAAGAGTACAATAAGCTATTTACACAATTCATACATAGACCAATTAATTAGTTACTAATGAAATGCTAAGACAGCAAATTCAGCTATTCCATGCCTGCAGTGCATACAGTTTTGCGATGTAAATCTCGTTGTAGCTTGTGCTGCAAGTTATCCCTTTAGTTTGATTAAATCATTCACTTGTTCATTGACATCTCTTGATTCATTCAACACCTAAACCAATCCAATTCTTCAAAATTAGCATCTGTAATCTCTTTAATCTCTTTTGTGGCACAAATTTGAGCTACAAAAAACAAAAGTTGCGGACCATAAGAATGAGCATGAGTAACAATGCGGCAAATAGTTCTAAAACTAAATGTTACCTGTTAGCTTGGTAGAATGCTTGTCTACAGTTTATGGAAGAAGCAACATTGTTATCACCATTACAACATTAACAACATCAGGTTGATCAAACTATTTTGGATTGGCGATAAGGAAGGGATAATCTGCATTCCAAGGATTAAAGACAACTAAAATATTGTCGTAAAACCTCGGGATGCAGATTATCAAATCCTTACCCAATATGTATACCGACTTCACCAAAAAGCAACATTCCACTAGTGGAAAATGGAAACTATCGAGTCGATTCCATAGTTCTACATTGGTGATAAGGAAGAGATAATCTGCAATCCAAGGCTTAGATACAATTACACGACTGTTGTTCTAAACCTCAGGATGCAGATTATCTCATCCTCACCCAATTAACACAGACCCCAATTGCAAGTTGTATTAAGCAAATGAGACTAGGAGAAGAATGCTGAATTATGTTTGATTGTGAAACATCTGTGCGATTATAGGAATTTATAGTGTTCCTTGAACATATTCGATAAAATTGTGGTGCCAATCATTTTTTAAAGATTCTTTCTTTGAACGCACTTTTTTGAAAAGTATCTTGATCACTGATTAGCAATGTGTAACAAAAGAATCTTCTTTATTATCGATTGATATCATCCGTGCAATACTTTAGAACTCACTCTCAAAAGGTTTGCCACATTTTGTATGTTATATCTTGTTACCAACCATTTTGCAGTCTAATCCGCCCTTAATACATTAATTAAATTCACATTAAAAAATTATATCCGGTTGTTGCAGATTTGCAGCATTCATTTGATCAAGCTAGGCTGGCTCTAAAATCATTTATTAAAACAAAATGTCAAATTCAATGTGTTACGAGTCTTACATCGGATATACGATATGACCTAAAAGTATGTTTATTAGTGTGGGAATTTTCTCCTTACATGTCGGTTTTATAAGATTTAGTTAAGCTCAACCCAAATTCTATTAATGTCAGATTCAATATGTTAGGCATATACTGAAATTTCTGTCTCTTTTTTCATTCAGAATAGATACCACTAGATGCAGAACCACAAGGCTGCATCACCTTGCATAAGACTACACTAATGAGATTACCTTGCTTCTTGGAAACACTTCATTCTATAAAGAATTGATATCAACAAATCTAATACTTTCTGCAAATGTTCTATACTTGAGGACCATTCAGAGTGTTATTCTTGAAGTTCATTTGAATGGTATATAATTTCATTTTTTTAGGACAAGCTAGCCCATAATTGTAGAGCATATAGGAGGACCATTTTGTTCTTATTGCTAATTTACAACAAAAAAGAATAAAGTCATGATCATTTTTTGGGCGAAAATTTGATTTCGTCCTCACACAATTACAAAGCCTTATTATTCGATTGAGTCGGTAGGACCATAATGGATGACAACTCCCTATGGTTAAGCCGGAAAAGATCGGAGTCATCTCATACAAGTAATTGCTAGTTCTCGAGTTCATGATCATTATACTAAGTACTTCAATTAACCTATGCATGATCGATAGTGTTGTTAAGGGTGTTCGGTGTTCACGTCTGGTTCGTTCAGGTGACCCGTTTAATCCAATGGCTCAAACAAATTCAATCCACACTTTACTTGAACACGTTTAAATTCCAATCCAATACGAAGAAATGGAATAACATTAAATCTTATATGAGGCCAAGAATAAATTGTTTTAAGTAGGTAAACAATTTAGACTCCTTAAGCAATCCATCGTAGATTCAATCTTTCACTTGCATGTGTATTGAAAAAGTTTAGTCGGATGCGGAGAATTTAACTTGTGTGCCCACATATTCCCAGACTAAAATTAATGTCGGTGAAAATATTTTTTTTAATAAATTATTATCTTAGTGATTCTTCACACATAATAATTTTATAAAAATACAGTCTTGCATTTATACACCGATGAAACCCCAAATATAACCATAAATGGTGTGCTTTAATGTTTCACAGCAAAATCCTACTTGGGTCGAGAAAAAAGGAAAATCTTAATTGAATAAAAAAAAAATTATTGTGTATAAAATATTCATATTGCACACGTCATGACACCAAATCACAAATCAAACATGATTCTGTAAAGTTTAATGCTGGAATTTTCGGTGGAATATATGACCTCACGTTGGATGTGAATGGACAGATGAGGTTTTGGATCCCTTGCTGTTCTAAATTTAAATGAAATGGTTGTTCTTATCTTTCTGGATTATTATTTATAAAAAAAGTATTTTCATGTAAAGATTTATAGTAATTTAATTAAAGATTTTCTTAAAAACACTTACACGGTGAAAAAATATTTTTTCGGAAATGGCAGATAGTATTTTTTCATGTAAAGATTTATGAAGATTTAGATTCCGTGCTGTAAATATTTCACAAAATATTAAATCTTAACAATTTATTTTTTTTGACACAATCTTAACAATTTATTTAAGATTGGAAGATTCTGGGATTACACACAATTTTATGATTGAAACAATCTCAACCACTAATTTTAGATCAGACGATTGAGATCAGTTACAATAGGACACAGTATGTAACTGAAGGAAATCTTATTGCACGTTATGAACAATACAAGGGGAAGAAGAGCAACCATGGAAAAATCAAGTTGTAATTATAGTTTTGGTCTAATAATTTTGTCGGTTCATAAAATTGGTCTTTCTATTTTAAATTTCCTTAGGTTTGGCCTCTCCTATCGATTTTTGAACTTACAAGTTATGATGTGACATATTTTGAATGGCAAGACATATATAGCTTGATGATATATATAAAATGATTAACACCCTTGAAATTACAAGAAAACACCATAAAGATTCAATTTTACCTTTAAAAATTATTCACTTTTGTAATTTAATCAAGAAAATATAAATAATTAATCCGCCTAAATAATTTTAGGCCATCAGATCGTATGCCAAATTAGTTAAAATATATTATGTCTTGATTTTTTTTAAAAATATCTAGAAGGGTAAATTCTATGAGTGAATGAATAAGAAATAAAACTTCAATTAAACTTGAAATGCAAGAAGTGTAGTTATAAATCTCACAATGTTATTACTTAATAGAATGAATTTATTGTTAGCTTAAACACTTTTATCCAGATTGGAATCCGACACCTTAAAATTGTGTCTTAACCAAACTAAAAAAAGAAGAATACTTCAGGAGTTGAGAGTTAAAAGAGTGTATGCTCAAAAGTTTTTAGTGCCAAAAAAATTTACGAGAAAGATTTTTTTTTTTAACTCGGTATCCGATTAAAAGATTGTCTTCTTTATATTTAGTATATTTATTAAGGGTTTCAATTTATTTTAATTTAAATTAGTATAATTATGTTTTAGAATAATTTATTTTGGTGCTAAAAATTCAACCAAGTTGGAGATGCGGGGGATCGAACCCCGTGCCTCTCGCATGCAAAGCGAGCGCTCTACCATTTGAGCTACATCCCCATTTTATTTGTTTTAGAATATATTTTACTATTATTTTTATTAATATTATTATTATTATTATTATTATGTCATTTTACATAATTGATATAAATTTTGTTATAAATATACATTGTCTTTTAATATCATATTGCTGGAGCATAGAGTCTATTTGTAAATAAAATTTTAGCATATAAGTATTAATTTAATAATAAATAAAAGATATATTACATAAATAAATTTAAATTATTATCTTTACAGGTATTAGTTGGTTGGACTTGGACCGCTAATTTTACTAAATACTTCGATTAGCTTATATATCAACTATAACCTATTAGCCATTAATGTAAACTATAAGCTATCAATTAGCTTATCCGTAGTCTCTGCAAAAAATGTATTACTTTGAAAGGAAAAATTTGGCCTCTTTTATCCTAACAATATTCCTTTGATAGAAAAATGTCTTGTAATTTGAAGTCACGGCTTCACCATTTTAAGGTGGTTTTTATAGGGGATCTGAATTAAACGCAACAATTAAGGTAAACATTCAAAATTGTTTATAGTTGATCAGCAATTAGACTTGGGGTGTTGTACAAGTAAAGCAACCCTTACTCCGTGCTTTAAAGTTTTGAAGAGGATTACACAATTACAACTCGATAAACACAAGTCCTAAGCTTGCATCAATATGACACAAGAAAGGCTCACACAAGCACACACACAAAAACCCTAAACATCTAGACACACAATAACGGCTTGAACAACTGCTTGATTAGGTTTTCGTGCTTCCTTAAATAGTGCCGGTCCAAGAATACATCCAGCTCACATCAAATCAGAATCATATCAGAACTTTCCTTAAATGATGAGCCAACTTTTGGAAATAGTCACCATAATAATTCTGATTAAAAACATTTCTTAAATGATTGAACAACTTTAGGAAATAATCGCCACATTAATTCTGAATAAATGAACACACAAAGATTGTAGAAAGAGAAACGAGATTTCCTTAAATAGAATACGCGCATTAAGATACGCGAGATACACAATCAAGTCGGGTTCCAATGTTGGAACATTTCATACTACATCCTGTTTGAATATTTGTTTTACCAAAATGCAGCCAATAACCAAATATCCAACATGGTTGTTAAAAACACAAGTTATTACATCACAATAAACAATAAACTTTATTTCCCAATGACCTTAATCAATGGATAAAAAGGGGTCATAGTTCAAATTTTAAACACTCCACTTTTAAGTGCTCTTCGCATGGATCGAAGGAAACCATGGTAGATTAAAATTTAAATTCAGTTACAAATGTCTCAGTAACTTGTTTTGTAAGCTACCGCTTTTGATTAAGTTCTTTCACTTATTCATTGGCATATCTTGATTCATTTAACATCCTGCCATTCAAAATCTTCAAAATTAGTATCTATAATCTAGAATTGTCATTGGCACAATGCTTTGATATTATATACTACCGAAAATATGAAATTAGTTTGAAAATCTTAAATAGTAAAAAGAAGATAGAATATGCAAACAACAATATACTTTTTCCTTTCCTATATTTTGGAATCATAGCTATCACTTAGACAACAGCAAAAGTGTTCACAAGGTTTTAGAGTGAATTTACATATGCAGCAAATTAAAAGGAGAAAATATATGTTCTTTTCAGTTCACGAGAAAATTCTAATAAAACCTTCTTCGAAATATTAGTACAAGCTTCATATGAGTGAAGAGAAGAAGGAAGTTTTGCACTGTAACGACAGAAAAAGCAACTATTGATATTTGGAAGTTTTGCTTTGCATCAGAAGATGTTGATATCCAATTCAATCTTTAATTAGTTTGTCCTAATCGACTCGTGTGGCACAAATTTGAGCTACGAAGAACGAAAATTGCAAACCATAAGAATGAGCAAGAGTAACAATGTGGCAATTAGTTCTAAAAACTAACCCGTTAGCTTAGTAGAATGCTTGTCTACGATTTGTGGAAGTAGCGACAATGTTATGACTTTTACAACCTTAACTTAACATCCGATTGATTAAACTAGTTAGGATTGGCGATAAGGAAGGGATAATCTGCAATCCAAGGATTAAAGACAACTAAAATATTGTTGTAAACCTTAGGATGCAGATTATCTAATCCTTGCCCAATATTTATACCGGCTCCACCATGAAGCAACATTTCACCAATGGAAAATCGAAACTACCGATTTGATTATAAAATTCTGGATTGGTGATAACGAAGAGATAATCTGCAATCCAAGGCTTAGATACAATTACACAATTGTTGTTCTAAACCTTAGGATGCAGATTATCTGATCCTTAACCAATATTTCTACCAACTCCACCAAGAAGCAACATTCCACCAATAGAAAATGGAAACTATCAATTTGATTACAAAATTATGCATTGGTGATAAGGAAAAGATAATCTGCAATCCAAGGCTTAGATACAATTACGCAACTGTTGTTCTAAACCTCAGGATGCAGATTATCTAATCCTTACCCAATATTTTTACCAACTCCACCATGTCCACCAATGGAAAATCCAAACTATCTATTTGATTACAAAATTCTGCATTGGTGATAAGGAAGAGATAATCTGCAATCCAAGGCTTAGACACAATTACGCAACTGTTGTTCTAAACCTCAGGATGCAGATTATCTAATCCTTACCCAGTATTTTTACCAACTCCACCATGAAGCAACATTCCACCAATGGAAAATCCAAACTATCTATTTGATTACAAAATTCTGCATTGGTGATAAGGAAGAGATAATCTGCAATCCAAGGCTTAGACACAATTACGCAACTGTTGTTCTAAACCTCAGGATGCAGATTATCACATCCTCACCCAATATACTCTCATTCAACATTACTCTAAACCTCAGGATGCAAGTAGTATTATAAGCAAATGAGAATGGAAGAAAGAACATGAGCTAATAATCTAAGGGGATTCTTGAAGGAATTTATAGTGTCTTTCAAATATATTCGACTATGATTGGTTTAGCCAATCATTTCTTTCTAAGATTCTTAACTTGACTGCTTTCTTGAAAAGTATTTAGATCACTTGTTCATGACAAAATGTCACATTCAATATGTAGGCTTATACTGAAATTTCTGTCTTTTTTTCTATCAGAATAGATACCTGCATATGCAGAGCCACTTGGCTGCAAGGTGATTAGCTAGCTTCATGGAAACACTTCATTTCACAAAGAACAGATTTCCATAAATCTAATACTTTTTACAGATGTTCTATACTTGAGGACCATTGAGAGTTATTGTTTAAGTTAATTTGAATGGCATAGAATATCTCAATATGTTGAGGCCTTGCCAATAATTGTCTGAGCGCGTAGGAGGACCATTTTGTTCTTACTACTAATTTACAACAAAAAATAAATAAATTCATGATCATTTCTTTTGACATAAACCGGACATTCTCTCTGCGCAACTGTAAACACTAATAAGACCACAATGGGCGACGTACGTGCTCCCTCAAGAGTTTTATTGTAGCTGCATTCTATGGACTAGATTCAAACTCAAGACTTCTTTCTGGATTAACTATGAATAACCCAAACAATCTAATACAAATGCTCTTGAGTAATGCTCATTAATTAAGGCAACCAACTAATATATTACTCATGATGTTCTACAATGATTAGCTCAATTGATAATTTCGCATGGTTTAAAAAAAAGTAAAAGAAAAAGTGGACCATAAATTCACTAAAATCTTTTATAAAAAAAAATCAATAATTTCACTAAAAGAATTAATTTATATTCAAATCTGGGATTGAGTAAAAACGAGGGTGAAAATGTTGGGGTTGAGTAAAAAATAATTGTCACTCACTATGTAGGATTCGAGCATTTTGTGGGTAGCAAAAGGTTATTATGGTAATTTCAGGGGGTGTATGAGGAATTTTGTGGGTGTGCAAAATTATTTTTTGTTAGCACCGTATAGGTCCAATATAACCAAACAAAACATGGAAGACAAATCTATCATCTAGTGGTGGCCAAAAGCAATCCAAAAACCAAACCGAACCGCCAAACTAAACTGAACCAAACAAAAAAAACTAAACTATAACCAACAGTTTTGAAACCAAACTAAAACAATTTTGTTTGGTTCATGAATAACAGTTCGGTTCAATTCGATTTAATGGTTTGATTTTTTTAGTGAAAAATTAGTTATGGTTTGGTTTAAAACCATAAAACCAAACCATTTTAACAATTCGGTTCAGTTTTAAAAACAAGTTGTTCAGTTCGTTTCGATTATTATAAATTTTGAAAACAATTTGATTCAGTTCGATTTTCCTACAAAACCAAATCATGTTCATCCCTTTCATTCATGATAGCTCAAAGTAGAGTCCAACATGTATAAAAGAAAGAGTACCGTAAATGCCGATTTCACTGGAGAAAATTCATTCTACTCGGTTATTCATGTTACTCAGTGCATACTTAACCAATACATAGTTATAATATAACCCCAATCCTGAAAACAATACGATTCCACTAGAACAACCACATAAACAGGCCATTTTGTAGTAAGACAATCAAAATTCAAATGCTAAAATTGGTATAAATTGCATCTACTGAATCTTGTCTTGAATAGACTCTTAAATGTGGCTTGTTGAAGAAAAGAAGAAAAAAAATAACCTTTCATTATCATCACTACAAAGATATTCATCTTAAACTTTGCTTTGGTACAATTGAACTTGCTCGCTCTCGGCTAAAACTAACTATACGTGGACAAAAATGTGACCGGCTGTAAAATATGAAATCCAACACTACAAAATTTCCTACCAAGTATAAAACTAAAGTGAGGCCCTATGAAGCACAGACACAAACACTAACATGTCGACACCGATAATAATTTAAAAAATGACATAAATCAATGTAATCATGTGTCGGAGTCGGACACTGATGTGTCTTTGACATTGGGACACGCGTATTCCGAGGAGGCCTATCATATATGACGGAAAATGTTGTGTGCTAACGACTTTGAAAGCTGGAAAGAAGGGACTTCAATGTCTCATAGGTCATAAAGACAATGCCAACGCCGGGAACAACCTTGTAGTACTCGGGCAAAATGCCTCGATATAATCCTCGTACCCCTTCATTACGAAATATGTGACCAAATGTCCCGAACAAACTACTGTAGACACGTGCTCGACCACCAACCCCTTGTAACTGCATCCTTCGTCTTACAAGATCCAATGGAAATGTGGCTGCAAGTTGCAAATAGTCAGTTAATGACACAATCTAGAGTAAGAATGAATCATGGAGATGTGGGCATTGCAAGAGACAATTAATCACAAAAGTTTCTATCGTATGTTTTCTTTGGGAAAAGAAAATCAATATGGACAACGAAATCTTACACTAGCTAGAGGTTCATTTTGAAGACAACTAAAACATTATGTGTTTTGCAAGAGACAATTAATCACAAAAGTTTCTATCGTATGTTTTCTTTGGGAAAAGAAAATCAATATGGACAACGAAATCTTACACTAGCTAGAGGTTCATTTTGAAGACAACTAAAACATTATGTGTTTTGCAAGAGACAATTAATCACAAAAGTTTCTATCGTATGTTTTCTTTGGGAAAAGAAAATCAATATGGACAACGAAATCTTACACTAACTAAGAGTTTCATTTTGAAGACAACTAAAATATTATGTGTTTCAAACGAGGGCACTTCAACAATATCAAATGTTTTCACGCCAATCATGGGAAATTTCAAAGCCAAACAAAACTACTGAATGGTATTCTATAGTCTACTAGTTGTTTTTGTTTGTTTTCCTGATTTATACATGTTTCTTGGTGGCTAATTTTTATGTAGCATCTATATTTGCATTCATCTTTCTTATCTTTCCAAAAGTTTCTTAAATCTTAATCGCACATGTGCATCGTGCAAGAAAGTCAGCTTATGTGATAAAATGCACTACATCAAGTCACCAAGCAGGCGACTTCTACAGGTATTCAAGAGTCGCATGCAATTGCTATGATAAGCTAAGCAAATCTATTAGAGTAGTATTAGATAGCATGTTTCACTTAGGCTTTGTTTGCGAGTTTGGAGGGGAAGGGAGGGGAAGGGAGGGGAAGGGAGGGGAGGGCTTTGGAGGGAGGGAAATAGAGAGAAAATTAGAAAAATCTTTTACATTTTTTGAGAAAGTATTTTTTATAGAGAATGAGAAATAAATATTTACGATTAATATATTATGAATTTAAGAATATTATAACAACATTAATTAAATTTGAAGAATTCATATAAACCCTCCAAACCCCCATCCAATACAATTTTTGAGTTCCCCCAAATTGGGGGGTTTTTGTGTTATGAAGAAAAAATAACCCTCCAAGCTTCTTCGCTCCCAAACTTCTCTATTCCTTCCACTTGTTTCTTCCTTTTTTCAAAACCATTCCCTCCCCTCCCCTCCAAACTCGCAAACAAAGCCTTAGCAAAAGAAAAAACAAGTCTCAAGAGCCAAAAAGTACCCACCTGTTGATGATACAATGCCCGAAAGACTTCCACAAGCGAGACTGACCATGGCAGTAGAATCATCCGGCCTAAATCAGAAATAAATAAATAAATAAATAAATAACTAAAAAGACCATAAATATTGACAAAACCATATGCACCAAGTAAGAAGTATCTTTTAGCATAAAGAGCACCTCAATTCAGTGCAAGTACATATATTCACCTTTGAGACTTCCAAAAAGAACGCAAGCTCTCGTAAACGGAGAAACTTAGAGCTATGCTAGGCCCAACACCCTGCAAGATACAAAATAAGTAGTAATGTCAGTTGTAAGGTAAAGCAGGGATCAACATTATGAAACAAAACATAACAACTAAATATGCATCATAAACACACCAACAATGTTGCACCAAGTCCCTTATACATTCCGAAGAACCCTTCTTCTCTGCAAATGGTACTAAATGCATGTGAGATTCCCCTGTAGTATATGACACTTCTCTGCATTGAAAACATCGAATAACTGTCTCAACTAGCGGTAAAAATAAACTCAAACAGAAGAGATGTTACAAATTGGATAAGTGCAAGTTAAAATATACCTAAGACAAACAATTGAGGGCCTTAAAATAGTAAAAAAAAAAAATCAACAAGAAAGTCGCAATTACCTGGGCTGCAAGTCGTGTTCTTACTAAATCCAAAGGATATAAGGCTGCAGCAGCTGTCATACCTGACAAACCACCACTGACAAAGTGCACAAAGACGTCACTACTAGCCTTTGCTCTATGATTCTCCCCCAAAACAGAATACAATAGCTGAAAGAAAACAAAACGAGATAAGATTAATTAAAAAATGAGGAACACAAGCTCCAAATTCTGAATTACACACATTATGTAAAGAGCATTAGAGCTTACATTCTTGTAGCATTCATAGGTATAGAAATTGACTGCAGAATAAGGGAGACGATGAGCTATTGTCACCAAATTTCCTTTCCAAAATGCTCTAAATCCTTCTTCATTGACAATACGTTGAGCCTCGTACAAAAGGCTAGGCTTACTCAGTGCTGCGACATGGCCGACATCAAAATGCATACCTTGCACCTGATAAAGTTAAGGCACATAAATTATTCAGATAAACAAATCTTCTTAATGAGACAATCAACTTACATTACACTTTAGTAATATGAAATGTCATTAAACATAAAGAACAGATGTTATAATATGGAATCATGATTAACAGCAGACAATCAATTAAATTTTTCAACAAATAAATAAATAAACATTAGCCTACAGAAGAATAAATATTATCGAAAATGGCGTCTCTACACATTGAAACAACTAATGCCAAAATTTCGCTGATAATTTACACTGTCATTGTGAGTCAGCTATTGCATTCTGAATTCTGATAATTAATCTTATTGTTTACTGCATATCTGGATTCAACATACTTGGCTGTTCTCGAGTACTATAGATTTTACCTCCAAAATTTCAACATTACTCGAGTACTCGAGTACTTAAATTATTATTTTTTCGTCAAGTAGCCTAGTGGCTAGAATTCCACACTGAAAGCGTTCGAATTTAAACTCTTGCATATAAAATGCGATGTCCCTACCAACTAACCTAAGCTCATGAGGAGCTAACAAACATGAATTTTAACCTTAAATTTATTGTCAAACTATATACACATATATCCAAATATTACATTCAACCTCACTTTTAATGATAAAATCAATTTTACAAAATGAATCAAATTCAAAATAATTTCCATCACCATAAAATGAAACACACTTAAATGTGAGAAACATAACAATTTATATAATTACGAAAATAAAAACCTGAAATAGAATGGTGAGTCGAGCAAGAGGAGCAGTGCAGGTTTTTGCAAAAGCACCAGCAACACCACCAGCAAGAAGCTGAGAAACCGTTCCAATCTGTGATTGTTGATTATTCAAAACTCTCTGTCCTCCTTCAACCACCGTCCCCATTGTTAGACCCCCAAATTAATTTATTGATTAATTAATTATCGTTGTTTTTGAATAGAATGGGTGAAGGAATCAGAGAAGATGGAAGGAAATTGTGAAGAAAAAAGTGAAAAGTAAAAAGTGATTGAAAAAGGGTTTATGAAGGAACGGAAAGAGTGAGAATTTGAATTAGGGTTTTTCGGAGATGGACGGCCAACATGATGCGGTGGTGTTTGTTTGTTTGTTTGTTTGTTTTTTATCATAATTAATAACATGGTTAAGGACATTAGATTAAATTTGTTTGGAAAATAATAGTAAATAAAAGAATAAATTTGTTTGGTTAAGAGTGAGAATTTGTTCAATTCTAAGAAAAATATATTTGTTTGATATTTTAACCTTTATCTTGTGTTTTTCTTTATTTTCGAGATAACTAATCCTTAAAAATAATATATATATGGGGAGGGATCAAATTACACTGGTGTAACATTTGAGTAATATTACACCGTTCAATAACGCTTTAACGAATTCAAATTTCACAAAATTCACCGTTGGATTTAAAGTTTATATCGTATAGATCATCTATGTTGAGTTTTACAAAAATCTAAAATCGTTTGACATGTTTTTGAAACACATAAAGATTGACGGTATTCAATAAAAACGCATAAACCGTTAATTTTGATGTGTCTCAATAACATATCAAACGATTTTAGATTTTTGTAAAACTCAATATAGATGATCTATACAATATAAACTTTCAATCAAACGGTGGATTTTGTAAAATTTGAATTCGTTAAAGCGTTATTGAGCGGTGTAACATTACTCAAATGTTACACCGGTGTAATTTGATCCCTCTCCCCTATATATATATATATATATACTCTGAAAAATTACGCAACCTAAGGAAGCTATTTTTCACATTAATAGTTCTAAAGTTTTACTCCCTCCGTTCTTTTTTAACTGTCTGTTTAAAATAGTAACATCAAATTACGAAAGCGTATTTTTCATCTTATTTTTCTATTATATCCTAATTTTAATCCACCAACAAATTTCTATTTTTTTGGACACACTTTCTCTTTGCAATAAAATATAGTATTATGTATAAAAAAAAAATTTAAAAAAATAGTTTTTCAAATATATAGTATTAATTAGTTTTATTGAAAAATATAAGAGTGGTTGACAAAGGGTACAATTGACAAATCGTACCCTTAAAACACCAAATAAATAGTTAAATAGGAACGATAAATCTGATGTTTTTAGACAGTTAAAAAGAAACAGAAGCAAATGATTTACTTCGCTAACTTCAGCTTAACCGAAGTCAATATTATAATAGAACTATAATATTATAACAGAACTGGAAAGGGCATACCTGTTTTATTCCAAAACTGACTTTGGACTAGCATGTGAAATTGATCGATATCTCTAATTAATGCACTAGAATTGGAATGAATTATTTGATTTTGAAATGGTGGTTTATAAATGATTGTCTTAACTCATGGTGGTAAGCTGGTAGTTGGTAATTGTTGAAGATGAATGGCCGATTTCTATTTTCTTTGGGGAAAAGGGTACCTGCAAAAATGTTTGCACTCAACGCTCAAGTTAGTATTTGAATGAGGAATTAAGTAGTATTCGAATTGGATGCGCGGGAATTGGATACCTAGGGACTGATGTATGAGTGTTTTAATATGAGGACATTGGGGTTTAGGATATAATGGGGTCCCCCATGTTGGTGGATCAGCCATATGTGATATGTGACACATGTCATGTCCTTTGCATTGGATTGTCCTTTATACTTAGGAGGCACGTTTGGGATCTTGGAGCCTCTTCGTCTCTACACGTGCTCATAGTATGGGACTGTGGTCGTTGTGCCACGTGATTGTCTTTATTGTTAGGGAATCAAGAGGTAGACTTTTAAAACTCTTTTAAAAATCAGTCTCAAGAGCGGAAAAACCCATTTTCCTAGAACACTTAGAACAACGAGAATCACTATAAATTTATATGTTTACCTCTTGAAGCGTCGAGGAGTTTGATCACGAGTGTTGCACGAACGACAAGTGACCCTACTCAGTCCGCACGAACAGCCCTTCCGTCTATAGTGCTAGCCGTGAATGATTGGAAGTAGAGAACCATAAATCCTAGTGCGGCTAGGTTTTCTGAAACTGTTTTTAATTACATGAATAAAATAAGTCACCCCAAGTATTCTATTTATGGAACCACTTGTGTGTACCATACCGTATGGTGTACTGTATTTCTCACTTAATCCTACCGTACCTTACGGTGTACCAAATTATAAATGAATTTCATCCATTTAATTAATCTCTCTTCTATATATTCTTATGTGTGTAACCATGTAGGTTCTCACAATGTTGGCAATAATATTAAGTCATATATTTAATATTATAAACAATGAGCAGTATCTAGCAAGACATCACTGTTACCCAGGCGACGAGAATGTCATGTTATCTGACGTAACCTTTATGTGATAATAACTATGTATAATTACTCGTTTACCTTTATATCTAAATAAATTTAACTCAAGACATAGTATGTGTCATCCATGTATAGTCCAATTATTATATTCCTTGATACCTGAGTATACTTAATCCAAGTCCAATATCTCATATTGACTTATTCCGAAGTGGCCACACACTTTTAGTCATACTCGGTCAAGGGCCCCAGAGATTCATCTATTCAAAAACAAAATCGACCGAACAATTACTAAAATACAGTATTTATTTTTATTTTTAATTTTGAGCACTTCTTATACTCTTCACTTTGTTAATTTTATCTATCTTTGATAGCGGAAAAAAATATTATATTTTACAAATTTAAGTTTGTAATATGTTGACAAAGGAGATGTGAAAGATAATATTATACATTTTTCTTAATTTTTACTTCTCATCTACTATATATTATTGTTGTTGGACTTACAAATTTGAAACAAAGTAACTGCATCTCATTATTTTTATTGTATCCTTTGTTGCGATGAGTGCGAAATATTGAACTATTTGAAGAATAATAATTTTTTGATCAATGAAAGTTTAGATTTAATAACAAAGCTTCTGAATTCAATGATCTCATTGAGTAGATCAACTCCACAAATTTTTATAAAAATTCAAAAAATGTAGTTATGTATTTTAGACTATTAAAATTCAACGGTTTTTTCCAAAAGGTTTTCATACGTTCAATTGAAGTGTTCATTAAAAGTATCAAACGATTTTGAATTTTTATAAAAATTTGTGGAGTTGATCTACTCAATGAGATCTTTTAATTTAACGGTTGGATCTAAGAAATATAATACCGATATTGAGTTATTAAGCAGAGTAAGTCAATGGAGACTTACTCCTAGAGTCAATGGATCCCTCCTCATATATATATATATACACATACATATATATACTCCTTTAGTCTCAAAATATAAGTAAAAGTGAGTCAAAGAAACTTGATGTATTTGGTTAAAGATTTGGACCAAATACATTCACTTTTTTTTTTTTGGTTTTCACCATCAGTTGAATCTGGTTTGGGGGTCAGTTCTGGCATCACGTGGTTTCAGCCCCCTCCCGATCGTAGTTGCGGGGGATCGAACTATGGTTTTGCCTACCAAGTTCAGCGCCAATCACCACTGAACCAACTAATGATTTTTTTTGACACAAACAAAATGATATTCATTCATTCAAATCGATAGATACATCAAATACAACCACATATTCAACTTCGCTAAAAACATAAAGGATGAATCTGCGAACAAACTCACAGCATCCGAATTAATAGCATACAACGACAAAATGTCTACTACAAATAATATGATAGAATTAAAATCACCGGAATATCCATGCTTCCGGATCTGCAACGTTGATGCCCAAATCATTGATTGAATTTGTAATCGACCAAAGATAATCTTTCGAGAAGAATTAAATGAACACCGCAACAATACGAGAAATCAAATAACGCTGCACAAGACGACGACCAACACAACGCCGCACTTAGACGACGAAATCACACAAAAAAACACAAAAGAAAAACTTAATCTATGTGAAAATCACTTATTATAGTGAAAGAAAAGTACAAAAAAGGTGTAGAGGGGGTGATTCTAGGCCAAAAATGACCTAAAACCACTCTTCTATGATGAACAAAGAGAACTTGGAGACAAACTTTTTTTCTTCTAAGAAACTACGGCCGGCGTTATTTTTTTACTTAACCAACTAATGATTATTCACTTTTGTTGATCAACTTTTGCTTTTATTTTGGGACGGAGAGAGTATATATATATATATGGTTATGATCAAATGACATCAACTAGTTTGACACCAAATGTTACACTACTCAATAATACTTTAACGAATTCCAATTTTACAAAATTCATCATTGGATTTGAAGATTATATCATATAAATCATCCATTTTAAATTTTATAAAAATCTAAAACCGTTTAATATGTTATTGAGACTCGTCAAGATTAACGGTATTCAATAAAAACGCATAAACCGTTAATCTTGATCAGTCTCAATAACATATCAAATGATTTTAGATTTTTATAAAACTTAACATAGATGATCTAACTAGCGTTATTGAGCGGTGGATTTTGTAAAATTTTAATTCGTTATAGCGTTATTGAGCGGTATAACATTTGGTGTCTAACTAGTTGGTGTCATTTGATCCTAATCGTATAAAATATATATATAAAATAGTAGGAGTGACCTTTCATTTTTTAAATTGTAGGTAATCTTTTTGTTTCTATACAAGTCTTCTCTCCCCGACTTTATGGTTCCGTTTGGATCGATGAAATATAATGGAATGAAATATAATAATGTTCCATTGTTTGGATTTGAAAAATAATAATGGAATGAAATGAAATATAATGGAATGAATTTCATCTCATACCATTATTTGTCATCAATTTTGTTCCTCTACTTTTAAAAATATCCAAATAATAAAATAAAATATTTATTTCATTCCACTCCATCACATCCCACTTCACTCTTCCACTCCACTTCATTCCATTATATTTTATCAATTCAAACGGTACCTAAGAAAATCTTTTACGATAGCCATGGAAGCCTCAACCAGACAAACAAAAGATCTGGAAAGATTTTATTTTGCTTACGATTGAAGGGCAAAGATTTCTCAAAACCCAATCTTCTCTAGTCTCAAATCCAATACCCTCCATCCCTGACAATTGTTTTCCCAATATGATGAAAATGAAGTAAAACTCCATCGATGTGAATCAAAAGCCACTGATTGCATTTACCCCTTTAAAAACTTGAAAGTGGGGAAGGAATAAAAAACTGAAACATTGAGAAACAAGAATTTTTGCAACAATAAAACTACAGGTCCCAATTTTCAAAGGGAGAATAAAAAACATTTAAAAATGGATATATAAAATTCAAATCGATGCATCCACACTAATAGTAGAGTAGTTATAGAGCACCCTCCATGGACAAAACCTATGGGTCAATACACAAACGACGATTGGCGAAATTCAAAATTCCATTACGGCTACACCTCCGAAAGGGGATCTACACTTCTTTTCTCTCTTCCTCGAAAATCAGTGGCATGAGTTCAAGCGATAGAGATTAGAGGTTATGAAGGTACAAGTTCGCACGAGAACAAAATAATAAGCAGTGCCGGCAGCGCCACCATCAACAACACAACCACACCATTTTTACTGATTTTGCAAACTCAGATCTACAACCAGCGAGAAATTAACTAGATATTGAATCCATTTATTTTTTTGTCGTGAATCCAGTTATGTGAAACATTAAAATGTTCTCTAAAATATAGTTGAATTTAACAAAATAAAATATATTAATTTTTAAGTGAATAAATTCTGATAGGTCCATAAATAATGTTTAATATAAAAAAATTAATAACCACTATTTATAAACTTATCAAAATTGTCTACTTCGACCGTTATACCAATATATATCAAAATAAAATGTATATCGAAGAATTCAACTTATTTTCAACCGGTATATCACCTATCCGAGAGAAATTCAAAAATTACAAGACTTGATGTCAACTCTCAATGCTACATAAGCAAACAGTCACTAGAGCATATGATATATTCTCCAACTCCAAGATACTAAGCGTGATTTGCAACCAGTGGCATAGCTGCATCGTAAGAGCCAAAAACATACACGAATATGAGTAATAGGAAACATATGTTCTAGTGGAAAACATGTACACATAGTTAAAATACACAAATTATTTACATTATTCGTTTTAATATAATTATATCGTTTGCCGTTTCAAAAAAAAAACAAATTATTTACATTATACACATATCGTAAACACAATGCATATATAAGAACATAATTACTACAAGAGATTTCACAATTTATAACAAAGTATACATGGTAATGTACAATGCTTTGTTATGCTCACTTTTATGGAACACTTCTCATGACAAATGGTAAAAATCTATTTCCCAAGTTGCTTGGATAAAAGACGTGATATTATGCCAACATTAGGTAGTAGGAGGATCATATATAGTTGTGTGCATGCCCTCATAGACCCACTCGACTAAACGTCTTTCTATCGAATCATTAGGTAAAAAATTTCATCTTAAAAGTGATATATGGCTAAAAATCATGATACTTTCTGCTGCTTCTTGTAACGCCCCGAACCTGAGACTGCTAATAATTTAATTTTCAAGATGCTTTTTCGAAAATTCTATTTAAGAGACATTATGCATCAGATAAAAGAACTATAAAATTGGACCCAATATCAAAATTATTATAAAGGTGAATCATAGTAACTTCTTTTATAATAAAATACATTAGCTTTAAAAATAAAGTAGCAAAACTTCTTAGACTCTAAGACTCCTTCCCATGTGTCACAATCAGAGCGGGCTCCACTTGACTCGATCTCGAAACTCGACAACCTGTAGATACTTCGATTTCACAATCGCAGGGCCAAACCAGACAAGACAAAAAGAAAGAGGTGAGAATACATTCACACAAGCATCGGTGTATTAACACACAAGAATAGGGAAAACATAAAACACAAAATATCATCCTTTGGGACGATCAAACACATAAGCAAACACAACATCATAAACATAGCAAGTCAATCAATCTAAATTCAACTCAATTAGACAATGGATGCAATGCGATCTAGACTCTCTAAATGCATGTGGTACCAAGGTCGGAGGTCAGAATTATATTCCTGAAAACACTCCTCAACACCGAATCAACACCGATTTATCAACACCGAATTATCAACACCGAGGACTGGCACATGAATGAATGCATGAACATATATTCCGACACCAATTAAATGCTCAAACAATGAATCAAACAACAGCAAAATGAATAACAACTAGAATTGAAAACTCAAAAACAACACCGTCAATTACACCTTCGTATCAACACCATTAACATCAATTAATAACAACACCGTTAAACAACACCAAATAAGCCAAACACCAATTAATCTCAACACCAAATAAACTCGACACCAATTAAACTGAACGCCAAATTAACTCGACACCAATTAAACTCAACACCAAATTAATTTAACATCAACTAAGTCAAACTCTGATTACACTCACAACTATCACTTGAATTCTTTTAATTAAACTTTTGACTTCTCTACCTAGCAACTAAGACCATCCCAAAACAACCCCAACACAATGTAAAATTTAATAGAATCTATCTCTCAAATTTATTAGAAAATTTCTTTATATTATTTAAAAAGGATGATTTAATTTCTAATTTTCTTTAACACATTAGCACCTATTTGGATATACTATCTCTCTTTAAAATAAATAGTACCTACTGTATCCATGCTCACTAAATCCCATCTATATTATAAGACCCTAAAACGTTTCTTTAGAACCTGACATTAAACTCAAGATTGAGTTATGCTCCTGTAACATAGTTTACCACAACTCATTAATTAGACCACAAGAATATACAATCCACATGTTTTGCATAAGACAGAATCGACAACTGGTCTATAATTATAAATTAAAAAAAATAAGAGTTTATCCTAATATTTCCACTTAAACCATATTTTCAAGTAATCAAATTGAGTCCCTAAGAAGCACGTTAAATACTCCTATTTTAAACATGGTAGTTATATTGATTCAAAGAACACTGAATAATAAAATACATCTTAATTAATCAAAACCAAAAACGTATATCATAGACCGGAATATATAGTTAATCCTCTTTTTATTAGTTTTCTTCTAAGAGACTATTGTCCTACACTCCTAGCAATCTCATAACAAAATCAAATATGAAATTGCACACCAAAAACAAAACACAATTAAAGGATTGATAAGAGAATCAAACACCAAGAAAAAGAAAAGAAAAATAAGGGAAAAGGGAAGGAGGGCAAGGTCCCCTCGACTACTCTTATGGTTAACACTACCCCTGTGCGTGAACAATCTCCCCCCTTATCTCGAATTCGCAGAAATGTGCTCCATCTAAAGTGGGATATCTACGGTGCCCTTGCTCCTACGGTCGTTCAGCAACAAACGGAATCGAATTCCGACTTCGGATGAGAAAGTTATGACTATTTTAGTATTGCTCTCCAATTTCACTATTTGATCGTAAAAGCTACATGAATTTTTGTTTCTAAATTGTGGTAATCCTAATTCTAAGTTATTTTGCTCCATTTATAGAGGAAGATTATGGTTTTCTTTTCCTAAAAGCAAGCAAGATTCAAAACAGATTTGTTTCTATTTTAATTCCCTAAAAACTCTCATCTTATTCTCCAAAAAAAATAATTCATATCTTTTATTTTCATGATATGTTCCTAAAATATATTTCAAAATTATATCTCTAAAACATGATTCTAAAATATACCTTACTTAATTCTATTTTTCAAATAATTGTCCCGGTCTCACTAAATTAAATAAATTCTAACTTATCAAATAATTTACTTAACACAAAAACACCTAAATAAACTATATTCTAAGTAAATAACTACTTCTTAATTTTGGGGTGTTACACTTCTATACGAAGGCTCTGTCAACTAACCGATTATCCTAAAAGTTTAAGCTGTTAGGATTAGTTACATCAATGATTTTATACTATTTCTAACACGCTCTCTCACGCAAGAGCTCATTTGGGCTTGAAGCGTGGATAATGCATAGGCCCACCTACCATATGCTTAAATTCCACTTTTTAATTAAAAAGTGAGGAGAGCGGGGATCGAACTCTAGATTACTTAGTCATAGAGGCTTGATACCATATCAAATAACTGATTATCCCAAAAATTTAAGCTGTTAGGATTAGCTACATCAATGGTTTTATATTATTTTGCTCAACTACATTTAGAATCACTATCACTTTTTTTTTTTGAAATACCCATTATTAATAGTTAATAATTAATATTGTTAGTTTTTGCCGATGGTAGTAATTGAAGCCCTAACCTTCTTCACTCCCTAACACATCCATTTCTTAACACTATAACTCGTAAGAAATTTCATGCATGAATGATATATATCCACACAAACCATAGCCATCAAACCATCACAAGGTACGAGGAATCGTCATCCTACGTCATTTAGCACGGTAATACACACTCTTTAGTTTTTAATGATATTCCTGTTCGTGACAGGGGCGGCCCTAGCACGGTAATTTAAAGTGGCTAGGTGCATATTTCAGAAGAAAAAAAAAATGTACACACAAAAAAAAGGTTTGTCTTATCTCAAATATAAACAGAAATTCATGTATCTTCGGATTTTGTGTTTTTTTAATAAATGATTCATTTTTAATATTCGGTGCAAGGCCTCCAATTGTCGGGACCGGCCTTGGTTTGTTAGAAACAAATGTTTGATTTTTGAATTTTTAAATTCTGGAATATGAGGTGCATATAGCAATTATGTAGGTGTATGATTAGTAAAAAGCATAATATTATGAAGCAGAAGGTAGGGTCATGTATATAGTCGTATGGCACAAAAATTAAACTTCCTCATATTTCCAAAGTCTGAAAAATATACACAAAATAATTTATTTAACTCATTCATATCTTTTATTTTGTCAAAAAAAAAAAAACTCATTCATATCTTTTATTAAAAAAAAAAGAAAAACTCATTCACATCTAAAATCATATGTTCTTAAAATACTTGCACTAAATCAAATATGCATAAAATCATCATCACACCATTTAACAAGCACGTCTTAAGACTCAAATTAGCCTATTAATACTTCTTCACAACCAACACAAGACCTCTTTTCATGGGGCATTCAGGCTACAATGAAGAAATTTTGAAAATTGAGGTGTCACAGAAGTTAGCAATATACTTTCATAGTATGTTTAACACGATTCTAAGACTATCATAGAAATTGAAAAGTTAGGTAAATATATAGAAGTGCGAGAGAAATTAGGGGTGTCAATATTATCCGTTTATCCATTATCCATCCAATCCATTTAAAAATTTATCCATCCAATCCATCCATTAGTAAAAAAGTTGGTTAATGGATTGGATTTGATCCATCCATTTAATTAAATGGATGGATCCAATCCATCCATCTTAATTTTAAAATCCAATGGATAATTGATCATTATTTATTTTAAATCCAATGGATTGTCACTTTTTAAAAAATAATAAAATTCTTTAAAAAATAAATAATAATAATAATAACACTAAAATAAATAAAAAACAAACAATCGGCCGAAAATTGAAAACACAAAAAATCGGCCGAAAACACAAAAATCGGCCGAAAACTCAAAAAATCGGCCGAAAACACAAAAATTGGCCGAAAACCCAAAAATCGGCCAGAAACACAAAAATTGGCCGATTTTTGGGTTTTCGGCCGATTTTTTGAGTTTTCGGCCGATTTTTATGTTTTTGGCCGATTTTTTGAGTTTTCGGCCGATTTTTGGTTTTCGGCCGATTTTTTGAGTTTTACTGGATTTTTTGAGTTTTATGAAATTTAAAAATAATATTTGAATTAATTTTGTTGGATGGATTGGATATCCATCCATTAAAATGATGATAATGGATGAATTAGATGGATTTTATCTCTAAATGGATGGATTGGATTGGATTTTTTGATCTCATTTTAATGGATTGTTAATGGACAAATGGATTACTTTGATCCATCCATTAACAATCCAATCCAAATCCATCCAATCCATCCATTTTGACACCCCTAGGAGAAATCATAAGAATATATAATAACATTAAAAACATGCAACAACATTATGATGAGCAAAGAAAATTAAAAAATAGGACATGATAGAGGATTATTTTTGAACTTAACTGTGAGCACAAACACATTCATTTTGAACGCAATTCATAGCGTAATGAAGGGGGCATGGAAAATATAGACAATTAAAGTCAGAATTACATGCTCTTGTAATGTTTTTTGGTGCAAAGGCTAAAGAATTACTCCTTCCTGTAATGTGAAAAAAATAAATCAAAATTAGATAGGAGGGTGAAAGATTGTGTATGTGTTAAAAAGAGAAAGCGAGAATGAGTTTAATTACCACTAACGTCGACTACAACATGAACTAAGGAAACAAAAAGGATCATAGTGTAAACAAATTTGGGAAATTCAAACATTTCTTCACATTTGCATGTAACAAATGGAAAATTATTTGATCAATTTGTGCGATAAAAAATATGATGCTATATATCTTTACTTTTGTTATATATATAGTTCTGAATACTATCTTATTGCAAGAAATCCTTCATTGCAATTAGAAATAATTAACAAATTAAAGTGTCTCCTGGGAGTGTGCTCCTTTTTAAGGTTTCATGTGTTAATTTAGGTGGACAAATTTAACTTCTTAAAAAAAAACAAATTAAACTATCTTTAAAGTACATTGATGTGTCATATTTGTCACATTAGCTCATGTAATTGATCACTTGACCTTAGAATAGAACTAACATAAAAATATTTTGGTTTCATTCTTGTTTACCGAACTTTTATTATTCTTATTATTTGGGTTAATAGTAGCATTTTTTACCCCGTGAGTTTTGGTTTTTCTAACCGTAAATTTGTTTTTAATTTGCAATTCTACCATTGTAATTTAAAGATTTCTTGTTTATATTGCCTTCTATTATTATTAGTATGTTTGTCCATGTCGTGCACGAGATTATTTATTTTAATATTACTTGTGTTTATTTTAAAATATTATTTGAGTAATTTGATTCAAAATTCTATGATGAAATTGAGATGTTTTTTTGCATTATATGAGTTTAAAGATGTTATAGGGTAGAGCGAGATTGAGAATATTTATGATACGCATAGATTAAGGCTCCGTTTGGCCCGGCTTATTTTTAACTTTTTATTTTAGCTTAAACGAAATAAAGAAGTATAAAATTATATTTAACACTATTTCTTCTTAAAAGTATTAGAGAAATAAAGTAAAGAACTAAAAAATGCAAAAAAGTAAAGTCAAACACAATTTTTTCCTTCTTTACTATTTTTAAGGAGAAGAAAAAAAGAGGAAAATAAGCCGGGCCAAACGGGGCCTAAGATTGATTGACATGATGTGGACCGTATAAAAAAGAGAGGAAAAAAATTAGGTTAAATAATTAGATTTAGGTTTGCGAAATGTCTAAAAAGCTTATAAAATTAATGATTATAAAAAAAATAAAAACTTATTTAAAATGTCTAAAAAAACAAAAATAATAATTATAATTAAAACAAACCTTTACCTTTAGTTCACTTTTTTTTTATGATTTTTAAAAAATGAATAATAATAGTAAAATAACAATAAAAAATAGGTGAAAACTAAAAAAAGGACTAAAGTGGAATACAAATCAGGGACCTTACACTTATAACCCCTTGAACACTCTCTTTTTTATCAAATGAGCTAATTCACATATTTGAAAAAAAATACAACAAAACTAATATGATAATAACTGGCCAGGAAAAATTTAGAGTACTATAAGTTCTGTTAGATCAGATCTTTTTGGATATTTTAATTGAACATTTTAAAAAGAATAATAAAGACGCTAGACACTACAAGAAATATGACTTTTAGCAACAATTTTTTTTGTTACAAGTCGTTCGCAAAATTACCCAAGATAGTTTTGCCAGCGCGATTTGTAACAACTTTTAATATTTAGTTCTTTTGATCTCAATTCTCTTTCTTTTTATACGAGCTTAATATTTAGTTCTTTTCCCACCGTAAGGGACTATCCCTTATTTGTTAGATCAAATTCTTTTTGATAGTCTCAATTCCTTTACTTTTAACCGAATTTGATTTAGTTCTTCAGACTTTAAGAGATTGCCTCTCTTGCATTAGACAAAATCTCTTTGAATATTTTAATTGGACTTTTTAAAAAAATAGTTATGATGTGATGAGGTCTAAAATTTTGGTTTCAATTGTTTTACATTTTACACTTGCTTGATTTAGTTTTTTTTTTTTTGTTGGCTTGATTTTGTTCTTACCGTTAGATCAAATCCATTTTGTTTTTAGTTGAAACTTTTTTACATAATAATTAAGATACAAGACTTTAGATAGATGGTCTTAATTGAGTTCTTCAACCCCATATATATATATAAGAGATTACTCTCTTCCATTACAATAAACCCCTCTTGATAGATTACTCTCTTCAATTACAATAAACCCTATTGATTTTACCGGTGTAACATTTGAGTAATGTATTTGAGTAATTTTGTCTCTTAAGGTACAGTAATGTATATGTTTGTCCCTACAGCTCATAGAATTGATCTCACATAAAAAAACAATACTTCTAATATATGTATATTGAATCCGATCCAGAAATTGGAAGGTGGATATTTATTTTTTCTCTTTCGTATTCAAATAAGATGTATATCGAAGAATTCAACTTAATTATTTCCAACTAGAATATCACCTATCCGAGAGAAATTTGAAAATTACAAGACGTGACATCAACTCTCATGCTACATTAGCAAATAGTATTTCCCGGAATACGACATAATCTCCAACTCCAACTCCAACTCTCCAAGATACTAAGTGTGATTTGCAACCAGTGGCACAGCTGCATCGTAAGAGCCAAAAACATACACGAATCATATGAGTGATTGGAAACATGTTGTAGTGGAAAGCATGTAAGAACACATAGTTAAACACACAATTTTTTTTTTTTTAAAGATTTCTTGTTTTTAGTCCCTGGAATATAATTCAAAGTTAATTTCTTTATATTTACTCCCTAGTAGTACTTGGTAGCATTTGACAGGGAGTAAAACCAAAACTTGTTAAACTGGCATGCCAAAGGGGAAACAAAAACTCGATCGCTCAAAAGGCAGAGAGCTGCCAAAGTGTGTTAATATTTTTTGAACAAATCTTTTTTTTAATAAAATGCATAGTTAATTGAGCTACAAATTAATTGAAATTGTATGATAGGACCAAGGTGAGGTGATGATTCCATCATTATAATAAACTAGAGAATTTCAATATAACTTTTCACCTTTGCATATATATAATAGAATTTTTTTTTATTAATTTGTAATTAAAAAAATTCCATACAATTACTTCATATAAATAGTTTGTAACACTTTCTTAAGTACGATGAGTCACATTTGTCCCTTAGTTAACTCAATATATTAATAACTTGACCTTAGTAATTAGTAAATATATCACAATTCACAAATCATCCTTTCAATATTTTTTATTGCTTTTATGCCTTATTATGGCAAATAGGATAAAAAAAGAGTATCAAATGAATGAGCAATAATTGTAAATGGCGAACCCAGCACCGTCAGTCTGTCACCTCACGACCTTCTCCACCTCTCTCTCGTGGAATTTTTGTCTTCTGTGAAAATCGAACTATGTATTATAGGGTTTAAGTACATGTTCAATCCATTTTCATTACCAATTGAATTACTAACTCAATTGGTACTAGAAAGGGGTTGGAGAAGGTCCTAAACTGATAGTGTCGGATCGTCGAAAGTCCGAGCTGTTACAATAATAGTGTTGAACAAAGGAAACTTAACTGTGTGAAAAATAGACCAATGAGATAACTTTAGAGATTTTGTCGTTATTGATTGCAACTAATTTGTCGATGCATCAAAGTATTGATGTGAGTTTCTAACAAATTAAAAAAATCAACAACATACACTATAGTTTATAATGTCTTATTGACAATTCTATAGTATTGATGTACATCATATCATATTTAATTAATTAATGCATCCATCTTCATCTCTCTATAAATGTGACGGAAAAGTGTGACATTTTTCTAACTCATCGTACTCTGGATGTCTAACCCCTAGTAGGCATCTCAAAGTATTATCTCCACGGCTTAGTCCATCTAGACCCACTGTGAGACTAATTAATTTGGACCCACTGTCACACTAATCCTCGAGTCAGCAATGAGGCATTAGTATTAGTAATTTTTTCTAACAGAATTGTGCTACCATTCAAATAAGCGACTCCACAATTAAAACTGGGTTGTTTATAATTATAAGTGTGAGTGAGTGACACCTTAAATAAAAAAATAGTTATATACCGTAGTAATTATAAAAAAATAAGTTTTATTTTTAAAAAGAGTAGTATAATATAAAACTATAAATAAAATATTTTGACTTCTTAGAGTCTTACAATTATCTTAATTCAAATTAAAATCCAAATTAAAATCGACTCCGATATCACAATATCGTGTCTTAATTCCAACCCAAATTTAAACGTAAACAATAATACAACATGTTTTCAAGAACACAATATAGACCATATAGAATAATTTTTGACTCTATCTTCGTGAACAAACACCTCAATATTACTCCTCAGTTTAGTCCTAAGGATAACCTGCATATAATTTATACAAGAAAAACAGAGAAAACAAAGGGGTGAGATACATACCGTGTCACTTAGAATGGCCTAACAACATTAAAGGAAGTAATACATAAAGATAGGATTAAAAAATATTTTAGTCTTTATAATTGTACGATTTTTTTTTTTTTTTTGTATTATGTCCCATTTGGAATAACTTATTTTTGAGTTTTTCTAAAACAGCTTATACAAATAAATAAATTTTTATGTATTATTATAAGTTTATCAACTTAGTTTATGAAAAAATAGTTTATAAGAATATAGTTTTCATAGAAGATAAAGTTGTTTGGTGAATCTTACTTCTTTTATTTTAAAAAAATGTTAAAAGTTGTTTTTTTTTTTATAATTATAATAGAGTTTAAATATGTTTGATGATAAGATAAAGATGTTTTTTTTTTATAAAAATACTTATTTAAAGATGGAGTGAAAAAAAAACATTTTTTTGACATTAAAAAAAACCTTATTTAAATAAATTAATTAGATAAATAATAGTAAAGTGGTTGCAAAATAACTATTATCATCTTATCTATACTAATATATAAAGGGGATACAAATTTTTGGGATGGCTTTTTTATTATTCCTATTTTACCCTTAAAAAAAAATTAAGCACAACTTCCACATAAAAGTAGGTTTTCAGTTTTTTTATAGTAAAAAAAAATAAATATTTTTTTCTTCTTAATAACTAGCCACAACAAAAAAGGAGGTTAAGTAGTTATAATTAAATAAGTCCAATAAAAAAGGAGATTAAGTAGTTATTTATATTTGCACAATAGAGAATATTGATCACATCAAAAAAAAAAATAATAATATCGATCACACAAACGGGCACGGGACGTGCCCGTTTGGCGGCTAGTTTTAATAAAACTCTTTTATTAGTATTTTTCTTTGAAATATAGAAGCTGTTTTTTTTCTTTCTTACTAGAGCTTTTAAAAATTATTGTTTGGTTTAACTTATTACTTCTAAAAAAAGAGAAGAAAGAAAAAAACTAGGCCAAACAATTTATATTATAAACCACATATATCTATTTTTTAATTTATCAAAAAAATCAAATTTATTTATAAATATAACCAGGAGGGAGTAATCTTTTTTTTTTTTTTTTTGGTTTTCACCACCAGTTGAATCTGGTTCGGGGGTCAGTTCTGGCATCAAGTGGTTCCTGCCCGGAGGGAGTAATCTTTAAAACATCATATTATAGTATAAATACTAATAGTATTAAAAATATTTTGTTTTCAACTCTCTCTCTCTCTTAATAATTGAACAATAATTTTTTAAAAAAGATATATTATTGACAAATTTAATACAAAAATAATTTTTCTTAATTCTTGTGCTTTTGTAAAAGAAATCTTATACTCCCTCCGTCCCTTTTTATAAGAGCTAGTTTGACAAAAAATTTGTCCCTTTTTATAAGACCCTTTTACAATTATCAATGACATTAATTATTTTTTTCTAAACTTACTCTTATTTACTTTGCATAGTTTTTTTAATAGCATTAAATTCCCTTTTGTTTGATACAAAACACTACAATTCATTGTAAGGATAAACATGTAAAATCTATATAATTTGTCAATCAATTTAATAATAACACTCACATTCTTAATGTCCGTGTTTTGTCAAACTAGCTCTTAATACAACAAAAAATTTCAATTTTACGCTAAGCTAACTATTAAAAATACCAACAATTTTGACAAAAACTGTCCCAATTCACAACCAAATCATTAGGTTGTAACAACAAGGATGATTCTCCTCTATAGATATTTGGATTGTCATGTATTGGTTGGAGTACTACTATTATTTTTTTTTATCACACACACTTCCCATATTAAAAAAATACTTAACATTCTTATAAGGCTACATCAAAGAAATTATGAAGTCGGAGAAATCTATGAAAGTGAGAAAAATTATAAAATTAATTAAAACATTACTATAATCAAAGAAAATAATTTGCTTAAAAATGATAGATAAATATTTTTTATCTTAACCTAAGGTATTATGTATTTACAAAAACCATTGATGCAAATCATTTTTATACGCCGAGCATCCGGAAGTTTTGCATAACAATCTTCTTTAGTAACACATGCTATTTGTTCAACTGTGATGTAAACAAATAATACATAAGTATTACTAATTAAAAAGGGATGAAAGATTGTGTATAAGATTAAAAAAATAAAATTAGAATGAGCTTACGTACCTCCTCCACCTTTGACTACAACTTGAAATAGAGACACGAAAAGAATCATTGTAAAAACAAATTTTAGAAATATAGCCATTTTTTTGCTTGGTACAAATATAACAGTGTTTGATCACTTTATATAGTAAATAACTTCATGCAATATTTTATGTCAATTAAATATTATTTATTAATTATGCCGATGCAAGAAATCCTTTGTTAAACTTAGAATAATTATTAAATGTCCCTTAAAGTAAATCAATGTATCAAATTGTCCTTTAGCTCTTACAATAGATCCCACATAAAAAAAATGCTTCTAATTAGAGTTTATTATTGTTTACCTACTATTAATTATTTGTTTATTTCTTATCTAGCATTTCATTTTACACACACACACACATATATATATATATATATATATATATATATATATATATATATATATATATATATATATATATATATATATATATATATATATATATATATGAGTCAGGATCCGTTGACACCAACTAGTTTGACAGCAAATGTTACACCTCTCAATAACGTTTTAACCGATATAAATTTTATAAAATCCACCGTTGGATTGAAAGTTTATATCATATAGATCATTTATGTAAAGTTTCAGAAAAATCCAAAATTATTTGATATGTTATTGAGATATATCAAAGTTAACGGTTTGAGTCTTTTTTTAAAAACCGTTGATCTTTATGTGTCTCAATAGCATATCAAATGATTTTGGATTTTTCTGAAACTTTACGGAAATGATCTATATGATATAAACTTTCAATCCAACGGTGGCTTTTATAAAATTTATATCGGTTAAGACGTTATTAAGAGGTGTAAGATTTGGTGTCAACGGATCCTGACTCTATATATATATATATATATATATATATATATATATATATATATATATTACTATATAAAGAGGATAAAAATTTTTGGGATGACTTTTTCATTATACCTATTTTACCCTTAAAAAAAACTACAAAAAAAAAAACTAAATATTTGTATATGTTGAAAAATAACTTCCACATAAAAATAGATTTTCAGTTTTTTTAGTAAATAATTGTTTTTTTCTCTTAATAACTAAGCACAACTTCCATATAAAAGTATGTTTTCAGTTTTTTTATAGTAAAAAAAAAATATTTTTTTTTTCTTCTTAATAACTAGCCACAACAAAAAAGGATGTTAAGTAGTTACCAATTAACTAAGTCCAATAAAAAAGGAGATTAAGTAGTTATTTATATTTGCACAATAGAGAATTTCAATCACAGCAAATAAAAAAAAAATATTGATCACACAAACGGGCACGGAAGTCTAGTATATATAAGTGTTACTAAACCTGTTCCAATTAGAGTTGGGTATGCGGGCTGGTCCGCCCTGAATAAACCCACAAATTAAACGGGGCAAATAAGCCCATCAACAAATATAAACGATTTATGATATGTTGGGCCGAGTCCGATCTACATGAGCCTGCAGGTTAATTAAACGGTTGACTCGCGAACTATTCAAATTAACCTAAAAAAAATCACTTTTTAAAGTAATAAACTAAAATATTGATATTATAAAACCTAAATAAAAAAACTATATTGTTATTAATTTTATGTTATAGCATATAAATTGTATGTAACAACTAAAAAAAAATATGTTTGTGGACATTTTTGAGTTTATCTATCTTCTCTATATTCAAATAATGCAACCAAAATCAAATTCAACTGGTTCTCATCGTCATTTTTCTCCACACACCTCAAACCCATAAAATAAACACAAATGATATTTAATAAGAAGTTCAATAGTCTTGTTCAATTAAGAAGAACTTTAATAGTCCAACCAATATTAAGAGTACACCAAAAAATCTAATATCAACCGATTCAAAAACAAAATAGTACTTATGTATATGTTGTTCACAAAATCATATTTGTTGTTGTTGTTTTATATAATATAACGGTTTTAACGGTCCAATCCATATTGACAAAAATATAAATGGATAAAAAATATTTAATATTAAGCCTATGCGGATTATGGGTTAAATGCTCCGACATGCGGATTTTGACCTGTATATCCGGTTCTAGTTCCAAGTTCCAACCCTAATGAAAATTAATTTTTATCTCAAAGTGTGTTTCATCGTGTGGGCCCCAATTTTCCAAAACAAATCAGCCTATTATTTCGAGACTACAGTTTCATTGCATGGAAGCATTTTTTTCCACTTTATATATGCTTTAAGGGAGTGGTTATGATGCATAAGTTTTTTCCTTATGCACCGTGCATAAATAATGAAAATTGCTTAATGCACCTCCCAGATTGCTTAGCACACCCCTCATATTGCTTACTGTACCCCCAAATTTCTAGCGCACCCCCTAAAAATATGAGGGTGCGCTAAACAATCTGGGGGTGCACTAGAAATTTGGGGGGTGCGTTAAGTAATTTTGTGTATTTATGCACGATGCATAAACATGGCTTATGCACCATAATTTGTACCATGCTTTATGGCAAAAATGTTTATAATTTTTTTGAAGAGATTATTAAAATAAATTAGATATAAAAATTTGACGAGTAAAGTACAAGGTGTACATAAGTTCATTTGATGGTGAGAAAAACATAAAAAGAAACGTGTTGCATTATGTTGGCATTTTATTTTCTTTATTAAAATTGCCTGTAAAGATATATAGGTCAGATTCTAAAACAAGAATATAATGTCTGCCACGATTAGAAGTACATTTTGCGGCGGATATTATTAGAGTAAACATATTATGAAAGAGAAAAAGTCACAAATCAATTTTATATGGGTTCATGTCACAAACTTTAGAGATTAGTTCAGACCATTTGCACTTCCAAAAGATTTCCACTATAATCACATAAGATTCCACAATAATGTTGTTCAACCACACGTCCAAACACGCAATGAGACTTCTCAAATTGCTCAAGTCCACGACAAGAGATATTTCTATGCTCAAAACACGTCCCTAAATACAAGACCTTTTTGAGAATTTTCTTTGTCCCTTTTTATAAGACAATTTTCCAAGAGCATTAATAATTACATTTTACCAACATATACCTAATTATAGTGCATATTTTTCTATAATCTGCAATAAATACTTTAAAAAAAAGCATTAACTCATTCTCTCTTTAAGAATAAAATTGTAAAAGCGATACCAATTGTCAACAAATTTAATGTCATATATAATTAACTTTCTTAATCTCCGCAATTTTCTCAAAACGATTTTATATTTAGGGACAGAGGTAGTATTAGAGTCTTTTAACTTTCAGAAGTTCTTTTACTATCCTGCCAATTTTTGCATGCGCCATAAAAATTATCAAAAATACCCTTATCTGCCGCTACTTAAGTAGCAAACATTATAAAAATAAAAAATTAAAGAAAAAAAAATACCCTTCTAATATAAAAATTTCAAAATTTTACATATTCATCTCTTAAATAGCAAAAGGATAATATAAAAAAATTTAAAAGAGCGCGCGAGAGGATAGAAAGTTGGTAAAAAAATAATCTCATTAACTTTTTTGCCACTATCTGGAGGGTCCCATTTACCGGTCCATCAAATTCCCAAACGACGATGAGGTTTTGGTTTCTTTCAAGCACTACAAGAAATTTGACTTGTACCTACAGACAAAATCCGTCACTAATGGTCAAAAAGCGTCGGTATAGACCCCGCCTGACTTTGACCGACGGCCATAGGCTCTGTAAATTATGTACGCCGACTAGCAACGGATTTTCGTCCGCCGTCGGTGAAGGTTTACGATCTTTAGCTACGGTTTTGTCTGTAGGTATAACCCAGAAAGTAGTTTAAATCAAGATACTTCTGCCCACAATTTTTTGATGTCACTAGAAGTAACCATTATATTTATAATTTAATTTTTGTACTATTATATATTCAAATTATTACTATTAAAATATTAAATTGATTAAAAAATAAGAACAAATGATTTTCATGAATATTTAATAACACAAAACATAAACAACAATTAATCAAACAAAACTTAAGTCATTGTCTTAATGATATATAACATCCATAATAAATACAACAGGGCATAATAAATCCAGCTACTTATAGTATTCTGTTGAATTTGTATGGGAAACATGGGGGGTATGATGATGTTCGCGATCTTTTTCTTGAAATGAAAGTCAGCAGCACTGTACCTGATGCTGGTACTTATAATATTCTCATACAGGTCTTTGGGGGAGTTGGGATCCTCTCCATTTCCCAAAAGAAATGGTAATGTCCATTACTATAGTTTTGGTGTATAAATATTCAAACTGTGTCACTAATTCTAAAAAGACGTGCATATGTATCATTTATTTATTCTAAAACTATAGTAATGGACATTGGGTGGGTACTTTAAGGAGGTTGTAACTTTGTTTCATGATATGGTGGACGAGAATATTGAGCCTAACATGGAGACTTATGAAGGTTTGATTTTTGCTTGTGGGAAGGGCGGACTTTATGAAGAAGCGAAGAAAATTCTACTTCCTATAAGAGCTTCACACCCAACTAGATTATGGCTAAAATTCAATTCTATGTTTGAAATCTCACTTTAGTTATAGAGACCTTTTGTAGGTTGATTTATATGCTATATCTTTTGAGCTATGTGGCCATTATGATTTATGGGTTAATAGGCTCTTACCCCCTGCAAAGTAGGCGAGTTTTGCGTTACCCCCTGTAATTTTTTTTCTTGAGATTACCCCCCTGCAAAATTTATTTTTTTGATTTACCCCCTTTTTGCTGACGTGGCAGGCAAAAGTCAATTGTCACGTCAGCAAAATTCACTGCCACGTCAGTAAAAAACTTGACTTTTTGCCTGCCACGTCAGCAAAAAGGGGATAAATCAAAAAAATAAATTTTGCAGGGAGGGGGTAATCTCAAGAAAAAAAATTACAGGGGGGGTAACGCAAAACTCGCCTACTCTGCAGGGGGTAAAAGCCTATTAACCCATGATTTATTGGGTTGTGTCTTAATTTCAGATCGGTGTCCTAATACTGCTAGTTTAATAGAAATAGATGCACAAGCATAATATCTTAATAGAAATAGATGCACAAATATTGGAAGTATTTTTTTTTTCTGATATTGCAATAACCTTATTGAATCCCTACTATGTATATATTTGCATTCCACTCGAAGAGTCCTAGACATAAACAAAAGCTTGGTTTCTATAAAAACTTACAAAATTACTACACAATAGGAATCACTACACAAAATTATGTTGATGTCTTGATGATGTGTAGAATGTAATAAGCTCTGCAAGTGTAACATGCTCTCTATGATCAAACTGTTGATACTATTTTTAATTCTAGTTTCATAATAATTCCCAATCCTAATTAATTCTAGTTTCATAATAATTTCCCAATCCTAATTCTAGTTTCAACAATAGGAAACACACACTAAATAGCAATATATCAATAATAGGAAACACACTAAATAGCAAGGTTTTAAATAGCGGTCGCGGTCACGGTCGCGGTCGCGTTAAGGATTTCGCGATTTCGGCCATTACGGTTGTCGCGTTACGGATTACGATCGTCGCGGTGTGAATTAATCACAACATTACACAATCTTATTAAAATTATTATACTATATATAATATATGTATAACAACTTAAATGTGAGAAAAATGTATAGTTTTGATCTAGAAAAGAGTTGAAAAAAGATACTCCTTTATAATTTATGTTCATATTTGTACTAAAAATGTGATTTTTATTGGAAAAAATGGAAGTTTATATCTATTTGTATTTTGTCGCGGCCGTATTGCGTTTCGTTGCGGCCGTATCAGTGTTTCGTCGCGGCCGTATCGGCGTTTCGGCGTGATTTTCTTTCACCATGTAAAAACGGTAAAAAACGGTAACGGTAGGCACCAAAACCTTTTTGTCGCGGCCTTTTTCGCGGTAACGGACCCTGATTTAAAACCTTGCTAAATAGCTTGTTAATGAATACCTGTAGGCCAGCATCTTTAACTCTTTCTTCTGCAAATTTTAGTTGCTCCTTTGGCAAAGTGATAATGGTGTATTTGCAACCAGTTCTTTTAACAACTTAAATGGCTAAACTTCCCCAGCCACATCCAATCTCAAGAATTTCATGTTTCTTCTCTATTCTAGCATTGATTTATTGCAAAACAGAATCTAAATTAGCAATAAAATAGAGACCAATGGCACTCAATTTTAATCCAAAATCAAAATCAAATTAACTCAAACACTAAGCATGCTAAAACAAAACAACCACAATTTCAACTCAAAAATCAAAACAACTAAGAATAAAATCCTAATTAGGTCAAACTACAAAATCCTACACTAATCCTAATTAGGTCAAACTACAAAATCAAAATTCTAATTAGCTCAAACTACAAAATAACTTCTCATTCAAATTTTAATCCAAAATCAAATTAACAACAAACACAAGTTCAGTGAATGTTGAACCTGAAGCTTGAACGAAGCTTGACACCTGAAGAAGACGATGAAGTTCACCGAATGTGAGAACATGAAGAAGAAAACGAAGTTCAGTGAGTGAGAATCAATCGGATTTAGGGTTTAGAGTGTGAAGATTTCAATCGGATTTAGGGTAGAGTGTGGAGATTTCAGAGTGTGAAGAAGAAGAACGATTTGGAAGATTTCAATCGAGAATGAGTGTGAAGATTGAATCTGGGTGTGAAATCCGAGTGTGAATGAGTGGAAATGAGTGAAGAGAACGAGGGAAGAGAGAACGAGAATGTATCGTAAAATAAATTAAAATTAAATAAAAAAGGTAAAGAATTTACTTTTAGTGACGGTTATGAGACGTTCGTAGGTAAAACTATCTCTACTTTGAAAAATGCCGGTGGGTATAGGTCAGTTTTCTTGTAGTGAAGATACTGCTAAATATGGACTCTTTGAAGCACATATACACATATACACAATAATTATGCAAACAAATTTACGCAATACAGGGCAATTACATAAAAGAGGAGTGCTGATATCACACCCTTTAACATACTCTTTCAAAAATACATAAAGTTACAAAAAATAAACCAGACACATAACACACATCGACTTGATAGATAGAAAAAACATTGATACCACTTACGACATCCTACATTTTAAAATAGTTTTTTTAGATATTATATAAACAACTAGATAACTTTAACTTTTTTTAAATAACTTCTCAAATTTTTTTTTTAAATAAGATTATAAAAGACTAAAGAAAATTCAATTAAGAATTATAACAAAAAATTGCACAGAATAAATAAATGTTCATACAGTATGGGATATAACATCATCACTAGAAATAACAACTCAATTTCATAATTTTAAATAAAATATATTGGCTTTCAAAGAGCCTCACAATTATTCTTGTAATAAAATAACATACATAACTTTTCAAGATCTAACAAAATAGGTCAAGAACATATTATTTAAGAAGACCCTGATGTATGATACAAAGAGCCTTACAAGCCAACTTAAAAATAAAATATAGTCCAACACACTTTAAAGAAAACCATAGCATAGATGAGAGAATATAATTCTCCATATTATTCTTTATTTTTTCTTAAATAAATTAAGAACGTCTGAATATCAAGGAAAGTGAGGGTAGTGTTCATCATCTCCCCAAGTTGGCCTGCATATAATTAATAAAAGAGAACAACGTCAAAAACTTGGGGTAAGATAAGTTTCAAATCATTTAAAATGGTATAAAATTTGAAAAGGATAGAAACAAAAACAAAAAACATATTCTAAACACCAAACAATCTAAGGTGTACATATATATAACTATACAAGGTATATATAATACATGTATATCAAATGCAATATTCACGCACCTCTACTCCTTATGCATCTTGTACCAATAACTAAGAACAACACCCTTCCAGGCAAAATTAAGTACATCACACTTTCACAACTATGGTAGTGTTGGGTGTTATAGTCCAACTATATAAAATCTAAATATGTATGATGCATATTTTACAAAACAAAATCCAAACAAATATCGACCTAGGTAGGGGTAGACAAAAAAATAAAAAAATCAAATTGAACTGCCAAACTATACCCAACTGAACCAAAAAAAATTAAACCATAACCAACAGTTTTGAAACCAAATTGAAACAGTTCGGTTCGGTTCATGATTAACAATTCGGTTCAGTTCGCTTTAATGATTTGATTTTTTTAGTGAAAATTTGGTTATGATTTAGTTTAAAACCATAAAACTGAACCACTTTAACAATTCGGTTTTAAAAATAAACAGTCCGGTTCGATTCAGTTATTATAAATTTTATAAACTGTTTGGTTCAGTTCGGTTTTTCTCCAAAACCAAACCATGCCTGTCGCTAGACCTAGGTACTTCATAAACAAAGTATCATCCTAGCTCCATCCTTGACTCTCTTGAGTTGAGTGACTAATATCGAGTATTATTCATGACAAAATAATACACAAGCCATACATTCTCACGTGACACATTATTTTTCTTGGTCAAGTCAAGTGAAACATTTTAATTACATCAAAACAATGATTCTATTCTTATACTAACAAACTAAAACTATAATCCTTATTAAATTATCAAGTATATATGTTCTATTTATTTCTTTTTCTCTCATTCTCGTTAATCCTTCGCACACTGAATATAAAACTATAAATTCAGGGTCTCCATTAATTGTGTAAATGATCCATATTTTATCAACATCAAATCTAGGGCCAACCCCTCCTAACATAAAATGAAGTAAACTTACTGCAGAAGAATGGTTTCTTGTGTGTAATGCTGGCTCATTTCTACACTAATATATTTTATATATAAAAAAATGTTTTGCATTTAATCTTTGTCACATCTTTTGATGTTTTGTTTTAGTCCTTACAAAGTAAGTTCATGTAAAAAGTAGTTCTTGTAGTAATATTTATTTTAGACCTTACTTTAAATGACTAAATCAAATACTTTACATATTACAAGGACTAATTTCAATATGAATCAATTTTGTAAAGATCAAAATATAACAAGACCAAAAACAAACTGTTATTATAAGGACTAAAATCAAAATATTATTTTTATAAGGATTAAAATTAAAACTCTCTACATTTGCATAGACTATTTTCAAATTTAAGCATATATTTTTTATTCTGTTTTATAGGACTTCAAATTTTCTTGTATCATTTAGATAACCTATTGTATATATATATATATATATATATATATATATATATATATATATATAGGACGATTCAGACGAGAACACTTTATTATTGTGAGAAATGAGAACAATCATTAATAATTGTTAAATATAAATCTACAGCCAAAATTAAAAAACACAATTGTGGCCATACAATGGTTTATCTCTTTCTTCCATAACGAGATCACACTAATTAAACTAATAAGGGTGCATTATTCATTAAAAAAAATAATAACAAAAAAGGGCAATAAAATCTCAAAAGAAATCATGAAAGTTAACAGGTCAAAATCCATCATGTTAAAAATGAGTAAATTGGTTCCGTAAAAACAGGGAAGAAATTGAGGTTGACCGTAGGAAATTAGTACTCAAACACACACACACATGATAGAAAGAAATTGATACTTTACGCTGTTGGTGCATCTCCATTAAACTCATATTTATGCACACTCTTTCTCTTTTAATGTTGTTAAAGAAATTGCAAGAGTGGTTTCGTGAGCTTAGTTCAATTGGTTGGACATTGCATTATATATGCAGGGGATCGGGTTCGAACCCCGGTCATCCTACTTATCAATTTTAAGGGTGAAATTTCTAGCCAGTAAACTATCTGACAAATTTTTTTTTTTGCAAGAGTGGAGAAATATATAAAAGTGTAATGAAGACTATTATGATGAGCATAGGTTGTGTAATTAAAAAATGTTTGGCGTATGCATAATATAGAAAAATGTTTTACCTATAGAATCCACATTCTCCTCCCTCGCACATACATACCATTCCATTAGGAGTCAAATCTTTTACAATATCACAATCTTCGTGAGTTTTACACCTTACTGTAATGTAAAATCAAAATAAATCAAAATTACAAAAATGGTGAAAGATTGTGTATTAAATAAAGGGTCAGGATCAAATGACACTAACTAGTTTGACACCAAATATTACACCGCTCAATAACGCTTTAACGAATTCGAATTTTACAAAATCCACCGTTGGATTGGAAGATTATATTATATAGATCATTCATGTTAAATTTTATAAAAATCTAAAAGTATTTGATATGTTATTGAGACTCGTCAAGATTAACGGTATTCAATAAAAACGCATAAATCATTAATCTTGACGAGTCTCAATAACATATTAAACGGTTTTGGATTTGTATAAAATTTAACATGAATGATCTATATGATATAATCTTCCAATCCAACGGTGGATTTTGTAAAATTCGAATTCGTTAAAGCGTTATTGAGCGGTGTAACATTTGGTGTCAAACTAGTTTGTGTCATTTGATCCTGACCCTTAAATAAATACATAAATAATTGTGAGATTGAACAACTTACTACTTTGACCGACCGCAATGGTAAATAGGGAAACAAAAAGCATTACAATAAAAACAAATTTAAGAGTTTCGGCCATATTATTTTCACCTTTGCATGTAAAAAATAAAATGATTTGATCACTTTATATATTAAAAGCCTCTTGCTATGTTTACATTAATTAAATACTTTTTGATGACTAGGTTGATGACTTATTTTAAATTTTGGTAATTTTTAAATATCACCAAAGTACAATGATAAATCATATTTGTCCCTTAAGCTCATTGAAAAGATTTCAAAGAACAATTTTTGCGTGTGATTAGAACTCATTCTTGTGTATCAACCTTTCACCATTATTATTTTTATTTTCTATCTACCTTTTCATAATAAAAAACGGAAAACAAATATTATATTATGTTGGTATAAGTGGAATTAGACCCACATAATTTGAAGGTGTCGTGTTCGAAACTTGTGGTTAGAATGGGAGACCCATTTAAGATTGTCAATAAAATTATACTGTTGAGATTAGTTATTGATAATCAATGGATATACTTTACATTGGTATCATATCATGAAGAACAAAGACAAGAAAAATCAAAAAATATAAATAAGAGAAATGCTATATATTTATTAAGAACAATTCAAAAGAAAAAAATATAATAATAACACATGGCAATATTTTAAACGATGTAATTTTAATCTTCTCTTTTAGTGGAAATTATGGGGTAATAGATGTAAATAAGTGTGAAGATTTATTCTTACAATTCTTCTCCTTAAATTTTCTTACTAAAAAGTTTTTCCCTATAAATAATAATTGTTATGATTATATGAACCTGAATGATTTAATTTCCAATGAGAAATACAATTCAAACTATTGAAAAAATGACTTAATATTGTGAAAACGAATAAGTATATCTTTTTGTGTACTTCAACAATATAAATCCATGTTGTTTAATATTTCTTAGTGAATATTTTCAAATGAGATATACGAAAGTGATATCATTTTTTTTTTTCATTTTTAAGAAAATATTTTGCAAAGAATTTGTTATAATTAAGATTTATGATGATGATGATGATGATGATGATAAAATATCATCAGAACAAGAGCTTGGAGATATGATTGAATACACAAAACATATAAAGATTTGTTTGAGATTACAAAATAAATAATTGAAGAATATTTTATGAATCAATTAACCTTATATAGAAAAGGTTCTAAAATAATTCTATGTGGAAAAATCAGTTTATTTATGTACTCCTACTATTGTAAGACACCAATTGCTACCAAATATTTTTAGAGTTTGGGTATATGATAAAGAACTAATTGACTAATGCACCACATATTTTAAATTCATTTTATTATTTTAGATATGCAGGTTATTTGTTTAATTCTCATGATGGTACGTACAAATTAAATCACAAACAAATTATAATTTGTTTAAATGAGGAAGGACAATCATTCATAAAATTAATATCTGAAACAAACCACGTATAGTAACAATTTCATGAAATGATGAGGATAGTTTAGCACTACATATATAAAGATAAATAAAAATGTTTTTTTGGTAGAAGTACATGATTCATCACCTAAAAGATATTTGTGACAAATATTATATTATTTTTTAGGGTTAATAGGCTTTTTTTTACCCCCTGCAAAGTAGACGAGTTTTGTGTTACCCCCATGTAATTTTTTTTATTGAGATTACCCTCTTGTAATGTTGCAGAATTTTTTTTCTAGTTCATTTTACCCCCCCCCCCCCCCCCCCCCCCCCCCGGGGTAAAACAAAACAACATTACAAGGGGGTAAAATGAATTAGAAAAATAATTCTACAACATTACAAGGAGGTAATCTCAACAACAAAAAATTACAGGGGGGTAACACAAAACTCGTCTACTTTGCAGGGGATAAAAGCCTATTAACCCTATTTTTTATTTCTTATCTGTACCTATGCAAGTCTTTCTCCTCTCCATAATAGAAGTGCTTCATGCCTTCAGCCAATAGCAATCCGGCATAGTACAAGAATAGTTGTTTGACAGTACTATTTTTCATTCCACTAATGTAGTGGAATTTTCACTCTCCATGCATATTCGTGCAAGGCATAACATGTAAATACGTGTATGCCTCAAGCACACAAAGTACACCCATTTCCCTTAAACAAATATTTGGGCGTTGAAGTGCTAACATTCTTACAAGTACATTTCCCCTTCACGCATAAAGTTCTTTCTCATTCAGAGCTTTATCTACCTTTTCACAATAAAAAAACGGATAAGCAATATTATATTATGTTGGTATGAGTGGAATTAGACCTACATATCTTGAAGACATTTTGTTTAAAAATAATTATGCTTTGAAATCGGTTAAGATTGTTAGAAATAATATAAAATTATTGATATGACTCTATCCTAACAACCTAAACTTTTGGGATAATCGATTATCTGACAAAGATATTAACCGATTTTTAAAAAATAATTATGCTTTTCCCCCTACATATAGAGCAGTGTTTTGATAATAAACATTTAACTAAAAACAAAAGGCCAAAGTGAAATAATTCAAATCATGATTTTAAAGAGTATTGATGTACTGATAATAAACATATCATCAAGCTAGTAGTTATGTACTATTTTCATCTAACTAATTAATATTTTCATGAATATATAATAACAAAGAGATTATAAAGCTAGTTGATTTCCACTAGAATCACCTACTCATAATGCTGTTGTTGGCGTTTACTAAAATCAAATAGAAGGGAGGATCATTACGTGTCAAAATTGGATTTAAAGTTTTCCTAGATACATAGGTTTTGTTTGTGAGTTTGGAGGGGAGGGGAGGGAATAGTTTTGAAAAAAAGAAAGAAACAAGTGGAAGGAATAGAGAAGTTTAGGAGGGAAGGAGTTTAGAGGGTTATTTTTTCTTCATAATACAAAAATTCCTTAATTTGGGGGAACTCAAAAATTGTATTGGATGGAGGTTTGGAGGGGGTTTGGAGAGTTTATATGAATTCTTCAAATTTAATTAATGTTGTTATAATGTTCTTAAATTCATAATATATTAATCATAAGTACGTATTTATTTGTCATTCTCTATAAAAAATACTTTCTCAAAAAATGTAAATTTTTTTTCTAATTTTTTCTCTATTTCCCTCCCTCCAAAGCCCTCCCCTCCCTTCCCCTCCAAACTCGCAAACAAAGCCATAGTGTATTTTTTGTTACACGTCAAAGATAATGTGAAGGTTGTTCTTGCCTTACTATAACATATTTCATGCTTCTGCCTTTCATTTTTGCCTTTGAAACTTCACTTTATCTTCGCTTTTAATGGGTATGTTGCTTATGAGATTATGGTTGTCATAATGAAAGATAATATTTTTTTGATATATATTTAGCAATATAAGTGCCTTTAGTGGATGTCTTTTTAAAATGAGAAAAAACAAAATCGTCGGCTTTAACCGACGTTACCCATTTTAACAAATCAATCCATAGCATCCATATTATGGGCAAAATCTAAATTAGTGTCTGCTCAACGGATTCGATAAGTAGAATTGAAGAAAACGAAAGCCTCACTGAAAATTTGAAGCTACTACCGTCCGCATATAAATATGTTTATAGCTTCGGATTAGCGTTATCTGAAATATAATAGACCCTACATAGCATCTGTTGGGTGCAACTGTCTAACTTCAGGCATTTAAGTGCCAGTTTCAATTTAGACACTAAACCGACACTAACTGCCTTATAGCGTCGTTTTTTGCCATTTAGCATCAACTGGAGCAGTTTTGTTATAGTGGCAGTTCCATACTATTTTAGATTTGGCTCGTTAATTTTAAATCAGAGGATCCAGATCACAAGTTCTAAAATCAACCATAATCAATCCCGACCGTCAATTACAGATCGGACGGTTAGGAACAGTAACACAGTTACTCCGTGTTATCTGATCCCCATGTTTGTCACATAATTCTTCTTTATGTATTTTTATGTACTTTAATTATAAAATGACAAATAAATTTGTTCTACCGATGGAGAATCATACTCTCATGAATTTCAAAGTTTTGTTAGACAATTGGGGGCTAAATAGGTGTAGTTATTACAAATGGACTAAAATTCATGAGCGAATTTGACTCTATGAGAGGCATCATTAATTCCTTGTGTTGGTATGTGGTAGATGTTGGATTTTACGTGTGAATGGTTAAATTCACACATCGACTATAGAAAGAATGTTGGGTTTATAAGAGAGGTAATTCATTAATTTAATGTCTTAAGGTTTTTGGTCGTGATTTGGTGTCTCACTCTTTTTTGACCCTGGAGGACTGTCGCTAGCGTTTCTTCTGAACTCCCCAACAAGTGTTATCAAAGCCGTTGTTCGGCTTGGTGGGGGAGCGGGAATAGATCTTAATATTGGATCAAACTATAGGATGTGAGAAGTTTCACTTGAGGGAGAATGTTGGTTTTTAAATATGGGTGGTTAAATCTAACATCGACTATGAATAAGAAGAATGTTAAATTTATAAGAGAGGTTATCTATAATGTCTTAAGATTTTAAGTGGAGATGTGATGTCTTCCTCTCTTGTAGTCCTGGAGCATTGATCTCTCTTTAGTTATTATAGATATTAGGGTTAATTAAGTTTCCAGTCCTTATAAATATTTATAATTTAATTTTTAATCCTAATTTTTTTTTTGTAATTTTGGTCCCCTAAATATTTTCCATCAAGACATGTGGTCCTTGTTTTTAAATCAACTCACATGTATATTTTTAAAATTTAGTTTTTGCTGTTATGCTTAGTACATTGTAAAAATATCTCTTGCAAAAGGTTAAAACATTTTAACAAAGAATGAATTACATGTGAATTTTTAAGTTTTTACCTTTTAAACATTCATCTTTTGTAAAAAAAATTCTAAATTGTTATTACTCCGTATAAAAATGAATATAAAAATTTATTCAAAATTGTACTTTAAAATACGAGTTAACTTAAAAGTATGGAACATATTTCGTGTTGGAAAACATTTTGATGTACTTTAAAATAAAATTTAAAATATTTATAGAGACTAAAAATTTATTTAACGTTAAATATTATCTAAATAAAATAGCTAACATTTTTAATTGTGAGCAGTAATAATTAAATTAAATTAAAAATGGTAATAAATTATTATGTAGCATAAATGAATGAAATGAAATATTACATCATCACCACCAATAACAATTCAATGTCATAATTTAAAATAAAATATATTGACTTCATAGAGCCTTACAATTAATTTCATAACAAAATAATAACATACATAATATTTTTCAAGATCCAACAAAATAAGTCAACACCATATTATTAAACCCGAACTTAATGTCAAAATATCAATACTAATACCTAGCATACGTGAGATAATTATTCTCCACTTTATTCTCATGAACAAACACCGCAATACTAATACCTAGTCTTGTTCTAAGGATAGTACTGCCCAGGGCCATCCCTCATTATTTAGACACCCTGTTCAAATATTAAAAATTAGCCATAATAAAAAATATTAAATAATTAAAAATTATTTTCTATTTAAATTATACATAAGAAACACATAAAATATAATTATCATTATATATAACATCAAAAAGAGACATGTTAATTTAAAATTAAATGTAGTAGAACGATATTTATGAGTATAGATAACTAATCTATTGATACTCATATGATGTTTTATGAACATTAACAATACATAACTATTATTTTAGGGCTTTAAAATTAATCTATTAATACACATCTGATATTTTATGAGTACAAATAATATATAACTAATATTATAAAACCTCAAAATTTTAAATTGAGGCATAGAAATTTTGGAGGCCCGGCACCGGCGCACACCCCGCACATGTGTGCAGGCCGGGCCTGGTACTGCCTGCATATAATTCATTTAAGAAAGATAAGTAGAAAACATGGGGTAAGATAAGTTTCAAATCACTTCAATTGATATATATATATAACAATATCAATAGATAGAACCAAACACACACTACTAGAAAAAGTTGAAATACCGACGAAATTTAGAGACAGAAAAAGCAGTTAGAGACAAATATATTTATTTTATAGACAAATATTTTCATTTTAAAGATACATTTTGTCCGTCTCTAATAGTTCAGAGACGAGGAAATTACCGACGGCATCAAATCCGTCTCTAGCATGCTTAGCGACAGAATATTTGCATTTTAGAGACAGATTTTGTCCATCCGTATTTAAAATTTTTCTAGTAGTGACACAATGTCAATGTCAAAGAAATTACAAGATTGGGGAAATAAATGAAAGTATAAGAATAACATTAAGATGAGCAGAGAAAATGAAAGCTCATAATAGAGAAATAAGATTTATGATGTTAGGCTCAAGGCCAGCTCAATAATCTTCAAAATTAAGTGAGGGCTAAAAGTAAATTTTGTTGTATGAGGCTTTTTTTGCACGTATATAAGGCTTTTTTTATATTTATGAAAGTCCCTTTTGTATAATAAAAAATATTTTTTTGTTGGAGACTTTTAGTAGTCTTACCCTTGGACCTCCCCCGATTAGGCTGCTACAAATACCTCCAAAGCATGTCATTGATCCAGGTTTAGCATTTGGATATTTTTTATAGCATTCTTGGTCTGTATTACACTTTCCTTTATTGTAAAAAAAGATTAAAGAAATATTACTAAAATGGGTGAAAGATTGTGAATAAAATAAAATATATATTATGATAATGAGCTTACTTTGACCAACGGTTACAACGATAAAAAGAGAAACAAAAAGTATCACAGTATAAATAAACCTGAGAGTTTCAGCCATTTATTTTCTATCTTTGCATATGTACAAATATAAAATGGTTTGATGACTTTATATAGTAAAAAACCTTGCTATATTTACATCAAATAAGTAGTTTTTAATGATTATGTTTTTGCAATAAGTCCTTTAAAATTAGAATAATTATTAAATGTCTCTAAAGTACAATAATGAATAATATTTGCCTCTTTAACTCATAGAATAGATCTTATGGAATAATTTTACTTATAATTATAGAGTTCATTTTTTTTACCAACCTTTTATTATTATTTTTTGTCGAGCTTTTCAAAATAGAGGGGGTGGGGGGACCAAAAAATATTGAAGATAAATTATAGTGGATAGTATTGACAAAATTAGTTGTAGGAGTAATACATCAATGAGATGATAATATCATCCTATTATTTTATTAAGGGCTTGTCTAATAATAAGTATAATATTGCACATGTTAAAGCAATTAGTAATAACTTTTGTTAAAAAGAAAAATAATAATTTTTTATTGAAAAATAATAATTATTTAATAAAAATTTATACATTTAATATAAAATACACAAATCTCAATACATACCTGCTAAGTTGCTATTATTTTAAGGGTAAATAGGTGTTTACCCCCCTGCAAAGTAGGCGTGTTCTGGCTTACCCCCCTGGAAAAAATTTCGTTTAGATTCCCCCCTTACAAAATATGGTTTTCTGGATTCCCCCCTCAAAATCAATACGTGACAGCTGACTGTCCTAGAATCTCCACGTGGCAGACGGAATCTCCACGTGGCAGCGCCACGTAGGTAATTTTTAATTAAAAAAAAAAACAAAATGCCACGTCATTTAATGAAATATTTTTTTTTATTGAAATTAATTTAATTATCTTTTTTAAGCTTTTCCAGTATTCATTTTCAACCCTTCTTCTACTTTCACAGAAAAAGACAAATCTATAGTACAAAAATAAGTGGCTTCTCTATCAAAACAAAACAAACACGCCTTTGTTTTTCGCATTCACTTCTCAGAATCACGTTTGTAGAAACATAACAACAATCATGGAGAAGGGGTATTCAAGTAATTTCAACACCTTTCTCTTCCTCCTCCACCTCCATGTTCCTATCCACTAACTTCAACGCCAACAACGACACTCTGTTTCTCTCCGGCGGCGGCGGCAAGAAACTCTCCTTCATGACAGCGGTTACCACTGCTCCTTCGACTACGGCGGTGCTTTTCACGGCTTTTGCCGGCATCGCTTTCGTCGTCGTCTTCTTCTATGGTGCAAGTAGGTAAAAACCAAATACCCTTCAAATGAACGAATTAGAGAAAGCATCTTCGCAATCGCAAAAACCCTAGCTCAATTCTTCACTCTGACTCAGACATAGATGAAATTGTTTTCGATTTCGATTTCGTTACACTAAAAAAAGGAACAAACAAAAACGAAAAACAAAGTGTGATTATTATAGATGAATCCTCTTAGACGAAGTAACAATTCATCTTCTTCGTCTTCAAATTCCTCTCCTTCGTCATCATCATCATCATCGTGGATCCATTTACGTTCGGTTCTATTCGTTGTCACTCTTCCTCACCAGCTTCTTGTTCATCCTCTTCTTCTTCTTCTTCTTCTCTCTGATTTTTTTTTTTCAACTATTACTTTGTTCTGTTAATTTCATGCCAGATCTCCAATTTTGATTATCATCGATCTTGCTATCAGTGTCAGTTTAGGTTAATTTGCAATTTTCTACTTCGCGCTTTGGTGTTTTGTTTCTAATTTAGGTCTTTTTGTTAGTTTGCGTATCGGTCTGAGTCTGAGTGTGTAGAATGGTTAATTTGTGAAATTGAAAAAGTTTAAAAAAGCAATTTTTGATTTTTCTGTGAAAGTAGAAGAAAGGTTGAAAATGAATACATTGGAAAAGCTTCAAAAGCTTAAAAAAGATAATTAAATTAATTTCAATAAAAAGAAAAATATTTCATTAAATGACGTGGCATTTTGATTTTTTTTAATTAAAAATTACCTACGTGGCAGCGCCACGTGGAGATTCCGTCTGCCACGTGGAGATTTTGGGACAGTCAGCTGCCACGTATTGATTTTGAGGGGGGAATCCAGAAAATCATATTTTGTAAGGGGGGAATCTAAACGAAATTTTTTCCAGGGGGGTAAGCCAGAACACACTTACTTTGCAGGGGGGTAAACACCTATTTACCCTTATTTTAAATTTCTTAACATGTGCAAACTATATGTGCAAACTTACACATAATAGAAAACTAGTTTTATAAATAGATAATAATAATAATAATAATAATAATAATAATAATAATATATTTATGTATTAATTAGAAATATCAAAAGAGTTTAATTATTGTGCACTGTCAGTATAAATTTTTTTTACACATGCATCAAATGATGTGTTGCCACATCATTTAATGAATGTGACATATAATGTGTTTTTAAAGACAATACATGATGTATTGTTATATTATTGGACGAATATGTAAAATAAATTTACACTGGCAGTATCTATAAATTAAATTCATATTGAAAACTCTTCATCATTAACATGTTTTTATTGTTATTATTTTTCGTCTTCAACTATCTAAGTTGTCTTTGGTCATCATATAAATCTAGAAAATTTCAATAGTGTAAATGTGTAATGAGTCACATGTCCATTGCTTTGCCTTGCAATTACGAGTACATATTGATATGTATATATATTGAGATGACCAAAGGAATGACAATTTACTATACTGAATGATTCAATATTTCATGTCATATCAAGAAAGTAGAGTAATATTGCGTAAAATAAGATTATTATTAATTGACAGTATAAAATAATTTTACACTATCGATGAATATTCTTTTTTCTCATATAAAAAATATATGGAACAAATCATCTTTGGACGCATCACATAAAACTGATTGGCACCCTTCTAACTAAGCACAGGATCACGATCTATCCTATTACTAAATTTTTGAAGTGTGTATATGAAGCTATTGTTGTGTACTTGGACTTCATTCTCGAGCTTCAGATGACCAGGTTCTTGAAATGCATGGTTGGAACACGAGCAAATATTTCAAGGTAATGATATTATTTTATTTTCAAAAATCATATGTAACATCTAGAGCTGTCAAAACGGGCAGTCCGATCTATATTGGGCCGTCCTGGACAGGTTGCAATCCATCGTGCTGAATTAAAAAGTTTGGGTTAAAAATGGGCTTTCAAAAATAGACCCCGGTCCAGTTCGGGGGTTCAGGTCAACCCGAATTTTTTAAAAAAACTTTCATGCTCAACATTATTATAATTATCAAGGTCTGATTTTTCATTGTTGGTGGTTTCTTGGGAATCAAATTTTTCAGATTCCTACAATATATAAGTATCAAGTTCTGAACTTCTATTGCATTATTGCTTTCACTAATTTCACAATAAAAAAGAAACATGTAACTCTCATATCATCACTAATTTCACAATAAAAAAGAAACATGTAACTCTCATATCATCACTAATTTCACAATAAAAAAGAAACATGTAACTCTCATATCATTAAAAATATCATGGATAGATGAAACTTCTTTTTTGGAAGTGGTTTTTAGATAAAAACTCGGACTCTCCCTGTTCCTTTTACGAGTGGGGTATACACCCTACTTTATGCTGGAATCGGTAGAGTTTGCTTAAGTGTCTTGTTAGGTCTTGATGGGTCGGGGAGATTGGAGGCCCTTTTGTTGCTTTGTCCTACCTGTGATTGATCATTGCTTCTTTTCTTGCGGGGACTCTTCTTCGCGTGGTGGTGTCTCTGAGGGATTCTGTTTTTTGGTGGTGTATGTACCTCTTTGTTCTTTTGTAGTTTTAGTTTGTTTCTTTATAGATTCTGATTCAGGTGGAGTGTACTTCTAGTACCTCTTTGATTTTTCTGAATCTTTTTCTTGTACTTTCTCACTTTTATATTTATATATATTATATTTGGCATTTATAAAAAAAAAAAACAATATCATGGATTATCACTTAAGTAAATGAACATAATAAATATTTGGGGACATAAACTTACAAAGAAAGCCCACAAAGAAGGCTAATACCAATAGCACGCAGCAAGAAGAGACATGTAAACAATTGATAGAAATTTGCAAAGCCTGAATTTGAAACAGCTACGCCAGAATTGGTAAGGCCCGGATTTGAATCATTTTGATTTATATGTTCTCTTTGATGGATGGACTTAATAATAATCATACTAATTCAATTGATAGAAATTCATATTGATGGATTATTTGATATGTTCTCGTATCATTATTGCATTATTGCTTTCAAAAATCAAAATATCTTTGGAAATAGTATTTCAAGTAACAAAAATGCAATCATCATTCAAAAATTTTTGGTAATCTCTAAAGACCGTCCACTCAACTTTTGGTCCAAATGAAAATGTAACTTACGTGCTCATTTTCAATTTACATCCAATAGTTTTTTTTGAAAATTGTAGAAGAAGATACGGATTATCAAATATATCTAATAAAAACCTCTCAAATTTCATCATATCAAGACTAAAATTTATTTGCGCATATACACATGCATAAAATTTACAGTGCAAATAATTGACAGATTTTTACATATAAAATAAACTAATATTTTATAGAAATACAATATTGATGCTTATATTTTGGAAATACTTATGAGTTTTAAAATATTTATCATATCGCAACATAAAAATTTTCTACAGCACATATATATAAATAAATAAAATCAACAATGAATATAGTGCAAATAATTGACGATTTTTACATATAAAATAAACTAATATTTTATAAAACTATTACATTAATGGTTCGGTGTGAATGCACCAGTATTTTTGCTAGTTACATATATTAGTGGGGACAACATCCACTATTATTTTTGCGAGAATAATCCAACAAACTTTATTAAACTTTATTTTCATGAAAAAACATCTCGATACTACTACTCAATCTTATCCGGAACTTGGGGGCTGCATATAATTCATTAAGATAAATAAGTAAAAAATATGGGGTACAATAAGTTAGAAATCACTTCAAGTAGTATAACAATTTCAATGGATTTGAAACAAGCACAAAAGTACGTACATTTTAAAAAACAAACCATCTAAGGTGTGCATTTAAAAAAAACACACTTTGGGGTGAATTTAAGTACATCACACATTTACTACAATGATATTTTAGGTGACTAGTCAGGGATTCTCAGCTTTATAATTATGCCCTAATATCAAAAACAAAAAATATCACCCTATAACCTCCTAGCTTAGTTACCAAAAAAAAATATATCACCCTATAACCTTTCACAAACAACGTACGTCATAAGCAAAGTATCACCATAACACCAACCTCAACTCTCTTGAATATGGTGACGCATCTCAATATTATTTGTGATAAAATTTTAATGGATTCAAAATTGTGATTCATCAAAATTGTGATTCAATTCTTTTCTGACTACTAAAATTTCAATCTTCATTAATATAGCATGTACCTATTCTATTTATCTCTCTCTCTCTCTCTCTCTCTCTCTCTCTCTCTCTCTCTCTCTCTCTCTCTCTTTCTCTCTCTCTCTCTCTCTCATAGTAACCACTAACAATCCACTTAGAATGTGTTTGGATTTGACTTATTTTTGAGTTTATGAAAATAGCTTATGCAAGTAGTAGTGATGTTAATCTAAAAATGAATTGGTTTGAGTGAAAGGGTAGAATTGGAAATTTCCACAACTGTTTATGCAATACATGCAAGAGATTTAGGTTCTCCATAGAAAAATTAGGGATTCGGAACTTAAATTAATCAAGTATGATGATTAACAAATAGAACAATTAATTGAGATTGAATAGGAGTCCCTAATGCTTAACCGACCCTATGTTTGAATCATGATTTTAAGTTATTTAATAATGTTGTTGTTAGGTTTTAGGGTTTTAGGTTTTAGGGTCTTTGTCCAAGATGTGTAGCCTAATGTTGCCACATCAGGGTCCAGACCTGGACGCCCTAAACAACCGCGATTTCGCATGTGATCTTTTAAAAGATTTGATTTAAAAGAAACAAACTCACCCATACTTGCGTGCCAAGGAACGGGCTGAAAGATTCAAATATATTTTAAAATGGCCAGTTTGTTATCAAAAGATTTAAAACAAATATTGTTTGATCAAATCTAAATTTATCTCAAGGAAGATTTACGATGACCAGCTATCAAAGATTGAAGATCCAAGCTCATGAAGCTCGTTCTATATAAAGGAAGACAGAAGACTTGTTTATCATGGACTGAAGCTATTGTTTACAAATTGAGTCTTTAGGTTTTAGTCTTTCTTTTGTTCATTGTTTATTGTGAGTCTTCACTTGAATCATGTCTAATACAAGTGCAAGGACTGTTTAGTTGAGTTGTAAACTCTTGTGAATCGTTCCAAAGCTTTGAAGTACGGAATCGGTTCTTTGTCTAGGAGTGTGTCTCGATTAGTGAGTTTGTCAGTAATTAGAAAATCCTTACAGTTGTAAGGTTGATGGGGAGTGACCAGAGGTTCTCATACTTAGGAGTTCCTAAGTAGAATTATCACGGGTAGTGTTTAAGTGATAAGTTGTAAACGGGGTTTACTAGGGCTTTGAATTAAAACTATCATAGTGGATTCCTCCCTGGATTGGTATCCTCGGCTTTTACTTTCTGCACTTTATTTACATTGTTCATCAAGTTATAGTATGTCCATGATGTTGGCACATTAGGTATCACATCATACATCATAATCCTAATGTGCCCACATCGTGCTGCACATCTGTCACTTGTTACCAGAATTTCAGTTGTAATAATGAATTGGGGAATGTTTTGGATATGAAAATTACATGAAAGCGATCTTTGTTTGTCATGACTCGAGTCAAAGAATCCTGTGATTCGAGTCATGCAGTCTTAGATGTGCAGAAAATCGATTTTGCAGGCCTTGAATCGAGTCAGGATTCCCTCTGACTCGGATCATGCTCAAAAACTAAATTTTTGAAGCCTGACTTGAGTCACGACTCCCTCTGTCTAGAATCCTGCTGCGAAAAAGTGTTCAAAACCTCCTTTTGAAGAGCCAATTGATTAGTAACACGCTTTAGAAAATCATAGGACTTCTAATCATATTTTTAGCATTAAAAATACTTAGATTGTGTGATTGAGAAATTAGAAATCATGGACTTGTGAGATTAGAATACCTTAATGAAAATGTAGACAGTTGATGACTGAAATAAAACTTGTATATGGAAAACAAATTCTTACATGTTGTTATTAAGAACTAAAGATCGTGGCTAGTGAACAATTGTTTTTTTTTTTTTTACAAAGGCTAGTGAACAATTGTTATGTTTCAAATTATGGGCACTTCTAATTGGTTGTATTGCGAAGGCACCTATAGACTAATATTTTGACGGTCTATATTTGGTTCGGTTTCTTATTATAAAAATCCACACGATATGTATTTGTGATCCCTGGCTGTAGTTAGTTATGTTCAACGATCTAGTGGTGTTGGCTTGGGTCCTTGTAGTTTGCTTCTCTTAAGGTTTACGGTTCGGTTCTCCCTGATGTCAATTTTGGTAGGTTAGTCCATACATAGTATAAAACCTCTGACTTTAAACAGGGCCCCGTAAGTGGACAGTGAGACTGGTCCGCTCGAATTAGTCGATCTTTGAATCGGATACCGAGTTCATAGAAGGTCATGTCGGGCTTTCGAAGGCCTACTCAGCTCTGGCTGTCGTTGAAAATTCACCTTTAAATTTATGGTTTTTATAAAATGTCTGTTCTGAAATATTCCTTTTTACTAATATATTATTAGATGCTAGTTGTAACAAAACATCCTCAAGATAACACAATCATTTGCTCTCGTCTCTTGAGCTCTATAACTCAATCATGTATGTAGGTCATATTTATCCTTAAAAATCTCTATATTGTTAATTCCCCAACAATAAATAAATGAAAACAAATTAAGATTTTATAATGTACTGTATTAAAGATGCTTCTTCATTATAGGTCTTTGAATTTTGTTGCAATCATTGGATTATATTATTTATTAATATAAGAGAAATTATAAGAGTAACAATATTTTGATAAGCAAAGAAAATAGAAGCTAATAATAGAAAAATAAACGTACTTTATCGGGCTTACACAATAACCATCCAAGCACTTCAGTATTCCAGGAATAGAATTTGTGTATTTTTTATAGCAATCGTCATCAGTATCACACTCCTCTGTAATGTACAATAAGAAAATGGAAATATTATTAAAATTAATGAAAAATTGTGTATAAAATAAACAAAAAATAATATGAGAATGAGCTTACTATGACCAACTGCTACAATGATAAAAAGTGAAACAAAAAGGATAACAAAATAAGCAAACTTGAGAGTTTGATCCATTTTTTTAACCTATGCATATAACAAATATAAACTCATTTGATCACTTTATATGCTTACATTAATTAAGTAGTTATTGATGATTATATTGTTGTAATAAGTCATTATTTAAAATTCGAATAACTATTAGATGTCTCTAAAGTACATTGATGAATAATAGTTGTCACTTTGGCTCATAGAACATATATTGCAAAATAACTTTTCTTGTAATCGTAGAGTTCATTTTTGTTTTACCAACCTTTCATCATTATTATTATTATTATTATTATTATTATTATTATTATTATTATTATTTATGCTATTTATAATTTAAATTGAATATGATTTTTTTAAAAAAATAAGCATTTTTTTTAGTTAACATTTCACTTTTGACATTTGAATAGAGCCTCTAAATACTTGAGGCTGGCCATAGAAGCAAACTATATGCTAAGCATCACATGTGACTTCGTCTACTTTTCCTAGCCAATTCTAATTCTTAAACAACACTAAGTAACCACAATACAATTTCCATTATGCTCTCCACCATCTAAAATTCTTCATATTCCTATTCTCCAATTTGGTGTGTATTCTTTTTCCATTTTCATTCTCGCGGATCCCCACAGTTTTCACGGGATCCATCAACATCAAGAACAATATCAAAATTTTATTATTTTCAATCAAATTTGTTGCAAGAAATATATTAAAGTTTAATCATAAAACTAATAAAAAATTAAGATATTATTGTGATTCTTGAAACAATAGTAAACATCGCATTATATATGCAGGGGACCGGGGTTCGAACCCGATCATCCTACTCATCCACTTTAAGGATGGTGTTGGGGTTTTTAATTGTTGGCTTCATTTTGGTAAATAAGCCTATGTCCAAGATTTTGAATCAAATGTTACAACATCAGGAGCAACATCAGGACATCCTAAATACGCGTTATTTTCTGTTATATTTACGCGCAAGATCTTTGAAGATTTGTTTTGGAAATAAACTTGTGCTTCCTTCTGGGCAGAGGTGGGAATAGGCTAGGCTGAGCTAGACTTTGCCAAGCCTGAGTCTGGCCTGTCAAAAAATCGAAGGTCTGAGCCTGGCCTGTGGCCTGTCATAGGTTTATCTTTTAGCCCTGAGTTTGGCCTTTTGAAAGCCTGATGTGGCCTGTTAGCCTGTTTAAAAGTCTATTTCACATGAACATATTTACATAAATAATTATATTTATTTTTAAAAATACTTATGAACTAATAAACCAACGTCTTCTAGAGAATTTGACTATATATGTCATCATATTTCAATTTAGTTTATAATAATACATTTATATATGTGAAAAACTAATGTAGATTAATAAACTTAAACTACTGAAAAAGTTAATAATTATATAATTTAATCAAAGTACAAATTTTAATATATAAATAATAATAGTATTAAAAATATTATCTATATTAACTTAAATAGGCTGGCCTAGTAGCCTAAAAGGCTTTTTTAATGGCCTGCGGCCTGGCCTATTTAATTAAATAGGCTTATAAAAAAGTCTTGGCCTGCTCTATTTTAAAGAAAAGGCCGGCCTGACCTGAGCCTTTGTAGGTTAGGCCTTAAGGCCTCGTAGGCCGGTCTGGCCTATTCCCATCTCTAGGGCCAGACACACACGTTTTTAGGATCTGCAGTAAGGCGTTTTAATGTGATATTTATTTCCTTAAGATGTGATATATATTTAAGGAAAGATTATATTTGGGTCAAATATATTTGGAAACATTTATGGAAACAATATATTTGGTTCAATATATATGTGCTGGATCTTACAACATACCAGCTGTGTTTGAATCCCAATTTGCTCAGGAAGCCCATGCTAACTCGTGGCTATTTAAGGAAAGGAGCTAAACCTAGTTTCTTCACCGAAACCAATATATCAAAATGTAAACTTTTAGGGTTTCGTGTCTTTGTAAGCCTTGTGCTTTATTTGTGAGCCTCTCTAGTATCATCTTGATGCTTTTGTAGGACTGTGTTTTGAATTGTAACTCTATATTTTCTCCAAAGCTTTTAAGCATGGAGTATGATTGTTTTACTTGTGTATCACTCTAAGCCTTTAGGTACGAGTGATCTAGTTTATAGGAGTGTGTCTCTACAATTTAGTTGGGTTAATATGATCAATAGTGTTGTCTGAACTATTGTGGAGGAAGTGACCAGAGGTTGTCTTATCTAGGAGTTCTGAGGTAGAATTAGCACGAGTAGTGATTAAGTGAGAAGATTGTAAACGGGGCATTTGTTGTGGGTCTTCGAATTGATATTATCATAGTGGATTCCTTCCTGGATTTGTATCCCCCAGACATAGGTTGCTGTTGGCGCCGACTCTAATGAAAATGTTGACTTTCCTTAAGCTGACTTTAGAGTCGGACAGGCCGAAGCTATATGATTTTGTTGACTTTTCCAGCTTGGACAAAATTAGAGTCGGATGCACAATAGAGTCGGTAATTGACTCGGCTAAGCCGACTCTACTATAGCGTCGGTGTCCAAATAGCGGACGCTACAGTTTAGCTTCGAACATTTTAGCCTCAACCCCGACCCCGACGCTAATCCGACTCTAAATAGGTTTTAGCGTCGGTTTTTGCCCCTTTAGCGTCCGTTTTTGGCCGACTCTAAAAGTTGTTTTTCTAGTAGTGACACTTTATTATTGTGAGAAATGAGAACAATCATTAATAATTGTTAAATATAAATCTACAGCCAAAATTAAAAAACACAATTGTGGCCATACAATGGTTTATCTCTTTCTTCCATAACGAGATCACACTAATTAAACTAATAAGGGTGCATTATTCATTAAAAAAAATAATAACAAAAAAGGGCAATAAAATCTCAAAAGAAATCATGAAAGTTAACAGGTCAAAATCCATCATGTTAAAAATGAGTAAATTGGTTCCGTAAAAACAGGGAAGAAATTGAGGTTGACCGTAGGAAATTAGTACTCAAACACACACACACATGATAGAAAGAAATTGATACTTTACGCTGTTGGTGCATCTCCATTAAACTCATATTTATGCACACTCTTTCTCTTTTAATGTTGTTAAAGAAATTGCAAGAGTGGTTTCGTGAGCTTAGTTCAATTGGTTGGACATTGCATTATATATGCAGGGGATCGGGTTCGAACCCCGGTCATCCTACTTATCAATTTTAAGGGTGAAATTTCTAGCCAGTAAACTATCTGACAAATTTTTTTTTTTGCAAGAGTGGAGAAATATATAAAAGTGTAATGAAGACTATTATGATGAGCATAGGTTGTGTAATTAAAAAATGTTTGGCGTATGCATAATATAGAAAAATGTTTTACCTATAGAATCCACATTCTCCTCCCTCGCACATACATACCATTCCATTAGGAGTCAAATCTTTTACAATATCACAATCTTCGTGAGTTTTACACCTTACTGTAATGTAAAATCAAAATAAATCAAAATTACAAAAATGGTGAAAGATTGTGTATTAAATAAAGGGTCAGGATCAAATGACACTAACTAGTTTGACACCAAATATTACACCGCTCAATAACGCTTTAACGAATTCGAATTTTACAAAATCCACCGTTGGATTGGAAGATTATATTATATAGATCATTCATGTTAAATTTTATAAAAATCTAAAAGTATTTGATATGTTATTGACAGGGCCGGCCCAAGGGTAAAGCCCGCCAAGCTAGGGCTTTAGGCCCATCAAAAAAATATTTTTTTAATAAAGGATTTAGGCCTCCAAAAAATAATCTTTGAATTTTATATATATATATTTAGGCCCCATTTTTTTCATATAACGCATTATAGTTGAGTTGGCCGAACTTCAGGAGTGACATTGGGAGGATGCGTGTTCGAAACATGCGGAGGCCTGTTTTCTATTTTTTACCTTATTTTTCATAATCTTCCAATTCTTCTAATTGTTAATAATAAATATTCAAAAAGATAAATTGTTTAGAGATTATTATTTATTTCAAACAAAGATTATTAGCCTATACCATAATATAAAAAATGGAATACAAAATTTAACCACAAATTTTAGTTGAATTTTCTTTTTTTGAATAATTTGTTCTTAACAATATTTTTTTCTAAAATTTACACCAACATCGAAATATGAAAGCTGGAATTTTAATAACTTTGAATAGCTAAAAATTAAGAAAATGAAACAAATAAATTAAAGGTTCAATTGTAGTTTTGATTTCCATATTTTTACCATTTTGTGTAATTTATCTCTTTTTTTAAAATTTAACCGTTTTGGTACTCTATTATAGTTTTTTAACTATAAGTTGACGATATAATATTTTTTAAAAGACGTAATATATAATCTGATAATGAGAAAATATCAATATTAACGAAATTCAGAAAAGACAATATTATAGAATAAAAATCATTTATTTTATTTTATTCATATTATACAAGTTTTTTCTAATCACCAAAAATAAAAGGAAGTTTTTTCAAATAGTATTAATTTTATTACAAATATAATTGCTACATTTTACCAATGTTTTTTTAACTGTTTGTAAATATAAATTTTACGTTTTTTTCTTGCACTATGTCTTACTAAAAAAATATTCTTACTACCGTAACAAAAAAATTCTTACAATGTGGTGAACTTTATGTTGAGTTAAAAATTATGTTAGACCTCATGTTAAAGTTTGTTTTAGGCCCCACTTTATGTTGGGCCGGCCCTGGTTATTGAGACTCGTCAAGATTAACGGTATTCAATAAAAACGCATAAATCATTAATCTTGACGAGTCTCAATAACATATTAAACGGTTTTGGATTTGTATAAAATTTAACATGAATGATCTATATGATATAATCTTCCAATCCAACGGTGGATTTTGTAAAATTCGAATTCGTTAAAGCGTTATTGAGCGGTGTAACATTTGGTGTCAAACTAGTTGGTGTCATTTGATCCTGACCCTTAAATAAATACATAAATAATTGTGAGATTGAACAACTTACTACTTTGACCGACCGCAATGGTAAATAGGGAAACAAAAAGCATTACAATAAAAACAAATTTAAGAGTTTCGGCCATATTATTTTCACCTTTGCATGTAAAAAATAAAATGATTTGATCACTTTATATATTAAAAGCCTCTTGCTATGTTTACATTAATTAAATACTTTTTGATGACTAGGTTGATGACTTATTTTAAATTTTGGTAATTTTTAAATATCACCAAAGTACAATGATAAATCATATTTGTCCCTTAAGCTCATTGAAAAGATTTCAAAGAACAATTTTTGCGTGTGATTAGAACTCATTCTTGTGTATCAACCTTTCACCATTATTATTTTTATTTTCTATCTACCTTTTCATAATAAAAAACGGAAAACAAATATTATATTATGTTGGTATAAGTGGAATTAGACCCACATAATTTGAAGGTGTCGTGTTCGAAACTTGTGGTTAGAATGGGAGACCCATTTAAGATTGTCAATAAAATTATACTGTTGAGATTAGTTATTGATAATCAATGGATATACTTTACATTGGTATCATATCATGAAGAACAAAGACAAGAAAAATCAAAAAATATAAATAAGAGAAATGCTATATATTTATTAAGAACAATTCAAAAGAAAAAATATAATAATAACACATGGCAATATTTTAAACGATGTAATTTTAATCTTCTCTTTTAGTGGAAATTATGGGGTAATAGATGTAAATAAGTGTGAAGATTTATTCTTACAATTCTTCTCCTTAAATTTTCTTACTAAAAAGTTTTTCCCTATAAATAATAATTGTTATGATTATATGAACCTGAATGATTTAATTTCCAATGAGAAATACAATTCAAACTATTGAAAAAATGACTTAATATTGTGAAAACGAATAAGTATATCTTTTTGTGTACTTCAACAATATAAATCCATGTTGTTTAATATTTCTTAGTGAATATTTTCAAATGAGATATACGAAAGTGATATCATTTTTTTTTTTTCATTTTTAAGAAAATATTTTGCAAAGAATTTGTTATAATTAAGATTTATGATGATGATGATGATGATAAAATATCATCAGAACAAGAGCTTGGAGATATGATTGAATACACAAAACATATAAAGATTTGTTTGAGATTACAAAATAAATAATTGAAGAATATTTTATGAATCAATTAACCTTATATAGAAAAGGTTCTAAAATAATTCTATGTGGAAAAATCAGTTTATTTATGTACTCCTACTATTGTAAGACACCAATTGCTACCAAATATTTTTAGAGTTTGGGTATATGATAAAGAACTAATTGACTAATGCACCACATATTTTAAATTCATTTTATTATTTTAGATATGCAGGTTATTTGTTTAATTCTCATGATGGTACGTACAAATTAAATCACAAACAAATTATAATTTGTTTAAATGAGGAAGGACAATCATTCATAAAATTAATATCTGAAACAAACCACGTATAGTAACAATTTCATGAAATGATGAGGATAGTTTAGCACTACATATATAAAGATAAATAAAAATGTTTTTTTGGTAGAAGTACATGATTCATCACCTAAAAGATATTTGTGACAAATATTATATTATTTTTTAGGGTTAATAGGCTTTTTTTTACCCCCTGCAAAGTAGACGAGTTTTGTGTTACCCCCATGTAATTTTTTTTATTGAGATTACCCTCTTGTAATGTTGCAGAATTTTTTTTCTAGTTCATTTTACCCCCCCCCCCCCCCCCCCCCCCGGGGTAAAACAAAACAACATTACAAGGGGGTAAAATGAATTAGAAAAATAATTCTACAACATTACAAGGAGGTAATCTCAACAACAAAAAATTACAGGGGGGTAACACAAAACTCGTCTACTTTGCAGGGGATAAAAGCCTATTAACCCTATTTTTTATTTCTTATCTGTACCTATGCAAGTCTTTCTCCTCTCCATAATAGAAGTGCTTCATGCCTTCAGCCAATAGCAATCCGGCATAGTACAAGAATAGTTGTTTGACAGTACTATTTTTCATTCCACTAATGTAGTGGAATTTTCACTCTCCATGCATATTCGTGCAAGGCATAACATGTAAATACGTGTATGCCTCAAGCACACAAAGTACACCCATTTCCCTTAAACAAATATTTGGGCGTTGAAGTGCTAACATTCTTACAAGTACATTTCCCCTTCACGCATAAAGTTCTTTCTCATTCAGAGCTTTATCTACCTTTTCACAATAAAAAAACGGATAAGCAATATTATATTATGTTGGTATGAGTGGAATTAGACCTACATATCTTGAAGACATTTTGTTTAAAAATAATTATGCTTTGAAATCGGTTAAGATTGTTAGAAATAATATAAAATTATTGATATGACTCTATCCTAACAACCTAAACTTTTGGGATAATCGATTATCTGACAAAGATATTAACCGATTTTTAAAAAATAATTATGCTTTTCCCCCTACATATAGAGCAGTGTTTTGATAATAAACATTTAACTAAAAACAAAAGGCCAAAGTGAAATAATTCAAATCATGATTTTAAAGAGTATTGATGTACTGATAATAAACATATCATCAAGCTAGTAGTTATGTACTATTTTCATCTAACTAATTAATATTTTCATGAATATATAATAACAAAGAGATTATAAAGCTAGTTGATTTCCACTAGAATCACCTACTCATAATGCTGTTGTTGGCGTTTACTAAAATCAAATAGAAGGGAGGATCATTACGTGTCAAAATTGGATTTAAAGTTTTCCTAGATACATAGGTTTTGTTTGTGAGTTTGGAGGGGAGGGGAGGGAATAGTTTTGAAAAAAAGAAAGAAACAAGTGGAAGGAATAGAGAAGTTTAGGAGGGAAGGAGTTTAGAGGGTTATTTTTTCTTCATAATACAAAAATTCCTTAATTTGGGGGAACTCAAAAATTGTATTGGATGGAGGTTTGGAGGGGGTTTGGAGAGTTTATATGAATTCTTCAAATTTAATTAATGTTGTTATAATGTTCTTAAATTCATAATATATTAATCATAAGTACGTATTTATTTGTCATTCTCTATAAAAAATACTTTCTCAAAAAATGTAAATTTTTTTTCTAATTTTTTCTCTATTTCCCTCCCTCCAAAGCCCTCCCCTCCCTTCCCCTCCAAACTCGCAAACAAAGCCATAGTGTATTTTTTGTTACACGTCAAAGATAATGTGAAGGTTGTTCTTGCCTTACTATAACATATTTCATGCTTCTGCCTTTCATTTTTGCCTTTGAAACTTCACTTTATCTTCGCTTTTAATGGGTATGTTGCTTATGAGATTATGGTTGTCATAATGAAAGATAATATTTTTTTGATATATATTTAGCAATATAAGTGCCTTTAGTGGATGTCTTTTTAAAATGAGAAAAAACAAAATCGTCGGCTTTAACCGACGTTACCCATTTTAACAAATCAATCCATAGCATCCATATTATGGGCAAAATCTAAATTAGTGTCTGCTCAACGGATTCGATAAGTAGAATTGAAGAAAACGAAAGCCTCACTGAAAATTTGAAGCTACTACCGTCCGCATATAAATATGTTTATAGCTTCGGATTAGCGTTATCTGAAATATAATAGACCCTACATAGCATCTGTTGGGTGCAACTGTCTAACTTCAGGCATTTAAGTGCCAGTTTCAATTTAGACACTAAACCGACACTAACTGCCTTATAGCGTCGTTTTTTGCCATTTAGCATCAACTGGAGCAGTTTTGTTATAGTGGCAGTTCCATACTATTTTAGATTTGGCTCGTTAATTTTAAATCAGAGGATCCAGATCACAAGTTCTAAAATCAACCATAATCAATCCCGACCGTCAATTACAGATCGGACGGTTAGGAACAGTAACACAGTTACTCCGTGTTATCTGATCCCCATGTTTGTCACATAATTCTTCTTTATGTATTTTTATGTACTTTAATTATAAAATGACAAATAAATTTGTTCTACCGATGGAGAATCATACTCTCATGAATTTCAAAGTTTTGTTAGACAATTGGGGGCTAAATAGGTGTAGTTATTACAAATGGACTAAAATTCATGAGCGAATTTGACTCTATGAGAGGCATCATTAATTCCTTGTGTTGGTATGTGGTAGATGTTGGATTTTACGTGTGAATGGTTAAATTCACACATCGACTATAGAAAGAATGTTGGGTTTATAAGAGAGGTAATTCATTAATTTAATGTCTTAAGGTTTTGGGTCGTGATTTGGTGTCTCACTCTTTTTTGACCCTGGAGGACTGTCGCTAGCGTTTCTTCTGAACTCCCCAACAAGTGTTATCAAAGCCGTTGTTCGGCTTGGTGGGGGAGCGGGAATAGATCTTAATATTGGATCAAACTATAGGATGTGAGAAGTTTCACTTGAGGGAGAATGTTGGTTTTTAAATATGGGTGGTTAAATCTAACATCGACTATGAATAAGAAGAATGTTAAATTTATAAGAGAGGTTATCTATAATGTCTTAAGATTTTAAGTGGAGATGTGATGTCTTCCTCTCTTGTAGTCCTGGAGCATTGATCTCTCTTTAGTTATTATAGATATTAGGGTTAATTAAGTTTCCAGTCCTTATAAATATTTATAATTTAATTTTTAATCCTAATTTTTTTTTTTGTAATTTTGGTCCCCTAAATATTTTCCATCAAGACATTTGGTCCTTGTTTTTAAATCAACTCACATGTATATTTTTAAAATTTAGTTTTTGCTGTTATGCTTAGTACATTGTAAAAATATCTCTTGCAAAAGGTTAAAACATTTTAACAAAGAATGAATTACATGTGAATTTTTAAGTTTTTACCTTTTAAACATTCATCTTTTGTAAAAAAAATTCTAAATTGTTATTACTCCGTATAAAAATGAATATAAAAATTTATTCAAAATTGTACTTTAAAATACGAGTTAACTTAAAAGTATGGAACATATTTCGTGTTGGAAAACATTTTGATGTACTTTAAAATAAAATTTAAAATATTTATAGAGACTAAAAATTTATTTAACGTTAAATATTATCTAAATAAAATAGCTAACATTTTTAATTGTGAGCAGTAATAATTAAATTAAATTAAAAATGGTAATAAATTATCATGTAGCATAAATGAATGAAATGAAATATTACATCATCACCACCAATAACAATTCAATGTCATAATTTAAAATAAAATATATTGACTTCATAGAGCCTTACAATTAATTTCATAACAAAATAATAACATACATAATATTTTTCAAGATCCAACAAAATAAGTCAACACCATATTATTAAACCCGAACTTAATGTCAAAATATCAATACTAATACCTAGCATACGTGAGATAATTATTCTCCACTTTATTCTCATGAACAAACACCGCAATACTAATACCTAGTCTTGTTCTAAGGATAGTACTGCCCAGGGCCATCCCTCATTATTTAGACACCCTGTTCAAATATTAAAAATTAGCCATAATAAAAAATATTAAATAATTAAAAATTATTTTCTATTTAAATTATACATAAGAAACACATAAAATATAATTATCATTATATATAACATCAAAAAGAGACATGTTAATTTAAAATTAAATGTAGTAGAACGATATTTATGAGTATAGATAACTAATCTATTGATACTCATATGATGTTTTATGAACATTAACAATACATAACTATTATTTTAGGGCTTTAAAATTAATCTATTAATACACATCTGATATTTTATGAGTACAAATAATATATAACTAATATTATAAAACCTCAAAATTTTAAATTGAGGCATAGAAATTTTGGAGGCCCGGCACCGGCGCACACCCCGCACATGTGTGCAGGCCGGGCCTGGTACTGCCTGCATATAATTCATTTAAGAAAGATAAGTAGAAAACATGGGGTAAGATAAGTTTCAAATCACTTCAATTGATATATATATATAACAATATCAATAGATAGAACCAAACGCACACTACTAGAAAAAGTTGAAATACCGACGAAATTTAGAGACAGAAAAAGCAGTTAGAGACAAATATATTTATTTTATAGACAAATATTTTCATTTTAAAGATACATTTTGTCCGTCTCTAATAGTTCAGAGACGAGGAAATTACCGACGGCATCAAATCCGTCTCTAGCATGCTTAGTGACAGAATATTTGCATTTTAGAGACAGATTTTGTCCATCCGTATTTAAAATTTTTCTAGTAGTGACACAATGTCAATGTCAAAGAAATTACAAGATTGGGGAAATAAATGAAAGTATAAGAATAACATTAAGATGAGCAGAGAAAATGAAAGCTCATAATAGAGAAATAAGATTTATGATGTTAGGCTCAAGGCCAGCTCAATAATCTTCAAAATTAAGTGAGGGCTAAAAGTAAATTTTGTTGTATGAGGCTTTTTTTGCACGTATATAAGGCTTTTTTTATATTTATGAAAGTCCCTTTTGTATAATAAAAAATATTTTTTTGTTGGAGACTTTTAGTAGTCTTACCCTTGGACCTCCCCCGATTAGGCTGCTACAAATACCTCCAAAGCATGTCATTGATCCAGGTTTAGCATTTGGATATTTTTTATAGCATTCTTGGTCTGTATTACACTTTCCTTTATTGTAAAAAAAGATTAAAGAAATATTACTAAAATGGGTGAAAGATTGTGAATAAAATAAAATATATATTATGATAATGAGCTTACTTTGACCAACGGTTACAACGATAAAAAGAGAAACAAAAAGTATCACAGTATAAATAAACCTGAGAGTTTCAGCCATTTATTTTCTATCTTTGCATATGTACAAATATAAAATGGTTTGATGACTTTATATAGTAAAAAACCTTGCTATATTTACATCAAATAAGTAGTTTTTAATGATTATGTTTTTGCAATAAGTCCTTTAAAATTAGAATAATTATTAAATGTCTCTAAAGTACAATAATGAATAATATTTGCCTCTTTAACTCATAGAATAGATCTTATGGAATAATTTTACTTATAATTATAGAGTTCATTTTTTTTACCAACCTTTTATTATTATTTTTTGTCGAGCTTTTCAAAATAGAGGGGGTGGGGGGACCAAAAAATATTGAAGATAAATTATAGTGGATAGTATTGACAAAATTAGTTGTAGGAGTAATACATCAATGAGATGATAATATCATCCTATTATTTTATTAAGGGCTTGTCTAATAATAAGTATAATATTGCACATGTTAAAGCAATTAGTAATAACTTTTGTTAAAAAGAAAAATAATAATTTTTTATTGAAAAATAATAATTATTTAATAAAAATTTATACATTTAATATAAAATACACAAATCTCAATACATACCTGCTAAGTTGCTATTATTTTAAGGGTAAATAGGTGTTTACCCCCCTGCAAAGTAGGCGTGTTCTGGCTTACCCCCCTGGAAAAAATTTCGTTTAGATTCCCCCCTTACAAAATATGGTTTTCTGGATTCCCCCCTCAAAATCAATACGTGACAGCTGACTGTCCTAGAATCTCCACGTGGCAGACGGAATCTCCACGTGGCAGCGCCACGTAGGTAATTTTTAATTAAAAAAAAAAACAAAATGCCACGTCATTTAATGAAATATTTTTTTTTATTGAAATTAATTTAATTATCTTTTTTAAGCTTTTCCAGTATTCATTTTCAACCCTTCTTCTACTTTCACAGAAAAAGACAAATCTATAGTACAAAAATAAGTGGCTTCTCTATCAAAACAAAACAAACACGCCTTTGTTTTTCGCATTCACTTCTCAGAATCACGTTTGTAGAAACATAACAACAATCATGGAGAAGGGGTATTCAAGTAATTTCAACACCTTTCTCTTCCTCCTCCACCTCCATGTTCCTATCCACTAACTTCAACGCCAACAACGACACTCTGTTTCTCTCCGGCGGCGGCGGCAAGAAACTCTCCTTCATGACAGCGGTTACCACTGCTCCTTCGACTACGGCGGTGCTTTTCACGGCTTTTGCCGGCATCGCTTTCGTCGTCGTCTTCTTCTATGGTGCAAGTAGGTAAAAACCAAATACCCTTCAAATGAACGAATTAGAGAAAGCATCTTCGCAATCGCAAAAACCCTAGCTCAATTCTTCACTCTGACTCAGACATAGATGAAATTGTTTTCGATTTCGATTTCGTTACACTAAAAAAAGGAACAAACAAAAACGAAAAACAAAGTGTGATTATTATAGATGAATCCTCTTAGACGAAGTAACAATTCATCTTCTTCGTCTTCAAATTCCTCTCCTTCGTCATCATCATCATCATCGTGGATCCATTTACGTTCGGTTCTATTCGTTGTCACTCTTCCTCACCAGCTTCTTGTTCATCCTCTTCTTCTTCTTCTTCTTCTCTCTGATTTTTTTTTTTCAACTATTACTTTGTTCTGTTAATTTCATGCCAGATCTCCAATTTTGATTATCATCGATCTTGCTATCAGTGTCAGTTTAGGTTAATTTGCAATTTTCTACTTCGCGCTTTGGTGTTTTGTTTCTAATTTAGGTCTTTTTGTTAGTTTGCGTATCGGTCTGAGTCTGAGTGTGTAGAATGGTTAATTTGTGAAATTGAAAAAGTTTAAAAAAGCAATTTTTGATTTTTCTGTGAAAGTAGAAGAAAGGTTGAAAATGAATACATTGGAAAAGCTTCAAAAGCTTAAAAAAGATAATTAAATTAATTTCAATAAAAAGAAAAATATTTCATTAAATGACGTGGCATTTTGATTTTTTTTAATTAAAAATTACCTACGTGGCAGCGCCACGTGGAGATTCCGTCTGCCACGTGGAGATTCTGGGACAGTCAGCTGCCACGTATTGATTTTGAGGGGGGAATCCAGAAAATCATATTTTGTAAGGGGGGAATCTAAACGAAATTTTTTCCAGGGGGGTAAGCCAGAACACACTTACTTTGCAGGGGGGTAAACACCTATTTACCCTTATTTTAAATTTCTTAACATGTGCAAACTATATGTGCAAACTTACACATAATAGAAAACTAGTTTTATAAATAGATAATAATAATAATAATAATAATAATAATATATTTATGTATTAATTAGAAATATCAAAAGAGTTTAATTATTGTGCACTGTCAGTATAAATTTTTTTTACACATGCATCCAATGATGTGTTGCCACATCATTTAATGAATGTGACATATAATGTGTTTTTAAAGACAATACATGATGTATTGTTATATTATTGGACGAATATGTAAAATAAATTTACACTGGCAGTATCTATAAATTAAATTCATATTGAAAACTCTTCATCATTAACATGTTTTTATTGTTATTATTTTTCGTCTTCAACTATCTAAGTTGTCTTTGGTCATCATATAAATCTAGAAAATTTCAATAGTGTAAATGTGTAATGAGTCACATGTCCATTGCTTTGCCTTGCAATTACGAGTACATATTGATATGTATACATATTGAGATGACCAAAGGAATGACAATTTACTATACTGAATGATTCAATATTTCATGTCATATCAAGAAAGTAGAGTAATATTGCGTAAAATAAGATTATTATTAATTGACAGTATAAAATAATTTTACACTATCGATGAATATTCTTTTTTCTCATATAAAAAATATATGGAACAAATCATCTTTGGACGCATCACATAAAACTGATTGGCACCCTTCTAACTAAGCACAGGATCACGATCTATCCTATTACTAAATTTTTGAAGTGTGTATATGAAGCTATTGTTGTGTACTTGGACTTCATTCTCGAGCTTCAGATGACCAGGTTCTTGAAATGCATGGTTGGAACACGAGCAAATATTTCAAGGTAATGATATTATTTTATTTTCAAAAATCATATGTAACATCTAGAGCTGTCAAAACGGGCAGTCCGATCTATATTGGGCCGTCCTGGACAGGTTGCAATCCATCGTGCTGAATTAAAAAGTTTGGGTTAAAAATGGGCTTTCAAAAATAGACCCCGGTCCAGTTCGGGGGTTCAGGTCAACCCGAATTTTTTAAAAAAACTTTCATGCTCAACATTATTATAATTATCAAGGTCTGATTTTTCATTGTTGGTGGTTTCTTGGGAATCAAATTTTTCAGATTCCTACAATATATAAGTATCAAGTTCTGAACTTCTATTGCATTATTGCTTTCACTAATTTCACAATAAAAAAGAAACATGTAACTCTCATATCATCACTAATTTCACAATAAAAAAGAAACATGTAACTCTCATATCATCACTAATTTCACAATAAAAAAGAAACATGTAACTCTCATATCATTAAAAATATCATGGATAGATGAAACTTCTTTTTTGGAAGTGGTTTTTAGATAAAAACTCGGACTCTCCCTGTTCCTTTTACGAGTGGGGTATACACCCTACTTTATGCTGGAATCGGTAGAGTTTGCTTAAGTGTCTTGTTAGGTCTTGATGGGTCGGGGAGATTGGAGGCCCTTTTGTTGCTTTGTCCTACCTGTGATTGATCATTGCTTCTTTTCTTGCGGGGACTCTTCTTCGCGTGGTGGTGTCTCTGAGGGATTCTGTTTTTTGGTGGTGTATGTACCTCTTTGTTCTTTTGTAGTTTTAGTTTGTTTCTTTATAGATTCTGATTCAGGTGGAGTGTACTTCTAGTACCTCTTTGATTTTTCTGAATCTTTTTCTTGTACTTTCTCACTTTTATATTTATATATATTATATTTGGCATTTATAAAAAAAAAAAACAATATCATGGATTATCACTTAAGTAAATGAACATAATAAATATTTGGGGACATAAACTTACAAAGAAAGCCCACAAAGAAGGCTAATACCAATAGCACGCAGCAAGAAGAGACATGTAAACAATTGATAGAAATTTGCAAAGCCTGAATTTGAAACAGCTACGCCAGAATTGGTAAGGCCCGGATTTGAATCATTTTGATTTATATGTTCTCTTTGATGGATGGACTTAATAATAATCATACTAATTCAATTGATAGAAATTCATATTGATGGATTATTTGATATGTTCTCGTATCATTATTGCATTATTGCTTTCAAAAATCAAAATATCTTTGGAAATAGTATTTCAAGTAACAAAAATGCAATCATCATTCAAAAATTTTTGGTAATCTCTAAAGACCGTCCACTCAACTTTTGGTCCAAATGAAAATGTAACTTACGTGCTCATTTTCAATTTACATCCAATAGTTTTTTTTGAAAATTGTAGAAGAAGATACGGATTATCAAATATATCTAATAAAAACCTCTCAAATTTCATCATATCAAGACTAAAATTTATTTGCGCATATACACATGCATAAAATTTACAGTGCAAATAATTGACAGATTTTTACATATAAAATAAACTAATATTTTATAGAAATACAATATTGATGCTTATATTTTGGAAATACTTATGAGTTTTAAAATATTTATCATATCGCAACATAAAAATTTTCTACAGCACATATATATAAATAAATAAAATCAACAATGAATATAGTGCAAATAATTGACGATTTTTACATATAAAATAAACTAATATTTTATAAAACTATTACATTAATGGTTCGGTGTGAATGCACCAGTATTTTTGCTAGTTACATATATTAGTGGGGACAACATCCACTATTATTTTTGCGAGAATAATCCAACAAACTTTATTAAACTTTATTTTCATGAAAAAACATCTCGATACTACTACTCAATCTTATCCGGAACTTGGGGGCTGCATATAATTCATTAAGATAAATAAGTAAAAAATATGGGGTACAATAAGTTAGAAATCACTTCAAGTAGTATAACAATTTCAATGGATTTGAAACAAGCACAAAAGTACGTACATTTTAAAAAACAAACCATCTAAGGTGTGCATTTAAAAAAAACACACTTTGGGGTGAATTTAAGTACATCACACATTTACTACAATGATATTTTAGGTGACTAGTCAGGGATTCTCAGCTTTATAATTATGCCCTAATATCAAAAACAAAAAATATCACCCTATAACCTCCTAGCTTAGTTACCAAAAAAAAATATATCACCCTATAACCTTTCACAAACAACGTACGTCATAAGCAAAGTATCACCATAACACCAACCTCAACTCTCTTGAATATGGTGACGCATCTCAATATTATTTGTGATAAAATTTTAATGGATTCAAAATTGTGATTCATCAAAATTGTGATTCAATTCTTTTCTGACTACTAAAATTTCAATCTTCATTAATATAGCATGTACCTATTCTATTTATCTCTCTCTCTCTCTCTCTCTCTCTCTCTCTCTCTCTCTCTCTCTCTCTCTCTCTTTCTCTCTCTCTCTCTCTCTCTCATAGTAACCACTAACAATCCACTTAGAATGTGTTTGGATTTGACTTATTTTTGAGTTTATGAAAATAGCTTATGCAAGTAGTAGTGATGTTAATCTAAAAATGAATTGGTTTGAGTGAAAGGGTAGAATTGGAAATTTCCACAACTGTTTATGCAATACATGCAAGAGATTTAGGTTCTCCATAGAAAAATTAGGGATTCGGAACTTAAATTAATCAAGTATGATGATTAACAAATAGAACAATTAATTGAGATTGAATAGGAGTCCCTAATGCTTAACCGACCCTATGTTTGAATCATGATTTTAAGTTATTTAATAATGTTGTTGTTAGGTTTTAGGGTTTTAGGTTTTAGGGTCTTTGTCCAAGATGTGTAGCCTAATGTTGCCACATCAGGGTCCAGACCTGGACGCCCTAAACAACCGCGATTTCGCATGTGATCTTTTAAAAGATTTGATTTAAAAGAAACAAACTCACCCATACTTGCGTGCCAAGGAACGGGCTGAAAGATTCAAATATATTTTAAAATGGCCAGTTTGTTATCAAAAGATTTAAAACAAATATTGTTTGATCAAATCTAAATTTATCTCAAGGAAGATTTACGATGACCAGCTATCAAAGATTGAAGATCCAAGCTCATGAAGCTCGTTCTATATAAAGGAAGACAGAAGACTTGTTTATCATGGACTGAAGCTATTGTTTACAAATTGAGTCTTTAGGTTTTAGTCTTTCTTTTGTTCATTGTTTATTGTGAGTCTTCACTTGAATCATGTCTAATACAAGTGCAAGGACTGTTTAGTTGAGTTGTAAACTCTTGTGAATCGTTCCAAAGCTTTGAAGTACGGAATCGGTTCTTTGTCTAGGAGTGTGTCTCGATTAGTGAGTTTGTCAGTAATTAGAAAATCCTTACAGTTGTAAGGTTGATGGGGAGTGACCAGAGGTTCTCATACTTAGGAGTTCCTAAGTAGAATTATCACGGGTAGTGTTTAAGTGATAAGTTGTAAACGGGGTTTACTAGGGCTTTGAATTAAAACTATCATAGTGGATTCCTCCCTGGATTGGTATCCTCGGCTTTTACTTTCTGCACTTTATTTACATTGTTCATCAAGTTATAGTATGTCCATGATGTTGGCACATTAGGTATCACATCATACATCATAATCCTAATGTGCCCACATCGTGCTGCACATCTGTCACTTGTTACCAGAATTTCAGTTGTAATAATGAATTGGGGAATGTTTTGGATATGAAAATTACATGAAAGCGATCTTTGTTTGTCATGACTCGAGTCAAAGAATCCTGTGATTCGAGTCATGCAGTCTTAGATGTGCAGAAAATCGATTTTGCAGGCCTTGAATCGAGTCAGGATTCCCTCTGACTCGGATCATGCTCAAAAACTAAATTTTTGAAGCCTGACTTGAGTCACGACTCCCTCTGTCTAGAATCCTGCTGCGAAAAAGTGTTCAAAACCTCCTTTTGAAGAGCCAATTGATTAGTAACACGCTTTAGAAAATCATAGGACTTCTAATCATATTTTTAGCATTAAAAATACTTAGATTGTGTGATTGAGAAATTAGAAATCATGGACTTGTGAGATTAGAATACCTTAATGAAAATGTAGACAGTTGATGACTGAAATAAAACTTGTATATGGAAAACAAATTCTTACATGTTGTTATTAAGAACTAAAGATCGTGGCTAGTGAACAATTGTTTTTTTTTTTTTTACAAAGGCTAGTGAACAATTGTTATGTTTCAAATTATGGGCACTTCTAATTGGTTGTATTGCGAAGGCACCTATAGACTAATATTTTGACGGTCTATATTTGGTTCGGTTTCTTATTATAAAAATCCACACGATATGTATTTGTGATCCCTGGCTGTAGTTAGTTATGTTCAACGATCTAGTGGTGTTGGCTTGGGTCCTTGTAGTTTGCTTCTTTTAAGGTTTACGGTTCGGTTCTCCCTGATGTCAATTTTGGTAGGTTAGTCCATACATAGTATAAAACCTCTGACTTTAAACAGGGCCCCGTAAGTGGACAGTGAGACTGGTCCGCTCGAATTAGTCGATCTTTGAATCGGATACCGAGTTCATAGAAGGTCATGTCGGGCTTTCGAAGGCCTACTCAGCTCTGGCTGTCGTTGAAAATTCACCTTTAAATTTATGGTTTTTATAAAATGTCTGTTCTGAAATATTCCTTTTTACTAATATATTATTAGATGCTAGTTGTAACAAAACATCCTCAAGATAACACAATCATTTGCTCTCGTCTCTTGAGCTCTATAACTCAATCATGTATGTAGGTCATATTTATCCTTAAAAATCTCTATATTGTTAATTCCCCAACAATAAATAAATGAAAACAAATTAAGATTTTATAATGTACTGTATTAAAGATGCTTCTTCATTATAGGTCTTTGAATTTTGTTGCAATCATTGGATTATATTATTTATTAATATAAGAGAAATTATAAGAGTAACAATATTTTGATAAGCAAAGAAAATAGAAGCTAATAATAGAAAAATAAACGTACTTTATCGGGCTTACACAATAACCATCCAAGCACTTCAGTATTCCAGGAATAGAATTTGTGTATTTTTTATAGCAATCGTCATCAGTATCACACTCCTCTGTAATGTACAATAAGAAAATGGAAATATTATTAAAATTAATGAAAAATTGTGTATAAAATAAACAAAAAATAATATGAGAATGAGCTTACTATGACCAACTGCTACAATGATAAAAAGTGAAACAAAAAGGATAACAAAATAAGCAAACTTGAGAGTTTGATCCATTTTTTTAACCTATGCATATAACAAATATAAACTCATTTGATCACTTTATATGCTTACATTAATTAAGTAGTTATTGATGATTATATTGTTGTAATAAGTCATTATTTAAAATTCGAATAACTATTAGATGTCTCTAAAGTACATTGATGAATAATAGTTGTCACTTTGGCTCATAGAACATATATTGCAAAATAACTTTTCTTGTAATCGTAGAGTTCATTTTTGTTTTACCAACCTTTCATCATTATTATTATTATTATTATTATTATTATTATTATTATTATTATTATTATTATTATTATTATTATTATTATTATTATTTATGCTATTTATAATTTAAATTGAATATGATTTTTTTAAAAAAATAAGCATTTTTTTTAGTTAACATTTCACTTTTGACATTTGAATAGAGCCTCTAAATACTTGAGGCTGGCCATAGAAGCAAACTATATGCTAAGCATCACATGTGACTTCGTCTACTTTTCCTAGCCAATTCTAATTCTTAAACAACACTAAGTAACCACAATACAATTTCCATTATGCTCTCCACCATCTAAAATTCTTCATATTCCTATTCTCCAATTTGGTGTGTATTCTTTTTCCATTTTCATTCTCGCGGATCCCCACAGTTTTCACGGGATCCATCAACATCAAGAACAATATCAAAATTTTATTATTTTCAATCAAATTTGTTGCAAGAAATATATTAAAGTTTAATCATAAAACTAATAAAAAATTAAGATATTATTGTGATTCTTGAAACAATAGTAAACATCGCATTATATATGCAGGGGACCGGGGTTCGAACCCGATCATCCTACTCATCCACTTTAAGGATGGTGTTGGGGTTTTTAATTGTTGGCTTCATTTTGGTAAATAAGCCTATGTCCAAGATTTTGAATCAAATGTTACAACATCAGGAGCAACATCAGGACATCCTAAATACGCGTTATTTTCTGTTATATTTACGCGCAAGATCTTTGAAGATTTGTTTTGGAAATAAACTTGTGCTTCCTTCTGGGCAGAGGTGGGAATAGGCTAGGCTGAGCTAGACTTTGCCAAGCCTGAGTCTGGCCTGTCAAAAAATCGAAGGTCTGAGCCTGGCCTGTGGCCTGTCATAGGTTTATCTTTTAGCCCTGAGTTTGGCCTTTTGAAAGTCTGATGTGGCCTGTTAGCCTGTTTAAAAGTCTATTTCACATGAACATATTTACATAAATAATTATATTTATTTTTAAAAATACTTATGAACTAATAAACCAACGTCTTCTAGAGAATTTGACTATATATGTCATCATATTTCAATTTAGTTTATAATAATACATTTATATATGTGAAAAACTAATGTAGATTAATAAACTTAAACTACTGAAAAAGTTAATAATTATATAATTTAATCAAAGTACAAATTTTAATATATAAATAATAATAGTATTAAAAATATTATCTATATTAACTTAAATAGGCTGGCCTAGTAGCCTAAAAGGCTTTTTTAATGGCCTGCGGCCTGGCCTATTTAATTAAATAGGCTTATAAAAAAAGTCTTGGCCTGCTCTATTTTAAAGAAAAGGCCGGCCTGACCTGAGCCTTTGTAGGTTAGGCCTTAAGGCCTCGTAGGCCGGTCTGGCCTATTCCCATCTCTAGGGCCAGACACACACGTTTTTAGGATCTGCAGTAAGGCGTTTTAATGTGATATTTATTTCCTTAAGATGTGATATATATTTAAGGAAAGATTATATTTGGGTCAAATATATTTGGAAACATTTATGGAAACAATATATTTGGTTCAATATATATGTGCTGGATCTTACAACATACCAGCTGTGTTTGAATCCCAATTTGCTCAGGAAGCCCATGCTAACTCGTGGCTATTTAAGGAAAGGAGCTAAACCTAGTTTCTTCACCGAAACCAATATATCAAAATGTAAACTTTTAGGGTTTCGTGTCTTTGTAAGCCTTGTGCTTTATTTGTGAGCCTCTCTAGTATCATCTTGATGCTTTTGTAGGACTGTGTTTTGAATTGTAACTCTATATTTTCTCCAAAGCTTTTAAGCATGGAGTATGATTGTTTTACTTGTGTATCACTCTAAGCCTTTAGGTACGAGTGATCTAGTTTATAGGAGTGTGTCTCTACAATTTAGTTGGGTTAATATGATCAATAGTGTTGTCTGAACTATTGTGGAGGAAGTGACCAGAGGTTGTCTTATCTAGGAGTTCTGAGGTAGAATTAGCACGAGTAGTGATTAAGTGAGAAGATTGTAAACGGGGCATTTGTTGTGGGTCTTCGAATTGATATTATCATAGTGGATTCCTTCCTGGATTTGTATCCCCCAGACATAGGTTGCTGTTGGCGCCGAGCTAGGTTAACATATCACTGTGTATTATTTACCTTCTGTTATTTATTGTTTATATTGTCCATTATGTTTTACGTTGGCACGATGTTGGAACATTATATACCACATCTGTTACCAGCGCGTCAGAATTTCAGATGGAATTTCTTGACCAGAGAGAGAGAGAGGGGGAGATAGAGAGAGAGAGAGAGAGAGAGAATCTTATGAGAATGACATTTATGTGAGAATGTGAAAATAAAATTTCAAACTTTAGATTAAAGTTTACGGTTAGAATTAAAACACTAAATTAAAATCTCACGTGTGCTATGCTGCACTTAATCTGCACCAAAAGTTACAAAACCTGTTTGGGTCACCCATAAGCAATTTGTTAGGTGTTATTAGCTTATGGGCCTATGTTGGGCCTTGAGCAGATACTAGTCCAGTCCATTTGTAGCTCAGCTTGTGTTGTAGCCTATATAAGGCAGGGTTTGCATAGCAAATGAATAAGAGATAACACTTTTACTCTTACAAGTGCTATCAAGTTACTAACGGTCCAGTGCCACGTGTCATAACAGAAACTGCAGCTTTCTTGATCGCCGGTGACAGTTACCGGCGACGGCGTGTTCGTTAGAAAACCGTTACGATGCTTTCCTCCATCTTTTCCACTGATTCTTACCTTCCCGTCCTCGTCTCTTCGCAACGATCATGAAGGTGAAGAATTATTTGTTCCAAGCGATTGATCGGTCAATCTTGGAGACAATCTTGAATCGTGAGACCTCACGTGATATCTGGGAAGCTATGCGGAGAAAGTATCAAGGATCGACGAAGGTGAAACGAGCTCAATTGCAAGCTTTGCGGCGTGAATTCGAGGTTCTTGCAATGGGGGAGAGTGAAACAGTTAATGATTACTTTGCAAGAACGCTCGCAATCGCAAACAAGATGACAGCTCAAGGTGAAAGAATGGAGCAGGTGACGGTGGTTAAAAAGATTTTGAGGTCTATGCCGGCGAAGTTCAATTACGTAGTTTGCTCAATCGAAGAATCAAATGATGTTACCACTCTGTCTATTGATGAATTACAGAGTAGTCTCCTTGTTCATGAACAAAGGATGAAGGGTCAAAAGGATCACAGTGAGGAACAAGCACTCAAATAGTCGAATACAGGCAGAGGTAGGGGAAGAAGTACCTCACGAGGGCGTGGTAGAGGCAGGCAGAGCAGAGACCTTGTGGAGTACTACAAGTGTCACAAACTTGGACACTATAAGAATGAATGCCCTGATTGGGAAGGAAATGCGAATTTTGCCGAGTAAGAAAAGGAAGTAGAGATGCTTCTCATGGCTCACAGTGATTCTAATGAAGGTTCTATTAAAGAAGCATGGTATCTTGATAGTGGATGTAGGAATCACATGGTTGGCAGTAAGAATTGTCTGTTTGAATTTGATGACACTTTCAGGGAATCAGTCAAGTTAGGTAATGACTCAAAGATGGCAGTTATGGGGAAGGGCAATGTGAAGCTAGACATTGGTGGAAGAGTTCAAGTGATTACTGATGTATATTACTTGCCTGGATTGAGTAACAACTTGCTTAGCATCGGCCAGCTTCAGCAGAAAGGTCTCACAATTGTGTTTAGAAACAATCTTTGCCAATTGTTTCATGATGAGAAGGGTTTAATATTGACCATTGAGATGACTGCCAACAGAATGTACATAATAACTGCCTCAGTGATGATGCCTAAGTGTCTGCAAGTATCAAAGATTGAAGAATTCGGGTTATGGCATCATAGATATGCTCATCTTAGCTTTAAAGGGTTGAAGATTCTAAGCAAGAAACAAATGGTTAAGGGTTTGCCAGATGTGAAAGAGTTGGAAGACAAGTGCACATATTGCTTGTCTGGCAAGCAACACAGAGAAACTATCCCTAAGCAAGCAAATTGGAGAGCAAGTCAGAAGCTTGAGCTTATTCATTCTGATGTGTGTGGCCCCATAAATCCAAAGTCAAATGGAGGCAACAGGTACTTCATTACATTCACAGATGACTACTCTAGAAAAACTTGGGTCTATTTTTTACAAGAAAAGTCTTGTGTCTTTGAAATTTTTAAAAAATTCAAGTCACTAGTTGAGAATGAATCTGGTTGCCTAATACAATGCCTTAGAACTGATAGAGGTGGAGAATTTACATCAACTGCTTTCAATGAATTATGTAGTGAACATGGTGTAAAGAGGCAATTGACAGCAGCTTATACTCCACAACAAAATGGAGTATCAGAGAGGAAAAATAGAACTTTGTTGAATATGGTCAGAAGTATGATTGCAGCTAGAGGTGTACCCAAAAGATTTTGGCCAGAAGCAGTGAAATGGGCTGCATATGTAATGAATAGATGCCCTACCTTTGCAGTAAAGGACATAGCACCAGAGGAAGCTTGGAGTGGAAATAAACCCTCTGTTCACCATTTAAGAGTCTTTGGGTGCTTAGCTCATGTACATGTTCCTGATGTTCATAGAAAGAAGCTAGATGGAAAGAGCATCAAGTGTGTGTTACTTGGTGTTAGTGAAGAGTCCAAGGCCTATAAGTTGTTTGAACCAGTGGAGAAGAGAATCATTGTTAGTAGGGATGTTATTTTTGAAGAATCAAAGGGATGGGACTGGAATATAAAGAATACAGATAAGGTGAACAAGCAAATCAGTGACACTGAAGATGATCAAGATGTTGTGTTGGAAGATGATTTGAGTCAAGCAGATGATAACCATGTTGATGAAGTTATTGATCAACAATTAAATGAAAACTCTGGCAGTGACAATGATGAAACAGAAAACCAACCAACCAGAGCTAGAAGACCTCCACCTTATCTTAGAGATTATGTAACAGGTGCTGAAGATAGTGAAAATGAGCATGATCAGTTACAAAACTTGGCTATTGCTATGTTTAGCTCAAGTGAAGACCCAACAACTTATGAGGAAGCTGTTAAGTTGGAACAATGGAGAAATGCAATGGACTCTGAGATACAGGCTATTGAAGCTAATGATACATGGGAGTTGGTTACACTTCCACCAGAAGCTAAGGCCATTGGTGTTAAGTGGATATTCAAGACTAAGTACAATGAGAAAGGGGAGATTGAAAAATACAAGGCCAGATTGGTAGCAAAGGGATATTCTCAGAAATATGGAATTGACTATAGTGAAGTCTTTGCACCAGTAGCTAGATGGGACACCATAAGGGCAATTTTATCTTTGGATGCTCATAACAGTTGGTGTGTGTTTCAACTTGATGTGAAAAGTGCATTCTTGCATGGTGAGCTGGCTGAGAATGTGTATGTAGATCAACCATTGGGGTATCAAAGAGGAAGCAACAGACAAGTGTACAAGCTCAAAAAGGCTCTCTATGGACTGAGACAAGCACCAAGGGCTTGGTATAGTAAGATTGAATCTTACTTTATTACTGAGAAGTTTGTGAAATGTTTCTGTGAGCATACTTTGTTTGTGAAGCATGATAGTGATGGTAAAATTCTAATTGTTAGTGTGTATGTAGATGATCTGATTTACACAGGGAATGATGTGCATATGATGGATAAGTTCAAAAGGTCCATGAAAGAAAGATTTGCAATGACTGGTCTAGGTAGAATGAAATATTTCATGGGAATTGAAGTAAGACAAGATGAGCAAGGGATCTTCATACACCAACAAAAGTATGGATCAGAAATTCTAAAGAGATTTGGTATGGGTGATTGCAATAAAGTATGTAGTCCCATTGTGCCAGGGTACAAGTTAGTGAAAGATGAAGCAGGCAAAGCTGCTGATGCTACACTGTATAAGCAGATGATTGGCTGCTTAATGTACATATTAGCCACCAGACCTGATATGGCATACTCTGTATGTTTGGTTGCTAGGTACATGGAGAGACCTACAGAGATGCATGTGGCTGATGTTAAAAGAGTGTTGAGGTATCTGAAGGGTACATTGAGCAATGGAATTCTGTATAAGTGCAAAACTGGAAATGAATTGATACTACAAGGATGGAGTGACTCTGACTATGCAGGTGATCATGATGATAGGAAGAGTACCTCAGGGTATGTGTTCACAATGAATGATAGTGTTATCTGCTGGTGCTCTAAGAAACAGCCTATTGTTACTCTGTCAAGCACTGAAGCTAAATTTGTCTCAGCAGCATCTTGTTCCTGTCAGTGTATTTGGCTTAGAAATGTGTTGACACACCTTCATATGGAACAATCAGGCTGTGCCTTCATTAATTGTGATAATAGTTCTTCTATTAAACTCTCCAAAAATCCTGTCATGCATGGAAGATGCAAGCATATTGATGTTAGGTACCATTTTCTAAGAGACTTATGTAAGGATGGTGTGATAGAATTGAAGTATTGCAAGACACAAGATCAACTAGCTGACATCATGACAAAAGCTTTGAAGCTTGAGAGCTTTTGCAAACTAAGGGAGGGCCTAGGCATGTGTGATCTTAGTAGCATTGTATAATTCTTGTTATGTTTGTTTTGAGTCTGTTACTTGTTTTGTAAGTTTTGTATTTGTTGCTTGTCTGTCAAGTTTTCTCTGTTTGTACATTAAGTTGATCAGAACTTGTGGTGATCAACTTAAGGGAGGGTATGTTAGGTGTTATTAGCTTATGGGCCTATGTTGGGCCTTGAGCAAATACTAGTCCAGTCCATTTGTAGGTCAGCTTGTGTTGTAGCCTATATAAGGCAGGGTTTGCATAGCAAATGAATAAGAGATAACACTTTTACTCTTACACAATTGGCAACAAAACTCCATTTATTCAAAAAATCTAATTCTCGCCCGTGCTATTGGTTCATAGTCTTTAACAAGTGTGCCGCAAGATTATCGTCGTGCGCTGTTACAAATCCAAAAACAAACGTGAAATAAAAGTATAAAACAAACATAAATCCAATTTAGAAAATCAATTAACACTAGAATTGTTCTAATCGAAATTAGAAGGGTGATTTTAAAATAAAAGTTTTAAATCTCAAACACAAAGTGTATTGAAAGATGAAATCTGCTGTGAATCAAATTGATGATTCATTGATTTGCAGCACACACTAAGAGGATAGAAGGGGGAGGAGACATGGGGGAAATACAAGATATAGTGAATGACGACCAATGATGAAGAACACAAAGTGTGGAATGGAATCAGGGAGACGAATGGGCGGAAATACAAGTGAGGAGTTGAATGGGAGTTGACATGAAAATTTCAGAGATTTTTTGTTTCAATTTTTTTATTTGTGAAAGGATTGTGTTAAGAAGGCTCACATCACTTGTGAGATGATCTGCATGTGTATTTATAAGTAAGAGATCACCTTACAAGCCGATTTTGTAAGTGTAAGACCCAAGATTTCATTGTATAGTTGGTTTAAGGAAAAGTAGGGTTTCGAGGTGTTCATGTGGTGAAACATCGTGTAATTATAGGATTTTGCTGTAATTGAGTCTGTTTTGTGCTAGTGCACTGTAATTGTACAGACTTTTGTCTTGTGATCATGTTTCTTGTATGAGAAGGTTGATGTGGATTCAGAATAACGAGATTTGAATTATTCTTGTTTTTGGAAAAACGAGTAGGATTTTACCCGCGGATGTAAAATCTTACTGCGTCTGTTTTAAGTGAGGTTTCGGATGGGAGTTTTATATATCTGCGCGAGTTAGGTTATGTTCTGAGAATAATTTTCCAAGGTATGGAAGAAAATTACAGTCGCGGAAAAAGATTCGACGATAAGTTTTGGAAATGTTTAACGTTAGACGTTCTTTCCGTAGGTTTCATGTTTTTGTGTTTTCCGTTCGTCGCGACGCGCGAGAACTGAATGCGTGTTTTGTTATGGAAGAGTTGATAAAATCTTATGATTTATCCTTAAGGCAATTTGATCCAATGACTAGGGTTTAAGCTTGGACTTTTGACTTTGATCCAAGGGTGGATTGACTATCAAGAGCTTTTGTCATAGTAAGGAGGTTTGATGACATTTGTGACTTAGAAAAATCACAAACTTCACTCCATTCTTTCTCTCTTCCACGTGAGACTCCATTACTTTCTAACCTTCACAAATTTTCCATTCCTCACCATTTGTGTCCATTTCAAGCTTGGGAGCTTTGTGGAATTGTTGTAGAGAATCACTTGCTTAAGGTAACCACTCTTTTCCTTTCCTTTTTGGTTGGTTAAAACTCTTGGGGTTATGAGTTTTAGATTATGTTCATGAGATGAAAATGTTAGGAATTGATTCTTGTTTCATGAAAGTTGTTCATGAGGGTTTAGTAAGCATGCTAGGCTTTGTTATTTCAATTTTCCATGAGTTTGTGAGAATCTCATGAGAGGGAGAGTTAGGGTTTTGGAAATAAATTATATTGATCAATTACTTGAGGTTATGTTGTTTGGTTTTGGAAAACGAAGTTGCTTTTGAGCCTTTGGGCAAAAGGGAAATGTGTTGTATGGTTTTGTTTTAGAAAATCCGATGAAAAATATTTTGGGGTTTATGAAAATATTTTCTAAGTGTTTTGTGTGGTGTTTTTGGGGTCCAAGTGGTTTAAAACTCTTGTGACATGTGGTGTGCTTTTTGCCTTGAAAACATGTTTGAAAATGGTTACAGGTCGGTTGAGGCCCGTAATAAAACTTGTGCTTGGGTTTGGTTTTGATTTTGGAAATGAAAACCAAATAACTTGCACTCGAAGCAACCAACATGCTTTCGGAAATGTATTGCTTGCTTATGAAAATGGTTCGCTTTTGTGCCTTGAAAAGGTGTTGGGAACTAATAGAATCAAACTAAGCTTGGTTGGGAAATTTATGTGTGAGTTGCTGTCTTCTGCTGTCATGACAGGTGCAACTCGCTAAGCGAGTGTTAACTCGCTGGGGCGAGCGTCACAGGCCATGAACACGCCAGGGCGAGCTCCAGAGCGAGCGAGACCTGTCTTCTCTGACTTCACTCGCTGCCAACTCGCCAGGGCGAGCTCTGAGAGTTGAATTTTTGGTTTCTGATTTCTAAACTTGGTTTTTAGCTTTCTAATCCCTTTTTATTAATTTATGGAAGTGGTTGGGATTGGAAACGAGTTTTTCGGGTATTCGGAAAGTACGTAACTTATAACGCAAGAAAACGGCCATTTTGCATTTTAAATTATTTAAGACTTTTGCCTATTGTTTTGGGTCCTAAAAATAGTACAAATAACTCATGGGGGTTGATCAATACGGTAGTTTTTGGTATAGTATCCGAAAGATATGTTTTACCTTAGAAAACATTAGGTTTTTAGGGTTTTGGTTTAGTTTCAATACGATTGGTTGGAAAACAATGTATTGATAATACGCTGCTTGTTTTAGGAAGAGCGTTGTGTTGTTTGGACGAGTTTTATTAAAGGGAAACTTGCTGAGGTAAGGGCTCCACTTTATTTCTGTCTTTAAATGGTTACGACATGCTTGGATTTACTGTGTATTTTGCATGTCTGAATTATGTATTCTCGTGGATGAGAAGGTGTTTATATTCACATATGTTTTGTTACCTACGCTATTAGGTTATGTGAATGTTTGCATGAGCATATATGAATGCGTGCGTCGGATAGGACTACACGGGGATTTTGTCTGTGTGACTACCCTGTATATGCCAAAGAGAATATATGCCATGCATTTCATAGTTGCGTGCCTAGGTGTATGTCTGTGTGACTTTGCCTACGTACCGGACGTTTGACTGTGTGGCTTCGCCAAATCCTACTGGATTTTATTGAGTTGGTGTTTGTCTGTGTGACTTCACCTGGTGTTTGTCTGTGTGGCTTCACCTGCCCTTTATGGCTTTTTAGTACGGGTACATATATTTCTGTGTGGCTTTGCCTACCCCACGACTCTTCGAGGAGAGGTTAATTTCCGGAAATCATGCATGTGACGAATCAGTGATTGGTTGTCACACCCATTGTAGAAGTCTGCATTAGGATTAATGATTTATTTATATAAACCCGTTGGTGGGAATTACTTTTGAGATTAAGAGCTTTCTCTTGTGTTTGTGGAATTATTGTTATGTGTACAATCTTTCGCACCGGTTATATATATACATACTTTTATTTTGTGGTGACCCTTTCTTTCATTTGCGGGCTCATCCCACCCAGATGATGGGTTAGGTCGTGGTGACGACGGTGGCTGTTCCAGGCCCCAGTGAGATGTTGGATCTTTAGCTTAGTTAGACTATGCGCCATAGTGTATAAAAAATACTTTCTCAAAAAATGTAAATTTTTTTTCTAATTTTTTCTCTATTTCCCTCCCTCCAAAGCCCTCCCCTCCCTTCCCCTCCAAACTCGCAAACAAAGCCATAGTGTATTTTTTGTTACACGTCAAAGATAATGTGAAGGTTGTTCTTGCCTTACTATAACATATTTCATGCTTCTGCCTTTCATTTTTGCCTTTGAAACTTCACTTTATCTTCGCTTTTAATGGGTATGTTGCTTATGAGATTATGGTTGTCATAATGAAAGATAATATTTTTTTGATATATATTTAGCAATATAAGTGCCTTTAGTGGATGTCTTTTTAAAATGAGAAAAAACAAAATCGTCGGCTTTAACCGACGTTACCCATTTTAACAAATCAATCCATAGCATCCATATTATGGGCAAAATCTAAATTAGTGTCTGCTCAACGGATTCGATAAGTAGAATTGAAGAAAACGAAAGCCTCACTGAAAATTTGAAGCTACTACCGTCCGCATATAAATATGTTTATAGCTTCGGATTAGCGTTATCTGAAATATAATAGACCCTACATAGCATCTGTTGGGTGCAACTGTCTAACTTCAGGCATTTAAGTGCCAGTTTCAATTTAGACACTAAACCGACACTAACTGCCTTATAGCGTCGTTTTTTGCCATTTAGCATCAACTGGAGCAGTTTTGTTATAGTGGCAGTTCCATACTATTTTAGATTTGGCTCGTTAATTTTAAATCAGAGGATCCAGATCACAAGTTCTAAAATCAACCATAATCAATCCCGACCGTCAATTACAGATCGGACGGTTAGGAACAGTAACACAGTTACTCCGTGTTATCTGATCCCCATGTTTGTCACATAATTCTTCTTTATGTATTTTTATGTACTTTAATTATAAAATGACAAATAAATTTGTTCTACCGATGGAGAATCATACTCTCATGAATTTCAAAGTTTTGTTAGACAATTGGGGGCTAAATAGGTGTAGTTATTACAAATGGACTAAAATTCATGAGCGAATTTGACTCTATGAGAGGCATCATTAATTCCTTGTGTTGGTATGTGGTAGATGTTGGATTTTACGTGTGAATGGTTAAATTCACACATCGACTATAGAAAGAATGTTGGGTTTATAAGAGAGGTAATTCATTAATTTAATGTCTTAAGGTTTTGGGTCGTGATTTGGTGTCTCACTCTTTTTTGACCCTGGAGGACTGTCGCTAGCGTTTCTTCTGAACTCCCCAACAAGTGTTATCAAAGCCGTTGTTCGGCTTGGTGGGGGAGCGGGAATAGATCTTAATATTGGATCAAACTATAGGATGTGAGAAGTTTCACTTGAGGGAGAATGTTGGTTTTTAAATATGGGTGGTTAAATCTAACATCGACTATGAATAAGAAGAATGTTAAATTTATAAGAGAGGTTATCTATAATGTCTTAAGATTTTAAGTGGAGATGTGATGTCTTCCTCTCTTGTAGTCCTGGAGCATTGATCTCTCTTTAGTTATTATAGATATTAGGGTTAATTAAGTTTCCAGTCCTTATAAATATTTATAATTTAATTTTTAATCCTAATTTTTTTTTTGTAATTTTGGTCCCCTAAATATTTTCCATCAAGACATTTGGTCCTTGTTTTTAAATCAACTCACATGTATATTTTTAAAATTTAGTTTTTGCTGTTATGCTTAGTACATTGTAAAAATATCTCTTGCAAAAGGTTAAAACATTTTAACAAAGAATGAATTACATGTGAATTTTTAAGTTTTTACCTTTTAAACATTCATCTTTTGTAAAAAAAATTCTAAATTGTTATTACTCCGTATAAAAATGAATATAAAAATTTATTCAAAATTGTACTTTAAAATACGAGTTAACTTAAAAGTATGGAACATATTTCGTGTTGGAAAACATTTTGATGTACTTTAAAATAAAATTTAAAATATTTATAGAGACTAAAAATTTATTTAACGTTAAATATTATCTAAATAAAATAGCTAACATTTTTAATTGTGAGCAGTAATAATTAAATTAAATTAAAAATGGTAATAAATTATTATGTAGCATAAATGAATGAAATGAAATATTACATCATCACCACCAATAACAATTCAATGTCATAATTTAAAATAAAATATATTGACTTCATAGAGCCTTACAATTAATTTCATAACAAAATAATAACATACATAATATTTTTCAAGATCCAACAAAATAAGTCAACACCATATTATTAAACCCGAACTTAATGTCAAAATATCAATACTAATACCTAGCATACGTGAGATAATTATTCTCCACTTTATTCTCATGAACAAACACCGCAATACTAATACCTAGTCTTGTTCTAAGGATAGTACTGCCCAGGGCCATCCCTCATTATTTAGACACCCTGTTCAAATATTAAAAATTAGCCATAATAAAAAATATTAAATAATTAAAAATTATTTTCTATTTAAATTATACATAAGAAACACATAAAATATAATTATTATTATATATAACATCAAAAAGAGACATGTTAATTTAAAATTAAATGTAGTAGAACGATATTTATGAGTATAGATAACTAATCTATTGATACTCATATGATGTTTTATGAACATTAACAATACATAACTATTATTTTAGGGCTTTAAAATTAATCTATTAATACACATCTGATATTTTATGAGTACAAATAATATATAACTAATATTATAAAACCTCAAAATTTTAAATTGAGGCATAGAAATTTTGGAGGCCCGGCACCGGCGCACACCCCGCACATGTGTGCAGGCCGGGCCTGGTACTGCCTGCATATAATTCATTTAAGAAAGATAAGTAGAAAACATGGGGTAAGATAAGTTTCAAATCACTTCAATTGATATATATATATATATAACAATATCAATAGATAGAACCAAACACACACTACTAGAAAAAGTTGAAATACCGACGAAATTTAGAGACAGAAAAAGCAGTTAGAGACAAATATATTTATTTTATAGACAAATATTTTCATTTTAAAGATACATTTTGTCCGTCTCTAATAGTTCAGAGACGAGGAAATTACCGACGGCATCAAATCCGTCTCTAGCATGCTTAGTGACAGAATATTTGCATTTTAGAGACAGATTTTGTCCATCCGTATTTAAAATTTTTCTAGTAGTGACACAATGTCAATGTCAAAGAAATTACAAGATTGGGGAAATAAATGAAAGTATAAGAATAACATTAAGATGAGCAGAGAAAATGAAAGCTCATAATAGAGAAATAAGATTTATGATGTTAGGCTCAAGGCCAGCTCAATAATCTTCAAAATTAAGTGAGGGCTAAATGTAAATTTTGTTGTATGAGGCTTTTTTTGCACGTATATAAGGCTTTTTTTATATTTATGAAAGTCCCTTTTGTATAATAAAAAATATTTTTTTGTTGGAGACTTTTAGTAGTCTTACCCTTGGACCTCCCCCGATTAGGCTGCTACAAATACCTCCAAAGCATGTCATTGATCCAGGTTTAGCATTTGGATATTTTTTATAGCATTCTTGGTCTGTATTACACTTTCCTTTATTGTAAAAAAAGATTAAAGAAATATTACTAAAATGGGTGAAAGATTGTGAATAAAATAAAATATATATTATGATAATGAGCTTACTTTGACCAACGGTTACAACGATAAAAAGAGAAACAAAAAGTATCACAGTATAAATAAACCTGAGAGTTTCAGCCATTTATTTTCTATCTTTGCATATGTACAAATATAAAATGGTTTGATGACTTTATATAGTAAAAAACCTTGCTATATTTACATCAAATAAGTAGTTTTTAATGATTATGTTTTTGCAATAAGTCCTTTAAAATTAGAATAATTATTAAATGTCTCTAAAGTACAATAATGAATAATATTTGCCTCTTTAACTCATAGAATAGATCTTATGGAATAATTTTACTTATAATTATAGAGTTCATTTTTTTTACCAACCTTTTATTATTATTTTTTGTCGAGCTTTTCAAAATAGAGGGGGTGGGGGGACCAAAAAATATTGAAGATAAATTATAGTGGATAGTATTGACAAAATTAGTTGTAGGAGTAATACATCAATGAGATGATAATATCATCCTATTATTTTATTAAGGGCTTGTCTAATAATAAGTATAATATTGCACATGTTAAAGCAATTAGTAATAACTTTTGTTAAAAAGAAAAATAATAATTTTTTATTGAAAAATAATAATTATTTAATAAAAATTTATACATTTAATATAAAATACACAAATCTCAATACATACCTGCTAAGTTGCTATTATTTTAAGGGTAAATAGGTGTTTACCCCCCTGCAAAGTAGGCGTGTTCTGGCTTACCCCCCTGGAAAAAATTTCGTTTAGATTCCCCCCTTACAAAATATGGTTTTCTGGATTCCCCCCTCAAAATCAATACGTGACAGCTGACTGTCCTAGAATCTCCACGTGGCAGACGGAATCTCCACGTGGCAGCGCCACGTAGGTAATTTTTAATTAAAAAAAAAAACAAAATGCCACGTCATTTAATGAAATATTTTTTTTTATTGAAATTAATTTAATTATCTTTTTTAAGCTTTTCCAGTATTCATTTTCAACCCTTCTTCTACTTTCACAGAAAAAGACAAATCTATAGTACAAAAATAAGTGGCTTCTCTATCAAAACAAAACAAACACGCCTTTGTTTTTCGCATTCACTTCTCAGAATCACGTTTGTAGAAACATAACAACAATCATGGAGAAGGGGTATTCAAGTAATTTCAACACCTTTCTCTTCCTCCTCCACCTCCATGTTCCTATCCACTAACTTCAACGCCAACAACGACACTCTGTTTCTCTCCGGCGGCGGCGGCAAGAAACTCTCCTTCATGACAGCGGTTACCACTGCTCCTTCGACTACGGCGGTGCTTTTCACGGCTTTTGCCGGCATCGCTTTCGTCGTCGTCTTCTTCTATGGTGCAAGTAGGTAAAAACCAAATACCCTTCAAATGAACGAATTAGAGAAAGCATCTTCGCAATCGCAAAAACCCTAGCTCAATTCTTCACTCTGACTCAGACATAGATGAAATTGTTTTCGATTTCGATTTCGTTACACTAAAAAAAGGAACAAACAAAAACGAAAAACAAAGTGTGATTATTATAGATGAATCCTCTTAGACGAAGTAACAATTCATCTTCTTCGTCTTCAAATTCCTCTCCTTCGTCATCATCATCATCATCGTGGATCCATTTACGTTCGGTTCTATTCGTTGTCACTCTTCCTCACCAGCTTCTTGTTCATCCTCTTCTTCTTCTTCTTCTTCTCTCTGATTTTTTTTTTTCAACTATTACTTTGTTCTGTTAATTTCATGCCAGATCTCCAATTTTGATTATCATCGATCTTGCTATCAGTGTCAGTTTAGGTTAATTTGCAATTTTCTACTTCGCGCTTTGGTGTTTTGTTTCTAATTTAGGTCTTTTTGTTAGTTTGCGTATCGGTCTGAGTCTGAGTGTGTAGAATGGTTAATTTGTGAAATTGAAAAAGTTTAAAAAAGCAATTTTTGATTTTTCTGTGAAAGTAGAAGAAAGGTTGAAAATGAATACATTGGAAAAGCTTCAAAAGCTTAAAAAAGATAATTAAATTAATTTCAATAAAAAGAAAAATATTTCATTAAATGACGTGGCATTTTGATTTTTTTTAATTAAAAATTACCTACGTGGCAGCGCCACGTGGAGATTCCGTCTGCCACGTGGAGATTCTGGGACAGTCAGCTGCCACGTATTGATTTTGAGGGGGGAATCCAGAAAATCATATTTTGTAAGGGGGGAATCTAAACGAAATTTTTTCCAGGGGGGTAAGCCAGAACACACTTACTTTGCAGGGGGGTAAACACCTATTTACCCTTATTTTAAATTTCTTAACATGTGCAAACTATATGTGCAAACTTACACATAATAGAAAACTAGTTTTATAAATAGATAATAATAATAATAATAATAATAATAATAATAATATATTTATGTATTAATTAGAAATATCAAAAGAGTTTAATTATTGTGCACTGTCAGTATAAATTTTTTTTACACATGCATCCAATGATGTGTTGCCACATCATTTAATGAATGTGACATATAATGTGTTTTTAAAGACAATACATGATGTATTGTTATATTATTGGACGAATATGTAAAATAAATTTACACTGGCAGTATCTATAAATTAAATTCATATTGAAAACTCTTCATCATTAACATGTTTTTATTGTTATTATTTTTCGTCTTCAACTATCTAAGTTGTCTTTGGTCATCATATAAATCTAGAAAATTTCAATAGTGTAAATGTGTAATGAGTCACATGTCCATTGCTTTGCCTTGCAATTACGAGTACATATTGATATGTATACATATTGAGATGACCAAAGGAATGACAATTTACTATACTGAATGATTCAATATTTCATGTCATATCAAGAAAGTAGAGTAATATTGCGTAAAATAAGATTATTATTAATTGACAGTATAAAATAATTTTACACTATCGATGAATATTCTTTTTTCTCATATAAAAAATATATGGAACAAATCATCTTTGGACGCATCACATAAAACTGATTGGCACCCTTCTAACTAAGCACAGGATCACGATCTATCCTATTACTAAATTTTTGAAGTGTGTATATGAAGCTATTGTTGTGTACTTGGACTTCATTCTCGAGCTTCAGATGACCAGGTTCTTGAAATGCATGGTTGGAACACGAGCAAATATTTCAAGGTAATGATATTATTTTATTTTCAAAAATCATATGTAACATCTAGAGCTGTCAAAACGGGCAGTCCGATCTATATTGGGCCGTCCTGGACAGGTTGCAATCCATCGTGCTGAATTAAAAAGTTTGGGTTAAAAATGGGCTTTCGAAAATAGACCCCGGTCCAGTTCGGGGGTTCAGGTCAACCCGAATTTTTTAAAAAAACTTTCATGCTCAACATTATTATAATTATCAAGGTCTGATTTTTCATTGTTGGTGGTTTCTTGGGAATCAAATTTTTCAGATTCCTACAATATATAAGTATCAAGTTCTGAACTTCTATTGCATTATTGCTTTCACTAATTTCACAATAAAAAAGAAACATGTAACTCTCATATCATCACTAATTTCACAATAAAAAAGAAACATGTAACTCTCATATCATCACTAATTTCACAATAAAAAAGAAACATGTAACTCTCATATCATTAAAAATATCATGGATAGATGAAACTTCTTTTTTGGAAGTGGTTTTTAGATAAAAACTCGGACTCTCCCTGTTCCTTTTACGAGTGGGGTATACACCCTACTTTATGCTGGAATCGGTAGAGTTTGCTTAAGTGTCTTGTTAGGTCTTGATGGGTCGGGGAGATTGGAGGCCCTTTTGTTGCTTTGTCCTACCTGTGATTGATCATTGCTTCTTTTCTTGCGGGGACTCTTCTTCGCGTGGTGGTGTCTCTGAGGGATTCTGTTTTTTGGTGGTGTATGTACCTCTTTGTTCTTTTGTAGTTTTAGTTTGTTTCTTTATAGATTCTGATTCAGGTGGAGTGTACTTCTAGTACCTCTTTGATTTTTCTGAATCTTTTTCTTGTACTTTCTCACTTTTATATTTATATATATTATATTTGGCATTTATAAAAAAAAAAAACAATATCATGGATTATCACTTAAGTAAATGAACATAATAAATATTTGGGGACATAAACTTACAAAGAAAGCCCACAAAGAAGGCTAATACCAATAGCACGCAGCAAGAAGAGACATGTAAACAATTGATAGAAATTTGCAAAGCCTGAATTTGAAACAGCTACGCCAGAATTGGTAAGGCCCGGATTTGAATCATTTTGATTTATATGTTCTCTTTGATGGATGGACTTAATAATAATCATACTAATTCAATTGATAGAAATTCATATTGATGGATTATTTGATATGTTCTCGTATCATTATTGCATTATTGCTTTCAAAAATCAAAATATCTTTGGAAATAGTATTTCAAGTAACAAAAATGCAATCATCATTCAAAAATTTTTGGTAATCTCTAAAGACCGTCCACTCAACTTTTGGTCCAAATGAAAATGTAACTTACGTGCTCATTTTCAATTTACATCCAATAGTTTTTTTTGAAAATTGTAGAAGAAGATACGGATTATCAAATATATCTAATAAAAACCTCTCAAATTTCATCATATCAAGACTAAAATTTATTTGCGCATATACACATGCATAAAATTTACAGTGCAAATAATTGACAGATTTTTACATATAAAATAAACTAATATTTTATAGAAATACAATATTGATGCTTATATTTTGGAAATACTTATGAGTTTTAAAATATTTATCATATCGCAACATAAAAATTTTCTACAGCACATATATATAAATAAATAAAATCAACAATGAATATAGTGCAAATAATTGACGATTTTTACATATAAAATAAACTAATATTTTATAAAACTATTACATTAATGGTTCGGTGTGAATGCACCAGTATTTTTGCTAGTTACATATATTAGTGGGGACAACATCCACTATTATTTTTGCGAGAATAATCCAACAAACTTTATTAAACTTTATTTTCATGAAAAAACATCTCGATACTACTACTCAATCTTATCCGGAACTTGGGGGCTGCATATAATTCATTAAGATAAATAAGTAAAAAATATGGGGTACAATAAGTTAGAAATCACTTCAAGTAGTATAACAATTTCAATGGATTTGAAACAAGCACAAAAGTACGTACATTTTAAAAAACAAACCATCTAAGGTGTGCATTTAAAAAAAACACACTTTGGGGTGAATTTAAGTACATCACACATTTACTACAATGATATTTTAGGTGACTAGTCAGGGATTCTCAGCTTTATAATTATGCCCTAATATCAAAAACAAAAAATATCACCCTATAACCTCCTAGCTTAGTTACCAAAAAAAAATATATCACCCTATAACCTTTCACAAACAACGTACGTCATAAGCAAAGTATCACCATAACACCAACCTCAACTCTCTTGAATATGGTGACGCATCTCAATATTATTTGTGATAAAATTTTAATGGATTCAAAATTGTGATTCATCAAAATTGTGATTCAATTCTTTTCTGACTACTAAAATTTCAATCTTCATTAATATAGCATGTACCTATTCTATTTATCTCTCTCTCTCTCTCTCTCTCTCTCTCTCTCTTTCTCTCTCTCTCTCTCTCTCTCTCTCTCATAGTAACCACTAACAATCCACTTAGAATGTGTTTGGATTTGACTTATTTTTGAGTTTATGAAAATAGCTTATGCAAGTAGTAGTGATGTTAATCTAAAAATGAATTGGTTTGAGTGAAAGGGTAGAATTGGAAATTTCCACAACTGTTTATGCAATACATGCAAGAGATTTAGGTTCTCCATAGAAAAATTAGGGATTCGGAACTTAAATTAATCAAGTATGATGATTAACAAATAGAACAATTAATTGAGATTGAATAGGAGTCCCTAATGCTTAACCGACCCTATGTTTGAATCATGATTTTAAGTTATTTAATAATGTTGTTGTTAGGTTTTAGGGTTTTAGGTTTTAGGGTCTTTGTCCAAGATGTGTAGCCTAATGTTGCCACATCAGGGTCCAGACCTGGACGCCCTAAACAACCGCGATTTCGCATGTGATCTTTTAAAAGATTTGATTTAAAAGAAACAAACTCACCCATACTTGCGTGCCAAGGAACGGGCTGAAAGATTCAAATATATTTTAAAATGGCCAGTTTGTTATCAAAAGATTTAAAACAAATATTGTTTGATCAAATCTAAATTTATCTCAAGGAAGATTTACGATGACCAGCTATCAAAGATTGAAGATCCAAGCTCATGAAGCTCGTTCTATATAAAGGAAGACAGAAGACTTGTTTATCATGGACTGAAGCTATTGTTTACAAATTGAGTCTTTAGGTTTTAGTCTTTCTTTTGTTCATTGTTTATTGTGAGTCTTCACTTGAATCATGTCTAATACAAGTGCAAGGACTGTTTAGTTGAGTTGTAAACTCTTGTGAATCGTTCCAAAGCTTTGAAGTACGGAATCGGTTCTTTGTCTAGGAGTGTGTCTCGATTAGTGAGTTTGTCAGTAATTAGAAAATCCTTACAGTTGTAAGGTTGATGGGGAGTGACCAGAGGTTCTCATACTTAGGAGTTCCTAAGTAGAATTATCACGGGTAGTGTTTAAGTGATAAGTTGTAAACGGGGTTTACTAGGGCTTTGAATTAAAACTATCATAGTGGATTCCTCCCTGGATTGGTATCCTCGGCTTTTACTTTCTGCACTTTATTTACATTGTTCATCAAGTTATAGTATGTCCATGATGTTGGCACATTAGGTATCACATCATACATCATAATCCTAATGTGCCCACATCGTGCTGCACATCTGTCACTTGTTACCAGAATTTCAGTTGTAATAATGAATTGGGGAATGTTTTGGATATGAAAATTACATGAAAGCGATCTTTGTTTGTCATGACTCGAGTCAAAGAATCCTGTGATTCGAGTCATGCAGTCTTAGATGTGCAGAAAATCGATTTTGCAGGCCTTGAATCGAGTCAGGATTCCCTCTGACTCGGATCATGCTCAAAAACTAAATTTTTGAAGCCTGACTTGAGTCACGACTCCCTCTGTCTAGAATCCTGCTGCGAAAAAGTGTTCAAAACCTCCTTTTGAAGAGCCAATTGATTAGTAACACGCTTTAGAAAATCATAGGACTTCTAATCATATTTTTAGCATTAAAAATACTTAGATTGTGTGATTGAGAAATTAGAAATCATGGACTTGTGAGATTAGAATACCTTAATGAAAATGTAGACAGTTGATGACTGAAATAAAACTTGTATATGGAAAACAAATTCTTACATGTTGTTATTAAGAACTAAAGATCGTGGCTAGTGAACAATTGTTTTTTTTTTTTTACAAAGGCTAGTGAACAATTGTTATGTTTCAAATTATGGGCACTTCTAATTGGTTGTATTGCGAAGGCACCTATAGACTAATATTTTGACGGTCTATATTTGGTTCGGTTTCTTATTATAAAAATCCACACGATATGTATTTGTGATCCCTGGCTGTAGTTAGTTATGTTCAACGATCTAGTGGTGTTGGCTTGGGTCCTTGTAGTTTGCTTCTCTTAAGGTTTACGGTTCGGTTCTCCCTGATGTCAATTTTGGTAGGTTAGTCCATACATAGTATAAAACCTCCGACTTTAAACAGGGCCCCGTAAGTGGACAGTGAGACTGGTCCGCTCGAATTAGTCGATCTTTGAATCGGATACCGAGTTCATAGAAGGTCATGTCGGGCTTTCGAAGGCCTACTCAGCTCTGGCTGTCGTTGAAAATTCACCTTTAAATTTATGGTTTTTATAAAATGTCTGTTCTGAAATATTCCTTTTTACTAATATATTATTAGATGCTAGTTGTAACAAAACATCCTCAAGATAACACAATCATTTGCTCTCGTCTCTTGAGCTCTATAACTCAATCATGTATGTAGGTCATATTTATCCTTAAAAATCTCTATATTGTTAATTCCCCAACAATAAATAAATGAAAACAAATTAAGATTTTATAATGTACTGTATTAAAGATGCTTCTTCATTATAGGTCTTTGAATTTTGTTGCAATCATTGGATTATATTATTTATTAATATAAGAGAAATTATAAGAGTAACAATATTTTGATAAGCAAAGAAAATAGAAGCTAATAATAGAAAAATAAACGTACTTTATCGGGCTTACACAATAACCATCCAAGCACTTCAGTATTCCAGGAATAGAATTTGTGTATTTTTTATAGCAATCGTCATCAGTATCACACTCCTCTGTAATGTACAATAAGAAAATGGAAATATTATTAAAATTAATGAAAAATTGTGTATAAAATAAACAAAAAATAATATGAGAATGAGCTTACTATGACCAACTGCTACAATGATAAAAAGTGAAACAAAAAGGATAACAAAATAAGCAAACTTGAGAGTTTGATCCATTTTTTTAACCTATGCATATAACAAATATAAACTCATTTGATCACTTTATATGCTTACATTAATTAAGTAGTTATTGATGATTATATTGTTGTAATAAGTCATTATTTAAAATTCGAATAACTATTAGATGTCTCTAAAGTACATTGATGAATAATAGTTGTCACTTTGGCTCATAGAACATATATTGCAAAATAACTTTTCTTGTAATCGTAGAGTTCATTTTTGTTTTACCAACCTTTCATCATTATTATTATTATTATTATTATTATTATTATTATTTATGCTATTTATAATTTAAATTGAATATGATTTTTTTAAAAAAATAAGCATTTTTTTTAGTTAACATTTCACTTTTGACATTTGAATAGAGCCTCTAAATACTTGAGGCTGGCCATAGAAGCAAACTATATGCTAAGCATCACATGTGACTTCGTCTACTTTTCCTAGCCAATTCTAATTCTTAAACAACACTAAGTAACCACAATACAATTTCCATTATGCTCTCCACCATCTAAAATTCTTCATATTCCTATTCTCCAATTTGGTGTGTATTCTTTTTCCATTTTCATTCTCGCGGATCCCCACAGTTTTCACGGGATCCATCAACATCAAGAACAATATCAAAATTTTATTATTTTCAATCAAATTTGTTGCAAGAAATATATTAAAGTTTAATCATAAAACTAATAAAAAATTAAGATATTATTGTGATTCTTGAAACAATAGTAAACATCGCATTATATATGCAGGGGACCGGGGTTCGAACCCGATCATCCTACTCATCCACTTTAAGGATGGTGTTGGGGTTTTTAATTGTTGGCTTCATTTTGGTAAATAAGCCTATGTCCAAGATTTTGAATCAAATGTTACAACATCAGGAGCAACATCAGGACATCCTAAATACGCGTTATTTTCTGTTATATTTACGCGCAAGATCTTTGAAGATTTGTTTTGGAAATAAACTTGTGCTTCCTTCTGGGCAGAGGTGGGAATAGGCTAGGCTGAGCTAGACTTTGCCAAGCCTGAGTCTGGCCTGTCAAAAAATCGAAGGTCTGAGCCTGGCCTGTGGCCTGTCATAGGTTTATCTTTTAGCCCTGAGTTTGGCCTTTTGAAAGCCTGATGTGGCCTGTTAGCCTGTTTAAAAGTCTATTTCACATGAACATATTTACATAAATAATTATATTTATTTTTAAAAATACTTATGAACTAATAAACCAACGTCTTCTAGAGAATTTGACTATATATGTCATCATATTTCAATTTAGTTTATAATAATACATTTATATATGTGAAAAACTAATGTAGATTAATAAACTTAAACTACTGAAAAAGTTAATAATTATATAATTTAATCAAAGTACAAATTTTAATATATAAATAATAATAGTATTAAAAATATTATCTATATTAACTTAAATAGGCTGGCCTAGTAGCCTAAAAGGCTTTTTTAATGGCCTGCGGCCTGGCCTATTTAATTAAATAGGCTTATAAAAAAGTCTTGGCCTGCTCTATTTTAAAGAAAAGGCCGGCCTGACCTGAGCCTTTGTAGGTTAGGCCTTAAGGCCTCGTAGGCCGGTCTGGCCTATTCCCATCTCTAGGGCCAGACACACACGTTTTTAGGATCTGCAGTAAGGCGTTTTAATGTGATATTTATTTCCTTAAGATGTGATATATATTTAAGGAAAGATTATATTTGGGTCAAATATATTTGGAAACATTTATGGAAACAATATATTTGGTTCAATATATATGTGCTGGATCTTACAACATACCAGCTGTGTTTGAATCCCAATTTGCTCAGGAAGCCCATGCTAACTCGTGGCTATTTAAGGAAAGGAGCTAAACCTAGTTTCTTCACCGAAACCAATATATCAAAATGTAAACTTTTAGGGTTTCGTGTCTTTGTAAGCCTTGTGCTTTATTTGTGAGCCTCTCTAGTATCATCTTGATGCTTTTGTAGGACTGTGTTTTGAATTGTAACTCTATATTTTCTCCAAAGCTTTTAAGCATGGAGTATGATTGTTTTACTTGTGTATCACTCTAAGCCTTTAGGTACGAGTGATCTAGTTTATAGGAGTGTGTCTCTACAATTTAGTTGGGTTAATATGATCAATAGTGTTGTCTGAACTATTGTGGAGGAAGTGACCAGAGGTTGTCTTATCTAGGAGTTCTGAGGTAGAATTAGCACGAGTAGTGATTAAGTGAGAAGATTGTAAACGGGGCATTTGTTGTGGGTCTTCGAATTGATATTATCATAGTGGATTCCTTCCTGGATTTGTATCCCCCAGACATAGGTTGCTGTTGGCGCCGAGCTAGGTTAACATATCACTGTGTATTATTTACCTTCTGTTATTTATTGTTTATATTGTCCATTATGTTTTACGTTGGCACGATGTTGGAACATTATATACCACATCTGTTACCAGCGCGTCAGAATTTCAGATGGAATTTCTTGACCAGAGAGAGAGAGAGGGGGAGATAGAGAGAGAGAGAGAGAGAGAGAGAGAATCTTATGAGAATGACATTTATGTGAGAATGTGAAAATAAAATTTCAAACTTTAGATTAAAGTTTACGGTTAGAATTAAAACACTAAATTAAAATCTCACGTGTGCTATGCTGCACTTAATCTGCACCAAAAGTTACAAAACCTGTTTGGGTCACCCATAAGCAATTTGTTAGGTGTTATTAGCTTATGGGCCTATGTTGGGCCTTGAGCAGATACTAGTCCAGTCCATTTGTAGCTCAGCTTGTGTTGTAGCCTATATAAGGCAGGGTTTGCATAGCAAATGAATAAGAGATAACACTTTTACTCTTACAAGTGCTATCAAGTTACTAACGGTCCAGTGCCACGTGTCATAACAGAAACTGCAGCTTTCTTGATCGCCGGTGACAGTTACCGGCGACGGCGTGTTCGTTAGAAAACCGTTACGATGCTTTCCTCCATCTTTTCCACTGATTCTTACCTTCCCGTCCTCGTCTCTTCGCAACGATCATGAAGGTGAAGAATTATTTGTTCCAAGCGATTGATCGGTCAATCTTGGAGACAATCTTGAATCGTGAGACCTCACGTGATATCTGGGAAGCTATGCGGAGAAAGTATCAAGGATCGACGAAGGTGAAACGAGCTCAATTGCAAGCTTTGCGGCGTGAATTCGAGGTTCTTGCAATGGGGGAGAGTGAAACAGTTAATGATTACTTTGCAAGAACGCTCGCAATCGCAAACAAGATGACAGCTCAAGGTGAAAGAATGGAGCAGGTGACGGTGGTTAAAAAGATTTTGAGGTCTATGCCGGCGAAGTTCAATTACGTAGTTTGCTCAATCGAAGAATCAAATGATGTTACCACTCTGTCTATTGATGAATTACAGAGTAGTCTCCTTGTTCATGAACAAAGGATGAAGGGTCAAAAGGATCACAGTGAGGAACAAGCACTCAAATAGTCGAATACAGGCAGAGGTAGGGGAAGAAGTACCTCACGAGGGCGTGGTAGAGGCAGGCAGAGCAGAGACCTTGTGGAGTACTACAAGTGTCACAAACTTGGACACTATAAGAATGAATGCCCTGATTGGGAAGGAAATGCGAATTTTGCCGAGTAAGAAAAGGAAGTAGAGATGCTTCTCATGGCTCACAGTGATTCTAATGAAGGTTCTATTAAAGAAGCATGGTATCTTGATAGTGGATGTAGGAATCACATGGTTGGCAGTAAGAATTGTCTGTTTGAATTTGATGACACTTTCAGGGAATCAGTCAAGTTAGGTAATGACTCAAAGATGGCAGTTATGGGGAAGGGCAATGTGAAGCTAGACATTGGTGGAAGAGTTCAAGTGATTACTGATGTATATTACTTGCCTGGATTGAGTAACAACTTGCTTAGCATCGGCCAGCTTCAGCAGAAAGGTCTCACAATTGTGTTTAGAAACAATCTTTGCCAATTGTTTCATGATGAGAAGGGTTTAATATTGACCATTGAGATGACTGCCAACAGAATGTACATAATAACTGCCTCAGTGATGATGCCTAAGTGTCTGCAAGTATCAAAGATTGAAGAATTCGGGTTATGGCATCATAGATATGCTCATCTTAGCTTTAAAGGGTTGAAGATTCTAAGCAAGAAACAAATGGTTAAGGGTTTGCCAGATGTGAAAGAGTTGGAAGACAAGTGCACATATTGCTTGTCTGGCAAGCAACACAGAGAAACTATCCCTAAGCAAGCAAATTGGAGAGCAAGTCAGAAGCTTGAGCTTATTCATTCTGATGTGTGTGGCCCCATAAATCCAAAGTCAAATGGAGGCAACAGGTACTTCATTACATTCACAGATGACTACTCTAGAAAAACTTGGGTCTATTTTTTACAAGAAAAGTCTTGTGTCTTTGAAATTTTTAAAAAATTCAAGTCACTAGTTGAGAATGAATCTGGTTGCCTAATACAATGCCTTAGAACTGATAGAGGTGGAGAATTTACATCAACTGCTTTCAATGAATTATGTAGTGAACATGGTGTAAAGAGGCAATTGACAGCAGCTTATACTCCACAACAAAATGGAGTATCAGAGAGGAAAAATAGAACTTTGTTGAATATGGTCAGAAGTATGATTGCAGCTAGAGGTGTACCCAAAAGATTTTGGCCAGAAGCAGTGAAATGGGCTGCATATGTAATGAATAGATGCCCTACCTTTGCAGTAAAGGACATGGCACCAGAGGAAGCTTGGAGTGGAAATAAACCCTCTGTTCACCATTTAAGAGTCTTTGGGTGCTTAGCTCATGTACATGTTCCTGATGTTCATAGAAAGAAGCTAGATGGAAAGAGCATCAAGTGTGTGTTACTTGGTGTTAGTGAAGAGTCCAAGGCCTATAAGTTGTTTGAACCAGTGGAGAAGAGAATCATTGTTAGTAGGGATGTTATTTTTGAAGAATCAAAGGGATGGGACTGGAATATAAAGAATACAGATAAGGTGAACAAGCAAATCAGTGACACTGAAGATGATCAAGATGTTGTGTTGGAAGATGATTTGAGTCAAGCAGATGATAACCATGTTGATGAAGTTATTGATCAACAATTAAATGAAAACTCTGGCAGTGACAATGATGAAACAGAAAACCAACCAACCAGAGCTAGAAGACCTCCACCTTATCTTAGAGATTATGTAACAGGTGCTGAAGATAGTGAAAATGAGCATGATCAGTTACAAAACTTGGCTATTGCTATGTTTAGCTCAAGTGAAGACCCAACAACTTATGAGGAAGCTGTTAAGTTGGAACAATGGAGAAATGCAATGGACTCTGAGATACAGGCTATTGAAGCTAATGATACATGGGAGTTGGTTACACTTCCACCAGAAGCTAAGGCCATTGGTGTTAAGTGGATATTCAAGACTAAGTACAATGAGAAAGGGGAGATTGAAAAATACAAGGCCAGATTGGTAGCAAAGGGATATTCTCAGAAATATGGAATTGACTATAGTGAAGTCTTTGCACCAGTAGCTAGATGGGACACCATAAGGGCAATTTTATCTTTGGATGCTCATAACAGTTGGTGTGTGTTTCAACTTGATGTGAAAAGTGCATTCTTGCATGGTGAGCTGGCTGAGAATGTGTATGTAGATCAACCATTGGGGTATCAAAGAGGAAGCAACAGACAAGTGTACAAGCTCAAAAAGGCTCTCTATGGACTGAGACAAGCACCAAGGGCTTGGTATAGTAAGATTGAATCTTACTTTATTACTGAGAAGTTTGTGAAATGTTTCTGTGAGCATACTTTGTTTGTGAAGCATGATAGTGATGGTAAAATTCTAATTGTTAGTGTGTATGTAGATGATCTGATTTACACAGGGAATGATGTGCATATGATGGATAAGTTCAAAAGGTCCATGAAAGAAAGATTTGCAATGACTGGTCTAGGTAGAATGAAATATTTCATGGGAATTGAAGTAAGACAAGATGAGCAAGGGATCTTCATACACCAACAAAAGTATGGATCAGAAATTCTAAAGAGATTTGGTATGGGTGATTGCAATAAAGTATGTAGTCCCATTGTGCCAGGGTACAAGTTAGTGAAAGATGAAGCAGGCAAAGCTGCTGATGCTACACTGTATAAGCAGATGATTGGCTGCTTAATGTACATATTAGCCACCAGACCTGATATGGCATACTCTGTATGTTTGGTTGCTAGGTACATGGAGAGACCTACAGAGATGCATGTGGCTGATGTTAAAAGAGTGTTGAGGTATCTGAAGGGTACATTGAGCAATGGAATTCTGTATAAGTGCAAAACTGGAAATGAATTGATACTACAAGGATGGAGTGACTCTGACTATGCAGGTGATCATGATGATAGGAAGAGTACCTCAGGGTATGTGTTCACAATGAATGATAGTGCTATCTGCTGGTGCTCTAAGAAACAGCCTATTGTTACTCTGTCAAGCACTGAAGCTAAATTTGTCTCAGCAGCATCTTGTTCCTGTCAGTGTATTTGGCTTAGAAATGTGTTGACACACCTTCATATGGAACAATCAGGCTGTGCCTTCATTAATTGTGATAATAGTTCTTCTATTAAACTCTCCAAAAATCCTGTCATGCATGGAAGATGCAAGCATATTGATGTTAGGTACCATTTTCTAAGAGACTTATGTAAGGATGGTGTGATAGAACTGAAGTATTGCAAGACACAAGATCAACTAGCTGACATCATGACAAAAGCTTTGAAGCTTGAGAGCTTTTGCAAACTAAGGGAGGGCCTAGGCATGTGTGATCTTAGTAGCATTGTATAATTCTTGTTATGTTTGTTTTGAGTCTGTTACTTGTTTTGTAAGTTTTGTATTTGTTGCTTGTCTGTCAAGTTTTCTCTGTTTGTACATTAAGTTGATCAGAACTTGTGGTGATCAACTTAAGGGAGGGTATGTTAGGTGTTATTAGCTTATGGGCCTATGTTGGGCCTTGAGCAAATACTAGTCCAGTCCATTTGTAGGTCAGCTTGTGTTGTAGCCTATATAAGGCAGGGTTTGCATAGCAAATGAATAAGAGATAACACTTTTACTCTTACACAATTGGCAACAAAACTCCATTTATTCAAAAAATCTAATTCTCGCCCGTGCTATTGGTTCATAGTCTTTAACAAGTGTGCCGCAAGATTATCGTCGTGCGCTGTTACAAATCCAAAAACAAACGTGAAATAAAAGTATAAAACAAACATAAATCCAATTTAGAAAATCAATTAACACTAGAATTGTTCTAATCGAAATTAGAAGGGTGATTTTAAAATAAAAGTTTTAAATCTCAAACACAAAGTGTATTGAAAGATGAAATCTGCTGTGAATCAAATTGATGATTCATTGATTTGCAGCACACACTAAGAGGATAGAAGGGGGAGGAGACATGGGGGAAATACAAGATATAGTGAATGACGACCAATGATGAAGAACACAAAGTGTGGAATGGAATCAGGGAGACGAATGGGCGGAAATACAAGTGAGGAGTTGAATGGGAGTTGACATGAAAATTTCAGAGATTTTTTGTTTCAATTTTTTTATTTGTGAAAGGATTGTGTTAAGAAGGCTCACATCACTTGTGAGATGATCTGCATGTGTATTTATAAGTAAGAGATCACCTTACAAGCCGATTTTGTAAGTGTAAGACCCAAGATTTCATTGTATAGTTGGTTTAAGGAAAAGTAGGGTTTCGAGGTGTTCATGTGGTGAAACATCGTGTAATTATAGGATTTTGCTGTAATTGAGTCTGTTTTGTGCTAGTGCACTGTAATTGTACAGACTTTTGTCTTGTGATCATGTTTCTTGTATGAGAAGGTTGATGTGGATTCAGAATAACGAGATTTGAATTATTCTTGTTTTTGGAAAAACGAGTAGGATTTTACCCGCGGATGTAAAATCTTACTGCGTCTGTTTTAAGTGAGGTTTCGGATGGGAGTTTTATATATCTGCGCGAGTTAGGTTATGTTCTGAGAATAATTTTCCAAGGTATGGAAGAAAATTACAGTCGCGGAAAAAGATTCGACGATAAGTTTTGGAAATGTTTAACGTTAGACGTTCTTTCCGTAGGTTTCATGTTTTTGTGTTTTCCGTTCGTCGCGACGCGCGAGAACTGAATGCGTGTTTTGTTATGGAAGAGTTGATAAAATCTTATGATTTATCCTTAAGGCAATTTGATCCAATGACTAGGGTTTAAGCTTGGACTTTTGACTTTGATCCAAGGGTGGATTGGCTATCAAGAGCTTTTGTCATAGTAAGGAGGTTTGATGACATTTGTGACTTAGAAAAATCACAAACTTCACTCCATTCTTTCTCTCTTCCACGTGAGACTCCATTACTTTCTAACCTTCACAAATTTTCCATTCCTCACCATTTGTGTCCATTTCAAGCTTGGGAGCTTTGTGGAATTGTTGTAGAGAATCACTTGCTTAAGGTAACCACTCTTTTCCTTTCCTTTTTGGTTGGTTAAAACTCTTGGGGTTATGAGTTTTAGATTATGTTCATGAGATGAAAATGTTAGGAATTGATTCTTGTTTCATGAAAGTTGTTCATGAGGGTTTAGTAAGCATGCTAGGCTTTGTTATTTCAATTTTCCATGAGTTTGTGAGAATCTCATGAGAGGGAGAGTTAGGGTTTTGGAAATAATTATATTGATCAATTACTTGAGGTTATGTTGTTTGGTTTTGGAAAACGAAGTTGCTTTTGAGCCTTTGGGCAAAAGGGAAATGTGTTGTATGGTTTTGTTTTAGAAAATCCGATGAAAAATATTTTGGGGTTTATGAAAATATTTTCTAAGTGTTTTGTGTGGTGTTTTTGGGGTCCAAGTGGTTTAAAACTCTTGTGACATGTGGTGTGCTTTTTGCCTTGAAAACATGTTTGAAAATGGTTACAGGTCGGTTGAGGCCCGTAATAAAACTTGTGCTTGGGTTTGGTTTTGATTTTGGAAATGAAAACCAAATAACTTGCACTCGAAGCAACCAACATGCTTTCGGAAATGTATTGCTTGCTTATGAAAATGGTTCGCTTTTGTGCCTTGAAAAGGTGTTGGGAACTAATAGAATCAAACTAAGCTTGGTTGGGAAATTTATGTGTGAGTTGCTGTCTTCTGCTGTCATGACAGGTGCAACTCGCTAAGCGAGTGTTAACTCGCTGGGGCGAGCGTCACAGGCCATGAACACGCCAGGGCGAGCTCCAGAGCGAGCGAGACCTGTCTTCTCTGACTTCACTCGCTGCCAACTCGCCAGGGCGAGCTCTGAGAGTTGAATTTTTGGTTTCTGATTTCTAAACTTGGTTTTTAGCTTTCTAATCCCTTTTTATTAATTTATGGAAGTGGTTGGGATTGGAAACGAGTTTTTCGGGTATTCGGAAAGTACGTAACTTATAACGCAAGAAAACGGCCATTTTACATTTTAAATTATTTAAGACTTTTGCCTATTGTTTTGGGTCCTAAAAATAGTACAAATAACTCATGGGGGTTGATCAATACGGTAGTTTTTGGTATAGTATCCGAAAGATATGTTTTACCTTAGAAAACATTAGGTTTTTAGGGTTTTGGTTTAGTTTCAATACGATTGGTTGGAAAACAATGTATTGATAATACGCTGCTTGTTTTAGGAAGAGCGTTGTGTTGTTTGGACGAGTTTTATTAAAGGGAAACTTGCTGAGGTAAGGGCTCCACTTTATTTCTGTCTTTAAATGGTTACGACATGCTTGGATTTACTGTGTATTTTGCATGTCTGAATTATGTATTCTCGTGGATGAGAAGGTGTTTATATTCACATATGTTTTGTTACCTACGCTATTAGGTTATGTGAATGTTTGCATGAGCATATATGAATGCGTGCGTCGGATAGGACTACACGGGGATTTTGTCTGTGTGACTACCCTGTATATGCCAAAGAGAATATATGCCATGCATTTCATAGTTGCGTGCCTAGGTGTATGTCTGTGTGACTTTGCCTACGTACCGGACGTTTGACTGTGTGGCTTCGCCAAATCCTACTGGATTTTATTGAGTTGGTGTTTGTCTGTGTGACTTCACCTGGTGTTTGTCTGTGTGGCTTCACCTGCCCTTTGTGGCTTTTTAGTACGGGTACATATATTTCTGTGTGGCTTTGCCTACCCCACGACTCTTCGAGGAGAGGTTAATTTCCGGAAATCATGCATGTGACGAATCAGTGATTGGTTGTCACACCCATTGTAGAAGTCTGCATTAGGATTAATGATTTATTTATATAAACCCGTTGGTGGGAATTACTTTTGAGATTAAGAGCTTTCTCTTGTGTTTGTGGAATTATTGTTATGTGTACAATCTTTCGCACCGGTTATATATATACATACTTTTATTTTGTGGTGACCCTTTCTTTCATTTGCGGGCTCATCCCACCCAGATGATGGGTTAGGTCGTGGTGACGACGGTGGCTGTTCCAGGCCCCAGTGAGATGTTGGATCTTTAGCTTAGTTAGACTATGCGCCATAGTGTATAAAAAATACTTTCTCAAAAAATGTAAATTTTTTTTCTAATTTTTTCTCTATTTCCCTCCCTCCAAAGCTCTCCCCTCCCTTCCCCTCCAAACTCGCAAACAAAGCCATAGTGTATTTTTTGTTACACGTCAAAGATAATGTGAAGGTTGTTCTTGCCTTACTATAACATATTTCATGCTTCTGCCTTTCATTTTTGCCTTTGAAACTTCACTTTATCTTCGCTTTTAATGGGTATGTTGCTTATGAGATTATGGTTGTCATAATGAAAGATAATATTTTTTTGATATATATTTAGCAATATAAGTGCCTTTAGTGGATGTCTTTTTAAAATGAGAAAAAACAAAATCGTCGGCTTTAACCGACGTTACCCATTTTAACAAATCAATCCATAGCATCCATATTATGGGCAAAATCTAAATTAGTGTCTGCTCAACGGATTCGATAAGTAGAATTGAAGAAAACGAAAGCCTCACTGAAAATTTGAAGCTACTACCGTCCGCATATAAATATGTTTATAGCTTCGGATTAGCGTTATCTGAAATATAATAGACCCTACATAGCATCTGTTGGGTGCAACTGTCTAACTTCAGGCATTTAAGTGCCAGTTTCAATTTAGACACTAAACCGACACTAACTGCCTTATAGCGTCGTTTTTTGCCATTTAGCATCAACTGGAGCAGTTTTGTTATAGTGGCAGTTCCATACTATTTTAGATTTGGCTCGTTAATTTTAAATCAGAGGATCCAGATCACAAGTTCTAAAATCAACCATAATCAATCCCGACCGTCAATTACAGATCGGACGGTTAGGAACAGTAACACAGTTACTCCGTGTTATCTGATCCCCATGTTTGTCACATAATTCTTCTTTATGTATTTTTATGTACTTTAATTATAAAATGACAAATAAATTTGTTCTACCGATGGAGAATCATACTCTCATGAATTTCAAAGTTTTGTTAGACAATTGGGGGCTAAATAGGTGTAGTTATTACAAATGGACTAAAATTCATGAGCGAATTTGACTCTATGAGAGGCATCATTAATTCCTTGTGTTGGTATGTGGTAGATGTTGGATTTTACGTGTGAATGGTTAAATTCACACATCGACTATAGAAAGAATGTTGGGTTTATAAGAGAGGTAATTCATTAATTTAATGTCTTAAGGTTTTGGGTCGTGATTTGGTGTCTCACTCTTTTTTGACCCTGGAGGACTGTCGCTAGCGTTTCTTCTGAACTCCCCAACAAGTGTTATCAAAGCCGTTGTTCGGCTTGGTGGGGGAGCGGGAATAGATCTTAATATTGGATCAAACTATAGGATGTGAGAAGTTTCACTTGAGGGAGAATGTTGGTTTTTAAATATGGGTGGTTAAATCTAACATCGACTATGAATAAGAAGAATGTTAAATTTATAAGAGAGGTTATCTATAATGTCTTAAGATTTTAAGTGGAGATGTGATGTCTTCCTCTCTTGTAGTCCTGGAGCATTGATCTCTCTTTAGTTATTATAGATATTAGGGTTAATTAAGTTTCCAGTCCTTATAAATATTTATAATTTAATTTTTAATCCTAATTTTTTTTTGTAATTTTGGTCCCCTAAATATTTTCCATCAAGACATTTGGTCCTTGTTTTTAAATCAACTCACATGTATATTTTTAAAATTTAGTTTTTGCTGTTATGCTTAGTACATTGTAAAAATATCTCTTGCAAAAGGTTAAAACATTTTAACAAAGAATGAATTACATGTGAATTTTTAAGTTTTTACCTTTTAAACATTCATCTTTTGTAAAAAAAATTCTAAATTGTTATTACTCCGTATAAAAATGAATATAAAAATTTATTCAAAATTGTACTTTAAAATACGAGTTAACTTAAAAGTATGGAACATATTTCGTGTTGGAAAACATTTTGATGTACTTTAAAATAAAATTTAAAATATTTATAGAGACTAAAAATTTATTTAACGTTAAATATTATCTAAATAAAATAGCTAACATTTTTAATTGTGAGCAGTAATAATTAAATTAAATTAAAAATGGTAATAAATTATTATGTAGCATAAATGAATGAAATGAAATATTACATCATCACCACCAATAACAATTCAATGTCATAATTTAAAATAAAATATATTGACTTCATAGAGCCTTACAATTAATTTCATAACAAAATAATAACATACATAATATTTTTCAAGATCCAACAAAATAAGTCAACACCATATTATTAAACCCGAACTTAATGTCAAAATATCAATACTAATACCTAGCATACGTGAGATAATTATTCTCCACTTTATTCTCATGAACAAACACCGCAATACTAATACCTAGTCTTGTTCTAAGGATAGTACTGCCCAGGGCCATCCCTCATTATTTAGACACCCTGTTCAAATATTAAAAATTAGCCATAATAAAAAATATTAAATAATTAAAAATTATTTTCTATTTAAATTATACATAAGAAACACATAAAATATAATTATCATTATATATAACATGAAAAAGAGACATGTTAATTTAAAATTAAATGTAGTAGAACGATATTTATGAGTATAGATAACTAATCTATTGATACTCATATGATGTTTTATGAACATTAACAATACATAACTATTATTTTAGGGCTTTAAAATTAATCTATTAATACACATCTGATATTTTATGAGTACAAATAATATATAACTAATATTATAAAACCTCAAAATTTTAAATTGAGGCATAGAAATTTTGGAGGCCCGGCACCGGCGCACACCCCGCACATGTGTGCAGGCCGGGCCTGGTACTGCCTGCATATAATTCATTTAAGAAAGATAAGTAGAAAACATGGGGTAAGATAAGTTTCAAATCACTTCAATTGATATATATATATAACAATATCAATAGATAGAACCAAACACACACTACTAGAAAAAGTTGAAATACCGACGAAATTTAGAGACAGAAAAAGCAGTTAGAGACAAATATATTTATTTTATAGACAAATATTTTCATTTTAAAGATACATTTTGTCCGTCTCTAATAGTTCAGAGACGAGGAAATTACCGACGGCATCAAATCCGTCTCTAGCATGCTTAGTGACAGAATATTTGCATTTTAGAGACAGATTTTGTCCATCCGTATTTAAAATTTTTCTAGTAGTGACACAATGTCAATGTCAAAGAAATTACAAGATTGGGGAAATAAATGAAAGTATAAGAATAACATTAAGATGAGCAGAGAAAATGAAAGCTCATAATAGAGAAATAAGATTTATGATGTTAGGCTCAAGGCCAGCTCAATAATCTTCAAAATTAAGTGAGGGCTAAAAGTAAATTTTGTTGTATGAGGCTTTTTTTGCACGTATATAAGGCTTTTTTTATATTTATGAAAGTCCCTTTTGTATAATAAAAAATATTTTTTTGTTGGAGACTTTTAGTAGTCTTACCCTTGGACCTCCCCCGATTAGGCTGCTACAAATACCTCCAAAGCATGTCATTGATCCAGGTTTAGCATTTGGATATTTTTTATAGCATTCTTGGTCTGTATTACACTTTCCTTTATTGTAAAAAAAGATTAAAGAAATATTACTAAAATGGGTGAAAGATTGTGAATAAAATAAAATATATATTATGATAATGAGCTTACTTTGACCAACGGTTACAACGATAAAAAGAGAAACAAAAAGTATCACAGTATAAATAAACCTGAGAGTTTCAGCCATTTATTTTCTATCTTTGCATATGTACAAATATAAAATGGTTTGATGACTTTATATAGTAAAAAACCTTGCTATATTTACATCAAATAAGTAGTTTTTAATGATTATGTTTTTGCAATAAGTCCTTTAAAATTAGAATAATTATTAAATGTCTCTAAAGTACAATAATGAATAATATTTGCCTCTTTAACTCATAGAATAGATCTTATGGAATAATTTTACTTATAATTATAGAGTTCATTTTTTTTACCAACCTTTTATTATTATTTTTTGTCGAGCTTTTCAAAATAGAGGGGGTGGGGGGACCAAAAAATATTGAAGATAAATTATAGTGGATAGTATTGACAAAATTAGTTGTAGGAGTAATACATCAATGAGATGATAATATCATCCTATTATTTTATTAAGGGCTTGTCTAATAATAAGTATAATATTGCACATGTTAAAGCAATTAGTAATAACTTTTGTTAAAAAGAAAAATAATAATTTTTTATTGAAAAATAATAATTATTTAATAAAAATTTATACATTTAATATAAAATACACAAATCTCAATACATACCTGCTAAGTTGCTATTATTTTAAGGGTAAATAGGTGTTTACCCCCCTGCAAAGTAGGCGTGTTCTGGCTTACCCCCCTGGAAAAAATTTCGTTTAGATTCCCCCCTTACAAAATATGGTTTTCTGGATTCCCCCCTCAAAATCAATACGTGACAGCTGACTGTCCTAGAATCTCCACGTGGCAGACGGAATCTCCACGTGGCAGCGCCACGTAGGTAATTTTTAATTAAAAAAAAAACAACATGCCACGTCATTTAATGAAATATTTTTTTTTATTGAAATTAATTTAATTATCTTTTTTAAGCTTTTCCAGTATTCATTTTCAACCCTTCTTCTACTTTCACAGAAAAAGACAAATCTATAGTACAAAAATAAGTGGCTTCTCTATCAAAACAAAACAAACACGCCTTTGTTTTTCGCATTCACTTCTCAGAATCACGTTTGTAGAAACATAACAACAATCATGGAGAAGGGGTATTCAAGTAATTTCAACACCTTTCTCTTCCTCCTCCACCTCCATGTTCCTATCCACTAACTTCAACGCCAACAACGACACTCTGTTTCTCTCCGGCGGCGGCGGCAAGAAACTCTCCTTCATGACAGCGGTTACCACTGCTCCTTCGACTACGGCGGTGCTTTTCACGGCTTTTGCCGGCATCGCTTTCGTCGTCGTCTTCTTCTATGGTGCAAGTAGGTAAAAACCAAATACCCTTCAAATGAACGAATTAGAGAAAGCATCTTCGCAATCGCAAAAACCCTAGCTCAATTCTTCACTCTGACTCAGACATAGATGAAATTGTTTTCGATTTCGATTTCGTTACACTAAAAAAAGGAACAAACAAAAACGAAAAACAAAGTGTGATTATTATAGATGAATCCTCTTAGACGAAGTAACAATTCATCTTCTTCGTCTTCAAATTCCTCTCCTTCGTCATCATCATCATCATCGTGGATCCATTTACGTTCGGTTCTATTCGTTGTCACTCTTCCTCACCAGCTTCTTGTTCATCCTCTTCTTCTTCTTCTTCTTCTCTCTGATTTTTTTTTTTCAACTATTACTTTGTTCTGTTAATTTCATGCCAGATCTCCAATTTTGATTATCATCGATCTTGCTATCAGTGTCAGTTTAGGTTAATTTGCAATTTTCTACTTCGCGCTTTGGTGTTTTGTTTCTAATTTAGGTCTTTTTGTTAGTTTGCGTATCGGTCTGAGTCTGAGTGTGTAGAATGGTTAATTTGTGAAATTGAAAAAGTTTAAAAAAGCAATTTTTGATTTTTCTGTGAAAGTAGAAGAAAGGTTGAAAATGAATACATTGGAAAAGCTTCAAAAGCTTAAAAAAGATAATTAAATTAATTTCAATAAAAAGAAAAATATTTCATTAAATGACGTGGCATTTTGATTTTTTTTAATTAAAAATTACCTACGTGGCAGCGCCACGTGGAGATTCCGTCTGCCACGTGGAGATTCTGGGACAGTCAGCTGCCACGTATTGATTTTGAGGGGGAATCCAGAAAATCATATTTTGTAAGGGGGGAATCTAAACGAAATTTTTTCCAGGGGGGTAAGCCAGAACACACTTACTTTGCAGGGGGTAAACACCTATTTACCCTTATTTTAAATTTCTTAACATGTGCAAACTATATGTGCAAACTTACACATAATAGAAAACTAGTTTTATAAATAGATAATAATAATAATAATAATAATAATAATAATAATATATTTATGTATTAATTAGAAATATCAAAAGAGTTTAATTATTGTGCACTGTCAGTATAATTTTTTTTACACATGCATCCAATGATGTGTTGCCACATCATTTAATGAATGTGACATATAATGTGTTTTTAAAGACAATACATGATGTATTGTTATATTATTGGACGAATATGTAAAATAAATTTACACTGGCAGTATCTATAAATTAAATTCATATTGAAAACTCTTCATCATTAACATGTTTTTATTGTTATTATTTTTCGTCTTCAACTATCTAAGTTGTCTTTGGTCATCATATAAATCTAGAAAATTTCAATAGTGTAAATGTGTAATGAGTCACATGTCCATTGCTTTGCCTTGCAATTACGAGTACATATTGATATGTATACATATTGAGATGACCAAAGGAATGACAATTTACTATACTGAATGATTCAATATTTCATGTCATATCAAGAAAGTAGAGTAATATTGCGTAAAATAAGATTATTATTAATTGACAGTATAAAATAATTTTACACTATCGATGAATATTCTTTTTTCTCATATAAAAAATATATGGAACAAATCATCTTTGGACGCATCACATAAAACTGATTGGCACCCTTCTAACTAAGCACAGGATCACGATCTATCCTATTACTAAATTTTTGAAGTGTGTATATGAAGCTATTGTTGTGTACTTGGACTTCATTCTCGAGCTTCAGATGACCAGGTTCTTGAAATGCATGGTTGGAACACGAGCAAATATTTCAAGGTAATGATATTATTTTATTTTCAAAAATCATATGTAACATCTAGAGCTGTCAAAACGGGCAGTCCGATCTATATTGGGCCGTCCTGGACAGGTTGCAATCCATCGTGCTGAATTAAAAAGTTTGGGTTAAAAATGGGCTTTCGAAAATAGACCCCGGTCCAGTTCGGGGGTTCAGGTCAACCCGAATTTTTTAAAAAAACTTTCATGCTCAACATTATTATAATTATCAAGGTCTGATTTTTCATTGTTGGTGGTTTCTTGGGAATCAAATTTTTCAGATTCCTACAATATATAAGTATCAAGTTCTGAACTTCTATTGCATTATTGCTTTCACTAATTTCACAATAAAAAAGAAACATGTAACTCTCATATCATCACTAATTTCACAATAAAAAAGAAACATGTAACTCTCATATCATCACTAATTTCACAATAAAAAAGAAACATGTAACTCTCATATCATTAAAAATATCATGGATAGATGAAACTTCTTTTTTGGAAGTGGTTTTTAGATAAAAACTCGGACTCTCCCTGTTCCTTTTACGAGTGGGGTATACACCCTACTTTATGCTGGAATCGGTAGAGTTTGCTTAAGTGTCTTGTTAGGTCTTGATGGGTCGGGGAGATTGGAGGCCCTTTTGTTGCTTTGTCCTACCTGTGATTGATCATTGCTTCTTTTCTTGCGGGGACTCTTCTTCGCGTGGTGGTGTCTCTGAGGGATTCTGTTTTTTGGTGGTGTATGTACCTCTTTGTTCTTTTGTAGTTTTAGTTTGTTTCTTTATAGATTCTGATTCAGGTGGAGTGTACTTCTAGTACCTCTTTGATTTTTCTGAATCTTTTTCTTGTACTTTCTCACTTTTATATTTATATATATATTATATTTGGCATTTATAAAAAAAAAAAAAACAATATCATGGATCACTTAAGTAAATGAACATAATAAATATTTGGGGACATAAACTTACAAAGAAAGCCCACAAAGAAGGCTAATACCAATAGCACGCAGCAAGAAGAGACATGTAAACAATTGATAGAAATTTGCAAAGCCTGAATTTGAAACAGCTACGCCAGAATTGGTAAGGCCCGGATTTGAATCATTTTGATTTATATGTTCTCTTTGATGGATGGACTTAATAATAATCATACTAATTCAATTGATAGAAATTCATATTGATGGATTATTTGATATGTTCTCGTATCATTATTGCATTATTGCTTTCAAAAATCAAAATATCTTTGGAAATAGTATTTCAAGTAACAAAAATGCAATCATCATTCAAAAATTTTTGGTAATCTCTAAAGACCGTCCACTCAACTTTTGGTCCAAATGAAAATGTAACTTACGTGCTCATTTTCAATTTACATCCAATAGTTTTTTTTGAAAATTGTAGAAGAAGATACGGATTATCAAATATATCTAATAAAAACCTCTCAAATTTCATCATATCAAGACTAAAATTTATTTGCGCATATACACATGCATAAAATTTACAGTGCAAATAATTGACAGATTTTTACATATAAAATAAACTAATATTTTATAGAAATACAATATTGATGCTTATATTTTGGAAATACTTATGAGTTTTAAAATATTTATCATATCGCAACATAAAAATTTTCTACAGCACATATATATAAATAAATAAAATCAACAATGAATATAGTGCAAATAATTGACGATTTTTACATATAAAATAAACTAATATTTTATAAAACTATTACATTAATGGTTCGGTGTGAATGCACCAGTATTTTTGCTAGTTACATATATTAGTGGGGACAACATCCACTATTATTTTTGCGAGAATAATCCAACAAACTTTATTAAACTTTATTTTCATGAAAAAACATCTCGATACTACTACTCAATCTTATCCGGAACTTGGGGGCTGCATATAATTCATTAAGATAAATAAGTAAAAAATATGGGGTACAATAAGTTAGAAATCACTTCAAGTAGTATAACAATTTCAATGGATTTGAAACAAGCACAAAAGCACGTACATTTTAAAAAACAAACCATCTAAGGTGTGCATTTAAAAAAAACACACTTTGGGGTGAATTTAAGTACATCACACATTTACTACAATGATATTTTAGGTGACTAGTCAGGGATTCTCAGCTTTATAATTATGCCCTAATATCAAAAACAAAAAATATCACCCTATAACCTCCTAGCTTAGTTACCAAAAAAAAATATATCACCCTATAACCTTTCACAAACAACGTACGTCATAAGCAAAGTATCACCATAACACCAACCTCAACTCTCTTGAATATGGTGACGCATCTCAATATTATTTGTGATAAAATTTTAATGGATTCAAAATTGTGATTCATCAAAATTGTGATTCAATTCTTTTCTGACTACTAAAATTTCAATCTTCATTAATATAGCATGTACCTATTCTATTTATCTCTCTCTCTCTCTCTCTCTCTCTCTCTCTCTCTCTCTCTCTCTCTCTCTCTCTCTCTTTCTCTCTCTCTCTCTCTCTCTCTCATAGTAACCACTAACAATCCACTTAGAATGTGTTTGGATTTGACTTATTTTTGAGTTTATGAAAATAGCTTATGCAAGTAGTAGTGATGTTAATCTAAAAATGAATTGGTTTGAGTGAAAGGGTAGAATTGGAAATTTCCACAACTGTTTATGCAATACATGCAAGAGATTTAGGTTCTCCATAGAAAAATTAGGGATTCGGAACTTAAATTAATCAAGTATGATGATTAACAAATAGAACAATTAATTGAGATTGAATAGGAGTCCCTAATGCTTAACCGACCCTATGTTTGAATCATGATTTTAAGTTATTTAATAATGTTGTTGTTAGGTTTTAGGGTTTTAGGTTTTAGGGTCTTTGTCCAAGATGTGTAGCCTAATGTTGCCACATCAGGGTCCAGACCTGGACGCCCTAAACAACCGCGATTTCGCATGTGATCTTTTAAAAGATTTGATTTAAAAGAAACAAACTCACCCATACTTGCGTGCCAAGGAACGGGCTGAAAGATTCAAATATATTTTAAAATGGCCAGTTTGTTATCAAAAGATTTAAAACAAATATTGTTTGATCAAATCTAAATTTATCTCAAGGAAGATTTACGATGACCAGCTATCAAAGATTGAAGATCCAAGCTCATGAAGCTCGTTCTATATAAAGGAAGACAGAAGACTTGTTTATCATGGACTGAAGCTATTGTTTACAAATTGAGTCTTTAGGTTTTAGTCTTTCTTTTGTTCATTGTTTATTGTGAGTCTTCACTTGAATCATGTCTAATACAAGTGCAAGGACTGTTTAGTTGAGTTGTAAACTCTTGTGAATCGTTCCAAAGCTTTGAAGTACGGAATCGGTTCTTTGTCTAGGAGTGTGTCTCGATTAGTGAGTTTGTCAGTAATTAGAAAATCCTTACAGTTGTAAGGTTGATGGGGAGTGACCAGAGGTTCTCATACTTAGGAGTTCCTAAGTAGAATTATCACGGGTAGTGTTTAAGTGATAAGTTGTAAACGGGGTTTACTAGGGCTTTGAATTAAAACTATCATAGTGGATTCCTCCCTGGATTGGTATCCTCGGCTTTTACTTTCTGCACTTTATTTACATTGTTCATCAAGTTATAGTATGTCCATGATGTTGGCACATTAGGTATCACATCATACATCATAATCCTAATGTGCCCACATCGTGCTGCACATCTGTCACTTGTTACCAGAATTTCAGTTGTAATAATGAATTGGGGAATGTTTTGGATATGAAAATTACATGAAAGCGATCTTTGTTTGTCATGACTCGAGTCAAAGAATCCTGTGATTCGAGTCATGCAGTCTTAGATGTGCAGAAAATCGATTTTGCAGGCCTTGAATCGAGTCAGGATTCCCTCTGACTCGGATCATGCTCAAAAACTAAATTTTTGAAGCCTGACTTGAGTCACGACTCCCTCTGTCTAGAATCCTGCTGCGAAAAAGTGTTCAAAACCTCCTTTTGAAGAGCCAATTGATTAGTAACACGCTTTAGAAAATCATAGGACTTCTAATCATATTTTTAGCATTAAAAATACTTAGATTGTGTGATTGAGAAATTAGAAATCATGGACTTGTGAGATTAGAATACCTTAATGAAAATGTAGACAGTTGATGACTGAAATAAAACTTGTATATGGAAAACAAATTCTTACATGTTGTTATTAAGAACTAAAGATCGTGGCTAGTGAACAATTGTTTTTTTTTTTTTTACAAAGGCTAGTGAACAATTGTTATGTTTCAAATTATGGGCACTTCTAATTGGTTGTATTGCGAAGGCACCTATAGACTAATATTTTGACGGTCTATATTTGGTTCGGTTTCTTATTATAAAAATCCACACGATATGTATTTGTGATCCCTGGCTGTAGTTAGTTATGTTCAACGATCTAGTGGTGTTGGCTTGGGTCCTTGTAGTTTGCTTCTCTTAAGGTTTACGGTTCGGTTCTCCCTGATGTCAATTTTGGTAGGTTAGTCCATACATAGTATAAAACCTCCGACTTTAAACAGGGCCCCGTAAGTGGACAGTGAGACTGGTCCGCTCGAATTAGTCGATCTTTGAATCGGATACCGAGTTCATAGAAGGTCATGTCGGGCTTTCGAAGGCCTACTCAGCTCTGGCTGTCGTTGAAAATTCACCTTTAAATTTATGGTTTTTATAAAATGTCTGTTCTGAAATATTCCTTTTTACTAATATATTATTAGATGCTAGTTGTAACAAAACATCCTCAAGATAACACAATCATTTGCTCTCGTCTCTTGAGCTCTATAACTCAATCATGTATGTAGGTCATATTTATCCTTAAAAATCTCTATATTGTTAATTCCCCAACAATAAATAAATGAAAACAAATTAAGATTTTATAATGTACTGTATTAAAGATGCTTCTTCATTATAGGTCTTTGAATTTTGTTGCAATCATTGGATTATATTATTTATTAATATAAGAGAAATTATAAGAGTAACAATATTTTGATAAGCAAAGAAAATAGAAGCTAATAATAGAAAAATAAACGTACTTTATCGGGCTTACACAATAACCATCCAAGCACTTCAGTATTCCAGGAATAGAATTTGTGTATTTTTTATAGCAATCGTCATCAGTATCACACTCCTCTGTAATGTACAATAAGAAAATGGAAATATTATTAAAATTAATGAAAAATTGTGTATAAAATAAACAAAAAATAATATGAGAATGAGCTTACTATGACCAACTGCTACACAATGATAAAAAGTGAAACAAAAAGGATAACAAAATAAGCAAACTTGAGAGTTTGATCCATTTTTTTAACCTATGCATATAACAAATATAAACTCATTTGATCACTTTATATGCTTACATTAATTAAGTAGTTATTGATGATTATATTGTTGTAATAAGTCATTATTTAAAATTCGAATAACTATTAGATGTCTCTAAAGTACATTGATGAATAATAGTTGTCACTTTGGCTCATAGAACATATATTGCAAAATAACTTTTCTTGTAATCGTAGAGTTCATTTTTGTTTTACCAACCTTTCATCATTATTATTATTATTATTATTATTATTATTATTATTATTTATGCTATTTATAATTTAAATTGAATATGATTTTTTTAAAAAAATAAGCATTTTTTTTAGTTAACATTTCACTTTTGACATTTGAATAGAGCCTCTAAATACTTGAGGCTGGCCATAGAAGCAAACTATATGCTAAGCATCACATGTGACTTCGTCTACTTTTCCTAGCCAATTCTAATTCTTAAACAACACTAAGTAACCACAATACAATTTCCATTATGCTCTCCACCATCTAAAATTCTTCATATTCCTATTCTCCAATTTGGTATGTATTCTTTTTCCATTTTCATTCTCGCGGATCCCCACAGTTTTCACGGGATCCATCAACATCAAGAACAATATCAAAATTTTATTATTTTCAATCAAATTTGTTGCAAGAAATATATTAAAGTTTAATCATAAAACTAATAAAAAATTAAGATATTATTGTGATTCTTGAAACAATAGTAAACATCGCATTATATATGCAGGGGACCGGGGTTCGAACCCGATCATCCTACTCATCCACTTTAAGGATGGTGTTGGGGTTTTTAATTGTTGGCTTCATTTTGGTAAATAAGCCTATGTCCAAGATTTTGAATCAAATGTTACAACATCAGGAGCAACATCAGGACATCCTAAATACGCGTTATTTTCTGTTATATTTACGCGCAAGATCTTTGAAGATTTGTTTTGGAAATAAACTTGTGCTTCCTTCTGGGCAGAGGTGGGAATAGGCTAGGCTGAGCTAGACTTTGCCAAGCCTGAGTCTGGCCTGTCAAAAAATCGAAGGTCTGAGCCTGGCCTGTGGCCTGTCATAGGTTTATCTTTTAGCCCTGAGTTTGGCCTTTTGAAAGCCTGATGTGGCCTGTTAGCCTGTTTAAAAGTCTATTTCACATGAACATATTTACATAAATAATTATATTTATTTTTAAAAATACTTATGAACTAATAAACCAACGTCTTCTAGAGAATTTGACTATATATGTCATCATATTTCAATTTAGTTTATAATAATACATTTATATATGTGAAAAACTAATGTAGATTAATAAACTTAAACTACTGAAAAAGTTAATAATTATATAATTTAATCAAAGTACAAATTTTAATATATAAATAATAATAGTATTAAAAATATTATCTATATTAACTTAAATAGGCTGGCCTAGTAGCCTAAAAGGCTTTTTTAATGGCCTGCGGCCTGGCCTATTTAATTAAATAGGCTTATAAAAAAGTCTTGGCCTGCTCTATTTTAAAGAAAAGGCCGGCCTGACCTGAGCCTTTGTAGGTTAGGCCTTAAGGCCTCGTAGGCCGGTCTGGCCTATTCCCATCTCTAGGGCCAGACACACACGTTTTTAGGATCTGCAGTAAGGCGTTTTAATGTGATATTTATTTCCTTAAGATGTGATATATATTTAAGGAAAGATTATATTTGGGTCAAATATATTTGGAAACATTTATGGAAACAATATATTTGGTTCAATATATATGTGCTGGATCTTACAACATACCAGCTGTGTTTGAATCCCAATTTGCTCAGGAAGCCCATGCTAACTCGTGGCTATTTAAGGAAAGGAGCTAAACCTAGTTTCTTCACCGAAACCAATATATCAAAATGTAAACTTTTAGGGTTTCGTGTCTTTGTAAGCCTTGTGCTTTATTTGTGAGCCTCTCTAGTATCATCTTGATGCTTTTGTAGGACTGTGTTTTGAATTGTAACTCTATATTTTCTCCAAAGCTTTTAAGCATGGAGTATGATTGTTTTACTTGTGTATCACTCTAAGCCTTTAGGTACGAGTGATCTAGTTTATAGGAGTGTGTCTCTACAATTTAGTTGGGTTAATATGATCAATAGTGTTGTCTGAACTATTGTGGAGGAAGTGACCAGAGGTTGTCTTATCTAGGAGTTCTGAGGTAGAATTAGCACGAGTAGTGATTAAGTGAGAAGATTGTAAACGGGGCATTTGTTGTGGGTCTTCGAATTGATATTATCATAGTGGATTCCTTCCTGGATTTGTATCCCCCAGACATAGGTTGCTGTTGGCGCCGAGCTAGGTTAACATATCACTGTGTATTATTTACCTTCTGTTATTTATTGTTTATATTGTCCATTATGTTTTACGTTGGCACGATGTTGGAACATTATATACCACATCTGTTACCAGCGCGTCAGAATTTCAGATGGAATTTCTTGACCAGAGAGAGAGAGAGGGGGAGATAGAGAGAGAGAGAGAGAGAGAGAATCTTATGAGAATGACATTTATGTGAGAATGTGAAAATAAAATTTCAAACTTTAGATTAAAGTTTACGGTTAGAATTAAAACACTAAATTAAAATCTCACGTGTGCTATGCTGCACTTAATCTGCACCAAAAGTTACAAAACCTGTTTGGGTCACCCATAAGCAATTTGTTAGGTGTTATTAGCTTATGGGCCTATGTTGGGCCTTGAGCAGATACTAGTCCAGTCCATTTGTAGCTCAGCTTGTGTTGTAGCCTATATAAGGCAGGGTTTGCATAGCAAATGAATAAGAGATAACACTTTTACTCTTACAAGTGCTATCAAGTTACTAACGGTCCAGTGCCACGTGTCATAACAGAAACTGCAGCTTTCTTGATCGCCGGTGACAGTTACCGGCGACGGCGTGTTCGTTAGAAAACCGTTACGATGCTTTCCTCCATCTTTTCCACTGATTCTTACCTTCCCGTCCTCGTCTCTTCGCAACGATCATGAAGGTGAAGAATTATTTGTTCCAAGCGATTGATCGGTCAATCTTGGAGACAATCTTGAATCGTGAGACCTCACGTGATATCTGGGAAGCTATGCGGAGAAAGTATCAAGGATCGACGAAGGTGAAACGAGCTCAATTGCAAGCTTTGCGGCGTGAATTCGAGGTTCTTGCAATGGGGGAGAGTGAAACAGTTAATGATTACTTTGCAAGAACGCTCGCAATCGCAAACAAGATGACAGCTCAAGGTGAAAGAATGGAGCAGGTGACGGTGGTTAAAAAGATTTTGAGGTCTATGCCGGCGAAGTTCAATTACGTAGTTTGCTCAATCGAAGAATCAAATGATGTTACCACTCTGTCTATTGATGAATTACAGAGTAGTCTCCTTGTTCATGAACAAAGGATGAAGGGTCAAAAGGATCACAGTGAGGAACAAGCACTCAAATAGTCGAATACAGGCAGAGGTAGGGGAAGAAGTACCTCACGAGGGCGTGGTAGAGGCAGGCAGAGCAGAGACCTTGTGGAGTACTACAAGTGTCACAAACTTGGACACTATAAGAATGAATGCCCTGATTGGGAAGGAAATGCGAATTTTGCCGAGTAAGAAAAGGAAGTAGAGATGCTTCTCATGGCTCACAGTGATTCTAATGAAGGTTCTATTAAAGAAGCATGGTATCTTGATAGTGGATGTAGGAATCACATGGTTGGCAGTAAGAATTGTCTGTTTGAATTTGATGACACTTTCAGGGAATCAGTCAAGTTAGGTAATGACTCAAAGATGGCAGTTATGGGGAAGGGCAATGTGAAGCTAGACATTGGTGGAAGAGTTCAAGTGATTACTGATGTATATTACTTGCCTGGATTGAGTAACAACTTGCTTAGCATCGGCCAGCTTCAGCAGAAAGGTCTCACAATTGTGTTTAGAAACAATCTTTGCCAATTGTTTCATGATGAGAAGGGTTTAATATTGACCATTGAGATGACTGCCAACAGAATGTACATAATAACTGCCTCAGTGATGATGCCTAAGTGTCTGCAAGTATCAAAGATTGAAGAATTCGGGTTATGGCATCATAGATATGCTCATCTTAGCTTTAAAGGGTTGAAGATTCTAAGCAAGAAACAAATGGTTAAGGGTTTGCCAGATGTGAAAGAGTTGGAAGACAAGTGCACATATTGCTTGTCTGGCAAGCAACACAGAGAAACTATCCCTAAGCAAGCAAATTGGAGAGCAAGTCAGAAGCTTGAGCTTATTCATTCTGATGTGTGTGGCCCCATAAATCCAAAGTCAAATGGAGGCAACAGGTACTTCATTACATTCACAGATGACTACTCTAGAAAAACTTGGGTCTATTTTTTACAAGAAAAGTCTTGTGTCTTTGAAATTTTTAAAAAATTCAAGTCACTAGTTGAGAATGAATCTGGTTGCCTAATACAATGCCTTAGAACTGATAGAGGTGGAGAATTTACATCAACTGCTTTCAATGAATTATGTAGTGAACATGGTGTAAAGAGGCAATTGACAGCAGCTTATACTCCACAACAAAATGGAGTATCAGAGAGGAAAAATAGAACTTTGTTGAATATGGTCAGAAGTATGATTGCAGCTAGAGGTGTACCCAAAAGATTTTGGCCAGAAGCAGTGAAATGGGCTGCATATGTAATGAATAGATGCCCTACCTTTGCAGTAAAGGACATGGCACCAGAGGAAGCTTGGAGTGGAAATAAACCCTCTGTTCACCATTTAAGAGTCTTTGGGTGCTTAGCTCATGTACATGTTCCTGATGTTCATAGAAAGAAGCTAGATGGAAAGAGCATCAAGTGTGTGTTACTTGGTGTTAGTGAAGAGTCCAAGGCCTATAAGTTGTTTGAACCAGTGGAGAAGAGAATCATTGTTAGTAGGGATGTTATTTTTGAAGAATCAAAGGGATGGGACTGGAATATAAAGAATACAGATAAGGTGAACAAGCAAATCAGTGACACTGAAGATGATCAAGATGTTGTGTTGGAAGATGATTTGAGTCAAGCAGATGATAACCATGTTGATGAAGTTATTGATCAACAATTAAATGAAAACTCTGGCAGTGACAATGATGAAACAGAAAACCAACCAACCAGAGCTAGAAGACCTCCACCTTATCTTAGAGATTATGTAACAGGTGCTGAAGATAGTGAAAATGAGCATGATCAGTTACAAAACTTGGCTATTGCTATGTTTAGCTCAAGTGAAGACCCAACAACTTATGAGGAAGCTGTTAAGTTGGAACAATGGAGAAATGCAATGGACTCTGAGATACAGGCTATTGAAGCTAATGATACATGGGAGTTGGTTACACTTCCACCAGAAGCTAAGGCCATTGGTGTTAAGTGGATATTCAAGACTAAGTACAATGAGAAAGGGGAGATTGAAAAATACAAGGCCAGATTGGTAGCAAAGGGATATTCTCAGAAATATGGAATTGACTATAGTGAAGTCTTTGCACCAGTAGCTAGATGGGACACCATAAGGGCAATTTTATCTTTGGATGCTCATAACAGTTGGTGTGTGTTTCAACTTGATGTGAAAAGTGCATTCTTGCATGGTGAGCTGGCTGAGAATGTGTATGTAGATCAACCATTGGGGTATCAAAGAGGAAGCAACAGACAAGTGTACAAGCTCAAAAAGGCTCTCTATGGACTGAGACAAGCACCAAGGGCTTGGTATAGTAAGATTGAATCTTACTTTATTACTGAGAAGTTTGTGAAATGTTTCTGTGAGCATACTTTGTTTGTGAAGCATGATAGTGATGGTAAAATTCTAATTGTTAGTGTGTATGTAGATGATCTGATTTACACAGGGAATGATGTGCATATGATGGATAAGTTCAAAAGGTCCATGAAAGAAAGATTTGCAATGACTGGTCTAGGTAGAATGAAATATTTCATGGGAATTGAAGTAAGACAAGATGAGCAAGGGATCTTCATACACCAACAAAAGTATGGATCAGAAATTCTAAAGAGATTTGGTATGGGTGATTGCAATAAAGTATGTAGTCCCATTGTGCCAGGGTACAAGTTAGTGAAAGATGAAGCAGGCAAAGCTGCTGATGCTACACTGTATAAGCAGATGATTGGCTGCTTAATGTACATATTAGCCACCAGACCTGATATGGCATACTCTGTATGTTTGGTTGCTAGGTACATGGAGAGACCTACAGAGATGCATGTGGCTGATGTTAAAAGAGTGTTGAGGTATCTGAAGGGTACATTGAGCTATGGAATTCTGTATAAGTGCAAAACTGGAAATGAATTGATACTACAAGGATGGAGTGACTCTGACTATGCAGGTGATCATGATGATAGGAAGAGTACCTCAGGGTATGTGTTCACAATGAATGATAGTGCTATCTGCTGGTGCTCTAAGAAACAGCCTATTGTTACTCTGTCAAGCACTGAAGCTAAATTTGTCTCAGCAGCATCTTGTTCCTGTCAGTGTATTTGGCTTAGAAATGTGTTGACACACCTTCATATGGAACAATCAGGCTGTGCCTTCATTAATTGTGATAATAGTTCTTCTATTAAACTCTCCAAAAATCCTGTCATGCATGGAAGATGCAAGCATATTGATGTTAGGTACCATTTTCTAAGAGACTTATGTAAGGATGGTGTGATAGAACTGAAGTATTGCAAGACACAAGATCAACTAGCTGACATCATGACAAAAGCTTTGAAGCTTGAGAGCTTTTGCAAACTAAGGGAGGGCCTAGGCATGTGTGATCTTAGTAGCATTGTATAATTCTTGTTATGTTTGTTTTGAGTCTGTTACTTGTTTTGTAAGTTTTGTATTTGTTGCTTGTCTGTCAAGTTTTCTCTGTTTGTACATTAAGTTGATCAGAACTTGTGGTGATCAACTTAAGGGAGGGTATGTTAGGTGTTATTAGCTTATGGGCCTATGTTGGGCCTTGAGCAAATACTAGTCCAGTCCATTTGTAGGTCAGCTTGTGTTGTAGCCTATATAAGGCAGGGTTTGCATAGCAAATGAATAAGAGATAACACTTTTACTCTTACACAATTGGCAACAAAACTCCATTTATTCAAAAAATCTAATTCTCGCCCGTGCTATTGGTTCATAGTCTTTAACAAGTGTGCCGCAAGATTATCGTCGTGCGCTGTTACAAATCCAAAAACAAACGTGAAATAAAAGTATAAAACAAACATAAATCCAATTTAGAAAATCAATTAACACTAGAATTGTTCTAATCGAAATTAGAAGGGTGATTTTAAAATAAAAGTTTTAAATCTCAAACACAAAGTGTATTGAAAGATGAAATCTGCTGTGAATCAAATTGATGATTCATTGATTTGCAGCACACACTAAGAGGATAGAAGGGGGAGGAGACATGGGGGAAATACAAGATATAGTGAATGACGACCAATGATGAAGAACACAAAGTGTGGAATGGAATCAGGGAGACGAATGGGCGGAAATACAAGTGAGGAGTTGAATGGGAGTTGACATGAAAATTTCAGAGATTTTTTGTTTCAATTTTTTTATTTGTGAAAGGATTGTGTTAAGAAGGCTCACATCACTTGTGAGATGATCTGCATGTGTATTTATAAGTAAGAGATCACCTTACAAGCCGATTTTGTAAGTGTAAGACCCAAGATTTCATTGTATAGTTGGTTTAAGGAAAAGTAGGGTTTCGAGGTGTTCATGTGGTGAAACATCGTGTAATTATAGGATTTTGCTGTAATTGAGTCTGTTTTGTGCTAGTGCACTGTAATTGTACAGACTTTTGTCTTGTGATCATGTTTCTTGTATGAGAAGGTTGATGTGGATTCAGAATAACGAGATTTGAATTATTCTTGTTTTTGGAAAAACGAGTAGGATTTTACCCGCGGATGTAAAATCTTACTGCGTCTGTTTTAAGTGAGGTTTCGGATGGGAGTTTTATATATCTGCGCGAGTTAGGTTATGTTATGAGAATAATTTTCCAAGGTATGGAAGAAAATTACAGTCGCGGAAAAAGATTCGACGATAAGTTTTGGAAATGTTTAACGTTAGACGTTCTTTCCGTAGGTTTCATGTTTTTGTGTTTTCCGTTCGTCGCGACGCGCGAGAACTGAATGCGTGTTTTGTTATGGAAGAGTTGATAAAATCTTATGATTTATCCTTAAGGCAATTTGATCCAATGACTAGGGTTTAAGCTTGGACTTTTGACTTTGATCCAAGGGTGGATTGACTATCAAGAGCTTTTGTCATAGTAAGGAGGTTTGATGACATTTGTGACTTAGAAAAATCACAAACTTCACTCCATTCTTTCTCTCTTCCACGTGAGACTCCATTACTTTCTAACCTTCACAAATTTTCCATTCCTCACCATTTGTGTCCATTTCAAGCTTGGGAGCTTTGTGGAATTGTTGTAGAGAATCACTTGCTTAAGGTAACCACTCTTTTCCTTTCCTTTTTGGTTGGTTAAAACTCTTGGGGTTATGAGTTTTAGATTATGTTCATGAGATGAAAATGTTAGGAATTGATTCTTGTTTCATGAAAGTTGTTCATGAGGGTTTAGTAAGCATGCTAGGCTTTGTTATTTCAATTTTCCATGAGTTTGTGAGAATCTCATGAGAGGGAGAGTTAGGGTTTTGGAAATAAATTATATTGATCAATTACTTGAGGTTATGTTGTTTGGTTTTGGAAAACGAAGTTGCTTTTGAGCCTTTGGGCAAAAGGGAAATGTGTTGTATGGTTTTGTTTTAGAAAATCCGATGAAAAATATTTTGGGGTTTATGAAAATATTTTCTAAGTGTTTTGTGTGGTGTTTTTGGGGTCCAAGTGGTTTAAAACTCTTGTGACATGTGGTGTGCTTTTTGCCTTGAAAACATGTTTGAAAATGGTTACAGGTCGGTTGAGGCCCGTAATAAAACTTGTGCTTGGGTTTGGTTTTGATTTTGGAAATGAAAACCAAATAACTTGCACTCGAAGCAACCAACATGCTTTCGGAAATGTATTGCTTGCTTATGAAAATGGTTCGCTTTTGTGCCTTGAAAAGGTGTTGGGAACTAATAGAATCAAACTAAGCTTGGTTGGGAAATTTATGTGTGAGTTGCTGTCTTCTGCTGTCATGACAGGTGCAACTCGCTAAGCGAGTGTTAACTCGCTGGGGCGAGCGTCACAGGCCATGAACACGCCAGGGCGAGCTCCAGAGCGAGCGAGACCTGTCTTCTCTGACTTCACTCGCTGCCAACTCGCCAGGGCGAGCTCTGAGAGTTGAATTTTTGGTTTCTGATTTCTAAACTTGGTTTTTAGCTTTCTAATCCCTTTTTATTAATTTATGGAAGTGGTTGGGATTGGAAACGAGTTTTTCGGGTATTCGGAAAGTACGTAACTTATAACGCAAGAAAACGGCCATTTTGCATTTTAAATTATTTAAGACTTTTGCCTATTGTTTTGGGTCCTAAAAATAGTACAAATAACTCATGGGGGTTGATCAATACGGTAGTTTTTGGTATAGTATCCGAAAGAGATGTTTTACCTTAGAAAACATTAGGTTTTTAGGGTTTTGGTTTAGTTTCAATACGATTGGTTGGAAAACAATGTATTGATAATACGCTGCTTGTTTTAGGAAGAGCGTTGTGTTGTTTGGACGAGTTTTATTAAAGGGAAACTTGCTGAGGTAAGGGCTCCACTTTATTTCTGTCTTTAAATGGTTACGACATGCTTGGATTTACTGTGTATTTTGCATGTCTGAATTATGTATTCTCGTGGATGAGAAGGTGTTTATATTCACATATGTTTTGTTACCTACGCTATTAGGTTATGTGAATGTTTGCATGAGCATATATGAATGCGTGCGTCGGATAGGACTACACGGGGATTTTGTCTGTGTGACTACCCTGTATATGCCAAAGAGAATATATGCCATGCATTTCATAGTTGCGTGCCTAGGTGTATGTCTGTGTGACTTTGCCTACGTACCGGACGTTTGACTGTGTGGCTTCGCCAAATCCTACTGGATTTTATTGAGTTGGTGTTTGTCTGTGTGACTTCACCTGGTGTTTGTCTGTGTGGCTTCACCTGCCCTTTGTGGCTTTTTAGTACGGGTACATATATTTCTGTGTGGCTTTGCCTACCCCACGACTCTTCGAGGAGAGGTTAATTTCCGGAAATCATGCATGTGACGAATCAGTGATTGGTTGTCACACCCATTGTAGAAGTCTGCATTAGGATTAATGATTTATTTATATAAACTCGTTGGTGGGAATTACTTTTGAGATTAAGAGCTTTCTCTTGTGTTTGTGGAATTATTGTTATGTGTACAATCTTTCGCACCGGTTATATATATACATACTTTTATTTTGTGGTGACCCTTTCTTTCATTTGCGGGCTCATCCCACCCAGATGATGGGTTAGGTCGTGGTGACGACGGTGGCTGTTCCAGGCCCCAGTGAGATGTTGGATCTTTAGCTTAGTTAGACTATGCGCCGGTGTGGGTTGTACACCGTGCTTTTTGGGTTAGGCATAGGATTCTAACTTGTTTTGTTGTAAGTATTTGAATACTTAGACTTGGATTGTAATTATTCAGGAATACACTTTGCTTGTCGAAGCACCTTATGGTAATGAGTTCTTTTGTATATTTGAATACCGGCTCATTTAAAATCTTTTATGCGTAACTCTGATGTGTACAAAAAAAAAAATTTAAATGCCTTTTTGGCCTTTGAAAAACGGGTTGTTACAGTAAGGATGAGTTAGGCTCAATATTCAATTCTAAGATGATTGAAAGTGGGTAAGAGCAAAGGAGAGGTGACAATGAAGGAAGAGAGAAGATGAGGATCGGTGTGACATGACACACTTTAACCGTTTTAATCTTAACCATTCATTTGAATCTAATAATTATTATTCATTTTAACATTCTCATATTTTTTTATCCATCCAACTCCTATATATATATATATATATATATATATATATATATATATATATATATATATATCCATCCATATTTTTTATCCATCCACTTTTCCATGTGAAAAATTTCCCCACCTTCAAATCTCAAATGGAATAATCTTCGGAGAACCCTTATTAACAGATAAAATTGACATCTATGCTCATCACCTTCGTCCCGACCATGGTCATTCAAAAGAATAATATATTGAAGCCTTCTTTAATATTAGAACTCATGTAAGATCAAAGGTCTTTTTCAATTAAGGATAATGGACCTTTACCTACTGCAAAGTGGAGGTGTTTTGTTTTACCCCCTTAAAAAAAAAAAAAATCGATTACCCTCCTTTAAGGTTTTTTTGTTTGGCTTACCCCCTGTAAATATTTTTTTTTATTACACCCGTGTAATGTTTTTTTTATATAAATAATGACGTGACATGCCCAATGAGGAGGGTAAACCAAAATTCGCTAACATTACGGTGGGCAAAATGATGGAATCTTAAGCCCACATCTCATTGAGGGAGTAAACCGAACAAAAATATATTATAGGAAGTAATCGAAAAAAAATATTTGGAGAGAATAAAACAAAACATGCCCACTTTACAAGAAATATAGGCCTATATATTTTCCCTTCAATTAATGGTTATTTCCAATCACTTTCATTTTCGTTTTTTTGCTAACTTTTTTCTTCAAAGTCTTGGATTCTCTGCCTTTTACTTCATAGTCTTTATTAGCTAATAATAAAAGTGCCTAAATATATCAACAACAAAAAAAAGAACAAAAGTACCTGAGATGAAGGCTTTTTCTCATCCATTCATGCTATGATCTATCGATTTTATTTTAATTTATTAAATCTGAGATGGATATCATTTCATTAACAATTCATCCTCTTCCATGTCATGCAATCATCTTAGAATTAATCACATAAAAACTGATTGACAACTTTTTTTTTAATCGGCTAAATTTTATTAATAAACAATTCCTAAACAATAAATATAAGGAATTGTTGAATCATACAACGAGAAGTAAAGTGATGAAAACACTTTAACCAATCAAAAAGTACATCAAACATCACCCCAATCCACCCCTTACGATACATCAATTGAAATTCACCAATGACCACCAACCCAACCCGTAAAGACGCCACTAGGCACTAACTTATGAACTCGAATCAAAATTATTCGGCTCATCAGAATCCAAAAAGCAGCTCCTTAAGTCAAAAGTTGGTGGACGCCAGTAGAAAGAGAACTAACAGTCAACACTGATGCGGTAGAGTTCAACTAGATACCTGAAACCTGCAAATCTCAACTGATTTGGAAACTCTCAACGACACAAAAAGAATCTTGCAAATCTCAACAGATTTTAAAAAAGGTCAGAGAATCAAGTATTGTGATAAAACTACTAACCCACATCATCAATCACACACCAATGACGCCAAATCCACAACGCCTCCGCCAGAACCACCAAAATTCATACCAAGCTTGAAAACAACCACACCCATACCCATATAACCCGCCAAAAACAGCACCCGAAGTATCGGCGCCCTCGCGACAGCGCACCGAAGCCATTTATTCCGATTTAGAAAACTCAGATCTACAAACAACGAGAGTATGAAAACCAAACACCCACCAAACCGGACGACCACCAAAAAGGCAGAAATCCAGTTACCAACCACCACCACCACCACAGATCACAGACCAAATGCGTGACCCACTAACAACCTCCCGAACCCCTGACGAAAAACTTCACCACCCACTGACGCGGCGACCACCAAAAACTATAGCAGCCACCACAACAATCACAAACAGAAAAAATGAAGTTGCAAATAGAGACACGAAAAAAGAGACAGATTCACGAAACAAAAAATGAAACAAACACGGCGACCGGAACTAGAGACAGAGACACGAAAACAGAAAACAGAAAACGAGCACATAGCTGCTTAAAAAAAAACGAAAAACAGAAAGGCGAAAAAGAAACAAACGAAACCAACACAGGAACACCGACTAGCTATCCGACGGAGGAAATGCTGGCGCCGACGACAGCTGGTGGTGACGCGACACCTACCCCATCCATAACCTCACAGTGAAACACCCAAACACTGCTCACATCCCTCCTTTGATGAAGCTATATTTGGAAGTGTATATGAAGCAATTGTTGTGTACTTGGACTTCATTCTCGAGCTTCAGATGAAATGGCTGGAATACAAGCAAATATTTCAAGGTAACGATTCTTTAATTATCAAAAATTATATAGTCACATCATTGTGTCACTACTTTATTTATCCAGCATATTAGAGTTTTAGTTTACTCTTGTATACCGATTGCCAGGTACTTGATAGTAATCTTACATTAAAGTTATCATACAGCTGAGAGTTATTTATCCATTTCACTATATACAGGTTATGCCTTATATATATCATAATTTTCAATTTACATCCAATAGTTTTTTATGAAAATTATAGAAGAAGATACGGATTAACGGATATATCTAATAAAAACCTCTCAAATTACATATGCATAAAATCTTCAACAAATAATTGACAGACTTTTACATATAAATTAAACTAATATTTTATAGAAATACAATATTAATTCTAATATTTTGGAAATACTTATGAGTTTTAAATATTTTATCATATCTTAACATAAAAAATTTCTTCAACATATATAAATAAATAAAATCAACAACGAATGTAGTGCAAGTAATTGAAGGATTTTTACATATAAAATAAACTAATATTTTATAAAACTATTACATTAACGGATCGGTGTGAATGCACCGGTAGTTTTGCTAGTTACATAAATTAGTGGGGACAACATCCACTATTATTTTTGAGAGAATAATGCAACAAACTTTATTCTCATGAAAAAATTACCTCGATACTACTACTCATCTCACCCGGAACTAGGGGGCTGCATATAATTCATTAAGATATATAAGTAATAAATAAATATGGAGTGCGATAAGTTAGAAATCACTTCAAGTAGTATAACAATTTCAATGGATTTGAAATAAGCACAAAAGTACATTTAAAAAAACAAACCATCTAAGGTGTACATTAAAAAAAAAACACTTTGAGGTGAATTTAAGTACATCACATATTTACTACTATGATATTTTAGGTGACTAGTCAGGGCTTCTCAGCTTTATAATTATGCTTATGCCCTGATATCAAAGTACCAGTATAAGTAATTGGGATTTCCATATTAAACACCTCCTAGCCCTGATATCAAAATTGTGATTCAATTCTTTTCTGACTACTAAAATTTCAATCTTAATTAAAATATCATGTACCTATTCTATTATTTTAATTTGACTTATTTTTGAGCTTATGAAAATAGCTTATTTAAGTAGTAGTGAAATTAATCTAGAAAAGAATTGGTTTGAGTGAAAGGGTAGAATTGGAAATTTCCACAATTGTTTATGCAATACTCTGATATTTTAGGTGAATCCCTAATGCTTAACCCTGTGTTTGAATCATGATTTTAAGCAATTTAATAATGTTCTAATAATGAATTGGGGCTGAATTGGTTGAAAAATGTTTTGGATATGAAAATTACATGAAAGCGATCTTTGTTTGTCATGACTCGAGTCAAAGAATCCTATGATTCGAGTCATGCAGTACTCTTGGATGTGCAGAAAATCGATTTTGCAGGTCTTGAATTGAGTCAGGATTCGCTCGGGCTCGAATCATGCTCAAAAACTAAATTTTTGAAGCCTGACTTGAGTCACGACTCTCTCTGACCGGAATCCTGCTGTGAAAAAGTGTTCAAAACCTCCTTTTTAAGAGTCAATTGATTAGTAACACGCTTAAGAAATCATAGGACTTCTAATCATATTTTTAGCATTAAAAATACTTAGATTATGTGATTGAGAAATTAGAAATCATGGACTTGTTAGATTAGAATACCTTAATGAAAATGTAGACAGTTGGCCACTGAAATAAAACTTGTATATGGAAAACAAATTCTTACATTTTGTTATTATGAACTAAAGATCGTGGGTACTGAGCAATTGTTTTTTTTTTTTTTACAAAGGCTAGTGATCAATTGTTATGTTTCAAATTATGGGCACTTCTAATTGGTTGTATTGCGAAGGCACCTATAGACTAATTATGGAAATCCACACGAATCACACGATATGTATCTGTGATCCCCTGGCCGTAGTTAATTATGTCTGGTGATCTAGTGGAGTAGTGGTGTTGGATTGGATCTTTGGAGTTTGTTTTTCTCAGAGTTTCAGGTTCGATTTCTCTTAGTGTTAATTTGGGTGGGCTAGCCCATATAGGATAAAAAACTCTAGCTTTAAACGGAGCCCCCGCAAATGGACTGTGGAATCGGTTTGTCCATTAACAGATTTAGGTTGTTCTTTTAGGGAGAGTCGTGTTTGTAAAAAAAAATGCATAGAAGGTCATGTCAGCCTTCCGAAGGCCTACTCACCTCTGGCCGTTGTTGAATATTCACCTTTAAATTTATGATTTTTATTAAATATATGTTCTGAAATATTCCTATTTACTAACATTTACTAATATATGTTCTGAAATATTCCTACTGCGTATTTACTAAGATAACACCCCCAAAGTGTAAAACTCAATTATTTGCTCTCGTCTCTTGAGCTCTATAACCCCATAATAATCTTCTTATTATAAATCAATCATGTAGGTGTCATATATTTATCCTTAAAAATCTCTATATTGTTAATTCCCCAACAATAAATAAATGATAACAAATTAAGATTTTATAATATAATGTACTCCGTATTAAATATGCTTCTTTATTATAGTTCTTTGAATTTTGTTGCATTCATTGGATTATATCATTTATCTATTATATTTATATGTAATACGCGAGGACGATTTCATTTTCCTCTCTTGCCACGTGGCACACTCACAGCAACTCTACTCTCACAGCAATTTAGCAATTAATGCCATAATGTATTTTTTATTATAATGTATTTTTGTCAAGTATTTAGAATAATGTATTTTTCATTAGGCAGATTTAGCATTTATTGTGTTCCTTATTTTAATTTATGCATGCAATAGCAAAAAAAATGTTTGTGCATTTTGACTTTGAAATTGAAAGTGGAAATAAAATCATACAAAATTAAAGGCACGATTTCTTTGTTAATGGTGATGATATATTTGACTTTTACACATTAAATAAAAAGTTCATTTTTTTGAACGAAAATGAATAACAAAATCAATGAATCATGAAAAGAAATAATTGTAAATTATAATATATCTATATATATATATTATTTAGGAGCCTTTCCTCAAAATATATCGTACACGTGGCAATCCCACAATGATTCTACTCTCACATTATTTTGGCAATTAATGAATTAAATGATTTAGTTCAAAAAAAACAAAACAAGGAAGTACAAGCATAATAAAAACGTGGTGTGCTCAAATTATGCAATTATTTCTCTAAGGCAATCTCTAAGCAATTAATTAATGAATTAAATGATTTAGTTCCAAAAAAAAACACAATATAAAAAAACAATCTCTAAGCAATTAATTAATACATTTTTTTTTAACAAATCACACCACATAAGCAAAGACAATATAAAAAAAAATATTTCAAGCAAATCCTTAAAAAAATAGCTATTTTGAATTTTGATCAAAACCTTAAAAAATAGCTATTTTGAATTATGAATTATGATCAAAACCTTAAAAAAGTTGCTATTTTGAATTTTGATAAAAGCTTTAAAAATGCTATTCTTAGAATTATTTACATATAGCTATTTTGAATTTTGATATGCTAATTATTTTGAATTTTGATCCGCAATTCTTAGAATTAAATGCTATTTATTTACTGTTCAAAGTCATTATACCTAAGCAATTGACTTATGTTCATGTGTTGTCATTATACCTACAAAAGGAAAGGCAATATTCATTTTTTTTCAACATAATCTCCCCATTAAAATCAGTGAATCCGTATTAATGGCCCAAATATCTCCCCACAAAAAATATACTCTACCTAATTTGACTTTCACCTATTTAATAATTAATAGAATATTCCTTAGGTTTATGCTTTATTTTGACCTATTTTACATCTATAAATAGTCTACACAATGTTATTTTCTATTGATCACATCCAATCTCAATACCAATTCTCTTATTTACAAATTTACAAATTACAAATTCTAATGGCTCCAAAGTACGATTCAATTGCTTCTTTGGATGCCTCAAAAGAAAACTGGAATGTGATGGTTAAGGTTGTGCTTAAAAAGAAACAATTCAAATAGTTACCTATTTTAGAATTTGAGAATTAATCCATATATACTATATATAGTCAACCATATGCAAAACTTCAGAGATACTCCCTTAATTGTTGCTAGTCTCACAATTCTATATATACATGTGCGTTTCCATTTCAAAAATTATGGTAATGATACTATTATTTTATATTGGTTGAATAAAATTTTATTTCTTGAGTAGTCTTTCCTTTTTATTTCACTCTCACTATTTCCTTTAATTTGTCATTTTTTCTTAGTTTTGCAGGTTTAGTCTATTTTTATTTTTTTAACTGTTGGATATTTGCAGATTTTGCAGGTTTCTTGCTATTTTGTAATGCATTTCTAAAATATTAGTATCAAAGTTATTCTTGAATTTGTGAGTGTGAGTTTTATTCGTTATGGTATGTATTTACAAACTTTTGTTTGTTCTGAGCTATGAGTCTATTTTTTATATTATGGACATGTCCTGTTTACATTTTTTGTTTATTCTCATACTTCAATCTTCAAACTTATATTTATACTTTTTATTTGATTGTACAGGTCAACTAAAGGGGCAAGTGACAAAGTAAACATTGATGTGGTTTGATTTTATTATGTTTGCTATATAGACCAATTTGTAGTTTTAGATTTAAATATTGTATTTTATAATTTAAATGATTTGAATGCAATATTGTAATATAGTTATATGGGGATTTATTTCAACCAACAAAAAACGAATATTGGTCTTTTTCCTATACTATAAAGTTGGTCTCTTAGTAATAGAAAATATATAGAATATGTTTTTTAGCAATAAAATTATGGGATGGTTCTTAATTATCAGCTAATCTTTATAATTTAGATTCAATTTCAAGATCTCGCGAGAAAAATACTACTCCTCATTCATTTTTCTTTATTTTTTATCAATTGAAATTTTATTTCGCAATATTACAATTATCATTAGTTCAAATTCTAAAGTTAACTTCAATTATTGATAGAAAGGATTATGGTGGAAGGATGGTGTTGGTAATGGAATTTAAGCTATATATGTTATTATTTATATGTAAAATACCCGTAAAAAATATTGATAAACAAAATTTATATTTGAGGGGGTTTATTGGATTGAGATTTTGATAGACAATTTTGGCAAAAAAAATCTCGAAGATTTTAATTGATTTTGTGGGATTATATTGACTTTGTGAGATTTTAAAAGATTTTTTTAAAAGGCCTTTGACAATCAGGATTCTTACTGCATGATTTTAATGGATTTCTAAAGATTTTTAAGATTTCAAAATACTATACGAAGTTTTATGATTTCGAAAGATTCAATAGATTATAAGCAAAAACCCTAACAAAAATTATTGTAAAAAATGTTAACATTCATCATCAACCTGAAAACATTAATCTTACAAAAACAATTCACTCATTCATCATAAAAAATTATCACCTCTTTATTACATTCATCATTAAAACCAATTTCTCCCAAAATGTTAATGTTGAATTTTCCCACAAATTCAAAACCCTAACCTCCAATTTCTTAAGTTAATAAATTAGTCTTTAAATGGGAGGAGAAGCTATATATGATGATGGGTGACGGTGGTTGGGTATATATTATGGGTGATTGGGTATATATTTCAAGGGAATGTTTCTGGGTTGGTTGGGTATATAATATGGGTGACGGTGGCTTTGGTGTAATATATGTTGATTTTTATGCATATCGATGGAGAAGCTCTGGAAAGAAACAGCTGTTGTTCCCCATTCGGCAGAAAAAGAAAGAAGAAAAAAAAAAAGTCTTGAAAAATTATGAAAAGTCTTGAGGGTTTGGGTGAGATTGTTGGATGAGAATTTTATGTATATTTTGAACTAAAAAGTCCATCGAAATCCATTGCAAATAAAAATCCATCAAAATCTGTAGACTTTTGAATACCGGTAGACATTTTAAAAGTGATGAGAAATCTGAATTGAATACCAAAAGATTTTGTTGCCTTGAAAAAAAATCTTAATTGTTTTAATTGAATACCACAATATTCTTTTTAGTTTTGTAAAAATCTTAATTGAATACCAAGAGATTTTTTTACCATAAAAAAGTCTTTTAAAATCTTTTGAAATCTCAATCCAATACACACCCCTAAAGTAATCAAAATTAATGCTTTCATTTTTCTTTTTTTGTTCAAGAGCCGTCATTAAAATAAAATAAGTTGTACGTAATAGTTGTTTAATGGATATTAATATATATGCCTATAAATATGTCTCATCTCATTTATATTCTTCAAAATATTACATATATATTTTTCTATTCTTCAAAATATTATATATATACTTTTTTTTTTACAACATATGTATATATATATATATACACACACACACTTCTATTCAAATTCTTTGTCCCTAATATTGAACTAAAATTTGAAAATCGCAATGCACGTGACGCTCACATAAAATCATTGTTAAAATTTATACAAGAATCTGTATTTCTACTCATATTAATACGAAGATATTTTTTTTGTTATTTTGTGACTTATATTTCTATTTATATAATAATATACGGATGCTTATTTTTTATTGTAATTCATGTTGGAGCGTATTGTGTACTCATATATTAATACGTATGTTTTTTTTTTGTTTTTTTTCTTATAGTTTTTATGGAATCTATATTTTAATCATACGATGATTATTTTTTATTTAAATGAGAACCTATATTTCTATTCATACATTAATACGGGATCTATTTTATTTTTGTAATTTATTTTGTAGTTTATATTTCTACTCATGGTAATACGAAACCCTATTTATTTATTTTTTCTGCAAGATCTATATTTCTACTCATACATCAATACAGATGCCAATTTTTTATTAAAAATGTCTATGAATACATATATTTTTACTCACATATTAATAAGAAAGACTTTTTTTATGTAATTTTTACGAGAAGTTATATTTCTATTAATATATATTAATATGAAGACCAATTGTTTTTCTTCTAATATTTACGAAATCTATATTTTTACTCATATTAATACGAGAAGTATTTTTTTTAGTTACTACAAAAACTTATATTTCTTTTCATATATTAATACGAGATCTATTTTTATTTTTGTAATTTATACTGTCGTTTATATTTCTACACATATATTATACGAAAGCTTTTTTTATTTATTTTTGCGCGGCTTATATTTCAACTCATACATCAATACTGGAGCATTTTTTTTGTAATTTTTACCGGAACATATATTTCTACTTATGCATTAATACGGATGACTCTTTTTTTAATTTTTATAATTTCTACTTAAATCTATAGTTTTACTCATATATTAATACGAAGACCTATTTACTTTATAATTTTTAACGAATCTATATTTTTAGTCATATATTAATAGAGAGACTATTTTTTTAATTGCAATGGGAACCTATATCTTTGTTTAAATATTACGGTTAAATATGTTGCAAGTCCATTTGAACGGACTTCTAAAAATGGTCCCTATATTTTTTTATATTATATTTATAGTCCTCATGTTTTTGTTGTTTCCAACATTTATTGATCCCTAATGTAAAATTTTGGTTGACTGGACAGACGGAAAATGACACATAGATGTCACAGGGACTAATTTAATGTTCACTCTTTGTGCGCCAACTTCATTAAATAAGTCTGTGTGGCATATATATGTTGCTTATTTCATCTGTCCAATTAACTAAAATTTCACAGTAGAGACCACTGTATTGGAAACGGAAAAACGTGGGGGACTAAAAATATAATAAAAAAATGTAGGGACTATTTTTAAAAGTCTACAAAATGTAGGGACAAAAAATATATTTAACCATAAATATTAATACGGGAATCGATTTTTTTAATTTGTTATTTATATTGTAGTCTATATTTCAACTCATATATTGATACACATGCATTTTTTTTTTTTTGTTATTTATATCCACCTCAAAGCCTTTATACGAAACCTAAAAGTCTTTTCCATATATCCCATAATTTTTTTTTCTATCAACGTTATAATTCTTTTAGTGGAGAATAATAGAAACAACAACTACGATATATCTTTAATTTGATAAAAAAAAAATTATGAACTATAGAAATCTTCCCTAAGAAAATCTATATACATAAAATTTACATTTAGTTTTTTTCACAGATTGCTATTTTAATTATTAAATATATAAATATTTACGTAGTTGTTATTAATTATCTTCCATTAGCAATTACAATTTTAAATTTTAAATTTAATGTAAAATTTATAAAAATATGTTATTTATAAATCAATAAATCTACGGACGCATTTTTACCCGTGCTTGGCACGGGTCTGGATACTAGTTAATATAAGAGTAGCAATATTTTGATAAGCAAAGGAAATAGAAGATAATATTAGAAAAATAAACGTACTTTATCGGGCTTACACAATAACCATCCAAGCACTTCAATGTTCCACGAAAAATATTTGAGTATTTTTTATAGCAATTGTTATCAATCTTACACTCCTCTGTGATGTACAATAAGAATATGGAAATATTATTAAAATTAATAAAAAATTGTGTATAAAATAAACAAAAGATTATATGAGAATGAGCTTACTTTTACCAACTGCTACAACGATAAAAAGGGAAATAAAAAGAATAACAATATAAACAAACTTGAGAGTTTGATCCATTTTTATATAAATATAAACTCATTTGCCCACTTTATATAGTAAAATTCTTGTGTTATGTTTACATCAATTAAGTAGTTATTGATGATTATGTTGTCGCTATAAGTTATTCATTAAAATTCGAATAACTATTAGATATCTTTAAAGTGCACTGGTGAATAATAGTTGTCCCTTTGGCTCATAGAACATATATTGCAAAATAACTTTTCTTGTAATCATAGAGTTCATTTTTGTTTTACCAACCTTTCAATATTATTATTATTATTATTATTATTTTACTATGCTATTTATAATTTAAATTGAATATGATTTTTTTAAAAAAATAAGCATTTTTTTAATTAAAATTTCACTTTTGACATTTGAATAGAGCCTCTAAATACTCGAGGCTGGCCATGGAAGCAAACTATATGCTAAGCATCACACGTGTTCGTTTACTTTTCCTAGCCAGTTCTGATTCTTAAACAACACTAAGTAACCCCAGTACAATTTTCATTCTGCTCTCAACCGTCTAAAATACTTCATATCCACATTCTCTAATTTGTAGAGTATTCTTTTTCCATCGCGGATCTCCACAGTTTCCCTGGGATCCATCAACCTTAAGAACAATATCAAAGTGTTTTTTTTTTACTTTCAATCAAATTTGTTGTAGGAAATATTAAAGTTTAATCATAAAACTAATAAAAAAATTAAGACATTATTGTTATTGAGATATATCAAGGTTAACGGTTTGCTTCTTTTTTAAAATGTCGTTGATCTTTATGTGTCTTAATAACATATCAAATGATTTTGGATTTGCCTGAAACTTTATATAAATGATCTATATGATATAAACTTTCAATCCAACGGTGAATTTTATAAAATTTATATCGGTTAAAACGTTATTGAGAGATGTAATATTTGGTGTCAAACTTGTTGGTGTCAACGGATCCTGACTCATATATATATGTATATATATATATATGGGAGGGGATCATTTGACACCTAGTGTCAAACTAATTGTTTTACACCAAATCTGGTCCGTACATTTCTTTTTAATCCAAAGACTAATAATTACCCACTTAAGTGTATTCACGTGAGATCATTTTTAACTTAAGTCTCTTTCTCTCTCTGTCTTGTTACAGTTAGAAACCAATTTTCGTGACATCATCTTGCGGTTTCCCTTTCACCCACGTACTTAAAACCTTTTTGCGCGGGTACTCGATTAGGCAATCTACAATTCATGAGAATAAGGATTCTAACCATTGCTAAACCGCTTCTGCATATTCTCTACCCTTTGCTTCTCATCTATTTAAATGTGTCTTCTAAAATCAAGAGGAGTAATAACTCATGGATGCCGACTCAAAGATCATTGAAGAGCCCGACTTTAAAGTCCGAAATACCCCTGTTTTAGAGTTTAACGGCGCAAAATTAGATAATCTTACAGAAAAAGTGAGCAATTATATTAGTGAGGTATCACATTATTAAACATTTGCAATTTTTTTTGGGGCTATTTGCAATTACTCTGTGTCAAATCAATGTTTTTTTCGGTGATTGGTATTTTTTCTTTTAGTGGTTGTGGCAGAGATAAGTTTGGCTCGTTCTTGTAATTGATTTTTTGTTTTAGGAGGTTTGTGATGATTTATAGTGTAACTGCAAGTCTATGTTTTACTGTGAGTATGTCTATAAGTGTTGTTCAACTGTATTTCTATTTTAGCCTATTGTTATGCTCGTGATTTAGGCACTTAGGAATGGGCTATGTTTCTTCCTCTTGCGCTGCCTAAGGTAAATTGGCAAGAAAGAGTTTGTAATGTTTCCATTGAACTTATTTCTTCCTCTTGCTACATTTTGAGTTTAAAGCATCTTTTGTTATTGCATATATAGGTTTTTAACTTTAACTTTTTTTTTTATTATATATAAATACATAGGGCGTTGAAGTTGAAAATAATGAAGAGATAACTTCAAAGGATGTTGCACAAGATCCAAATGTCATTGAGGTTGAAAATAATGAAGAAATAACTTTAGAGGATGTTGCACAACAAGATTCAAATGTCATTGAGCATCCTCAAAAAATTTCTCATATTGGGTTGGAATTTAACTCTTTGGAAGATGTTAAAAATTTCTACAAAGCATTTGCAAAAGAAGAAGGCTTTGGGGTTCGTACACGTTCTAGCAACCGATAATACCAAGAATGAGGAAAGTAATCCGCTTAATAGAAAATCTAGGAGAAGGTGCTCTAGTTCAAGAACTAATTGTATGGCATCACTCACCACTTCAAAGGCACGAAAGAGACACAGGTGGGCAATCATTGGCTTTAACAATGTCCATAATCATGGTATGGTTAGCCCAAAGAGTGTTAAATATCTTAGATGTCATAAGAAAATGAGTGGAGCAGCAAAAAGCCTTGTTGAAACATTTGATAAAGAGGGTCTGCCTACTGGAAAAGTTGCTGCAATGATTAACAATGGAGGTTCAACCTTCTCTAATAGAGATTGTTGGAATCATCTTAGAGATCTTCGATCTAGAAATTTAGATGTTGGAGATGCCCAAGTTGTGTTCAAATTTTGCATACAAAAGCAAACTGAGAATCCAAATTTCTTTTATGCAATACAGTGCGATAATGATTCACGAATAATTAACTTTTCTTGGGTAGACGCAAGATCAAGGTTAGCCTATAACATAGTTGGGGTTGTTGTTACATTTGATACAACATACAAGACCAACAAGTATAGTATGCCATTTTCACCTTTTACTGGGTTGAATGACCATCACCAGTCTATTTTATTTGGTTGTTCTTTGTTGTTTGAAAATTGGCTTAAAGCAATGGGTGGAAAAAGTCCCATGTCAATAATTATTGATCAAGATTTGGCAATGAAAGCTACAATATCCAAGGTATTTCCTCACACTCGACACCATTTGTGTTTATGGCACATTAGGAAAAAATTTCTTGAGAAGTGACTGCAAGTCTGGCAAGTGCACCAGTCTGTCGTGGAGTAATAATTCAAACTCCACGAGTAGAATGAGTTCGTATCCACAGGGATCGTGCCGCAGCTTCACTAGCGTTATTTAAGTTTGTGATAGTTTGCATTCGCTTTGGTTTTTCGAAAGGGTTTTATAAAATAGCGTAATGCTTTGCATAAATATAAATGACAGAATGTATAAATATAATAGATTCAAGAAATATAGAGGCTAGGTATGGTGGTTGGACTCCCTCCCTTCTTCATAGTTGGCATGATCGGTGTATAACATAGTTACTTAGATTATGTTCGGCGGTGAATTCTTCTTGTTGTAGTAATACCTTACTATTACACTATGTCTATTAAAGTTCCCCTACTTTCATAACTAAGGTACCTACGAAAGTCTAACCTCGATGTGTCACATACCCTAATTACTAAGTGAGTTGTTTATAAACATGCATTATAATCTTCACCAATTAACCTCTAGATCCTAGTATCGGGCTGTTCATCTTCTAAGTGCTCAACTCACACCTAGTTCATGATTCCTCCTCTAACCGATCATTCACGACTAGTTCAGGATGTTACCGTCTCTATACACCTAGCATTATTTACTACTAGTTCCGGACCATATTAAGTCAAAACCTAATATCAATTCTATGGGGGCTCCCGCTTATCCGGCCAGATTACGAGAATACGTTATTAAAGTGCAAGAAAGTAAATAACAAACATAATTACTAAATATCATTTATTATAACTTGAGACTCAATCACAGACTCCAAATATTCATAGGGGAGTTCATCTTCTCCACCACAACCTAAGGCATAAATACAAAAGACTACATATTTAAATTACAAGAATTATAACCTAAAAACAAAAGCCTAAAGAAAACATACCTTGCTGAGTTAGTTTTCCCGTAAGGGGAGAAAACTATGCCCAATAGAGCTCCTCTGAACCTCTCCTTATAGTAGAGAGTGTTCTGCTATTTCTGAATGATTTAAACAATGAATGGGAGGCTCTATTTATAGTTTTCGTAATGGGCCTCAGCAAGGCATCGCACCACGATGAAGCCATCGTGCTGTGATGTGAAGATTCAGTTTTTTTTTATAACTGATCCTGTGCATTTCATCAGCTTGGGCGTCAAGTCATGTCATCGTGCTGCGATGTGCCATATCGTGCTGCGATGAACAGATTTTCTTCAGATTTATTTCTTCTGTTTTAAGCGTGGTCTGAAAAGGTGCATACATGATTCATCATGTATAAAAGACTTTGAAGAAGATTGGCAACATATAATGGTTGAGTATCATTTGGTGAAAAATGAATGGCTTCAGAGTTTGTACAAGATCAGAGAATCATGGATTCCATATTATAATAGAAATACTTTTTTTGCTAGGATGAATACTACACAAAGGAGTGAAAGCATCAATGCATTTTTTTATTCTTTTGTAGATTCTTCAACCACGCTGCAAGATTTTGTAGTGAAATTTGAGAAAGCTATTGATAGTCGCTACAAGAATGAAAAGAAAGAACATTTTGAGTCGAGACATCGAGAACGTATATTAAGTGTTGGATCAAAAATTGAAGAGCATGCTGCTTCTTTTTATACTAGAGCCATCTTTAATAAATTTCAAGATGAACTAGCAAAGCTTTGTCGGTTCACAAAAGAGAAAGTTGTGAAAAGTGGGTATCAATATACATATAAGGTATCCAATTGTTATGATTCTCGAGACTCATTCATTGTAAGCGTGAATATAACATTAATTATTAGTCTTTGGATTAAAGAGGAATGTACGGACCAGATTTGGTGTAAAACAAATAGTTTGACATCAGATGTCAAATGATCCTATATATATATATATATATGGTCAGGATGAAATAACACCAACTAGTTTGACACCAAATGTTACAACTCTTAATAACATTTTAACCGATATAAATTTTATAAAATCCATCGTTGACACCAACTAGTTTGATACATAAAGATTAACGCAAACCGTTAATTTGAATGTATCTCAATAATATATCAAATGATTTTAGATTTGTCTGAAGTTATACATAAATGACCTATATGATATAAATTTTCAAATCTAACAGTGAATTTTAAAAAATTATATCGGTTAAAACATTATTAAGAGGTGTAACATTTGGTATCAAACTAGTTGATGTCATTCGATCCTGACCCATATATATATATATTTATCCATCCACATTTTTTATCCATCCACATCTCCATAGGAAAAATTTCCCCACTTTCGTATCTCAAACGAAATAATCTTCGGGGAATCCCTATTAACAGATAAAATGGACATCCATGCTCATCACCTTCATCCCGACCATGGTCAGTCAAAAGAATAATATATTGAAGCTTTCTTTATTTTTAGAACTCATGTAAGATCAAAAGTCTCTTTCAATTAAGGATAATGGACCTTTACCCGCTGCAAAGTGGGCGTATTTTGTTTTACCCCTTGCAAAAAAAAAAGTTCGATTACCTTCCTCTAAGGTTTTTTTGTTCGGCTTACCCCATGTAATTTTTTTTTGGATTACCCCTATGTAATTTTTTTCTTCATGTAAATGATGACGTGGCATACCCAACAAGGCGGATAAACCAAAATTTGCTAACATTACAGTGGGCAAAATGATGGAATCTTAAGCTCACATATATATTCAATCAGGGAGCAAACCGAACAAAAATATACTACAGGAGGTAATAAAAAAAAAAATACAAAGAAGAAAACAAAACATACCTACTTTACAATGAGTGTAACCCTATATATTTACCCTTCAATTAATGATTATTTCCAATCACTTTTATTTTCGTTTTTATGCTAACTTTCTTCTTCAAAGTCTTGGATTCTCTACCTTTTACTCTTTCTTATAGTCTTTTATTAGCTAATAATAAAAGTGACTAAATATATCAACAACAGAAAAAAAAGAACAAAAGTACCTAAGATGAAGGCTTTTTCTCATACATTCATGCTATGACTATGATCTATCGATTTTATTTTAATTTATTAAATCTGTGATGGATATCATTTCATTAACAATTCATCCTCTTCCATGTCATGCAATCATCTTTGGATAAATCACATAAAAACTGATCATTGCACCCTTCTAAGCACCAGGAACACCTCTATCCTATTACTCAATTTTGGAAGTGTATAATGAAGCTATTGTTGTGTACTTGGACTTCATTCTCGAGAAAAAATGGCTGGAATATAAGCAAATATTTCAAGGTAATGATTCTTTAATTTTCAAAAACTATATAGTCACATGATTGTGTCACTATTTTATTATTTAGGGTACAAAGGTCGATAACCCCTGTAATGTGTGCGAGTTTTGTTTTTTTCCTTTATAATTTTTTTTCTTTTGATTCACCCCTTGCAAAGTAAGGGGCGAGTCCAAAAAATTCAACATTACAAGAGGCGAGTCAAAAGAAAAAAAAAATTACAGAGGGAAAAAACAAAACTCCCTCACATTATAGGGGTATCAACCTATTTACCCTATTATTTATCTACTATGGTAGAGTTTTAGTTTACTCTTATATTGTATACCGATTGCCATGTAGTTGATAAATAGCCAGGTAGTTGATAGTTATCTATCTTACATTAAAGTTATCATACAGTTGAGAGTTATTTATCCACTTCACTATATACAGGTCATGCCTTATATATATATATCATAATTTTCAATTTACATCTAATAGTTTTTTTATGAAAATTATAGAAGTAGATATGGATTATCGGATATATCTAATAAAACCTTTCAAATTTCATCATATCAAGACTAGAATTTATTTGCGCATATAAACATGCATAAAATCTACAACCAGTACGGTGCAAATAATTGACAGATTGTTACATATAAAATAAACTAATATTTTATAGAAATACAACTAATGCTTATATTTTAAAAATACTTACGTGTTTTAAACATTTTATCATATTGTACATAAAAAGTTCCTTTAACATATATAAATAAAATCAGCAACGAATGTAGTGCAAATAATTGACGGATTTTTACATATAAAATAAACTAATATTTTATAAAATTACTAGCCGCCTCCCGTGCCCGTTTGTGTGATCAATATTCTTTTTTTTTTTTGCTGTGATCGATATTCTCTATTGGGCAAATATAAAAATAACTATTTAATCTCCTTTTTTATTGGACTTAATTAATTGATAACTACTTGACCTCCTTTTTTGTTGTGGCTAATTATTAAGAAGAAAAAATATTTTTTTTTTACTATAAAAAAACTGAACACCTACTTTTATGTGGAAGTTGTGCTTAGTTTTTTTTGTTAGTTTTTTTAAAGGGTAAAATAGGAATAATGAAAAAGTCATCCCAAAAATTTGTATCTCCTTTATATATTAGTATAGATTACAATAATGGATCGGTGTGAATGCACCGGTAGTTTTGCTAGTTACATAAATTAGTGGGGACAACATCCACTATTATTTTTGAGAGAATAATCCAACAAACTTTATTAAACTTTATTCTCATGAACAAACACATCGATACTACTACTCAGTCTCATCCTCTAAGCTTTGGGGCTGCATATAATTCATTAACATAAATAAGTAGAAAATATGCGGTATGATAAGTTAGAAAGCACTTCAAGTAGTATAACAATTTCAATGGATTTGAAACTGTTCTGGACTGGACCGAGCAGGATCAGCTCCACGAGGAGCATCCTCCCCTCCCTTTGCCCGTACTGTCGAGGACGATTCACTAAGGGCGTGTTCCTCGGCTAAAGACATGCCCGGCGAGGAGTGTCCTCCTCGACATGCATCTACCTTGCACATTTCCCACGTGCTCCCCGATAAACGGGGCACGTATTCACTTGAGCCTATCTGTTATCCTTACATTGTGGAACGGCTCAACCAGGCTGGGAACCTGTAACGGTTTCCCCTGCATCCACGCAGACACCTGGCAGTTATCCGGGTTTGGGCTGCTCTCCACGGCCCAATAGGATAACCGTTGGCCACGCGCTGGGGGTCTATAAATACTCCTCTTCACTGAGGAGTCAGGTATTCTATTCTCTAACTCTACCTCTTCTACTTTTGTACTTGTACTGACTTGAGCGTCGGAGCACCTGCAGGTACAACCCCCCCCCCCCCCCTCTGTTGGTTTCCACCGTCCACGACGTGTAGCTGGCCATCGATTCAACCTCCTGATCAAGGTAAAGATCAGTGGCGCCGTCTGAGGGAACTGAGTTCTTCCCCTTCTTTCCAAACACAAAGAAAAAAAATCGATAAAACCTCTTGACATGGCCACCGGAAATCCTTCTCAACGTCACAACGACGACGGAGATTACCCCTTTCACGATGCTGACGGTAATCCCATGAACATCATCATAGCTCCAACCAATGAGATTGTCCCTCAAGATCAGCAAGGGACCGGAGCAATCGTCACTGATGCCGCACGAGAAACTGATTTGAGGGAGGGTCAACCATCGACTCCCTCCACCGATGACGATACCATCGAAATCGTGCGTCCAACTTCTGCTTCAGCCGCCGGAAAAGCAACCGCTTCGGGAGAGAAAGCCCCCGCGGCTAACAAACCTCCTGAAAGAATGCGTCAAATCCTGATGCCCATGACTACCGAGGAGGGTTTCAGAAACCTAATTGCTGCCATGAACGAGCAAAGGGACCTCATCCGTGCTCAGAATGAAAGATTAGAGAGACTTGAAAGATATTACCGTCGCTCTCCAAGCCCCGTCCGACGAAGACACGACTCGCCGAGTCCCCCTCCTCGGAGACATCGCCTACCAACTCCACCCCCTCCTCGGAATCATTCAACAATGCCACAACAAAGTGGCCGACATCAACTTCAGCTGGAAGATGCTGCTCGACTCCCGCAGTCGATCAACAAAAGCCAAAGGACTCCACCACCCGAAAATCGTGGGCCTTCTCCCTCGAAAAGGGAAAGAGTCGTTGTGATCCGCGATTCACGCATCCCATCACCCCGCAATTCGCGGCAGGTGGGCGGAACCTTCGCGACTGCTGAACATGCACGCCGCGACAGGCAGAAGGAAGTGCCTCAAAATCCTCCCCGACGGAGGGGCGATCAACACTCCCCTCCTCGTCAAAGAAGCTCGTATCACTCCCCTCCCGTGAGTATCAAAGTCCTCCTCGATACACGAGCAATCGCCAATCTCCTCCTCGGGGTTACGACTCTCCTCCCCAGAGATGGCTTGGAGCGATGACGATGACACCCAGGGCCCTTTGTCCCTGGAGATTTTGAACACACCTCTTCCCAAAGGTTTGGAGAAGCCTCCAAATCTAGGACAGTATGACGGGCAGGGAGACCCTGACGACCATATCGCTCATATCGACGTCCAACTACAATATCGACGTGTCAAAGGACCTATCAGGTGCAGGCTGTTCGCCACCACCTTAAAGAAAGGTGCCCTCGACTGGTACAAGAGCTTGGCCCCAGGCTCCATCACTTCCTGGAGTCAACTGTACACGCTATTTTCCAGGCAGTTTACAGCTTCCCGTCGTCACCCCAAAACCGTGGCATCCCTGGAAGCCATAATCCAGAAGGAAAACGAACCTCTCCGAAGCTACCTGGAGAGATTCAACAAAGAAGTCGTCCAACTTGCAACCGACGACGGCATGAAAAAATACCTGATCGAAAGAGGCTTGCGCCGAGGCAGCGACTTCGCCAAGGCCATAGGCATCGAGCCACAAGCAACGCTCGAAGATCTCCTCCACAAAGCACAGGCCTATATTGCTTACGAGGAGAAAGAAGCAGCTATCAACATCCGCAACCCCCGAACGGACAGCTCCTTGGGACAGAACCGCGGCTCCTCCCGAGGAGGAGGAGAAAGAAAAAATGATGAGCGTCCTCGTGAGAAGAGCCAGGGACCAACTAGTCAGTATACCAGCTACACTCCGCTGATATGCTCCCGCGAGCATATTCTCGCCGAGGTAACCGCTACCGAATTCAAGAATTATGGGGTTCGGATGCCAAAGCAAGTTCCGCCTAAACGCGACGCAGACAAGACGAAGTGGTGCAGGTACCACAAAACACACGGTCACGTCACCGAGGAGTGCATCCAGTTAAGGGATGCCATCGAAATTTTGATAAGGGCTGGCCGACTAGACCGATATAAGAAGCAGGAGGATCCTCCTCGACGAGGACAGCCTGCTCCTTTAGCCATCGAAGAAGCTCCTGCCGGAGACAATGGTTCCAGGCAAGTGGCCATGCCTATCACCCGGCCCGAAGATTTTTACATCTCCGAGGAAGTTTCTGCCCGACTCAGTAAGTGGGAGAACTTCCCCTCCGCTATGGTTATCACCGGTGGAGGATTTAATACCTATACTGTTGGTTCCGTGAAGAGGAAATTTAACGAGCTTATTTCCGCTTCTTCCAAGATGAACTTCGTGCTTGACACTACCAAGGGAACATCTGTCCCTCTCTCTTTCTATCTGGAGGAACTGCCTGGAGGATCTCCAAACTCCCAGATTCTGCTTCTAATACAGGATAGCATGGCGAATTTTGACGTACACAGAATCTTGGTCGACGAAGGAAGCTCGTGCGATATCATGTACTCCTCCTTGTTCAAGATACTGCAGCTAGATCAACACCACCTGTCTCCATATTTGGGTTCTGACCTTCAAGGTTTCAACGGCTCTACAAGCAAGCCTTGGGGGTACGTTGATCTCCATGTCAGGTTCGGCCAGAGGGAAGCATCCAAACAGGTCAGGGTCAAATTTCTGGTCGTCGACTGCCCATCTCTCTACCAATGCATCATTGGAAGGACCACGCTTGCGGACTTGGTCGCTGTTCCCTCAACAGTGCACCTGAAGATGAAGTATTACACAAGTAAAGTCGCAACCATCCATGGTGACATTGAAGCTGCAAGAAGATGCTTCGAAGCTACAACCAGAGGATCTGCTGTTGTCAACAACAAACCGAGCAAGAAAGGGGAAAATTCAAGCACATCAAAGAGCACAGCTGATCGCCAAAAGCTGCCCGCAGACGTCAGCTCTGTCGACTTGGACTCCCGCTTCTCCAAAAGGGAATACAAAGAGGAGAAAATGCTGAAGAAAGACAACAAGGAATCTGACAAAGCCAGCAAACAGAACTATCATCATATTCCCGATGGCGATTTCAAAGTTGTCCCCCTTGGAGAAGACCCGAGCAAGGGAGTGAAGATAGGAGCTGACCTCCCCGAACTCGTTAAAAAACAGCTGAAAGCTTGCTTAAGGGAGAACGCAGATCTGTTCGCCTGGAGTGCAAAAGAGATGCCCGGACTCGACCCTGAGGTCGCATGTCACTAGCTTACTGTAGATCCAGATGCTAGGGCTGTAGTACAACGTAGGAGGAAGCAGTCTCCCGAAAAAGCGGAGGCTGCTGAAAAAGCTGTAAAAGACCTCCTAGAGGCAAATTTTATTTCTGAGGCCAGATATTCTACCTGGCTCTCAAACGTTGTACTTGTTAAAAAGAATAATGGAAAATGTAGAATGTGCGTTGACTACACCGATCTCAATAAGGCTTGCCCTAAAGATGCTTATCCCTTGCCTAGTATTGATAAACTTGTTGATAACTCATCTGGTTTTAAATTACTGTCTTTTATGGATGCATATTCAGGTTATAACCAGATACCAATGGCTTTCGCCGACAAGTACAAAACGGCTTTCATGACCGAGTCAGGGAACTATTACTACAACGTAATGCCCTTCGGATTGAAAAACGCAGGGGCAACATATCAGCGGATGATGAACAAAGTGTTCCGAGCAGAAATTGGCGACATGCTCGAAGTATACATGGACGACATGATCGTCAAATCCAAAGATGAGACCGAGCATACGGCCCACCTGAGGAGAGTATTCGAGCAAGCCAGGAAATGCAAAATGAGGTTTAACCCGGAAAAATGCATTTTCGGGGTACGAGCAGGGAAGTTCCTCGGATTCTATTTAACAGAGCGAGGGATCGAAGCCAATCCCGACAAGTGCAGAGCTTTCGCCGAGTTCCCTACTCCAAACTCGAGGAAGTCCATCCAGACCCTCAACGGAATGCTAATGTCACTATCCCGCTTCGTAGCAAAATCCGCACAGCACGCGCTTCCACTTTTCAGACTTCTTCGCAAAGAGGCCGTCTTCGAATGGACAGAGGAGTGCGAGCGAGCCCTACAACACCTCAAAAAGGCGTTGTCCGAACCTCGGGTCTTATCCAGACCCGAGGACGAGGAAACACTGTACCTATACCTCGCCGTCACTACCGAAGCCATTAGCGCGGCCCTCATTCGCGAGACAACAGAGGGCCAGAAGCCCGTGTATTTCACAAGCAAAGCCTTGCAAGGCCCCGAGCTCAGATACCAGCAGATCGAAAAAGTCGCCCTCGCCCTCGTTACCTCGCCCTCAGAACTGACCAACCCATCAAAGCTCTCCTGGCACGACCAGACATGGCGGGGAGAATGCTCAAATGGTCCCTCGAACTTTCCGAATTCGACGTTCGATACGAGAGTAGAAAAGCACTTAAGGCTCAGGCCGTAGCCGATTTCGTAGCTGAAATGGCCATACCAACGCTTCCGAACAACGAAACAAACAAGTGGACTATCTTCGTCGACGGAGCATCTAGCTCGACAGGAGCCGGCGCCGGCATCATCCTCGAAAACGAAGTAGGGACCATAATCGAAGTCTCCCTCACCCTGTCGTTCCCAACGTCAAATAACCAGGCAGAGTACGAAGCTTTCCTAGCAGGATTACGCCTAGCCGAGGATGTGGGAGCCAAGGAAGTAAAAATCTACACCGATTCGCAACTTGTTGTTTCCCAAGTTTTGGGCGAATACCAAGCCAAAAATGACAACCTCCACGAATACTTGGAGCTTGTCAAGGAGAAAATAGCAATGTTTGACTCCGCAGAGGTCAAACATGTTCCTCGAGAGCACAATACAAGAGTCGGCATCCTCTCCAAACTGGCGAGCACGAAAAAGAAAGGCGGAAACAAATCCGTCATCCAAGAAATTCTCCCCCGTCCAAGTATTGAAAAACCCTCATGCGCCTCCCTTGCTATCGTCAACTCGATCAAGGACGGCACATCATGGATGACTCCTCTCTACACGTACTTAGCACATGGACATCTGCCCCAGGACAAAAAAGAGGCAGAATTAATTCAACGAAAGGCCTCCTCATACTGCCTCCTCTACGACAAACTGTATAAACGAGGAATATCCATCCCACTCCTCAAGTGTGTCGACCAGGAGGACGTCGACTACATCCTGCGCGAAGTACACGAAGGCATCAACGGACAACATCTGGGAGGAAGGTCGCTCGCCAGAAAAGCCCTCCGAGCAGGATATTTCTGGCCCACTATGCAACAAGATGCTTGGCAGCATGTCAAGAAATGCGACAAATGTCAGCGACACGCAGACATGATCTTGGTTCCGCCATCCGAGCTCAAAACATTGTCCTCCTCGTGGCCTTTCGCATGGTGGGGCATGGATATCCTCGGTCCGTTTACAACAGGACTCGGCCAATGCAAATTCCTAATCGTCGGAGTTGACTACTTCACGAAATGGGTAGAAGCGGAAGCGATCTCGGACATATCAGGAGAAACTATCCTCCGATTTTTCAAAAAGAATATCCTAGCTCGTTTTGGAATTCCACAGGTGGTAGTCACCGACAACGGAACCCAGTTCACAAACCACAAGTTCCAAGGGTTCCGTGCTGCCATTAAAACAAAGCAGCACTTCACCTCGGTGGAACACCCTCAAACAAACGGGCAGGCCGAAGCGACCAACAGAGTAATTCTAAGAGGCCTAAAACGAAGGCTCGACGACAAAAAGAAAAAGTGGGTCGAAGAACTCTGGAGCGTACTCTGGGCTTACCGAACAACCCCACACTCTACCACTGGGGAGACTCCATTTCGACTAACCTATGGTCCCGAAGCAGTCATCCCCGTAGAAATCAGAGACCTCTCTTGGCGCACCACGCAGCCACTCCATGAGAAAGCCAACAACGAAGCCCTCAGAGAAGAGCTTGACCTCGTCGAGGAGCTGCGAACAGCAGCTTCTCTTCGCGAAGCTTCCTTGAAACAAAAGATAGCTGCTCGACACGATACCAAGGTCCTTAAAAGGGACTTTGAAGTCGACAGCCTCGTACTAAGGCGAAACGCCAAAGACTCCTACGAGGGCAAACTAGCCCCGAATTGGGAAGGACCATACCGCGTCCGAGGAAAGACGGGGAATGGAGCATACCACCTCGAAACCCTGCTCGGACAGGAACTCCCCCGCACTTGGAACGCCAAAAAACTGAAACAGTATTACAGCTAAGAGAATTTAGACCAAAAACATTCCCTAGCGAAGGCGATGACGAGCTCCAATCGAATGGGCAAGGCACGCCTAAAACAACGGGTAGGTCTTCAGGTACAAACACCCACCTTAAAGATTAAGAAACGGGCAAGACGCACCCAACGAGGAATAACTCTAGATACGAGCCCCTCGTCTTCGTACCACTGGCTTAATACCCAGCTCGCGATGGGAAGTTAAGCTACGATGGGAAGTCTCCACGATGATTCTTTCTGTCGTTATGCTCGGTGTCAAGCACCTGGCGCCGTGGTAGTTCCCCTAAACTGCCCATGGTATCGCCGAGGAAGACGAAACCTTCCCCAACGCAATCCTTTCGTCGGTAAACTAGCGTAACGAGCACAACGCCCGAACGAATAGAACGACGAAGCGAAAAACACTCGCAAAATATTACCAAAGTAAAAAACAAGCAATAAAGTATCGCCGAGCATACATCGCATACAACGTTACAAGTATAAAATCAGACATGCAAGAAATATTCTAAGTTATAATCATAACAAAACAAACAAGTTATATGACGACCAACTATGATCGGAATTGTACTTGTACAAATTTGGGGTAAAAACCCAATGTCAAACATTACCAAAAAGTATGGCACGCAGGCCCCAAAAATTGTTCAAAAGCAACAAATAAAAATTGGACCGCAGGCCACACAATACGAGCAGGAAATATTCAATGGCTCTCCCCCTGGCCTTCCTCGTCATCCTTCTGCTCGCCCACTTCATCCTCTTCCTCGCCATCATCTAGGTCTTGCTCTTCCATGACCTTATGGTAGTCGGAGAGGATAACTTGCCCATCCACCACTTTCCTCCAGAAGCCGATCCCCTAAGTATTGAGCTTGACGTCGCTATTGAGGGCCTTCACCTGCTCCAAGGCATTGTCGAAAGCAAACATGGCCCCGTCGAGGAGCTTTCCACCCAGAGACTGTATCTCCCCGACTAAGTCTGCTCTATTCAGCAATCCCCGAGTGGAAGCAGTTTCGGTGTCAGCAGGAAACATGGCAGCCTTCAAACTAGCTACCTCGTCCTCCAACTTTTTCTTCTCCTCGGCTACCAGCTTCAGCTCCCCCATCTCAGTGTATAACCTCGTCAGCTCGCTGTTCTTCTCATTCAGCTCGACACTAACTTGGACAAAATTCTCGTGTTTACCCAAGAGATCCTGAACACGATTCTGCAGACCGAGTACCTTGGTCTCGAGCATAGCCTTCTCCCCCCTTAACTCCTGAACTTCCGGAGATGGGTTCATAGCGTCTTCGTGCAGCGTCGAAGCCTTTTCGAGGATCTTTATAAGACCCGCAGCATCCCGAGCAAGATCTTCTCCCCGCTTTCCAGCAGGCACTCCCCTGATGATCTTCTTCTCGCCTTCACTCACCATCAAAGGGTAGTCGACGAGGAAGTTGGCATTCTCGTGACATTGAGGAAGCACGAATCCCACATCCGCATCAACGTCGATCACATCATCAGGCCCCCTTTGTCTCTTCAACCGAACAGAGGAAGGACCGAGCGGAGAAGTCACCTTGCCCGCTGGGGATCCCGAGCTTGCGGCAGCTGTCCCCGAATGACTAACATAGCGGACACAGTGGACTTAGCAACACCTTTCTTCCCTTTCTTCTTCCCATCCACAGTTGCGTGCTTTAAGAATTCTTTGGCAAAGTCGGCCATGTTATCTGAAAAAGTAAAACAACGAGGTCAATACGCAGCACAAAACTAGTAGCAAAATCACGAAACAAACACAAGGTAAAAGCGAGCAAGAAAAAGCACGAGCAAGAAGAACAGAATCCTATTACCGAACAACTCCTTTCGAACAGCTCTGTTCGGGGCCTTAAGCACACCCTTAGTATTGATGTGTCTAGCCCCAAACGTAGGCTTCCCCTCCTCGTCCAACATCGGCGAGCCTTCCCTGGTCACACAAGGCCCAGGTCTAAACCGGGCAACAAATGTCTTCAAGGCCTCTAAACCGACTTTCTCCTCCCCGGATAAATTTTCATCTTTTACGAGGTAGGAACCAGTCGACTTCTTAAAATGTTCATCCGACCAAGTCAGGGAAAACCGAGGCCGACGCCTACTCACTTTCACCCCATTCTCGGTCTCCTCGACCATATGGTAAAGAGATTCACGAGCAGTATCTGTCATGGGCCTGATAACATAATACCTCTCCTTAAACCCCCGAACAGAATCTACATACATTTCAAACAACGTGATCTGCTCTCTGAAAGACACCCATCCTTGTCGACCGCCCACCCGCTGTCGTTGAAGTCTAAAAATTCTAAAAAACAGATTAACCGTGGGCGTAATCTCCAAATGCTCGCACACAAGCTCAAAAGCGCGGAGAAAGGCTAGCGAGTTCGGATTCAACTGTGAAGGAGCTAGTTTCAAATGCCCAAAGACACCCATGGCGAGCTCGCTGAATGGCAACCGCATCCCTAACTCCTTGAAGGCATACTCATACATGGCGAAGCCATCCTCGGGGAACGCCGAGCACACCCGTTTCTCCTCCAATGGGCTCCAGGCTCGCCAGTGACACGGAGCACCCTCCGCTCTCTCCTTGACTATGGTAAAAACTCCAGTTGCCGCAGATGAAATTTCAGACGCAGTCTCTCGAGGACCAGGGGCAACCCATCCTAATGGATCCTCGTTCATATTGCCCTCGGGCACGACGTTCTGTACCACATTTTCTGCCTCCGCCATTTGTAAACATAAAAAGCAGCGAAGAGAAGTGAATTCGACGGTCAAAATCAAATTCATCCTTCCACCGCAAATCAAGTGAAAGGGCGAAGTATATGGCGAGGACGCTGTCCCCAACCAAAGCCCTTTTCAAATGGCAAGAAACGAGAAGGAAAATCTAAGTGACTTGCGAACACGAATACGCCGAGCAAAAGGGGGCAGAGTATCCCCGACACGAGGAGCAAAATCTAACAACTTTACGAGGAGCAAAAGTTCAAATTCTTGCTCGCCACAGGTTCAAGTTCTTGCTCGCCGCATTCATTCCCTCTCCTCGCCACATTCATAGTTCTCCTCGGGACATTCATCCCTTTCCCAAGAACATTCACCAAAAATTTCCAGAAACCACTGTTTCTACGGCGGCGTTACAACCAAATGTACCCTAAATCACTCAAAATCACAACTTTTCACTCTCAAAACGCTAAACAAACGCGTAGCAATGTGAAAACTACCACTAAACACCCTAAATCGCAGCCAAGCTAGACAATCAGTGGCATTTGCAAAGTGGTTAAACCACCACAAACCACCAACAACGGTGGAAAAGTTCGAAAAGCCTAAAACTTAAACCCAAACAGAAACCAAAATCGCGATGGGTATGGAGTAAGCAAACTTACCAGTAAGATTAGATGATGTTGAATCAATCAGCAACTTTGAAAAAGCTCCAACCTTTGAATGTAGTAGCAGAAGCAAAAATGAACTTTGGAGTGAAAGGTGAATGAAAAACGAAAACTTCCTCTCTTCTCACTATTTATAGAGTTTCATCATAATAATCCCCTGTGCAACAAAGCGTTGTACCGTTTCGTTCATTAAATCCAACGGATCTAATTACCAAGATCTAACGCTCCAGATCCCATCACTCTTGAACGCGAAACGACGCGTTAATCCAACGGGCCAAACGTTTCCTCGTGAAACGAAGCCACTTGAATGCCTACGTAGAGGTCATCATTGCACCTATTCGTAGGCTAGACACGTGGCTTCACCAGATGAAGCGCCTGTCCAATCAAGGGTCACATCCATCTGCTCGCAAATTTCTCGAGCTCCGCAACAACATCTGTTAACTGACACGCCTAACGTGACATGCAAGGAACGGCCTCGTCCGCATAAATTGTTTTTTAGCTCACGAGCACGATTCAGAGATAAGCAGAAAACACGCGAGCATAACTTACGCGCAAGTTCTCCTCGTTTCAACATTTTAATCACGCACACTTCATGCGAGCACCAGTAACAAGCGAATTCATCCTCGAGTCAACAAGCAAAGCTCTCCTCGTTCCATTGCGTGATTACAAGCAAGGCTTGCAAAATATGTCACACACGACAAATTAACGAAACTTGTTAGTAATTCCTCTTCAACATACGAGCTAGATCTTAAGTCATTACTCCTATGACTAGGAGGAACGACTTGGGGGGCCTCTGTTCTGGACTGGACCGAGCAGGATCAGCTCCACGAGGAGCATCCTCCCCTCCCTTTGCCCGTACTGTCGAGGACGGTTCACTAAGGGCGTGTTCCTCGGCTAAAGACATGCCCGGCGAGGAGTGTCCTCCTCAACATGCATCTACCTTGCACATTTCCCATGTGCTCCCCGATAAACGGGGCACGTATTCACTTGAGCCTATCCGTTATCCTTACATTGCGGAACGGCTCAACCAGGCTGGGAACCTGTAACGGTTTCCCCTGCATCCACGCAGACACCTGGCAGTTATCCGGGTTTGGGCTGCTCTCCACGGCCCAATAGGATAACCGTTGGCCACGCGTTGGGGGTCTATAAATACTCCTCTTCATTGAGGAGTCAGGTATTCTATTCTCTAACTCTACCTCTTCTACTTTTGTACTTGTACTGACTTGAGCGTCGGAGCACCTGCAGGTACAACCCCTCCCCCCCCCCCCCCTCCGTTGGTTTCCACCGTCCACGACGTGTAGCTGGCCATCGATTCAACCTCCTGATCAAGGTAAAGATCAGAAACAAACACAAAAGTACATTTAAAAAAATAAACCATCTAAGGTGTACATTAAAAAAAAAACACTTTGAGGTGAATTTAAGTACATCACACATTTACTACTATGATATTTTAGGTGACTAGTCAGGGCTTCTCAGCTTTATAATTATGCCCTGATATCAAAGTACCAGTATAAGTAATTGGGGTTTCCATATTAAACACCTCCTAGCGTAGATAACAACAAAAAAAAATCACCCTATAACCTTTCACAAGCTACGTACGTCATAAGCAAAGTATCTCCATAACACCACCCTCAACTCTCTTGAATATGGTGACACATCTCAATATTATTTGTGATTCATCAAAATTGTGATTCAATTCTTTTCTGACTACTAAAATTTCAATCTTCATTAAAATATCATGTACCTATTCTATTTATTTTCCTCTCTCTCTCTCTCTCTATCTATCTCTCTCTCTCTTTCTCTCTAGAAAAGAATTGGTTTGAGTGAAAGGGTGGAAATGGAAATTTCCATAACTGTTTATGCAATACTATGATATTTTAGGTGAATCCCTAATGCTTAACCCTGTGTTTGAATCATGATTTTAAGCTATTTAATAATGTTGTAATAATGAATTGGGGCTGAATTGGTTTAAAAAAGTTTTGGATATGAAAATTACATGAAAGCGATCTTTGTTTGTCAGGACTCGAGTCAAAGAATCCTATGATTTGAGTCATGCAGTCTTGGGTGTTATGATTTGACTCAAGTCAAAGATTATGTGAACAATTGCTATGTTTCAAATTATGGGCACTTCTAATTGGTTGTATTGCGAAGGCACGTATAGACTAATATTTTGACAGTCTATATTTGGTTGGGTTTATTATTATGGAAATCCACACGAATCAAACGATATGTATTTGTGATCCCCTGGCTGTACTTAGTTATGTCAGGTGATTTAGTGGTGTTAGCTTGGATTTTTGGAGTTTGCTTCTTTCAAAGTTTCAGATTCGATTTCTCTTAGTTTTAATTTCGGTGGATTAGCCCATACATAAAAAAATTTGGCTTTAAACGGAGCCCCACAAGTGGACTGTGGGATTGTTTCCTCGGATTAGTCGGTCCTTAAACTGTATACCGAGTTTTTTTTTAAAAAAATTTATGTCCAATGGCGAATTTAGGTTGTTCTTTTAGGGAGAGTCGTGTTTGTAAAAAAAAAATGCATAGAAGGTCATGTCAACCTTCCGAAGGCCTACTCACCTCTGGCCGTTGTTGAATATTCACCTTTAAATTTATGATTTTTATTAAATATATGTTCTGAAATATTCCTATTTAACATTTACTAATATATGTTCTGGAATATTCGTATTTACTAAGATAACACCCCCAAAGTGTAAAACTCAATTATTTGCTCTCGTCTCTTGAGCTCTATTACCCAATAATAATCTTCTTAGATTATAAATCAATCATGTAGGTGTCATATATTTATCCTTAAAAATCTCTATATTGTTAATTCCCAAACAATAAATAAATGATAACAAATTAAGATTTTATAATATAATGTATTAAATATGATCATAGCAATCTTGCTTTTGCCATCTTCTCTCATGTTTTGCAATCTTGCTTTTGACACTTTAACAAATGTCATAGCATTTACAATATCTTGATCTTTTCTTTGCAATGCTTGAGACAAATCATTAGTAATTCCCAATATATTTCTCATAAAAAACAATTTAAAAATAAACTCAAAAGATTGCAAAGTATTCTTCAATTGACGGGCTTCAACTCTTTGTTCTGCTTTAGAGCTTTCTTTCACAATTTTATCAAGCACATCACACACAGAAGGAAATAGAGAAACTAACCTTAGTAATGTACCATAATGTGAACCCCATCTAGTATCTCCAGCTCTTGTTAGTGTGCTTTCTTGATTCAAGCCACGACCACTTGAAATTTCTCCACTTTCTAATCCTTCATTTACATTAAGAGATTGACTTTCTCTAAAAATATCTTGGCGCTTACACGATGCTCCAACAACATTAGATAAATTGTTGACTACAACGAAAAACTAAGCAATATCATCATCCTTTTTAGCAACCGCCACAAGGGCCAATTGGAGTTGGTGAGCAAAACAATGAACATAGAATGCACACTTATGTTCTTTTAAGATCAAACTTTTCAGGCCATTAAATTCGCCTTGCATATTACTTGCTCCATCATATCCTTGTCCACGAACTCTTGACAAGCTTAAATTGTACTTTGCAAATAGTGACTCTAATGCTAACTTTAAAGATATAGCACATGTATTTGCATCATGGACAACACCAAAAAACCGCTCAATGACATGTCCTTTCTTGTCTACATCTGCTCCAATTGGCATCTGCTCCTTAACCGAACTGTCTCGAGATTCATCAATTAAAATGGAGAACAAATCATCATTAATATCACAAATAATAGCTTTTGAGGTCTCACGAGCAGCGGCTTTCACAATATCTTTTTGAATGCTAGGTGCAATCAATTTGAGATTCCCACGAGATTTTCTCAATACTTTATCAATCTCTTCATTATGACTAGTAAGAAATTGTAGAATCTCGAGAAAATTACCTTTTCTCTTTGAGTTCACCCCTTCATCATCACCGCGAAATGCCAATCCCAACTTCAATAAAAGTCGAATACAATCAACTGTTGCAGTTAAATGAATTCGATATTCCCTCTTGATCAAGTCAGATTGTTTGTTAATAACAACCTCAATATGTTGTTTTTGATTCATTAGTGCATTACATTTTCTCCAAGCATGATTGTGAGCACTATTAGGGCCTCCAACACGGATGCCGAGTCTATCTTTCTTTTTCCAGTTTGAAAATCATTCAGTCACAAATGCATCCCAACCTTTGTTTTCTCCTATCTCATATCTAATAAGATAACAACATAAACAAAACACAGCATCTTTTGATACACTATATTCCAACCAATTACCAAATTCAAGAAACCACTCGGGATTAAACTTACGTAAAGACGACCCAAATTGTCTTTGCGGAAAATTATGCTCCTTTGGTTGACAAGGCCCTTTTTGAAGATAAGCTCTTCGGATTTCATCTCGGTCATTTGGATGATAACACAACATTTGATTTCTCTCTCCACGATCAGCAGGAAGATTTTCCATATCAACATCTAAGAATAGTTTTTTAAAGGATGGCCCTAATTTTTGTGTTGATGTATTTCCCATTTCATTAACTTGTTGAGACTCTAATGTTGATTTTCTTTTGAAAAATTTCTCCATTTCTAACCTATTAAAAAATATAACCTAATCAATAACTTGAATCACTTGATAAATAAAATAAAAATTGAGACAAGAAATGTCAAATAACAATAATATAATGTAAGACAAAAATAAGATTGAAGGGAAAATAAACTTACTTTGGATTATTGTCTCTTAACCCAACTGTAATAAAAGACAAGAACTAAGATTTAGAAGAGGGAGGGCTTGTTGTCTTGTAATTGTGTGTGTAAATGAAGAAGAAAGAAGTGAAGGGGTTCTTCTTCTCTTTTCTTTTTTTTTTTACGGTAAAAGAGGTTTTTTTTGTTAGAAAGAAAGAGTAGGAGTGTAGGACATTTTGTATTTTTGGAAGATAGACAGATACAACCACATCAGGTTCTTTCTATGTTTATGCCTTTCCATTTTGTTTTCTTTTTTCTAAAATAAAAGACAATAAAATTAAATGGTAGATTTATGTTCCCAATAAACTTGTAGTACATGAAATATTCTGCCAATTATGTAGTGTGGGGACATTTATGTATATCATGTGGGGGCAATATATCAAAATTATATATTATTGGTTAAAAAAATAAGAACCAAGTGGGGTCAGCTGCCCACAATTGATACTACTTGTATCCGTGCCTGTGCCTGTGGCTTCAGAATGCAACTTGCTTCTCTGACACATTGGAGTAATGTTGAATAAAATATACTTTAAGTTAACATGCATAAGTGGTAATAAAGTATTGTATAAATAAAATATTACCATATGAGGTAAAATAGTGGAACCTGATATGAGTTGTTTAGAGTTGAACTATTTGGAGTAAAAAATTAATGAATTGCTTTAAGATGATGTGGTTTTGATGGAATTCACAAAATACTCTTGAATAAAGTTCATCATTAGAGATGCTCTTACTACTTTAAGCAACACACGACTTCCATTCTCTTGTTCTCTCATGCCACTTCCACCAACATCACCCATCTTCATTTAATTTCAAATACTTGTTTCAATTTTTTTATGCCTAATCTTCAAATATACCTAAGTTTGTAATTTATTTGTATTTGTACTCTAACTAGTATTAATACCCGTGCAACGCACGGGGAACATTGTGTTTTTGTAATTTCGTACATAAATTCTAGTTTGCAAATTGTAATGTATAATCATATTATATGCCAACAAAATGTGGCAAGATTAGAAACAATGTACATAGTCAAAATTAAATATTATGAAAACAAATCATGTCAAAATGTAATAGTAAACAACTGGATGGAATTTAAGATTTCGATATCCATGTAATTTGCCTTAAGATTACACAATTCAAAAAGTTAACATTCTTTTTAAAAAATATAGCGTCAAAATAACAAACCACTTAATGAAACAATTTAAAAACACACTTTTTTGAATATTATATCTATTGGTTTGAACATGTTCTTCAAATCTCCTAAATTTCGTAATATATATTTAGTTTATTATATACAATATATAATGTCAACAAAATCAATAACTTTTTTAACTCATCTCATACAAAAAATTTTGATTCATATATATGGTAGTGAAAATAATATATACAATATATTCCGGCAAGCACGTGTGTGTGTGTGAGAGATTTATTTTAACATGTTGGGTAGCACCCCGTGTTTTTATTTCAACATGTTGGGTAAGCTTAAGAATAGAATGAGTAGCATATTTTGTGGAGACTTTACCCATCATGTTTTTGTCTCGGGTATAGATTCTATATATTCTTAAACCTTAGTTGCCAATGGATTGTCTAGAAAACAGAAAGACAATAACATACACCAACAAATATGTTATTCATGCATCTTATGCAGAGGCTTGGGTATAGAGAGGATCAGACTTCAACAACATAAGTATAGCATAGTACCTACTAAAGTAGCTTATTGACCAACACTTGAACATAGGATTGTTTTTCACTCTATATTAGATCCTAACCAAACAAACACCCAATTTATAAATGCTTCTGCGAATGATACATTCGAGTCCCACAACAATACTTCATATCTAACATATTCGAATAAAAGCAGTAACAAAATGAGGTGCCGTTAGAGTACAATCTTATTGTTGCTATATAGAATATATGATGAATTTGTACATTAAGAAAGACATCTATCAGCAGCTGTAGCAGATCTTTATAGTCTTCGAAGGGAAGCAAATCTCTTTTCAAATTCTTCAACATCTTGAGATTCTGATCCGCAAGCACAAAGAAACACTGAAGTGAGAAAAAGAAACAACGTTCAGCATGAATGACATTTTCAGTCTAATGCTATGGCTGGATCCTACAGTCTCCTGAGGTTATCAGGCAGGCACAATATCTGCTTGTTCCAATCTAATTGAAAAGTGTAGTAAAAAATGGAACTTGATGCTAATAAATTATATAGTTACATCCATTTGAAACAGAAAATGAAAGCATGTATGGCTTAAGATTAATATTTTAATTAGATCAAACTACTCAATTCAATGGGTTCCTAAATGCTTTACTCCAATTGGATAACAAAGCATTAGATATTCTAATTCTAATTTCTAATCAATAAGATATTAAAACCTTTATAACAATAACAATAGTTTTGATCTGTTTAAAACTCAGATTAACATTGGAAACAATAACTCAAATATATTTTTTCTCATAAATGTATGAAGGCTACAATATCTCAAGTATGTTTGGTGGAATAACATCCATCCACATCATAACAATGATACAAATCCTTTACTAACAAAGTCCTTACAATTATCAAACTCAAGATGCAAGAAAATAATAAAATTTAAGACGTCCCCCTAGCTATAATTATCAAACTCAAGACATGCTTTTCACTTAAAAAGAGGTATCAATCAATTAAGTAGAACAAAAGAGGTGTCATTAAGAAGGACAAATTTTGAAACACCAAAACAAAATAAATACCACAAAAGGCCAAAAACAGGATATGTTCAGCTACTCAAATGAAGGTTATCTCCTCTGCTTAGAACTTGTATGTAAATTAGAAATACGAAATAGAAAGAGGGATAATATAACATAAAGAAAGATTTTTTGTAGTATTAAAATTCTAAGTTATAATATGATTTAAATAATAAAATTATTATCAAACAAAAAATAAATAAAAACTGAAATCCGATAAAATACTTGCCTGCTTCAACCTCCCGAAAGATAAAAAATGTTGCAAATTTTACCACCAAAAGCTTCAGCCATCCATCGTTAACTTTGTCTTCTTAATAATATCTGCAAAACCAAAAATAAAAATTTCATAAACCAACCTTCAATTTTTTTCTAATTCAGGAAAAAACATACAAAATGAAGAATTCAAGGAGAAGGATTGCGGTGGTTATTATTATTATTATTATTATTATTATTATACAGTAATAAAACACTAAAGATCCAAACCTTTATCTGCTTCTTTGATGGCTTCTGCTTCTTATTCTTCTTCTTTAGATTCTTCATCGATAATCATGAAAGAATTAATTATAAGAAAACCAATATTCTTTGTTTGCCAAAGACATTGCTGAGACAAAAGAAAAAGAGAATGGACAAAACTAAATAAAAAAAAAATTCACCTGAGATGCACAAAGAGAAATGAGTTCTGATGAGAGAAGATAGACATGGGTTATATTAGAATTTGAATTTGAAGTTTTGGGGGGATTTTGAAATTTGAAAGGTAGGGTAGAAAGGTGAGAATGACATGTTCAGATTCAAAGAGAAGAGGAAAGCGATGTTACCTAGAAGAAAAAGAGGAGTGATTGAGAGAAGGGAAAGCGATGTTACATTACATAGATTCAGAGAATTTCATAAAATGGGGGATAGGGTTTTCTGAGGTTGACTTGGAGGGAGAAAAGAGTTTGCCAGAAATGTCTTGGAATAACATGTGCTTCTGTTCTTTTGCTTAGGGAAGTATTTTTTGTTTGGTACAAAATTGGGCTTGGAGCTATTGGGTCAGATCCGGATTTATGTTATTGAATGCAAAATTGTTATTCCAAGATCCAGCTAAGCCAAAAGAAGAGGGGAAATTCAAAATTTGAATTTTCTTCCAAGTCAAGAAACCATGTGGCAATCAAAGCTTGAAATGGAAAGGAAATAATATTATAAAATGATGATTTGGCATTAGGGTGTTTAGAGGTGGACAAATAAGCAAAATTTCCCTAACATGTGTTTGCATTTGTATACTATTAAGATGATCAAGGAGAGCTCGGAAGTTGAAGCTTAGACTGGGTGTTGAAGAAATTGGAAGAGCTTTCAGGAATTCAAGGTGAGTTCCTTTAGATAGAACCCATCAAATTTAGGTTCTGTTCTCTAAAATATTAGAGCCATATTTAATACATGCAAGAGAATTAGGTTCCCCATAGAAAAATTAGGGATTCAGAACTTAAATTAATCAAGTATGATGATTTTTTTTTAATGGCAAATATATAATATATAAATATAAAAATATAGAGAAAGTACATAAGATAAGTCAGAAAAATAAGAGGTACCAAAAGTACACTCAAACAGAATTGTTAATCAAGTATGATGATTAACAAATAGAACAATGAAATTGAGATGGAATAGGAGTCCCTAATGCTTAACCGTGTTTGAAGCATGATTTTAAGCTATTTAATAATGTTGTAATAATGAATTTCGGCTGAATTGGTTTAAAAATGTTTTGGATATTGTGATGAATTCCCTTGAAAACGAATGAGTCAGAAAATATGTTGCTTCTGCTCACCGCGCTAGGCGTGGGCCTGATGGCGCCAGGCACCGGGTCTCGAACAAGTATATAAGCTGACACGTTTTCTGATTTTCACAAGGGTTTTTAGGGTTCTGCAGCCAATCAAAAGATAGGGTTTATAGAGAATTCTTTTGGCAATAATTCTAGGGATTGAGGATTGAATCATCACTTTGGGAAAGACTTTCAAATTGAATTTTTTAGCCACAGGAAGAAATTTGTAACGACTCAATTTTGTTAATTAGAATTAATTAGCCTTTATAATCTATTTTGTGAATTAACTGATTTGATGTGATGTGTCTTCGGTTATTAATAAGTTTGAATAGAAAGTGTATGGTAAATAGTAATAATAGTTAGTGTGTAGTAAAATGGTAGAGAAATGTTAATAAGTAGAATATGTTAGAATTAAGTGTTGGGCCTGGTTTTTTTTTTTTTTTGATAATCAAAAGTTGAATTATAAGGAGTACAAGGTGTACTCGGCCCTTACAATTCAAAAAAAAAATACAATTATATGCTTTGAAAGCAATTTAGAGGATTATTACACCAATCGGAAAACGCTATATTTGTGTTGTTCCCTACACGGCTAATGAACCAAAACCACAAGATATATGTAATTTGGTCGACAAGGGAAGGAACATTCACATCAACTCCTCTAAATAATATATTGTTGCGCGATCTCCATAAGTACTACATCGTGGCTAACCAAATAATGTGTGTCACTCTTTTGTATTTCTTTCCTTTGATTAATTCTCCAAACATAAGCATATGTTGCTGCACATTGCTTGCATTGAAATAGCTTGAGAGTACTACATGCAAAGTTATGCAAAGGCATATGCATATGTTTGGAGAATTATCATGACCCGCTATGAGAGTACTACATGCAAAGTTATGCAAAGTGTCATAAGTTACTCTCATGGTGATAATGGTGTAAACCGCCCTTAGACCTGAAACCACTTTGTACCCTAGATGTGGAGTCAAGTACTTTGTTGCTGATCTAACGTTGTCCGTAACAGGATAACCATAAAGGCAGTTGATGGGTACTTCACAAAGCATGCTGAGGGACAATAGTGACCTAGATGGAATTTGTCAATCCTGCATAACATGATAAATGTCATGGGCCCAATATTGAACTGGACAAAGATGACACCAAGTATGCTTTGTGTTCAATATAGACATAAAGGGCAAAGGGGTAATTATACACGCATATATTATCACTAAAGGTTATGTTATGATCACATGTTAATTTCTCATAACTTGGGTAGCAATGATGTGTTGCTAGATACCGCTCATTGTTTATTATATTAAATAAAGGATTTAATATAATTGCCAACGTTATGGAAACCTACAAGGGTCACACACATAAGGACAGTCTAATATTGAGATAATTAAGGAACACCGTAAGGTACGGTGTATGTGCAATGTGATAAGGGTATCACGGTAATTTAAACGAGCAAGAACACCATAGGTTATGGTGGGAGGGCGCGCACATGAGTACTACCACTCATGGGGGGCGCGCGCCCTAGTTTTGTTTCTTGTTGGGCTTTGCCCAATAAGAGATATCTTGGTGCACAAGACAAGAGTTGTCTTGATGCACAAGACAAGAAATATCTATAAATAGAGACCTCTTGTCATTGCTCAATACACAACAAAAAGCACAAGAATATTTTAGAATTGAAAATCCTAAAATAATTCTCTCTCTCTCTCTCTCTCTCTCTCTCTCTCAATATTCTTGCATAGCCTTCAAACATAAAGGGCTAGCACTCTATTGAAGGTGACTGTCCGTGTGGACTAGTTAGAGGCGTCGGTGATCTTCATCAACGCTCATGATCGTCTTGTTCATGATTCAAAGGTTCTTCCCTACAAGAGATCGTGATTCAAAGGTTCTTCCCTTCAAGAGGTAAAAACCCTAAAACACATATCATGCCCAATTCGTAAGGATCAAACTAAGGAAAATTTTTGAATTCCGCTGCTTAAAATAACGCTATTTTCCTTCAGTGGTATCAGAGCCACTTACGAATCCATGATCTGATGTTTGTTTAGTTCATGTATTTTGTTTTAATTTGATTAAAACACCTAATTAAGATTAAAATCGAGTAATTAAAATTTGGCATCTATTTGTGTAAAATTTGATGATTGACATTGAAACGGCTTCGGAATCCGACAATTGTATGGTGAAGCAGCGATATGTTAATCGTCATAAGTTTATACAAATAAGAATGATCAAGACTTATATGTGATATAAGTGATCGTGATGCAAGGCGGTGTATTTGATGCATCGTTCATAATTTCGTTCATTAAAACATATTATGAAAGTTATTTGATATTGAAGCGATTCATGTTCATTTGCTTTGGAATCCGACATTAGTATGGTGAAGCAATGACATGTTAATCAATCATATTGAATTTCGGTCATGAAAGGTTTTGACGGCACGAAATTGCTGCATTAGGATTCGCGGAAAAACAAGGGTTGTTTACGTGCCTGCGCTAGGCGCAGGGTATGCTGCGCAGATGGCAGAATGACAATTGGTTTTCAGCTGCAGACCTGCGCTAGGCGCAGGGCAGGCTGCGCTGGGCGCAGATGACAGCATACCCTGCGAAGTTTATTATTGTTCGCCAAAATTTTAATTTTATTAATCTACAGGACTTAATCTGATAATAATAAAATATGTGTTTATTATTGTGTTTTTGTGATGATTGGTTATGGCCTTAGTTTACTCTTTTGTTTTAATTTGGGATTTTAAATACGGCCTGCGTGTCGTGCCTCTCTCTGAATTTCTTGATGTAACTTCTTTTCTCATCTTACTCCCTCGTATGTAAAACGAGTATTCTTTGATGTAACATTATAATAGAATTACAAGAGGAACAAAGGAGGACAGCCATGAAGATGATGCTTGGAGAAGTAGATCATCGTTAGGCTAGTTTAGGGTTCTCTCATTGGCTTGAGAGGACACTTGCGTTAGGAGGCCATAACCATGTCATTTTATATTATTGTATGTATGTTGATGCATGTGAGAGCGTTTAATATGTTAAACAAGCCGGTGAGATCAAACAATTAAATATCCCTCAAAAGACACATAAGAGATTAATAAAGAAAATGTAGGTTCGCCCACCGCGGAGTGCATTATCTTTAATAATAAAATATGTGAATATTAAGTTTACGCTTTCCAAGCTTTAGAACTCATCAAGACTAGTATCGAACTATGTAGGTTCGCCCACCGCGAAGTGCATACTCTATATTGGTAAGGTGCGATGGGATAATTGTAATATCCAACTTCTAAAGTAAGGGTCAAACTTAACTTAACAAATATAATGAGATTATATGAGTTTAAGAAGCAATGGTTGGGAATAATTCATTAGATGAATTAGAATAAGGAGTTATTCACCCAATTGATATATTCAAGAATTGTTTGAGATACAATTGGAAGGAGTTCCTACCTAAATAACTAAGTCTTGTGTAATCCGCCCACCGCGGACTTAAGACAAAGTGAAATATGGATCTTGACCCACTAGAAAATCTTCCAACGGGATTTTCCGAATCAAATGGTGAGGGTCATTTGTTTTGAATAAAATAGTGGAAGCATTTTAATAAAAGTCCTTATTAAAAATTATACAAATATCTTACACATCTTTGTAATTAAAACTTTATACAATATAAATTATATTGTCCTTATGAAGGACAAGAATCTCAGAAAAGAGTTTCTGAATTGGTACACAAATTGAGAATTGTTCTCAAACGCAAGAAGAACTATAAGCTATTGAACTATACTCTATAAAAGTACCTACTATAAACTAGATTGGAAAAAGATGCTTGTCAGAAGCATCAAGTTGACATCTAGATATAGAATATTTCATACTTTTAAAAGAAATGATGAGATCATTTAAAACGAGTTCTTTTGAAAGAACGACAAAGTATGATAGAATTTCTCAATAGACCAAAGAGTTGGTCATAGGTTCAATCAAATAAATTTTAGTGGATAGATATGGTCAAAATTATTATATCTATCGGAAAATTGTTGAATTGAATGAGAAATAATTTGCACTGTCAAAGAATAGAGATATGATATAAATGAGATTTATACTCCTCTTATTTGAATAGAACAATAAAGGTTGCCAAAGGAGAACGGATGTTTCAAATTGGTTGAAATGGGAGTGCCGTAGATAGTTCCTGAAAGAGTCAAAATAAAAGAATGAAGTGAGACTTCAATTTTGTACATCTAGTTATAGAAAGTCAAAGTTTCTATTTCTACATCAAGGGTATATGATACACGATGTTGAATCTCTAAAGAGGTGCTTAAAGAATTAGAACATTGACTATAAGTTTAAGTCAAGCTATGTCTAGAATGAAACAAGTTGTTTCATTGACAATAAAAGCTATGTCATGACTTAAAATCAAATTTGAAATGGAATACAATAATTGTTATTGAGTTCTATTTGGTAATAGAAGTATTAATTAAATACCTTGTATTGACAAGATATGAAAAGTAGCTTTGAATGATAAGACAAGTAGTGGTCCCATCATTTGAGCAAAGTCTTCTATACTAGTGCTCCAAATCAAGTAATGGACTAGGGCTCCATGATCTTGATAAGAACATCTATAACAATTGTAATAAGAGCCAAATAAGATTTGGACCTTATATGTATATATCAAGAGCATTGTTATTTAGTACAAACATTTGATGTGTTAATTACTTGTTGAAAGTAAATTGACACATGATCTATTTGAACAATATACATGAGATGTATGTCGAGTACTAAACATATTTATATTGGGTATATTTTACTTCATTTACATTGATGATTAAAATCATTAGATGGAGATATGTGTGTGACACAAATTAGAAAATCTTTGAATTTGTCAAGGAGTTCGATAAATGGAGTAAAAGGATATGACTCGACAAAAGTATTTAAGTCATATGAATAAGTCATAGTAATAAATACTTAATTAAAGGAGTATAATAAACTAATTTTATCACATCATGTTTGACATGACATAAGATAGTTTAATTATGTCATTGACTCTTGGAAATTTATTTGCTTATAATTAATCTTCACCCACAAATAGTTTCCCTTTTTTTTAAAGTAATCATAAAAACACCATATATATGATATAAAGGTTAGACCACCAAGTTTTTCTTTATGAAAATTTGGACTAAAAATTTATCAGATAAATTTAATTCCAAAATTGGAAGAATAAATATGTGGAAATATCCTAAAGAATCTAAGGGATACTGGTCTTATATCACTCTTGGGACAAAAGTTGTTTTGTTGTTAGATTTGAAGCATTCCTCTAGTGGGAGTGTGTCTCTAAAAGAAACAGTGGGAGTGATATAGAACTTGAATAAGTTCAAGTACCACAAAATATATTTGTTTGAAAAGGGAACATAAACCGGTTCCTCAAAGTTGTTGAAGGACCATCAGTTTAAGTTGCACAAAATCCTAGATAAGTCTAACATATTACATGGGTGAGATGTATGATCTAATCATGACTCAACAAGGTGATATGGTTTTCATGAAAGATGAATCTTTGACTTGGTAAGAGGTCGTAAAAGGCCTAAAATCTGAGAAGTGGCTAAATGCCATGAAATCTTGTACAGAATCCATATACACATACCTTATGGTGATAATGGTATTGTCATCAGGATGAGTAAGACTCATACGATGAAAGTGAGTATTCTTATTGAACACTGATATGGATGGTATTGAGAATACCCTTTAAGATTTGATTGATCATTTAAGGTTTCACGCAAAGTCATAATGCAAGTTATGATGAAATCATAATTGTAATCATAAAGCTTAAAATCTGTTTAAATTCTATTTACTGAATATTGTACTATAAGTTTTAGCAGATGGACAACAAAGATGCATTCCTTAATTGGAGTGACCTCATATATATGTACTAGACATATACGAAGGGTTTTGCTTGATTCAAATGACGCTAGAAAAGTATACAATTTGTAGCTATCTAATTTTGATTATATCAAAATTCTCAGAAGATTAATTATTTGTCCCTTATAAATTCGTTTTTCACAAAACTTCAAAAAGGAACAAATAATAAAATCTTGTGCACACAAGGAGGTTAGTGGGAGTAATAATATTAATCTGGTGTTATATGTGGCTGACATATTAATCATCAAAAACCTTTTCCTTTTACATGTGAGACATGGTTAAGGAAATAACTCTTGAAGAAATACTTAGGCAAGAATTCCTAAAGAGTTAGGAATATCCTATGTATTTGGGCAAGGATTCCTAAAGAGTTAGGAATAGCCTATGTACATATATTGATGAAGTGTTTAGACACTTGATGTGTAAAATCATCGCATGTGTCAGAAGATTGGTCTTTGTCTAAAGGACAATAGCATATCTCATTGGATGAGAGAGAGACACGTGAAAATAATCCATATGCTTTGGAAGATGGATTAATCATACACATCATAATATGTACTTAATCAGATACACCATATGCTTGTAGCATATTCAATAAGTACCAAAATTGAGACTAGTGTTGGACACTAACTGATCTTCAAGAATATCCCTAAGGACCTTAAAAGGAACTAAGGACCATTTCTTGAAATATGTAGGTGTGGGAAATATCATTATAAGGAAGTTATATTGATGGTAGTTTCCATACTGATATATTGTATATCATGCCTGAATATAGACATTGTAAGCTATATAGCTTAGTAATATGTTTATTTCAGTTACAGAGGTGGAGTATTTTGGATCGTTTAGCTCATGATTGAGCTAAAGCTATATTTCCGGTGTTGCAGAATACATTAAATCACATTAGTGATGGTAATGGTTTGATCTTGCAAACAATAACGGAGAATAGATCTCACCGACGATTCATATATATACTTAGACACTTCTATATTTCGATAAAGATTGAAATAGAAAGTTGGATAGATACGTAAGGTACCAACATAGGAAACAGTTCCTAATCCACTAACAAAGGCTCTTGCGCAGTTGAAGCGTGATGGGCATACTAGGTCTATGGGTATTAAGGTAATGCATGATTGGCTCTAGTGCTAGTGGGAGATTGTTGGAGTAAGCCCTAGAGGCCAATACTTTAGTGCTTTATTTATTAATAATAATAGGCATTTCTTTATTATGTTTGTAACGTTCAAAATAATGAAGTCCCTAGAATAAAAAGTCCGTTTAATATTAAGTGTGACTTAATCATGAGATTACATTAAACATAAAGACGCTATTCTTAAAGTATCCATAGTCGAGCTTTAAGGTGAAAAGGGATAACCTTAAAGCATAAAGACTATTATGAAGATAGACTGATGATCGCATCTCATGGATCATGGGATAAGGAGTTATCAAGTCTTGACATAGGTATAAGAAATATTAGGAGTAATATTTATACCGGATTGACCCGCTATGAGAGTACTACATGCAAAGTTATGCAAAGTGTCATAAGTTACTCTCATGGTGATAATGGTGTAAACCGCCCTTAGACCTGAAACCACTTTGTACCCTAGATGTGGAGTCAAGTACTTTGTTGCTGATCTAACGTTGTCCGTAACAGGATAACCATAAAGGCAGTTGATGGGTACTTCACAAAGCATGCTGAGGGACAGTAGTGACCTAGATGGAATTTGCCAATCCTGCATAACATGATAAATGTCATGGGCCCAATATTGAACTAGACAAAGATGACACCAAGTATGCTTTGTGTTCAATATAGACATAAAGGGCAAAGGGGTAATTATACACGCATATATTATCACTAAATGTTATGTTATGATCACATGTTAATTTCTCATAACTTGGGTAGCAATGATGTGTTGCTAGATACCGCTCATTGTTTATTATATTAAATAAAGGATTTAATATAATTGCCAACGTTATGGAAACCTACAAGGGTCACACACATAAGGACAGTCTAATATTGAGATAATTAAGGAACACCGTAAGGTACGGTGTATGTGCAATGTGATAAGGGTATCACGGTAATTTAAACGAGCAAGAACACCATAGGTTATGGTGGGAGGGCGCGCACATGAGTACTACCACTCATGGGGGGCGCGCGCCCTAGTTTTGTTTCTTGTTGGGCTTTGCCCAATAAGAGATATCTTGGTGCACAAGACAAGAGTTGTCTTGATGCACAAGACAAGAAATATCTATAAATAGAGACCTCTTGTCATTGCTCAATACACAACAAAAAGCACAAGAATATTTTATAATTGAAAATCCTAAAATAATTCTCTCTCTCTCTCTCTCTCAATATTCTTGCATAGCCATCAAACATAAAGGGCTAGCACTCTATTGAAGGTGACTGTCCGTGTGGACTAGTTAGAGGCGTCGGTGATCTTCATCAACGCTCGTGATCGTCTTGTTCATGATTCAAAGGTTCTTCCCTACAAGAGATCGTGATTCAAAGGTTCTTCCCTTCAAGAGGTAAAAACCCTAAAACACATATCATGCCCAATTCGTAAGGATCAAACTAAGGAAAATTTTTGAATTCCGCTGCTTAAAATAACGCTATTTTCCTTCAAGGTTTTCTTTTATGCATTTTTATATTCTTGTAATTTAATTATGCATTTTAGTAGTTAAACCCTCTCAAGGTTAGGTGGGAGATGCACTCCCTTAGGAATGCTGAAATCATGTAATTTGGTACTAAGTTTATATAATTGTCTATTTAGTTTTATCTATTCTATTAACCTGATTGACGTACGCAATTAGGGAACGCTCTTTGGGTTAGTGTGAAGGTGTGAAAAACACAAGAAGGAGGGGGGGGGGGTTGAATTGTGTTTTGGGTAGTTTAAAAATTTCTTCTAAGTTTAAACACTTATCAGATTTTGCAGCGGTTAAAAACAAAACAGAATCAACAACACTTAAGAAAGAGTAAGAGAGTGAGAGAAAGGTAGAGACAGAGATTTTATACTGGTTCCTCTCACAAACCGAGAGTACGTCCAGTCCTCTTGTACTTCCAAGAGAGTTCACTAATAATCACAAATGATTACAATTGCTCAAGCACACACGCAAGAGACTTCCAATGCTCAAGTAACCGTACAAGAGACTTCCTTTGCTCAAGCACACACGCAAGAGACTTCAAACAACTTACAGTATAAAAACAGAGTATGAACACTTGATACAATAATCAATGTTCAAAGAAATAAATACAACTTAAAAACAAGACTTAACTTAGAATCTTAGTCAAAGAAATCTAAGGATCAACTACTGTAGAATCATAAGTTGAAGCAGGAGTCTTGGATTTGTAAATAAGTTCAAGTTGTATTCAAGTTGTTTTTGTGCTTAGGATGTTTTGACAGAGTAACAGCTTGATCAGTGCATTTTAATGCACATTCTTCTACTATTGTACTCATGTATTCCTATAGTTTATTTTACAATTTTTACTATTTTAGTGTGTTTTTATATTTAAGAATAATTATAGTCTTATTTTATTTTCACACTTATTTTCTGAATAAATAATAAATTGACACCTTCTCATTGCGCAGACCATAACTGGAGCTAGGAATATCGGATTTAGACGCGGCCAGTTGCGTTCGAAAGATAAGACAAAGAGCTACAACTTTCATGTTGAAGTCGAAAGCTAATTCAGAGCGCAAATGTGTCAAATAATTGCGTCAATGTTCCAGACTTTATGTAATTTAATTATTTTCGACCCAAACTTATGTTTTCAGCCCGTAACTTTCGGAGCCCGTATTATTTAAACCAAAATCTGACCTAAGTCAGATCATTCAGTATCCACGAAACAAAATAAGGATTGCGGCTGAAGCTATGAGGAACTAATCTCCTTCTATCGATCCATTGGTAATAAGGAACTTTGTTTATGAATTCTTGAGGTTTGATTATCAATAGCAATTTTATTTATGAGTTTATGCTGTTTTGTATCAGTTTCATATCTAGTTTTCTCTATATGAATTCGGTTTAGATTGATGCTTTATTACTCTAATTCGAGTTTATTAGTCGAATTGATTTTGCGCTTGTTAGAATTGATTTGATTAGAAACTGGTACAAACTATCGCGCTTAGCAAAAGGATTAATTGGAATTTGTTATGATCTTAATTCTGCTTATGTGACGCTTGATCCTAAGCATAGTTAATTGAACACACTTGATGCTTAATCAATTGAATTCCTTATAAGACTAGTTGCCGCTTGTTTAATTAGTTTTATAATTAACCAAATGCATAAACTCTTGAATGAATATTATCGCAAAACCTGTGATAGATAGTAAACAAAGTTACCTAAACCCAATGGATCGGTTACGTTTCTATTAATTAAATTCATCATCTTTGTTACTGTTTTGACAAATCGAAACCCCCCAATTTTACAGTTTTAATTCGTTCTAATATTGTTAACTGATCGAGAGTCTTTGGGAAACGACCTAGGTTAACTACCTAGTACTATTCTTAATTTAAAAACTTACTTTTGACCACGAAACGGCCGTGATCAAATTGGCGCCGTTGCCGGGGACTCTCAATTGATTTTAGCCAATATTAGACTCAGTTGCTGTGTTATTGCATTTTGGCCTTGCTTTCCTGTGTTTTCTGACCTTTACGCGCACTAATTAATAATCAGTTTTGGTAAAAAAACCAGTTTTCTGAAAAACCTTCTCTGAATCGAGTGCTTCTGGTGCCATTTTATCAGAAAAAAAATCACAGTTCGAAATCCCCTATTTTGTGACAAAATAGGTGACGCCGCACTGAAAATCCCAAATTCCTTGTTTTATTATTTTATTTTAATTTATTTCTATTTTCGTAGTTTCAGAAAATTCCAACAAAATTTCCAAAATTATTATTCCGCTTAATTAGATCAGATTTAGTGTTTTTATAATTTTCTGAATTTATTTTAACTGTATTGCTTCTATTGTTTTGTTTCTGCGTAAATTGGAACATCCTCACTTTTTGTTTTGTTACAGTGTTGATTCAGTTTAGCTACTAGGTCTACTTGTTCTAACTTGTTTGATTTGAACCCTGAAATTGAAAGAACCTTTCATTCACGCCGAAGACAGAATCTGGTCAACATTAGTTCATCACCCATTGACGAGTGTAATTCAATAACTGGTGACTCTGATTCTGATTCCTTACATAGTTTTTCTTTGCAAAATTTATTTGACTCTGAATCTGTTTTTTATAATAACATGGCCGAGCAAACACTAAGCCAGCTTGCTGCCCCTGATGTTAATTATAATGGTTTATGTATTGAATATGTTGATGTTGTTGTTCCTTTTGAATTGAAATCTGGTTTAATACACTTGTTGCCAAAGTTCAGTGGTCTTGCAGGTGAGGATCCGCATAAGCATTTGAAGGAATTTCAGGTTGTATGCTCCACACCATTGAGGCCTGAAGGTGTCACAGAAGATCATATCAAGCTGAGAGCTTTCCCGTTCTCATTACAGGGTGCTGCCAAAGACTGGCTTTACTATCTTGAGCCAAATTCTGTTACATCTTGGGCTGATTTGAAAAAAGTGTTTCTTGAAAAGTACTTTCCTGCCTCCAGAGCTGCATCGATCTGAAAAGAAATATGCGGTATTAGGCAGGGCAATGAGACATTGGCTGAGTATTGGGAGAGATTCAAGCAGCTAGTTTCCAGTTGTCCTCAACACCAAATCACTGAACAACTTCTTATCCAGTATTTCTATGAGGGCTTGCAACCAATGGATAGGAACATCTTGGATGCTGCAAGTGGTGGAGCACTTGTTGATAAGACTCCAGCTGCTGCCAAAAATTTGACTGAGAATATGTCACTTAACTCTCAACAATTCTCAACCAGAAACAATGTTGTGAACCAGACAAAGGGTGTCAATGAAATTCAGGTTTCTTCTTCTTCCAACAAGGCTTTCGAAACCAGAATGGAAACAAGAATGGATGAACTTACTTCTCTGGTGAAACAGTTGGCACTTAACAAACCTCAAACAGCCAAAGTGTGTGGCATTTGTACCTCTTCTGAGCATCCAACCGACACATGTCCTATCGTGCAAGATGAGGCCATAACTGAGCTACCTCAAGCATATGCAGCAACAACAACCCTTTACAATCAGAATAAATACAACAACCCTGACCTCTCCACCAACAAGTATCATCCTAGTTGGAGAAATCATCCAAGCCTCCGATATGGGAATCAATCACAGGTTGCAGCCCCTTCTGCCCCACTAGCCACATCTTCACTAGAGGACCTTGTCAAACAATTGGCTATAAGTAGCACCCAATTCCAACAAAAGACAGATGCTAGCATTCACAACTTGACAACACAGATTGGACAAATGGCTAATGCAATAGGCCAATTGCAAGCTCAAGGCTCCGGTAATCTTCCTGCACAAACAGTACCAAATCCAAATGTCAATCCAAATGTTAGTGCAATTACCTTGAGATCCGGAAGAGTATCAGAACCAACCCCAGAGAAAAAGAAGAACAAAACCACTCCTGAACCTGAACATGTTACTGAACCTGCTGTTACAGCTGACACCGAAACTGAAAAAGAAAGAGTTTATGTGCCACCAATTCCCTTTCCTCAAAGGGTGCAGAAAAATAAAAAGATGTCAGTTGAGGAAGATGAAGAGATTCTGGATACATTCAGAAAAGTAGCAGTCAACATTCCTCTCCTTGATGCAATTAAGCAGATTCCTAAATATGCAAAGTTCTTGAAGGATCTATGCACAAACAGGAGGAAGGTGAAGGTCAATGAAAATGACAGATTCAGACTGGGAAGGAATGTTTCTGCTTTCATTCACTCCAACTCATCAGCTAATGTCTCAGCTCTCAGTCAGACCCTGCCACGAAAGTGCAAGGATCCAGGAGTTTTTGCTATCCCTTGTTCCATTGGGGATAAAAAGTTTGAAAATTGCATGCTTGATCTTGGAGCAATTATTAATGTTATGCCTACTTCTGTTTATAATAACCTTAATCTTGGTCCTTTGCAGCCTACAGGTTTGATCGTTCAATTGGCGAACAGGAGCAATGCACGTCCTGCTGTAGTGTTAGAAGATGTCCTTGTGCAAGTTAATGACTTAATTTTTCCTGCAGATTTCTACATTTTAGATATGGAGGGAGAAACTAATTCCAGCAGGGCACCCATCATTCTAGGCCGACCATTCATGGAATTTGTTATGATCTTAATTCTGCTTATGTGACGCTTGATCCTAAGCATAGTTAATTGAACACACTTGATGCTTAATCAATTGAATTCCTTATAAGACTAGTTGCCGCTTGTTTAATTAGTTTTATAACTAACCAAATGCATAAACTCTTGAATGAATATTATCGCAAAACTTGTGATAGATAGTAAACAAAGTTACCTAAACCCAATGGATCGGTTACGTTTCTATTAATTAAATTCATCATCTTTGTTACTGTTTTGACAAATCGAAACCCCCCAATTTTACAGTTTTAATTCGTTCTAATATTGTTAACTGATCGAGAGTCTTTGGGAAACGACCTAGGTTAACTACCTAGTACTATTCTTAATTTAAAAACTTATTTTTGACCACGAAACGGCCGTGATCACAGCTCGTTCAAAATTGTTCAATAGTGTTGTGCACAAAAACTTCAATTCGACTCCTATTTATAGTAGAGGGTGGAGCGTCTTTGAATTGAATTTGATGCTGTGAGATTTCGCCAGCTGGAGATAGTACCGTCCTTAACCATATCGGGTAGCATTTGTGTACGATTAATCTTGGGGAGAAAGATTCGACCAAAACAGGTAATAAGTTCGTACAATAGTACTAACGTCATTATCCCTAAGGATAAGGTTGATTCTCCAGCTTTTTAAATTATCAGAAGATGATGAATTTCAATCATTGTTGCAGAGAATGTTCTTCTGACATAACGGTCCTCACTGCTCTTATCAGAATCTGATGTCTTCAACCTCAGCTTCTGATAGTGTAGCTTCTGATGTGCAGGTTCTGACGCGACTTAACTTTGCATCTTCTGATGAGTATGTTCTGGTCAGAATTTGCTTGCCATTTCACAGCTTCAAATGTACTCATAGTGAATATAAAATTTTAGCTTATATATCTGCACACTTAGAGTAAATAATCAGTATACCCTATTGTATATTAATACTCTTGTTATCATCAAAACTTAATTGGCTCATATCAGAACCTCTTTTGTTCCAACACTCTCCCCCTTTTTGATTGATGACAAACCAAGTATTAATTTACAATGGTTGTTGATTAATTATATCATGCTTCTCTCAGGTTTATGAGTTTTGCAAGCTCCCCCTGAGTTCAACAATGATTAATTAAATCAGTTTAAAAATATTTATTTGAATTTTGAACTAAGCTTATACACTTGACTCTCAGAGGCTAGGTTTGCAAGCTTTCCCCCTAAGTCAAATACTTATAAAAGAAAATTGCACTTTTCTCTTATATGTACCATGTATAATAAGTTCAGATTTCAAATAAATTTTTCCTTAATATATCAATCAGAATGTTAAAGTAAATTGATAAGTAAAATTTAGGCATTTTGGCTTCAGGTTTAGCGTTCCACAAATTAATTTACTATTAAATGACAAGTTTGAAAAAAAATGGTCAAAGAGAGAGTTTCAAGACAGTCAAGTGAAAGAAAGTGGTTACAACTAAATCAATTTAATGATTTGTCGTAAAACCATAAACTTGTCTGTTTTGAACCACTATATAAGGACCATAAACCTTTGTCATTTCATTCAACATTTCCATTAATTGCATGTTGAAATACAACGATGAATAAGGATAGAAGAGTGATCAAAAGTAAGAAATCATAGGAGAAGAAGAAGAAGAAGGTGAAGGTTCGGAGTCTAAGAAGAATCCTCAGAAGATGAAAGCATCAACTTCTGCTCCTGTTAGAGGCAACTATCAAACAAGATCCAAGACCAAACAACAAGAGTCCTTATCTGAGTCAGAATCTGAATGGGATTCTGACTAGAAAGAATTCTTGAGTACATATGTTCCACCTAGGGAAGAATACCCGTCCTCACCTTCTGATTCTAATAAGCTAGATTTAGAACTAGCTGTTTCTGATGTAGAATCCAAGTGAAAAGTTGGATTAGAACTTATGTAATCAACTATTTTTTGGAATAAAACTCTTTATTTAGTTTGAAATCTGTGTTTTGATATTTGTCTCAAAAACATATGTGCATGCATAAAGTAAATAACGTAATATAAACGAATAGAATAATTAACCAAATAAACAAACAAGTACTTCAATAAAAGGTTCCACAGACATAATCAAAACAGATTCTGAATAGAAATTACAAAACATAATGAAATAAAGTGCATAGAATCCTAGGGTTGAGGTGGAGGAGGAGGAGGTAATCTTGCATCAAAACTCTGAAGAGTAGTAAGAATAGTGGCCAATAAATCAGAATGTTCATCAATTCTTCTCTTCATATTGCTTGATCTTGTCTCATGATCAGAGCAAACTCTGGAGCATTATGTGCTAGTTGTTCAAGCCTTGCTTGCTCAGCAGCTACTCTAGCTTCTTCTGCTAGCCTAGCCTCTTCTCTAGCCTGAGCTTCTAGTCTCTCCTTCTCAATCCTTTCATCCTCTAGTCTTTTCTTTTCCTGTTCCTCAGCTTCTCTCTTCTCTCTTTCTAGCCTCTTAGCTTCCTTCCTGGCCAATTCCTGTTTAAACAACAAGTCCTTTTTGTAGGCTTCTCTTACTGCCTTCATCATCTTCAGATAAACGCCTTTCATTAGATCACACTCTTTGTCAATATGAGCTGAATCAATAGTCATATTAGTAATAGCAATGGAGAGTCTCCTAATATTCTTGTCAACAGCTTGCAGTAATTTAGTAATGTCTTCCTGAGTGTGGTCTAAGGGTTCATTTATGATCCTAGAAGGTAAGTGAGGAGGGACAAAGATGCAATCATGAGAAAGATCATGCATCAGGTTTTTGAGATTAGAGGTGTGATGAGGAGGTGTTTTGTCAACTAGGTCCATGTTCAAGGTTCTAGAAATCTCTTGAAAATGTTGGTTGGTTGGTATCTCTTCAGCAACAGTGTTGTCCATTGCCACATGATGTGGGCATTTTTCAACAACAGTTACTGGAGAGTTGGATTTTTGAGCAACATCAGAGTCTGGGTTGATTTGATCATTAGGTTCTGGTGATTTTTGATGTTCATTTTCTGGTGGGGGTGTTTGTGGTTTATTTTGTTCAACTTATGATGGTTGTGTTTCATCAGCTTCTGGAGAAGGTTCCAGATTTAAAATGTTTCGATTGACAAGGGAAACAAATTTTTGAGGGTGTGGTGATGGTGTACGATCAAAATCTTCATCTTCATCCATAGAGTGAATGACTGGTGCAGTACTAGTAGTTGCTTGTGCTGCATCATTAGATATTGTATAAGCTTGAGATTCTGATGGGTTAGTTTGAAGTGTGTTAAACGGCTTTGACATTGGTTGATTCTCAGAAAGAGTAACATCTTTCTCAGAATAAACACCTTTGAAAATTCTATCATTAGCACGTTTAACTGGAATCAAAGGAGGATGTTTGAGGGTTTGAAAGACATTTCTAAAAACTGAGCTATTACCAAGATATTCAGGAATCTTACAATTAACTGGTCCATATAGAGTCTGTTGATCAGCAGATTTTGAGGATCATTTCTAGGAGGAAGCTTGGAATACATGTCAGCAAACTCCTTTTGGTCAATACCACAATCATAGCCATCTTTCAACTCTATTTCCTTCTCCTTGAAAGCATTGACCTATTCAATAGCTGCTTCGAGATCAACTTTTTCTTTTTCTTCTTCAGTTAATTCCAACAACAATTTCTTGGAGACCTTTGGTTTCCTTGCCTTCCTAGGTCCAGTATTTTTCTTTGTCTTAGCAGCCTTCTTGCTACCAGATTCTGCAGGACTTTTAGTAGCTTTTCTTTTTGGAAAGACTCTGGTTGGTTGTTCCAGAATCCTTGATTGTCTAACAGTCAATCCCGTAGTTTCTCCACTTCCAACCTCAGCTCCTAATCCTTTCAAAAATTCAGCATGAGCTTCTGCTATAGTTCTGGCATCCCTATCACTTACATGAACCAGTCTGCACTCAGCAATGTTTTCTTCAGTTTCTCTGATAAGCAGAGGATGTGTTGGATTAACCATCTTGTTGGTCTTCACCAGTTGTAGATACCTCAGAGTAGTGCTATTTATGATCTTAGAACTAGTCAAGTAGGTACAATACCCAGGGGAGAACGGTTTGACAGCATCCAACAAACCACACTGAGCAAACATATGACTGAGAAGTCTGCTGACTACGGTCTGGCAAGTGCACCAGTCAGTCGTCGAGTAATAATTCACACTCTAGTAGTAGAATGAGTTCGAATCCACAGGGATCGTGCCGCAGCTTCACTAGCGTTATTTAAGTTCGTGATAGTTTGCATTCGCTTTGGGTTTTTGGAAAAGGGTTTTATAAAAAGTAGCGTAATGCTTGACAGAAATATAAATTGCTGAATGTATAAATAATATAGATTCAAGAAATATAGAGGCTAGGTATGGTGGTTGGACTCCCTCCCTTCTTCATATTTGGCATGATCGGTGTATAATATAGTTACTTAGATTATGTTCGGCGGTGAATTATCCTTGTTGTAGTAATACCTTACTATTACACTATGTTTATTAAAGTTTCCCTACTTTCATAACTAAGGTACCTACGAGAGCCTAACCTCGATGTGTCACATACCCTAATTACTAAGTGAGTTGTTTATAAACATGCATTATAATCTTCACCAATTAACCTCTAGGTCCTAGTATCGGGCTATTCATCTTCTAAGTGCTCAACTCACACCTAGTTCATGATTCCTCCTCTAACCGCTCATTCACGGCTAGTTCAGGATGTTACTGTCTCTATACACCTAGCATTATTTACTACTAGTTCCGGACTCTACCAAGTCAAGACCTGATATCAATTCTATGGGCGCTCCCGCTTATCCGGCCAGATTACGAGAATACGTTATTAAAGTGCAAGAAAGCAAATAACAAACATAATTACTAAATATCATTTATTATAACTTATACTCAACCACAGACTCCAAATATTCATAGGGGAGTTCATCTTCTCCACCACAACCTAAGGCATAAATTATAAAGACTACATATTTAAATTACAAGAATTATAACCTAAATACAAAAGCCTAAAGAAAACATACCTTGCTGAGTTAGTTTTCCCGTAAGGGGAGAAAACTATGCCCAATATAGCTCCTCTAAACCTCTCCTTATTGTAGAGAGTGTTCTACTATTTCTGAATGAATAATTGTGAAGGAGGGAGGCTCTATTTATAGTTTTCGTAATGGGACTCAGCAAGGCATCGCAGCACGATAGATCCATCGTACTGCGATGTGAAGATTCAGTTCAATTTTATAACTGATCCTGTGCATTTCATCAACTTGGGCGCCAAGTTACTCCATCGTACTGCGTTGTGATGCATCGTACTGCGATGGAAGATTTTCTCCAGATTTATTTCTTCTAATTGCTTGGCGTGCAAGGAACTTTCATCGTGGCACGATGGCACATATCGTGCTGCGATGGAATGCTTGATTTTCTTCACTTTTTGGGCTTTTTCTTGTCTTTTTGGATCTTGGACTTTGTCTTGATGCTTTTTCCTGCTTTTGTAGGTTTTCCTTCGTATTTGGGCCTATCTTGGTCTTTTTACTACTAATAATAATACTACTAAAAATACCATAGAAATTCCTGTCATCACAACCCCAAACTTAAATCGTTGCTTGTCCTCAAGTAACATGCTGTCAGACAAGTTCGTTAGAAAAATAAGAGATAAATAAAGATGATAGGTGAAGCGGCGGGAAAAATGCGCGGGCGAAAAACGCTCGCTAGACAGTAAAGTCGCCACCGAAGTTTTATTTTTGAAAAGGGGAACATCAATAAACCCCTTCGAGAACGAGAACAAGGTCATCGCGACCAGATTTCGGGTTCGGGAGTCGGTTATGCGAGGGGAAGGTATTAGCACCTCTCACATCCGTTGTATCCAACGGGAACCGTTAATTAGTTTAGCGCTTATTTAGGTGTTAGTTTTATGTTTGTTTATTATTATTACGAAAAATATATGCAAAGGATAAAAGAGAAAGAAAAATGATTTAAAGACCAAAAAAGAATTTTTTATTAATGTGCTTGACGGTTGTTGGATCCCGCTCCTACGTATCTCCCGGTGCAATGGAGAAATCAAAGCTACGTAGTTCTTTGGGTAGAAAATGTTTGTGTGTTGATTGATTTTATTTATGAAAATGATTTGGTCGCGCTTGGGCGAAAAAGTTTGCTTGATTGGAAAAAGAGCGGACTCGCACTTGGCGAAGATATCCGTTTTGAGAAAAAAGTGAACGCGCATGGGCGTGAAAAAATTTGTTTGGTGGGTTGGAATTGATTTTAAATGGAGGACGAATATCCGAAGAAAGCGAGATGTCTACCTCGTTTCCGAATATTCGGGGAAGCATCGGGTGTCTACCCAATTTTTCCTTTTTTCACTCGCATTAAAAATGTTTTATTATTTTTTGATATTTTTAACAATTTAATTGTTTGAGATATTTTTTTTGTATTTTTTGGGTTATATTTAAACATGATATGAACAAGAAATTAAAATCAAAGAAGAAAAAGATAATACAATTTTTTTGATATTTTATCATATAAAAAAAAGAACAAGAAGCAAGGTTGATATTTTTGGTATTTTGATTAAAAGAAACAAAGAGACATATTTTTGGAATTTTTAATAATATATGAGAAAATAAAATAAACATGTATTTTTTTGGGATTTTTGGATGTTTTTTATAAAAATAAAAGGAAAATAAAGCAAAAAGAAAAGGAAAAGGAATGAGGTGGGTGTTGAACCCATGACCTCTCAACAACAAACCAAAGACTAAACCAACTGTGCCATCGTGCAGAACATGATATAAATACGCACGATTAATATAAGTATTAAAATTGCGATTTAAATGTACAACAAACGCGCGCACTGCATCGTCCCCTACCCTCAGCTCAACAATAACAACTTTCATGGTTTAAAATCGTGTTTCTTCTTTTATTCACCAAATTTGACATGAATATATAATCTTGCTCAGAATTTCACAAAGAATCCAAAAATATCATTTATTATAACTGTAATAAACTGTAAAATTCATAATTGATCAAAAATCATAAGAACCCTAAAGCTTAAGTTTGAAATTAAATTTCGTACATGCACAATTAAGGTACAAAACGTTAGGGCTATTATTCTTCACATCGAAACCAATATGAGTGAAACAAGAATGAATTGAAATGATACTCAAATGAGTGAGTTCGAAGTTGCAAGAAACTTACCTATTGGAGAAAGTCCAATGCTTCTTCTCAGGGTGTTTCAAGATGTAAAAATGATCCCTTTAGCTTCCTTGAGTCCCCAGGAATGTAATGGTATGGTTACTTTGGATTGAAAGTTTCTGAAACGTTCTAACCAATTCAAGTTGAAAGTGATAAAAAGTGGGAATTGGGAGATGGTGATGGAAGTGTTTCAGTTGGTGTTTAATGCATACAGTAGCTTAATTATGATGTATGGATTGTGGTTTGATGAAATAAACAACAAGAACTTGAAGGATTTTATGATTTCGAAAATTTGGATTTCAAGCTTCTTTAATGGAGTTTTTTGAGAGTTTTTTTTGTCTTGTTGTTGATGTCATTGTTCTGAGGCTTGAGGGGCTTTTATAGAGGTTGGATTTGGCCTTCAGAAGTGAACAAGATTGTCTTTGGATGCTTTTCAATGATGGTTTGTCTTTTCAAGTTGCAAAAGTGATTATGGTTCCAAGGTGAGATGTAGTGAACCAAGGGGGAATAGGGATGCTTTTTCTGAGTTTAGAGGCATACTTCTGAGCTTTGAGATATATTTTGATCAGAAGATAATATTACAAGGCTCAATGCAAGTGTTGTGGGAAAAAGCAATATCAATGAAGCTTTATGCAAAAGTGCCCCATAGAGAACTTTTAATTGGAACATGCTTATGACACTTGTGTAAAGCAGAAATTTTGGTGAGATTTGGAACAGCATAGGCCTGTAAGCAATGATTACCAGATTTGGATTTGGTTTGTCATGAAAATGTGACCTCTAATCTGATCCATAAATCAGCTCTACCATGGCCACTTTGCCTCTTCGAAACTTGGTTCTCGAGCGTAAGAAATTCATGATCTTGGTATCAATGGAAAGAGGACATAACGTACTACAACTTTGATGTTGAACACTTGAGCTGAATAAACTTGAATCATGTAGAAAACTGGCCATCAAAAATCAAAATAGTAACTGAAAAACACAGAAAAATTTCTAAGTTCCTGGTCATTTTCACAACTTTGAAACCTCAATTTTGGCACTTCATAACTTCAAAATATAATGAGATTTTGATTCCCTATTTCCACAATAATGAAGTATGCAAGGTCATCTCTAAGAACATCCATCTAGCATAAAAAATGATTGCTTGGATTGATCAAAAATTGGCCATAAAGTTAGGTATATGGTAAGTTCAAAACTCTTGAAAAATTTCCAAGTGTTTGAGAATTTCAAGAGTAATGAGACATTGACTTTCCACTTTGATTTCTTCCACTTTGTGAAACTTTTTGGCCTCACATTTTTCATCAACTTGTAGTATCAAATGTACTCTATATGATCAGCCATCAAGCATCTCAAATGGATTTGTAGATTGCTCAAAATTGTCTTGTAAAGTTGGATAGATGATCATGAAGATTTGTACTTAGAAAATATTTCAAAATCCCAATCTTTGACTTTTTGAACATTTTCTTGACTTTCTTGATTCTTGATGATCAAACTTGATAATCTCACATGTCTTTTCTCGACTCTTTGCTAACAGTTGACTTTTTATCAATTGATCCACACATCTTCTACTATCAACAATTTCATCTTCTTCAATATTTTTGAGTCACACAATTAGGTCATAAGGATGCATTTGAAAAAAAAAGTTGGGACAAAATTGGGGTACTACAATAGGAATTTCACAACCTTGCTTTGTATTTCAGCAATGGTACCGCTGATTTCTTATTGTCGTGATCATGCTCAGTCCTGCTAGGCTCAGGAGATGTCAATAGTAGCAAATCGGACAAATGCCCATAAGAGTCCATGTTCAACTTTTCTCTCGCTCACATTTGTGTTTTTCACTCATTAATTGAAAGGGGTATCTCTCCATCATCGTGCAACTTGCCATTTTACCATAGGCTTGCAAGAACTCTAAGCAACCAGTCGAAATTTAATATACATGCATTATTGGTGGTCTTTTCAGGGTTATAACGTGGCTTAGGTCAAGGTAGGACATTTTTGGGAATAGTTGGCTAAACATTGGAGTTAAGTTCTACTTTGTTGTTCCTTTTTGTGTACGCAACCTTTATTCCATAGGGTGCCCTTTTGTGTTGTATCGGATGTAAAGAACCGGATGTGTCTTTGTATGGTTCTTTTCTATCACTTTCTTTTGCCTTTTGGCTCTTTCTTTTGCCCTTTGGCTCTTTCTTTTTCATTTTTTTTAAGAGACTATTTTTTTTTTAGGGAATTTTTGATGTTTTCCCGTCTCTTTTTCATTTATTTTTTTCTTTTGTAGTGATAGTTCTCCGTATACCCACCCCAAACTTAGATGTTGCTAGTTCCATGAGCAACCCCAAACTTATTCTGTTGCCAAGACTTTTAGAACTATTACCTTAACTCCAAAGAGGGTAATTTCATTGTTTTTCTGGTCTATAGGCATGTAACGTGGTTTGTCACCGAAACAAAAGGGATAATTATTTTTTACGGCTCAAATTTGGCTAGCAAAGGATATAATATATGAAGGGTGGCTTGAAAAGGCTCTGGGTTATAACAAACAATTGCCTCAATGCATATAATATCAAATTAACCAGTCAGCAGAGAATTAGAGCAAGTTCTAGAAAATAAACAAGTGCATGGTACTCTCATAGTAGTTCGAAAGAAATTAGTAATACCGTTGGAAATATTTGGCTCAAATCCTCACATGGCTTAGGTATCTGAAGTTGAACACTTGTCTCACAGACATCAGCTTCATCACTTATCTCTCTGTCCCCCGAACTTCGCACTTCGGAGCAATCACCTTTTGTTTTCTGTATGAAGGTGTGAAATTCGTCTCATCAAGATATATAACTCATTTCGCCGCAATCTTACCTATGACAGTTTATCATGCACTTGATAATAAACAGCAAACAGTTATTTAATTTTTTTGTAAGTTTGAATAAGGGGTTAAATAGATGAAAATGATAATCAGGAAATTCAAAGTACAATAGTTAAAAATAAAAAGTACATAACAAAAGTACATAATAATAAGAAAGACTAAAAATAAATGCGGATCTAGTGCCCGCCCTCATCATCATTGGCCATCTCCTCCTCAATCTCAGCTGCCAACTCCTCAGCCACTGCCTGATCCCATCTATCCTGAACTTGCTGCTGATGTTGCTGCAAGTTCTGGTTCTGCCTGTTGAAGTGCCCTGTCAAATCTGGCTGCTCCGGATACTGCTGGCGGTAGGAAGGCAGAGGATGCTGGGCTCTGTACCCCTGAACAGCCTCCATCAAGTGTGGGGAGTACCTGGGCAATCCCAATCCATCCTGACATGGATGTCAAACTGTGTCGCCGTCATCCCCAGCTCATAATCTGAGAACTGGTGCTGCTGGGGTGGCGGCTGATGTACCTGCTGCTGCTGTGGCTAACACCCTCTCAAGATCCCGCTGGCTCGGGAAAGGAACCTCGTGCCGAGTGGAATCTCCGCCCCAATGATCTCATCATCGTCCTCTTCTGGTACCCCAGCTAAGGCACAGAGGTGAGAGATGACGAAGGGGTGGCCAATAGTGGCGTCTAAAGAGGTGACCATGCGCTTGATACTCTGCGCAATCACCTGGCCAACCTGGATGGGCTCCCCCATCAAGATGCTGTAGATAGCCATACACCTGGAAGTGATGATCTCCGTCTCGTTCGAACATCCCTTAAAGTTATGGATCCACCACTTGGCCCACAACTTTGCCAAAGGCAGCATGTCCGTACTCTGTAGTCTCTGACGCGCCCCCTGTCTCAAGTAGCGCCAGTCCTTGCCTGGCATGGCCAGGGCGTCTCGGATCTGGCCGTACTCGGCGTCGGTAATAGCTCCCTGTCTCCAAGAAGCACGCCTAGTCTGGACCCCGCACTGACCCTCCGGGCGGAATCCAAAAGTAGAATCAATGTGGTCCGGGGCAAAGCTGACATGAACCCCCCGGACATAGGACCTGTAATCTCTTGTGCCAAATGCGAAAGCATTGGCATAGAACTCCTCCACAATGGATTTGTTGCACTCCCCCAACATGTTGTTGAAGGGCACCCATCTGTAACCTGTAAGAATCTCCTGCACTCGTGGTAACTGGTGGAAAGCAGGAATCTCAATCCCTATCTCCTGGACCAGCCCTTTCTCCTGAGTAAGACCATGCTGCCTCTTGCAAGCACTGCTCAAGAAGTGAGGAGGAGCAACCTGTGAAGCGGAACCTGAAAATCTGGATCTTTTTGGTGCCATGGAAGTGTAAAGGTTGGATTTTTATGAAAAAGTTTGAATTTTTGTTGGGAAATTTGGTTTGTGGAAGGTTTAGAAAGTGTAGAAGAAGAATAAGAGTTTTTGAGGTTTCTAAGAGGTAAGGATGTTGAGAAGTCTCTGGGTAAATTTGAGTAGAGTAACGGCGTAAAATTTTGTTGTGAAAAGTGAAAAATTCGTGCTTTATTTATAGGCAACGTCCACTCATCGTAGCACGATGCATCGTATCGTACTGCGATGGTTTGCTGTTGGATTTTGAAAAATTGGTCGTTCACATCGCAGCATGATACGATACATCGTACTGCGATGGAAGCCCGTTTGTTTTTAAAAATTGAATGTTGTTCATCGTAGCACGATGGGGTGCATCGTGCTGCGATGGACTGCCTGATTTTTCTAAAAATTTGATTTTTCAACTTTTTTCTCAAAATTCTAAAAATGTGGTACCTTTATTTTTCTAAAAATTAAAAATTGTACCTTGGGTTGCCTCCCAAGCAGCGCTTGTTTAGCCTCTCATTAGCTTGAGGCATTTCCTCCATTACAGAGGATAGGTTCGCATGTCTCTCTATCAGTGCTTCCTTGTTCCAGTTTGAAGCACTGGCCATCTTCATATTGAGTTCAACTTTGGTAGGACCAAGTCTGTTTTACCATATTTTCAACTATCCGGTTGGCGACTTATTTACCGATGCAATTTCATAAAACACAGTAATTTCACCCCAAAATTATATTTGTGCATGTCTTTCTCTTTTGCGCTTTATTCCTGAGGAAGAAATAGTTCTTTAGAGGTGATTTTGCAGCTTGATTCTCCTGATTGAATTATTTCTTTCCTGATGGCCTTTCTCTCCTTTCTTTGTCATCTTCGCCAATGGTTCTCGTGTTTTCGAACCATTTCTGTAAACAACCCTTTTTCTTGCTTCCTGTGGAAGCTTTAGTCGAATGATCCCTTGACCATAGACTTTTTGTTGCAGCTTCTCTTTTCTTTCAATTGGCTCCATCTCCCATCATTTTGAGAGTTTTCCTGTGAGAATGTTGTCTTTGAATTTTTCTGCTGTTGCCAGCTTCTGTGATCCCTAGTGTCTTGGGTACCTGTCTGCATGCACTTTAAACAAATACCTCAGTAGCACTAGAATAAATATTTTTTTGTGAAACTATTTTTGGTTTGTCTCATGTGTCTTTGTCACCATGAAAATTCCCAGGTAAGTGAGGTGGATCACAACGGATCGCTTAAATACCAAGACTTATCCTTAGCAAGAATTTTCACGGATCAAAATTCGCAATCATCAACAAGATTTTTGATTTTTTTAATTTTTTTGTATTTTTGAAATTTTTTTTTTTGACAAACTTAAATAAATCTAGTAAGGCTTTGTAAACACAATCCCCGGCAACGGCGCTAAAAACTTGACTACGGTCTGGCAAGTGCATCAGTCTGTCGTCGAGTAATAATTCACACTCTACGAGTAGAATGAGTTCGAATCCACAAGGATCGTGCCGCAGCTTCACTAGCGTTATTTAAGTTCGTGATAGTTTGCATTCGCTTTGGATTTTTGGAAAAGGGTTTTATAAAAAGTAGCGTAATGCTTGACAGAAATATAAATCGCAGAATGTATAAATAATATAGATTCAAGAAATATAGAGGCTAGGTATGGTGGTTGGACTCCGTCCCTTCTTCATATTTGGCATGATCGGTGTATAACATAGTTACTTAGATTATGTTCGGCGGTGAATTATCCTTGTTGTAGTAATATCTTACTATTACACTATGTTTATTAAAGTTTCCCTACTTTCATAACTAAGATACCTACGAGAGCCTAACCTCGATGTGTCACATACCCTAATTACTAAGTGAGTTGTTTATAAACATGCATTATAATCTTCACCAATTAACCTCTAGGTCCTAGTATCGGGCTATTCATCTTCTAAGTGTTCAACTCACACCTAGTTCATGATTCCTCCTCTAGCCGCTCATTCACGACTAGTTCAGGATGTTACCGTCTCTATACACCTAGCATTATTTACTACTAGTTCCGGACCATACCAAGTCAAAACTTGATATCAATTCTATGGGCGCTCCCGCTTATCCGGCCAGATTACGAGAATACGTTATTAAAGTGCAAGAAAGCAAATAACAAACATAATTACTAAATATCATTTATTATAACTTATACTCAACCACAGACTCCAAATATTCATAGGGGAGTTCATCTTCTCCACCACAACCTAAGGCATAAATTATAAAGACTACATATTTAAATTACAAGAATTATAACCTAAATACAAAAGCCTAAAGAAAACATACCTTGCTGAGTTAGTTTTCCCGTAAGGGGAGAAAACTATGCCCAATAGAGCTCATCTGAACCTCTCCTTATAGTAAAGAGTGTTCTACTATTTCTGAATGAATAATTGTGAAGGAGGGAGGCTCTATTTATAGTTTTCGTAATGGGCCTCAGCAAGGCATCGCAGCACGATAGATCCATCGTACTGCGATGTGTAGATTCAGTTCAATTTTATAACTGATCCTGTGCATTTCATCAACTTGGGCGCCAAGTTACTCCATCGTACTTCGTTGCGATGCATCGTACTGCGATGGAAGATTTTCTCCAGATTTATTTCTTCTGATTGCTTGGCGTGCAAGGAACTTTCATCGTGGCACGATGGCACATATCGTGTTGCGATGGAATGCTTGATTTTCTTCACTTTTTGGGCTTTTTCTTGTCTTTTTGCATCTTGGACTTTGTCTTGATGCTTTTTCCTGCTTTTGTAGGTTTTCCTTCGTATTTGGGTCTGTCTTGGTCTTTTTACTACTGATAATACTACTAAAAATACCATAGAAATTCCTGTCATCATCTGCCATGGCGAATAATAGGTTTGCTAGAAGCTATAGCGTCAGCAAGATGAATGAAAATGAGCCTACCAACATCCACAAAATTTCCCTTTCCAACATGAAACGTGAACAACTTCTGAACAGTAGAAAATTGATCAGTACCTCCCAGCTTGGATACTATACTGTCAATGAAGATCTTGTAGATAACTTTGCTGATATTTGTCATTTCAAGCTTGTCTTGTGGATCAGTCTTAGGCTTGAAAATGAATTCATCAACATCTGGAGCAACAGAGTCTGTAGATTTGATGAAGAGTCCATCAGCAGATAAATTCAGAGCCTCATAGATGTGAGCCAGTCTAATAGAGACTTTGAATCCAGCTATAACGCCCCAACTAAAATATCTAGAATATTTAGTCAAGACATAAATAAATGGATCTGAGTACATTAAAATTTACGGAATAATTACATAAGTTACAACTTAATTTTGAATACAAAGAGGTGAACTGATTGATTACAGATGAGGAACTAATTTCCTGAGTAAACAAGATAATACAATAACAAGGAGAAGAATAAAAGTCTTCAAGGCTGACAATCCAAGCTCGGCTCCAAATGTCAGTCTCCTACTTGACCCTTGCTCCGGATAACCTGTTTACCTAAAAAAATTTGTCTCTGGTTGACCTCTATTGCGTCGGTAGTGACTGATTTTCCTCGGGTTGTGTCAATTTTTGCCTCACTGAGTTGTTATTGAATTCTGATGGGGCGATTAGTTTTGCTTCGAGATCGGGAGTTAGTGTTTAGTAACAATTTTATGGGCTGGGTTGTTTTGGGACTTGGAAGTGTTTGTTTTGGTGTTTAATTTCGGTGTTTCGCCTATATACGGCACCGCGGTTTTGTAGTTATTTTTATTCCGGTCTTTGTCCATCTTGTGCAGAAACCTAATTATTAATATATTTGCTGTTAAAAAAAAAGTTGAGATATATTTAACCACTTCACTATATGCAGGTCATGCCTTATACTCCCTCCGTTCATTTTTTATAAGAAACAATTTACTTTTTAGGTTCGTTCAATAATTGATGTATTTGGTCTATATTATAGCTTAAATACATTTATTATTGAATGAATTTAAAAAGTCAACTGTCTCTTATAAAAAGGAACGGAGGAATTATATCATAATTTTCAATTTACATCTAATAGTTTTTTATGAAAATTAAAGAAGATATTGATTATCGGATATATCATCTTCAAAAGAAACAAGCCACCGCCATCACATTAAAAAGACTGTCATTTGAAGCACACCCAAACACGGTCATAGGCTCATAGCACATCCAAAGGCTAGGAGTGTATTTAACCCATGTTCTATTGACATTTCAAATCATGGTGCACAAAAAAATTACACTTGTTGAAATGTTTGTTAAGGTATGCACATTCAAAGCATTGATATATAGTAGAGTCATAGTGCACGTGTTCTGTACAAATTACAAGCTGGATTGCAAGTAGCACATATTCGTGAAAAATTCGTGATAAACCTTTCGCGAGATTTAGCATTTTTGATCTAATAAAACCTCTCAAATTCATCATATCAAAACTAAAATTTATTTGTGCATATAAACATGCATAAAATCTGCAAGGTGCAAATAATTGACAGATTGTTACATATAAAATAAACTACTCCTTCCGTTCCTTTTTATAAGAAACAATTTATTTTTTAGGTTCATTCAATAATTGATGTATTTGGTCTATATTATAGTTTAAATACATTTATTATTGAATGAATTTAAAAAGACAACTGTCTCTTATAAAAAGGAACGGATGGAGTAATATTTTATAGAAATACAATGCTTATATTTTGGAAATACTTATGGGTTTTAAACATTTTATCATATTGTAACATAAAAAGTTCTTTCAACATATATAAATAAAATCAGCAACGAATGTAGTGCAAATAATTAACGGATTTTTACATATAAAATAAGAGAAAAAGATATATGCATCAACAGTGTAAAATATTTTTACACAGTCAACCAATACCAACCATGCTTTCCGCCACGTCACTCCACTACATCCCACCTTCTTAATATGACATGGCAAAATGATGATTTTTTATTTGTTGATCGTGTAAAACTATTTTACACTATCAATGCATCTCCATTAAACTCATAAAATAAACTAATAATTTGTAAAATTATTACATTATCGGATCGGTGTGAATGCACCAGTAGTTTTGCTAGTTACATAAATTAGTGGGGACAACATCCACTATTATTTTTGAGAGAATAATCCAACAAACATTATTAAACTTTATTCTCATGAACAAACACATCAATACGACTACTCAGTCTCATCCTAAGCTTTGGGGCTGCATATAATTCATTAACATAAATAAGTAGAAAATATGGGGTACGATAAGTTAGAAATCACTTCAAGTAGTATAACAATTTCAATGGATTTCAAACAAGCACAAAAATACATTTTAAAAAACAATCCATCTAAGGTGTACATTTAAAAAAAAATAACACTTTGGGGTGAAATTAAGTACACATCACACATTTACTACTATGATATATCAAAGTACCACTATGAGTAATTAGGGTTTCTATACTAAACACCTCCTAGCCTAGACTAAGATAACAAAAATAAAAATCACCCTATAACCTTTCACAAACTACGTACTTCATAAGCAAAGTATCACCATAACACCACCCTCAACTCTCTTGAATATGGTGACGCATCTCAGTCTTATTTGTGATAAAATTTTAACGGATTTAAAATTGTGATTCAATTGATGTATTTGGTCTATATTATAGTTTAAATACATTTATTATTGAATGAATTTAAAAAGACAACTGTCTCTTATAAAAAGGAACGGATGGAGTAATATTTTATAGAAATACAATGCTTATATTTTGGAAATACTTATGGGTTTTAAACATTTTATCATATTGTAACATAAAAAGTTCTTTCAACATATATAAATAAAATCAGCAACGAATGTAGTGCAAATAATTAACGGATTTTTACATATAAAATAAGAGAAAAAGATATATGCATCAACAGTGTAAAATATTTTTACACAGTCAACCAATACCAACCATGCTTTCCGCCACGTCACTCCACTACATCCCACCTTCTTAATATGACATGGCAAAATGATGATTTTTTATTTGTTGATCGTGTAAAACTATTTTACACTATCAATGCATCTCCATTAAACTCATAAAATAAACTAATAATTTGTAAAATTATTACATTATCGGATCGGTGTGAATGCACCAGTAGTTTTGCTAGTTACATAAATTAGTGGGGACAACATCCACTATTATTTTTGAGAGAATAATCCAACAAACATTATTAAACTTTATTCTCATGAACAAACACATCAATACGACTACTCAGTCTCATCCTAAGCTTTGGGGCTGCATATAATTCATTAACATAAATAAGTAGAAAATATGGGGTACGATAAGTTAGAAATCACTTCAAGTAGTATAACAATTTCAATGGATTTCAAACAAGCACAAAAATACATTTTAAAAAACAATCCATCTAAGGTGTACATTTAAAAAAAAATAACACTTTGGGGTGAAATTAAGTACACATCACACATTTACTACTATGATATATCAAAGTACCACTATGAGTAATTAGGGTTTCTATACTAAACACCTCCTAGCCTAGACTAAGATAACAAAAATAAAAATCACCCTATAACCTTTCACAAACTACGTACTTCATAAGCAAAGTATCACCATAACACCACCCTCAACTCTCTTGAATATGGTGACGCATCTCAGTCTTATTTGTGATAAAATTTTAACGGATTTAAAATTGTGATTCAATTCTTTTCTGACTACCTATTCTCTCTCTCTCCCCCCCCCCCCCCCCCCCCATAGTAACCACTAACAATTTGGATTTGACTTATTTTTGAGCTTATGAAAATAGCTTATGCACGTTTGGATTGGTATGAGTGAAAGGGTAGAATTGGAAATTTCCACAACTGTTTATGCAATACATGCAACAGAATTAGGTTCCCCATAGAAAAATTAGGGATTCGGAACTTAAATTAATCAAGTACGATGATTAACAAATAGAAAAATTAAATTGAGATGGAATAGGAGTCCCTAATGCTTAACCGTGTGTTTGAAGTGTTAGAATAATATAAAACCATTGATATACATATTCTAACAACTTAAGCTTTTGGGATAATCGGGTATTTGACATGGTATCAGAGTTTCTTTACTAAGTGGTCTATAGTTCGATCCTCACTCCCCTCACTTTCTAATTAAAAAGTGGAATTTAATCATATGGTAGGTGAACCTATACATTATTCACGCTTCAAACCCAAGTGGGCTCTTGCGTGAGGGGGCGTGTTAGAATAATATAAAACCATTGATATACATATCCTAACAGCTTAAGCTTTTGGGATAATCGGTTATTTGACATGAAGCATGATTTTAAGCTATTTAATAATGCTGTAATAATGAATTGGGGCTGAATTGGTTTAAAAATATTTTGGATATGAAAATTAAATGAAAGCAATTTTTGTCTGTCATGACTCGAGTCAAAGAGTCTTGTGATTCAAGTCATGCAGTTTTGGATGTGCATAAAATCAATTTGGCAGGTTTTGAATCGAGTCAGGGTTCCTTTAGACTCGAATCATGCTCATAAACAAAATTTATGAAGCCTGACTTGAGTCACGACTCCCTCTGACTTGAATCCTGCTGTGAAAAATTGTTCAAAACCTCCTTTTTAAGGGCCAATTGATTAGTAACACGCTTAAGAAAATCATAGGACTTCTAATCATATTTTTAGCATTAAAAATGCTTAGATTATGTGATTGAGAAATTAGAAATCATCGACTTGTGAGATTAGAATACCTTAATGAAAATGTAGACAGTTGATCACTGAAATAAAACTTGTATATGGAAAACAAATTCTTACTTGTTATTAAAAACTAAAGATCGTGGCTAGTGAACAATTGTTATGTTTCAAATTATGGGCATTTCTAATTGGTTGTATTGCGAAGGCACCTATAGACTAATATTTCGACAGTCTATATTTGGTTGGGTTTCTTATTATGGAATCCACACGATATGTAGTTGTGATCCCCCAGCACTAGTTAGTTATGTCCGGTGATCTTTCTTGTGTCAATTTTGGTGGGATAGTCCATACAAAGTTGAAAAAAATCTAACTTTAAACGGGGCCCCCGCAAGTGGACAGTTGGATTGGTCCCTTCAAATTAGTCGGTTCTTAAACCGAATACCAAGTTTTCAAAAAATAAAAAGTTATGTCCAGTGGCAGAGCTAGATTGTTCCTTTAGGAAGAGCCGTGTTTGTAAAAAAAAATGCATAGAAGGTCATGCCGGCCTTCCAAAGGCCTACTCAACTCTGGCCGTTGTTGAAAATTTATGGTTTTTATAAAATGTATGCTCCGAAATATTCCTATTTACTAATATGTTATTAGATGGTAGTTGTAACAAGACATTCTCAAGATAACACCCCAAAGTGTAAAACTCAATCATTTGCTCTCGTCTCTTGAGCTCTATTATTCAATAATAATCTTCTTAGATTATAATCAATCATGTAGGTCATATTTATCCTTAAAAATATCTATATTGTTAATTTCCCAACAATAGATAAATTATAACAAATTAAGATTTTATAATATACTGTATTAAATATGCTTCTTCATTATAGGTCTTTGAATTTTGTTGCATTCATTGAATTATATCATTTATGAATATAAGAGAAATTATAAGAGTAACAATATTATGATAAGGAAAGGAAATAGAAGGTAATAATAGAAAAATAAACTTACTTTATCCGGGCTACACATCTACCATCCAAGCACGCCATGTCTCTAGGAATAGCAAATATGTATTTTGCATAGCAATCGTCTTTATCTTCACAATCCGCTGTAATGTACGATAAGAATATGGAAATATTATTAAAATTGATGAAAAATTATGTATAAAATAAACAAAAAATAGTATGAGAATGAGCTTACGATCACCAACTGCTACAATGATAAAAATGGAAACAAAAAGGATAACAATATAAGCAAATTTGAGAGTTTGAGCCATTTTTTTTCACCTTTACATGTAAATATAGCTAGACTGGTTTGATCACTTTATATAGTAAAAACTTTTTGTTATGTATACATCAATTAAGCAACTTTTTATGATTATTTTATTGCTATAAGTCATTTTTAAAAAATTTGAATAATTATTAAATGTCTCTAAAGTACACATGAATAATAATTGTTCCTTTAGCTCATAGAATATATATTGTAAAATAATTTTTCTTGTAATCATAGAGTTTATTTTTTGTTTTACCAAACCTTTCATTATTTTTTTATTATTTTTCTTGTATATCCTTTCATTGCAGAGAAAGGAAAACCAAAATTATTTTATGTAGGGTAAACATGTTTTTACCTCCCTGCAAAGTAAGCGAATTTTGTTTTACCCTCCTATAAAAAATTTCTTTAAGATTTTCCTCTTGCAAAATAATTTTTTTTGGTTTACCCTTGGATGCACTTTTTAAATCGGTTATTTTGTTCAACCGATTTAAAAAGTGTTGTTTTTTAAATCGGTTTTTTCTTTTCAACCGATTTAAAAAGTGCACTCAAGGGGGAAAACCAAAAAAAATATTTTGCAAGGGGGAAATTTTAAAGAATTTTTTTATAGGGGGGTAAAGTAAAACTCACCTACTTTGCAGGGGGTAAAAACTTATTAACTCTTTTATGTATTGGAAATGTCTCTTGCATTTGAATCTTATGGTTAAGTAAAATATGGTTAGAAGGAGAGATTCCGTTAATTAAATATTTCCACTCAAATTCTCTTGTTGAGTGATAGCAAAACCGCAGGCACACATAGAATTCATTTTTGTTTTAAACCTTTTGTCATTAATTTTTTATTTCTTGTTTAGCCATTCATTATAGAGAGAGGAAAATCAAAATTATATTAAGTATTTGAATTTGTGTAACTCAACCCACATATCTTGAATGTCTCACGTTTAAATGTTGTTGTTAAGTAAAATATGGTTAGAATGAGAAACCTCATTAAATATTTCCACTAATATTTTCTTGTTGGGTGATAGCAAAACCGCAAGCACATTAACGTTTAAATGCACTTTTGGCCCCTCAAGTTTGTCAATTGTGCAATTTTTGTCTCCTTACTTTTAATTGTGCAAATTTAGTCCCCCACATTTAGCCCCTTTTGCATTTCATGACCCCTTATACCAATTTTGACCCATTTTAACTTAAAATTTGTTGATGTGGCAGTTTTATACTCATGTGTTATTGCTATTGGCCACAGTGGAAAGTGGTGAGAATTCATCAAAAGAAGCAATTCATAATTCATTCACATCAAAAGAAGCTTCACAATCAAAGTAAAATTGGAAACAATAAATAAAATTTAACCTCATGAACCTGGATTTTGAATCTTGGTTGAAGGTTGAACAAAGTTGAAAGATGAATATCGGCGAAAAACGAATCTGAAACTTGATTGAAGGAAGCAGAACCTGAATATTTGAACGAAGATTGAAATTTCAGAAACCTAATTACCAAATTTCAAAATCATATATACTAAAATAAGTGAACCTAATTACAAAATTTAACCAAATGAACCTGAATTATGAAGATTGAATTAGCTGGAGCTTGGAGAAGGTTGAACGAAGGTGGAATCGAGAATGAATTTGAAGCTTTAAGGTCGATGATGAAGAATGAATCTAGAGCTTGAAGGTGAAATCAAAGTACAAATCTGAAGGTTGATGAATTGAACCATCACTTGTTGAATCACTTGTTGAACCATCACTCGTTGAACCATCCTGCAATCACTGAATTATATCCTTCTCATCACAAATACTCATTGAAGTTTTGTGTGTGAAAAAAAAGAGGGAAGTACCGGAAATAAGAGGGAAAATCTATGTGTTGCAGTCCACGACGGTTTGCATCAAAAGGTCGCCAACCCTCAATCTAAAATAGCGGCGACGGTTGTTACCAAACTGCCGCTATCATTATGTCGCGATTCCTCAATTTTTTTATAATGGTACCATGATGAATAACATTTCACTACTAGAAAAAGTTGAAATACCGACGGAATTTAGAGACGGAATATATTTCTTCTCTAATAGAGATGGAATTAGAGACAGAAAAAGCAGTTAGAGACAGATATATTTATTTTAGAGACAGATATTTTCATTTTAGAGATAGATTTTGTCCGTCTCTAATAGTTCAGAGACGAGGAAATTACTGACAGCATCAAATTCGTCTCTACCATGCTTAGTGACAGAATATTTGCATTTTATAGAGACAGATTTTGTCCATCGGTATTTAAAATTTTTCTAGTAGTATTTGTCCCTTTAGTTTATACAATATATCTCAGCAAATAACTTTGTTTGTAATTATAATTTATTTTATCAACCTTTCATTATTGTTTTTTATTTCTTATCTATCCTTTTAGAATAGAAGAGGGGACGCGTCTTGAAGGTCTCATCTTTGTATTTTGTAGTTAAATAAAATATGGTTAGAAGGTGAAAATTGTTGTTATAAGGTAATATAACTCATTTATTAATGAATAATCTTAACAATAGAATCTTATTGGTAATGTAGCGGATGTTATAAAAATAGAATTTTTTATCGGTTGAGTTGTATAAATATATTTGTGTTCTAAAAGAATTTGTATTATTTTGTAAGATTGGTATTTTTTGGTAATGGAATGTGACACCAAAATTTAATTATAATCAATTTGCAATGTCATATTTTATTATTTTTTCCCTAAATGATTTAAGAGATTTTTAAAAAAGAAATTGGCAGCTGACCTACCGGGGCTCAGGTAATGTTTTTTTCAGCCTATTTTTCACCCGGACTTAGCTCAAGCCAATGTAGCCCGCAACCCGTACGTGCCGGCCCGAAACAGGCCAGGTAGGCCGTTTTAACAGCTGCAACAACGTCTAGCTCAAACTCATGTGGAGGTGGGGTGGGACAGGGATATCCGAACCTTGTTGGATATGAGTTTGAGATTCTACTTTTCATCCCCATTTAAAATTTGGATGGATATAGGGATACTTGAATTTTAAAAGTTTGGGTTTGGAGAGAAGAAAAACTGGTCCCTGCCACTATAACAACCTCTAGTTCTGATTGATTTTATTTATGAAAATCAACTAATTTATTTTTAGAGGCGTGTTATTCTATTTCAAATTAATCGCCACACAATATAAATATAAAGTAGCGGAAATAAAAAATTTAACAACCAAATATAGGTCTTAAAATCTGAATTGAAATTACGGAAGCAATTAACATAATTCGATGGTTTTAAATAAAAATAACAACTGAAAATTAAAAGTGACTTTTTCCCCAAGACTTCTTATCCAGAGCGACTCATTATTGAAAGCAGACAACTTCTAGTGCCATCCTCAAGACTCGAGTGCTAAGTCTGGTCTACCTGAAAGTCTACGATTGCACGTCGTAGGGCCAAACCAAAACGAGGGTGAGATGAATTCACAAAATAAAATAGATAACAATGCAATCAGAATAAAACATCAATAGACATCGTCACTGGACAATCAAACATGTACAAATATTAACAAATAACTCATTAAAACAACAACAACAACAACAACAAAACTCGATACTTAAATTCATAATTTCTCAACGTAATTGAAATGCATTCTCAACGTAATTCTCAATGTAATTTCCTCAACGTAATGACTCGACTTATGAGACATTTAGACCAATTACAGTTATCATAACTCAACGTAATTTAATTTCAACTCAATTTAAACTATGACACCAAATATCTCGACGCAAATAAACATCGTCGCCAAACGACGGACTCGGTCAACTGTTTTTCCTATGTAATAAAAATATACTCCATTAGTTTCTAGACCCTCACATCCGAAAGTGTGTGCATGTTGTTAGCGCAGCCACTAAACACAGAACACGGATCCACACAGATCTATAAGCACTCAGAGCAGATCCACACAGTTCTATACTCACACAGAACAGATCCACAAAGTTCTATAAGCACTCAGAGCAGATCCACACAGTTCTATACTCACACAGAACAGATCCACAAAGTTCTATAAGCACTAAACACTGTTGTGTGCACAAGAGAAGATGATAACACAATGAAACTTGTTTCTCAAGCAAGATGAACAAACTTGATGAATAATAGAAACTAAGGAAAGAAAATTTTTATTCATCCACACTTTGGGCCAAGTAAAAGAGTATTACAAATGATACACACTTTGTGTATTTATAAGAGTTACTTGAGCTACAAGTAACTAACTATTGGCCTAACTAACTAACTACACTTAACTTGGTAGTTAAGTAACTAATTAACTACCTAAGACAAAACAAAACTAACTACCTTAATCACTTTGAATTATCACATTCCATCACTCCCTCTTAATTTCAAAGTGACTAAGCAAAGATAAGTCCAAGTTTCTTTCTCAAAAATTCAAATCTGTCCAGTTTGACAGCTTTGGTGAAACCATCTGCAAACTGGATTTTTGTAGGGCAATACACTACCTCAATGTTTCCATTCACCACCTGTTCTCTAATGAAATGGAATCTAGTTTCAATGTGCTTACTTCTCCCATGTGAGATTGGGTTTTTAGCAAGACTAATTGCAGATTTGTTGTCTATCATAAGCTTCAATGGTTTCTGCACTTCACACTTTAATTCCTTTAGCACTGAATCTAACCATATCATTTGGCAAGTAGCAAATGTTCCAGCTATGTATTCAGCCTCACAAGTTGACAGAGCAGTCACTGGCTGTTTCTTTGTGCTCCAAGCAACAGCAACATTATTAAAGATCATGACATATCCAGAAGTACTTCTTCTATCAGTTTTGTCTCCACCCCAATCTGAATCTGAGTAACTTTTTAACTCTGCACTATCATCATTTGATCCAGTAGGAAACAATAAACCAAGCTTCAAAGTACCTTTCACATACCTAAGAATTCTTTTAGCCGCAGTCATATGAGATTTCTTAGGACTGTTCATAAATTTGCTAATTACACTCACAGCATAGCAAATATCTGGTCTGCTATTGCACAGATACCTCAAAGAGCCTATCATTTGCCTGAATAATGTAGGATCTACTCCCTCTTCATCTGCACATTCATCTAGCTTCACATTTGTATCTGATGGATTTGAAATAGGCTTACAGTCAGTCATTTCAAATTTTTCAAGTATCTCACCTATATATTTCTGTTGATGCATCACTATACCACCCTTTCTTTTTACAAACTCCATTCCTAAGAAGAATGAAAGCTCACCCAGATCAGACATTTCAAATTCTCTTTTGAGTTTGTCTTTCATTTTATCAATTTCTGCAGTTTTACTACCAGTTATAAACAAATCATCTACATACAGACATATGATGATAATTTCTTCATCTTTTGAGTTCTGCACATACACACCAAACTCTACTGCACATTTTTTAAAACCAATTTGAATCAGAAAATCATCAATTCTTTTATTCCATGCTCTTGGTGCCTGCTTCAAGCCATATAGAGCTTTATATAGTTTGTACACCATATTCTCCTTTCCTTTAATTTCAAAACCTGGAGGTTGTGACACAAACACTTCCTCTTCAAGGGGACCATTTAGAAATGCTGATTTAACATCTAAGTGATATAGCAACCATTTGTTCTTGCAAGCCAGAGCTACTACCAGTCTTACAGTTTCAATTCTAGCTACTGGGGCAAACACCTCATTGTAATCAATACCATGTTTTTGCAAGAATCCTCTAGCTACTAACCTTGCTTTATGTTTTGAAATTGTGCCATCAGGGTTTAGCTTCACTTTGAACACCCATTTCACATCTATCTTCTTTTTCTTGTCTGGCAAGGCAACTAGCTTCCATGTCTGATTTTTCTCTATTGACCTCAGTTCTTCTTCCATGGCCTTCTTCCACACTTTATTCTTCAAGGCCTCATTGAGATTAATAGGTTCAGCATCAGCTAGTAAGGCAAAATGAATTAAGTCACCTTCATCATTAACTGCATTGTCAGAAGTTACAACATGATCATTCAATCTACTTGAAGCATTTCTGACTCTCTGAGGTAATTGCCTTATCACAGGTGGGGATACAACTCCCTCATTCTCTTCATCACTGTCAGGGACTACATCCTCATTTTCATTTGCTAAATCATCTCCTGCTACTTCATTTTCTGATTCATCACTTGATTCAGGAAATATATAGCTTTTCTCACTGCTATATGTAGTCTCATTGTCCCATTTCCATTGTTCATTTTCATTCACTATCACATCTCTGCTGATATGAACTTTATTTGTCACAGGATCATATAGCTTGTAAGCACCTGTTGGATGATAGCCTATCAAAATCATGATCTCACTCTTATCTTCCAGTTTAGTTCTTCTAGCATCTGGCACATGCTTGTAACACAGTGAACCAAACACTTTTAGATGCTTCACACTAGGTTTTCTTCCATACCAAGCTTCTTCAGGCACTAGTTTCAGCTTCTTGGTTGGGCACTTGTTCAGAATGTAAGCAGCAGTAGTGACTGCTTCACCCCAGAACTTGTGAGGAAGTGATTTCTGCTTGATCATACTCCTAGCCATGTTCAGCAGTGTTCTATTTCTCCTTTCTGCTAAACCATTGTGTTGTGGTGTGTAGGGAGCTGTGACCTCATGAGATATGCCCTGACTTCTGCAAAAATCTTCAAACTCATTTGAAGTGTATTCACCTCCACCATCTGTCCTTAAAATTTTAATTGATTTCTCACTCTCCTTCTCAATTAAAACTTTAAGATTTTTAAACACTGATAAAGCCTCACTTTTAAACTTTATAGTGAATAGCCACATCATTCTGGTGAATTCATCTACAAAGGTAATGAAGTACTTGCTTCCTCCCAATGATGGCACTTCAAAGGGTCCACAAATATCTGAATGAATCACTTCCAGAGCTGCACAAGACCTCTTTGTAATCTCCTTCACAAATGACAATCTACTTTGCTTACTCTTCATACAGATATCACAAATTGCATGTTTCATGTTGATTTTTGGCAAACCAGACACTAACTCCTTAGAATTCAACTCACTTAGACTTCTAAAATTTAAGTGTCCATATCTTTTATGCCATAGTGCCTCAGTATCTTCATTCATAGTAGTAGACATGCACATCATATCTACACTTGAGATTTTGCATTTGTAGGTCCTGTTCTTTGACAAATTACACATCAGAATTAAGTTCTTCATTTTGTCGAACAGCTTCAGTGCACTAGTTTCCATAGTCACTGAGAATCCTTTCTCCACTAATTGACCTATACTGAGCAAGTTACAACTCATATCTGGCACATAGAATACATCAGAGATAATCACTTTACCTCCCTTCTTGCTTTTGATCACAATGTTGCCAGTACCTTCTGCTGCAAGTTTCCTGCCATCAGCTAACCTTATGCTTGATTTCTTGCTTGCATCAAAATTTGTTAACCACTCTCTATGTGCAGTCATATGATTTGAACACCCTGAGTCCAAATACCAATCTTCATTTTGAGCATTTTCATCACAAGTTGTGGCCATCATTAACACAGCATTTGCATCACCATCTTCAGTGGCCATATTAGCACCTTGTTGATCTTTAAGCCGACACTCATTTGCAAAGTGGCCAAATTTATCACAGTTATAGCATTTGATCTTACTCTTAATAAATTTCTTCTTGCCTTGACTCTTGACAGAACCTCCTCCTGTTGAGGATTCAGTTTTGTCTTCAATCTTGATCTTTGAATCTTTTGACCAGTTTGATCTACCTTTGCCCTTGTTCTTGTGGTTCTTGCCATCTTTCCCACCAGATTGAGCCTGCATTGCTTGTTGAGTTGTTCTTTCAGAGCTTCTGTTGACTAGTTTGATCTCATGTGCTTCCAAAGAACTCTGCAGATCTTCTATTCTCATAGTACTCATATCCTTAGTTTCTTCTATGGCTACCACTATGAAGTCAAATTTCTGATTTAAAGATCTCAACACTTTCTCCACCACCATTTGATCAGTGACATTCTCTCCACAATTTTGCATTTGGTGTACAATTGCAAGAAGCTTTGAGAAGTAATCACTAACCTTCTGATCTTCCTCCATTTGTAACATCTCATATTGTTTTCTGAAGGATTGAAGCTTCACTTTCTTTACTCTTTCACCACCTTCATGATAACTAGCAAGAATATCCCAAGCTTCCTTTGATTTTGTAGCTTTTGCAATTTTCTCAAAGTGTTGAGAATCAACATTCTGTTGTATGTAGAACAAGGCCTTACAATCTTTCTTCTTGGTTTCTTTGAATGCATTTCTCTGTGCATCATTTGGATTCTCTGCTAAATCTTCATAGCCATTCAGCACCACATCATAACAATCTTGTGCTCCAAACAACGATTTCATCACTGCACTCCACCTATCCCAGTTCTTCCCATCAAGAACCAGAATATTTGTACCAAAACCATTTGTGTTCATCTTGTTATCTATGAAGAAATTCACACACAGTTTTCTTGAAGAAATTCACACAATTTCTTGAAGAAAATCACACTCCTCACTCAAGTGTTTCCCTTTAATGAATTCCCCTCACATTCACTCGTGTTTCCCTTTTATCTTTAACCGGAGCTCTAAATACCAATTTGTTAGCGCAGCCACTAAACACAGAACACAGATCCACTCAGAGCAGATCCACACAGTTCTATACTCACACAGAACAGATCCACAAAGTTCTATAAGCACTCAGAGCATATCCACACAGTTTTATACTCACACAGAACAGATCCACAAAGTTCTATAAGCACTAAACACTGTTGTGTGCACAAGAGAAGATGATAACACAATGAAACTTGTTTCTCAAGCAAGATGAACAAACTTGATGAATAATAGAAACTAAGGAAAGAAAATTTTTATTCATCCACACTTTGGGCCAAGTAAAAGAGTATTACAAATGATACACACTTTGTGTATTTATAAGAGTTACTTGAGCTACAAGTAACTAACTATTGGCCTAACTAACTAACTACACTTAACTTGGTAGTTAAGTAACTAATTAACTACCTAAGACAAAACAAAACTAACTACCTTAATCACTTTGAATTATCACATTCCATCACATGTAACTTACTATAACCTGTTATAATCATATGTACAATTCAAAATTCAGATTCAAAATTCAATATGATCGATCGTGGCTAGTGAACAATTGTTATCTTTCAAATTATGAAGACTTAGCTAATTGTATTGCGAAGGCACCTTTAAATTTATGGTTTTTATAAAATGTCTGTTCCGAAATATATTCCTCTAAACTTACTGCTTAGGACTTCAAATTTTAATTTTTGAACTCTATAATGTTAAGAAGTCTCACATCAATTGCGAGATTGTCTGAATGTGTTTATAAAATAGAGGCAATACTTACCCTACAAAACAAGTTTGTAAGATGAGGATTACTCTGGCAAATCAAAGTGCCACCACTGCCAATAATAATCTTAACATATAACTCAATAATAATCTTATTAGATGATAATAAATCCATCATGTAGGTCATATTTATCCTTAAAAATGTCTATATTGTTAATTCCCCAACAAACAAGTTAGGCTCATACTTATTTTTAATAATTTCTAACATGGTATCAGAGCCTCTCGAATCATTTCATTGGACTACCCGTTATTTGGGTAAACCCATTATTGTTAGTCCACGTTTCAGCTTGTTTAGTTCTGGACGTGGAGGGTGTGGTTAAATGTTTCACATCGGATATGAGATGACCTTGACAAGTGTTTAATTATTAGCAAGTGGTAGTCCTCCCCTTACAAGCCGATTTTGTGAGGTTGAGTTAGACTTATATTTATTTCTAATAATTTCTAACATGTATAATATACTGTATTAAATATGCTTCTTCGTAATAGATCTTTGATTTCTGTTGCATTCATTGGATTATTCCTTTTAATCATTTATTTATATAAGCGAAGTTATAAGAGTAACAATATTATGATAAGCAAAGGTAATAATAATAGAAAAATATGACGTACTTTATTGGGCTTACACAAAGACGGATCAGGATCCACTGCAGTTGAAAGTTCCTGCAGTTTCATAAAGTCATGCATTTATAACAAAATCAATTTTTTTATTTGTTTCTTTGAAAAAATTGTGTTCTCTCTCTTACCCAAAATTCAATTTCAGGGAATCCATTTCCCACAAAGACCATTCAAGCACTTCATTGTTTCAGAAATAGCAACTACGTATTTTTTATAGCAATCTTCATCAGTAGCACACTCTGTAATGCACAATAAGAATAAGGAAATATTATTAAAATTGATGAAAGATTGTGTATAAAATAAACAAAAAAAGTAATACGAGAATGAGCTTACCACCAACGAGGCAACGACTACAACGATAAAAAGGGAAACAAAAAGGATAACATAAGCAAACTTGAGAGTTTGATCCATTTTTTTTTTACCTATGCATGTAAGAAATATAAATTGGTTTGATCACTTTATATAGTAAAAACCTTGAGTTATGTTTACATCAATTAAGTAGTTTTTGATGATTACATTGTTGCTATAGTCATTCTTTAAAATTCTAATTATAACTATTAAATGTCTCTAAAATACACTAATGAATAATGATTGTCTCTTTAGCTCGTATAGAACATACTCCCTCCGGCCATTTTTTTAAGCAAAGATTCCACTTTGCACGTTTATTAAGAAACTTACTTTTTGCCTAATTTTATGTTAAATTTTTATTGTGGTTCCTAAAATAACCTTATAGCAGTCCATCAACAACTAGGTACTGCAAGTAATAATCACTAACATTTATTGAAGCATGCATTCTTTTCATATTCCCAAGTCTCCTCCTGCAATCAGATCCATCTATGCTTTCTTACACAAATAACACTACTTTTCCAATAAGAAAACTTGTGTGCTTTCTATGCTAAAAAATTTACATGTCCCGCCAATTTTTTTGATTGAAATTGAAATTGAACTTTGTCTCTTTATTGATTGATTAAACTTCTGGTTTACCGAAAACCTTTTCTATAAATTGCAAATAAAACAAGCCTCGCTTATAAGTAGTTGAAGATCATATACTTGGATTGGATATAGACAATGCCTCTTAATATTGATTTGAATGATGATCCTCCTGAAATTAGTTTGTTTGCTATTGACTTAAATATGTTTCAATCGTATGAAGATGTTGCTGACATGAATGCGTATGAAGAAAAAGCTTTTGTTGACATGAATTTGTATCCACCATATGAAGAAGAAGCTGTTAATGGCATGAATGTGTATGAAGAAGATGTTGACATGGATATGTATCCATTATATGAAGAAGCTGTCAATGACAACAACAGGTAGTATATAGGTTAGCATGGGAAGTTGTAAAGGTGGAGTATAAGAAACCGTGTGATTATTAATTTTTCAGCATGCTTAATACAGGTAGCTACAGTATAGGAATATAGGCAGTATTTAGTAAATGAATAAATGTATTGTAGGGGTATTTTTGGAAGAAAAAAATTAAATAGAGTTGAATGTGTTGACTTTTGCTTATATTTGAGGCCAAAAATTTTTGTTGACTTTTGCTTATAAATGTGGCCGGAGGGAGTATATCGCAAAACAACTTTACTTGTAATCATTGAGTTCATTTTTGTTTTACAGCAATGCTATATACAGCGAAAGGCTGTTTCGCGAAATTCACGAAGTGGAGGGACCCACTTCTTTTTTTTTCTTTTTTAATGTTCATCGTGACCCACCTTTTTTATATTAAAATAAATAAATAAAAGTATTGCCAAACTTGCGGTGTAAGACCAAAAAAACTCCATTTTTACATCTGTGAAGTTGTGGTAAGAGAGAGAAAAAAAACTCCATTGTTTGCTGTGATAGAAACAGAGCAAAAAACTATATGACTCAAAGAGCACTAAGAACATGTTCAACATATTTGCCAAGTAAATCCACTCCGGTAAATTGACTCATCACCCAAGCACTATCACTCATCACCCATTGCTCATCAACAAACCTTTATGCAATTAGGTAATGCTATTGCAATCTTAATACCTTGCATGCTGCTATGTAAATGAAATCAATTGTGATTTTGAAATTTGATATTGAAACAGAGGAACAACAATGACAAAGGATCAACAGACGAAAAAAAGGGTAAAGGACGACAACAAATGGAGGTAAGAGGAACAACAGTATACGATTTGTTTTGGTAAAAGTATAAAATTCAATTGAGAAAAATAGAAAGGTGTTTGAGAGGATAATAGAAAGAGACATCGATACATGAGTTTGAGAGAAAAACAATTAGAGAGAGCAGCACAAACCAACCAAAAATTTGAGACAGAAGTTTGAAAGAATAGAGAAGGGGGCGGTGTTGTTCTTGTAGCGGTGGTGAATGATGAAGGAGGTAAGAGAAAAAACAGAATTAATTATTTCCATAAATAATACAATAATTATTTCCATAATAATGCAAGTGGGTGTGTCAGGTCATTCGTGGGTGATTCGTGAGAGAAATTTCACTGTAAGAAGCATTTCTCATTATTTTATGTATTGGAAATGTCTCCCGCATTTGAATCTTGTGGTTAAGTAAAATATAGAATGAGAGATCCCATTAAATATTTCCACTAAAATTCTTTTGTTGTGTGATAGCAAAACCGCAAGCACACAAAATAACTTTGCATGAAACTATAGAGTTCATTTTTGTTTTACCAACCTTTTATCATTTATTTTTTATTTCTTGTCTAGCCTTTCCTTATAAAGAGAGGAAAATCAAAATAATTATATCTTGAATGTGTCACATTAAATTTTTGTGGTTAGGTAAAATATGGTTAGAATGAGAGACCTCATTAAATATTTCCACTAAAATTTTCTTGTTAGCAAAACCGCATGCAAACAAAATAACTTTAATTAGAGAGTTCATTTTTGCTTTTCCAACCTTTCATTTTTTTTATTTCTTGTTCATTATAGAGAGAGGAAAATTAAAATTATTTTTATGTATTGGAATTTGTGTATTTCGACCCATATATTTTAAATGTCTCACGTTTGAATCTTGTGGTTAAGTAAAATATGGTTAGAACGAGAGACCACATTAAAGATTTCCAATAATATTCTCTTGTCGAGTGATAGCAAAATCGTAAGCATACGGTTCTATCGTGGTAATAAAGTATCGATCTCACAAAGGTAAGATTTAAAACTAGATTGATGATGAGAAATTGAAAAGTCAAGATAATATCCAGCTAGCTAGAAGGCTGTCACGGCTCGTGCCCTTATGCTATGGCCATAGAAGCAAAGTCAGAGACCACCATTACGTGTTTAAAAACTTGTCAAGGCCCGTGTTGGGACAAGCACAACCGTTGATTACTGTTCCTCTCGTCATGCTTAATAGCACTAAAAGATGCATAATACTCCCTCCGTCCCATTTTAAATGACCTTTTTTTGACTTAGTGTACTATTTATTTGACTTGCTTTGACCTTATTTTTCTACTAATATATACATGCAAATATTAGCATATGAGATGTTGTTTGATTTGTCTCGACGAATACTTTCAAAATATACCATTTTTATAATTTTTAATAATAGATAATTAGAAATATTAACGATTAAAGTTGTGCATTGGCAAACGTGTCAGTGGTCAAACAGGTCATTTATTTTGGGACAGAGGGAGTATTTTGTAGTATTTCATTTAAATAAATTAAGCTTTTATTTTAAGTTTATTAGAACTATTTATTTCTTTTTCTTTATTTATATTTTTAGGACATAATGCTTAAAATATGGAAGTAAAAAAAAATTTGCATTTTATAGTGCCACAGTGACCAAGACTAAATTTATGGTAGGGGAAGGTCTTCTGTAATGAAGAGAATGTAAAAAATCAATGTAAATCAAGTTTCGTCGTAGCTAAAGGTCAAGAAAACTATCACTAAAACTTGAGAAATTGAAAAGTCAAGACAATATCAAGCTAGAAGGCGGTCACGGCCCGGCCTTGTGCTCTGGCCATAAAAGTGAAGTCAGAGACCACCATTACGAGTTTAAGATTGTTACTTTTGCCATTCTATGTGTTACTCACGCGTCCTTTCAAATGACCAAAATATCTTTCCATGACTTATGTTACGGATGTAGGAAAAGTGAGTAATTTTGAAAAATAATATCCGCTACTTAAGTCATGGATATTATACTTATAAGATGTTTTTGGAGGTGTCCGTAGCACGAGTCACAGACAGAAGTATTTTGATCATTTCGTAGGATCCGCCCCAAAAATTATAAAATGGCAAAAATAATAATCGGTGTTTAAATGCTTATCAAGGCCCGTGTTGGGACAAGCAAGGCCGTGGCAAACCCAATAGCAAAAATCGATATTTTTTGTCTTTTATGTCCCGAAGGACATTTTCACGAAACATCACGATTACTACCATTTTTCATAATTTCTTAAATGATTATGTCAAGTTTTTATTTTTTATTAAAATAGAAAATAAGGCATTGGCAGTAATTATCATCAACAGTTCGCCGCTCCAGTTCCAAACCTGTAAACCCAAAGCAAACAAAATAATCTTGAAACCCAAAAAAATCTGCTCTATGTACTCATGTTTTCCCCTGCTAAATCAAAACATTTGTTCCCATCGAATTTGTATTTGTAAAGCTATGAGTGCTTCATCCCCACCAACCAAGCCAAGCCACCGTTGGAGGGGTTAATTTTGCATGAAACTCAGTTGTCGGAACTCAGCGAATGGACTGAAATTGAGAAGTTGGTACTATTGCATGTGAAATGGAGAGTGGCTGAAATACCATGATTCAAATTCTTGATTTGTTGAATCATGATAAATCAGCAATCTATCAGATTTAATTCAAAATCGGAATGCACCGAACAATCTATAGCAAAGTTTGTTTGACTATACTGTGCAACGTTACTTAATCTTCAACTTCACTCTCAACTATGGCTACAACACCTGGGAGGAGTATTGACAGAAGCAGATTTGATTATGAAGGTAGTAGTAGTTAAGAGAGTCATTAGTTTCAGTATCACCGGTTAATTAACTTGTTCAAAGAGAGAGAGAAACATAAATAAAACGGTCCACGTGTTGATGACACGTCATTCGTGAGATGTCGTGATATTTAGTTTCGGGACATTAAGCATTTCTCAATGCAAAAAGCATAAAACAACATGTAAACGGTCATCCGTATTAAATATAGGTACTATACACGTTTCACCATGGGCGGGACCTGTGTGACACCAGCTTAGCCCAAATTTTTTTTAAAAATAATTATAACAATAATAATTTTAAGTTATTTTATATACATATTTATGCAAATATTAATATAAATATTAGTTTAAAGTTCATTATTACTGACCGTAATTTTTTCGGTACACATTAGTTTAAGTATTAGTGCAAATATTAATTTATAGTCTATTATTTTATTGGTTATACATAGTGTATTATTTTAAGTTATATAATTTAATTTAATAATAATCAACTTTGACTTTGTTTGTCAAAAAATAATGGATAACTAATTGAATTTATAGTATTAACTAAAATTAATGATTGAACTACCATATAAATATGAAATGACATGAAACAATAGGTTTAAATTTTTCAAAGTAAGATGATATGGATAAAATTGAAATAAAAATTAATAAGTTATAAGTTAATTGAATTAGTTCATCAATATAAACTATAAGTTAATATAAGTTTGGGTTCTACATATTTTGGTTCAACGTGGAATCTTGTGAAGTACCAAATAATAGTAATATACATGATTTAATGTATTCAATAAGTTATAATCCTTTTTTTTTCCGAATAATAATTTTATTTTTTATTTTTTTGAATCGGCAAAATTTTATTAAAGAACAATTCCTAAACAAGAAGTATAAGGAATTGTTGGATCGTTACAACGAAAGACAAAGTGATAAAAACACTTTAACCAATCAAAAAGTACACCAAATAACACCCCAAACCAACCCTTCTGGTACAACAATTGAAAAACACCAACGACCACCAGAGAGAACACCAACCCAACCCATAAAAATTTTGTGGTGTTTTTTATATAATTTGTTAGTTTGTTGATTTTTTTTTAATAGAAATTTTATAATTTGTTGGTGTACATTTTTTGAATATACATGTTTTATTAGTAGTAAATCCATATATTATTTGCTGTTAAACTAAAATTATTAGGATGAATTTTTTTTTCTTCAATAATACTTAAAATTTTAGCCACACTAATAATTTATATCCAAATCTGCCCATGCACTTCAAGAATCATACATGCAATTCATTCATATGTTTAAAGATGAAGTACTAACCCCCAAAATAACCATAGTAATTAATTTTTATGTACCCACAGTTTTGCAAATAATTTCATGTAGATATTGTAAACAAGTTTTATTCCATAAGTACTGTTTGGCTTAGTTTTATTTATTGTTCTTCTTCTTCACACATCTCTTCTTCTTCTTAGAAGTAAGAAGTTGGGTCAAATTATAAAAAATTTAAAAAATTTAGTAAGAAAAAAAACAGCTTCTATACAGTGGTGGATCCAGAATTTTTTGTTGGTGGGGGGCTAAACAATATTGCAACAAATAAAAATATTTTTTTAATGATTTATTGATACGAAATAAAAATACTTTTGTACTTTACTACGTTATAGATACGAAATTTCCACTATGATTTATTGATGATTAATCTTCATCGGAGAACTTCTTGAATACAAAATGTGACTTCTCCTCTTCCAATTAAATTTTCTCCATGTGTAAGAGAGTTGGAGGTTGATCTTCAAATTGATTACATAAAAAATAAGAACATTGTGGGAAAGTTTTGACTGAAGAGTGGAGAATCTATACAAAAATAATTAGGGAAAATAAAGGGATGATGAAAAGTTGGAAACTGAACTTGTGATAAATATATAAATGTTAGTTAACAAGATAATTAATTTTTTTTATCAAGTAGCTTGTTGGTTAGAATTTGACATTTTAATGTGAATAAGTGGGAGTACCAGAGTTGAAACTTTAACCCCTACATATTATATGTAACGTCTTTATCAACCGAGTAATGCTCACGTGGACCAATTAATCAATTTTATGGGGGCTTAAAATAAATATTATAGTATTTTATTTACAACAAAATATATTTAAGAGTATTATTATAATCAAAGTTTGTTTCCTTGTGGGGGCTTGAGCCCCCAATCCCATACAAACCAAGAATGAAGAACCCATTAATTATTTAATAAACAAAATTTATATAAAATTAGACAAATAAAATATCAAAAAATTTATGTTCCATCATATGTTCCAAGTATGTAGCACCTTTGGTGAGTTCCAAGTATATGTCCTTTGGACATTTACATGTGCTAGTTATATGCAGTATGAAAAATCAAAAATTCTCATTCCACCTTCTATGTTATTTTTTCACCCTCTAAGAAGGTAAAATATTTCGGAAAACACGTTTTAAATTTTTTTTCTAGTTTCAGCAAAATTTATACTAAAAAAAGTATGGAAAACATTTTCCGAATTTTTTTTAGGTGAAAAAGAAATTTTTGGGGTTGTGATGAGAATTTTTCATGTAGTATTGTTATTAAACTAGAAAATATACAGCAGATGAATAGGACCATTAACGTTGGAATAATTATTCATTAACCAAGTATCACACTTTCTTTATAACCAACAAGGGATAAACCAATTACTTTACTTTTGGAATAAACTACTTAATAGAAATACAACTTGTAGGAATAACTTGTATTGCACCTTTGGATGCCTTTTCCACCCTTTCAAGATTTCATTAGTGGTCTTTGTGTGGTGTTAAATGAGTTATTATCCTTAGTAGAAATGTGTGAAAGAAACATAATTTTCAATAAATTAGTAATTAATTAGGTCTAACTGAAGCTAATTTAATCTCTAGAATGTAACCAAAAAAAGAATTAACCAAAGTCTTACAAGTCAATTTAAACATAAAAATAATCCAACAAACTCCCTAGTATATGTGAGAGAATACTTCTCCAATCACTATAAAAAAAAACTTGAAAGTGGCGGTGGTTTATAACGTACCGTCGCCACATGATTATAACCGCCGCTGCTTTTCAGTTTTGTTGTAATGAATTTATTCTCATAAACAAACACCGATCAATACTACTATCCAGTCTAAGATAGTACAAGCATATAATTTTTTAAAAAACGAAAAAGATAGCTCCAACAAATCAAAGAATCTCTATTAGATTGCCACCCTTTCAATCAACTTAAAAATCAAGCTAACTCGTACAATAACATCAAAATAAAAAAGAGAATACAAAACTTGGGGGACTAGGCCAAAACTCAAGTGGGAGTTAAAATAAATTACTACTACCTCATTAAAAGTTTTACATGTAAAATCTTAAAGGAAAAATCAAGTGAAGAGCAGAAGAGTACAATGTTTTAAATAAAACATGAATCTTTATTCAGAAAGACAAAATCTATTCCTAAAAGAAATACAAATATTATTGAGGATAATATCCAACCATTGATAATCAGGGATGTCCCCATATCTGCCTGCATATAATTTATTAAAGAGAAATAAGTAGAAATCACTTCAAGTGGTATAATAATATTTCAATGGATTGAAACAAACACACTAAAGTGTACATTTGAAAAATAAAACCATGTAATTAAGGTGTGTAAATATAGTTTTACAAAATATGTATATCAAATGCAATGTTCGTGCACCTTTACTTCTTTTCGTGTTTAACTGATAGTAACTCTATTAAGAAGTTCCACATCGGTTGAGAAATGGTCTGAATAAGTGTTTATAAGTAACAGTCAATCTTCATCTTACAAGTCAATTTTGTGAGGATGAATTAGACTCAACTCATAATTCTAAGATAGTATCAGCGCCTCTCCACGATCCGTTGGGTCACCCGCTATCGGGCTACCCACCATTTATATCCATGCACCAATAGTATTGAAAATGAGGGGGTGTGTTAAGAAGTCTCACAAAATAGTAAAACATACTCAAGTGGATGTGGGGTGGAATTAGGATATCCAAAACCCATAAGGATATACCTGAACCCCGTTAGATATAGATTTGTGGTTCTACTTTTTATCCTCGTTTAAAATATGGGATGGGTATCAGGATATTCGAATTTTATGAGTTTAAGTTTGGAGAGAAAAAAAACTACCCGACCTTGCCCCATTGTAATTCCTGTTCAAGTGAGTCAAGGATGGTGCTCTAGTGATATTTGTTTATGACTCTAACTTATGAAAAGTGAGGACAATTAATTACAGAATGATATTTGTTTGTATTTTTTTATATCTCCATTTGGAGTATATAATTGTTGCAAATATATTTTATTCAAATATGCTTTTGGTTCTTAAAATATTTTGAATTTTGTTTTTAATCGCTATAAATATTTTCAACAATTTTTAGTCCTTTAAATTTTTTCTATCACAACTTTTGATCCATGCTTTTAATCAACTTTTGTGTATTTTTATATTTTTGAACGATTTTTTGTATTCATGTGTTTATAACCCATCCCACAAAAATTTAAAATTTTTTTAACATAAGATGAATTATTTATGATTTTTTAAGTGCAAAAAATTAAAATATTCATATTTAATTTATCCATTATTAAACAAATTCAAACTTTTGCAAGAGAGATTCCTCTAATGTACTACACTTGATTGTGGAAAAACAATTTAAAATTTCAAATAATATACAAGAGTTGACGGAAAAATATAAACCAAAAATCATGACTGAAAATATTTGAGAGACCAAAAGTTAATGAAATCTTTTATAGGAACTAAAAACGAAATTTAAGATATTTATATAGACTAAAAACATATTTATCCCTTTATTCAATAACCTCCATACTTAAATTCAACCATTCATGGATTAATAGGAACAAGAAAATGGATGATCAAAAAAAAAAAATTCAGTTGATCGTTAAAATATGATGAGCAAAAAAATGGAAGATCAAAATAGAGAAATAAGATTTACTCTATCAGGTCTATACAATAACCTCCAGAGCACTTCATTGAACCAGCAGGAGTCTCACTTGGATCTAATTTATAGCAGTCGTCGACAGTATTACACTTTCCTGACAACAATAAGAATAAGAAAATATTACTAAAATGGATTAAAGATTGTGTGTGAAATAAACAACAAAATTAAGAGAATGAGATGAGGTTACTTTGTTCAACTACTACAACGATGAAAAAGGAAACAAAAAGGATCATAATATGAACAAACTTGAGTCTTTGAGTCATTTTTTTTCACCTTTACATGTAAAATATATAAAATAGTTTTTTTTACACAAAAGTATAAAATGGTTTAAGTACTTTATATAGTAAAAACCTCTTGCGATGTTTACATCAATTAAGTAATTTTTTATGATAATGCTGTTGGTTTGTCAAAAAAAAAAAAATGATAATGTTGTTACAATAAGTTCTTCTTAAATTATACTCCTTCCGTTTCTTTTTAAGTGTCCAAAAACGTCGAATTTAGCGTCTCTATTTAACTGTCCATTTGGTGTTTTAAGGGTTTGATTTGTCAATTATACCCTTTGTCAATTACTCATATCTTTTTCAATAAAACTAATTAATGCTATATATTTGGAAAACTAAATCACTACAAGAATACATCAATTTTTCGACGGATTCAATATTAAATTACCGGCCGTTCTGGCCGCCGGTAAATTTGCGGCCGCCTAAGCCGCCGGAAAGTGAAAAAAAATGGCCACAAAATAAAAAAAATATTATTTCTTAAATGAAGCAATACTTACCGGCGGCCTAGGCCGCCGCAAAATCTGTCTTGAATTTACCGGCGGTCTAGGCCGCCGCAAAATGGTCCAGCACCTAACGTTGGAATGCGATCCAAAAAATAAAAAAATCAGCATTAATTCATTATTCATTCATTGATCAACAACATCTCTCTCTTTCTTTCTTTCTTTCACGGTTACTCTCTCTATCTATCTATCCAAAGTTCAATATCTTTTCTGATTCAAAGTTCAAAGTCCTCTCTTCATCTACTCAAATCAAATCCTCCAAACCAATCATAACCAAAATCAAATCCTGAAAACCCTTTCTTCATCTAATTTCTTGAAAAGCTAATTTTTTTTTCTTTTTCCCTTCAAAACCCATAAGAAAGAAAACTTGGGAGAGATAATTTTTTCTTTTACTGGGTTGTTGTTTTTGTACAACTCTCAAACCAATTGTTTGAAGAAAAAAAAACCCTCAAACCAAAATCAATTTAAGATCTAAATTCAAATAAAATCCAGAAACAATTGTCTACTATGATGAAATTTTCGTGTGCTTCTTATGTGTTTTTGGGATTTTGAGTTATGTGAAAGTTATGGGTTTTTTATGATAAAATTTATGAGTTTTGGGGATTTTGAATTTATGGGTTAGGGATTGAAATTGATGAGTTTGTTGTTGTTGTTGTTGTTGTTGTTCATGATGATGAATTTTTGTTTTGAATAATGTTCATGATGATGAATTGATGAAGAAGAAGGTTGAAGAAGAAAGAACCATGGATGCAATGAGATAACCTCTTTTTTTTAATTTTTTTAATTTAAAATTCTGAAATGGCAACTTTTCAATAATTTTTTTTTTAAAATAAATAAATAACTTTGCGGCGGCCTGGTCCGCCGGTAAATTGGTGGCAGCGTGTCAGTCTGTGTGCAGGAATTAGCGGCGGACGTGGCCGCCGGTAACTGCTTCCGGGGCCGTTTTTTGCGGCGGATCATGGCCGCCGGTAATTTTGCCATTTTTTGAATTTTCCGGCCGTTTTTCTTGTTTTCCGGCCGTTTTTTTCCGCCGCTATTTGGATGTTTTCTTGTAGTGAATTATTATTTTTTGGTACATAACATATTAAATTATTTTTTTTTTTGTGTTGATAAAATTTGGGTATAATAGGAAAATAAGGTGCAAAAATAAACTTTCTTAATTTACTGTTACTATTTAAAACGGACATTTAAAAATAAACGGAGGGAGTAACAATTATCAAATATCTCTAAGGTACCATGGTGAATAATATTTGTCCCTTTAGTTCATAGAATAGATCTTACCAAATAACTTTGTTTGTAATTATAGAGTTTATTTTTGTTTTATCAACCTTTCATTATTTTCTTTTATTTCTTATCTAGCCTTTTAGAATAGAGAGGACTCGTTTTGAAGGTCTTATCTTTGTATTTTGTAGTTAAATAAAATATGGTTAGAAGGTGAAAACTGTTGTTAGAAGGTGAAAACTCATTTATTAATGAATAATCTTAACAATAGAATCTTATTGGTAATGTAGGGGATGTTATAAAAATCGATTTTCTTATGAAGGGTGTTTTTATGTAGTGTGTTTTTTTCCTTATATTATGTATTTTTATAATATTTATTACTTAAGTAGACATAAATTTCATGTAGGGTGTTTTTTTTTTCAAAAATTACTCATTCTTGCAACATCGGCTACTTAAGTAGCGGAAAAGAAAAAAATATGTAAGACGTACAAGAAATTGATAGGGTGACAAAAGTAAAATTCTGTGTTTTTTTTTGTTTTGTCTTTTCATCTTGGTCCATTGGTATTGGATTGTATTAGATATTTATGGCTTTGCCTCCTTGTTATATTCTGCAGGTTTTTTTTTTACCTCTTGTGCTCGGTTGAGCTGTAAAAATATATTTGCGCTCTTAAAGACTTTGTATTATTTTGTAAGATTATTATTTTTTGGTAATGGAATGTGATACCAAAATTTAATTATAATCAATTTGCAATGTCTAATTTTATTTTATTTTTTCCCTAGATAATTTAAGAGATTTTTAAAAAAGAAATTGGCAGCCGACCTATCCGGGCTCGGGTAATTTTTTTCAGCCCATTTTTCATCCGGACTTAGCTCAGGCCAATGTAGCCCATACGTGCAGGCCCAAAACAGGCAGGGTGGGCCATTTTAACAGCTGCAGCAATATCTTAGCTCAAGCCACTTATTTCTTAAAATTTGTTTTTCATATTTTAAAGTATTGCAATTTAAATTTTTTATGATAATCAATCGGGTCTTGCTAATATGTGCCCTAGGGGCACATGTTAAGGTGCATTAAATTAACTATAATCTCATTTATTTTATTCTAAATGGAGTAATAATCAACTTTGATAATTAAAAGATTTAATGAATCATACACTTTCTTCAAAACAATTATCTACTATATTTAATTACTAAAAAGAATTGGTAAGACAAAAATTAAATTATAAATCATATAAAATTCCAAAAAAAATAAGTTCCAATTTTATTCTCGTTGAAAAAAACAAAAATGTGTTGCATCATATTTTTGTGAAAAAAAGGATCTGATCTTAGCAAACAAAAAAAAAAGTATGATATGATGTGTGTAATAAATTTGCCCCGAGAAAATGTGCATAATCATTTTTTTTTACAAAAATGAATAATCTTATTTTAAATCCATGTTTATATTTTAATTATCCATCAAGGTGGAATGATTATGTTTTAATTATAAATACATGCTTTATGTTTTAATTATCAATCAAGGTAGAATGATATTTATGCTTTAATTATTAATCAAAGTGAAATAAGTGAGATCATAGTTAATTTAATGCACCTTAACATGTGCCCTTGGGGGACATATTAGCATTTACCTAATCAATTTTATGCTTATTATGAACTAAATATAAATGAATGATTTTTTATTTTTTTGTGACACCCGAAAATAATTTCCTAGTTTCACCATTAAATTCAACATGACAAAAGCACAAGAAGAACTTGTTTCAAGTCTACCTATTGGATACTGTTAAATAATGCAGATAATAGTGATGTAGAGGATTAGTGATAGCTGTAGCTTGTTATGGAAGAAAGCTCATTTTATGAACATAACTACCTTTCCCACCATTTCTAACTAACTGGTGATGATGATTAGATGTTGATAGTGTAGTGTAGCTTATGCTGGACTCTTCTTCCTCTTGTATATATACACCATAGCTCACTCTTGTAACTAATTTTTCATTAATGAGAATTCAATCTCTCTTTTCTCTTATATTCTAACATGGTATCTTAAGCCTTCTAGATCCTTCTTCCGCTGTAACTAACTTCTCCGGCGAACATAACTATTTTTCTCCGGCGATCATAACTGTTTTCTCCGGTGACAATGCCACCTCGTGTTCAACCTCCGGAACCTTCTCTTGATGCTTCTTCTCCGTTCTACGTTCATCTCGGCGATGGACCGTCTTCCGTCACCGTTACACCTCTCCTTACTGGTTCGAACTATCACTCTTGGTCACGATCTATGAAACGAGCTCTTGGCGCGTAGATGAAGCTTGATTTCATCGACGGTACTCTTCCCGTTCCCGCCGACGCGTTTGATCCGTCTTACCGTGCATGGAATCGTTGTAATCAACTTGTTTCTTCATGGATTTTGAACTCTGTTTCTGAATCTATTGCTCAATCCGTTGTCTTCCTCGAAAATGCGATTGACATTTGGAATGAGCTTGGTGAACGTTTTTCGCAGGGTGATTTGATTCGTATCTCTGAATTACAACAAGAGATCTATGCTCTGAAGCAAGATTCTCGTTCTGTTACTGAATTCTACTCCGATCTTAAGATCATTTGGGAAGAATTAGAGCTGTATCTTCCGATTCCTACCTGCACTTGCCGGAATCGTTGTGTTTGTGAAGCTATGCGCACTGCTCGTCTTAATCACGTTTTGCTTCACACGATTCGCTTCTTAACAGGTTTGAATGAGAATTTCTCCACCGTGAAGTCTCAAATTCTTCTTATGGATCCCCTTCCACCTTTGAACAAGGTGTTTTCCATGGTTCTTCAACACGAACGCCAGAGTAATCTACCTTCTCTCGATGATTCTAAAGCTTTGATCAATGCTGCTAAAACTGGAAAGAATCACTCTGGTGGATCAAAACGTGTTTGTTCCTTCTGTGGTAAAGATAATCATACAGTAGATAACTGCTTTAAGAAGCATGGAATTCCTCCACATTTGCGCAAATCGTCTGCTAACAGTGCTTCACTTGAGGGAGGCAATGTTGTTGATTCATCCACTTCAAGCACTGTTAACACTTTCACTCCAGATCAGATTGAGGTGTTGTTGTCTCTAATTCAAAATGCTAATCTTACTCAAAATTCTGTTACTGCAAGCTCAAATCAGGTTGGTTCATCTAAAGTTCTTAATCATTCATCAAGACTTAATGCAGGTATACACCATTCTTTCAATAATGCATATAATCTTAGCACTTGGATATTAGATTCTGGTGCTAGTCACCATATATGCATTTCATTACAGTGGTTTCAATCATATATTGCTATCACTCCTATACAGATCAAGTTACCTAATGGAAATTTTGCAATTGCAAAATATTATGGCATTGTCAGTTTCTCGCCTAATTTCATTGTTTCAAATGTATTATATGTTCCTGAATTCTCTATAAATTTGATTTCAGTATCCAAAATGCGCCATTCATTAAGTTGTCTAATCCAATTTAGTGATTCAAAATGTGTTATTCAGGACCAAAAGACCTTGAAGATGATTGGTTCTGCTGATGAATATGAAGGATTGTACTACTTGAATCTCACAAATAAGACAGTTCATGTCAATACCATTAGTGATTCAACCTTGCCTACTATACCTAAAGCTGCCATTTGGCATTTCAGACTTGGACACCTATCTCATCATAGATTAGCTAGCTTACATTCCAAGTTTCCTTATGTCATTGCAGATCAAAATGGAATATGTGATATCTGCCACTATGCTAGGCATAAGAAACTCCCTTTTAATAATAGTTTTAATAAAGCTTCTCAAGCTTATGATGTAATCCATTTGGATATTTGGGGTCCTATTTCAATAAAGTCTTTTCATGGTCACTCTTACTTTTTAACTGATGTGGATGATTATAGTAGATACACATGGATTGTGTTAATGAAGAATAAAACTGAAACTAGACAACATGTTAAAAATTTGATAACCATGATCAAGACTCAATTCAATCATTCTGTCAAAATAATAAGGTCTGATAATGGACCAGAATTTTTAATGCATGATTACTATTCTTCTTTAGGCATTCTTCATCAAACTAGTTGTGTTGAGACACCACAGCAAAATGGTAGAGTAGAACGCAAGCATCAGCACCTTTTGAATATTGCTAGAGCATTACTCTTTCAATCTAACCTGCCAAAGCAATTCTGGTGCTATGCAGTGCTTCATGCTACCTATATTATCAACAGAACTGCTACACATGTTTTGAAGGGAAAATCTCCTTATGAAATGATTTTTAATGCTCTACCTGATTTAAACACACTTAAGGTTTTTGGTTCTCTTGCATATGCATCCACACTACAAGCAAATAGAACTAAACTGTCTTCTAGAGGTAGGAAGTGTGTTTACTTATGTCACAAGCAAGGTGTTAAGGGCACAATTCTATATGATCTGCAGACAAAGGAAATATTCATTTCTAGAAATGTAATTCATCATGATCATATACTTCCCTATGTCACTAATTCATCTAAACCTACTTGGAATTATTACACCACTTCACCTGCTCCAGCTAACTTGCCCTCAGATTCCTCATCTTTAACTGCTGACACTACCAACTCACCAGATACCCCTGTGATAGAGTCTACAAAACATAGTCCCAATATTGCTCATGACACATACACTAATGATCATGACAATAACTCATCAGATACTATCCCTAACACTATTATTGATCATGACAATAACTCCCCAGTTACTACCCTTAACCATCCATCACCAATTCTTATTCATGAATCCACATCACCATATAACAACATTCAAACCACAAGACCTGATAGGGTGAGGCATAAACCTTCTTATTTGTCTGATTATGTATGCACTTCTTCAGATTCATCTTCAAGATCCACATCTTCAGGTACTCCTTATCCACTCTCATCCTTTCATTCTTTGTCTCAATTATCTAATTCACACAGTGCCTTCACTTGAGGGAGGCAATGTTGTTGATTCATCCACTTCAAGCATTGTTAACACTTTCACTCCAGATCGGATTGAGGTGTTGTTGTCTCTAATTCAAAATGCTAATCTTACTCAAGATTCTGCTACTGCGGGCTCAAATCAGGTTGGTTCATCTAAAGTTCTTGATCATTCATCAAGACTTAATGCAGGTATACACCATTCTTTCAATAATGCATATAATCTTAGCACTTGGATATTAGACTCTGGTGCTAGTCACCATATATGCATTTCATTACAGTGGTTTCAATCATATATTGCTATCACTCCTATACAGATCAAGTTACCTAATGGAAATTTTGCAATTGCAAAATATTCTGGCATTGTCAGTTTCTCACCTAATTTCATTGTTTCAAATGTATTATATGTTCCTGAATTCTCTATAAATTTGATTTTAGTATCCAAAATGTGCCATTCATTAAGTTGTCTAATCCAATTTAGTGATTCAAAATGTGTTATTCAGGACCAAAAGACCTTGAAGATGATTGGTTCTGCTGATGAATATGAAGGATTGTACTACTTGAATCTCACAAATAAGACAGTTCATGTCAATACCATTAGTGATTCAACCTTGCCTACTATACCTAAAGCTGCCATTTGGCATTTCAGACTTGGACACCTATCTCATCATAGATTAGCTAGCTTACATTCCAAGTTTCCTTATGTCACTGCAGATCAAAATGGAATATGTGATATCTGCCACTATGCTAGGCATAAAAAACTCCCTTTTAATAATAGTTTTAATAAAGCTTCTCAAGCTTATGATGTAATCCATTTGGATATTTGGGGTCCTATTTCAATAAAGTCTTTTCATGATCACTCTTACTTTTTAACTGCTATGGATGATTATAGTAGTAGATACACATGGATTGTGTTAATGAAGAATAAAACTGAATGAGAATTCAATCTCTCTTTTCTCTTATATTCTAACAGATACAACAAAGGCATGTCCTTAAGCATAATGATATGTTCAACAAAGATTCAATAACTATGTCACATACTCAAATATATCCATTTTACCTTAAACATTGTAAAAAGGGATAATTAACAACACTTGGTCTTTTTTCCACTACTAATGAATGTACAATACCACTTAATCCAAAACTATAAGCCAATTTTAATAACTCCCCTTCTCCTAATATATCTAGTGATTGATGAAACCGATGATAGAAACATAGTTAGTAAATGCAAAGTTAGTAGATTGAAGATTCATCCTACAAAGTCATGCAAAAGTTGCCCGCTGATAAAATCTCTCCCGAATTGTATATTCTGTAACTGAAAACCACTCAAGACGTAGCTATCAGGTAGAAGTGCAAGACCAACACGCTGTGCAGCGCTCATGTTGAATCGTTGATCAGACAACCCCATTCCATGATTTTGATGAAGGCCAAGTGTTAGAGATACGCCATTGCTTGTTGCGCCGTTATTCATCACGCTCATTCCAACATTACCAACTTGCTGATTCAGTACCGGCATATTGTGAAGTTCGTTTCTAGTTCGTTTATATGCGACATCGTGAAACATGTCTGTGGATGAAGATGGATTCTGATCAGCAATGTTGTTATCACTTAAATTGTTCCGACTATGTTCTTCTCTTTGTGATGGTTCCTTTTGAGATTGTTGTGATTCAAGCATATGTATTTCCTCCACCATTGGTTTCCAAAGCCTTACTCTTGCATTTATAAACCAATTAGATACCTGTAATACGTCGACATTGTTAATTATAATAATATGGAGAATCCATCACGTGTGAAATAACGCAGAAAATGTAGTATTTTATCTTGAAAATTTTACCTGGTTACGAGATAGACCGGTTTGTTTAGCCAACATTAGCTTGTCAGTATCAGTAGGATAACTGTAAGAAGAAAACATCAACATATCAGTAATTGAAACGCATCTTATAAAATGGTCGGGAGGTACATATACATATACACTACTAGAAAAAATGCAAAATTGGTTTCTGTTATATGTTATTTCAATTTTTTCTACAAACGATGATAGAAAAAGGGAAAAGCCTAGTAAGTAATGAAACCACAATTGAGGCTGCATCATCATCCGTATTTGACCACGATTAATCGCAATATCAAGGATTGTGACATGACTTCAATTTAAAACATTGCTTATATAGCACCGACATTTCAAATTGAAGGCACCGGTTAGGGTGTCCGCCCAACACATATAAGTGTCCAAGAGCCATACAAAACTAAGAAATGTAGTTTACATTCACTCACTATAATTTCGTAAGGGGCCCATTTGGATTTGGCATATTTTTGAGCTTATTAAAATAGCTAATGTAAATAAATAAATTTTTATGTTAATTCATAAGTTTTCCTTAATAAAAATTGTATCTTTATAATTTGTTTTCTCATAAACTATCTTAACAAACTTATAATAATGCACAAAGGCTTATTTATTTGCATAAGTTGTTTCGCATAAGTTAAAAAATAAGTTCATCCAAACGAACCCTAAATCATTATCAGTGTCAATGTGGCCATGCCATATCAGATGTTTGTGCTTCATAAGATACTAGTAATTAATAAGATTGAAATAACACACTTACGGATGCAGAAAATGTTCAAACAACCATGCCTTGAGAACACTCACAGCGCGCTCGGGGAGTCCTCTTTGAGGTCGCCAAACAGGTTGTTGGACGTGCTCTAAAAACCCTGGTCTTTGGCTGTAAAGGGCTCCATCACCGTTACGAAACCTTGAAGATTCATCCTTTCTATTGCTTATCTGAAAATTGGACTTACTGATAAACTGAAGCTGGTCAGTAATCACATTCTTCAAGCATCTAAAGTGTTTGGACATGGCATTTATAGCCAAAGTAGCATACGGTGCTGCATTACCGAGACCGGCAACATATTCAAACGAAGTTATTACTGCATGAATCTGCTGATAGTACTGTCTGTACCTCCTGCAAATCTGTTCATTATTGTAAAAGAAGAATCATCTCACAATTTGATAACAAAATACAAATATGTATATTCCGCATTCATCTTCTTTGATGTGGTATGATGATCAAGAGACGGTACATAATTGAGCTGATAATATAATATTTATTTATTTGACAAATATATGATACTTTATTTACAAGCATATATATGGCATGTGAAAATGACTCTACACTATACTTCATCCCACTTTAAGGAGTTAATTAGTTTATATTCCCTCCATCCAAAATATATGCAATCCATCCGTATGTATAAAGTTGAAGTACTAACCACCAAAACAACAATAATTAACAAGAGATTAATTTCTATATAGCAAATAATGTCATGGAGATATGTGTAAAAAAGTTGTCACCGTAAAAGTATGTACAAGTTAAATCCTATTGATAATATAGGTTAATAATAACTAACGAACTTTTAAATGGCCAAAAACAAATAATAGTAGTAAACAACAATCAAGATTTAAGAACACATTATTTCAACAACAAAAAAATTATTGAAGTGATTTGTGTTGTTTGAGTTAAAGAGCGGCGGAACTGAGTTGTTTGTGGATTCAAATGGAGTTGAGCTTGAAAACAAGATGTGTAGAATTTTCGAATTGAGTTTCAGTCTAAAAAACAAACAAAACTTAAACTAATCAGACAGAACTGTTCAGTGAATTTAAAACGAGTCAAACTTGAACTGGAAAGAAAAAGTTCGTATCAAAATCAAGCCGAGTTCACAACGGAACCGATTATTATTGAGTCGAGTCAAACTCAAAAAGGTTCGACTCGCCTCATTTTCGGCCCTAATTGATAATAACCCTTAAATCACTAATCATGTTTAAGATTTTTTTTTTTTGTAAAAATAAAAAGAAAAAAGGGAATATCAACTGAAATCTTCACTCCACTATTTTGACATGGCATTCACCTCACATTCTTGATATGAAAGATTGAATCTTCTTATTAGTTCTCGGTGTAAAATTAATTAACCCCTTCAAACTCAAACAAAGAAAAGAAGAAAAATAAATTAAGATTTATTACAAATTGAATTGATAATGACCCTAAAAGCACTAATCTTGTTTTACTATAGTTATAGAGATGCATTTAAAATCACACATATAATTAGTTTTAATTTGTATCCAGCCTTTGTGTCAAAAAAACAAATTATATGACAATTATATGACAGTATATCACAAATTAAACTCAAAAATAATTAACACCATATATGAAGACCCATTTCCTGAAATTTTCAAATGCATACTAGTAAAACACATAAAGAAAAATTCACAAATTCATTAAAAAATAAAAAAATAATAAAATATACCTCATCAAGCACAGTTAACAATCTAGACTTGTTCTTCCTACCCTCATTATTTCCATCACCAACAGTATCATCAGCACCATTAACAGTTTCATTACTTTCCTGATCATAATAATTTTCCAATATCAAAGATGCATCAACAGCAGTAGCAATTTTCTCATCAGCACGAACTCCAACATAACATATCTCATCTAATAATTGTTGAGCAGGTTTCAAAAACCTTGATCCTTTCAAAACAGAAGCATAACCAGTAAATGGTCCTAATGGAACTGTGTTCCTTGAAACATCTAAAGGATGATGAATATTCATCTGATTCTGATAATTGTTTTTGTGAGATGATAAAGATAAAGATAAAGGTTCAGACTTTAACAACATTACTTCACTGTTGTTACTACTACCAACATCAGTGTAACTATGGTTGAATTCACGAAGGTTTTGTTGTTGATAAAGTAAAGGGTTAGTATTATTCATAATAGTGTGGTTTTGGTTGGTTGAAGATAAGAAAATAGAAGAAATGAGTGAAGGATCGTAGGGAGAAGGTAAAGGTGGATAATTTGGATGAAGGGTTGTTGAAGATTCAATGAAATTTGGTTGGTTTTGAGGTAAAAATCTTAGCTTTTCTCTTCTGCTTTGTTGTGGAATATGGTAATGTTCAAAACCCTCCTCAGCCATAGTACTGGTAGAATTGAGAGAGAGAGAGAGAGAGAGAGAGAGAGAGAGATTGATGGTGACTGTGAAATGAAAAGACTTTGTTTGATAAAAAATAAGGAATAGCTCATAAATTAGCTTATAGCGGGTGAACTTATAGCGAATAACTTATAAGGGTCTGTTTGGCAACACCACCAAACTGACTTATAGCTTATGTCTTATAGCTTATAAGCTAAAAGACCTGTTTGGTAACAACCTTTTCAACACTGACTTATAGCTTATTTTACTGACTTATAGCTTATTTTCCATAAGCTATTTCAATTAGCTTATGAGCTTATAGCTTATAGCTTATCATCTTTTTTTCCATTTTTACCCTTATCATTTTACCTAAAATCCATTTTTACCCTTTTTAATTTATTATAATATAAAATAAAAACGTCATTCCTTTGCTTTCAATGTTTTTTTTTTGACATTTTGCTTCCAATGCTTATGAAATAAAACAAATACTCTTTTTATTTTTCAATTTGTATAGTTTACGCTATGTTCGACGACGTCGTCAGTTTTTAATATACTAGACTAGATGGAAGAAAATGCATTACATAACATTCACTAGTAAAAATATAAATTTATTTATTATATTAGTTTATTTATATATAATGAAAATAAATATCCTACATAAAAATAATGAAGATAAATGTTGATTTAATCCGAAATAAATTAAAATTAAAATATATAAATGTTTAAAATGTTGTTGTACATAAAGGCCAAAAAAAAATTGTTTTATGTAACAATATTTTATGGCGCATTTGTACATAACTATATTATCACTTATTCATTTTAGTACTTTTGATTTATTCATCATGTATTTATTACTATAAAAGATGTTGTACGTATATTGTCACCGTTTTTTTAGTGCATTTGATTTATCTTTTATGTATTTGTTATAAAAACCTAAAAAATGTAATTTTAATATTTTATATAAAGTGTAATAAAGAAAATAAATTTAATTCTATATAAAAAATTAATAATATATAAAGATATATTAAATTAATAAATTTGAATAACTAAATTTGAAGTATCTTAAATATTAATTAGATATAGGTTTAATAATAATTTTTTATAAGAGATTTTATATGTCCTTTTTTGTCATTTTACACTTATCAGTCAGTTGAACCGCTAATTTTACCAAACACATCAATCAGCTTATCAGCCATCAGCCATCAGTCATCAGCCATAAGCCATAAGCTATCAGCCATCAGCCATAAGTTAGCTTATCAGCCATAAGCTATTTTTGCCAAACAGAGCCTAAGTTAGCTTTTAGTTTAGGCCCCATTTGGATTAGATTATTTTTGGGCTTATGTAAATAGCTTATTCAATATAAATTAGATTTTATGCTATTTTATAGGGGTGAACATCTGTCGGACTCGGGCCAAAAATTGTCAAACCGATAAAAACCGCGGCCTTTTAATTTGGAATCAATTCCGACCATTTACATCTTCGGTTTGTTCGGGTGCGGGTGTAACGGGTCGGTTGGGGTTGTAAAATATAATATTTTACTCCTCTATCAAAGATAGATAAAATTAACAAAGCGATTAGTATAAAAGATTAATAGAGAGAAGAGCTACTCGAAACTGAAAAAAATTAATTTGTATTTTAATAATTGTTCGGTTGATTTCGGTTATGAGGAGATAAGTTTTTAGAGACCCGCACCCGCTCCTATGCAACCTTTCATGACCGATTTTTCACAATTGTTGATCCGAGATACGACCCGTACCCGACCAAGTACTTTCATATGTTGTCGGTTATATCGGTTTCGAGTGGGTTGGGGTTCATGCTCACCCCTACTATTTTATAAGTTCAAACTAGTAAAAATTGTATTTTTATACGTTATTTTATCATAAACTACATTGACAAATTTATAATAATACATAAACATTGCATAAGCTGTTTGCATAAGCTCAAAAATAAGCTAATCCAAACGGGACCTTATATCGAATAAGCTAACTGATTGAATTTGTAGTGTTTGGTAAAATTAACGGTTGGACTAACTTATAAATATGAAATGACATAAAAAAGATATATTTAATTAATATTTAATTTTTTGCAAGTAGGATGATATGGGTAAAATTAGAAGAAAATATAATAAGCTATAAGCTCATAAGCTATTAGAAATAGCGTTTCAAAAATAAGCTATAAGCCAGTAAAATAAGCTATAAGCTCTTTTTTAAAGATTGTTACCAAACAGAACTTTTAGCTTATAATCTAAAAGCTATAAGCTATAAGCTAGATTATTTGGCTTACCAAACTGCTAGCCTAAGTAATCCCTGAACTATTAAAACTTCGTCAATTTAGTTCTTAAACTATCATTTTGTTTCAATTTTTAAAAATAAAATTGAGGAACTAAATTGATATATTATTGATAGTTTAGGAACTATTTTATTAGTTTATGGCTAAATTGAAGAGAGGTGATAGTTTAGAGATCAAATTAATAGTTTATTCTAATTTTAATTATAAATAGGAGAATATTAACATTTGTGTTAAAGACACATATTAAAAAAAAAATACATGTGAAAATATTTCATTAAAATTTTGTATCTTTAATTTTAAGAATATTAAATATTTTTGTTATTAAACATTAAAAATTTATTTTAGGTAATTTAACCTGAACCTTATAAATAAAACATCATGTTATAAAAACAAATTAGATTAAAATAGTATATTTTTATATTTTTAAAAATTTAAACAAATGTTAAGATATTTTAATTATCTTTCTTTTATTAATTAATATTTCAGAAACACTATTTAACATTTTCTATAACTAAATATTCATTTTGAAATTTATTAAAAGTAAATAAGTAATTTATATATTAAATTTATATTAAAAATTACCAATTTTTTTAAAGTATATTGTTTCATTTATTTTTATCTTCCTTGACAAATGTTTCCGGGCATTAATGAATGAGATGGATTTTGTAATTTTCAAAACGCATATGAGACTGCAAATGCACACAAAGTCGCACACTCAGTCGCTCACTCTCAGATGCAAAAGAAAACCAATCTTATCAAATTGATGAGGTAACAACAGTAGAGTACTGTGACTACTGTGGTTTTTCTTTCTCTTTTGTTTGTTTTTTCTCTCTTTGTATTGGAATATGTGTGTGTTCATGATGATGATTATACATTGGGTTTTGAGATGAACCGGCTATTTCAGGTAATTATTGAACTATACTGCTTCTGTCAAAAACTGTGTGTGTTTCAGATATTTCTGACAACACTGGGTTTCTCAATTTTGTCGCCTTCTTAAACCGTTGTGTCTTGTGAGGTGAGGTGTGTGAATTGTTCTTCTTAGAAAAAATAAGATTCAGAGGCTGATTGTTATAAATTATTTTTAGATAAAATATTTTTTTTATAAAAATAATTATTTTTAAAAATATTGTATCTATTTGTTATAGTGTTTTAAAATAATTAGAATCTAAAAATAATTAGAAAACAGCTAAAAATGAAAAGTCGTAAAGAGTAACTTATCAAATAATAGATTTTTTTAAAGGAGAGAGAAAATAAATGTGATTTTTTTTTAACAAGCCAAAATGAGATATATATATATATATATATATATATATATATATATATATATATAAATAGCCTCCCTAGCACAAGATGTGCCAAGGTAGACTACCAGAGTTTACAAAGAGTCATATAAAGATAACCAAAAATATTTCATAAAAGACCCAGACAGAGTAAAGGACTAGACCACCAGCTATGACAATTAGAAGTTAAAGTAACACTTGTCGCTTTTAACCACCTAAAGGAATGAAGCTTGATCTTGTCCAACATCTGAGTAGGAGTGCTGGCTGAGCCTTGAAACAACCTGTGATTTCTCTCTGTCCATACGACCCAGACGCAAGCAAGCCAAATGAGCTGCAAAAAGGAGCGACGTGCCCGAGAACCACCTGCTGAATAGGTAAACTGGACAAAGTGATCCTGTAGGGAAGTGTACTCCGCCATCGATACGCCGATCCACGAACAAACTAGCGCCCAAAGAGAGCCAAAAGTGCCACAGGAGAGGAATAAATGGTGAGCTGACTCCATCTCGCCACAACCAGAAACGCACAGATTGGCTGCAGGAGTCAATATGCCTCGAGTGACCAGGTTTGCTTTTGTGGGCAACCTGTCCCGCAATAGACGCCAAGCAAAGATGGAGACCTTCAACGGAACCTGTGGATGCCAAATGAGTTTTTCTGCGTCGTCCATGGGAGCCGTAACCTGAGAAGTCAAAAGCTGATATGTTCCTCGGACAGTGTAGCCTTTGTCAGGATCAGTCTGCCACTGCCACCTATCTGATGACTGAGCCTGCAAAGAACGGGTTAGAAGTAAAGCCTAACACTCCCTCAAGTCCTCCTCCTCCCACCCCCGCAACTGCCTCCGCCACACCCAAGCGTCTCCCTCTGCTCCCCATCCTAACGAGAACATCTCGGCCACCGTACACCATCTAGTCTCTGCCAAGTCGAACAAACGCCCATACCGCTCACACAAAGGAATCTCATCCACCCAGGGATCGGTCCAGAAAAAAGTATCTGACCCGTCCCCCACCCTCCGCGAAACATGCTCCCCAAACCATCCCTCAGGTCACCTCCCTCCCTAATACGCGCTATCTCCCTCCACCATGAAGACCCTCTCCGCCCTCCATCTCGAAGCCTACCTTCCTCGACCCCATACCGGGCTGCCAATACTCTAAACCACAACCCCTCTCTGTCCACTAGCATCCGCCAACACCATTTACCTAGAAGAGCCAAATTAAACTCCCTCAACTGTCTGACCCCCAAACCTCCATACTCCTTTCGTAAACAAATAGATTTCCAGATAACCCATGAAATTTTCCTAGATAAATGTGATTATTTTGTAACTAAACAAAATCACTTTTATATATTGTATCCAAATAAGCTAAAGATTATTTTATTAAAAAAATTGATTTTTATTACGGTAAACAAACACATAGTAAATTGTATTTTTCTATAAAATCTCTAAAATGTAATATCTAGATTATTTAACATTAAAATCACTAATTTTTTAATTTGTAACAAACGGAACCGGAGTGTCCGTAGGAGTAGGGTATAAGCGGATCAGAAAAATTCAATTGAACCGACGAACCAAATCAATTCAAACTGGAAAAAATTGATTTTTGTGGTTCAGATTAAAAATCAAACCGAACTAATTGAAAACTGATGTAGTTTGGTTCGATTCTCGATTCCGATTTTAAGATCACATCAGAACCGAGAACCAAACAACTCACATCGCGATGAACAAACCGAACAAACCAATATATATATATTAGTGAAGTAATCAAAAGAAGAAAATTTTACATTGAAAAGATCACTAATCACTTTTAACACTTTTAAAAAGTTAAATACACAAGTTTCAAAACAATTTCACTATTTAACATTTTCCTATATATTATTAAGTTAATAATTTTATTTAGATATCTCACATCTATTAAAAAATAAAATTACCAAGACCAACTGCTTATAATAAAGAAAAAAAAATCCCTCACTCACATTACAAACCTTAACTTAGAAACTCTCAAACTCTCTCTCCCTCATAGTCACAGCCGCAAATAACCTTCTATCAAGCTTTATTTTGATTTTTGTTTCGATTTACTCTTAAGCATTACTCTGTTCTACTTTATTTGTGTTTTCTGATTTTCATTTTGGTTATGTAATTTCCTTTTTCCGATTTACTCTCAAGAGTTGTTCTGCTTTCATCTCTCTCATCGTATGTTATTTTTTATTTTTACTTTGCAACTTTATAATTTAGGTCATTTTTTAGATTAGTAGTAATTTGATCTTTGTTCATTATTTTGGTTATATTGTCAAACACATGAGCTAGTTTGATTAGTTATATAACATCCTTTTAGTCTTAGTTCATAATTTTGAATATTTTGGTTATATAATCAAACAGAGCAGCTAGAAGAATAAACATGTTTTGGTTATATAACATTTGCTCTTAGTTATTGATTTTGGTTTAAACGGGTTAAACATGTTTTGGTTATATAATTAATTAAACTACAATTAGTATGTGTGTTCCTTATATAAATGAGAACTTATTATATGAATTTATGGGAAAAAAATTGTATTTTGTATTTGATAAACTTATAGGAAAAGAATTGTATTTTGTTTCTGATGAACTTATTTGATGAATTGTATTTTGTATTTGACGAACTTATGAGAAAAAAATATATCAGGAAAAAAATAATAGCATGAAATACATCAGAAAAAAATGCATGGTAAAAACCGATTAAAGTATCCGAACCAAACCGAACCAAATCGATGAGTTTGGTTCGAATTCATTTTTGAAAAATACTAAAAACCGAACCAAACCAATCGAGAGTTCATTGGTTCGGACATTGGATTCACTCAAAACTGATCCAAACCGGTCCAATTACACCCCTACGTAGGAGTATCTAATTTAGCAATTAAAATAATTTTAATTTAATTTAACTTCCTAATAAAATAAAGGAAAATGCTGGTATTGTTTAAAAAAGTAAATATAGTAATTTAGCATTGAAGTATGTGCAATTAATTTTTTGAAAATTTAAAAAGTGTTATATTCAACTTAAAACTTTCATTTTTTGATTTCCTTAATCGTTATCCCGAAAATACCGGTTAACATAATCTTAAATTAAATACACAAATTTTAGCTGAAATGGAGTGTTCACAATAGAGTGTTCTTTCGATGGCAATGTATGGCCAGGTTTATATTACGTAGGTGGTGATTTGATCTTCAAATTTTAATAATAGGGAAAATGTAATTATAATAATATTAGTATTTCATCGCTCAAGTTAATATATTAATATAGTGAGAGAGAGAATGTTAAATTGGAGTAACAAAGATGTACTCCGTATATAGTAGAATTTGAGGGATAAGCATACAGTGGGGTCTTCTATATGTAAGGTATATATCAAAAATATCTCCTAAAGAGTAAAGAGGTAGTTTATTCAATATATGTGATCTATATTAAAGCTATAGACTCGCATCTGTGCTTGATTTGGGAGCTCCGGCCAAGCTCGTCCCGTGATAGTTTGACTTATAATCACTAAAAGATTTTTCAAATTACACATAACTAATTAGTTTTGTATTGTCATCTAAATAGCCTGTGGATCTAAATTACGCTACAATGTTTTATCATCGTTCTCCATCGTACGCTTCAACTAAGGTCTTTTCCTCATATGGCATATGCACACGGGATTATAGAAAGCCACATTAATGGGATTACATGCCTTTTAGCTGATTAAGACATACTTTAGTACACTAAAAAGTTTTAAATAGCTTGAAAATTGAATTGAAGACTTACATAAGATAAAGATCACAAAGCAAATAATCCCTGAAAAATATAACTTTAGGTCGAAATACTTTAAAGATACTAATCAAATGAGTTTGTCTAGTGTGCATAAGTGAGATAAATCTTTTATTATACATAAGTTTATTTTTATCATTAAATTAAATAAAATGTGACATATTAATATAAGATTGAAAGGTACAAATCCAATAATCAAAATAAATTTGTATATAGTGCAAAAGTTGTCTTGTACATAGGTTTGTGTGTAATATGCATTAATTTTCTACAACACACAAAGTACAAATGGATTAAATTAATGCACGTGGGCATGGCCATCTTTTTTTTTTTAAAAAAAAAAATTAATGGTTTATAAGTACCACCAACTTGTTTACAAAGAAAATAGGCAAAATGCATCCAGAGGTCCTTTAAGTTTTACGTTTGTAACAGATAAGTCCTTTAAGTTTTTTATGTAACAAATAAGTCCTTTAAGTTTTTTAAATAACAAATAGGTCCTTTAAGTTTATAATTTGTAACATCTAGGTCCTATTTTTTAAGTAATTGGAGGACCTAAATGTTACAAATTACAAACTTAAAGGACCTATTTGTTATTTAAAAAACTTAAAGGACTTATTTGTTACATAAAAAACTTAAAGGACCAATCTGTTACAAACGTAAAACTTAAAGGACCTATGAATGCATTTTGCCAAGAAAATATTATATTTGCTGGTGCCAAGAATCGAACTCCTGACCAACAGCCTACACCCGCTCAGTCAGCAAGTGCCAACTGAGCTACCCCACCCACCCCAAAAGTATTAAAATAGCATGGCCATCTAGTTTTCCATTTCGTAGAGAAAATTCTGACTAAACAGTATTGTAAGTATGTTCATGAACTGTGCACTCAGTAGCATCGGAAAGGAGAATTTACAGAGGAAAAGTTTGGGGTAGAAGAAGCCACGAGTTTAAACAGTAACAAATACTAGTCTAACACGGACACATGACACATGCCAGTGCTCATAATGGTAATAGTAATCATGAGAGGAGTAGTAATTAACTTCACTGTGCATGTGAGAATCTTTTGCTTAAAAACCGTAACAACAGCAGTGGAGAATAGAGACCGGAGGAAGATAGTAAAGAGCTGCGTCGTTTTCCTTCGGAACCAAGATTTTATTTCGGCTAAACTACACTGCACATTTGATTTTTTACGTTTATTTTATAGTATTTTAATTTGGTTGGTGTATTACACCGGCTTTATTGCAAGTAGGGATGCTTGCGATGTGGTTTGGTTCGGTTTTGAGCATAAAAGTCATTTTAACTGCGAAATAAAAATGCATGCGGTTTGGTTTGATTTGGTTGGTTTTTAAAAAGTCATCCAAACCAAACCAATGCGGTTAGAATCGGTTCGACGATTGCGGTTTACAACATAACATTTCAGTACCAAACAATTTTAAATATCCTAAAAAAGAACTCGAATTTCTTAAATAACATTACAGTACCAATAAAAGTTGTTTATCCAAAATAACATTACAGTATCTTACAATTTTAAATATAAAAAAAAAAACTTGAAATTCCTAAATAACAACATAGTACCAATAAAAATTACAACACCAAAGTAATATTACAGTAAAAAAATCAGAACAACTTGAAGGTCCATTAATTTGGTGGGATGACTTGGTAATTGAGCTATGTATATTTGAATATAATAGAAATTTAATGCGGTTTTAGCGGTATTGGAATATAATAGAAACTTAATGTGATTTTAGCGGTTAACCGCGGTGTATGCGGTTCGATAAAAAAGTCATTCAAATACATCCAAACCAAATGCGATTTTTGCGGTTTTTAATTTGGATTGATTCGATTTACGGTTTAACTTTTGGGTTGGTTCGGATACGATCACATCCAAACCTAATTGCAAGCTTCTTAGCCAAATTCTTAGACTAAGTATCTGATACTTAGATTTTTTTGCTATTGGAGAGAGTTAACATGGAAATGCTTAATTCTTATTTTTAAACAAAGTTGCTTGTCCAAGTATCGATCAAATTTTGATTCTTATATTAAATTGAACATATTTTCTCTTTCATTCATCATCAAATATGGTATTGTTAGATCTAATAAATAATGTTAAGTACCTCAAAATAACAATCTTTGGATGAAGCAAAATCGGTTAAGTTCCTTAAAAATTGCATAATCCTACATATTACAGTGGGACCCACATGAATAGTGTTAAGAATCTCAATTTAAGTACATAAAGATAAAGATGCTCTTTAAAAAGTTTCAATCTGATCCTTATGTTTTCATCGTTTGCATAAGTTTGTCATTTCCGTCAGTTTTGTCATTAATACCGTTTAAATTAGACACGTGTTCAAGTGTTCAAGTGTCCACGTGTCTATCCACATATGCAAACTGTCTGCCACATGTGTCAAAAACTCGCAAAAAGGACCAAATTGAAACTTTTTAAATATAAAGGACCAAATTAAAATCTAAAATAAACGTAAGAGATCAAATGTGTAGTTTAGTCTTTTGTTTCCTTAATTTATTTGCTTTTGAAAGAGTTTTAGAATAAGATTAAATAGTAAAAAATTAGAGAAGAAAATTTTTTCCCGTGTGTTTGATTTGAAAGAAATTTTCCTAATTAATGAATGAATTGAGATTAAGCTTCCGTTCAAATTCATGGATTTTCATATTTTTGTCTTTTCCCTATTTTTTTTTCTCAAACCAAACACATCATAAGTGATAGGAGTATTGATGATCATTTTATGATAATTTTTTATTTAATTCTATGGCGGACTATTTTTCCGTCAAAAAGAGTCGCCACGTACCAATTTTATTTTATTTACAAGAAAAATTAGAAAATACTTAAAAATTATTGATGTTAAACAAAAATTGGATTCATAAATCAGTTAAAAGTAGGAAATGTGTTAACACCCTACACCGTTCGTTAAAATCGGTTCAATTGTTGTAATTAATTGTATAAAGAACACTAGAAATACTGAATACTCGTACCGATAGAAAGTGGATTATTGAGAATGCCTGCTTATTTTGTATTTGTTCTGGATTATAAGAGAAATGTATTTTTTGTCAAAAAAAAATGTATTTAACAAACAAAAAAAAGTGAATGTTAATTTAGAGACTAAATAATTGTTTTTTATGGATTACTAACGGTTATCTTAACAGAAAAGTTAACTGAGTGACTAAATAATTAGATGAGAGGATATTTTAGGGACTTTTAATTAATTTTAACAGTTTAAAAGACTACAGTCGTAATATATATTAATTTATGGATGAAATTAACTATTCTAAAAAATAATGTCACATTTTCTTTTGCCCCATTACCATTTATCTTACTAATTTTATTATCCATCAAACTACATAGTACATTGAAACCAATGCTAAACATATCCTCCACTTTCAAAATGTACATTGAAACATTTGTTAATTGAATTTTTGTTAAGCAGATATTTTCACATTGAAACTTACCAAACATATATTCTACTTCATTAAAAAACAATTGATAAACCAATGGGAGGTTAGTGTAATTTTTTTTGTTACCTCACTTGATTTTAGGGGAAAGAGACCCTGATAATCTAAAGTTTGCCCGAAAGGTAAATAAAGTCGAATAAAAAATTATTCCTATTAAGAATCGAACTTGGCTGCATCACGTGGATCTTAATCTAGTACTAATTATTTCTTCATCACAATTATGTTCTTTAGAGTTGTAAATCATAATAGTTTTGTACTTAATAGTAATACTACCTTTTAATTAAGGACTTAGAGGTTGTAACAAATACTAACTTAACTTTTCTTCATCTCAAATCTGCTTTTAGAGTTGTAAATCATGGTAACTTTGTACACCCCGTTTGGTCCCATTGTTTGAAAAGAAGAAAAAAATACTAATCCATGATCAACAATATGTGATTCTGGGTTAATCAATTGGTATTTTTGAAAAGAAGAAAAAATACTAAGCTATGATCAACAATATGTGATTTTAAGGATATAGGAGCATAATATATAGTTCTATATATGCAACATAAATACAAATTGCCAACAAGAAAAAGATATATTTGATAAAATACTATATATAAGTTGAACATTCCTCTATTTTTGATTAAACAACCTTAATTAATAACAACTCAAACTGAATTTTCTACCTTGCCACAATCACTTTTGCCATCACAATTATAATCAACAATTGCAATCTTTTGCACATTTTTGTATGAATATCTTCTAGCAAAGAACACAAACAAGAACAAATTCAATGTAGTTATAGCTGCCAATAGCCAATAAAATTTGTCCAATCTACTACTATTCAAATCTTTACCAAACCAACTCTTCCCATTCTTCTTTGTTATGTGATCAACAATTGTTATCATTATACTACTAATGAAATTTGCAGCTCCAATCACACTTAAATAAAAAGCTATTCCTAAACTTCTCATTGAATCAGGAACTTGGTCATAGAAATATTCTTGCAATCCAACAAGGGTAAATCCGTCGCCGAAACCGATAATTAGAAATTGTGGAACCAACCAAAAGACACTCATTGTTAGTGAATCTTTAGCTTTTTCAAGCCTCTTTTTCTCTATTATAGCTGCTACTATCATTGTTGCAATAGTGAAAAACATTCCAAAACCAATCCTTTGAAGGATATTGATACCTCTCTCATTTTGATTTACTTTTCTTAAGATAGGTACAAGAATTTTCTCATAAATGGCCACTGAAATTATCATTCCTAATGCAGCAACTGTGAAAATTGAAGCTGGTGGAAGTTCAAACCTTTCACCTATCTTTCTATTAAGTATAGCACTTTGTTTGATGAAGAATGTTGATGTTTGTGCAACACTTATTCCAAATGGTATAGTGAATACCCAAATAGGAATCATATTGATTATTAGTTTCATTTCTTCAATTGTAGTTACATTTACTAGCTTCCAAGGACTTTGTTTCTCCACTAAATTTCCATCATTTTCAATTATTGCTGCCTTGTCAAGAAATCTGAAAATAAATCATAAGAGAAGTTTAGCAACACTCTGTTTGACTCATTCTTTCCAACACTCTCATTGGTCCACATGAAATTCAACAAACAATAATAGTGTTGGAAACAGACCATAGTGTAAGCAGTTATGAAGCACTAACACACTCAAAAGTCAACACCAACAATATTTTGAGAAAATGGAATAATCAGTGTTGGACATTGACAGTCGTACACCAGACACACCTTCAATGTAAAGTTTCAGTGCTACTTAAGACTTGCTATTGTAGCATAGACACTTCTGATCGAATACATGTCTGGTGCTCGACATATTTCAATGTTCGACATTGTTGGGGAGTCCAGGGGAGTTCCGGAGAAATAATGGGGCCAATGATCCAGGACCATAAGAGAAGGAAACGACATATCTCCACCCAAAACGTTAAGGCTTAGGTTAATAAGTCACCTCTCTTATAGTCGATGTAAGACTTAACCACTTACACTTGAAATTCAACAGACACCGACACATGTGATTATATCAAATTATTCATTTTTTTTCAAATTATTTGTTGGTGTCGACTTGTCAATGTCATGTCTAGTATTTGTGTCAGTGCTTTGTAGCTAGCTAGCACTTCAATTAAGTCATTTTTCAAATTGCAATAAATATAGAACATACCTCAGTTTTTTAGTGTGGCAAAGAAATTTTCTATTGTTGCCATGAAACTTGGGAACTTCATACAATTGATCTGGATTTGAAGGATATGGAACCTTCCTTTTAGAGATAGCAGCAACAAGAACTTGCAACATTGGAGTCAAAGGACTCCCACATGGTATCCTATACCTGTAAAAAGGCCTTCCAATAATGAAGATAATAAGTGAGAGAACCATAACTCCTGTGAAAATAATATCAGCAGCACCCCAATTTATGTTATCTTGTATATAAACAATAAGGGTTACTCCTAGAATAAGTCCACTACATAGAGCACAATTCCACCAATTGAAAAATGACATTTTTTGCTTCCTTTCTTCAATATGATCTTCATCAAATTGATCAGCTCCAAAGCTCTCTAAAGAGGGTTTGTGGCCTCCAGTTCCTATAGAGATTAAGTAGATTGCTAGGAAGAAAACCACTTCATGAATTTTCCTTGGTTCATTGCACATATTTGTATGATCACATGGCTTTAAACTTGGTAAGAACCATGATAGAGTAAGGAGTACCAAACCCTGTGATTTTGTTTACCACATGGACAAGTTATTATAAGTAAGAATCTTTGGAGGAAAAAGAACACTTAATAACTTCAATGATTGTAGGAGATAAAAAAAAAAGTTTCATGTCAAATAAAATAAAGAGAAATTTCACCCAAAAACCATAAACTTTGGAGGAAACTTTCCTAACTCGAAGTACCTTTTTTTTTCCGGTACAAAACTCAAAGTACCTTTAAATGTACACATCCTAATAAAAACACAATTTTCTATGTCGTCTGGATGTGTAATTCCGAATAAATCACCTTTTAATCCATTAAATTAGATTTTTTGAACGATATTACAACTCTTAGGCTTGGCATCGCCCTATTTTTTACTCTAATTTACCCACCGGATGGATAAATTTACAAAAAAATTATGTGTTTTTTCCAATTTAAAAGTGAACTTCTAAACAAGTGCGGTTTTAATATATTATGAGGGGATAAAGCAGCTCTCGTGGTCTAATAAAAAAAAGGAAAGTTTGAGACGCTAAAAGCATAGGCCCATAAAATTTTAATCAAAAGAGAACTTGAGGCCCAAGAAAAAACACTAGTCTAGACAAATACAAAAACTAAAAAGTAATAATAATGAAGAATTCTCTTTAGATCCCCCATGATTCTTTTTCACCCTCCAAAAATCCGATTTTGCCCTTGATAAAAAGTTCGGTTCGCAGTAAGCGAAATTTTTCTAGTTCAAATTCAGGAAAAATTCGGTTTCTAGAAACCAAAGTTGTTTTTCAAGGCAAAATAAATTCGGTTTCTAAAAACCGAATTTTTTGTTGGAGGGCAAAACATAAAATCAAAGGGTTGAAAAAGAAACTTGGGTGGTCTAATGAGAATTCTTCAATAATAATAGGGACTGCTCTGAAAAATTAAACAATAATAACATTAATATAAAGTACTAATGAAGTTGTAAAGGCATAGTGATTGAGCTTACCATAAGATAAACGATGGAAGATGCAAACACAGTGGAGTAACGACCCAAATATGCATCAGCAATTAATCCACCAAAAAGTGGCATCAAAGTTGTGACACCAGACCAATAATTAACATTCCTTGCTGCTGTCTTAAGATCTTGATGCATAACCTTTGTGAGATAAAGGACTAAGCTAGTTGCTATTCCAAAGTAGCTTAATCTCTCACTAAACTCAATTGCTGAAAACAGGTATCTAGAATTTAATCATCTTGTGGTTAATGAATGTAAAAATTTTGGTCAAATTAAAATGTTGGACTCTTGTGTTATTTTTAGGTTTTACTTTGGTAACTTACATTTCTATTGTTTTTTTTATTTTGATCTTTTATGTTACAAAAGTTACATGGTGGTCCTTTAAGTTTTTTCTTTTACATTTCACCCCCTTTAAATTACAAAGGACTCTTTGGTTCTATCAATCACAGACACAAACACTGAATATGATATAGACACTTGATGCAGATAATAGTTTGAAAAAAGGACATTGTACATTCAATGTTATCATAAGTGCTTGTATTGTGTCGCCGGACCTCGATATGAGAGACGCCTAATTCGAGAAATGTATGTGCTTCATAACTTGATTTTTTTCTTTCAATTTCATATTTGAGTCCGTCAAATATTTTCTACATAGCATTATATTTTGGTGATTAGACGCCTAATTTGGCAAAAAGAAGAAGAAAACATTGAAATTTTTTGACAGGCTCGACAAATGAAAAATTGATAGAAAATGGTCAAAGTGTAATTCAGCATTTGTAATTTAAGAGGTCAAAATAGAACCAAAAAAAAAAAAAACATGGTGTTTATGATTTGTAACTTAAAAAGCGAAATGAAACGAAAAATATCTTTTAAGGAAGCAAAATGAAATCTAAATATAGTTAATGTACCGATTGAGAGGGAGCTGAAACCACTTGATCCCAAAATTGATTCTCGAACCAAATTAAACTCGTGGTAAAAGGTAAAAAAATATAGCTAATGTACAAAAAGAATAATGTAATTTAGTCTAACAATATAATTTAACAAATTGTTTTCAAATTATGATATCATGAATTGTGCTTTAAAAACATCTAATTGTTATATTGCTAAATTATCCTATGATATCTTAAGTCATTCTGTTGTACTAAAATCACTTTTTAATGTTCTTGTTTCATGTATGTTAGATATTGTTAAGATTACCACATACTTCAGATCTATTTCAAAGAGAACAAGCAACTTGAACCATACATCCCTAATCTTAGACTTCTAAGTACCACTTGGACTTAAAGCATTCATGTGCAATTCTCTTCTTTTTCAGATTTTGATACTCAGAATCTTGTAGTGGATTTTTTTTATAAGTAAATGGTTACTATCACTTTCATTAGAGATGTCACACGTCTTGAATTTTGCTTTGTTCCTTTTTATAAGATTTGTATGTATTTCTTTATAAAAAATAATTAACTTCATCTAATTATCTGATATGCAATATATAATAAATAATATAATCAAAACAGAATCCGATCAATATACTTGTGTAAAATAACACTAACTATAATTATGAATAAAATTAAGGCTACAACACCAAATAAAAAGCCAATATAAACATCCATAATTCTTGCGATTTAATTAATAAAACCCTTATATTAAAGACAAACATAGAAGTTGTAATTGACAAAATGATTGAGCCCGTGTAATTAATAAGTTTTTTTTTTTTAAGGACGGACTCTTTGGATGAATTCAAGTATGTACGATTTCTGCAATAAACAATTTTTATCAATTTTTGTAATAAATAAAAAATACTCAATATTTTAACTAAATTGTTGCTATAAACAAAAAATAATATATGCTTATACTTTTTCCGTCTCAAAATATAAACAAAAGTTAGTCAAAAAAAAAATGTATTTAGTCTAAATTTTTAATCAAATACATTATATTTTTTTTAACTCATTTTTGTTTATATTTTGGGATAAAATGAGAAGTAATTATTAAGCCAATATAATTGTAAGAGGAATTACAGTATTGATAGCTCAATCATTTGCAACCCTAGGTGCAGGAGGAATATTATAAACTAGTGGAAGGTGTGGGTCCTTAATAATTTGCATATATACCACTACAAGAAAATCTAATTTTACTGACGAAATTAATATATAGGTACTGACGGCTTGAGCCGTCTTTAAGTTAGTGGCGGCCAAGTCCGTCAATAAATCCGTCACAAAATTAAACAAATAATATATTTTTGAGGCAAATTCGTCACAAACTTATTGGCGGATATATCCGTCACAAACAAATCAATCACTGACGGCTGGATCCGTCACAAACCAATGACAAAATTACTGACGGCTATGGCCGTCACAAACCAATGACGAATTCATCAAAAAAATATATTTCCTACTCCCTATGCTCAATGGCTCGATCTATTTTTCCTCTCACTCTCAGTAAAAAACACAACACACACACTTTACTTTTCTTTCTAAAAAACACAACACACACACACACACTAAAAAACACAACACACACACGCAGAAGAACAAAACAAAGAAGAAATTGGATTTGCCTACAAACATCAAAATCCATTTTAAAATCCTTTTTCCTTGTTCTTTCTTCCTTCTTCCTTCACAATACAACTTTCTCTTACTTTAATTTTTGCACTCAAACATCAAAATCATTGCGTTTCCAGATCGAAAATAAAGGTTTCAAATTTGGATTTGTGTTTTCAGATTCCTGCGTTTCCAATTTGAAAATAAAGAAAGTTGAAATCCGTTTATTTTGTTTTCAGATCTGCGTTTCCAGAAATTGTTATCAAATTTTTTATTCTAATCTTCATCATCTTTAATCTACTCTGGATCTAGAAGAATATGAAGAACACATGTTCAGTTGGTTAGAATTTCAATATTTTTTTTTGAACAAGAAGAACATGAACGAGTAGAAAAATCTGGGTTTTATGGGTTTGTGAATTTGGTGTTCTGTATGGGTTTGCAAGAAGAACATGAACATTTGAATTTAACTGATTCACCCAACCACAAATATGGATTTAGCGAATTTGGGATTCTTTAGGTGTCAGACATGATTTCATTTTTTTTTAAATAATATATAACTTACTGACGGCTTGAGTCGTCAATATGCGCTTTGACCGTTGTCGTGTTGTGACGGTCCTAGCCGTCAGGAAATTCGTCACTTTTACTTTGTGACGGCTTAGGTCGTCAAAAACTTATCCACGCCCCATTTTATGACGGCTCTTGGCCGCCAGTATGTCGTCCGAATTGTTTCACTTTGTGACGGATTTTCCCTCTTATTGAGGGCTTGTGGCCGTCAGTAAATCTTTGTTTTCTCCTAGTGTACTGATATTGTAGTAATCAGTTTTGTGGTAGAAAATATGAGGTCAACCACTTCGGGCAACATATATATCATGATAGATGGATAATGGATTAGCATATGTAATAAAAAAAATTATATAAAAGTGTTTTACATTATCTAGTGTACTAGTATATACTACACTAAAAAGATGACTAGGAATATAGCACAATTAAAGCAAATTATTTTATTAAAAATTGAAAATACAATATAATATGATAACTATAAAGTCTTAATTTTTTTATCTACCCCCACTCTCTTGCGATGTCAACTGGTCTTTGTATAACTTGATAATCTAAAAAGTTTGAGTTCAAAATCTAATTGCAATTGAATAGTCTACTATCTTGCCTACGTTATAAGTAAATAATGTTTATAAAATTTAAGTTTGATATAGCTCTTATTTTCAGATTTGTAGGATGAGAATTGTACATCACCACTTTTAAACAATATCACATTTATTATGATTTATGGTTTAAACTTTAAAGTTAGTAAATTAAGTTGGTTTTAAAGTTCGAAAATTAATTTTTAAGCTTTAAAGTTTAAATCATAAATCATAAATCATAATAATTGCTTTAAAGCAGGGACAACATCTTAAAAAGTAAGAATGATTACCAACAACACCTTTCTCTTAATGTGAATACAATAAGACAAATTTGTGTAGTAGTTGACTTGTTTTTTTTTTTTTTTTTTTTCACAATACTAATATGAAATTTGTTATATTCACTAATGGAATTGGTGCTTGTGTCGTGGCCCGTGGGAATCCACGGTTTTTAATGATTTCTCTTGCATAAAAATTTTGAAATGTGTTTTTAGAAGTTATTTTAGTTTAAATTTAAAAAAAATTTGAAAAATACGTTCTGAATTTTTCAAGACAAAAAAAATTGAAAAATACGCTCCAAAATATTTATTCAAAAGGCAAAAAATGAAAATTAGAGTGTATAAAAGAAACATGAAGGGTGATAATTATCTCTCTTTTAATAACCGACAATCCAAGCGATATTGTAGAACTTTTTGCAAATGGCTTGATTTTAAATTAAACATCTAAATCCTAATTTTATTTGACTGTGTGCACTATTCATATAATCTACTTTGACCATATTTATTACAAAAATATAAAGATAAATATTAACATATGAGATGTCATTAGATTTGTCTCGATAAATACTATCAAATTTTCGTACTTTTTAATAATACATAACTAAAAATATTAATGGTCAAAGTCGTACATCAGCATATATGTCATAGTGAAAAGAGACTATTGTTTTGTGACAGAGAAAGTGGAGTTTTATATATGTCAATTAAATTTCTTTCTTCAAATCAAGACAATAAAATCTATCAGAACACAGTGGTAAAAAATTTGAATAGTATATTAGAGATTCTGAATTTCATAATCATCTCTATTGTAAAACAAAAAGAAAATCTATCGAAACAAAAAATCAAAACAATAAAAATGAGTACTAGTTGAGTTTAGCAAAAGAATTTATATCTATCTCGAATAAGATTATTTTATGTGAAGAAAACAAAAAAGTGATTTAAATATAAGCCACTTAGAAGTGATTCAAATTTTGCACCAAAAAAAAGTGATTTAAAATTAATTTGAGTTAAAAGTGAAAGGAGTTTTTTTTAAGCAGCAAATCAATAAAAAAGGATTAATTCTATGATTGATTATTAACTTTAAAAAAAAAAAAAGGATCAAAGGTTGAATAGAGCAAAAGAGGTTAAATATATCCTGATAACGTGACGGAACAATATTTAGTGTGTTAACCCGTTTTAAATAAGATTATCTCCCGTGAATGGACCATTTATAAAAACTAAAATAACAAAGACATATATAAAGCATATGATTACTTCAAACTTCTCCAAACACTATAAACCAATTAATGTGCGCATGCATGTGGTGCTATCACAATCTAGTCTTATACTGTTATTATTTTCTCTAATTTATTTTATTTTTACAAAATTATTTTCTCTGTTTTTAATCATTGATCCTTTTGTCAATTTATTTATGTTATAAAATTTTAGCTCTTTTAAGAAATTAAAGTACAATTAATGATATTTTAAATTTTACTATTTGTATTTTTATAAAAATAAAAATATTTATTAAATGAATTTATTTATCAATATTTTTTATTTTTTAATTCATATGCAAAATCCTAAAATGTAAAATATTTCCAAATGGGGTAGATTTCTCTTAAATATTTTGCATCCTATTTTCTATACGAGTGATAAGTTTTGTCGCAGCAATTTCTACTGAAAATATACTTAGTGGCCAATTTTAGAATTGAGATAAAACAGATTAACTTTCTCTTCTTTTTTTTTGCAACAACTAAATTTAATAATGAACTTAGTAATATACATTTCATATTTTCACGATCTCTAAAATTTTCTTATTAACTTGTTTTTTTGGTACAACTTTTTCTTATTAATTTTTTTTTCTAATAGAGTTACTATTTGTAATATTTTTTATCTAAAAATAATATTTGTGATATATATGCTGCGATTATTTTATCTACAATGATAGAAGAAGTACATATAATACTCTACCCAACAATAAAACAACCAAATCAAAGACATTTAATTGTTTTTGTCAATACAAATGTGATATAATTGTGATATATGTTTCCATTTTACATTGTGTCAATAAAATATTATGCAAATAAATACTCCACTCATTGGCTTCATACAAATACAAGCTAAGTGGAAATGAAAAAAAATAAAGTAGATATAGAATGAGGTTTTTGCCAACTAATTCAAAAATTGATCTTATGTTTAAAGCCAAATGGAAATGGATAAAAAGTAGCTGCATGATGGGAGTATCACAAAAGTGGGTGGTGGAAGTTTGAAGATTATGCGCTTTATAATAAGGAAGCAAATTAATAAAATAAAGTTATCTTGAAATTTGTACAATAAATTTTTTAAAAATGTAAAATGTAATATTTTTAATATAAAAACTTTTCTTTTTAATTCTTATAATTGATGTCCCGAGAACATTAGTTAGCTTGACCCTTATAATATTGAGAGACTAAAGGAAGATTATGAAAACAAAACAGCAAAGTTAATCATATTATTAGTATTGAATACAATAATTTAGGTAGAAGAAGAGTAATTAAGAAGCATTAAGTTCTTACCAAATATGAAAAGAGCAGCTTTCCAAGAACCAGTTGAAGCTCGAAGTGGAATCCTTCCTTTATGATCAACTGAAGAATCATGAACCCATTTCATCTCATCATCTTCTTTTGCTTCTGGATTCATCTTCTCCATCATGGAGCAACTAGAAAAGTATTGGTCTTCCCCTTGCTAGCTATATTAGCTAAAATGTTCCAAATTGTAGAGAGTATATAATAAGAGAGCTAGTGTTGTGTACTACTCATAGTCATTACTTGGCCTCCTTTTATAGGGAAAAAAATAGATAATGATTTTATTTTTGGGAATAATAAATAGTGTTCTTACCTCAGGTGCTGGACAAAGTCAAGCTTTATTTTTATCGGTGGTTGAAGACACAAGTAAAAGGTAAAGCTTTGTTCTTTTTTATGGGAGGTATTAGAACGTACGTATTATCCTCTAACTATTAAAAGGTCAAGCTTTGGTTGAAGACACAAAATAGTGTCCTCTAACTATTATAGCTGGTGGTCGAACTCGTTTACTTGTTTGGACATGACGTAACTGTGTAATTCTGTTTTCAATTGTTTTTACATTCTTGTATTTGTAGACTCTTGTAGTCTTTTTGGCTATTTTGGTTGGTTAATATATATTTCATTTTGGCTTGTTCAAAAATAAATAAATTAATGAAACAAATAGTAATATAGTCTTTTAATTAGTGTATTCAATGTTTCGAAATTGCTCTGAATGTGTACATTGAAAGGAAAAAATAATTTGAAATTTTAAAAAAGAATTTTTTTCTGCTTAAAAGTTTTGTTCTTGTTTAATGTTATATATAGTCATGTTAACTTATGCCCTAAGGAAACATGTTAAGGTACCTAAAAATAGAAATATAACATTTAATGATACAAAAAATTTAATGTTTAGAGAATTAAATACACCACAAGTTCAATAAATTTTTTCTACATTTATCTTCTTAACGTGTTTTATAAGAGCACATATTAACATTCTCCTTGTCTAATTAACCATTGATCCAGGGTATTGTTTAACATGACATTTCTTTTAGTATCATGGTGTAGGTATGAAGCTTCAGCGCGTTGGAGAAACTATTCAGTTGAGCACATAAGATGAACTCTCCTTTTTTAACTAAATTTTCTTTATAGACAAGAGCCAATAATCGAACCCTGGTCATTTGCTTAAATAGACCAAAATCTTTATCATTTAAATCAATTCTTCGATTGATTTGCATAGAATAGTAACTATGAATAGTAACTATTCTAGGCTCCAAAAATTTATGTAGGGGAATATTCACTCTTTATAAATTCATTTAATTTATTTCATGTTCGTATTTAAGGTAGGATGAAAATGGTGATTGTCTTAGGCTCCAAAAAATAAATCTAAAATTTGTGCCCCAGACTAATATTTTTTAGTTGTCTATCTATTAAGTCCAACAAAAAAGTATTCCAAATTAAGTTCTTATATTTGTCTGTCACTTTTTTCTTCTTCTTAGCATATGTATCATTATATCAAGTATCAAATAAGAATTTTGAAACAATGCAATGGTAATTGATATACGATTGATAATAGATAAGTTAATAGTTGATACAATTATACGTAAAATATATCAATTATCAAATTCTCTCTCCACACTACTCCCTCACGTTGCATGCCGCATTTCTCTTCTTCTAGCAATCTCATTATGTATCAACACATACATATAGTCTTTCTCTAGTTTTCTTTTTGTTACTTTGCAACTCATAATTCATTCTTAGTTTTTCTTATTTTCTTTTTTTGTACAAGATTTTAATCTTTTGTTTTCTTCTTCAAATTATGCAATTTAATTTTATGAATAATTGAAAGTGTTGCGAATGTATTTGTCAAAATGTGTTGATATCAACCACTACAAGAAAACATCCAAATAGCGGCGGAAAAAAACTGCCGGAAAACAAGAAAAATGGCCAAAAAATGGCAAAATTACCGGCGGCCATGATCCGCCGCAAAAAACGGCCCCGGAAGCAGTTACCGGCGGCCACGTCCGCCGCTAATTCCTGCACACAGACTGACACGCTGCCACCAATTTACCGGCGGACCAGGCCGCCGCAAAGTTATTTATTTATTTTAAAACAAATTTATTGAAAAGCTGCCATTTCAGAATTTTAAATTAAAAAAATTAAAAAAAAAGAGGTTATCTCATCGTGCATCCATGCTTCTTTCTTCTTCAACCTTCTTCTTCATCAATTCATCATCATGAACATTATTCAAAACAAAAATTCATCATCATGAACAACAACAACAACAACAACAACAAACTCATCAATTTCAATCCCTAACCCATAAATTCAAAATCCCCAAAACTCATAAATTTTATCATAAAAAACCCATAACTTTCACATAACTCAAAATCCCAAAAACACATAAGAAGCACACGAAAATTTCATCATAGTAGACAATTGTTTCTGGATTTTATTTGAATTTAGATCTTAAATTGATTTTGGTTTGAGGGTTTTTTTTTCTTCAAACAATTGGTTTGAGAGTTGTACAAAAACAACAACCCAGTAAAAGAAAAAATTATCTCTCCCAAGTTTTCTTTCTTATGGGTTTTGAAGGGAAAAAGAAAAAAAAAATTAGCTTTTCAAGAAATTAGATGAAGAAAGGGTTTTCAGGATTTGATTTTGGTTATGATTGGTTTGGAGGATTTGATTTGAGTAGATGAAGAGAGGACTTTGAACTTTGAATGAGAAAAGATATTGAACTTTGGATAGATAGATAGAGAGAGTAACCGTGAAAGAAAGAAGGCTTAATTAGTTCTTTAGTCCTTTAAAGATAATTTTAGTTTCATATTGGTCCCTTAAAGAAAAAACGTTTCATTTTGGTCCCTTAAAAACATCTCTGTTAGCCAAATTGGTCCTTCTGTTAGTTTTTTATCCAAAAAACATTAAATTTTTCACATGTGACATATGGAAAAGATCCTCTACTTTTAGCAGGAACTACATCCTACCTTTCAACTGTTTTGATCCATCGGATTAATCAAACCACTCATATATTATAACACATGCTCACCTTTTTAATTAGAAAATAAAACAAAAAGCTGCACCTAGTTGTAGAAGGGGAACAATTCGTCCCTCAACCTTCTTCCACCGCTACACCATTCCTTCTGCCACTTTCATTCCGGTGTAGCTTCCACAAGAGCTCTGGCTCGGCGATGTAGAAGGGAACAATTCGTGAGATTAATCTGCTTTCACAATTTTAAATCAAACAACTCTAAAAGATAGTGCAAAAACATCCAATGATTTGTACAAAAAAATTGAAACGGTAAACAATTTACACTCCAAAAATCAAACACTAAATTGAATATTTGGAACTCTAAAACCTTTACACTGTTTTTTTCATAACAATTTACAGAGAGTGAATTTTAGATCTGGGTTTTATATCTTCAATTTTAAACCCAAAAAATGGAAGAGAAAAAATGGTGGTGGTGAGGGTGGATTTAAAGAGGGTGTTGCTGTTGGAAGAAAAAAGGGAAAGAAGGGGGTGGAAGAAGAAAGAGGGAGGTGATGTTGGAAGAAGAGTGAGACTCTAAGGGTAAGAAGAAATTATTATGATTTTATTGGTTTTGAAAAAAAGAAAATCTGGGTTTCTTATGAATACCGGTGATGAAGAATGAGGAGAGGAAGAAGACAAAGAAAAGTAAAATAAATCAAGTGTTGTGGTTCATTATTAGATATCATAGATTTGCAAGATCCAAAGGTATAGATTTAAGAAAAAGATCAAATGGTTATAATTAAAAACTTTAATGAGGTTTATGGTGGACCATTCACAGTGTTGGTCCACCTTATATATTTGGGGTTACAATTTAACAGAAAGGACCTTTTTGGCTAACAGAGATGTCTTTAAGGGACCAAATCGAAACTTTTTTTCTTTAAGGGACCAATGTGAAACAAAAAATATCTTTAAGGGACTAAAGAACTAATTAAGCCAAGAAAGAAAGAGAGAGATGTTGTTGTTGTTGTTGTTGATCAATGAATGAATAATGAATTAATGCTGATTTTTTTATTTTTTGGATCGCATTCCAACATTAAGCGCTGGACCATTTTGCGGCGGCCTAGACCGCCGGTAAATTCAAGACAGATTTTGGCCGCCGGTAAGTATTGCTTCATTTAAGAAATAATATTTTTTTATTTTGTGGCCATTTTTTTTCACTTTCCGGCGGCTTAGGCGGCCGCAAATTTACCGGTGGCCAGAACGGCCGGTAATTTAATATTGAATCCGTCGAAAAAATGATGTATTCTTGTAGTGAACATTTGAAATTCTTGAGTTTATCAAAACTATAAATTGTTATTCAAATGTCGCGCCGCTGTTGCATCTGCAGTGAAAAAAAATCGAAGTTAATATTATTGAAACTTGGTATCATCAATATCCACAAAAAAAAGATTGAATATGTTATAGCCATTTTACGTATCATCAATTATTTTGTCTGAGTGTATAGATATTAAATAAAAATTCAATATTTTTAAGAAATTCAAATTTTTTATACCGAGTCAAATTGAACGTTTGCCCTTAGACCACCAAAATATCATAAATGTCCCTGATTTATTTGTTTCCTCACTATTTATTGTGCAATTTAGGATTTTCCAAACAATTCATCCTAATTTTTTTTATTAATTAACCACTTAATTTAATGTTTTAGTTTAATGACTACTATCCATTATATACACTTATTGTGCAACTTACTATACTATGTATCACACACACATGACGCGCCAATAACATTTTGTGGCTTAGATTAATTGACACCAAAGATAAGTCCAATGTTTTGAAACCTCACTTCCAAAACATTTAGCTTTTGAACTTTTTTGTTATGCCACTGTTGAATATTGACTATGACAATATCTCCCCAACCTTGTATGCTAAGACAATAGTATACAACTCCAATCCATTCAAAGAAGAAAAAAATCCACCACACCTTTAATTTAAAGCAGATGATTAAAACTTTGTGGCTCTAATAATAATAATTATAATAAAGTTTTCCTGTCTAAATAATACGATTCTGCCTTCAATTCAACTTTTTCAGAATTGAGATTTTACAATTTTAATCCCTTTTTTTAAGTGATTTTGGTCCGTATGTTTCCTTCTTTCTAATTTGGTAGTCAATCTCTCAATATTTCTCCAAATTTATTCTGATGTGACACAAATAATTAATATAGTACTAGTACTACATTAAGTGACTCTAAAGTGAGTAAAATATAAATTGAGAAAATTAATACTTTGTTATTTAAGGGTTTAGTGTCACGTCAATTAATTGTCACTTCAACATATGTTTAGAGAAAAAATATATGGAGCAAAAATCACTCGGAAAACACAAAGAGGTTGTATTAGGATGTGTTTGATGTGCTAAAAAATAATGGATTGGACAAGATAACTTCAGTTGTATTGTGTTTGAGTTTAAAACTGTTTCTTGTATTGGACAAACTGGGAGCCCAGAGATAGGACAAAAACTGAAATTTTTGTCCTCTGCTGAACAACGAGACAATTTTTTGTCCTCTGCATAAGTTGCATAAAATATCAAAATAACATTTTGTCCACCAAACATAGTACAACACAAAATTTGTTCAGTACCTTAAACACTTGTCCAGTGCAGTTCTATCTTATATCGTTCTGTACTCCTCTGTCAAGTACTTAGACTTTGCATATCAATCGAACCTTAGAATCTTACTATATTGTTGGATCCGTTATAGAAATATACAAGATCAAATATGACAATAAGATCACTCAAATATATTCTACTCTAATATGGTGCAAAGACTGCTTTTGATCGAAGAGGCAGTGATACTGTGACCATTATCAAAGAGACAAATGATCACTCTTAAATCAAAAGAAAAATTGTACAATGATCATATTCTTAAACCAAAGGGACAAAAAAAAGAAGTGTGTTTTTTTTCTTTCTCAAAGGGCTTATCAATCTTTCTATAATGTTGGAAACCAATACATGTAAACTAACCAATATGGGCATGATGATTTTTTTTTTCAAATCACACACACTAGTATTCTACTGCGGAATCAGATTTATTGTAGTAACAAAGTTATTGTGTTAACATAGATACTGTTTCTATCCGTCCGATTTCAATCAAAGAGTTAAAAGTATATTAATGAGTTAAAATTGATGTGCAATTCAGACCGTCTGATCTCAAATCAACAAATGTGATTTAATAATATGTATACTATATGATAATTCACACTATAAAATCTGAATCTATTCTATTATATTACTCACATGCTCTACTAAACTCTCGAGTTTTTATTTTCAATTAATACATGTTAGTGTGTGACACCTCTAAAATATACATGGTTTTAGTAGCAATTTTATTAAATAAATCTTGCTTGTTTGTTAAGTTATTGGAACTATTTCACTACATTTTCTTTGTTCTGCATTTTGTAGGTCCAAACACATGAACAAGGGAAAATGTGCATTTTATAGGTCTATTTTGACGAATATTTAATCAAGTCATCATATGTGCTTTAAAGGAAGGCTTTCTTTATGAGGAATAGTGGAAAATGAAGTCAAAGATGATAATGTCGTGCATTATGACCTACCTAGCCGTTAATTTTTTAGTTAAGAAGTGAAAAACCAAAGATAAAAGGTTAGAGGACCTGTCAGGGCCATGACAAGCCCTCACATGGCCATGACAGACCCAGAAAAATAAAAGGAAGGTGTCTGAAAAGCCTGTCTCACAGCCATTCTCACTACTACAGAAAAGGGTTTTTACATCGGGCCATATGGACATTTTACATCGGGTCCTGACCCGATGTAAAGACACTTGATGTGGTAAGTCTGACACATTTCACATCGGTTGGCCACCCGATGTGAAATCTAAGATATCACATCGGTTATTAATTATCTCCGATGTGAAATCTGACCTTTAATTTTACTTTATTAAAAACAAATGTAGATTTCACATCGGGTGCTCAGTTAAGCCGATGTCGAAATCCAACATATCACCTCGGTGATTTAGCCTAACCGATGTGAAATCTCTTTTTCTTTTTTTTTTTCATTTTTGGCACATAATTTATCATATTTTTTCTTGCATCAAAAACAGAACTGTGGTACCTAAATTTTTCCTACATCACACAGACCACATTTTGGTACCTAAATTGTTTTCCATATCATCACACACATACCACAAACATATATAGCTCTAATAATAATTGTTCAAAACTCAAATTAATAGCTAGCAAAAGGTTATAACATTTCTACAAACACAAATTAATGCAAAATCACCAAAATCAAATCCAACTGAAGCAGTGCTAAATTAAGTCCTCCCTAATACAAAAAGCAAACAACATGGTCAACACAAGACCAATGCAACACAAAAGGCAAAAGAACATTAATTCTCTATTTTACACTAACTGTGATAGCGGGGAGGAGAAAGCAAAATTCCAGATGCAGCTTGCTACTATCAAATGTCTCAATTTCCAAACGCAGCAAGCATCTCTCATGTTTTCAAGAAGTGCCTGGAAAATGAAAAAGAGAATGAAAAAGTAGAACAAGTTTAGTAGCAGTTTATGAATATTTTTTATACAAGAGTAGCCAATACAAATGGTATATTGATATTTCTCTCTAATAAACCAATAAAAAACAGTCTCGATATACTTAGCCAAACATCTAAACAATATGAGAGATATTATACAAGAGTAGCAAAGATCTGGACTACCCCATTCAAGAAATCTTTTGATTTTATTGGCTTGTTAATCCAACTCTTATCAATCATAATTGGATAACATATTAAAAATTTCAAACTCACTACTACTTTTAAGAGCAAACTTGTGAGTGTCTGTTATTGTGATTATGAATGTGAAAGCAAATAATAGCTCAAAAATTAAGGTCAAAATTATGGCTTGAATCCTTTAACCTCTCAATTGGAAGGCTATTATTTTGATACACTAAAAAAAGTTTACTTTGATTGAGAATAATATTTTTGTAAACATGCTTTTCTTGACTTATCGTTGACATCTTTGAATGAGAAAACATGAAAATCCGCAATTGTGATTGTCAAAGCAATAAAAAAATGTAAAGTGAACTTGTGGTTATAAAAATATTCTCTCTAACTTTAATTATAAATAAATATTTAATTTTTAAATTTATTAAATAATTGATGTATCTGATCTATATAAAATTAAATATATCAATCATTTAATAAATTTTTAAAAAAATATTTACTTATAATTAAGGTCGAACAAGACGGAGAGCACTTGTCATTATGTTGTTAATGCCAGAGTAATTAACATGTTTTCAACATTGTTTTCAATTGGAAAATGGGTTTTTATGATAGTTTAAATATACTTTTAAAATGGAACATATATGTGCTCCCTAAAGCCAGTTATCATCTGAGATCTTCTTGCCCCCACCCTTGAGATTTTAAAGATTTGATGAATGATTTGATTAAATAATTCACTCATAAAAATGATGTTACATTCATTAAAAGAAAAGATCAGATCAATTTATCAGCATGTTTACAATTTGATAATTGCTTTTTTTTAAGATACTCCCTCCTATTTTATATATAAGCAATATTATTAACTAGACTATATTATTAACTATGTTATATAATTTTTTTAACTAAATATTAAAAAAATAATATATCTAAAAAAATAACTAGACTATACTTGATCCTATGTTATATTTTAATTTTTTATATATATTAAAAAATAATATATCTAGACTATATTATTGACTAAATATATTAAAATTTACTTATATATAAAACCGGAGCAACCAGTCGCGTGCTTTTGTTAGTAGTGCAAGACATAGCAACAAATAGCAATAACAATGAACTAATCAAAATCTTTTCGGCCCACTCTGCCACTCACAATCTAAGAGTTGTATCTTTCATATATTTTTTCGCCCAACAGCCAATAGACACATAAAATATGTCAGTTTCAGCTTTATTCAAAAAAAATTATCTAGTAAGAGAAAAAAGTGTAGATTGATTAAATTATATGATGGGGAAATATGTGGTACCATTTTATGGCACATTTTAATGAATGTGTTGGTATATTAAGTGCAAGTAGAAATTTTATATTGCAAGAAAATATGAATGTTAAGTAATATCTGAAAGAAATTAGATTTATATATTTAATTTCTTAAGATTTTTGATAAAAATATGGTGTTTAGTTTTATTTATGTAGTTACTCTTAGCACACTAATGATTGTATCAAAATTGATGGTTTTCCTGAAGGTAACTAGTTCCTTATATTTAAAAATGATGTATTTCGTTAATTTTGAGTGTCAATGATGGTGCAAGTGCATGTATATGAAAAAACTTTCATTTGAAGGGAAACATGAATATGGAAAAATTAATTGCTACATCTCCCTCAAGTTTAACTATGCACACCACGATTTTATCAAAGGTCCTCAAATGAATTAAGTTTGAACAGATATGATTAGGGTTGCGTTTAACTCGATCGGTCTCTTAGTGATATATTGAGAGAAAGTAGAGAACATGGTTCTCACATCATTGTTCTTTTGAAGTTTCATGTTGGTGAATATAACATGTTTGTCTGAGTCGACAGAGAGCGATATTCAACATTGGTCACCCTTCTTGCATTGCAGTAGTTGATCCTACAAAAATGAGTTTTTCTATTAAAATAGACTGCAATTAGGTGAAAATTCATTTCGAATTTGAGTATGATGTTTATTTCCATTCTTTAAAATAAAATATTGACTAACATGTCAGTAATGTATTATAAAATATCTGAGTTTGATGCAATGTTAAAAGTATTCTTGATAAATTATTTCCAAATGATTTTAAAAGTATTCTTTTTGAAGAAAATTTTAAAGTATTCTTGATAAATTATTTTCAAATATAGTTTTTATCAAATAACCTCGTACAGTTCATTTGAGCATCTGATCAATCCAAATAAAAAGAAAAGGACATGCAACCACAATGTTTGAAGATGATAACATTAAGTATAATTTTTTTATCGATTACATAATAATAAGGAGAGAAACAGAGCAATATTTCTTGATTAGTTAATAACATTAAGAATTAAAAAAAGGGTCATGCTAAGGATACCCAAAAAAGTAACTTTTGTATTGAAAAGAACACATTTTATATTTTAAAAAGAATGATTGCACAAGTTCCAATGTTATATTACTATATTAGGTTCCTTAGTTAGCATTTTCCTTAAAATTAAAACTCCTTCATTATCTTTTTCTAGTTACAAGCACCAGTACACCACTGTCTGAAGATAAGATTCTTCTTTTTTCCTTCTTTGCTTTGCTTTATATTTCCACTTTCATTGATAATAACCTTGCTTGATGGTTACTTCACTAAAACAGAATCACTTATTTTTTGTCAAAGATCATTCGAAAGTATTTTACTAAAAATGTGATTTCTAAAAATATGGAGGACACAAATTAAAGTAAAATTCAAAATCAACTCTTAGAAGTTTCCTTTTACTAGGTCCTCCTAAAAACTGGAATGTTGAAAAAAATTAAACTCTTTCTAAGATAACATTGTTGCAAGTTATCAAATTATGAAGGTCTTAAAGAAGACTCAACAAAATAACCTCTTATGTGATTTGCGATAGCAAAAAACCCGAAATTCAAAATTTGTTGAAAACATACTAAAGTTTATTTATTTTTGAAAAACATCGAAGAAATCTTACCGAATTTTGAATTTTTTAGTTGATTGTTTGTACGTGTATTTGTGTGTATCGTTATTTTGAAAGGTTGAAAATAAGAAAATAGAAAAGAGGAAGGAACATAATATATCACATTGTCATCTAATAATTTGAACTCGCATTACAGGAAGTTTGATTGAATCAGTAAAACGAAATGCAATCTGATTTTGTCAGAAGTGTTAACACATAGGAGTAACTACTAAGCAGATCATAACAATGCTTGGTAACTAAATGATGAGAGGCTTGGTTAGCAATACATATATAAAGGTGTTTTATCCAGACATTTACTCTTTCTTAGGACCCATCTGGCTGAAGAAATGGGTTTGCAATCTCATCTGTACCATCAGTTGGGGACACAAGCATGACAGCAGTTCCTCTACAAACCTGCATTATAACAAAAAGGAGTCATTGAAGTTCAGGATTGGATATAACGCAGTTACTGCGTATACGCAGTAATAAATTTGGACCAAGGTCTAATATTGTATGAAATTGTCAAAATCTGGATTGTGTAATAAGAACCGTCGGATCACATATGGACGGCCGAGATTCACTACTGTGGCAAACTGTGTGAATCTGCAACAGCAGTGAATCCAGGTCCGTGAAGTTCCAAGAGTGATAATTTGGCCAAGCTTTAGCTCAATGAACTTCAGAGTTCAGACCATAACGTGAGAAGAAAATAATCATTCAATTTTGTGTCTGTGGCTTGTATGGTTTAACAGAGATTATTGGTGTAAATATTTTAAAATGAATTAAAATAATTATCAGATACTGTACGGTTACGTATCAGAAAGTATCTAATATGGATCCAACTGTGGGAAAGAGGAAGATCTATGATTCTGCGGATTAGGATTAGTTACGTTGATTAGGATTTATTATTTATTTATTTTAATAAGTTAGTTCATTATTGTTAGGATAAGATTTAGAGTTAGAACAAATTATTTTATTAACTAGGATTATTATCTTTAGGATTACTACCTTTTAAATTTGAATGAATAGTAAATCTAGGATAAGTTAGTTACTATTATCTTAGTTTAATTAGGATTTCTATTTGTTTAATTGTAAGCCTATTTAAAGGCAGTCCAATTTGGAATAAGAATGAAGCAATTATTATTATCAAAAGTAAACTTGTGAATTCAAGAAGAGACTCTGTCTAGGACGAGCCCGCTTCTACCTTCACCACAGGTCGAAAGAGAGGTTCTCCCGCGTCTAAGACCGTGTTAACCGATCCAAGACCAAGGGACCATAACAGTATCAGACGCGTATGAATATCAGAGACATGTATGACATTGACACCGATACTTCGGCATTTTTTATGTATTTGTGCTACATGCAGAAAATGCTTTTCAGGAATGCATGCTCCTAACTGGCATTTGCAAATTTGATATATAATTTCAAATTTAGCTCACTTGTAAAGAAGGAAAAATTGCTATTCACTCTCAAAGAAGCTCTGAACCATGTACAGCTATCAAAGAACTAAGAAAATAGGCTATAAATCTCTTTCCTTGCAACTCCTCAACACACAGAAATTGCCTAAAACTTGTCTTGTAACTCTTGTTAGCCTTTTGCCTTGTTTGTACATACTATGAAGGGAAGAAAAGGAAGAAACCTTGTTTGTAGGATACATCTATTGTGGAACGTAATCTAAACTTTTTCCACATCTCCCCCTATCCCCCTCAATCTTCTCAGATCTGAACATATAAGTTGACAAGAATATACATATTGAAATTCCTGGCACGCTGAGCACGATGCTCTACCCGATGCTCCAACACTGAGTTCGGTCTAACGCGTAGTAGTTCAAAGCGTATAAATAAAAACAAATAAAGAAGACAAGTTATTTGTTAACCCAGTTCGGCGAACCTACGTCTGGGGGATACCAATCCAGGAAGGAATATCACTATAATAGTCCTAGTTACTAAGTCTACAGCAAACGCCCCGTTTACAACTTATAACCTAGGCACTACCAATGACTCTTCTACCTAGGAACTTCTAGATATGAGATCCCATCTCACTCCCTTACAACCTTACAGCCAGCAAGGATTTCAATAACACAATAGCGAATAAGATTTGGAGACACACTCCTAAAACTACACACTCGTACCTAAAGGCTTTGAGTGTTAAACACACCAAAAGTCCTAACTCCGTACTTCAAAGCTTAGGAGAAGGATCACACACTTACAACTCAAGAACACGTCCTAAGCTTGCATCAAGGTGACACAAGGAAGGCTCACAATCAAAACACACGCAAAACCTAATACTGAATACTAGCACAAAGACAGCGTGAACAACTAACTAGGATTAGGGTTTTGCCACTCTTTTAAATACTTCAGAAAGTAGCACATACATGGACTTTAATTCTTTGACCCAAGCATTAACTCCACATAAATAAAATGAGATTCTTTAGCAAATATATTCTTCAAGGAGATTCTTCTCAGAATTATTCTTGAACTGAATCTGAAGCATTAACAACCTTCCTTACATAAAAGCATATCAAACGCGCCATGCAAGATTCATGAAAGAGAAACGGAACATTCCATAAATAGCATTTGCCATGAGCGCTCCTCCTGAGCATTATTCAATGCTCTACACAATGCCAGAGCATCGGATCGCACATCTTGCACAAAGTTTATTTCCAAAAATGCAGCCAATTATCAAAGACTCAACAAACCCCCCCTTTGGCAAATTTTTGGCTAAAACAAATTATGACCATACAGATAGTACTTAAACAGATACATCAACTACATTTCTTTTTCTCAACATAAACACACAAGCATAAAGATCTGTAGAGGCTATTCTTCAAAACATTGCCATACTACTCCTTCATGGAAAATAGTAGAAAAGAATAATTGTATCTTTTAAGAATATCAGAGAGGCATGCAACAGCGGAACACATAACAACTACTTCGCCTAAAAATGGTCAGGAAAATAAACTTGATGGGATGTGGGATAGAATGCTTCAGCATTGCCACAGTTCTACTCCCCCTGCACATATGCATGGGATGTTGGAGCCTTGCGTCCAACATCTCCCCCTACATCATACAATCACAACTCCCCCTCAACACCTGCATATCAGATCACATCACAAACATACATACCAGCTACACTACACTACACTACAGTCACATCATAACCAGAGTAGTGCAGATCAGAATTAATCAAACCAGAACAAGAACAAACCAAGTTTTTACTCCCCCTTTTTGCCACAAATTTGACAAAATGATAAAGGTGCAGAGAAGTTATGGCTACATAGCCTTAGTACAAACCAGCAGAAACAAAAGAACATGCCCATTACAGATTAATCAAATAATAACAGAGACAGGGCAACACATCATTACATCAAACTAAAAGGACCCACTGGAATCAGACACTTCCAGCTCCTCTGTGTCTCCTCCAGCATCACCATCAACATTATCAGCTGCATCACCATCAGCAGCATCATCAGCATTCACAGTTGCATTACCAGCAGTAACATCAACACCATCACCTGCAGCATTCTCACCAGCATTCTCAGCTACCAACCCCTCTTCCTCAGCTTCCTCTTGCTTTAGGGCGAAAATGACCTTTTCGAGCTCAAGTTTTTGCGCATCCAATGCCTTAACAGTGGCTTCCATAGAGATGATCATTGCCTTCCTGTTCATGGAGGTTGAGGCAGCAGCCTCCTGAGGGACCACTTTCTTTGGTATTGCAATAATATCGGCAGCATGTTTTCCTTCAAACAGCTTGTAGGAGAGAGTCATAGGTGAATCCCTTTTACATGGAACATCCTCAGGAAGTAGGATATTGGGGTGTTGATCCAAGATAATACCAGTTATGATAGAGGGAAAGGAAATTACCAATTTCATAGCCCATGATTTTCCATGTTCAACAATTTGATCAAAGATCAGAGAACCATAATCAACATCAGCACTAGTTCCAATGGCATAGATAAATTTTGCCAAACTGGTGGCTATGGTAGAAGAGTGGGTAGTGGGAACCCAGTTTGCAGCACCTATCCTATTCAGAATAGCATATTTGATAGACAGCATGGCAGAGGGGACCTTACCTTTAAGAGGCCATACCTTAACTTGATTTGCAGTGATAGTCTTGCAAATCTGGTTATTAGTTGGTTCAAAACCAGGATAACCATACTCCCTTCTTCCTAAATAAGCATTTATCACAGCAGGAGAGAATTGGACACACTTACCTCTTACAAACACCTGATGAAATTCTTTGCTAAGTCTGTTGCCACAGTCCTCACCAATGTTGACAATAAACTCCTTCACCAGCTTCTCATAACAGCTTCCTAGCCCACTCACAGTCTTCATTAATCCAGCTTGAAGAATTAAATCCATCACCTCCTTGCACTCTAAAGCTTCATCAGACAGTTCCCTCTCTAGAGCCAGTCTCCTGTGGTAAACAAACTTCCATTTAGCAGCACTGTTACTGAAGTGAAAGGACACATTGTCCATAGGCACTTCAGGGACATTTTGTGGAATTGATCTCCCTGCTTTCTTTTTCTGTGTAGATAGAATGCCTGGAGCATTGACCACGGCATCATCAGCACTGACAGCAGAAGCAGTCTTTCTCTTCTTTGGTGTCTTTTGTTTAGATGCTGTAGCGATTGGTGGAGCATCCTCCTCAGCATCAGATTCTGAGTCACTCAGATTGATGGTTTTTCTTTTTGATCCCTGTTGCTTCTGCTTAGCAGGTATTTCTACTCTGCTTGATCTCCTCACAGGACCATACATCTTCTTCTTCTTTGTGGATGTGGTAGCCTCAGCTGCTACCTTCTTTTTCTTGGAGGATTGAGTTGCATCAGTTACAACATTCTTCTTCTTCTTTGTTGACTTTGGTTCTTCAGCCACAACCTCAGTCACCTTTTCTTTTCTTGCTCTTAGCCTGTTACCAACACCAGTCTTTCCAGTCTTCTTCCTAGAGTCACTAACAATCTTCATGATTGTCACATCATCTTCAGTGCTATCATCTTCATCAGCACCTTCCTCTTCTGCAGCTTCATCAGCAGTCACATAATCAACATTTTCACCATCTGGCATAGCATTGTCAGTGTTCACATTTACAGGTACATCTCTTTCAAGTTGCACAGGAGAGTCAGCAACCACATCATTAGCCATCTCATCTTGTGGCTTGTCTTGTGCCAAAGATGCTGAGGCATCTGGCACAGCCCTATCACTCGAAATAGAGTCCACAAGAGACTTGAGAGCATCTTCAGCAATCTTGATGTTCTCAGTTTCTTCATCAACTCCTTCACCAACAGCAGGGTTGGGAATAGTTTCTTCTTCCATCTCAGCAGTTTCCCCCCTTTTTGAATTTAGGGTTTGAGTTTCCTTTCCCTTGTCAGTCTCGATTTGAGCATCAGGGTTTGAGGCTGTGACATCAGGAGCAGCATTGGGATTCACATCCCCAAGATCACTAAGGTACAACTGTTGCATGTTGAAGTTCGATGAGTATCGAGACTTAGATTTTTGGGATTTAGGTTTTCTGGTAGTTGTGGATTTTGTTCTCTTTGTGGTTTTTGGTTTGGGTGACGATGAAGGATTTGATGGTGTGGGGTTCAGAATGGTGTTGGATGAAGGATGGATCATAGTGAGAGGAGTGGCGTCGGTGATGATATTCGAAGGTTGGGGTAAAGAGACGGAGGGGTTTTCTGTGATGTTGGGAATGGTGGTGGTGGTTGTTTTCGACGGTGAGGCTTTGGTTGGAGAGGTTTGAGTGGATGGTTGAGACATTGTAGTGAGATTTGTGTTGTTCAGAAAATAGGGTTGACGAGAACAGAGAGATTTTGGTTTAGTGAGAATGTTTGAAGAAGAAGTTGGGAAGTTGTAGTGATATGGAGTTAAATTTGGAAAGGAAATATTTGGTAAAGATTTGAAATTGAAATAACCAACAATTGATGGTGGCGTGCTGATATAACGGTTGTGGCCATGATTACCTTGATCAGCGCGTTTAACTTGATTAGGAGAGATAAAAACAACTGCCACACGCCACGTCACAAATAACTGTAATTGCTATGCTTCTTCATGGAGGCAAATTCCTAACTTGCCCCTTAACTTCTCAAACTGCACAGCATCAAGAGCCTTGGTGAAAATATCTGCAATTTGTTCCTTTGTACCCACATGTTCCAGAATCACAATTTTGTTCTCAACCAAGTCCCTTATATAGTGATGACGAATGTCAATGTGCTTTGTCTTGCTATGTTGAACTGGGTTCTTTGAGATGTTTATGGCACTCATGTTGTCACAGTACAATGTTAGAGCATTCTGTTCGACATCGTACTCCTTCAGCATCTGTTTCATCCACACCAATTGTGAGCAGCTACTCCCAGCTGCTATGTACTCTGCCTCTGCTGTAGATAAGGCCACACAATTCTGCTTCTTACTAAACCAGGATATTAGATTGGTTCCCAGAAAGAAACACCCTCCAGAAGTGCTTTTTCTATCATCTGCACTCCCAGCCCAATCAGCATCACAATATCCATAAAGAGTAGAGTTTTCACAATGAGAGTACATTATCCCATACTCACTAGTACCATTCACATACTTCAGGATTCTCTTAACTTGAGTTAAGTGGCTTACTTTAGGGTCTGCTTGATATCTAGCACACACCCCAACAGCATAAGTTATGTCAGGTCTACTTGCAGTCAGATACAACAAGCTCCCAATCATACTCCTATAGAGGCTTTGGTCAACACTTATCCCCCTTTCATCTTTGGTAAGTTTCAAATGAGTAGGTGCTGGTGTTCTTTTGTGTGTAGCATTGTCCATCCCAAATTTTTTGACAATGTTTCTGGCATACTTGCTTTGAGATATGAATATGGTGTCTTCCATTTGTTTAATCTGGAGACCAAGAAAGTAAGTCAGTTCTCCAACAAGACTCATCTCAAACTCTGACTGCATTTGCTTGACAAAATGCTGGACCATTGTGTCCGACATTCCACCAAACACAATGTCATCAACATAGATTTGGGCAATTATGAATTTTCCTCTTTCTTCTTTCACAAACAAAGTTTTGTCTGATCCTCCTTTTCTGTAGCCTTGCTCTTCCAAGAATTGAGTCAACCGTTCATACCAGGCCCTAGGTGCTTGTTTTAGGCCATATAGGGCTTTCTTCAGTTTGTAGACATAGTTAGGATGTTCAGGGTCCACAAATCCTTTGGGTTGCTCAACATACACCTCTTCCTGTAGGTATCCATTTAAAAATGCACTCTTCACGTCCATTTGATATAACTTGAACTTGAGAATGCAGGCCACTCCTAGAAGTAATCTGATGGATTCTAGTCTAGCCACAGGTGCAAAAGTTTCATCAAAGTCAAGTCCTTCAATCTGTGTGTATCCTTGTGCTACTAGTCTGGCTTTATTTCTGGTGACAATACCATTCTCATCTGACTTGTTTTTATACACCCATTTTGTACCAATTACATTTACATCTTCAGGTCTTGGAACCAAGTCCCATACTTCACTTCTCTCGAATTGATTCAGCTCTTCTTGCATAGCTTCAATCCAAGCTTCATCTGTCAAAGCTTCCTTAACATTCTTTGGCTCAAACAAGGACACAAAGCAAGAATTTGCAATTACATCATTTGTTCTTCTTGTAGTTATTCCTTGTTCAGGGTTCCCTATAACTAGATCCAAGGGATGATTTTTCTGGACACGAACAGAGGGGCCTTTGCTTTGTATTTGAGGTCTTGCACTTTCTTCACTTTCCTCTACAAGTGTGTCTTCATCAGATTCTGCAGTAGTGGGTTGAGCGGATGCTTCAACATCTTGTTCGGCATTCACAATAACCGGTGTACCTTGATCTATCCCTTCATTAGCCTTCAAGGGAGAGTCATTTACAATAACATTCACAGACTCCATTACAACTTGAGTCTTTGAATTGTAGACTCTATAAGCTTTACTGCTGGTGGAGTAACCCAGGAAGATTCCTTCATCACTTTTAGGGTCAAGTTTCCTTCTAGGTTCTCTATCAGCCAGGATATAGCACTTACTACCAAAAATATGGAAATGTTTGACTGTTGGTTTTCTATCTTTCCATAGTTCATATAGAGTAGAATTAGTACCTTTTCTGAGAGTAACTCTGTTGTGTACATAGCAGGCAGTACTCATAGCTTCAGCCCAAAAATGATAGGGAATGTTTTTGGCATGAAGCATGACTCTAGCTGATTCTTGAATCGTTCTGTTCTTCCTTTCTACTATGCCATTCTGTTGAGGGGTTATTGGAGAAGAGTACTCATGCTTGATCCCTTCAGTTGAACAGAATTCATCAAACTTGGAATTCTCGAATTCTCTACCATGGTCACTCCTTATTCTTACAACGTTGGTTCCCTTTTCTCTTTGAATCTGAATGCACAGCTCTTTGAAAACATCAAAAGCATCTGATTTTTCTCTAATAAAATTCACCCATGTGTATCTAGAGTAATCATCTACCACTACAAGAGCATACCTCTTTCCTCCCAAGCTTTCAACCTGCATGGGTCCCATGAGATCCATGTGTAATAATTCAAGAACCTTGGAGGTTGTCTGATGCTCCAGCATTGGGTGCGACATCCTGATTTGCTTTCCAATTTGACATTCACCACACACTTTTCCTTCAACAATCTTGAGTTTGGGAAGGCCCCTAATGGCTTCAGCAGATATAGCTTTCTTCATCCCTTTCAAATTGAGATGTCCCAATTTCTGGTGCCATAGTTGAACTTCATCTTCTGTGGTGGCTAAGCAAGTGGATGTGAGGGCTTCTTCCTGAGGCATCCACAAGTAGCAGTTGTCTTTGGATCTAGTGCCTCTCAGTATTAGTTGTCCTTCCTCATTGTTAACAAGACATTCAGATTTAGTGAAGTTAACTTTCATCCCTTGATCACACAGCTGGCTAATGCTGATCAGATTTGCAGTAAGACCTTTAACCAACAGTACATTCTCCAGGTTGGGCAATCCATTGCTGATTAGATCCCCAATCCCTACTATTTCTCCTTTTGCACCATCTCCAAAAGTTACAAAGCTGGCCTTATAGGATCTTACATTTCTGAGATACTTTTCTTCACCAGTCATATGTCTAGAGCACCCACTATCAAAATACCAATCTTCCCTAGAGGAGGCTCTGAGGGATGTGTGAGCAATTAACCCAACATCTTCTTCTATAGGAAGCTCAGCATTTTCTTCTTTAGGTCTCCACATTTTCTTCACAACACTTTCTTCCTGTACCATATTTGGTTTATGTTCCTGGTTGGGGTATCCATACAACTTGTAGCAGAAAGGTCTAATGTGTCCTCTTTTTCCACAGTGATGACACACCCACCTACGATATCTCCTTTGGTTGTTAGGCCTTTGATGTGCGAAAGGTCTTTGTCTTTGATGAGCTGAAGATTTTGGATCTAGAGCAAACTTTGGAACTGGGTAGGCTTTAGAATGTTGAGTCTGATGCTTCAGCATTGGCTTCCCAGTACAGGGGTCAAATACTTCTTCACTGGATGTAAACTTGGTCTCAGGATTCTGTTGATACTGATTGAGATTAGAGTAGTTGTATCCAACAGACTTTAACTTCCCACTTGGTACACTATCCAGAATTTCTTCAAGAAGATTTGTTCCTGGGTTCAGCTGGCTAACACGTTTCCTTAGATCATCCATTTGAGCATTCACTTGGATGACTTTATCTTCTGCCTGTGTAGCCTTTTCAACTTGCATGTTCACTTCAGCTTGAAGTCTGTTGATGGTCTTCTTTTGTTTCTCAAGAATCCTACACATCTCTTCATATCTAGTAACCAATTCTTTATAGGTGCTGGCAAGTTCTTCATAAGACACATCCCCATCTTCATCAGATTCCCAATCCTCAACATTAACACATGTTCCAGTGAGGGCTGTTACATGTCTAGCTGATTCACTTTCTTCATCAGTGTCTTCTTCTGACCAAGAAGCAGTTAACCCTTTCTTCTGTCTTTTCTGATAAGTTCCACATTCTGACCTTATGTGTCCATATCCTTCACACTCATGACACTGAACACCCTTGCTTTGACTGCTTTTATCTTCAGGCTTGGTTTTCTTAAGACTATTCTGCTGTTTGTTGATGTCGAACCGGATGCTCTGCCCATTCTGTCGATTCCTACCTCCAACTCTTTTCAGCACTTTGTTGAATTGTCTACCAAGCATGGCAATAGCATCAGCTATGCTATCTTCCTCTTCATCCTCACTTTGGTCATTGCTTTCATCAGTGTTGGAAACAAAGGCAATGCTTTTGTTCTTCTTGTCACCTCGTTCATTCAAAACAATTTCAAAAGTTTGGAGGGATCCAACAAGTTCATCCATCTTCATAGTGGAGATATCATGTGCTTCCTCAATTGCTGTTACCTTCATATCGAACCTTTTGGGAAGGGACCTGAGAAGTTTCCTTGATAATTTTTCATCAGAAATTTTTTCTCCTAAGGCTTCAAAAGAATTTGCAATGTCCAAAAGACTCAAATGAAAATCTTGGATGCTCTCATCATCTTTCATTCTCAAGGATTCAAATTTGGATGTGAGGTGTTGAATCTTTGACTGTTTTACCTTGGTAGTCCCTTCATAGCATTTTTCTAGTATCTCCCATGCTTCTTTGGCTGACACACAGTTTTTGATGAGTTTGAAAACACTAGCGTCTACTCCATTAAAGAGAGCATAAATGGCTTTGTGATTGTAATGCGCTGCAGTTTCCTCTTCTGGAGTCCATTCTACTTCAGGTTTCTTTACCCCCGTTGAGGTACCTTCCTTGCTAGTATGGACAGGATGTTCCCATCCAGTTAGCACAACTTTCCACACTTTACTATCAATTGATCGCAAAAAGGCCGTCATTTTGGATTTCCACTGGTCATAGTTGCTGGATCCATTGAGCAATGGTGGTCTGTTCATGTAGCCTCCATCTTTTTCCATGATGCCAGAGAATTCAGGTCCTGAATCTCACCCTAAAAACAGGCAGGGTGCCTGCTCTGATGCCAATTGAAATTCCTGGCACGCTGAGCACGATGCTCTACCCGATGCTCCAACACTGAGTTCGGTCTAACGCGTAGTAGTTCAAAGCGTATAAATAAAAACAAATAAAGAAGACAAGTTATTTGTTAACCCAGTTCGGCGAACCTACGTCTGGGGGATACCAATCCAGGAAGGAATATCACTATAATAGTCCTAGTTACTAAGTCTACAGCAAACGCCCCGTTTACAACTTATAACCTAGGCACTACCAATGACTCTTCTACCTAGGAACTCCTAGATATGAGATCCCATCTCACTCCCTTACAACCTTACAGCCAGCAAGGATTTCAATAACACAATAGCGAATAAGATTTGGAGACACACTCCTAAAACTACACACTCGTACCTAAAGGCTTTGAGTGTTAAACACACCAAAAGTCCTAACTCCGTACTTCAAAGCTTAGGAGAAGGATCACACACTTACAACTCAAGAACACGTCCTAAGCTTGCATCAAGGTGACACAAGGAAGGCTCACAATCAAAACACACGCAAAACCTAATACTGAATACTAGCACAAAGACAGCGTGAACAACTAACTAGGATTAGGGTTTTGCCACTCTTTTAAATACTTCAGAAAGTAGCACATACATGGACTTTAATTCTTTGACCCAAGCATTAACTCCACATAAATAAAATGAGATTCTTTAGCAAATATATTCTTCAAGGAGATTCTTCTCAGAATTATTCTTGAACTGAATCTGAAGCATTAACAACCTTCCTTACATAAAAGCATATCAAACGCGCCATGCAAGATTCATGAAAGAGAAACGGAACATTCCATAAATAGCATTTGCCATGAGCGCTCCTCCTGAGCATTATTCAATGCTCTACACAATGCCAGAGCATCGGATCGCACATCTTGCACAAAGTTTATTTCCAAAAATGCAGCCAATTATCAAAGACTCAACACATATGTTGCCTATGGTTTTTGAAATATAATTAACTTTTATACTCTCTTTATGTGCTCAAACAAACTATAACTATAGAGTCAACCATTTCATTTATTTTGCTTAAACAATCAAACTTCAAAAGTGAGTCATTTCGTTTACTTTTCAAGCTTCCGTAAAACATATGGACACATGTTGCTTGATTATCAAATAAGACCAAGAATCCAGCATAAAAAAGGAAATGCTACACGCAGGATTTCGAGCAACATGGTTATGAAGTTTCCAAATGGCAAGAATTATCAGAGTTTTGTCTAGAATAGGAAGTAAAACTAAACCAATTAACAGGCTCCTACTTGTACAAGAAAACAACTACAGTATTCTGATAAATAGACCAGACATTTATTCATGCAAGTTATATTTCCGTGTTTCATGCTCAAGGGTGTAATTTCTGTTTTAGAACAAATTAGATGGGAAAGATAGAAGCTTACAATTAAGCCAAGACTTCTGGTCTGATCTGTAGTTTTCAATGGATCATCAGGATCTGCAGCACAAAAAGAAAATATGGAATTTAGTTATGAATTTAAGTGGAACACATTATAAGTAAAGATGTTATGTTTATAAATCATTTAACCATTCAATTCTATCCTTTAGAAACTAAGGTCCTGTTTACTTTCCATGTTTCCTGTTTCATTATCACTCTTCAGCTAATAAACATGATAGAAAATAGTTTTCATTTTCTACCATTGAAAACAAATCGAGCATTTTATGAAATTTTGAAAATGCCAAAAAATTGTTTTCATCATTTCTGAAAATGCATTCTCCCTAGCTGTCCTTCTATCTTCTCTATATCACAAATGCTTATTACATAAATCACCCATCTCCTTGTTGGCAATTTAAAATATACACAATTTAGAAAATGAAAACTGAAAAAATATTTTTGTAAGTAAAACAGGCTTGATTCTAAAAAGTTGCTTTGCAAAAGCCATTGTTAAACTCCCATCTCAAGCACCAATTTGAGAAATTAAATAGTATTACGCAAACCAAACATAGTCGGACTCTTCAAATACAGTTTTTCAGGGATGAGTAAGCCTACTCCTGTATCAGATGATAAGAGAATATCAAACTACATCAAAATGATTGACTCAATATACCTGACACGGAAGGCTTAGCATGTATGCATAATGTTTGTTGATTCACACGGGTAAATAATCTATGAAATCTAATTGTAAAGAAATGTGTAACATTTAACTGTTGAAAAGCAAACCTATAAACGTTACATTTAACATATATCCAAAAAATTAAAATAAATCCATTCAACTCTAAAGAGTGAATTAAAGCAGAATCAATGTGGATCATTTCAGCTGTTGAAAATTGATGTAGAAAACATACTAATTTTAATTAATTATTCATTCAGGCTTTCACTCTCACGAGTTGGCAGAAGTTCCTTTTAGTGCTTACTGCTTAGATAATATTTTGAACTAAACACAAATTTGAAGGTTAGGAAAATAAAATAGCAATTTTATGATATAGCTTTTGTTTAAAAGCTAATTTTCTAGCTTTTGTGAAAATCAATAAAACTGCATTTTTGGACGAAAATAAATCTATACTTTGAAAAGCTTGGCTAATTAATATGCAATTGTTGTTCACATTTTTCTAGAATTAAAAGTGCATTTTTTCCTTAAAAAATAACAAACAATTGGGCCTGAATCTAATTCAATGGATTTTCCCCTTCATTGCCCTCTAACCATGAATCCTAGAAGACCATCTTGTTTCAATGAGTTATATCATTGAGTCACTGTCAAAACAAAGTGCTGGTACTATGTAGTATTTAGTATTTACCTCTCAAAAATTCAACAGCTTCGTCCAGTACAAGGTTAAGCAATTGATCATATCCTTTCAGAGTTCCTGTCACTGAAATTCAACAAATTGAAATATGTTAGGCCCCTCATTACTCATTTAAACAATAGGATGAAAAAGCACAAGGACAAGAAGAGGGCCAGTAAGAATAGTGCTTATAGTTAATTTGTTCAATAGGATATTGAAGAAGCACATAAGAGAGAATGAAGCTAAGGGAGTCTTCCATTGGTGAGTGGTTTAAACGCAGTTAGAAGAATAAGAGTGATTTGAGTGTTAGGGAGGTTGCAAGCCCTTCAACTTCTGCTCTATTTTTTCTTTTTTCAATTTTTAGTTCATAATTTCCATTGTGGCATAAAATTTCAAATACTATTGTAAAAATTCAGATACTATTGTAAAAAAACATTAAGTGGCATCAAAATTCATATATATGCATCTAGGTGGAGTAGTATGGGAGGCTCGATGGAGTATCTAGGTGGTTTGCTTCTGCACCTCAACCGTTTTAGACACACTCTTCTCCAACTTTTCAATTAGCACCCATAAATATATAAGGGTTGTATTTGTAGTTATAAAACAAGTATTTATATAAAGTTAAAAAAGCTCTCATAAGCTAGCAACTAAAAACTAGACAGTAATTACATCCTTCCTAAAACTTTATGAGCAAAGGTATGTCCTTATAAATGCAAACATTGGGCCCTTTCATTAAACTTCAGCAAAGAGTTGTATGTAGCACGCACTACCCATGCTCACCAAGAACGCCCCAAAATTATTAAATAGGAAAGTAGCAGTCTAACAATGTTGAAAATCCTTGTTGTTGCGAAACTAAACTTGTATGTAGCAGAGTTAAAATAAATACAATGACCGTCAACTATTTTTGTTAACACGAATTCTAGGTTAACCAATAGGAGGTTGGTCTAAGTGTCAAGTTCAAATCGTGACTCTTGTGTATGGAGAAATTTTAGTTAGAAAGGGAGAACCTATATTGTTTACTCAACATGTATTTTTGTCAAAGATTAGTCACTACTAAATAACAGTAGAAAATTTGTACATATAACATAGATATACAAAAAGGGCAAGCCACAATTTTGGTCCTTGGAAGTGTAACTCGCTGTCACATTAGTCCCTAAATGTATCAAAATTGAAAACACACCTCTAATGTCTCTTTTATTAATAATTTTATGGACTAAATTGACCAACGAAAATCACGACTAAATTGACTACTTAAAAATAGATTTGAGGACCAAACTAACTAGTAAAAGATACATTTGTGGATGAATTAGCAATTTTGATACATTCAGGGACAAAGACGACGTCGAGTTACACTTCCTATAAGACATAGCTCAAACTCTAATTACTAATACACCATCAACAAAAAATTTACCTATAAAAAAATTAAAATTTAAGAAACAAATTGTTAAAAGCAAATCAATACATGAACCAAAATACATAATACTATTACTAGTTAAAAAAACTCAAACTAGGTCATAAAACGCAGCGTTTAATAATGAAAAGAAACCCTAATAAAAGGGATTACCTTGTCTTCCACCGGTGAGTTTGACTTGAACACCTTTGTCAACGAATTTTGCCAAGTCCAGAACTGTTTCTTTCCTCCCTGACTGATCATGATCACATATAAATAAAATGTAAAGTAATTAAATATATAAATTGAAAAATTAAATATATATAAATTTTGAGATTAATTTATTGTGTACGAGATTTGTTGTACTCACCATGTCTAAGTCTCACACTCACTCTCAGACGCCGCTGCTTCTTACTCTGTTGTGTTTCTGAATTCTGAGAGAGAGGAGCTTCGAGTTACTGTGTGGACTGTGGAGAGTGCGATGTATAAACAAACAGGGCTAAGGAAGGAGGACTCTTTTCATGAATTTATACTCACTCCGTAGGAACTAGTTTGACACTTGGCCCCGTTTAGCCCGGCTTATTTTTTACTTTTTATTTCAGCTTAAACGAAATAGAGAAGTATAAAATTATATTTGAAAATATTTCTCCTTAAAAGTAATAGAGAAATAAAGTAAAGAAGCAAAAAATAAAGAAAAGTGAAGTCAAACATAAGTAGAAAATAAGGCGGGCCAAACGGGACCAAAATACGAGTATTAAGAAAGTAGATTTTAATATTAAATTGATTGCAAATTATATTGATTTTACATGTTTACCCTTACAATTAATTGTAGTATTTTGTATCAAACAAAATAGAATTTAATGCTATTAAAAAAACTATGCAAAGTAAATAAGGATTAGTTTGGGAAAAAAAAATTAATGTCATTGATAATTGCAAAAGAATCTTATAAAAAGAGACAAATTTTTTGTTAAACTAACTCTTATAAAAAGGACGGAGGGGGTATATTTATATTTTAACAAGATTAATATTTTGGGAGAAAAAAAAAGCTCCAAGAAAAAAAAAATTAATACAAAAATGTTAAATATATATTTTTATAACCTGCAAAATCAGGAAGTTGTAAAAAAAAAAAAGCAAAATACATCTATAGATCAAGACCTCTAACATACTACTCACATCTCTTACCACTAGACTAAATCTAATGACTTTAAAAACTAAACTTAAAAGTAATAATTTTGTAGGGCTCAAAAACAATTTTTTTTTGACAAAAAAAAACACTTTGTAGGGATTAAAAACTTAAACAATTCATTCTTGGGCTAATTTTTGTAGATTTAAGTTTATTATTATCTTATGTATTGAAAATTTTTTTTATTAATTAATTAAATGAATTAAATTTGTTTTCGTGAAAAAAACAAATAAGATTAAGATAGTTTATTACCAATATTATGAATATTTATGTTTCCATCCCTATGCAAATTAAATTTTAGCACATTGGGAAAAAAAAAGTAGATTATACACTAACAAATTAAGATTGTGTTACTTTTAATCATTGATTATTTGAATCACATTTAACCGAACATTGTTATGTGGCACGAGTTGCCACGTTATCGGACAAAGTGACACCCCACATGATAAGTAAAACAAGCCTAGATAAATATAACTACAAGATCAAAAGTCTTCTAACTAGATCAAATTGAGATAGTTCTAATGTGAGGATTGAGGCAATTACGATGATATGAAGTTTTTATAATGTTGGATCATGGTAGAAAAAGTAACTGCAAAATAGGTTAGTAATCCAACGCTCAAGTTAATATGTGAAGGGGGAGGCGGTTATGATCGTCAGGGACAATTGGCGACAACGGCCGTCGATCAAGACGAGCCATTGAGATGAGTCCAACGGTGCTAACAATGTTGTTGGTAGAATATTAGGGTCCGTTTGGTTCAACTGAGAAGGAGGGGAGGGGAGGTGAGAGGAGGGATTTTTAAGGAGGGGAGGCGAGGTAAACATAATTTATTATGTTGACAAAATTACCCTCATTTTTTTATTAAAATTCAAAATTATCCTTGTTGGAATACTAAAATTCTAGGTTTTATTTTTTTACAACAAAAAAAAAAATAGATTTTCTACTCATTAGATTTTTTTTGTTATATATCCATTAGATTTTTTTTTGACGAAATATATCCATTATAATTTAATCCTTATTTTGAGTTTATAAGGTTAAGAGTAAAAAAGTAAATTACTTATCCCCTTCCCTCGTTAAAAAATTGAACCAAACATAAAAATTTAAAATATTCCCTCACCTCCCCTCCAAAAACTTTGAACCAAACGGACCCTAAGGGGGAGTAAGGGGGAGTATAAGAGCAATCGTCTCTTGTTATCCACAACTTGTATATTCGAAGCCACCAAAGTGAGCACATTTGAACTTAACTTAGAATATTTGGCAACTGTATAGAGTCTTGGCCCACTCCAGAACAAAAAGGGAAAATATACAATGATAAAAAACATAAATTACTCACAAAATTTTAATTTAAATTTTTAACTTTACCAACTCAATATTAAAAGTAAAATACTACGACCCCATTATATTTTGAAAAAAAATACTACTATATTAACTCATGTCCATTAATTGTTTGGCAAATGTAATTTAAAGGACATTGAACAATTTTAGAGTTAAAGGGAGCAACTTTTCTAAATCTAAGATGATATTCTCTGAACCTAAGATATGGATAAGACGGTGGAATCATTGTGTAAGAACTTTGTTTGGTCGTTGTTGGTGGTTGAACCCCGTTGTGAAGAAGGGGATGATATCTACACACATTGCGACGATCAAGTCAATAAACGTCATATAGTATGAGGTATTTAGGGTTAAATATTGCTTATTTGAAGTAGTCGTTTGTAGACCTTATATAAGGAAATGATTAGAGTTGTAAAAGACCTGGAATATTTTTCTACCCTTATGATTGTGACAGGTGTTATATTATGGCAAGGTTGTAGTGACAAACGGTCCACGTGTCTCTGTCGAGCGGTGATTGTCTGTAATCAGGGCATGGCTATTGTATGGTATGTCCTCTAAAAGCCTAAATTGTTGCCGACAATCACTGACTCTAACTCTTCCTTATTCGTCTTCTTCAAGATAAAACCCCAAATTAAAACATACATCAAACAACCTCATTGATTTTATGGACAAAACCACTGGATTCCGAATCAAAGTCATTGTAAAAAAATCACCTCATTATCATCCTCCAAAACAAAATTTTCTCACAGTCCCTCAAGTCATAAAGCTTCTGTTTTGATGTTATTATTCCAACACTTTATGAGAAGAATACAAAAATTAGAGTACCATGGTCCATTGATAACTTTCACCGTCATTGCAATCAAAATATTGCTAAACAACATCAGAATCCAGAATCTACTTAAATTATTAGCAAAATCCTTTGCAAAATCCTCTGCATTGTGTTGTATTAAAGTTTGGTGTTCAAACAAATAATTTTCCGTTGAAAGGATTGACCTATGATGAAAAGGGTTGATGTTTAGATAGATAAGAGCTATGAAGGAGAAGAAATTTATTTTTTAACCGATTAAATCTCAAGTGTACATGATTTAACAATTTTCAAAAAACTAACTGAATGGACCAACATATCTAACAAAAGTATATTTAAGGGATAAAAATAGAAATAAAGATTAATTAAAAAACTAACATGAACCTAAAAAATTAGTTAAGGAACAAAAAATAATTTAATCTTAAAATAAAATACTGTTGTGAATTCGACGAAAATCACACCAATGAAATTTGATGTGTGGAGCAAATTAACCAAGTAACCAAATTAAAGTTGATAGAGATGATGAAAGTAAATAATCCAAACAAAAGAAGAGAAGGACACAATAATATTGTTTACCCAGTTCGGTGTTAATGAACCTAATCTGGGGGAGAGAGCAGCTCTCCGTTCCACTATGATCAAATAAGAATCTTTACACAAGAAATTCCCAAATTGGGTTACAAGTATTAATCCTAATACTACCCAAATCCCGAATCCCTTCTTCCGTGATGAAGAGACTCAATTTGACCTAGCTACCCAAGGTGAACCAAGGATGATTCGCCCAAACCCCTAGAATTATACCAAGAATGAATTCTCTAAAACTCTAGTGTGGCAAGCCCTAATCCTAATTGCTTTCAACCTTATTTTTCTATGAATAAAGAGTTCCCTATTTATAGAAAAATATATGCCTAAATATCAGTAACAAATCTATCTTATAAAATAAAACAGAATCCAAGTCAGATATTCTCCGAAACAAATTTTTCCACAAAATCTGCACAAAAACGGATCTGCCCGGTTGGCCTGCGCCCCGGCGCAGGAAGTCAGTAGCCACTGCCTCCTGCTGCGTAATTGCGCCCCGGCGCCACCAATGCCTGCGCCCCGGCGCCAGATGCTTCAGAATTTTCCGACTTCTTGTAACTGAGATTTCAAGGCATATCCAACAAATACTGTTAGAATTTATAATTTAATTTCTATTTAAAACTTTTAGAATTTTTTTATTATTTTAAAATATCACTTAAAAATTTGTTTTTTACAACCATTAATAAATACAACAATATGACCAAAATAATAAAAATTCTAAAATATTTACGCTGAACTAAATTCAGCGCCAATAACCAACTGTCGGTGCATAAAAATTAAATTCATAAAAATATTTATAATTCTACTAGCCGCCAAACGTGCCCGTTTGTGTGATCGATATTTTTTTTTTTTTGTGATCGATATTCTCTATTGTGCAAATATAAATAACTATTTAATCTCCTTTTTTATTGGACTTAGTTAATTGATAACTACTTAACCTCCTTTTTTGTTGTGGCTAGTTATTAAGAAGAAGAAAAAAAATATTTTTTTTTTACTATAAAAAAACTGAAAACCTACTTTTATGTGGAAGTTGTGCTTAGTTATTAAGAAAAAAAAATCTATTTACTAAAAAAAACTGAAAATCTATTTTTATGTGGAAGTTATTTTTTAACATATACAAATATTTGGTTTTTTTTTGGTAGTTTTTTTAAGGGTAAAATAGGAATAATGAAAAAGCCATCTAAAAAATTTGTATCATTTTTATATATACAAGCCGCCGTTTGTGTGATTTGTTTTTTGTTTGCTGTGATCGACCTTATTTTTTGTTGTGACTAGTTATTAAGAAGAAAAAAATATATTTTTTTTATTATAAAAAAACTGAAAACCTACTTTTATGTGGAAGTTGTGCTTAATTTTTTTGGTAGTCTTTTTTAAGAGTAAAATAGGAATAATGAAAAAGTCATCCCAAACATTTTTATCCCATAGATAGTATAGATATCCCATATAAATTCCGCTGTATAAACACAAAAAAATCCAATCAAACCGCGAACCATCGTGTACAACAAGTTTCTTTCTTCTCCCTTTGGCAAACTAAAACCACTCTCACCATAAACACTGTCATCAATTACCAAAATCAAAACAAACCATGGCAACTGAAAAGTCGGCGCTAGCGGTTATCAGAGCCGCGAGACCAACCTTCCGCAACCAAAACGATAAAATCGCCTTTGTCATTCACTCCTCTTTCCTCGCTTCTGGTTACATCCTCACCGCCACTGGTCCCTTAGCTCTCTCCGATAATGCTCTTTCTAATCCCTCTAATGGTAAACCCTAAAAATTTACTATTTTTTTTATTCAATTTTTTGATGATTTTTTTGGTATTTATTTATTGTTTTTGTGTGTAGATGAGGTATCTGTTGATCATTGGAATGAGTTAAACGATGAATATGCTTTTGTTTACTTGAATTCGGAGAAGGGTGAGAAGAAAGTGCTTGTTAAGTGTCTTGTGATGAATGATAAATTGCTTGTTCATGCTTTGGCTGAAGGGTTTTTGGAGCCTCTACATCTTGAGATCAAGTAATTATTATTTTTTTATTTTATTTTTATAATTTCTGGTTCAAATTGTTTGATTGTTTTGATGTTGTGTGTTGAAAAGTTTGGATTTTTGGACAATGGTTTTTGTTGTTGTTGTTGTTGACTTGTTGCGTTGGATCATGCTAATTTGGGAAATTGGGGTTTTACTTTATTTTTTAGGTTATGTTGTAAATGACTTGATTTTCTTCTTTTTGTTCTTGAAAATATTGGATTTTTGAAACTTGGTTTTCTTTGTTGGATTGAATTATGCAAAATGGAAAATGGGATAGGATATTGAAATTTTTATGGTATGCTATTTTGCTATATGGTTTGATATTTTGCTGGTGTTGAAATTTTTGGATTTTTGCAACTGGGTTTTCTTTGTTGAGTTAAATTGTGGAAATGTGCTAATTATCTGAAGTGTCTCAGGAGCTAGTAAAGCCTTGAGTTTAGTTTAAGGATTTTTTTTAGCCATTTGTGCAAGGTTTGGAATTCTGTGACTGGATTTTGTGGTGAATTATGCTCACTTTGTGATGGGTTTTGGGTGTGTTTCTACATGTGCAGTGTTGGGGACTATTCTGGGGAGGATGGAGGTAACAATTATTCTCAGCAGTTCAAGAATTTGGACAAGCTAGTGAAGAGAATAGATGAGGATATTTTGTCAAAATTAGATGGTTCTGCCAATGCAAGCTCATCGACTAAAAGGTAAATTTAGATTTTGCGAACTCTGTTCTTTTCAATTTTCACGTGGTAGTGAAAGTCTTATATAATTCTTTAGGACATGATTGAAATTTTTGATCCGGACCATTATTTAATCATGAATTATAAGAGTTCAAAACTTTTATGCTGATAGTGAATGGAAGTTATCTGTTTAAAGTTTTGGTTATCATTCAATCACATGTGCATGAATGAGTGATGATATAATTTTTTTTTGTACTGGATGAAAATTAAATCTCACATCATTTGTAAGATAATGTTTGTTATTAGCCACACAAACACCAAATACAGACATAGTCACAACCGCTATTGACTACAGTAGTACAGTGGTAGGCACTGGCCTTCCGTGACATTCCTAAAGACAAGAGCATATTAGTATCGAGGGTTAAGAATACCACAACAGGCAAACGCCTACATCAATTGTGTGATTGAGACTTGGACATTATGGGTATCCAAGTCCTACATTGAGTATGGGATGCTCTGTGGTGTATTCAAGTGGTTTGGTTCTTCCCAGCGTTTAAGGGAGGGCTTCCTAAGTGCTTATATATTTATCATTATGTTCCATAGAGACAGATAACTAAAGTGTAGGCTAAATTTCATTTTTTTTGTCTCCATTTTAAAACCATGACAACAAAACAAATTGAAAAAATTAAAAGTATATTTTCTTCACACCAGTGAAATATTTGTGCATATACTCTTTTGCTTGGTCCAATGCATCAAATGAATCCCATAGTTAGTTTTTTTAATCTTAGTTGACTAAAGTATGCACCTAAGTGCACCCTTCAAACAAATCACAATGCTCTTCTAGAACTCCTGGTCAAAAACCGCATTCTCAATTTCCTTGAAAAGCAGCTGGACTTTCATTCCTTACATATCAACATTCCTATCAAAGCTTCCACGAGCTCAAAGAAACACCTTAATGTTATATCTTCACTGTTTGTGAGTGTTGCAAAAATGTAATGAGAGAAATTTTGGAATAAATATTAGTTGTTATTTCCTATTCTTGGAGAATTTTTTATTGATCGATGAGAATCTTCTCAAATTCTTTAGTATGAAATCAATCCAAGATAACCATTTTCTTTTCTGCATCAATAGCTCACCGATAGCTTTGAACTTTGCTACTGTTGGTGGCATTTTGGATGATTTTATCTCCAACCTCTTCTACAGTGGCGTTATCTAAAACCAATCACTATGTTAGTTGTTTTAGATAGATGACATTTGGGGCGGATCATCACTTCAAAAATATGCGCCCTTCAACTATTCACCAAGAAGTTCTATGTTGTACTTCTCTTATTGTAATATCCAACTCTATTCACCCCAATCACTTGTATTCAACTTTATTCAGTTTCATTTTCTTCAAAATATGTATTTGTCAACTTTACATCTTCCTTTAGATACTACACTAAGATGGTGGCTTGAATCCTAAGTCATGTTTTGCTATCAGATCACACATATTGGTAAAATTCATCACTCCTTGTAACATTGAACGAAATAGAATTAATGTAGAATAACTTCCCAGATGCCTGGCATGCTTCCTCTCTTTCCTTTTTCTTAGTTATACTATTTTAGTAACTGTGTGTTAATACCCCTCTTGAAATAATTATTACAGCCCTCAACAATCTCTTCTTTCTCTTCAGTGCCTTTTCTTTTATCCACAACTTCCACCTATTCATTAATGCTTGAGAATATTTTGATCAAATTCTGTTGCAAACCAAAAACATTGTCCAGCATTTCTGACATTCTGATAGAATAGCAACTCCAGCTCTAAAGTAAGCTGATAAATAAATGCACAAGAACACAATGATTGATCACTGAGTTGAGCCAATTGGGCCTAACTCTCTGGCAGCATAGTAGCTGCTATAATTTTCTATTATGCAACACTTTAAAGTACAAATATTTGTTTAAATACAATGGTCCAATTTACAAGCTTACAAAGCTTTCAGCTTCACTTGCTCCGCTAGGCTACGCTTGGGTGTATGGCTGACAATGACCCGAGCCAACTCGTGAATAGTTCGAAGCTTGATTCGATAATTGACCCGTGAACTTGGTTCATGAACCAAATGAGCTGAACTTGAGTCAAAAATTAAGTTCGTTAAATAAATGAGCTGAACGTAAACTATATATAGTTCGACTCATTTGGCTCATGAACTAGCTCGGTGATATATACATATATATATATATATATATATATATATATATATATATATACATATATATATATATATATATATATATATATATATATCAATGAACGTTTCAATGCCTGTGTATGGATAATACTCACTCTTCCTTTACTAATAATTTTTTTACTTTTTAATCTTTATTTCTTAAAAGACTTTTCATTTTTCATTATCTTTCCTCTCCTTTATTTTAATTTAATATTTGCTTTTTTCTATTAAAAAAATAGTTATAACGTTTAAATATCAAATCCGAACCGAACTGTTCGTGAACTTTAAACGAGCCGAACTCGAGCTGAAAAAAGAGTTTGTGTCGAACTCAGCCGAGTTTCGAGCTGAAGTGCTGAACCAATTCCTATCGAGTCGAGCTCAGACGAGTTCGACTCAGCTCGACTCATTTCCAGCCCTACTTGGGTGTCTTCCCACTTATAAGTTAATATGAGCCATACTCAAGTATTTCCTTCTTAGCTTCATCAGTAACTAACAACAGTGCAAGATCCCATATCCTTTTGTATTCAACCCAAGTAGTGCTTCAGATCAGACAATAAACTCCCCCAGTTATCATCTTCTAACAAAATTTGCCCTGAGTTTTTCTTCAATTGCCATTGATACAACACTTGAGTTGGTTAGCTCTCTCCTTAAGTTTTAGGGAGTCTTTGGTTATTTAGTTACTACTTACTAGGGAGTATGAGTTAGTTAACTCCCTCCCTAATTCTTAGGGAGTCTTTAGTTATTTAGTTACTAGGGAGAATGAGTTAGTTAGTGAAAAAAGGAAAAAATGTTAGCAGAGAAGTTCTCTCTGTCTCTGGATTAGGAGCTTAACTCTGGTAGGAGTTTATAGAACTCTGGTTATTCCCTTCATTTTCTGTTTTACCTCCATTATATTAACCTATATTTCAATAATAATTCTCTTTCATTGTGTCTAAAATTCTGGTTTCTATCAGCCATCCATTGAAATATCATATTTCCACCCTTACTTCCTGGGGCATTCTTGGGCTTTTTTTCTCGATGCTACAGTGAAGGAAGCACCGGAACATGGTAGCAACAATCCCACCGATTCAAATATGTTTTAAAAAATATTGCCTAATAAAACCCAGCAGAAAAACGAGTCAGTTTCAACTTGATTTCAGATATGCTTCCAAAAATTGCAAAATCACACACTTTTGCGATCCTACTTATTTTCAATATTTAGAACACTGGCATCATCACTCTCTCTCTCTCTCTCTCTCTATATATATATATATATATATATATAATTTGATAAAATAAGAATTGATTGAACATCATTTATAAAAGATCAGAATAAGTGAAATTTGATGATTTGCAAATCGAAGTTATAATCAAAATTCAACCAATAGCAACACAGAAAATAGGCAAAAAAATAATATAAATATCCTGAACAAGTTACAAACTACTGTAGTAAGACTATACAAAATAGGCACAATAGATAATAAGATTCTAAGAAGGTTATCACTTCCATGTTGGAGCGGGCAAAATTACTTAAATGAGGTGTTTGACACGTATCATGTGTGTCGGTTGAAGGATCCATGGGCAGCTTTCTGTTTTGTTCTTATTATAAGAATTATAAGAATGTTGTATTAGAAAACCTGGTCACTGTTTATTTTATTTGGAATAGTTATGTTACACCATGTTGCAATCCTGATGTATTATGTTTTGTAAACTGAAATATTTGGGAAATTGGTTTTTGTTTCCTTTCCAGCTCAGAAACCAGCAACAAAACAGGACAAGAGACATCTGAACCCGTTCCTGGATTTGGTGAACCTGTTCCTGGATATGGTGAACCTGCTGGTCCTCTTGATCCTCACCCTGGGTAAGAAGTTCATAATTCCTATTGCTTTTTTAGTTTCACTGTCTTACATCCTGATGCTGCTCAGTGGTCTGATAGTCAACTGTGATTTCAAACTTCCGTATTGAGTTATTGTTGACTATTGAGTTATATAGATTTTATCCAACACAAATGTGGTATTTCCCATGTTGATGCAATTTTTCCAAAAATTTGTCTATTGTTTCTTATTTTGAATGTTTTATTGATTTCCACAATTTAGAAAAATGTGGCAAGACATCAGGGCGTTACATAGTTGATGGTCCATGCATAGAAATTACGAAGGCAGTTTGTGTGTATATGTGTTTCTTGGCAGTGGGATATTTAGTGTTGATGGATAGGAAAGTTACATGTGTGACATTAGATTTAAAAAACGATAAAATTGTTAAGTATGACATTATATTTATCTTTCTTGATCAAAGATGTTTTTTTTGAAACAATCAAAGATGGTTTTCTTCATTGAGTATTGGGCATACTTGTTGTGGCTAATGTAACCACTAACCACTATTGGTGAATTCCGCTATTGCTTACCAACTTGGTGAATACCAATAATAGTCTTTCGAAATTTGTGAATTCCACTATTGTTTACCACCTTGTAGAAAATAATGATATGATTTTAACTGAACAGTTAAACCTCTAGTATATGTCTAGTTTATGATCTTATTGTCTTTATAAAAAAAACTAGTTTTGATTATTCTCCTTGTAAGTGATATACTTATAACTTTAATTGAATAATTAGTTGCCTATATGCCATGCTGTTTTTATGATACCTCTCTCTCTCTCTCTCTCTCTCTCTATACATTTCAATATTTTGTTTTGTGTTTGTACAGATTCATTATCCCTCCAGTGTCGGTTGGTCCTGGTAGTGATCTTTTTCCAGGGCCTGGTGCCGGCGTGTATCCTTCGAGGTAAAACCATACATTGCATTTTTTCTGTTGTTTCTCTTAACACAACTGTAAATACCTGTTTTAACAATTCTTATATCCTTGGAAACATTTGCCACTGAATTTCAGGGGTGACCATGACTTTGGAGGCGGCATGCTTGTAGGGCCTAATGACCCCCGTTGGTTTGGTGGTGGTATTGGTGGAGGTATTGGTCGAGGACCTGGCTTCCCCGGAGGATTGCCGTAAGTAACTTAAACTTCTTTTCGTTATTCATCTTTTACAGATCAGTGTAGTTGAAATGTAAAAGCTGCAAAGCCCCAATAAGCGCCTGACCACCATATTTCGTACGAGGTAGCCTGACCAATAAGCGCCGGGCTTGATATATCCCAGCCCACATAAAGTATCAGCTTCTATGTATATATAGTATAATGCAAAATTTGAAGTTTTGTAGCAAATGACAGAGCGTTAGCCACCAAAACACTTTAACAACTTTGCCTATTTTATCATTTCTATATATTCTGTTTTTCTAATTGACATATCGACATCTCATCATTTTTTACCCAAAATAAAATTGTGAAAATTTGTATTATTTTTACTTTCACCATACTTAGGCTAAAGCGAGTAGTTTTGTAAAAGAATGGATGAAAAAGGGGGGAAGGAGTAGCAAGAAATATTTGTAATTTTTATCTCCAGCATCTATCTTGATGGGGAATATGGCTTTTGTTGCCTCTTTACATTTAGGCATTAAAATGCCCCTAGAGCCTTTAAGGGTGCCTTTTGCATTTGACTACCCTATCACCGCACCGACACTCATAGGGGTGCCTTTTCTGTTCTGTTTATATCTGACTATGAATTTATCTAAATAGGGGTGTTCCGCCGGGTGCTCGATTTGATCCCATTGGACCTCCTGGTGTCCCTGGTTTTGAACCCAACAGATTTGCAAGGTATGGTTGAGTATATCATATGTTCTATAGTATTGCAGAAATGGTGTCATTTATTCATGACTTAATTGCTTTTTTGGTTCCCCCCTATTTTATCACGCTCGAAATAGTCACTCTTATTATAAATTGAACTTTTTGGTCCTTCGGTTATCACTTTTGTTGCATTTTTGGTCCTAACTCAGGCTTTTAGCCTCCAAAATGGTGATTTTTGTCAAGTGGTGATTCATTGCCTCAATTTTGAACATGAATAGAAAATACCACTTTTGGGGACCAAAAATCATTATAATTTTTGGTGCAAGAAATATCTGTTGGGACCAAAATGTTCGATTAAGCCTTTATTTATATGTTTAAACCTTATATGATTGGATTAATGTTGTGTTAAAAGGGTAGTGATCAAAGTAGATGATTTTTTTTCTTTCTTTTTTTTTTTTGTAAATAAATGGAAATAAAGTTTAGGGATATCTGTTACTGAGTAGCTCTCAAAAACACTTCATTTTCACTGTTGATTATTGCTTTAAGGCATTGATGTTTAGCTGGTAGAATTGTTATGCTTAAATCTTAATTTGAGGGATCTGTTAAATTCTTTTAAATGAATGAATTCATATGTTCTTGTATATATGTATAACAGTATAAGGATATATTTCAAAGGTGAAGGAATCACTATATATAAATTAAACACACTTATTTTCCTATTCTATCTTGCAGGAATCCTAGAAGGCCAGGATATGATGCTCATCCAGATTTGCAACATTTCAGAAGAGATCCTGATTCAGATTACATATAGTTGTAGTGATATCAAAAGTCAAAACCTCTCTTCACCTTCCATTTCTATATGAATATGATAATAATAGGATGAATGTACATTAGTGATAGTTTAAGAATTTAGCTATTTGTATTTTCAAATAAGATTTGCATATCCTTATGTTTTTGCTCGTTTATTATATCAATAATCAGGATGTTAGACTTTTGTATTTATTCCTCATTTTAGTTTATAGTCCTTATAATCCTTTTGCTAATTACAGTAATAATTGAATTGGTATTTTGGAGCTTTCATTATTAGTTTTTTTGGGTGTGAAAACAGTGTCAAGGCACCAATTACAAAAGAGAAATGGATGGCATGAATTTGGGTCTGCTCCATCTAATATTCATCCATTTGTTGTCCATTTATGAGAGAGATCGACACAAGTGAAGGAAATTTTCTCTTCCCACCCCCCATGGCTCTTTTTAACCCCCCAATATTCCGATTTTACCTGTCCAAAAACTTCGGAACATGTTTTCCGAAGTGTTTCTAGTTCAAATTCTTCGAAAACTTCGGAAAATACATTCCGAAGTTCATATTCAAGGCAAAAAAAACTTCGAAAAACGCGTTCCGAATTTTAAAAGCAAAGGGCAAAAAGGAAAATCTGGGGGGGGGGGGAAGAGACATGGGGGGTGGGAAGAGAAAATTTCCAAGTGAAGATTAGTGGGATCCACTAATTGGTGGGACTCACTTTTAATGGGTCCCACTAATCTTCATTTGTGTCTATCTTTTTCATAAATGGATGAGTAGTAAATGGAGCAAACCCAAACTCGGATGACATAGCTATTGTCTGAAAAAATATGGTAATTGTTGTTCTCCACGCATGAGTTGCTACGAATTCCCTTATCTATTGGAAAATATCTTTTAATAAAATTTATCTTTTTTTTTTTTTGCATATGGAGTTCAAACTGATTTATTACTTTTTTAGTGTGCTCTGGATTATAAATTTATTTTAGCCCCTTAAATGACTTATATGTAAATATGGATTTTAAAAGGACATATGCGATGAAAAAAGATAAATGACCAAATTGTTATTTAAAATTAAGTTAAAGGAATACATGTAATTTTTTCAAAAAAAATTTGTGTATTTTGTTAAAAAAAAGTATATTATGGACTTTAAATCGACTGAACAATAATTAAGATGCATATTATTTTTTTCCTTTGATTCTCAGTGCCTTTTCTCTCTCTCTCTCTTATATTTTTCACTTTGTTGTTCTTATCCATCTTTGATAGATGAAAAAAATGTTATATTTTACAACTTTGTAATATGTTGAAGAATGTGGTGTAAAATATACTCTAATATCATAGATCTATTTTAATTTCTACTTCTTACATATACACAATATTATTCATTACAATAATTTAATAATAGTATTTAATAACCATCCAATCCCCCCAATCCATCCAATACTACATCTTTTAAAAAGTTCTAAATGGATTATAACATTCTACATCCCATTAATAACTCAACATTATTACATATATATATATATATATAGAGAGAGAGAGAGAGAGAGAGAGAGAGAGAGAGAGGGAGGGAGGGAGGGAGAGAGAGAGAGAGAGACCCGATTAGTACTCAATTTTGATTTCCTCTAAAATTTTGATTTCCTTCGGTGGAAATACTTTTTATTCATGTGTAATTTCTTTTTGAGAACATTCATGTGTAATTTTGCGTGTGTGTGTGTGTATATATATATTAAAAAATAGTTGTTTTTTTGTCATGTAACCTAGTGGCTAAAAACTCCACCATTTAGGTGGGTAAGTGGGATGTGTTGGGTCACCATGAGAGGGCAGCCACGAGGGATCATCCACATTGGGTTTAAGAACAATTACACAAGTGAGTTTGACACCACACTTTAACCCAAAACATTAAGGTGTTAGGTTTATCGGTCCTCTCACTTATAAAGTGTTCAACCTCCACTTATCTAAGCAATGTGGGACTTCTCACCTCACACTTGATACAACAATCTCCCCCTCAAGTGTGAGTGGAAGACTTTCGATACAAGGAGCCGGTCGAACCCTTCGTCGAACCATCGGCTCTGATACAACTGTTGGGTAACCATGAGGGGGCAGCCACGAGGGATCATCCACATTGGGTTTAAGAACAAATGCACAAGTGAGTTGGACATCACACTTTAACCCAAAACCTTAAGGTGTTAGGTTTGTGGGTTCTCTCACTTATAAAGTGTCCAACCTCCACTTATCTAAGCAATTTGGGACTTCTCACCTCACACTTGATACAACAATCTCCCCCTCAAGTGTGAGTGGAAGACTTTCGATACAAGGAGCCGGTCGAACCCTTCGTCGAACCATCGGCTCTGATACAACTGTTGGGTAACCATGAGGGGGCAGCCACGAGGGATCATCCACATTGGGTTTAAGAACAAATGCACAAGTGAGTTGGACATCACACTTTAACCCAAAACCTTAAGGTGTTAGGTTTGTGGGTTCTCTCACTTATAAAGTGTCCAACCTCCACTTATCTAAGCAATTTGGGACTTCTCACCTCACACTTAACACAACAGGATGACTGGTTCGAACCCTGACCTTGTATTTATAATACAATGACCATGCCAACTGAACGAAACTCACAAGACTAAAAAGTAGTAGTATTTTAATTGTCCAAAGAAACAACTATATATATTATCTTTATAAAATGGGCTACATGTGAATTTTTGTATCTAAAAAATAAGTGTTTATGGACCCGTGTAAGCATAACATGTTGATTTTTTAAAACTCAAGAATACATATGTTGATGGACTTAGTAACATTATTTCCGTTAAATAAAATAATTTAAAACTAAATAAGTTTTTAATTGGTTTTCCGTCAAAAAGTAGTAATGGAGAACACACTGCATAAACTTTTTATGTTACTGTGGAATTTATAAAAATAGTTGATAAGAGATTACGAACACACATCATGATCAATTTCTATAAAGTTGTTTGAAAACACTCAAACTTCTATGCCATAAAATATTCCAACCACGTATATCAGGTGAGACAGTTTCTTAGTAAGTTTTCTAAAGTTTCTTTTTTGATGAATTAGTTAGGTTCAATTGTTGATGTTACTTGAGTCAAAAAACAAAAAATGTTACAGATTTGTGTATTTTTTGTTTTTTCATAGAAGAAGTTAGTGTATTTTGTGTTAACGCGTAAAAATAAAAGGATCTTGCTAACGAGTCTCTTCAGACACTTTTTAACCATTCCATCTAAAGAAAATATTTAATCAAAAAGTGAAACATTTCAAGTTCCAATACGTTGACTTTACATATTTTTATAAAAAGATCATAAAAATTTACTATTTAAGATACTTAAAAAGTACCCGGGGGTATTCGCTAGCATTTTCCAAGATAAAAATATTAAGTATTGAACATACAAATTGTATCTATGATTTTTTTTAATGGTTAATGATTTCAAGGAAGGAGATTTCGGTAATTTAGAGTTCGACCATGAGGTAAGTAAAGTCTGACAAAAAATTGTTTTATCATGAATTAAACTGAATTCTCTCGAACAATTCATCTCAGTAAAACTCATTAACCATTTAAACTCAATAATTTAATTAATTGTATCTAGGATTTTAGCTTTTACTATTTTATTTAAAAACGAAAATTATATGTTTCTCAATTTTTGAACGTGTTGTTCACTTCTCATATCTCATGCATCCTTAGTACCTTACCTTACTCATCTTTTTGGTGCTATAATGAATAAGTATTCGATTGTTGTGTGGTAACTAGGGGTGGTAAAACGAGTCAGATCTGTTAGATCGTTTTGTTTAATTTATTAATTTTAATTAATTGAATTGATGTTTCAGACTCGATACTTTAAATAAGTCTGTCCTGTTTAACTTGCTTATTTTAAAAAGCAACAAAATTTAAACAGCAACAAAATTCTAGGATATAATTAAGTTAGGAAATTCCATCCAAGTTGAAATGGTCTTTGATATGAATGTATGATGAAAATTGAAAAGCAATTCCAAATTTTCAACATTGAGAGGGACAAAAGCAACATATTATCTATCAATCAGCTTTGTGTTTTCATTTGGATCATAAAAGATAAATCTTGACTTGGATGTGGACTTAAATCTACAAACTGTTTGCAAAATGGTAAACGATTTCTTGGTCATTTGCCCATGAAAGACGTAAATGAGTAGAAAACGTGTGTCCCCTTGTCTTTACTTTACAGCAACTCAGATACATTTTTGTTTTATTTTCTATGTCTTATTAAAATATTCTTAACTAAGAGGGCAGAAGATTATTATTTTTTTAAGCAAAAGATTATGAACTAAGAAAAGGGGTTCAATGAATATTTAATTAATAATGAATATATTTATAGAGTAGGAACAAAAATTGGTAACAATAACATGGAATGAAATATCATTTTTTATGATATGTACTTTTAAAACAACATTCTCAACAATTTAAATCTTTTAAAAAATAATATATATCTTTTTCTTATGATTGGACAAGTATATAATTTATTGGATTTAAACTCGGATTTGTTCAAACTTCAAACTATTTATCTTCAATTGAAGTTATTTAACCACTTGATTTCAACTAAATATGAAATTAAAAAGTATCACATAATATATAATGGAAAATCCCTCACAAAGAAGAGAGAATATTATTAACGGAAATTGTGCCTAGTAAAAAAACTAGACTATTTTAACGTAATAACTCAATATTTAAATCATAGATGAAAGGGGTGTACATATTTAATATGTGTTTGGTTTGAGAGAAAGAAATAGAGAAGAGAGAAAAATATGGAAACCAATTAATAAGTTTGGACCTCATTTATTGGTTTCCATGTTTTTTTCTCTTCTTTATTTCTTTCTCTCAAACCAAACACTCGAAATACCTCAAATATATGACTACTTATAATTAGTAAAGTGAAGTATGCATGGGAAACAAAACAAAAGCTCTCTAAAACTCACTTCTCCATGAGATCACATCTCTTCTCCAACATTCAAGTTGGAGAACTTCCATTGAAGCTAACCAGTGTGCTGATATTTATTTTTTGGCTAATAAGAGGCACTCATCTTTTGATAAAGTTTATTTTCAAATTTGATCATCTCATTTTTAATTTCTTTACAGCTCCCTTTCCTCTCTATCTTTCTCTTAATTTCATATTCTCTCTCTTTCTCTCTTGATTTGTTTATTATTTTTTAATGAAGAGATAGAGATTGAAATCAAAAGAGAGATAGAGAGAAAATAGAGAGTTGTTGAAAAATTGAAAAAGAGATGATCCAAATTTGTTGTTTTCTATCCTTTTTTCTGCTCTTAATTTGCTTATTATCGATGATTTAAGAGACATTGTTCTGTTTCATAATTTATAATACGATTATTCACGTACTTAAAATCTGTATAATGTTTAAATTGTAAAACACTATCTCTAGTTCAACTATAAAAGAAAAAGTCAAAACCAATGAGCATATTTATGTATTTATAATTTTGATTGTTTTAAAAAAAAATATGAGATTAGTTTTAATTAGGGTTGAGCACAGTTCAGCGATTCAATTTAAAAATAATATAACTGACAACACATCGAAATATTTGGTCGGGTGTAGGTCGGAACTTGGGTCAATAGTTGTAAGAATTCGATTAAGAACGGTTGTATATGGACATGTGCAAGTCTCTAAAAATCTATCTCTTGGTAATTAAAACCGACCGACAACTATTAAGATGCAATTTTTTTTTCTTCTCTCTTTCAATATGATATAGGAGATAAATGTTATATTTTACAAGCTTGTAATATGTTGATGAAAGATGTGCGAAAGATATTCTAAGATTCTAGATCTATTTTAATTTCTACTTCTCATCGATCTATTTGATTTATTATTGTCTTTAGATCTATAAATTTGGAACATAATAATGGTGTTTCACCCTCTTTGTTGTCTATCATTTGTTGCCTAAGTTATTAAAGAATAGGAATTTTTGTATCAATGAAGTTTTAGATGTAGAAACTTTCAATTTAACACCTAGCAACTTACCCGTTCTACCCGTCACTCGTACGACCTGACACACGAACAAACCGAATATATAGATGGCCGAAATTGAACCTAAATTAAGTGGTTATGGTTTTTATCAGTTTGGTGAGTTTTTGCCCAAAAACTACCAATGCTCATCAACTTAGATGTAGAAACAAAGTTTCAATCTAACACGTAGTAACTTACCCATTTTACCTGTCACTCGTACGGCCTAACACCCAAACAAACTGAATATGTAGACTGTCGAAATTGGACCTAAATTAAATGGTTATGGTTTTATCAATTTGGTGAGTTTTGGCCCAAAACCTACCAATGCTTAGCTTAGTTTCAATGTATTGTCGGTCTAATTTTTTTTTTTATATCAACCAATTAAAAACCATCATTTGTATGAATTTTAATATTGATTTAGTTATAGTCGATTATTTTTTAATAACCTAACAATTATAAATAACAGACAATATAAAAAAATTACATTTTTCTTGGGTTCCATCTAGAATTTGAACTTGAATTCTCCTATATTATTTATTCTTAAATGAAACTCATTAATCAGTTGGACTCAATCACTTAACTATCAATTATATTATTTAAGTATACTCATAATAAATTGTGAAATATTTTTTATGACAAATAAATTGTGAAATATTAAACACATCCATTAGTGTGTATTTTTTTTTAAAAAATACTTTAGAGTAAAAAAGGTATTGAAACAAAAATACATCCAAAAAGATGTAATTATCTCTTATTAAATAAATAAGACAAAAGAATCTCTAAAAATTGTCTTATAAGTTATAACCAAGGCTAGAGAAGGAGTAAATAAATAGGCAAAACTTTTCTTCTAGACGGACACATTATAAAAATTTTACAAAGCTATATACATGTCACTTTCACCGTTACTTTAATTTCTTAATTTCTTAATATTCTTTTTAATAATATATAAAAACATCAATCATGTGGCTACACATACTTTCCAGGCAGCATCCCTATCCTACACAAGTTTGATACCCTTTTTAAAGGACCCAACTCATCACTACTCAATAGCTCTTGAACCTCTAACTCAGGTTTCATAAGCTCACAATTAAAAAAGCACTACATAGTTTGTATTTAGATCAAGGTATCAAATATGAGTCTAATCAAGCCTCATGTCTTCATGTTGCTAATCATCATGCTTATCTCAATTTCTCACAAACCATCACTTATAGAAGCAAGGACACTTTCCTTAATTTCAAATCAAGGTAATTGATTAATAATAATATTTAGAATATTTATCTTATAATTTTTGTCCCTCTCTTCTATAGGATCTGAGTTTTTTTTATTTTTTTTAGTGTTCTTATTTTCCTTTTTCTTGTTATTTAATTGTAGGCTACTCAAAGATTTTTGCCACACTTGGAGTTGTTTGTAAGTGTTGTGATGGAATTGGAGGAACTTGTACTAGTACTTGGACAAAATCTTGCAATAACTTGAAGTGTTCACCTTGGAAATCACACTAGATATAACTAATTTCTTTTGATTTTTATACTCTTCCATTTTCTGTACCTATATATTAAGATTAGAAAAATCATATATGTATATTTCATTAAAAGAAAATCTTATATAAAAAAAAATATGAAGTTTGTGTTCTGCTAATGTGAACAGGTTTTGTTTGTAAGAAACTTTTATGTGTCCATAGTTTTTGGTTTGTAACAAGTCAATGGATGTAATAAATGAATGTATAGTCACTACCACATGTCTATAGCAACTTGTTGCAGTTTGAAGTTAGACCTAAAATACTACCTCCGTCCTTAAAAAAAAATATTGTTATGAGTCTTGTGTGACAATAATAAACATTGTATATAAACAAATGTATACACATATTATGTAAAAATATAATTAAAAATAATTTATAAAATACTTAAATATATATTTATAAATGTTATTTTAATAAAAAATTTAGGGACGGAGTCTCCACAGGTGGAGGATAAAATATCATCCCCATCTCCAAACCTTATTCGCGGGAACTTTCTCCTCCATCCCCATCTCCCCGAAGAAAAATTTCTCAATCTTCGGGTCCCCAAACATGGTAATCCACATAGAGATCTCCATTTACAGATGAAATTGACATCCCTAGTGGTACATCATAATTTTACCAAAATCAACGCTAATCTAAACTTGCACACTTCTTTCATTAGCCAAATAAAATAGAAACTCTTAAATTATCTATCAATTCTAATTATGATAATTTTAAAGTAATTGTGATTGACCAAGACCTTGCTCTCATGAATTCTGATGACATAGTTTACCCAAGTCCACTGTTATATTGTGTCAGTTTCATATCTACAAGAACGTCAAATAAAATGCAAGGTGAAAGGTCTCAAATCCAGTGACTGGAAAGAAGAGATGAAATCAACTGAATTAAGAAGAAATGTCACAAAGACTTGAATGACTATAGTGTAGCCTAATTATGAGGAAACATTTATTGATTCCCTGTGTGTGTTTAAAGATGTATGTGCAAAAATTTTCGACTTTGTTGAATATGTTCAGAGTACAGCCGATGAAGGAGAAAGTAGTGAATGTTTGGACTGATCGCATCATGCATATCTGGAATACAACAAATAATAGGGTTGAATTTGCGCACAGTAGGTTGAAAAGTTGCAGCAAAATGGGATGCATTAGTCATTTTAGAAGAACATTATTTCTAAGGAAGATAGATTCACATGAAAAGTGTTGATATCCCAATTTCAAGAAAATATTTCTATTATGCCAATATTGTGTTTTTTTTTTTGGTTTAATCTTCTTATTCATTTATGATGCAATTTTGGCTGCATTCTGGTTTAGGTAGGATTCGCAGGTAAACTTGTGAACTGATTTGGGGATTTCACAGATTAACTTGCGAAAATGTCTATTACAAAATACCCAAAAAAATAACAAGAAAGGAAGATGGAAATTGATTTTGAATAAAATATTTTTATTAATTTTTTTACAACTAAAAGAGAAATTACAATGAGATATGTTTATTATAATATAAAAAAATTAACATAATTAAATTACATCAAAATTAATAAAACAATGGCGACAAAAATGAATCTGCCATCCACATCTATCTCTAGGGGTACAAGATGATGTAGGCCAATTTAGCTGCAACTTCGAAGCTTTATGTTTGATTATTTATCACAACGTTCCCAATAGTAATGTCCCTAAAAAAATTTCTCACTGACTAGCATAATGATTTCAATAATCATCATCAAAGAACACTGATGAGAACATTATGACTAACCGACGACGAACTATGTGGCCATATACATCCAAAATAACAAAAATAACAAAATGAAACACAACATAATTATGAGAAATGAGGAAGAAAAAAAGAAGGCTTCAAATTATAGAATTCTAGGGTGCATCTGATTGGTCGAAACTTTTGCACTACAACTCTGGTGGCCAATCAAAGTTGGCTACGTACTGTCCAAGATCATTGATTGTGACAAAAGACAAAAAATTCTAACTCCCGACCAAATTCATATGATAGGTTCCGAACAGTGATTTTTTAAAATTTATGTTTTTACAACCTTGCGAGAGGGTAAAAATGAAAATACAGAAGACGAGTGAGAAGATTAGGAGAACTAAAAGAAATTATCTTAATTTAAATCTTGTAGGACCAATACGCAACTTAATTTTTTGCCCCTTCGTCTATTGGGCCCTGGACTAAAAAACCAAAACAAGCAACTCAATGTTTAGAAGATATCCCTTCATGATGATTGTTAATTTCTTTCCCTTCAAAATTAACTTATTTTGAGTCTTACAAATGATATTATGTTGCGTTAAATCCATTTTGGATCTTTACAAAATACCCTTCATTGAAGTTTACTTCATACAAATATACAATTTATTTTCATCCAAAGTTTAGTATGGCTCGTTTTCAAAATTGGTGTCTCTAGTGTTTTCTTTTTTCATTCGTCTCTAGTATGGCTCCTAAATATAGTTTTTTTCTTCCCAAGTTTAGTATAGTGTTTTTTGTTTTTTAACAAAAAAGAACTGAAGTAAAAAAAAAAACTGCAGAATTAAACCAACGTATTCCTAAGCATGCAAGCCCCAAAAATATCATAAAAAAGAAGTCGCTTATATTCACTAGGAGGGAATTCCATAATAACAAGACAAGATTCCAAGAAATAGATGTAACTTAGCCAACCAGTCCTCATTTATGTTGCCTTCTCACCGGGTGTGAACAAAATGAATTTGTCAATCTTTCTGCAGAAACTCTTGAATACACCAATTTGGCGAAGTGGTATGCCCTTTGATATTGCACTTGTTTGTGACCTTGTTTATAAGAACCTTTGAGTCACTTTCCACAATTAAATGACACGTAAGCCATCCCTCCACACCATATCTAATACCAGGTACATGTCCCACGATATTTAACGGTTTCTAGTTATAGTGTTTTCTTGATCCGAACCGAATGAAAAAGTTTTTATTATATATTCAGAAGAAATGTATTTTGTTACAAAAGTTTTTATTTAACTTTTTTTTTGGTAGAAGAAGATAAAGGAAATTGCTTATTATTACGATTAACTTAGAGAAGAATAAATCTTAGCCTTTAATTTACCTCCAACCGCCCCTTGTTTTCTGCTCAATCCCCTTTTTTATGTTTTTGTTGATATTTATGAGTGCAATTCTTGCTTTTCTTGCCTATAATTTTTTTAAGGAATTGCACAGCTCGAAGATAAATTAACTTTCAATATTTCCTTATATATTTTTGAATGTTTATGATATGTTAATTTCAAATCATTTAATAAACAGCGCTGCTATATACAGCGAAAGGTTGCTTCGCGAATTCCACGAAGTGGGGGGTCCACTTCTTTTATTTTTTCTTTTCTTTTAGTTTTTATTTTCTTCCTCGTAGACCAAAAAACTCCATTATTTGCTGTGATACAGAGCAAAAAATTACACAACTCAAAGAGCACTAATAGTAAATCCAACACAGAAAAATTTCAATCCCGTAAATTGGCTTATCACTCTCAAGAACAATCATTCATCACTCATTGCTCAGCAACAACCTTTATGCAATTATTTAATGTTATTCCTATCTTAATACCTTGTATTGTGCTATTGGAATTAAATTAATTGTGATTTTGAACTTTGATATTGAAACAGAGGAACAACAATAACAAAGGATCAACGTACGAACAACAATGTAGGATTTACTTTGGTAAAGAATAAAATTCAATTGAGAAAGATAGAAAGAAGTTTACGATGATAATAGAAACAGACCTCAATATATGAGTTTGAGAGAAAAACAATGAGAGAGCAGGACAAACCAACCAAAAAATTGAGAGAGAAATTTGAAAGAAGAGAACTGGAGAGATTGAAGAGACAAAGGGGGTGTTGTTATTTGTTCAGTTAGCGGTGGAGGATGATGGAGGATGTAAGAGAAAAAACAAAATTAACTAATTCGATTAAATAAAGTGGGGTGTGCCACATCATTCGTGGGTTATTCGTGAGATAAAATTCGCTGTAACAAGCATTTCTCTTTAATAAAAAGAATCATATAGTTTTGGAACTTTTTTATCAAATAGTTTAAATTTTATGAAAATTTATGAAGTTGATATGTTCAATTAGTAAAGACTGTATGTTTATATCCAAACTAATGCAAATTACAACTGGAAACAATCCAAAAATTTTAAAACTACACAAAAGCAAATATTATTGCATGCCCCTTTTGTGAAAATCAATTGGCTTGAATTTGGAATTGATTCTTAAACACAATTGACTATTGTTATTCTGGAATATTACTCTTTTTTAATATATGTGTTATATTTTCATCAAACTTAATATTTTACTTTTATTTTATAATAATAACAATAATGATAATAATATTGCAATTTGTAATTTGGTTTACAAAAATTGATCTAAGTCAAACCTCATCAAATTGATGTGAATTGTTTTTTTTTCTTTTTCTAATTAGTCATCCAAATCAAATTCAAACTATGCATAATTTTATCTTTATATTAGATATGTTTCTGTCTCGAAACATGTATAAACTGAACCACAAAAATCCCTATAAGGCTAAAATTTATCAATCTCATGTTGTTTTAATGGATTTTAACTTAACATATGTATCGCAACTTTATTATGAATAAAACATTGTTTTCTTTAACACTTGTGCTTTATTATGAGATCAAAGTTTACTTCCATTTATACCTAAATTATAACTGTTATACATTAGTTATGTACGTCACAAATATTAACAGTCTGTTGCATTCCGTTACGACGTGTGGCAGCACGGGTCTATTACTAGTATATATAATTTACTATTACTTGTACAATTTAAAACCATGGTACGTTTTGTCCCTTAACCTTTGATTTGGATCAATTCATTGGTCTAAGTAAGACAAATGAAGATGATGGTGTACATGATAAGAAGATTTGGTGACACTACATGTGGATGGAAGTGGAAAATAGACAAAGCACGTATAGCAAGGGATGACCCTTAGTAGTGAGAAGTGAGTGTATTGGTGCCTTCATAGACTCAGCCTTCAATGTGGACCGTTGTTTTGCCATCTTCCACCTCATTTATCTTGTCATCATTTGCTATTTTTGATGCCCAATATGGGGTCCCCTAATTCCCATCATTAATCTTGATTATCTCTACTTTAATCAATCAACCTATCTATGACTATCACTCTTTTTAATTAAAAATATGTTAAATATGATATCTTGATTAATAGCTATCTTGTGTGCTTGGAACCCAATTTGTTGCTTATATAATGGCCTATATATCATGCTTATCTCCTAATTAAATAAATTCCTGCTAATAATTATTATGTGCCTTGTAAAATCACTAGTTAAAGAAGAAAAATATACTTGACCAGAAAAGAAAAAATAAAAGCAATATGTACAAATTTTCTATTGATCAGTAAGGAGGTGAGAATAATGTTTGATTTAACATAACAATATGTGTAACTAAGTCGCAAATTAAAAATTAGTCTTATAATCACCCTTTAATGATTAAAAATTTAAGATGTTTGAGATGAGAGTTATAAGAATTAGAGGTAATGGATATATAAACTTGGATAAAGGATAAAAAAAATATTAATCTGATAACTATTTTAAAATAAAAAAGTAAGGCTTTGGGGTCTCAACTTATAACTAGGGCCATAATTGAATTAGAGTGGTATATTTAAAAAAGAAAAATATTAACAAGTGTTTTTAGATATTTCTGTTTTGTATAGAAAATTGTGTATTTATTGACTAATATTTTCATGCTAATATTTTCTTATATAGATTTTTTAAATATTGTCTACATACTTTTATATTATTTGCATTTGACATTTTTGAATTCCTTATACAAGAGGCTGAGGATCTTTTAAAAAGAGTTAAAAAAGAGTCATGTATACGTAATGTTCTGTCTCCTAGCTAGGTCTATGGATGTAGTTTTTTGGGGGGGGGTTGATTTTGCCATCTAGAATGGATTAACGGCGCAATTTTCATGACTATATTTTATTCATGTGTAATTATCTTGAAAATATATTTTAAAGACTATTTTAAATAAAGTCAGTTCAACTGCTAAATTTATCAAATACTACAAATTCAATCGGTTATCTTATCTGTTATAAGTTATAAGCTATTTTATAACCTATAGATTCATCTATTATAAGCTAATTTATTGAGTATCGCTATCACTGTTTTTTGCCAAACATATCTATATAAATATATAATGCTTAATGTTTTTATTCACCAATAAAAAAGATCTAATATTTTCTTTCATTATGGAAGAACAAAGTGGAAACTAATACAAGACACATGTTTGACGTAATTTTGAACTTTAGTCCTTAAAAATGATGTTGGAGTTTTTATTTTCTTTTTTTTTTTAATAAACAAATGCAAGTTGTTAATATATATTTGTTATAGAAGAAAGGAAAATCACTACCCAAAAAAAAAAAAAAAAAAAAAAAAGAAGAAAAGAAAATGTTAGTAATACGATGCTGGATTTGTGTATGAAATAGCGTCTCTGTACACATGACAGCCCAAAGCGGCCCATTTTATAGGTAAGCAAGACTTTTGCTTTAGGGTCTGTTTGGTTCGGAAGTTTTGGAGGAGAGAGGAGGTGATATTTTAAATTTTTATATTTGATTCAACTTTTTAACGAGGGGAGGGAAGAAGAGAAGTAATTTATTTTTTTACCCTTAACCTTATAAACACAAAATAAGAATTAAATTATAATTGATATATTACGTCAAAAAAAAAATTAATGGATTTATAACCAAAAAAAATCTAATGAGTAGAAAACCTACAATTTTTTTGTTGTAAAAAAAAAAAAACCTAAAATTTTAATATTCCAACAAGGATAATTTAGGATTTTAATAAAAAAGTGAGGGTAATTTTTGTCAACATAATAAATTATGTTTTACCTCGCCTTCCCTCCTTAAAAATCCCTCCCCTCACCTCCCCTCCCCCTCGGTTGAACCAAACAAGCCCTTAGGCCTAAAAAACAAATTACAACTATTGTTAACTTTTTCTTCTATTGTTAACTTTAACAATATTAGCAACTTTTTTTAAAAAAAATAAAATATTAGCAACTATTTTTTTAAACATAACGACTCGATTCCGGATTTAAGTTTACCGAAAAAGACATCTTTTACAACATAATAAATTAATGTCTTCATAAATATAAGAGGTATTTACATTTAGTATTCGAAAAAAATCAGAGGTATGGTATCTAATAATAAATTAATGTCTTCATAAATATAAGAGGTACGTATGATATCCTTCTATTAGAGGAAAATGTTAGAGAAGAAAAAAAAATCCCAATGATTAAGTTCAATTGTTTATTATCTCTCTCTTTTTCTTTTATAAAAAACACTGGGGTTAGCCTAAAAAAAAAAAATAAACGTATAAAAAGTTGTGATTTAAATCTATATAGTAAGTAAAGAACAATATCCATTGTTTATATTTTTGAGTGACTTTTTAAAATTCTAAAGGTAGAGTTGGGGTCCTTGTCAGTTCCTATAAATGGCTTTCCTTCTCCAACTGCCATTTCAATATTCTTTTTCCTATTCAATGACTTAATACAGCAACAAATCTAAACCATTTTTAGTTGGTATCGACGTAGAAAAATTAATGATTCAGCTTGGGTCCAACATGATAGAAAGATAAGATCACATAGCATATGGTCGGGTTAGGTGAGCTCATCCTCTAACTCATTTTGTATTTCCTTCACAAAATGGACTTTTTTTTATTACCCTCTAATTTTTAGGAGAATGGAGATTCGGTAATGAAGAGTCTGACCACGAGATAACCAAAATGCGCTTTAATACAAACTCGAAAATGAGCTGAGAAAATAAAATCAATCAATATCCACTAATAAAGAAAAAAATCCTCACCATCAATACATGAATGATATTAAGTTAACAATAGTTGTGGAACCATATATAGCTATAAGGTGTGAAGGTGAAAAAATACAAGATATTGGATTATATTAATTTTGACAAATGCTTTCTAAAAACCTGTTTAAAAACAGGTGCTCAAAGATAACAAGGATAAAGAAATAAGGATAGAGAAACAACACAAGGAAATTTTAATTTATTCTAGTTCATTCCAAACCCATTTCAATTTGGAGCGGGGATAAAAAGTATAAACTCAAACCCAAATCCAACGGGGATCGAATATCCCCGACGGGATTCTACTATCTCCGTTACGTCTCTTCCTACATAAATTTGAATTGCATTTTAATTTATTTTTTTATTAAAAAAAGAAGTTAAAAGTCCAAAATTATTTTATTCCAACGATATTTTTTAAATAAAGAAAAGAAATTGAAAAACGGTTTGTTTAATACTCAAATTAAAAATAAAGAATAAACAAATGAATGTAATTTAAGAGATTGTTTAAATGTTTCTAATTTAAAAGAGGTAAAATTTAATTTTAATATGAAGGGAGCCGGTTCGGGGATGAGTTCAGGATGAATATCAATGTCTACATTACTCGTTTCAACCATATCTTTTGAAATCAGAAAAAATCTAAATCCAATCAATTCAAATTTTCCCCATCAAAACAGATAGAGTTTGAATAGGTATCCACAGATATAAGTTTTATTGTCGTGCCTGCACTCCTCTACAAATGGGTGCAAGAAAAAAGAGAACATTGGACAAATGGGTAGAGCTGTCATTTTCATAGAAAAAAAAAGGGTAGGGTTGATATTGTCATCCGCTAAGTAATGTTAAAATTGGAATTGTGTTTGTAGGCCCCACATATGGATCATTAACCTACATGGCAGTAATCAATTTGACCTTCGACACTTTGAAGATGTAGGTCCTCCAATTTTAAATATAAAAATAAATTTTAAATCATTAAATAAAACATGTATCTGAATATACCTTATTCAATGAAGCAAAAATATTATTTTTGCTTATATTCAAAATCAGAATAGTATAAAAGGGGAAGTAGAGAGACACACTCCCCCCTCCTCTGTCTTTATGTACAGTTTTTTGCTTAGAATAATGAAATTTTGAAATGTATTCTCTCTCTTTTAAAATAGGGGAAGTAACCATTTTAGTACCTCAATATACAATTCGTTGTCATTTTGGTATTTGATTGTAGAAAGAAATATAAAATAGTCTTCACTCTCTAATCTGTTAGTCATCAACCATTTTTTCTATCTCTCTTCCTACATCAACCATTCTTTCCATTTATATCTCTTCCTCCAACACAATCACCATCTTCATCACCACAAACTCAACCAAAGAGATGACATTGAAGGTGAAGTTATAAGTTAGATATGGGATGTAACACCCTAACCCACTTATATTATATAATAAACTTATATCATATACATACAAGCAATTAGAGTGCTACATAAAAATTGAAATCACTTATCATGCATATCAATTGATTAACTAGCAGCGAAAAACCAATAATTACTAATCAATTATTATAAGACATGCATAACATTCAACTATTAAAGTACTTAGTCATGATTCAACTCAATCATGCTCATCATCCACATAATCTCAAATAATAAATAACTAAAAGTAAGGTCATAACCTAACAAGTAAACAAACAGATCCAAATACTACATCCCTCAAACCCGATATTACAATGTATCAGAGCAACTTATTACAAACTAGACAAGTCCTATAAGTCTTCTTCTAGCTCCTTACCAAAAGCTATGCTAGTGCTAAACAACGATCAAACTCCTAATCCCGAGTCGAGTCCTCAAGCTGAGAATCTGGTCCCAAACCATTCAAATACACAAAAATAGAGTTAGTTATAAATTCAAGTAATAATGTAAGAATAAGGTGAACTTACGTTTGATAAACATGACATAACTAGATAACTATTATATCAAGTTTCATACATCTCTATAAACATAATAAATCTATAACTATCCTCAACGTCATATAAGTAAACACGTAATCATGTATCACATTTGAACATATTTCTCGAATTCATCACAATTGCACTCAACATATCAATTACCAAATATCAATTAAGAATGCAAAATTCCTAATGCAACTAATACCAACATCAATGTTATGTCACTCTATACACAACTATATGCATGTGGTACCCTCATCAATTTTAGGATATAATTATATCACATTCTTCATCAAGTCAGTTTTAAGTCACGAAAGGACATCTCATCAAGTTTGACTCATGAATGCATGAATGTACATATACCGTTTGTTATGATACTCTTACACATCTACTCATGAATACTAGGGTATCTGAACCTAATATTCCTTCTCAAGTTCACATCATAATATCATCAACAAAGTCATACATACATCACACATATCATATAAGAATAATCATGTTATCATAGTTCATACATACATATAATAATATGAATCATAATCTCCTATCAACATACCTAACCATCATGGTTAATCAACATATACAATATCACAACTCAATTCATCATTCAAGACTCAATTTATAGTCAAATACACCATCATATAATCATAAGATCATGATCTAATCATAGCATAAGCATATATGTCATATTTTCAAAGAAAATATAATTTTCTGAGCTGATAAGCTCGTCGGGCGAGCTCACAGCGAGCTAAGCAGGAGCTACAGGGCCAACTCGCCCTCAGCTCACTGTACACTCGTCGTGGCGAGTTCAACAGGGTGTCACTCTCCTTGCACTAGCTTTCTACTCGCCGTGGCCTATAAAATAACTCAAAAATCAATATGAAAGTTTGAAGTTTTTTCGCAACAGAGTCATCGGTTCCTTATTCTATGAAAGTTTGGAGTCCATAACCCCATTATTTGTATGGGAGTCCATAACACTTGTATTGTATATTTATTTAAATTTAAATCAAAGAATATTGTTTTGCTTTTGTAAGAAGAAAAAAAAGATGGTATAAAAGTTTGAAGTTTTTTCACAACAGAGTCATCAATTCCTTATGAATGACTATAAAAAAAAAAAAAATCAAAAAGTAATATGAAAGTTTGAAGTTTTTTCGCAACAGATTAATCAATTTCTTATTCTATGAAAGTTTGGAGTCCATAAAATTGTTTTATGTGTGAGAGTCCGTAACACTTGTATTCTATCTTTATTTAAAAAATTAAAAATAAAAAATGAATATAAAAGTTTGAAGTTTTTTCGCAAATCGGTTCCTTACGAGTGAGGCCTATAAATAAATTGGTATAATCAAAGTTTCCCTTACGCACAGACTCTCTCTCTCTCTAGTTTACAACCTTTTCACGTGTCTCTCCCTTTCAAACTTCTGTTCTCTTCGGTTCTTCACTCTGTTTGTTTCCTAGGAAACGCAAAAAACCTCAATTGTGTTTTTTCTCATTACAAAAACTTGTTGTTAGGGTCGGTGGTTGATGTTTCTTTCTAGGGTTGTCTTTACATAAAAGCCTAACACTTTGTCTGTTTCAAGGGTTTGAATCAAAAAATGGAAGGAAGGAAACAATTGGGTTCTTCTTCTTCTTCATCTTCTTCTTTCACTTCTGAACTCTTTGGTTCCAATGACTCACATCCATCATCTACTTCTGGATTTTTTGACTCTATTTTTTCTCCATCTTCTAAGGTTTGTTCTTTTCATAGCTCATTCAATTCAATTCAATTCAATTCATTTCAATACATTTCATTTCATAGTTCTTATTTATATTTCTACTATGTCTATGTATTAGTATTATTTTTGTTTGGTCATCTAACCTGATGGTTAGAAATAGGGCTGACAATGATCTGAGTCAACTCGTGAATAGTTCGAAACTCGATTCGATAATTGACTCGTGAGCTTGGTTCATGAACCAAATGAGCCGAACTTGAGTCATAAATTAAATTCGTTAAATAAATGAGCTGAACATAAACTATATATAGTTCTACTCGTTTGGCTCATGAACTAGTTCGGTTATTATATATATATATATATATATATATATATATATATATATATATATATATATATATATAATTTTCCAAATATTTTTAACATGATACATCAATGAACTTTTCAGCTCCCCATGTATGGATATTACTTACTCTGCCTTTGCAAAAAAACTCTTTAAACTCTCTTTTTCTCAAAAGACTTTTCATTTTTCGTTTTCCATTACCTTTTCTCTCCTTTATTTTAATTTAATATTTGTTTTTTCTTTTAAAAAAATAGTTTAAAAGGTTAAAGATTATATTTTGAAATTTAGACAAAAAAATGACTTTAAAATTATGTGATTTGATTTAACGAGTTGAACCTAACGAGCCGAACTGAACTGTTCGTGAACTTTAAATGAGCCGAACTTGAGCTGAAAAAAAGTTCGTGTTGAACTCGAGCCGAGTTTCGAGCTTAACCAATTCTTATCGAGTCGAGTCGAGCTCAGACGAGTTCGACTCAGCTCGACTCATTTCCAGCCCTAGTTAGAAATTTAGAAATTCACACCGAATTGAATAAGTAAGAAAGTTCGGGTTAGAAGTTCGAACCCTGGCCCTGACCCTCTATGTATTAGTATTATTATATTATTATTATTGAACATTTATTTATCATTATAATTTTATGTATAGATTTGTGTTAAACTAGTTTTGAGATTGTGCTTTGTGATGATTAAGGTGTTTGGAAAAACTGCCACTGAGGGATCAAACTCCAAAAATGGTACTCCAGGTTAGCATACTCTGTTTATATTTCCTTCTTCTTAAGAGATTTTGCATGTTAATGTATAACTTTTTAGTAATATTTAAAAATGTGATTTTAATAAAATCCAATGTTGTCAAATAGCAGATATAGTGACCCTATAGATAGTATAGTGGAATTTGAACAAATTGTTATTGTTTTGCGATACACTATATAGTATCAAGTTTTGTCAAATAGTGGCTATATAGCACTACTATAGTGTAGCCGAGTTTGAACAAATTGCTATTTTCCGTGATCACAACAATGACAAAATCACATAGTAGCACCTTCAATGTTGTCTCTATTTTTCTTGATCTTAACTTGATCATTCTATTATAGCTTTTGATGGATTTATGGAAGAAACTATTAGTATAGTTTCTTAAGGGTTTATTAATGCTATTTTTTTCTTACCTTGTCCTTCCTCTCAATGTAGATTACATGAATAAGGAAAGTGAAGGTGAAACTAAGAAGACAACAAATAAGGATATGAGTTATATTTATCAAGAACAAAATGTTCAACCATGTCATCTTAGTTCATCAATCTATTATGGTGGCCAGGACATATATTCTCATCCTTCGAGTACACGGGATTCAGGATTGAACACTACGGTCGGTGATTACATTCATTATTATTTATATCATTTGTTTTCTAATATATGTTTGAAAATGAAGTTCAGGATGCTGATTTCTACTATAATCCTCACTAACTCGAAGAAAATGTAACATTTTGAATGGTTTCTTAAATGAACAATGGTGCTTTTTGAATCGAATAATGATACTTTTTATCTACGGTTAGGAATGACTAACATGATTTTTCGTTTAATAGTACAAGAAAGATGGTGGAGAAGATGATTCCGGAAGTGCCTCTAGAGGAAATTGGTGGCAAGGTACGATGGCATATACCGTCTTGTGGAGTAAACTTTGTGGTTCACTTCTAAGTCAATAGATTCTGATCAATTTCCTATATGCTATAACTGTATTAACAGGATCTCTCTATTATTAAAAGAGCTCACACATGCCAAGGGAAACATGCTTCTCAAGGTATATGAATAAATTTCTCACCAATTTACGGATTTAGATTTCTTGTAGTCATGAGACCACACATTCAAAAAAATTACATTGTCTTTTACTTGCGCCTAAATTCATCCATCGCGTGAATTTGTGATTATTTGACAATAGGGAATCCAAATCCGTAATTTAGATATATGACTAACCATGTTTCGAAATTTCTAGGTATGATGTGTTACTAATCAGTTGAATACATAATTGCAGGTAAATAGGAAGATAGTGTGACAGTGTCCTATAGTTATACATATTTCTTTTCAGTTTCCTGTACAGAATAATGTATAAGTAGTATGGTATAGGATTATTATGTATTATCAGCTACTTTTATGTTGCTGATTCTAGCTTTTCATATTAATGGGTTGGAACTCTATTTTTAGTGGTTTCCCCCTCTAAGTAATTTGCATTTTTATATGTAATGACTAGAGTATCAGTGGCTGAACTGAAATAATTTACTTTATGAGTGTATTTCCCTCTACTTTATATACTCTTTGTATTAATTTTTATAAGTTGTATTATATAAGTCATAAGCTTGAACCCTCTAGGATACAATTGTGCTGTTGTATAAACTTTTTAAATATGTAACTATGATTATTTTCAAGTTAATCATCAATCTAGTCTTAAATTGCAGAGGTTAAACATTTTGATATTTCAAATTAGCAAAACTTTAAAAAAGATTGAAATTAAATATCATTAATTTTTTTTTGAAGCAATTAAAAATCATTAATGACTAGTGTCTATTTGGTTTATGTACAGTCAATATTTTAAGCTTAACCAAAGATCATTTGTATCATGTTTGGTACGGCCCAGTATCCTAATTGACCTTCTAGAGAAGAATGTCTAATTAGGATAAGCACGGGCGAGCATGCGTAGCCAGCTAGTAGCTGACTACGCGATATGAGAGAATAGTGGAACTTCTTGAGGAGAGTGGGAGCTGAGCTCCCCCACTACTCCTACATTGACTCCCACATTATCTCAACTCCCCCCTACATTCTCTCCATTACTCTCTGCCTCACCAACTGCTTCCATCACACACCGGTATATAATGGATCCTAGACATGAGAAGAGGGCATCCACATATTTACAAACCACTACAGTAAGGTCAGTGGTTGGTACGCCCCCCCCGCCCCCCCCTGGTTAGCAGTAAATAACACAGAACAATTTCAATTTTGGAGGGTCCAAAATTAATTGTGGAGGTGTAAAATTGATTTTGACATATTTGGTTGCTATAAAGTAAAATTGATTTTATCCGTTGAATTGATTTTGCCGTTAGGATTGATTTCAACTTAAAGCTAGAAATTGAAGATTTATTCTGTAATTAATTTTTATATTCAAATTTTTTGTTATCAGCTCAATTTAAATTATTGTATTCAAACATAAATTAATTTATTTTCATCTTGCTTTTAACCGGAATCAATTTACAAAGTCAATTCACTCAAAATTATTTTTTGTCATCTCACCTCATACTCAAACACACACTTGACTTGTTCAAAAAAATGTGATTGAGAACTTAAGAATCACTTTAAAACTTTGGTAATTTTATAGAAAATCGATTCCTAGAATATTTTTTTTAATCAATTCCTAGAATTTTTTAAAACTAAAATAAAATGCTTAATTAGCATACTAGCAAGGTATCTTTCTGTCCCTGTAGTTCTTGTAGGCAGCATCTTTTGGTGAATTTTCTCCTCCAAAATTCACAATGTGATAAGCATGTATTTTTGTTTCTTGACACAACCTTAAGCTATCTATAGTTTATGCCATATGGTTGTAGATTCTTAAGTCATTTTTAGCTACACATTCACAGGTTGTAGATGATGCAGTACTACTAAGAATAATAAAATATTCTTAGAGTTTAAAAAAGTTATAGATTCATGAACCATCTTTATTTACACTTCATAAAAGCCAACAAAATTTCCACACATTGCTATAAGTTAAAAAAACCTTCAAATATAAAGTGTGGTCCAAACCCTATGAAGCATAATTATATAGAAACATGTATATGTATGTACTAGTTCAAAACAGTTAGTTAATGGGCTTGTCCACTCAATTTCTTATCCTAGTTTTCTAGAAATTGAGTCTATGTTCATTTATGTACTATGTCCAAAACATGATCCTTCTCTCATCTATATCCTTATCCATCAATGGTGGGACAAGTACTGTAACGGTTGCTGTACATATTTGGTTGTTAAGATTTTCTTCTTGTTTTTTTTTCCCTTAGACCAGTACTCTGTAGTTGGCAGAGATATAAATACTATAGTGATCATATTTTTTAATTTTTAGATTTATAGAATAATTGATGTATCTGATTTAAAAAGTGGACCAGATACATCAATCATTTTATGAATCTAGAAAATAAAAGTTTTCTTATATAAGAGACCAGTTGGAGTATTATCTTAGATTATATAATATAGATCAGATATATCAATTATTTAATAAATTTTAAAATAATTATCTCTTATAAAAGGAACGGAGATAATAATTATCTCTTTACAGAGTTTGATTAGTTTTTTGGTCAAGATTTTATTTTTGTCTTTAATATGTTGTATTTTGTGAACTTGGATCATCTATAACGGTTGTATATGTAAAATAATTTTACACTGACAGTGTATATAAATTAAATTCTTAGTTGCAGATCATATGAACCCTTAAATTTAACGGTCCTTGCAACTGCTACACCATACAACAATGTAAGGAATCAAATTTCTATTTCTTCATCATCTCTTTATTCCCTTTATCCTTCTACTTATCTTCATATGATGCACAAGTAGAGGGTAGAAGAACTTCCAAATAGGTATAGAACTACATTTTATAGGCAAATGTTCATTTAAGTTCTCATCATTAAAATACATGCATGAATTTCTTTGTATTAAATTAGATGCTAATGCTGATGAGTATTTGAAGGAATTAAAAATGTCAAAATTCCCTTGTTTGGATGGAGGAGAAGGGAAAGATTTATAGTTTTTGAGAAATTTAAGAAGGAAGAAAAAAATGATAGGTCAATTGTTACATTATCTTTATATTTGAGAAAAAAAATTGTAAACTAAAAGGACTAATTAATCTTTATTTTCTTCATTTTATAATTTTCCTTCAAAATGCTATATGTCTTCCAAAATTCCATATCCAAAGGCCATTATATCATCACTTTCTTAAACCTTTTATCTTCATATAAAATCATACCCTATAATTTGAACCAGCATAATATATATGAGTCTTTCCCTGCCAATCACATTTTTTCCATTTACTAGGTTTGAACTCGATGTCTTGTCTAATACATGAGTCCAATTTCATTCGAACCAATGTATATTTGTTATTTGTATGTCTCACTTTTCTTTTTATTATTAAATACTATTATTATTATTCTATGCAACTTTTCTTTTTATAATAGAGAAGTTTTGGAGTATTAGGTCCCAGAGCCTCACTTTGACCTAAAAACCACAAGGCGAAATCAATGCTTACAAAACTATTTAAGTATAATCGACTAAAAACTAATAAGGTCCTCACATCAACAACGAGATTTGAAATATAAGTATCTAAGTTGAATCCACATCAACTATAGTAAATAGTAATTGAAATATAATGTAGAAACATCCACTAAAAAGTTTTAGTAGGCAAAATAACACACTGAAAGTGTACTTATTCAGAAGGTACACACTATAAACAACAAAGTTACAATACAACACATGAAACTAAGTTGTGGTGACCATACTCTAGTAGCTAACATCATCAATGCATATCCCATTTTCAACAACAAACCTCAGCTCATTCAAGGAAGAGTGTAAGCTGCAAAATCAGAGTTTTTTAAGAGTAATTAGCATATTGATGCATCAAAGGTTACTTAAAAATACAGACCCATCAAGAAAATTGACGAAAAAACTGATATACTAATAACATACTATTTCTAATTTATTTTTTTTATTAACCTTCCTAGGAGAAGGGGATTCTGGTAATCCAGAATTCGGTCATGAGGTAAGTAAAGTCTGATAAAGAATTGTTCCCATCAGGAATCGAATTCGGATTCTCCCGAACAATTCCTCCTAGGGGAACTCATTAATCACTTGAGTTCAGTGTCTTGGTTTAAGTAACATATTTTTTCACTTCTTTCTTAGGCATGAACATGTTTCATAAAAGAAGGCTGATTTTAGCAATAAATTTTGTTACTTTTGTTCATATCTGAATTATTCGATCTCAATCAAATAACCACAGTTTTATTGACTACATGAATGCGTCAAATTGCCGATTGCAAACAATCCATAATGAATACAGTATATACGAACAATTTTCTTCTAAATAATATCGACAGTTAAAAAAAAAATACTTACGTCCACACTTGTAACCAATGGGGCGATTAGCGAGGTTACAACGTTTAGGGATAGTAACAGCAATTTGAGGGTTAGCACCAGACATTTTGGCAGTGTTTGAAAGCATAACAGCACAAAGACATTTTGGATTCTGACCAAGTTTCTTAACCTGAGCACAACAACTTTGAGACACACTAGCATTTTCATCTGATGCAGCACTTGCACAAGGAATTAGCTTAAAAGCTTCATTATCTGGTGTAGTACCTCTTCCACATTCACCAGAACCTTCAACTCTACCAATCCCTGCAACAAGTACTACAAAACCAACAAGACATAACATCTTCATAAGACCCTCCATTTTTTTTCTTCTTAATGTATGTCTAATATCTCTCTTAATGAAATTAATTAGTTCTATGCAACAATACAATGCACTTGATGAAATTTTATAGCACTAAGAATGTGCTTTTTTGTCTAGTGAGTCATCCAACTGAGATTAATGGAGCTTGCACTAGTACAAATTGGTGAGTTTCTTACTATATCTTATTGTGCCATTTTGTAATAAAAAAGTTTGTGTAGACATAAATTTGTTAATTTTGTAGTCCAATATCAAGGTTGGTGACAATTGTTTTTGTTTTTCATATTTCTAGATGTATTCATTACTTGCAGTATGTGAATTAAGGGAGCTATGTAATATTGACACCTCATTCTCAATCAAGTGATTCAATGGCCTTTTTGAAAGCTAGGGATCAACTTTTAAGCCAACTACCACAAAACACTAGCTTAAATTTCATTCATTTCATTCTTTTTTAATATAATGTTTGTTCAATAAATGGTTATTAAATGAATAAAAGGTTGTGGCATAAGATGGTTTTTAAAAATTTTACCTACGAAACTTAATGAAACAAACTTAGAAAAACTTGCAATAAGCTTTTTATATATAAACTTAACCATATGCTTAAGTGTTTATGTAGGAGAATGATGTGAATAACTGTTTTTTTGAGTCTCACTATGTGAGTGGAATAAAGAATGAATATCTCATGACAAGGGTCATTTATCAGCTATAGATAGCGTAGCAATAGAATATGGTGAACTTGTAAAGAAATCGTTTATGCACTATGGATGTCATGAGGGTGACACGCCTTAACTTGGATAACAGAGAACGTCGTTGGGCTTAAGATGTAAATGAGCTACCAGCTTTGTGGGCTTGCTCCAGTCCGAAACAATTTGAATTCTAACCATATGATCGGGGATTTAATTTCTAACCATATGTTAAAATATAGCTACTCCGTAAACAATAAAATCAATAAAATCATTCTAAATAGAGATAGGCAAGCTATTCCACCAAGAAAAACACTCGGAGTTGGTTAGTGGTATAGACATCTCTTAACTCTAAATCGACCATGTGCACTATTCACATGTGTTCCATATTTTCGATGAATATTTCCAAAATATTAATCTTTTATAATTTTTACTATTATACAATTAAAGAGTTAGCATCGAGCAAGTTAGTCTTCTAACTCACAAACAGTTCGTGGTAGAGCTGATGCAATTTGGAAAAAAACCAGATAATGGGACTGTCAAATGTGATATTGGTGATGCCAAGATATTTTTCTTCACCATAACAGCTATATGGAACTGGGATGTGCATCCTGAATGAAAAAGGCCAATTTGGGCGGACAAAGAAGAAGGATTTTAAAGAGTTATTATCGAGCTAAATTGCAAAGCAGTCGTAGATGACATCAACGGACACCCTTTCTGATGTTATCGAGTTTGGTTCTATTTTACATTACATTACTGCGATGTCTCATTGAACAATGTAGTATTCACATGCCTTGGTTTGAGTTCAATTTCACTCGAACCAATGAAATATTCCTATGCCTCGGTTTGTAATAGATAAAATATTTTAAACTATTGGACTTATTATTATTATATTTCAACTTTTCCTTTTTTAATAATAAAGAAGTTTTGGCAAGTTAGGTCCAAAAGCCTCACCCGGGCCAGTAAAATTCAAGATCCAAAAAACATTCACAGAAATATTTTCGCGCGCATTTTCTCTAATAAAATCATCACATCAACGATCAAGATTCAAAACCACTAAATTAGATCCATACCAAATATAGACTATATAGTAAATAGTAATTGAAATATAATGCAAAAGCATCTACTATAAAGTTTTAGTAGGCACATATAATAAAACACTAAAAGTTCATATTTTATTCATCAAGGTGTACACAAATGAGCTGCTAGCTCTTATCCACACACTATAAACAACAAAGTTACAAAACAAACACAACTAAGTTGTGAACTTGTGGTGACCATTCCATACAAGTAGCTAACAGCAACCATGCATATCCCACTTATCTTTTGTTTTCAGTAGCAACCTCAACTCTTTTAAGGAAGAGTGTAAGCTGCAAAATTCATCATTTTATAAGAGGAATTAGCATATTAATCTATCAAGAAAAATGACAAAACAAATATAAAATCATATTTAGCAACATACTTATTTGACACTAAACTTAGGCATAAAATATGGTTATAGTTGCATGAAAGAAGATATATTTTAGAAATAAATTATGTTAATTGTGATGAAATTATTCTTATTTTTCCTATATTACTCTTAACTATTTATAATCTCATTTAATCTATTTCTTTTTCTGTCATAAATACTGTAGTTAAAAGTATTATTGACAAAACAATAATTAAAATTGAAAACAACAAATAAATATGAACACGGATTGCCTGCAGTCGGCAATTTGACGCATTCAAGCAGTCAACGTTGACACATTTGTGATTGTTGCATTGAGATCAAGCTCAGTAGTTTTTATTTAAAACTCACAATTAAAAACCTCAATAAAAGCTGAACTATTGATCTCGATCCAACAATCACTAGTCTATTGACTGCGGAATATGTCAAATTGTTGATTGCAGAGATTCCATATTCAATAAATATGAACAATTTTTTTTTCTTCAAAATAATCGACAATTAAAAAGAAGCAGGAGGAGTAGTTAGTCGGTCACTTACGTCCACACTTGTAACCTACGGGGCGATTAGCGATGTTGCAACGTTTAGGGATAGTAACAGCAATTTGAGGGTCAGCACCAGACATTTTGGCAACGTTTGATAGCATAACAGCACAAAGACAAGTTGGATTCTGACCAAGTTTCTTAACCTGAGCACAGCAACTTTGAGACACACTAGCATTTTCATCTGATGCAGCACCTGCACAAGGAATTAGCTTAAATGCTTCATTATCAGGTGTAGTACCCCTTCCACATTCACCTGCACTTTCAACTCTACCAAACCCTACAACAAGGACCACAAAACCAACAAGGCACAACATCTTCATAAGACCCTCCATTTTCTTCTTCTTAATGTATGTCTAATGTCTTTAGATGAAGTTGATTAGTTCTATGCAAAAATAGCATGCATTTGATGGGATTTTATAGTACTAAAAATGTGGTTGGTCTAGTCATCCACCTTAGAGTAATGGAGCTTGCACTAAGACAAATTGGTTAGTGTCTTACTATATCTTATTGCACCACTTAGAATTGAAAAGTTTGTGTAAAAACAAATTTGTTAGATATTGTTTCAAATCAAGGTTGGCAAAAATTAAACGTCAAGTGATTAATGAGTTTCAGTAAAAGACTGATCGTTTGAAAGAATTCAAGTTTAATTTCTGAATGGAACAATTTCTTGGTTAGACTTTACTTATCTTGCGGTTGAATTTCGGATTACTAGCCCCTTTCTCTAAGAAAACCGGAAGGTTACAAAAAAAAATTTGTGAAAATTGTGTTTGTTTATGATACTTCCATGTGTAGCCATTACATGTAACCACTTCATTTTCAATCAATTAATCCAATGTCATTTTTGAATGTTTGTGACCAACTTTTAAACCAACTACCACAAAACACTAACTCACACACAGTTAGCTAATGATGCCCCTAAACTAGGAGTGCTTTGTTATAGTTTAGTTAAATGTTTGTTCAATAAATGGTTATTTAAATGAAGGTTGTGGAATAAGATAATGTTTAGAAAGTTTACCCGTGAAACTTAATGAAATAAGTTAAAATGAGCTTAGAGTAATGCTATAAGTTTGTTTCTTTTTTATAATAAAGTTAGTAAAGCATATTAATTTTAAACGAGTAGTTATATACATTTCTTTTAGGATGAATCGTTTAGAATAATTCAAATTTATTTTTTGAGAAATACTTTTTGGTTAAACTTTATTAGATGGTTAACACACAAAAGAAATATATTAATGTTAAAAGATAAGGTGAACACCCTTGTACCTCATAGTTTAGCTGGGTTATAGTATTTTATAGACAAAATTTATCATATAATACTTTTAATATTTATTTTAAAATAAATTCAAATTTTAAATGAATTTTGACTACAAGTATTGATATCTAACTAAAGTATAAGGTACCTAAGAATCTAGTAATGGATAAATTTGAATAAATAGTAATACTATGTTTAAACGTTGCCTTTAAAATATTATTTTTCTGAAAATATTAAAGTCAAAAGATTTAAATTAAAAATGTAAATTAATATATCATTTTTATATAAAAGAAATGTAATTAACATTGAGGATTATATGATAAATTTTTTGCGTTTATTGACTTTGTATCACCACTTATATTAACCCTCTAAATCCGATTTACACATGTATTTCAGAGAAATTCTAACATGGGCACAAACCTAAATAATTTTTCTTAGGCACACTCACAACAAAGTTAAAAAATTAAAGAGAAAATGATAAAAGTGATGTTGATTGATGTGATTATTTTATTTTTCTTTTAATTTTATAAATTTATGTGTATGTGCTTAAATTTGTGCTCATATCTTTTGTGCCTAGGTAAGAATTCCTCTGTATTTCAGGGAAATATTTCTTCCTACAAAATTTCTAATTTGAAGTTGATGAGGTAATTTATTCAACTTCAACTTATAGTTTTTGCACAATATTCAACATTGTATATGACTTATTTTATTATTTTTCTTAAGAAATATTATCGGATATGGTTGAAATATTTGGTAACAAGTCTTAGTTGGACTATGTGATACATATGCTGAAAAAAAATGAAAACAATACATTTTTAAAACTTGTTTATAGATTGGATATATTTTTAAAATATTTAGTTTTTACACATTGAAAACCCCTCCCCCTTACAAATAAAAGAGAAACCGCGCAACCCTTTTTTGTTTTTTTATTTTATTTTTTAATGTAAATTAGATCTCCTCCGTTCGCAACTGTATAGACGCTTTTTTTTTTGCTACTGCTTCTGCATTGACAACAACTTTCGAATATAAATAAAATAAAATACTATCCATTCTAAATAAAAGTGAATCCTTCTACATATTCCATTCTTTTCATTCATATACATAATAATAAGAACCAAAAAAAAAAAAAATTAAACATTTGAGAAAAGCCTAGGCTATTAAAAAAATCAATAGCCCTTTCAAACTTGCCATGCCTTGTCCATAATATTTGGGCTAACAGAAACTTCTCTAACATCACTTGAATCAAATGCTGCCACTTCATCAACTGCTTTCGATTCCGAAACTGGTTTCTCATTTGAACTGCTCCCTTTTACATCAATGCTAAGAAAATCAGTCAAAGATTTCTTCACCCCTACACTTCTCTGAGGAGTTTTGCTGCCATTATTGATGAGTGGAGATTTTCCTCCCTTTGAAGGGCTAATTACATGTGCGGGAGAGAGCGTCGGCGTTCCGAAAGCTGATTTGTATGGAGTCGTTGGAGCAGGCATTGCGTATGGAACTGATATACTCTTGCGAGTAATTACACCGACTTTTGAATGAGATGGGAATTGATCAGAGTTTTTTGTCAAGTCGTCAACGTAGAGCACGTCATCGATTCGTGATACCATGTTAAATGCTAAACTTTCGAGTACTCGAGAGTAGCTCTCTAGAATGGCTTTTCCAACGTCCTATACAACAGAAAAATTTGAAGGACTATTAAGATCAAACATGTTAATGTACAAGAAACAAAAGATAAAAATGACTTAATTAATTCATCTACAATGTCAGTGTAAAGAATTTTTAAACTGTCAATGGATCGTTATCATTAGATCATTTAAAATGTTTGTCTTTTATCATAAATACCTTAAAAAATAACACATGTAATTGATTGTAATTTGTTGACGGTGTAAAAATTATTACACTGACAGTGTATCAAAATTAAACTCTCAAATAAGACATTTAGTTTTGAACATAATAAAAACAAACCTTGTTGTATTGGATTTTACTCATATCCAAAGCGGTTTGAGGGAGACCGGGAAAACGCTGCTTTAAAGAAAGTAAAAGAATTTCGGCTCTCTCGGCAAACAATTCCCTTTTGTCTGCATCAACCATTAGATCCTTGACCATTTCCCATGATGTTCTTGAACTTGATCTGCCACTAACACTAGCAGGCTTTGAATTTGTCTTTTTACGCCAAATATACATTGAAGCCTCTGCTCGGTTTGCAATTTCTATAGCTTGATGTTCAGAAGACAAATCGAGGCAATCTAGCAAACACTCAGGCGAAAAATGATCTGACGTGATGTATCGATGAATAACATCTCCCAAGCTAACTCTAGCATTCTGAAAGAAAATTAGATCAGTAATTTGATCATTATCTCATCTATTTCGCGATGTATATGAAACTTTTGAATAGAATAAGGTTCATGTATGTATGATATTCATACCTTTGGAAGAGACTCTAAATAAGACTCGGGAATGTCCATGTCGGCTAATGTAATACTATTAATAGCCATTGCAGCTTTTAATATTTGGCTCGTGCAATCCCGCTTGTGCTGCAATTGCTTTCTTGAATTTTCATGGAGGCCACAAGAAGGGACTCGTGGAACCGGAAGCCACCATTTCTCTTCTTGTCGCTGTAGTGCTTGCCTAAAAGACGATGGACTAGTACCAGCATCTGGAGCTATAACACCTTGGTCTACATACCAGAACTCGGTATCAACAAAACTATCTTGAATTTCCTGTGAATATAACAAATACCATAGTTTAGAATAGCCTCCTACATGAAAATAGACTATCGAAGTACACTCATTGCTGTAGAAATCTTACGAGAAGCATGTTATCTAATTTGCGCAGAGCTGGAAGATTGACATACAGATCTGATCGTGGTCGACATGTCATGACCTGATTCACATTTCAAACATGTTTTTAACTACGAATAAACTAAGTAATCGTCATATGAAGATATTTTTAAGTTTTATAGCACTAAATAAGCATATTCAAAAGTGAAATATACATCAAAAGCCTACATTGCTCTAAATTATAACTATCTATACATTTACCTCAAGCTTGCTTCCATCCGGAAAAGTCTGCCAATTAGGTGTTAATTCGACAATATGGTCACTAACAGAAAGAAGCCACTCCATCTCTCTTCGCCACATTGCTTTCTTCTCGGACTGCAGAGGCTCTAATCTCCAAAGTTGTCCAAAGAGGGTAGCTGCATTTTCAGTAAAGGCATTAACAAGAACAATCAGAAACAAAAATTGCAAACAATAAAATTCACCACAGCTAACTTGAGGCTTTTCCCAGCCATCGCAAAGAGCCCTGAGACTCTCAGGGCTCATCGTGGTGGACCAGACTGAGACCCAACTCATCCTAACATCTTATTTTCCAAAAATAAAAATTCACCAAAGTCAAATTGGATCAATTAATAAGAACAAAAACCAAATAAGAACACATTTTGCATACCACATAGATTAGTTATGGCATTTGAGATAGCCAATGCTGTAGGGACTCCATTTCCACAACCTGACATATCTTCTCCAAGTAACAATTTTGCAAACCTCTCCTTCATCATCTCAATCTCTACAAATACCAATCAAAATCAAATCACAAAAAAATTAAAAAAAAATTAAAAAAATGTCAACATTAAAAAATAACTAATATTAGAAATTAAAATGTAAATACCTGTTAATGCTGAAACTTTATTCACAAATTCCTTTTCCACCAAATGTTTCTTCTTACCATCTTCACTTCCATGAGGACTACTACAATCTGAAGTAGAAATTTTCTGAACATTCCATCTCAATGAAAGTGGTGAAGATAAACCTTCCTCAGTAGTACTACTACTATGACTATGTTGTTCTTCATTACCAATATTCTCAGATGATAAAAACTCAGAACTTGAACTACTTTCACAAAAACCCTTTTCTTCAATCAAATCAGAAAAAGTTCCTCTTTTTCCAACAACACCATTGTCACAACCAACATTTTCTTCAACAAGTTCTTTCTTCTCAGCTAAACTCAAAGTCAAATCCTCCATTGTAGAAATTACCATACCATGATATTGAATAGTTTTTAAGCAAAACCCATTTGAGAAATGAAGTTTAAAACAGAAACTTTTGAGAGATTTGGAAACCCAAATGAGTAAAATGGAAAAAGGGTTTGAATTTGTGGAGCTTGTGAGGCTTAATAATGGAGTATAATGATGTTTGAGATGTTGTTGTTGTTGGGTTTGTTTTTGTTTTAGTTGTTGTTTGGTGGAAGTAGTATCCATAGGTTGTAAAACATTGTTTGGTAGTGAAAGTGTGCATAAAATGTGGGCTACACTCACTTTGGTTATCTAGCTTATATTTCAAGGGTTTAACTTAAGCTAAGCTACTCATCATTATTCAATATTCATATACTTCTTCTCCAACCACATGATGATGTGATGTCATTGTTTTGGATTTTTTTAGTGTGCAGATGATGTTTGAATTTCTCTATCTTAAAGTTTAAATTTAAGTCTTTTTGATATCACGATAAATATATCAGAATCATGATGATCCACTGTGATTTTTTAAAAATTATACTTTGTAGCTTGTGTAAGTTATTGTAGCTTATAATGTATGAAATGTCAAATAACCAATTATCTCAAAAGCTTAAGCTATTAGGATATGCCACATCAACGGTGTTATATTATTTCTAACACGCCCCCTCACGCAAGAGCTCATTTGGGCTTGAAGCGTGGATAATGCATAGGCCCACCTACCATATGCTTAAATTCCACATTTTAATTAGAAAGTGAGGGAAGCGGGGATCGAACTCTAGACCACTTAGTCATAGAAGCTCTGATATATGCCAAATAACCAATTATCCCAAAAGTTTAAGCTATTAGGATAAGCCACATCAATGGTTTTGTATTATTTCTAACATGAAATTATCACTTAAATTTCTTTATTTTAAAGTTATCTTATAGCTGATAAATTAATTGATTCAATTCGTAGTGTTTAATAAATTTAGTAGTTGTATTAACTTATAAAATAAAATAATACAATATATATATATATATATATATATATATATAATTTTTTCAAATATTAATTTTGTGTATAGAATAACATTCTTTTTTGAAATTTTAGTTAGATTTATACAACAATTTATTCTTTTTAATGAAAAATTAGATTAGAGATAGTGCATCTACAACAAAAGCTTACAACAAAATGTAACATATCAACAATAGAAAACAAAATATTTTAGTAAAAAAGAACAACTGAAAACAAAATATATTTCAATCGAACTCACTTAAATTTAGTTTTCTATTGGAAGTAATTTTATTTAAAATATCTGAAATTTCGAACATTATATTGTAAAAATACAATCAGTTTAATAGATCCAATCTCTTTTGGTATTTTTGTACTTACTTCATTGGAAATATTTGATACTCCAATAGAATTTACCCAAAAGAGTCTGGTGACCTTAGTTCAGTTGGTAAGACAATGCATGAGATCGAAATTCGAACTTCGATCATTTCACTTATCATTTATTCATCTTAACGATAAAATTTTACTCACTAAACTATTTAACAAAAAAAAACTTACCGAATAGAAAATTTAAATTACGAAAATTAAGTACATATATTGCTGACAAGTACTAAAGATTATAATGTTGTATATTATGTAGCAGCTGCGGTATATGTGCATAGTTTGGTGCTAATGTGTCTCTTACAATTGTTTTGATGATTTAATTAAGGTATGTGACTCGGGTTTGAAATTAATCTAATTGTTTTTTACAGTCTTCGTTTCAGATAACAAAGGGAATCAAATAAAAGTTTAAAAAATTGAATGACTAGATCGTAAGATAATAATTTAATATAAGGACGAAATTTTCAAATCCAAATATAAGGTTAGATTACTCTTCAACTTGTGCTACGCTTTTGCATAACAAAGTAGGAATCCAAAATCAAAATAATATCTTTATTTTTTGTTCAAAAATAATAATATCTTTTTTTTCAAAATATAAAAAATAAATGTAAATTTTGTCAAAAAAGTAAATTAATAAATGTAATAGTTCACCACTAATAAATTGATCTAAATAATAAAAAAATTAGACAGTTGAACTATGTGTCTAACAAATTTTACAATAAAATAAAATATGTACATATAATATGATAACAATAAAAAAAAGATTTTGCTATTATACGAAAATTTGCACATGTTAAGAAGTTTATTTAAAATAGTATTAAGTATATATTGTAACTTGTGCATTTCATATCAAATATAAATTTTTTTGATAAATAATTGTTGTTTCTCAATAAAAAATTAATACTTTTAGTTATTTTAATATGTGCAATGTTGTTCATGTTAGACAAACCCATAAAAAAAGGCAACTTAAGAATACCATAGATTAAACAGCAATTTAAATATAAAAATAAGCCATGATAATATGCTGTAATAAATAACTCAAATTATATTTCACAAAAAAGAAGCTAAGTTATAGTTCTGTTATGAATCTTGGTGATAATATGCAACTATTTTGTTGCACTTTTTCTTACTTTAGTGAGCCATCACAATTTAATTACTAGGCTAATGTTTTTTATTTTTTTATTTTATCAATAATTTAATCTGATTCGTGAATCAGGTCTAGTATTAAATAGTTTCTAAAATAATATTTTTTATATATAATTTTCTTTTTCACGGTAAGTTGTGTAAGTAAATTTTGATATTAATTACTATTGTAGATTGGGATAATGTCTTGTTCAATTCAGTCAATAACTTGTCTTCAAATTTTACTTTTCATGTTCCAATCATAAAAAAAAATTCTGGGAGATAACGTCAAAAACAAAAGTTCTTTTCGGAGATTTACACATGCTTAGGAAATTTGAACGTCACCTAGTCAAAAGTCAATAGTAATATGGTATAAATGTGAAGAAAAACTGTGGCCAAATTGCTGATTAAAGAATTAAAAAATTTCAAAAGTTATAATAATATAGGAATATCCAAAGGAACATTACTCTATAGAGTGCATTGGGAACTAAACTCAGGGCTTTTGGAGGAGGTGGTTTGGTGATTTTAAGATATCGACTGTTTCATATAAGGGATTAAATTACATCGATGTAACATTTGAATAATATTACACTGCTCAATAACGCTTTAACAAATATAAATTTTACAAATTTCACCGTTGGATTGAAAGTTTATACTGTATTGTTTAGATCACCTATATTAAGTTTTACAAAAATCTAAAATCGTTTGATATGTTATTGAGACAAATCAAAATTAACGGTTTTTGCGTTTTGATTGAATACCATTAAATTTTATGTGTCTCAAAAACATGTCAAACGATTTTAGATTTTTCTAAAACTCAACATAGATGATCTTTACGATATAAACTTTCAATCCAACGGTGGATTTTACAAAATTTGTATTCGTTAAAGCGTTATTGAGCGGTGTAACATTACTAATTTGATCCCTCCCATATATATATACGATATAAATGATCTATACGATATAAATCGTTATGTGTCTCAATAAATGATCTATACGATATAAACTTTCAATCAAACGGTAGATTTTGTAAAATTTGAATTCGTTAAAACGTTATAGAGCGGTGTAACATTATTCAAATGTTACACCGGTGTAATTTGATCCCTCCCTATATATATAATTTTGGTGATTAATATTTTTTAATTATATAATAGTAAAATTATAAAAAATTAATGCATTGATGTTGCGGCACAAATGACCAATTATTAAATTGTTTAGATTGCGGAGTTGTTTAATACACACATTTAAGTTACGGACATAACCGCGAGAATTATTATTTATATAAATGTTGTTAAAACACCATTATAATTTATAAATAATGTTAGTCGATAGTATATTATATTAGTAATAATTAAAGTTTGAACTCCGAACTTTTTTGCTAAATTCTTTTTGAGTGTCACAGCTCAACCTCTATAACTAAAACTTGAGACATGACATTAGTTTAAGTGAGTTAAAGTTGCAATCTAACCAAAACAAACAAATAAACAAATACAAACCATAATTATATAATATTATTCAATGACATAAATTCTAACTTAACTTGCAAGGCTTTTTTTAGCATATTCAAAACTAACATATAAATTTCCTTTTTTGGTCATGATACCGGTTGTTACAATGGAATTTACAAAATAAAACCAACGGCTATAACAACCATATCTTAATGTGGACCAAAATTTTGAAAAACTTGAGAGGGAACAAGAAAACTTAAGCCTCAAGATTTTTGAGTTCGCAATAAAAGCAAAGTTAGCTAGCCTTGTTACTTTCTTGCTTTTCCCTTTTGTTGGATTTTCTTCTTTAGTTAACTAATTTTGAAAAATGAAAGTTATACATGTTTAGCAAATTTCTTCTTTTAATTTGAACCATGATCCAATTTTAATTTTTTTGACTATGTTCCGGTTCAAAGATTTGAATATTGCAACATAAAGAGTTCAATTTTATTTTATTTTTATAATATAATAAAGAATTCAAATTTAAAAGATTGCTTTCGGTTCTCTTAAATGTGATGGTCATTTTCCACTGGCACAGCACAATGGTGTGATACGTATGAAAAATTAAAGATAAATTGGCTACACTACTTTTTATTTTAAAATTTGAATTTGAAAGTATATATAAAATAAAAGCTAAATCATCATTTTCGTCCCTGTAAGTTTGCGAATTTTTGATTTTAGTCCTTGTATCTTTTTTTGTTGCAAATTAGTCCATGTATGTTTAAATCTTTTGGTTTTAGTCCCTTAAAACTAAAATCCGCAACAAAATCCACAGGAAACCAACGAATTTTCCTGTAGATTTTTCTGCAGATTTCAGATTTAGGGACTAAAATAAAACAAATTTGCACATGCAGAGACTAATTTCCAACAAAAGAAGATACAAAGACTAAAACAAAAAATTTATGAACTTAAAGGAACGAAAATGATCTTTAAACCTAAAATAAAGGTGACATGCATGGAGTATGGATTATTTATATTTTATATTGTTTCTATTTTGTTACACGTGTGAATTCATTCCTAGAAAACTAAACATATGATAGATAACTAGACCAGTGATGGGGCTATGAGTGTAGCAGAGTGTTTGATTTGGTTTTTAAAAATTGTTTTTTAGTTTTCAAAAATTTCAAAAGAAAGAACTACTAGTAGTATTTGATAATACAATTTTGTAAAAGTGTTTTATAATTCATAGTTTTCAAAATCGAAAAAGCTAAATAACAAATTGAATTTTAAATTTCCAATTCTCAATATTTTGTTTGAAAAGAAAAAATATTGAAACACACGGAGAAGATGTTATTTTCATTAATGACAATCTTATAATATTTCTAACTTCTCTCTTATTTTTCTACATGAGTCTCATATTGCAAAGAGTTTAATTGATATGCACTGACGGTGTAAAATAATTTTACACGGTCATCCAATAAGAAATCACCAATCTTCCATATCATATGAAGAAAGTGGGGTAAAGTGGGGTGACGTGGCGGAATACATGATTGTCATTGGTTGACAGTGTAAAATTATTTTACACTGTCGGTGCATACAAATTAAATCCTATTGCAAAACACAAGAGTATTGTCTATATGGCTTATTATACTGTCGTGTTAAACAATGCAGTGCACTTATTAACCATAACAAAAATAGAAATAAAACACAAAGTTTTTTTTTTGACAGAAAAAGAAATTCATTCATTCAAATTAAAAAATATATATAGATCATTACAAATTCAAAATTGTTAAAAACTGAAAAAGGTGAATCTGCAAACAATCCTGCAGCACATAAGTTAATAGCATACAACGGCAACATAAAAGTGCCTACAAATATGACAAAATAAAAGTCACCGAAATATCCATACTTCCGGATCTGCAACATTGACGTCCAAGTATTCATCAGATCTGTAATGAGTTGAAGTAAATATGTCAATTTGAACCAACGAACCCCGTACCAAGACGAAAAACCAACAAACGCCGCACAAAACGACGAACAAACACAACGCCGCACTAAGACGGCAAAAAATTAAAAAATAGAGAAACAAACTTATGTGGATAACCACTTATTTAAATAAAAATAGGAAAAAACGGTGTTGAGAGGTGATTTTAGGCGAAAAATGACCAAAAACCACCCCTTGAAATGGAAGAATGAATAGAGAGAAAGTTGAGAGAAGTGTGTCAGCTAACCCTAATAGAGAGAAATAAAACACAAAGTTAATGTTGATAAAAATGTAAATATAAGATTGTAGAAAAACAAAATAAGTGTGAAAACTAGTACACCGAATTTATTATTCGACATTGTGCTAAGTTGTTCCCATCGTGGTACGATGGCGCGCGTTTTTGTGCAAATATGCCTTTTGCTCTCTTTTTGGCATTTTCTTGTCTTCTTCTACAAGCAGATCGACTTCTTAGGATTTTTGCTTGTTTCTGGTGTTCAAAGTCCTAAACTACTATTAAATACATACTAAATTAATACTAAAAATACATAATAAATTCATGTCATCAATAATATATGACGATAAACCTAATGTATATTTTTCATAAAGGTCGGTTGGGGATGAATGAAATAGCGGACAACCATCTTTGAAGAGATTTATATCAATCAAATAATCATGGTATATTTTGATTTTATTGGAAACCACACTCCAAAAAAAAAAAAAACTTAAAGCCATGAAAAATCAGAACATATTTTCATTTGATAATAGAAACAAGAGTCAAAATAGATTGATATATATATATATATATATATATATATATATATATATATATTTATTCAAAAAATAATAGAGTTTATACTTATTTTGTATTTATAGGGTCTCTATATAGTCCTATGGATAAAGACGAATGAGAAGCGAAAGAATATATTCCCAATCTCATTCACACTATAACATCTTTAAACTCATATCATGAAAATAATATAAAATTTCATCATAGAATTTAAAAAAAATAAAAATACTCAAATAATATTTATATAAACATATAAATAATATTAAAAGAAAATAATCTCGTGCATGGCACAGGCTAATATACTAGTTAAATATATTTAGGCAGATATACAAAATAAATAAAATATTAAATTATTATCAAATTATGTAATTAAATTCCTTCACTTTTTTTTGTTCATTTATGTGCGTTTGATCTGCTAAAAAACAGGGGACTGGACAAAATAACTTTTATTGTACCCTGTTTGATTCAGAAACTGGTCATGTTACTGGACAAAATAGATAGTAAGGGACAGAACAAAAACAAAAATTTTTATCCTTCACTAAACCACAGTACAACTTTTTGTCCCTGGTACAACTATAACAAATACAAAAATACTCATTTTATTTTCGAATATAAAAATACTATCTCTCTTTCTTTCACCGATGCAATTTTATTCTGTCATATTCTACCTTGTGTTGTCCTGTGCTGTCTTGTACTATTCTGTCCAGTACTTATAGTTTTACAAATCAAAGTCAATGTCTAACTAATTTGGATTTAGAATTGTGCTAGCTTATAGAAAACTTGTTCGAGCAATTACATTTGCTTTTTAAAGGTTTTTGTTGAGTACACGTTAATTACCACAATAATGTTGTTTCTAAATGATCGTTCATCATGATTAATTTTTGGTAAGGTCAAATCTATCCCTTCATATAATTTAGAGATATTTACACATCAACCAATAAGAATAAATCACATAAATAAATTTACGTGAGGTATATAAAAGTTGATTATAAGTTAGTTGTGAGTATCACATGCAAATCTACTTATTCAACTTGTTCTCATTTGTTGATAAATAAATATTCTTAAATTATGAAGGAGTGGATTAGGAAAACCCTCAATTTTTATTACAATTGATAATATATATAAATAATATAATTATAAAAACAGGGTGCAACATTTACATGGGCACGACTCTACGGTAAAATAATTTTATAAGGATTCTGTTTGGGAAGCCAAATAAGCTAAGTTATAGTTTATAAGCTAAAAACTTTGTTTCGTAACAGTTTTTTAAAAAAAGTTTATAGCTTATTTTATTAGCTTATTTTTCAAACCCTATTTCAAGTAGCTTATGAGCTTATAGTTTATAGTTTGTTATCTTTTCTTCCAATTTTACCCCTATAATCTTATTTGGAAAAAATTAAATATTAATTAAAATATGATTTTTATGTCATTTCATACTTATAAGTTAGTCCAACCACTAATTTTACTAAGGTTTAATTAGTCTGCAGGTCCCTTAAAGATTTTTTTTGTTTCACTTTGGTCCCTTAAAGAAAATAAGTTCCACTTTGGTCCCTTATTGATATCTTTGTCGATCAATTTGGTCCTTTCCGTCCATTTTTTTTCAAAAACCGTTAACTTCTGTACATGTGACAAAATAGGTTGTTACGTGGAACCTGAACAAAAATTAACGGTTTCTGAAAAGAATGGACAACAATGATCATATTAACCGATGGAAATATCAATAAGGACCAAAGTTGAACTTATTTTCTTTAAGGGACTAAAGTAAAACCAAAAAAATCTTTAAGGGATCTGCAGACTAATTAAGTCCTTTTACTAAATACTACAAATCACCTAGTTTATCTTGTTATTTAATAAAAAAAATTAAGGTTCCTTGGTCACATGAAAGGATAGATAAGAAATAAAATATAATAATAAAAAAACTGATTACAAGCAAAATAATTCGGTGAGATCTATTCGATGAGCTAAATGAACAAATATGACTCATCGTTGTACTTTGGTCACATTTAATAATTATTCTAATATTAAAAAGAAGAATTAATTTCTTGCAACTACTAAATTGACGTAGACAGAGCAAGAGATTTTTGCAATATAAAATGATCAAAACATTCAATATTTATTACATGCAAAAGTAAAAAAAAAATGGCTGCAACCCTCAAGTTTATTTATATTGTGATACTTTGTGTTTCCCTATTTTCCATTGTTTCAAGCAGTAAGTTCATTCTCATTCATACATACACACACATATATGGCTAATGCTACGGTGAAAGTGGTCCACCGTAGAAAAGTGATATACCGAACATGAAATTTATAAATTTATTGGTAGATTGAAAGTTTAAATCATATAGATCATTTATAAAAAAATTTAGAAAAATTGAAAATCATTTGATATTTTATTGGAATTTATCAAGATTTACAGTATTTAATAAACCGTTAATCTTGATGGGTTTCAATAACATATCAAATGATTTTCAATTTTTTTAAAATTTTATATAGATAATCTATATGATATAAACTTTAAATCAATTTTATAAAATTTGTATTCGTTGTAATATTATTTAAAACGTTTTAGTGATATTTCATTATTCTTTTTTACATTACAGAAATTTGTAAGAACAACTATGATTGTTGGGATATTTTTGATCCAGAGAACTCAGGATTGGATGAGTGGTGCAATCTACGAGGTCAATCTGTTGGTCGATGTGAGAAGTTCATGACGTAAATCAAATTTCTCTACTATATCATTCCACTTTATTTGCACAATGTTACTCTTTTAATTTCTCTGATATTTTCATATGTTTCTCCGATCTTTCATTTTTTTTATAGAGCCGATCTTTCAATTTCTATGATAGCCTTAAAAACATGATTTTATTATATAGAGCATCGGACATAAATAAAAAAGAAATAAAAACAAGATATGTTTTATTTACTGTCAATTTATGAAAGGAATTACTTAAAAGTCAACTAATCAAAGGTCTTCTATGTGTTGTATATAATTATTTTGATGTAAATTAACAATGTGGGTGCACATTATTTAGTAAAATTTATTAAATTAACCTTCAATTTCCTAGTGTAAAATAACTAAATATTAAACATTTTTTTTGTTTAATTAAAAAAGATGTGCATTGATAATTTACACCTTAATATTTTTAGGTGAGTATAAATTAACAAACCTTTGAAAATTGCTATGCGTGTTTGTTTCTATTTTTTTTTTCTTTTTGTTTCTATTCAATGCAATTGTTATAATATTGTTTGAAGAAAAGAAAAAGGAGGAAAAAATATTACGGAAAATAATGAATGAACTTAAATTAAAATTAGTATAGATTCATATTTACTAGATTCCGTAATTTTCTTGCCCCATTTTATCTTTCTCTCAAACCAAACACATTCTTGATTTGGAAATGATCTCACCCCATGACTTCTATATGTTTTTCTTTTATTAATTATATGCAGCATAATTCCCCCCGTTAAACAAGATTAAGTGGTCGTATCTGGTGTTTTTATACAAGAATAAAGTGCAGAATTATTCTGTCACCTATGTTCTTTAAAGTTTGTTGGATTGTTTTGTATTTCAACAGTACTGTAAGACTTTGATATTGTTACATCAGGGTCGGGTTTAATAATATGGTCTTAACTTACTATGTTGGATATCGAGAAAATACTATGTATGTTAGTCATAATAAGAGTAATTGTAAGGCTCTATATGAAATAAAAATATTTTATTTTCGGTCTCAAACAAAATTTAAAAATTTTATTTTCAATTATTGCATTAAATTGTTATTTGTTGCGAACAGGTGATGATGTGATATTCGATATTTAATGAACATTTATGTATTCCATATAGTATTTTATTGGCTTAAATGCAGTTTTGACCCTGAAAATTTCATAATCGTGCAATTTTAGTCCCCCAAATTTCAATTGTGCAATTTTAACCCCCTAAGTTTTATAATTAATATATTGTTCAATTTTAAGCCACCAAGTTTCATCTGCGCGATTTTGGCACTACAAATTTATCCCCTTTTGCATTTGCCAACCTACCGTTGATTTTTTTGGTTAAAAATTGATTATGTGGCATTTTATAACAAATAGAAAATGTTTTTTACAATTTTTTTAAAAAAATTTTGTTTTAAAATATGTATGATTTTTTTTAATAAAATATTTAATAATTATTGTTTTAAAAAAATAGTTAATAATATTTTAAAAATAATTTTAAAAAATAATTCATAAAACAATTTGTAAACTATTTTTATAGAAAAATTACTTTATCAACTACATTTTTTTAAAAAAAACATTTATTTTTTATTAAAATATTTTAAAAAATTTCGAAATGCCACATACTCAATTTTTAGTTAAAAAAAGTCAATGGGGGCTAACAAATGCAAAATGGGATAAACATGGAGGGCCAAAATTGCCTAATTGAAACTTGGGGGGTCTAAAACCTAACAATTGTAAAATTTAGGAGGTTAAAATCGCACAATTGGAACATGGGGTGCCAAAATCGCACAATTGTGAAATTTAGGGGTTCAAAACTGCATTTAAACTACTTTATTACCATTTTATTTTAATTTAAATAGTTTTTTATCACTCATATTTAAAAGTTAGCTATTGTTCGGGACTAGGCTAAGACTGACTCTCACTCTAGACATGGTCACCTCGGTCTGAACCTGGTCGTCCACTCAATGGTGCACGGACGAACCATTTGTTAGACCTTTAATTTTAGCTGTTAAAGTAAGGGTCACTATCTATTTTGTGTCTTTAATAATTTATGATTTTCTATTTATTGGTAAAAATATAAATATTAATCTTCTATTGTGCCTGCATTTTATTTTGATTTCTCAAAAATTGGCAAATGATTTTTTTATCATAAATTTTGTACTGAAGAAACCTAATCATTGTTAGTAGGGGTGCTCGCGGTTCGGTTTGAATCGGTTTTGAGGCAAAAATCCATCCGATCCAAAGTTCATATTACTTGCGGTTTGGTTCGGTTTTGGATGACTAATTAAAAAAAATCCGACCCAATCCGATCCAATTTTATGCGGTTTAATTTGGATCGGTTTTTGGATATCCAAATTACAAATTAAACTTTTTTATTTGAATATTAATATTACAATGACACGGTAAAATAATACATTTGATGTAAAATACAATATATAATACGTTAAAAATTAATATTTTGCAATGAAAATTATCAATTATATTTAAAATCTATGATATAGTAAAAAGAAATACATTAAATTGAACTAATAAGTATTATTGAGAAAATTGGAAATCAATAATTAATATATTATAATGCAATATATCATACTAATTAATAAAAAGTTAAATAAGTATTAAAAAATATGTATACGGTTTGGTTCGGTTTGGATCGGTTTTGAAAAATCAATCCAAAATTCGATCCGATCCGGTGTTTTTCACAAAAAGGATATCCAAACACATCCAAAAATATTCAATTTTTTACGGTTTTCGGTTTTTTTGAATCGGTTTGCAGTTTTTATTTGAATTGGTTTGAATTTGAACATCCTAATTGTTAGAACCAATTTAGTTCAATCCCTCTAAATTTTGAAAAAAAACAATATGATCAAGTCATCAAGTGATTTGGGCAACACTATATGATCATTGAAGTCAAAGTCGGCATTAAATTCCATCATTTGGACCCAACATGAAGACCTCAAAGTCATCTCTAGACCATCATCTATACATGGTAGTAATGATTAGTTAATGGTCATCAAGAGACAACTTGTGATGTCAATAATCTGAGCTATAATATGCACAGTGGAACTTGTTGATAGACTAGCTAGAGTCTGAAGCAAATGGTTTAATCAAATGTGACAAGAGCTAAAAGAAAAAGTCAACAACAACAAACACTACCGATGACAAAAATACTTAAAACTTTAGCATATTTGAAGATTTATCAAGAGTTAGGACAAATTGAAAAAAATTGAAGAAAACCAACAGCATTCAGGGCCGGTGTTGTGCCAGTGCTGCAGATCAGTGTCTTAAAAAATTTGGGATCTTATACTTTTTTTTTGGGTAGTATGTAGAGGGTGTAGTAGTAAATAGGAGACCCAAAAAGCAAATGTATTTAACAAAAAAAAAAAACTAAGGGTAAGGGAGAACTTTTTTAAGTAGCTAGAAGTAGAACTCTATAATGGATTTTGATGATATTGATTAGAATATAACCTTTTTTTGTTAGTCACAAAGATGATAATTACTTTTGATGTTTTTGATATGTTTACAACTAATTTTTTTACCCGTGCTTCTCACGGCTGATTTTTTTTTTGGTTCTGCTGGACTTTTTTCTAGTGAATATATTAGAAAACGAATCAATACATATATATAAATTTGAGAAGTATAAATAAAAGCAAAAATATATTTATCATTTAAGTAGCAGACGAACCCACTATTTAAGTAAATAAAAATCTTGAAATTTTATATAGGGTATTTTTTCTTTAAAATTTCTCATTTATATAACGTCCGTCGTCTGCTACTTAAATAGCGTAAGGATATAAATGAAAACTCGCCGAGCGCCCGAGAAATCGATTGTTTACCAAAAATGAATCTCATATCGTCCCAACACAAAAATCAATCTTAACTATATTGGCCCTGAGATATCAAATTTTTTTATTTTCATCATATAATATGACTAACTACACCTATTAAAATTGTTAACACTACAGATCTTCATGACTATGAATTTTAATATTTTCAATATGAGGAACACTATTTTTTCTCAATGGCTATAAGGAACACTCTTTAAATGATAAAAATACTTAATCTAAAATATCAAATTTGAAAAGCTTATATAATAAACATGAATCAACACTATTTTTAATATAAGGAACACGATTGTGTTTGAGAAGCTAATTAATGAAACCAACCACAATAAAAGTCATTAGCAAAAGCTTGTAAGAGTTTGCCAAAATACAATCAAGAATCAACACTATTTTAGCTATTACTTATATAAATTAGTCTGCAAACTCAAAACATTAACAAACACATAATTAAGTGATTAACATCAATCTCCATATCAGGATAAAAAACAATAAATCAAAGTCACAACATTAGATTCTATAGCCACAACTTTTTCTATCATTTTCCAACATGTATCATGGCCAAGCATACATGCTAAAGAAGCTATCAATGTTGCAAACACAATCACATTTTCCAGAGATTAATGATTTTACAAATCATGCAGATCAATTTCATTTTGTTTCTATATAAAACTACCAATGAAGAGTAAGAAATTGACTCTGCAACAAACTTTAATTAAGAAGTCAAATCTAAAATACTCCTATAACTAAAATGTTTCATTACCATAACTTATAATACATTGAAGATAGTGGCATTCACATCATAGCAATGTAGGAGAACACATAACATTCAACTCCATATAGGAGACAAAACATCACTGCATATACATAAACACAATGCAGTGGAACAAACAACTATTATTTAAGGCTCAATCACAATGAGCTCAACATAACACACATACAATACTAAACTTAATAAGAGATATAACCAATTATTTATGATAATCAAGGATTCATGAAATCCATAGAATTCATTCCTTCTCTATCTTGACTTTCCTCAAACGTTTTTTCCCTTCAACTTGAGCTACAACATTGAAAAGATTCATTGAGGCTCCTCTTCATGGTCACTGGTTTTTTACTTCAGCAGAGGGGTCACAAATCAACATCATTTGCTATTTCATCTGAACCAACATCAATAATCTGAGACATAGCCTGCAAATTAAGATAGAAAAAATCATGGATTTGTGAAGAACAACAAAATGAAGTAAAGTGACAAAGCATATAGGTAACAAAAACAAAGGGTGTTTTGTAAAAACCTTGGCAGAAGTAACATATGGGCCCTGGGCAACAAAGATTTCAATAATTTTTTCATCTAAGCAAATACTTGTTCAATTTATCTCTCTCAACTTGGATTCCGCGAGGAGAACAAACTAAAAATATTGCAGCAAACTTGTAACAAAAATAATTTATATACCTTTGTTTGGGCAACAAAGTAAGCACATGTCTTCTCTATCAAATAACTCATGTAAGAAGAAAAGAGAATGAATCAAGTAGTAGAATCACAATCGCTCACTTCAATCTTGACCTTGAACCTATGATTCAACAAATATATTTCCAAAATTAATGTAACTTTCACATTGGAATCAATGTCAATGCCATGAAGAGCAATCCTACCAAAATAAGATGTGAACATTAGAATTTTACTACTAACTTACAAACTTATGCAGGAAAACACAAATTCTTCCAGTCAATAGCTAACCCATTCTCAAAACTTATGCAGGAAGACCTTTAGAAGATTTCTCCATCTTCTTATTCAAATCATCAACATAGTCACCAAATAGAGCACACTCATATTCCCACTATTCAAACAAATAAAACACACAAATAAGCCTATGAACACATAAACATCATATCAATTACATCTATCTATTAAATAATAAAGGAGAATTATGTCAAACTAAAAAAAACATAACTTAATTATTTCTAACCTTAGAAACTAAGTGGTGCATATAATGAAATTCAATGGTTAAAGGATGCTATATCTATACCCTTGACAGAATTGACTTTATCAAGTGTTGAGTTGTTCTGCATTCTATCTGGTCTATTTATATGGTGGCTATCCAGACCGCATGATTCCAACTTTGGAAGCATGGATTTTACCTCCCTAACAAATGAAACACGCCATAGAAATTAAGAACATAATAAAATCATCCAGCATGATAGAACATTTATTTAAGACATATCATGATTATCGACGAAAAAAAATTATATCGAACCTTGTCATCCACGAGCACCATTTCAATTGAACTCGGCTCGGAAGGATTAAGGAAAGTTGGGACTTTCCACAAGCGCAAAACACAGCCTTAATATGAATCCCCTCTTTCTCAGGTAAATATCGGTCAGAGCTTTTCCATGATTAAAGAAGATGCAAACAGATTTGTGTGAGCAACCTTGTTTGTCCAAACCTCTCAATTTATAGCGGAAGATAAACTAATAAAAAAAATCTAATTTTTTGAATTTAAAAAACGCTCTGAGATCTGTTCCATGATTGAAGTTAGCGATTAACATTCCAAACACTCAATGGAAATACAAATCAGACCACAACAGAAAGGACATATTTATAACCATTAGGATACGGGACAATGGAATTTAATTAATCAAATAAATTCAGGGGATTTGAATTTCAAAATCGAATCATGCAACTTTGGGGGGAAAATCTAATCACAGATAAAACCTAAACAACAGAAGACACCTCCACTAGAAGAACTATTTGGAATCATATAGGAAATGCAGTACATACCTCCACCAGCAGATTTCATACGAATACGAATCAAATACAAATATTTACGCAATTCACGCAATCGAACAGATGGCAAACGCAGGTTATGAACCCTAGTGAATAGGGGCGGCTACGACGACGGTATGGAAGAGAACAATCGAAACATCAAGAAAAGCCTCAGCGACGACATCTGGCAATCGCATCATAAGAACCCTAGTGAATAGGGGCGGCAAGGAAGACGGTAATGCAAGATAAGAAGTAACAAAATAATATATTATAAAAAAAATTGGTAAAGTTGTAATTAACGGTCCTTTGGGTAAATTTTTTTGGATGACTTGGCAATATGAAGTTAATCTACAGTAATATTTTTACCATTTGTATGTGTCAAGAGTATTGATTTGACTATATTATGTTTTTTTTATTAAAAAAATAATATATTTTCTATTAGGGGTCCATTACTATTATTAGCACGAGACTTCGAAATACTCAGGAACGGCCCTGACAGCATCATCAGGCCACGAAGGACATTGAAAAATATTTTTTGCGAATTTGAAGCAATCATACCAGGATGGGCTTCCATCATGCCACGACGTGGGCCTTACAAAGGCGTGTTTTTGCCAATAAATAGAAGTTTTAGACACAAGAATTCGACACACTAAAATTGAGAGAGCTGAAAACAGCTAGGATAACTACAAGGGTCATGGAGAGCAATTTCCCACCGTTGAGAATACTTTTTTAGTGCTTAATTAAAGGTTATTCATATGTATAATTTAATAAACTCTTTTGCAATGAATATTATGTATATGAGTAGCTAGATTCTTAAGGTTAGATAGAATAGATGAACTTCCCTAATGTTGGGGTTGATTGAAATGTAAGTTTTGCATTGCTAATGAAGAAAATAAAAGTTAAAAAAATTATATTTGAGAAATCTCACATTGCTCAGAGAAGTGAATGACGGGGAGCTCAATGCTATATATAGAGACCTCAATTTTTTTGTTTCACCACACTAAGCTGTAGCATTTGTAAATACTTTAAGTTTATATTTATGTTTGTTTCTTTTTCTCTTATGTTCTTGTTTTAGAGTATTTGAGATGTAGTTCAAATATTTACTTTGGAGAGTAGGTGTACTGAGATCATAGGGTGATTGAGAGTGAAGTCTATATGTTGTAACAATTTTCATATAGTGCTTACTCTCTGGTTGTCGGTTTAGACAAATGTCGTGGTTTTTTTCTCCGGTTTTGGAGTTTCCACGTTATATTCTTGTGTTGTTACTGATGTTCTTTTATTTTCTCTCTGCCGGATTTTCCCAACACCTAGAACTATATGAGCCTTATAATTTTCTAAACTCTTTTGTGATGAATATTTATGAATTATTCTCAAGTATTGAATGTCTATTAACAGTGGCTTTTAAACTCGATATGAGATAATTAGTCAACCACATAGTTATACTAGAAATATTTAACTTGCACTACAAGAAATATGATTTTTTGACAATTTTTTTTGTTAAAAGTTGTTACAAGTCGCTGGCAAAACTATCTGGGATAGTTTTGCCAGCAACCTCTAACAAAAAAAGTTGTTACCAAAAATCATATTTCTTGTAGTGTTGGTTCAAACAAATTACATTGAGAATTCCTTAAAGATTCAATCTAAAGATCTAGCAAATCATGGTGAAAAGAGAAATTACATGAAAAAGAAGAGAAGATTTCATCATCACAAGAGGTTTTGGAATGTTTCCACCATTTGTTTCTTGCTTGAGTCCACTTCAATTGAGCTCCAAGGACCTTTCCTTCATCCAAAATTCGTAACCACCTTCAAATGGATCAAATTTTCTTTTTATAGTGTAAAAAATGGGTCAAAAATGTGGCACAATTCGCCTCCCGCGAAAATGGGTTCGCTTGGGCGAAATTGGCATACAAAACAGCAAAAACTGACAATTTTCAGCAACTCTGGGCGCGAGGTTGCCCCTCCTGGGCGCTAGGCTGCCAGCCAGTAAAAGACAAAAAAATAGCATTTTTAGCTTTTTTTCATTTTCAAGCCACCTTTCATTCTAAGTCTTTTCCACCTCAAATATGATCAAAATCACTTCAAACCACTTCTAAAACACCATTGAAATGACCTTAAAATGTAGTAATGACAAGACAACTATCTTTGGAGTAATTCGTCATGATAATAAGAATGAATTGTGATGTATGATGTCAGGTTACCATGGATTCGAAATAACCTATCTTTCTGTCGTGATTTCTCAACAAACTTTTACTTTATGTTATTGTTACTTTTTTGAAGAAAATCTTTGAAATCCTCCCACTCTTATCTTCTTCTTAAATTTTTTCTGATTGCTTTATTGAAATACACAATCCCCTAGTCCGTAGACACGAACTTATTATAAATATTATTAGTTGGCCACACTTTTAGTACACAATTACTAAAAGTACCTCATCACATCAACTACAGGCCAAGATCAAGTACAAAGTAGCAATAAATCTCTGCACAACAACTTTTTTTCACAATGGCTCATTTGGTTCATCTCTATAAAAGAAAGAAACCAATGTTGAGAAAAAGTTGGCCAGTGAGTTCAAACAAAACAAGACATTTTTCATTTTTTCAAATTTATTCATTACAAAAACAACCTTCATGATCAAAGATTAATAGAAAATTCTCTAACCTTGATTAAATTAATCTATTTTGAAGCAACAAGATTTTCTAAACGAGCTTTATAGAAGGCCAAAAGAGTTTCTTTAGGAGGCAATTTTTGTTTGACAATTGGGTGGTTGTTGAAGTCTTGGCTCCATTTATAAAGTTTGGGAAATTTTTCACTAGTGAACAAATTCAATCCCATTACTTCATGTAAAGCTATGAAGGCTGCAGTAATGTCAACAATGCTAATATCCTCTCCACCAAAGAATTTGTCATTGAGTTCATTTTCAAGAAATTGAAGAGCCACTTCCATTTCCTCAATACTCTTCTCACGTTCTTTCTCATCAATTGTGAAAACAACTTTTCGTACAACACTCAAACACTGGTTTCACAAATTAAGCTAATTATTAAGATTTTACAGATTAAAAGTAAAAGTGAGAAAAGCAAAGACTCGTAAATTACTCCCTCCGATCTTATATATAAGAAAACTTTTACTTTTTAGATTCATTGTAAAATGGATGAATCTAGACAATAATATAGTCTACATACATTCATTTTACAATGAACCTAAAAAGTAAAAATTTTCTTATATATAGGACCGGAGGGAGTATTAGATATCATCAAATACGTTACTTGAAAAATTACTTTATAAAACACCTTAGATCAACCAAGCTTATAAACCATTGACATGTATACAATATTCAAAAGCGACACTTAAAAATGAACGGAGGAATTAACTAAATATAAACCATAAAGTTGAAACACAAATATAAACTCCAAGTTATGTCTCCGGATTTTTTTATTTTATTTTTGGCTGAGATCAGTTTAAGCATCAAGTGTTTTCAGACCCCTCACAATTGCTGTTGCGAGGAATCGAACCGTGACCCTCTCTGCTAAGTTCAGCGATCAATCACTACTGAACCAACTAACGATTGATGAAAAACAAAGGAAATAGGTTGATACGCCCTGTAATGTGGGCGAGTTTTGTTTTTTCCCTTGTAATTTTTTTTCTTTTGACTAGCCCCTTGCGATGTTGAATTTTTTGGACTCGCCCCTTGGGTGCACTTTTTAAATCGATTATTTTGTTCAAACTGATTTAAAAAGTGCTGTTTTTTAAAACATTTAAAGTGTTCAACCGATTTAAAAAGTGCAAATTCCTTGCAATCAAGGGAAAAACCAAAAAAATTTACTTGGCAAGAGGTGAATAAAAAAAATTACAAGGAGGAAAAATAAAACTCGCACACATTACAGAGGAATATCAACTGATTTACCTATAAAAAAAATATTTAAAATATGCTACATGATCATTTGTAAGAATTAGAGACTAATATTGAATGCAGAATATTTAAAGGATTAAATTCGAAGAAAATTTTCAAAGAACTAAATACAAACAAGATAAAAAAAACAGAACACAAAAAAAAAAAAAAACAAAAAAAAATCAACTCATACTAATTGAAAAGAATTAATTGAAGTGTGTAATATTTTCTAGATTTTGTTGTGACCATACCAATATTTCTTCTTGGACTTGAGTTACACAAAGAAAAATAGAAAGAGCAGAGTAATATTACCTTATCATCTATGAACTTGGACCAGAAACGAGCTAAGGCTCTTTTGTAAGGATCAGAAGGCAAAATTGGATTTTGTGTCCAAGTTTCATCAATATATTCAAGAATCACAAGTGATTCTGATATGGGGTTTCCTTTGTGAACCAATACAGGAACTTTTTTATAAACAGGATTGTATTTGATTAGTGTATCACTTAAGTTCCCCCATTTTTCTTCCTCATATTTGTATTCAACTCCCTTCAATTTTAGAGCAATCTCTACCCTTGTTACATATGGGCTTTCCACTAATCCAAAAAGCTTCACCTCTTCCTGATTAGATGCCATATTAACTGAAGCTTCAAATCTGTTTTTACTCAAACAACTCTGTTTTTGGTCATTTGATTGATGCAAAAGATCTATGTACTTAGTATTCTGGAAGCAAAAGTATAGTCGACGCGTGTCTTGTAATAATTTTAATTCAATGGAAGGAATTTTGATTGTATGTTGTCAAAATTGTAAGCAGTTATGTATTTAGGACATATCTGACTAATTGATTAAGATCGGACGATTTAAATTTAAAACATAACTATTTTTTATTTAGTCTATTTTACATCTTCATGGTCCGATTGAGATTGAAATTGAACAGTTAGATCTATTTTGACTTCAAATTTACATGCAGTTTTTACCTGATGCAATCCAAAACTCATTTGAAGCATAATATTCAACCTTTTTAAAAAATATCATTTTTCTATTAGGAGTTAAAGACCTACAAATAGTCGGAGTTGACCTTGCATAAGCTTAATTTAGTTGATACAAACATCACATTTTATATGTAGGAGTCAGAGTTCGAACTTTTAAATATTCGAACTTTTAATACGCAACTAGGTTACTTGATAAAAAAAATGACCAAATTGATTGTTTCATGTGTGCCTTATTAATGCATAATTTTGATAATATATTTAATGATCTACTTGTAAAAATTATTAAAAAAATTAATATTTTAAAAATAGAGTTATACTAAACAGTACACCCGGTGCATTTGTTAACCATGTTAAAAAAGAAAATAAAAGACAAAACATATTCCCATGAATCCGTATCATCTTAAAAAAAATTGAAACTGCCAAAGAGACATAATATAAATTGAAACTGCAAACAAAAGGAGAAAATCAGAAAAACCTTAAGATATATCTTTCAAATAACTAAAACACTTTAATGGATTATGCGATCGAACTATCGAAGAATCAAACTGTAATCGAAGCCCTTCGATCACTTTAACTTTGATAGTTTTACCTACCACACAACATGAATCTAAATTTGATAGATTCAATTTTTCTCAAAGTTGAACTATTTTTGAAGCAACACTACATTGTAGAAGGCCAAAAGGGTTTCTCTAGTAGGCAATTTTTCTTTAACAATTGGATGGTTATTGAAGTCTTGACTCCAATTGTAAAGCTTGGGAAATTTCTCAAAGTTGAACAACTTTATTCCTCTTACCACTACAAGAAAATCTGGGGTTTGCTACGACACCGGTTGTAGCTAATTCGTAGCAAATCGCTAGTAAAACGGAGTTAGCTACAGATTTGTTGTGCATTAGTTGTGGTATAGGTCCTAGCATGGATTGGGCGGCAAATTATCCACCAAAATATTTCCTAGCTAATCTGCAACTAATATATTGAAAATCCTAGCTAGTTCCCAATTAATACCTAGTTAAACATTGTTCAAAATTTTTTGTTTCCTAACTAAATTGCTAGGATATTGTCACAACAATTTCACAATAAATCTCTAGCTAATATTCCAAGCAATTTCGCAGCTAATTCCAAGCTTTTTGGAATTTTATAATTGTAAAAAGCTTTTCTAACCAAAAGGATTAGGCTAGCAAATAACAGTATAAAAAGTCTTTCTGATAAAAATTTATTAGGCTAACTAATTATATATTTAGCTATAATAATAATACTTAACCAAAAAATAATAAATGCTAGACTAAAGTTTGCCAAATTTCAAATATAACAAAAAATACATGCTAATGGAAAATCAAACAGGGTGCTTAAACTAAATCATTCATCCTAATTATATGAAAATAATTATGTTACACATAAACATTTCAAGTTCATTTAGAATAATTCATCTTCTGAAATATCAAAACAACTGGAAATCAACAGCAAAACCTTATAAACAAATATCTGACATGTAACTAAAAATCTAACCTCCAACAAAACTCTTTCATAACCTTTATTTATTCATAACTTTCATTACTCATTAACTGGCACATCATACTTCAATTCTTAACAGAGATCAAGTCAAAGAATACTTAAGTATCAAATACTTCCACTAAAAAGTGATCCGAAACAGATCAACAAGGTTCATAATGCTCAACTTTTGGAAAAGATAAGAAACAAATATTTCACAAATGTGAATCACAAGCTAAAAAGAAAATAAAGTACTAATTTGTAGAACCTGGCAAAGATCCAATTTGCCCAACCAATGCTTTCATTCCTTGAGTGACCAAACTATCATTGCTTTACCACTCCCTGGTTATCCATTCATCCCAACCTAAAATTCCAATTAAACAGGCACAAAAATCACCCTGACAAAAACAGAAAAACTGATTTTCCAAAACAGACCTTAATTCCTCAATGTAAACTTGCCTTTTCTGTTGGAGGACTAATCTTACTTCCCCCGGCATAAACCTCGACCACAGTCATCTGTCACAATTCATAAAAATCAAGAATCTGTGAGAACCTTCTGTACAAACATAAATATATGCCAACCACACAGTAGGAGAGAATGAATCATGCCACTCAACTGTGAATTAAGTCATATATTGAAGCAGAAATTCCCTGAATATAAAGCAGCTAATCAAACTCATTTGGGTAGCACATGATAAATATAAAAGTAGCTTTTCATCACGATCAAACTCATTTGCCGAACTAATGCTTTCATTCCTAAAGAATACTAGATTTATTGAAACCTGAAATACTTATAATTAACCCCTTAAATACTTCTAAACACACACACACAAACAAACAAATACATGTGTTGAAAACTCCACAGGTGCTTTAACAGCTGCATAAATGCTCAACTAAAAAATAAATGAATTATCAAACAGACAGCACAAGGAAAAGGACGATGACTCATTTCTGTTCTAGTAATGCCTTTGAAGTAAAAATCTCAGAATAACAAGAACAAACTGTACGACTAATATGCTGCAGGAAATGGTGTTTCAACAACAAAGGTCATGGAAACATAAGTTGATTATCCATTACACTAAATAACATATAATTGTGAATTTGTGATACTTTAAATTATATGGATCTTAATTCTTTAACTAAAATAAGAGTGTCAACCAAAAGTGAAAGAGACTCACAGATTTAGGATCAATCGAAATTCCAGTTACTGATGCCCCAACAATCTTGAATGATACCTGCAATGATAATCGATAATACTCTAAGCATCATGGAGTTTAAAGACTGACATAAACAGCTAACACAGGAAAGTAATATTTTGACAAATTAAATCATAATACGAGAAAAAAATGACTACATCTTTACATAAGAGAGTACTTTAATATATTGTATCATATATGTCAAACAGCTATATTTCTTGCGATATAACCATGACTAATTGATGGCATATAAAAAGTTACCTTAAGGAAATCATAATAACTAAATGGGAGGCTTGAAAAGGAATCTGCATAGATATTCTTCTTTATAATTGGAAGTGCCTGATACATTAATCACACTGCATGTATTTCATTAATCAGTTTCACTAGTTTATAAAACTGAAAATGGTCTGACATTTGCATAAGAATGGAATGTGTGAGTAGTAATATCAATTGAAAATTCATTGATAAACACTTAATTATAAGATGAGATATAGGTATATGAACTCACTGAAAGTATAGGTGATCCAAGAAGGACAATTTCCCAAGCAACTGAAAGCATAATGCGAATATCTAATGATCTGCATCTCCAAAGATTGCAGTAGAATTACATTTAATGTCATGCTATAATCCTACTATTAAACAATTTTCACGAATTGCAAACATAACATACCATGAGGCAGCAATACAAAAGAAGAAAAATAAAAAATTGTCAAGATTTATTAAACTATCAGACCTTGTTCTTTCCATGACGCTATCAAACAATCAAGTTTGTCTTGTTAATAGCGTGCTATAGTGGTGTAGCGTGGCAGCGAGTCCCTTCAACTCAACTGTTGAAGATGAATCACAATTGTAGCATGGGATATAAAATCCACAAGGAACCCATTGAAGCTAATAGCCACAAAATGAAAGCAATTCCATATTCAATTCCACATTAATTAATACAATATAACTTGAAGGAAACCAATTAAACAAGTTATAACATAGAGTGGTGATCTAGAAGTATAAATAGGCAATAGGCAAATAGAGATGCATAAATAATTGGGTAAGCAATGGCACCAACTGATTTTTTGTCCCAAAATATGAGTATTTCCTTCTCCATGTCTCCATATTGTGATGTTAAGAGGCCTTTTAAGGACCAAGCTGTAGGGCAAATCCAGTAGCACCAAACACTTATCACCAAACAACTTTTTAATGGCTTTGGCATTTAGAATGCATTTAGACAAGTTATAAGAAATTCTATAGTCTAGGAAACTCTATGGTATATTTTATCATTTCACCAAATCTGAAAATTTATCTCTAAATCGTATCTAACAACAAAGCACAAACAATAAACTCTTAAAATGCATCATAAAACCAATATCAACAATCAACCAAAGCAGAAACATATAACATCAATAAAAAAATTCACTCAATTCGCTGTAGCATCAATCAATCGACTACACTTCCTAGATTTTCAACATATAATCAAATATTCAAACCCTAACTAACACCAAATCCATCCAAAATTCAATACAATTCAATTGAAAACAGAATCGATCAATGACGACAAATCTGAATCAATTGCCATAACAAATCGGAATAATCGAAACAAAATCAGATCGAATCTGAAACAAAAATGATGTAACAAAATTGATACGAGAGAGAGAGAGTGAGAGAGACCTGAATCCAGAGCTTCTTCTTCCAACACGAAAACGTAATCCAGGGCTACTAGGTTTTGAGGAAGCGATCAGATGAGAGATCGAGGAAGCGATGATGAGATTACGTGAGAAAGTTTTTTTGAGCGATGATGAGAAAGCGATTTTGAATTCACATACTCAGAAACGATTATGTGAGAAAACGATCTTGAGAAGTGAGAAGTGTGAGAAGCGAGAAGTGAGAAAGCGATTATGTGAGAAGTGATTTTGAGAATTGAGAAAGCGATTATGTGAGAAGTGATTTTGGGAAGTGCTTTTGTGGAAAGTGGTTTTGAGATATGAAAAAGATGAAACTGCTTCTTCAAAATTTTGAGTTATCAAAATTAATCTTTTTAATTTGTTAAAAGAACTAGTAAGTAGTAATAATTTATCAAAAAAAGAAAATTCTGTAAAAAAAAAGAAAAATAATAAGTCAAACATAAAAAAATAAAAAAGTAATTGAAAAATGACTTGAGTCAGGTAAATAGAAGGCTTTTTAATTGAGATTAACTACCAATTCATTTTGTAGCAAATTTCTTGTAGCAAATGCTACATTTTCTTGTAGTGTACCTCTTGTATAATTGGGAGCCAAAAGGCTATAAACACAGCACTAATGTCAACAAGGCCAATCTTCTCTCCACCAAAGAATTTATCCTTGAGCTCATTCTCAAAAAATTGAAGAACTACTTCTATTTCCTCAATACTCTTCTCTTGTTCTTTTTCATCAAGAGTGAAAACAGCTTTGCGTACACCATTCAAACACTGGTCCCATGAATAAAGGTAATTAATATAATTAAACTTGTTAAAAGTACGATGAAAATAATGATGTTAAGGTATATTATCAAGTTGATCTTTTATCACTAATGTTATAATTAAAATTATATACTCACTCCGTCCCAACATATAAGCAAAAATGAGTCAAAAAAACTTGATGTATTTGGTTAACTTCAGTCAAGTGTGATTTTTCAATTCCTTCACAAGGTATTTTATGATTTATTTATTTTTTGCTCATGGACGAAATAGTAATTATCACAATAAATTAACATACATAACTACAAGAATTCGAGTTCAAACATTGACAAGAGATTGTAATATATTTTCTGAAGTAAAGAATTCAATCTTTTTCAATATATAGCTTACAATTAATATTCATTCAGAATTTTTTACTAAAATTATACAACATTTTTAGAATGTTTTTTCGTTCAAATAATCAAATTTCAAAAACAAATTCATATTTACATATTATTTTAAAATTTACTTTAAATATCATAGAGAGCACTATAACTCTATATCCATATTTTCATTTTTTTCCATCAATAATAAAAATGGAATAGTGGAGTGTCTCCAAATCCTAGCTCAACTGGGACGTTATGACCGAGGTTCGAATCTCGGCCCTTTCATTTTGTGTGAAATTTGCAAATGATTTGTAATTTCATCTATGATCAATCTACCAAAAAAATGGAAAAGTGGAGTAATTACCTTGTCATCAATGAAATTGGACCATAAACGAGCCAAGGCTCTTTTGTAAGGATCAGAAGGCAAAATAGGATTTTGTTTCCAGGTTTCATCAATGTACTCAAGAATCACAAGTGATTCTGATAAGTGCTTGTCATTGTGAACAAAAACTGGAACCTTTTTATAAATTGGTTATATTTGATGAGTGTATCACTAAAGTTCCCCCACTTTTCTTCTTCATATTTGTATTCAACTCCCTTCAATTTTAGAGCAATCTCCACCCTTGTCACAAATGGACTTTGCACCATTCCAAAAAGCTTTACCGCTTCCTTATTTGATGCCATCTTAGCGACTTCAATATTTTACTTTAACAACTGTTTTTGTTCATTTGATTGATACATAACATAAGGACTACTTTTATATAGAGCTAGGACTTTTTGTTTGTTTGACAATTAGACTTATGTGTTTGTTTGTAATTGTTTGTTTGTAATTGTTTGTTTGACAATTACAATAATAATATAATACAAACACCATTCTCTTGTTTATTCAACACAAATAGGAAGTCTAATCAAATTAACTTCTCTCTCCATTTTAAATTAAATGATTTATTACAAAATAATAATAAAAAATAACTACTAGTTTAATCTGGTTAAGAGTCAATTCTGACATCAAGTGGTTCCAGCCTCCTCCCGATTGCAGTTGCGAGGGATCGAACCGTGGTCCTGGCAGGAAATCGAGACATCAAAAGCAGCAGAATTTTAAAAAAAATCGATTCCCTTTCCTTGGATCATTACCAAAGATGTATGAATCAGTGATAGTATTGTTACCTTACGAACTGTGGAAGAGAAGTTTCGATCACGAACTGAGCAACCTAGCAAAGCCTCTACTCATCCACACAAACGATTCTCCTCTAGTTCCTGGTGCTAGCCAAGCGATCATAGGTTATTGAGAGAGTGTGTTTTGTTCTTTCAAAAAGAATAAGCAACTATGACTTCACCACAAGGGTTCTATTTATAGATCCGCTTGTGTGATCTGCAAGTCAAGGTCATTATTATTGGACTTCCTTAAGCTCATTAGTCTTTGCTAACTAATTAGCTTTTGCTAATTGCACGCCAATCATAAGTCTTACTTATGTTTCTCCTTTTGACCGTTCTATTGTGTGTGACCCTATAAGATTTTGACACGTTGGCAATAACCCAAGTGACAAGAATGTCAGGTGATCAGAAACTTTTCCATGATAATGTATATGTGTACAATTACTCCTTTGTCCTCATATCTATATTGAACTCAAGACATAGATAGTGTCATCCTTGTATAGTTCAATATTTATATTTCTTGATCCCGAAACATACTGAGTAACGAATAAGTCCAATATCTCATATTGACTTAATTCGGCATGGCCATGCAATTTTTCAGTCATGTTCATCAAGAGGCCTAAAGACATATCTCCTGTTATGTAGGAGGGACAAATCTCATCTAGGACACTCATGTCCCTCAGCATGATTCGTCAAATGTCCATTAACCGACGTTATGATTATCCTGTTATAGATAACGTTTGAATGGTAATAAAACATTCAAGTCCACATCTAGGAATCATAGTGGTTTTAGGTCTAAGAGTGATATACACTATTATCACTATGAGAGTATTTTATGACACTTTCATAACATACTATGTAGTACTCTCATGGTGGGTCAATCCAGTATAAATATTACTCCTAATATTTATACCTATGTATAGACTTAATATCTCATATTCATGACCCGTGAGATGTGGTCATCAGTCTACATACATAATAGTCTATGCGCTTTATTATTATCCTAATTCATATTAAAGCTTGACTACGGATACTTTAAGAATATGGTTCTTAAGTTAATGTAATCTCACGATTTAGTCTCACTTAATCTTTCATCATATGAACTATCTATTCTAGGGACTTTATTATTTTGGAAAACAAACATAATAAAGAAATGCCTTATTATATATATTAAATATATAAATCAAGTCACAATACAAAAGTAAATGCTATCAAAATAGATTGGCTTTTAGGGCTTACTTCAACAGGTCCTCCCTACTAAGTTCAGCGACAATCACAACGAAACCAACTAATAATTGATTGACTCATTTCAATTTTTGATTCAATCTTAATTTTTTTATTATACCTTCTAATTAATATTACTTGAATCACTCCTATTCATTATTTTTTACTTTATACTTCTAGGGTCTGTTTGATCCGTAAAATATAAGTACTGAACAAAACAATACAGTACAAAACAGAACAACACAAGACAAAATTTAAGGTGTTGAACAAATTTTGTCTTTGTACGATGTTTGGTGGACAAAATGTTATTTTGGTATTTTAGACAACTTGTGCAGAGGACAAAAAGTTGTACCGTGATTCAGTGAGGACAAGAATTTAAGTTTTTGTCCAGTCCCCAATTTATCGAGTCCTGAGAACAGTTTTGAAATAAAACACAGTACAACTGAAATTGTCCTGTACAATCCTTTATTTTTTAGAAAATAAAAAAGACCCCTAGAATATTATTAGCATATTCTACAGCACATGTTCCTTTTATAATTAATTAATGTTATAATTGTAGAGTTGTCTATATAATGGAGTTCCGTGATTCTCTTTATACACAATTTCAATATATGTTTATCATATTCTATTATTTTTCTACCTTTAATAATTCACTTCTTAATATACAATATACAATTTGTCAACTAAGTTGGCTATCTTAAGATTAGTTGAAAAATACTGTACTAACTAATGTTTCTCGGAAATTAGAAAAAGAAATTTAATATAATAAAAATACATTGAAACTTATATAGTCAATATAACAATATATATAAAATATAAAAATATTATTTTTTAATACAAAATTTACCTTTTGATATCTTTAATTAATAGAAGATGTTCAAGGAAAGACTCATTAATTCACGAAATGATGAGCTATAAAAGAAAACAATTAAAAGATAAAGAAAACCAATACATTCTAGTACAAACAATGTATTTTGCTTTAGTATATTCGGTCATTCGGTGTATTCAAGGAGCTTATCTTATATTGCTCCGCAAAATAGCTAACCTTTTATATGTTGGAAAATGTTAACGAATGTTCCAAACACTATTTAAACCTCACGGTCGGAGTCATCAAATAAAAACTAAATCGACAAACAACTAACTTATACGGACCAACATCGAACTTATACCGCCAAGTACACGTATATATCACTTAAATTTGAAGCAACAAGACTCTCTAGGAGGCAAAACGAGCTTTGTAGAAGGCCAAAAGGGTTTCTCTAGGAGGCAATTTTTCCTTGACAATTGGGTGATTGTTGAAGTCTTGACTCCATTTGTAAAGCTTGGGAAATTTCTCATTGTTCAACAACTTTAATCCCATTACTTCTTGTAAAACAGGGAGCCAAAAAGCTATGAAGACTGCAGTGATGTCAACAAGGCCAATATCTTCTCCACCAAAGAATTTGTCTTTAAGTTCATTCTCAAGAAATTGAAGAGCCACTTCTGATTCCTCAATACATGTTTGTCGTTCTTTCTCATCAATAGTGTATAGAACTTTCCGTAGAGCATTCATATACTGGTCTCACAAATCAAGGTAATTATTAAAATAAGAAAGAAAAAATAAACAATATTATCATATTATACACCTTGAGTTGATCATTTCACTATGGTAGTAGTTACGAAAATATTAAAAAAAAAAGCATATTTTCATTATTTAAAAATAATTTTGGTTGATGAAAGTTTGATAAAAAGACCTAGCTAGCTAAGATCTCAAAAAAAAAAAAAAATAGTGAATAAGATGTAAAGAATTGAAAGTTTGAACTCATACCTCAACATTTATGGTATTATTTTATCAATTGAATTATAATTATATAAACAGTTAAACACATCTTATTTAAACATGTATCGGTACATTATTGATGTACACAATTTTAATAAGTCCACAAAATCTTTCATTAAATTAGCTTATTTTTGAGTTTATACAAACAACTTATACAATATAAATTAGATTTTATGTTATTTTACAAGTTCACACTAATGAAAATTGTATTTTTATAAACTATTTTATCATAAACTACCTTAAAAAAATTATAATAATATATTATATAAGTTGTTTGCATAAACTCAAAAATAAGCTAATCCAAACAGACACTAAATATAAAAATATTGACAAACACTATTTATGAATCTGTCACAATTATCTACATCTACAAATATATTAGTACACATTAAATAAAAAATATACCGAAGAATTCACCTTATGATTGTGGTATTTTTTCAAATATTGGATTTTAATAATATACATAAATAGAAGAGGGAAGTAATTTACCTTGTCATCAATGAAATTGGACCAAAAACGAACCAAAGCTCTTTTGTAAGAATCAGAAGGTAAGATTGGATTTTGTTTCCAAGTTTCATCAATATACTCAACAATCACAAGTGATTCTGATATGGGCTTATCATTATGAACTAACACAGGAACTTTTTTATAAACTGGATTGTATTTGAAGAGTGTATCACTCAAGTTCCCCCACTTTTCTTCTTCATATTTGTATTCAATTCCCTTCAATTTTAGAGCAATCTCCACTCTGCTCACAAATGGACTTGCCAACATTCCAAAAAGCTTAACCTCTTCCTGATTTGATGCCATCTTAGCTCTTCAATGATCTTTACTCAACTCAAACAACTCTGTTTTTGACTATTCTTTGGTAGTTTCATCATATCTAGCTTCTTTCATATATAGAACTGGGATTTTTATATTCAACAAATAAAAAACGGTAGTCAACAAGAAAACTGTATTGAATTAAGAAAAAGTGATGTAAGGGATTACGTAAACATATGGGATTAAAATAAAAATTATTGGAAACAATCAATAATGAATTCGTCCAATGGTAAGAATTTTAGAATTTTAATTTTTGGCTTATATGTACGGAGAAAATTCAGTCGGGGGAGAGAATCACCTTATATATCTTACGTTCTTCCGCAAATATTAGTCATGATTAATAGCGGTGGAAACTTTGTTCTAATTTCATAGTAATAAAAAAATTATTGGAAACTATATTTTTTTTTAAAGAAATCAAAGAAATCGGAAGCTACATTAAAATTAAATGAGTAAATTATATATTAGATTAAATTACACTCCCCTCTCGCTTGATTTCAAGTTTTGTATGCAATCTCACGATTATGAGTATCTAAGCTCTTTTTTGTGTTGGGATTAGGTAGAGATGACAATTTCCAACTGTTAACGGAAATTCTTGTGGGGATTATTTGTTCAGAGTTCCATGTTCGGAGATTTTTTCCCACGTGGAGATAGGGATGGAGAGAAAACTTCCCCGATGACACTTTGGGGTGAGGATTGGGGAGGCACCCCCTGCCTCGTGGATTCTCCGATTCCGACCATAATACTCCTCTTCCATGTTCAGAGTTCCATGTTCGGAGATTTTTTCCCACGTGACACTTTGGGGTGAGGATTGGGGAGGCACCCCCTGCCTCGCGGATTCTCCGATTCCGACCATATTACTTATTTGTTGGATAATTGCCTTAATGTTTTGGGTTGTTATGATTCACAATTCTGTAATGGCCTTTTTCTATAATATATTATGCATGATGAGTTTTTGTCCATGATTTTCTTTTTATCGTAATATTTGTGTACCAAAGATTTTTTATATTTATTTTGTTACCGAATAAAAAATATTTAAAAAATGGAATATGTGGCGATTTTTTAAAATAAAAAATATTGAAATACGTAGTGTTAGGTTTTTTTTTATCAAAAACTAAAAAAATTCTGTTATTTTTAGATGTTCATGGATCTGTGCGGATACTACAGGGATCTGCAAAAACGTGGATGGGGAAAAAATGACATTTTTTTAAATAAAGGCAAAACTAAAAAAATATTTAAAAAATAGAATATGTGGCGATTTTTTAAAATAAAAAATATTGAAATACGTAGTGTTAGGTTTTTTTCAATAAAATGATGAAATGTCTAAAATGACATTTTAAGAATAATTATTCTTACCAAATTTTCATTTGAAGTTTTTATAAAAAAAAAATTTGTAAAATTTTTTTACACAAAATTATGTAACACTATAAAATCCATTTTAAAAAAAAAAATGGCAAAACAAACAGACCTTATATCATCTGTCAAAAAGTAATGGTTGTAATTTTCATTTTTATATTATTATAAAAAAATAAAATTCTGATTTGAAACATTTTTAAAAGATAAAATTTGTCTTTAAATTATATTATTTTACAATTTACTACGCACTTTTATTATTTTTGTCCAATTCTTTAAAAATAAATCGAGTTTTTAAAAGAGCCAACATTACATTAAATTTAGAAGACCAATTCTTTAAATCGATTTATTAAATTTGCATGTAGTTTTAGTTCTTAGTATAGAAATCAAAAAACTATTTAAAGACAAATTTTATCTTTAAATCGATTTATTAAATTTTAGAAGACCAATTCTTTAAATCGATTTATTAAATTTTATTAAATTTAAGAAGACCTATTCACAGGTTATAGTATTGGTGAGCAGGATACTGCAACCGTGTCTCACCTCCAGTTTGCTGACGATACGCTCTTGCTGGGGGCCAAGAGTTGGGCGAATGTACGTGCCCTCAGAGCTGTTCTTGTGCTCTTTGAGACTATGTCGGGCCTGAAGGTTAACTTCAATAAGAGTATGCTGGTTGGGGTTAATATTCCTGATTCCTGGTTAGGTGAAGCCGCATCTGTGCGGCGGTGTAGAGTGGGAAGGATTCCTTTCCTTTATCTGGGTCTTTCTATTGGGGGTGATCCGCGCCGTTTGGTTTTCTGGGAACCGGTGGTGGCTCGGTTGAAGAGTAGATTATATGGGTGGAAGAGTCGCTTCCTTTCTTTTGGTGGTCGTCTGGTTCTGCTTAAGTCTGTTTTGACCTCTCTTCCTGTCTATGCTCTTTCCTTCTTCAAAGCTCCCTCTGGTATCATCTCCTCTATTGAATCTCTTTTAATTAAATTTTTTTGGGGGGGAAGTGAGGATTCTAGGAAAATTTCTTGGGTTACTTGGAAATCTATTTGCTTGCGGAAGGAGTATGGAGGTTTGGGGGTCCGGCAGTTGAGGGAGTTTAACTTTGCTCTTTTAGGAAAATGGTGTTGGAGGATGCTAGTGGACAGAGAGGGGTTGTGGTTCAGAGTGTTGGCCGCCAGATATGGGGTGGAGGGCGGTAGACTCCGAGGTGGAGGGCGGAGAGGGTCGGCGTGGTGGAGGGATATAGTGCGTATTAGGGAGGGAGATGAGCTAGGGGGCAGATGGTTTGGGGAGCATGTCTCGCGGAGGGTGGGGGATGGGTCAGATACCTTCTTCTGGACCGATCCATGGGTAGATGAGAGCTCTTTGCGCGAGCGGTTTGGCCGTCTGTTTGATTTGGCGGAGACTTAACGGAGTACGGTGGCAGATATGTTCTCTTTGGGGTGGGGAGTCGGTGGGGAGGCATGGGTGTGGCGGCGTCAGCTGAGGGGGTGGGAGGAGGAGGAGTTGAGGGAGTGTCAGGCCTTATTACTTACCGTTTCATTGCAGGTCCAGTTTCCTGACAGATGGCAGTGGCAGCCTGACCCTGACAGAGGCTACACTGTTCGGGGTGTAACACTCAAACTTATTATCTAGCTATTTCTAGTTTTATAAAATCTTTTTCAAAATGCACAACGAAAGATAAAGTTTGAATTATAAAAAAAACAATGGTTTGAGTATCACATTTACTTTCAAATCCACCACTAATAACTTAATTACCAAGATAACATCTTTTGCGAAATTACAAATTCATATAAAGATACACTTTAAAATAATAAAGACAACAACGACTCTATACATGAAAGGTAACCCATTTCCCGTGTCCTAATCAAAGCAGAGCATCACCGACAACTTGGTCATAACCAACACCTGAGAATCTGGACCCCCAAAGGTCCAGCAAGTACACAAAACAGAGAGTTAGTAAGGAATCCCAAAATAAATGTAAGTATATCGAATACTATACACTTAAATATAACATAATAAATCCTACTAACATTCACATCATAAAGATGCAAGATTATACAATTAAGATACATTTATAATTCATAAATCAAGTATCAAGTAAATCATATAATCCACGTATCATCAAGTTACTCATAATTGACATACAAATAACAATCACGAGTCATCAACATTAAGTTACTCATAATTGATACACAATTAGCAATTAATGCACACCAATAGTATCAATTACCAAGTAGTTCACATAATGATTTCACCTTCATCTCCTAATGCAAACTAATGCCAATTATTCATGAAATGCTCCCTAGCATTTACTAATGCATGAGGTACCTTATCAATTCGTTGGAAAACTTATTCCAACTATACTTTAACCACCTCGTTAAAGTATTACCATACCTTAGTCACCTTACTAAAGTATCTGCTCATCATACATATATGGATGCATGAATGTCAAATTACCAAACATATGGTTTAATCATCTCATCCTATAAAGGATATCACAATCGATGTACTTCAATCACCTTTTACAAGTACATCTTCCCCATTAATTAAATTACCTTAATTAATTTATCACATACTTTAGTCACCTTACTAAAGTATCTACTCATCATAAAGGATAACACAATCCACATATATACACATATTTCAACAACATAGTTAGGAATACTTCTTCCATATTAATTAATCTTCTCAAGATATTACACACATACAAAATATCATCATCATATAATTCATTATCATAATTCATCCACATGTAGGATATAATGAATTATAACATCATCTCAACATACATAATCATCCTACAATTTCATAATAATCATCATTTAATCAACATGTATGATATTATAACTCAATTCATCATCCACGACTCAATTTAAAGTTATATATACCATATAATCATCATAGGATCATAATACAATCATAGTATAAGCATAAACATCATTTATCCAACAAAATCACAATTTCCTGCACTGATAAACTCGCCCGACGAGCTCGGGGCGAGCTCAGAGCGAGCAAAGTCAGAACCCATCAGGTCCAACTCGCTCTGGCGTGCAATCACTCGCCCTGGCGAGTTGCTCATGACAGCACAACTCGCCCTGGCGCGCAGTCACTTGCTCTGGCGAGTTGCTCAGGACAGCAAAACCTCATTTTCGGGTTTTTGGTGAAAAACCCTCAAATCTCGAAATTCCAACATACCAATTCATAAATGTGATAACTTTAAACATATATAAACATAATAAGCATGGAAGGATAACTTATAAGAAGTATTAACAACATTTCATGCTAGAAATCATCAATCTTATCACTTTATATAAAAACCCATTTTTCTCATCAATAACACAATTAACTCATAAATAAGTGATTCTACTCATATCAATTTATCTATTAAGCATGAATAGACATATAATCAACATCAATCACATAGATAAACACATTCCCAATTATCTCCCCCAAAAACCCAAAAGAAAAGAGTGAGAGAGGATTGGGATGGAGAGAGATAGACTTTCTCCCCCTCTCTTGATCACTCTAGAACCCCATACTACTCTCATACCTTGTGAAATTCTGGATTCTTTAGTCCTTCCTTCAATCTCTAGGTTCTCCTCTTCCCCTCTTCTTCTTCAAAAATGAGTTCTTCTCTCCATTCTCTTTCTACCTCCTTTTCTCTTCTCAAAATATGATTTCTATCTTTCTATCTTTCTAACTTAAACCCTAGTTAATATTAGAAAGTCTCTAATACCGTTCTTATCTTCTTATTCTCTATTGGGCTTAGCCCATTCTCACCATAAGTCCAATTACTTAATATCCCTACAAGTGACATAGACCACTATTCTACTACTTATCAAAACTAACCAATTAATCCATCTAATCTTACTTAAAGGCTCTTAATCAAATTAATACTTCTAGTGGATTACTAAAATACCCCTCATTAGCTAACACATTGAAATTCCTGGCACGCTATGCACGATGCTCTACCCAATGCTCCAACACTGTGTCCGGTCTCACGCAAATTATTCAAAGCGTATAAAAGAAAACAAATAAAGGAGACAAGTTATTTGTTAACCCAGTTCGGCGCAAACAGCAACCTACGTCTGGGGGATACCAATCTAGGAAGGAATATCACTATAATAGTCCTAGTTCTAAGTTCTCAGCAAACGCCCCGTTTACAACTTACAACCTAGGCACTACCAATTAGGGATGAGCATTTTAACCGGTTATCATGGATTAACCATAACCAAATCCATATCCAATTTTAAAAACCAGTTATTTATATTTGGGTTTTATAACCAAACCAATTAGTTTTTTATTTAGATATCCATAACCATGACCAAAACCAAATTTTATGATTAAATTACTCAATGTCCAAATTTTATCCATAACCAAATTTTTTATTTCTTTCAAATTGAAAAGATGAACCCTAATCCCCAAATCCATTCTCTCTCTCAAAATCCTCTCTCCGTCAAATCCCAAATCCATCACCCAATTCCGTCAAATTAAATAACAAATCCTAAAATCAGCTGAAAATTCAAAAAATTGGCCGAAAAACTGAAAATCGGCCGAAAACCCAAAAAACACCCGAAAATCCACAAATCGGCCGAAAAACAAAAAATCGGCCGAAAAACCGAAAAATCGGCCGAAAACCCAAAAAACGGCCGAAAACTAAAAAAATCGGCCGAAAACCCAAAAATCGGCCGAAAAACCGAAAATCGGCCGAAAACTCAAAAAATCGGCCGAAAACACAAAAATCGGCCGAAAAACCGAAAATCCAAAAAACGGCCGAAAACACAAAAAACGGCCGAAAACCCAAAAAACGGCCGAAAACAAAAAAGTCGGCTGAAATTACAAAAAATTGGCCAACAAACCTAAAAACGGCCGAAAAACTGATTTTAGGTTTTTCGGCAGATTTTTGGGTTTTCGGGTGTTTTTTGGGTTTTCGGCCGATTTTCGGTTGTTCGGCCGATTTTTGGGTTTTCGGCCAATTTTCGGTTTTTCGGCCGATTTTTTGTGTTTTCGGCCGATTTTTTGGGTTTTCAGCCGATTCCGGTTTTTCAGCCGATTTTTGGGTTTTCGGCCGATTTTGAGTTTTCGGCCGATTTTCGGTTTTTCGGCCGATTTTTGCGTTTTCGGCCGATTTTTTGGGTTTTCGGCTGATTTTTGGATTTTTCGGCCGATTTTCGGTTTTTCGGCCGATTTTTGTGTTTTCGGCCGATTTTCGATTTTTTGCCCGATTTTTGTGTTTTCGGCCGATTTTTGGGTTTTCGGCCGATTTTTTGTGTTTTCGGCTGATTTTTGAATTTTTTGGGTTTTTGGCCGATTGTTTGTTTTTTATTTATTTTAGTGTTATTATTATTATTATTATTATTTATTTTTTGGAAAAAAAACCAATTATTAAACCAAAAACCGGTTTTGCAAAAAAAAAACCAGTTATTAAACCAAAAACCGGTTTAAAAAAGCAAAAACCGGTTATAAAAGTGGTTATGGATATAACCAGTTTTATAACCAGTTATGACATTTGGTTTTAATGTCCAATTATAACAAATGGTTATGGATTGATTATGGACGGTTATTTTGGATTGTCCAAGATGCTCATCCCTAATACCAATGACTCTTCTACCTAGGAACTCCTAGATATGAGATCCCATCTCACTCCCTTACAACCTTACAAGTCAGCAAGGATTTCACTACACACAATACAAAAGATGTTTTGGAGAACACACTCCTAAAACTACACACTCGTACCTAAAGGCTTAGAGTGTTAAACACACCAAAAATCCTAACTCCGTGCTTCAAAGCTTAGGAGAAGGATCACACCATTACAACTCAAGAACATGTCCTAAGCTTGCATCAAGGTGACACAAGAAAGGCTCACAAAAAAAAACACACACGCAAAACCTAATTTCTTAGACCAAAACACAAGACGGCGTGAACAATTACTTGAATTAGGTTTAGCTCCTTCCTTATATATAGCTGGTGACATGGGCTTCAGAAGATCTGATCCAAGATAACATCCAACTCACAAAATAAAAATAAACCATATCTTAAAAGATTAGATATGTTTTTAAAATAAATCTTCACAATAATTTCTGAACCAATCTCTAAACAAAAGATTTGTTTAGAAAATAAAGTCTTTCTTTTCGCACAGGATATGATTCATGAGAGAGAAATATAAATTCCATAAATAGGAAACGCGCATGCTTGGCGCGCAAGTAACACTCCTCGTGAGACGCTACAATGCTCTACGCAATGCTTGAGGCATTGTATCCAGCATCATGCTACAGAGTTTATTTTACCAAAAATGCAGCCAACACCAAAGACTCAACAAACTCCCCCTTTGGCAAATTTTTGGCTAAACAAATTAAGACCATACAGATACTACTTAAACAGATACTTCAACTACATATCTTTTTCTCAACATAAGCACACAAGCATAAAGATCAGTATAGGCTATCCTTCAAAATAGTTACCATACTACTCCTTCATGGAGAACAGTAGAAAAGAATAAGATGTATCTTTTAAGATTATCAGAGAGGCATGCAACAGCGGAACACAAAAACTACTTCGCCTTAAATGGTCAGGAAAATAAACTTGATAGGATGGGGATTAGAATGATTCAGCCTTTTCACAAATCTACTCCCTCTGCATACATGCATGGGATGTTGGAGCATTGTATCCAACATCTCCCCCTGCATAATACAAATAAGCTCCCCCTCAACATCTGCATATATCAGATCATGCACAACCACACACCAATGCACACATACCAGAACAAACACAGTTCTCAGTCACAACACACATCAGAAGCACATACCAGAAACAAGAGCAGGTAACCGAACCAACAAATTAATCATAACATTTACTCCCCCTTTTGGCCATAAATTTGACAAATACACACCAACAGAGAGTATAGAAGAACAAGACTTTAATGCACACCAGCAGACGGGACACATAACTCACCAGCTCCCCCTCACTACCAACATGCAGAGAAAAATAGATTCTCGCACATAAGGAGCACATACAAGAATAGTAGTAATCACCACCAACTACCACAAGAGTTACTCATCCCCTCACTACTCAATCTCATGCACATAGGCCAGACAGGCTATATGCAACCACATAACATACGCATGCTTCTATAGGCAAACTTGCTACAACTGATCTACAACTACCAACATCAGAACGATCATGAATCAGTAGACAAATGCAAACATACAGATAACACACACCTGAGGATAGGACATATGATAGCATATACCAAATGTACTGAGAAGAAAGAATTTGATCTGATTCTCCTAGGATAGCGTGCAAACATAGGTTGGAGAAGAAAAAAATGACAGTTGCACGCCTCAAGCTCATTAACTGCTAGAACTCCTCATAGAGGCAAATTCCTAACTTGCCCCTTAGCTTCTCAAATTGCACAGCATCAAGCGCCTTAGTGAAAATATCTGCCACTTGTTCCTTTGTACCCACATGCTCCAGAGTCACAATTTTATTCTCAACCAAATCTCTTATATAATGATGGCGAATATCATTATGTTTTGTCTTGCTATGCTGAACTGGATTCTTTGAGATGTTTATGGCGCTCATGTTGTCACAATACAATGTCAGAGCATTCTGTTCAACATCGTATTCCTTCAGCATTTGTTTCATCCACACCAGTTGTGAGCAGCTACTCCCAGCTGCTATGTATTCTGCCTCAGCAGTAGGTAATGCCACACAATTCTGCTTTTTACTAAACCAAGATATTAGATTAGTGCCCAAAAAGAAACATCCTCCTGAAGTACTTTTTCTATCATCTGCACTTCCAGCCCAATCAGCATCACAATATCCATATAGAGTAGAATCTTCACAATGGGAATACATTATCCCATAATCACTAGTTCCATTCACATATTTCAAGATTCTCTTAACTTGAGTCATATGACTTACCTTAGGATCTGCCTGATATCTAGCACACACTCCAACAGCATAGGTGATGTCAGGTCTACTTGCAGTTAAGTACAACAAGCTACCAATCATGCTTCTATAGAGACTTTGATCAACACTTATTCCCTTCTCATCTTTGGTAAGTTTCAAATGGGTAGGTGCTGGTGTTCTCTTGTGAGTAGCATTCTCCATTCCAAATTTCTTGACTATGTTTCTTGCATACTTGCTTTGAGATATAAAAATAGTGTCCTCCATTTGTTTAATCTGAAGTCCAAGAAAATAAGTCAATTCTCCAACAAGGCTCATTTCAAACTCTGATTGCATTTGCTTGACAAAATGCTGGACTATCGTGTTCGACATTCCACCAAACACAATGTCATCAACATAGATTTGAGCTATTATAAATTTTCCTTTTTCTTCTTTTACAAACAGAGTTTTGTCTGATCCTCCCTTCCTGTATCCTTGCTCTTCCAAGAATTGAGTCAACCTTTCATACCATGCCCTAGGTGCCTGTTTTAGACCATACAAGGCTTTCTTCAACTTGTAGACATAGTTAGGATGTTCTGGGTCCACAAACCCTTTAGGTTGCTCAACATACACCTCTTCCTGTAGGTATCCATTTAAAAATGCACTCTTCACGTCCATTTGGTATAGTTTGAACTTGAGAATGCAAGCCACTCCTAGAAGCAATCTGATGGATTCTAGTCTGGCCACCGGTGCAAAAGTTTCATCAAAGTCAAGCCCTTCAATCTGGGTATATCCTTGTGCCACAAGCCTTGCTTTATTTCTAGTAATGGTACCATTCTCATCTGACTTGTTTTTATACACCCATTTGGTTCCAATTACATTCACATCTTCAGGCCTTGGAACTAAGTCCCACACTTCACTTCTCTCGAATTGGTTCAGTTCCTCTTGCATAGCCTCAATCCAAGCTTCATCAGTGAGAGCTTCTTTGACATTCTTTGGCTCGAACATAGATACAAAGCAAGAGTTTGCAATTACATCATTTGTCCTCCTAGTGGTTATTCCTTGTTCAGGATTCCCAATAATGAGATCTTTGGGATGATTTTTCTGAACACGGACTGAGGGACCTTTGTTTTGGACTTGAGGTTCAGTACTTGTCTTAACATCTTCTTCAAGAGTCTTTTCATCAGATTTTTCTTTACTGGGATGTTCTAAGGCTCCAACATCTTGTTCAACATTGTCAATAACGGGTGCACCTTGATCAACGTCATCATTCTTCTCTAAGGGAGTGTCTTTTACAACAACATTCACAGATTCCATCACAACTTGAGTCTTGGAGTTGTAAACTCTGTATGCTCTACTGTTTGTAGAGTATCCAAGGAAGATTCCCTCATCACTTTTAGGGTCAAGTTTCCTTCTTTGTTCTCTATCAGCTAGAATGTAGCACTTACTCCCAAAAACATGAAAGTGTTTAACAGTTGGCTTCCTTTCTTTCCATAATTCATATAAAGTAGAAGAAGTACCTTTTCTTAGAGTAACTCTGTTGTGTATGTAGCAAGCAGTGTTCATGGCTTCAGCCCAAAAATGATATGGAATACTTTTGGCATGAAGCATGACTCTAGCTGATTCTTGGATGGTTCTGTTCTTCCTTTCAACCACACCATTCTGTTGTGGGGTTATAGGAGACGAGTACTCATGCTTGATCCCTTCAGTGGAGCAGAATTCGTTGAATTTTGAGTTCTCAAATTCCCTTCCATGGTCACTTCTGATTCTAACAACATTACTTCATTTCTCTCTTTGAAGTTGAATGCACAGCTCCTTGAACACATCAAAAGTATCTGACTTTTCCCTGACAAAATTTACCCATGTGTATCTGGAATAGTCATCAACAACCACGAAAGCATACCTCTTACCTCCCAAGCTTTCCACCTGCATGGGTCCCATGAGATCCATGTGTAACAATTCAAGAACCTTGGATGTTGTCTGATGCTCCAACATTGGATGCGACATCCTGGTTTGTTTCCCAATTTGACATTCTCCACATACATTCCCTTCACCAATCTTGAGCTTGGGTAGTCCTCTAATAGCTTCAGCTGTCATTGCTTTCTTCATCCCTTTCAGATTTAGATGACCTAACTTCTGGTGCCACAGTTGCACTTCATCTTCTTTGGAAACAAGACAAGTGGATGTTAGAGCTTCTTCCTGAGGCATCCACAAGTAACAGTTGTCTTTAGATCTAATGCCTCTCAGCATCAGTTGTCCTTCTTCATTATTGACAAGACATTCAGATTTAGTGAAGTTAACTTTCATGCCTTGATCACATAGCTGACTAATGCTAATCAGATTTGCTATGAGGCCTTTAACCAAAAGTACATTCTCAAGGTTGGGCAATCCATGGCTGGTCAGATCCCCAATTCCTATTATTTCTCCTTTTGCACCATCTCCAAAAGTTACAAAGCTGGCCTTATAAGATCTTACATTTATGAGAGCACCCGCTATCAAAATACCAATCTTCCCTAGAAGAAGCTCTTAGGGATGTGTGAGCAATTAACCCAACATTTTCTTCTTTAGGCAATCCAACATTTTCTTCTTTAGGTCTCCATTCCTTCTTAATAACATTCTCTTCCTGTACCACATTTGGTTGAGCCTCCTGGTTGGGGTATCCATATAACTTGTAGCAAAAAGGTCTAATGTGTCCTCTTTTTCCACAATGGTGACACACCCACCTACGATATCTCCTTTGATTTTTAGGCCTTTGATGAACAACAGATCTTGGTCTTTGATGGACAGAGGATTTGGAATCAAGGGCAAACTTTGGAACTGGGTAGGCTTTAGAATGTCGAGTCTGATGCTCCAGCATTACCTTTCCAGTACAAGGATCAATGACATTTTCTCCTGATGTGAACTTGGTTTCAGGGTCCTGTTGGTACTGATTCAGACTTGAGTAGTTGTATCCAACAGACCTAAGCTTCCCACTTGGCATATTATCCAGAATTTCTTCAAGAAGATCTGCTCCTGAGTTCAGCTGACTTACACGTTTCCTTAGATCATCCATTTGAGAATTTACTTGGATGACCTTTTCTTCAGCTTGAGTAGCTTTTTGAACCTGGATATTTACTTCAGCTTGAATTTTGTTGATGGTCTTCTTTTGCTTCTCAAGAATCCTACACATCTCTTCATATCTAGTGAGCAAATCTTTATAGGTACTGGCAAGTTCATCATAGGACACATCCTCATCTTCATCAGATTCCCAATCCTCAACATTAACACATGTTCCAGTGAAGGCAGTCACATGTCTTGCTGATTCACTTTCTCCATCAGTGTCTTCATCTGACCAAGAAACAGTCAGTCCTTTCTTCTGTCTTTTCTGATATGTTCCACATTCTGACCTTATGTGTCCATAACCTTCACACTCATGACACTGAACACCCTTACTTTGATTGCTCTTTTCTTCAGGCTTGGTCTTCTTTAGATTATTCTGTTGTTTGTTGATGTCGAATCGGATGCTCTGCCCATTCTGTCGATTCTTGCGATCAACTCTTTTCAGCACTTTATTGAATTGTTTACCAAGCATGGCAATGGCATCTGCTATGCTATCTTCCTCTTCATCCTCAGTTTGATCATTACCATCATTAATGTTTGAAACAAACGCAATGCTTTTGTTCTTCTTGTCACCACGTTCATTCAAAACAATTTCAAAAGTTTGGAGGGATCCAACAAGCTCATCCATGTTCATAGTAGAGATGTCATGTGCTTCCTCAATTGCCGTTACCTTCATGTCAAACCTTTTGGGAAGAGATCTGAGAAGTTTCCTTGACAATTTCTCATCAGATATTTTTTCTCCTAAGGCTTCAAAAGAATTTGCAATGTCTAGAAGTCTCAGGTGGAAATCTTGAATACTCTCATCATCTTTCATTCTTAGGGCTTCAAACTTGGATGTGAGGTGTTGAATCTTAGACTGTTTCACTTTGGTAGTCCCTTCATAGCACTTTAGCAATATTTCCCACGCATCTTTGGCTGACACATAATTTTTGATGAGTTTGAAAACACTAGTGTCTACTCCATTAAATAGGGCATAGATTGCCTTGTGGTTATGGTGGGCTGCAACTTCCTCTTCTGTAGTCCATTCTACTTCAGGTTTCAGCACCCCCGTTGAGGTACCTTCCTTGCTAGCATAGGTGGGATGTTCCCATCCAGTCAATACAGCTTTCCAAACTTTGCTATCAATAGATCTCAGAAAAGCCGTCATTTTGGATTTCCAAGGATCATAATTGGTGGATCCATTGAGCAAAGGTGGCCTGTTCATGTATCCTCCTTCTTTTTCCATAATGCCAGAGATTTCAGGTCCTGAATCTCACCCTAAAAACAGGCAGGGTGCCTGCTCTGATGCCAATTGAAATTCCTGGCACGCTATGCACGATGCTCTACCCAATGCTCCAACACTGTGTCCGGTCTCACGCAAATTATTCAAAGCGTATAAAAGAAAACAAATAAAGGAGACAAGTTATTTGTTAACCCAGTTCGGCGCAAACAACAACCTACGTCTGGGGGATACCAATCCAGGAAGGAATATCACTATAATAGTCCTAGTTCTAAGTTCTCAGCAAACGCCCCGTTTACAACTTACAACCTAGGCACTACCAATGACTCTTCTACCTAGGAACTCCTAGATATGAGATCCTATCTCACTCCCTTACAACCTTACAAGTCAGCAAGGATTTCACTACACACAATACAAAAGATGTTTTGGAGAACACACTCCTAAAACTACACACTCGTACCTAAAGGCTTAGAGTGTTAAACACACCAAAAATCCTAACTCCGTGCTTCAAAGCTTAGGAGAAGGATCACACAATTACAACTCAAGAACACGTCCTAAGCTTGCATCAAGGTGACACAAGAAAGGCTCACAAAAAAAAACACACACGCAAAACCTAATTTCTTAGACCAAAACACAAGACGGCGTGAACAATTACTTGAATTAGGTTTAGCTCCTTCCTTATATATAGCTGGTGACATGGGCTTCAGAAGATCTGATCCAAGATAACATCCAACTCACAAAATAAAAATAAACCATATCTTAAAAGATTAGATATGTTTTTAAAATAAATCTTCACAATAATTTCTGAACCAATCTCTAAACAAAAGATTTGTTTAGAAAATAAAGCCTTTCTTTTCGCACAAGATATGATTCATGAGAGAGAAATATAAATTCCATAAATAGGAAACGCGCATGCTTGGCGCGCAAGTAACACTCCTCGTGAGACGCTACAATGCTCTACGCAATGCTTGAGGCATTGTATCCAGCATCCTGCTACAGAGTTTATTTTACCAAAAATGCAGCCAACACCAAAGACTCAACACACATAACTATTCATAAAATGAAGAAATACACATATTCAAATAATTAACTAAATAAATAAATAATCACATAAAAATCCTATTTATTCAAATACGGCTGCCAAAAAGTAGCTAAAATTCATATATGTTTTAAGCACTTATTAACTTGTTTTGTAAGATATTCATTAGGTTTATCCCACTTTATTGTATATATTTGTTTTAAGCTATATTTTGTCAAGCATTTCTTAATCCCAACTATTGATGCAGAAAATGAAAATTTGAAGAAAAATTGAAGCTAACTCGCCAGGGCGAGCTCAGAGCGAGTGCAGGGCGAGTAGAGGCAGAGAGCATCAAAGTGAAAAACTGATACACACGCCATAGCGAGCAGCAACTCGCCAGGGCGAGTAACAACTCGCCAGAGCGCATGAAGGCGGTTTAAAAGTTCATTTATGACGTGGCAAAACCTTCTGATGAAGAAAGGTGAACTCGCCAGGGCGTGTTGTAACTCGCCCGGCGAGTTCTAACTTTTAGAATCACTATATATAGAGCTTGCTGTTATTTTTCTTGGATGAATCACTTGTAATAGAACTGAAAAACAGAGAGAAAGCTTAGAAATCATAAATCTAAGGTGAAGGTGGATCAACAAAAGCTTGAGACATCAAGTGTTATGTTCATTATCTTTTCTTCTCCTACTCTTTGTAAGCTTATTTTCACCATGTGTAACTAAATCCATTGTTGTTGGGATTATATGTAGCTCATTTATGACTATGTACAACTCTTAATCATGTTAATATATGTTTTAGTTTATTCATCAAAGTTAGTGTCATCTTTAATCTTCATGCTTTATCTTTTGATTTGAATTTATAGACATATAAAGTTTGAATCAAGGAACTAAGATGAACACTTATTAAACTCTAAATTCTAGACATAGATTTAGGATTAATATTCACTTTGTGTATTGGAACTTAATGAGATTGTGTTGTTGAAATTATCCGAGACATCGGAAGTTTAAATAATACAATATAATCGTTGCATTGATTAATCACTCGAGACATCGAGGATTGATAGGTACAACGTGAACCTCGTCGTTATCTGGACACAGAAACGTACTTGAGCAATACGTGATAATATTGATGAATAGCTAAAATATATGTGACTGATTTAGAAACGTACATACGAATGAATGAGTGAAGTTTAATCCCGATAACCTTTTCTCTTGAATCTTAAATCATCTTTTATCGCAAATTTATGTTTACAAGTCTTTTTACAACAAAACAACTTACAACTTAAACTTAAAATGATGTTATTTGTTGAATGGTTCTTAATTTCACACTAGTCCCTGTGGATACGATATAAACAAAATACTTACTTTTGTATTTCAACAAATTGGCGCCGTTGCCGGGGACTGGCGTTTAGATATTGGAGCATCGCAACAATTTATATTCTTTTAAGTATTTGTATATATATTGTATAGTATAGATTTTGCTTGCACTAATCCTTCATTGCTAGACAAAGAAGCATTTTTCTTGTTAGGATAATCCTTTTTCAGGTTACCCATCACAAACAAAACCATGACTGATCGTGGTAATAACAACTTCTATACTCCGGATGAGTATGAATCATATCAACAGTTTCATAGGACTCCAACACATGAAGAGATTTTGATGCCATTGACTCAACAATTGGAAGAACTTTCAAAACAAATTTCTGAATTGATTAGTCTACAGGAAGAGTCAATTAAAGCTAAACAAGTTGCATACTGTGAGCTTTGCAATGGAGACCATCCCACTGGCCATTGTCCTCCGTTGACTGAAGTGCAGCTTTCCCATATAATCAAGGTTTCTAATTGTGAGCTTTGCGATGGAGATCATCCCACTGGCCATTGTCCTCCGATGACTGATGTGCAGTTTGCCCAGATGATCAAGCAAATGGCTAATAAGCAAAGCATGGAAGTTCAAACCAACACTCAAACTACTCATGAGAAAGATAATAATCTAAAAAAGAATGAGGAATGTGGAGAGAGTGTGGAAGAAGTTGTTGAAAAAGGTGAGGAAGAAAGAATAGTAGAAAGAGGTGGTGTAGTGAAAATAGTTGAAAAAATAGAGACACCACATGAAGTTGAACTTCCTCAAGAATTGCCATCGAATGAGAAGGACGACACTGTTGACATTGAAGAAGTGACGATGGTTGTAGAGGAAAATGAAGGATTACTTGACAAGGAAAAATCATGTGAGCAAAAGAGGGAAATGGAGAATAAGGCGGAGATTGATCGTATCATAGATGAAATTTGTGCCTTGTTCAACAAAAACGAATTGGGGAGGATATGGACTCCACAACATTTATTTCTCAAGTTCATGGAATTCCTCCCAAACAGAAGGAAAAAGACGGATGATGTGGTTTTCGTCTCATTTTGGCCACCCTAACCAAAAAGGCGTCAAGCTAATGACGTAAAAGAAGCGCTTGTTGGGAGGCAACCCAATTTTCTTTACTTAGCTTTTATTTAGTGCACTTTTAATTTCGCATATGTTATAATAGTTTTTGAACATGCCCAGCCTCTTATGCAAACAAAGTCCTTGAACTGGTGTGAATTTCACTTGAATTTCTGTTTTCTGCTATCATCGCTAAGCGAGATTTTGCTCGCTAAGCGAGTTGTATCAGAGCTTTTGGAAATTCTGACAAAAGCCTAGGGCTGTGTGTTTTACCTTGTAAATGCAGGCATAACTTCATCTTCTTGGCCTGAGGACAGTCCACACGCCATTAGAGTAGCAGAAGCAGAGTACTAAAGCACGCCATATACAGTGAAATTTTATTGTTTCAGTCATTAGAATTCATGTTATATATTTCATTGCAAATTTTGACTGAATAAACATGGTTTAAATCTTTGTGATTGCTAAATGTGCATATGAAATGAAATGTCTAGGTTTGTGATCAATCAAAAGCAAATGCATGATTAGAATGATTTTCTTTCAATTGCTATAGTTTGAGATCAACCTTTTGTGATTATCTTTGAATGATAGGATGAATTTGAACTAAGTAGCTTGATTCTATTTGATTTCATTTATTCCTTCTTAACATGATTGATTAATTATGAATCACATAGACCTAGCCGGGTGAGATTGTGTGAACCTTCCACTGTTTATATATTTGAGAGCCGGCAATTGTGTTTAACTCTGTTGATTTTAACTGAATCTTGCTATTACTTTATATGTTTGAAGTCATGGAAATGATCAAGGCCATGTTTCTATTTGAGTGCAACTACTTAAGCCAAAAATAACCTTCCTTTGTGAGATGGTGTGATCCCTTGTTACCCCCCTTGAGCCAAAATTTTGAAAATTTGTTTGTTTGAACCCTTGAACCACAAATAAGAAAAACAATGACTTGACCCTTGTCTTAGGATGATTGAGCATTGAGTTTATGTAGGGTTGAAAACAAGTTGGGGAGAAAGAGATTATTTGATCAAATTGAGAAAAGTAACAAGTAGTTGAAAATGGTGATTGAAAAAGAAAAAGAAAAATATTGAAAGTCATTTGACACACAATTGAAAATCAAAGAAAATGTGTTACAAAAGAAAAATAAATGAATAGAAATTGTGTCAAAACAAAAGAATCACCAAAAGTAAAGAATGGGGAAAGTATTGAAGATACTCAAAGCTTATGCTCTCTTATCCTTAAGGCTCTTTGAATCCAAAGAAAAACAATGATTTCTTGTAGCCTAGCCCCATTACAAGCTTAAGAAAGTCCTTAGTGATCCATGATTGATAATATGTTTTGTGATTATGTTGAGATGTATGTTTGAATTGATTTGTTGTGAACACATTGTTTGGATTGAGAGAAACACTTCACCATTGAGTTGAAACACTTGTGAGAATTGTGATTCTAGTTGATTATCTTGTTGGTTTGGAAAGTTTGAAATCTTACTGAGTTTTGAAACTATTTCAAATTCATGCTTTGATTCTTTGATAATTATGATTGAGTGATTTTGAACTTGCAACATTTTGAATCATGCAAACTTGAAACAATTTACATCCTAAGTGTTGATTGATTGGAAAGCTTGAATAAATTATGCATTACTGATGTTTGAGCCATGTTTTCAAAGTTTATTTTGGACTTTTGTTTGAGGACAAACAAAGTTTTAAGTTGGGGAGAGTTGATAAGTGCCAAACAGTAAGTATTTTGTTGAAATACAAAAGTAAGTATTTTGTTTATATCGTATCCACAGGGACTAGTGTCTATTGCCCACAAAAACCAACCTGGTTGCCCGAGGCATTTTATCTCCTTCAGCGCATTTCTGTGTTTCCGGTTGCGGCGAGGCGGAGTCAGCTCACCACTTGTTCATCTCATGTGGGACCTTCTCTATTTGGGCATTAGTGCACTCGTGGATTGATATTCCGGTGTTGGAGTACACTTCCCTTCGAGATCATTTCGTTCAGTTTACATTTTTAGCAGGCAGTTCACGGACGCGTCGTTCCTTTTTGCAGCTTATTTGGCTCGCGTGTGTTTGGGTTGTATGGACAGAGAGAAACCACAGATTGTTCAGAGGCTCGGCAAGCACTCCTCATCAGTTATTGGACAAGATCAAACTCTTTTCTTTCAGATGGTTGAATGCGACAAATATTACTTTAGCTTCTAACTTTCATAGCTGGTGGTCTAGTCCTTTGTTGTGTTTGGGTCTTGTTTGAACTGTTTGTTGGATGACTTTATGCACTCTTGTATTGTCCTGTGACTTTCTGTAGATGTTGATAGTCTACCTTGACACACCTTGTGCTCAGGTGACTAATTACATTTTCCTTACTTATATATATATATATATATCTCATTTTGGCTTGTTCAAAAAAAAAAAAAAATTATTCTGACCAATTCTAAAAATAAACCGATTTAGAAAATCCCAGTTTTATAGAAATAAAAAAAAACTATTTAACCCTCATTTTTAATGTAACGTTGGGTCTTTTAAATCTGCAATGCTTTATTCTTTCCGATCATATAGTCCTCTTCCAACTATTTTTTTTCTTTATAATACCAGAGGAACAAACTACAAAATTATTCAGGTACAAACAAACACCTATTATATCAACCTAACATTAAACCAAGTAAAGGAAAGACGGATCCGGATCCGGATCGACTCCGGTAGTTACTTCACCCAATTACATGCAGTAAATGATAACGGCCGTGCAAAACATATCGGTCGCTTCATATTGCATTTTAATAAAATTAATACAAATCAATCTCAATCATTAATATTAGATCAGACGATTCTCCTTAAAAACAGCATGAATATTTTACAACAGGAAATCTTATTCCAAGGAAAGACGGAATCTAAGTAATCCTAATCAAGGAGACAAAATGATTTTTATTAGCTGATAAATTAATCTATTTTGAAACAACAAGACTTTCAATATGAGCTCTGAAGTAGGCAAACAATGTTTCTCTGTTAGGTAATTTTTCCTTGACAGCTTGATGATTGGTGAAGTCTTGGCTCCATTTGTAAAGCTTTGGAAATTTCTCAATAGTTAACAACTTCAATCCTATTATTTCTTGTATAATAGGAAACCAATAAGCTATGAAAACTGCAGTAATGTCAACAATGCCAATCCCTTCTCCACCAAAGAATTTGTCATTGAGCTCATTCTCAAGAAATTGAAAAGCCAATTCCATTTCCTCAATACTCTCTTCATTGTTTTCTTTCCATTTCCGTACAGCACTCAAAAACTGGTGTTACAAGTTAAAGTAAGGATCAGTGTTATCATGCCAATTAAAGAAGAAGATCTGCTCCGATTCAATTTGGATCGGAGTTCTAACAATAAAAATAGAAATAAAAGGTAGGAGTAGTAGAGGCGTTTTTGATGCATGTGACATATGAGCTATGGCATACGACCTCATATAAATGAGGGCCTAAATTTTTTTTATAGGGTTGTAGTATTAGTAAATGAAGCTTATAAAACAAGGGATTGTGGGATTTATAATGAGGGATTGTGGAGTCCAAATATTCGAAATTCTCTTTATTTTAAAATGAATGATTGATTAGTTACAAAAGGTTCTAAAATATATTGTTCTATTGTGGATAATTTTTTTAGACAATTAATAATTTATTGTTATACTATAGTTTTATCTATGGAAAAACGTGTGATAGAGATTGTCTTGTTTATCAAACTTTTTTATATTAAGCAAAACAATTATCAATTTTTTGGTGTTATTGATGCTATTTGTAATTTAAATCGATGACAATTTTTAATAATTTCATGGGGCCTCCTAAAAGTCGGCGACGCCGCTGTAGAGGTAACTCTGATCCAAATTTATGATATCATAAACGTGGATCGGAATTATCTATATCAATATATAAAGAGAATATCTCTTTTGGTGTGCAATTTTTTTATTGTCATTTTTGTCCTTCACTCTATTCAAATTTTTTTTTTACACAGATTCAAATATTTATATATGTTGAAAAATATCTTCCACACAAAAGTTGATTTTCAATTTATTTATTTAAAATTAAGCACAACCAAAAACGAAGTTAAATAGTTATCAATTAACTAAGCACAACCAAAAAGAAAAATAAATAATTATCTAAATTAACACAATAAAAAATATCCATCACACAAACTGATACAGAACAATAAAAATAATAGAAGATAGAGTAACTCTAATTCAAATTTAAACTTTTGTATTAGAGTTAACCACAAAAAGAAAAATAGAAGAGGAGAGAAATTACCTTATCATCTATGAAATTGGACCAGAAACGAGCCAAGGCTCTTTTGTAAGGATCAGATGGCAAGATTGGATTTTGATTCCAAGTGTCATCAATATACTCAAGAATCACACGAGATTCTGAGATGGGTTTTCCATTATGAACTAATACTGGAACTTTCTTGTGAACAGGGTTGTATTTGATTAGTGTATCACTAAAATTTCCTAAGTTTTCTTCCACAAATTTGTATTGAACTCCCTTCAAATTTAGAGCTATGTCAACTCTAGTTACAAATGGACTTGGCACCACTCCAAAAAGCTGAACCTCTTCTTCCTGATTTGATGCCATATTAGTTAGAGCTTCAATTCTTTACTCAATTAACTGTGTTTGGCTTATTGACTCGGTATATAATTTCTACTTCTATATATATGGAGCTAGGATTTTTATTCAACAAAACAGAGGTCAACATGGAAATTCTGTTAAATAATTGTAAAAGAACTTTTTTTTCTTAAGAAAATTATTGCAAGAGTTAGTGGATATAATTCTGACTACATGAATGCCAAAAATAATGACGTAAGAGATTACGTATATAGTTGTTTGCAATGAAGATACTCCTCTATCAAGTTTGACCTTTATACTCCCTCTGTCCCAAAATAAATGACCTGTTTAACCATTGACACATTTGTCAATGCACAACTTTAATCGTTAATATCTCTAATTATATATTATTAAAAATTATAAAAATGGTATATTTTGAAAGTACTCGTCGAGACAAATCAAACAACATCTCATATGTTAATATTTGCATGTATATATTAGTAGAAAAATAAGGTCAAAGCAGGTCAAATAAATAGTATACTAAGTCAAAAAAGATCATTTAAAATGGGACAGAGGGAGTATTTATTTTAAGGTTTAAGTTGAGATCTATATTTTATGAGTTTAAATTTAATATGTATACACTTTTTCGAAACAAACAAACTTACTATATTTCATTAGCTATTAAATGTTTAATACATAAGGGAATAATCTCAAATCAATGGGAACTAGTCCAGGAATTGGCCGCCCTAGCAAGAGCATGAGCAACCGAATTCACTTGCCTCCTAATAAACTTAACCTCAGAGTTTAGAAAAGATGACATAAAATTAATAATATCATGAACGATTGAAAGAAACTCCGAATTGCCTCTACGCTTCATGTGAATAGCATCAACCAACACCTTCGAATCACTTTCAAATTGAACTCGATCCAATTCTCTATGTCGAGCTTCTTTCATAGCTAAAAGTAGCGCCCATGCTTCTCCCTCTACAGTTGAAATCACAGTCGGCTGCCATTGCGTCATCCCGCCGATGAATTGACCATTACTATCACGAAAACACAATCCCGTCGAGGTCTTCCCGGTGCCAGTAATGAAAGCGACATCAACGTTGCACTTTACCCAACCTGGATCCGGTTTTTCCCACTGTACTAGACGTGGTGTTGTATCCATACTGACGCTGTTATGCTGTAAATTATGAACTGAGTACCAATCATTCCAAGCATCAAAGGCATGTCTTCCTATTTGGCTTGGCAACTTTACATTATCATTCCACAGTTTATCATTACGATAATGCCAAATGCACCAGAGTAACATAGCCACTCTTCCAACTGTATCACTACTCTCGTTGTTGCTCAAAGCGAAAATACGATCCGCAGCAGTAGCTTGCTGATACATATTGTTGTGTAAGACCGACGAAAGCCCAACTGCACACCAACTGTCATGAGCTACTGTACAGTTAAAAAATTTGTGAAGTTCATCCTCAGTCTCCTCATCACACACAGGACAGTTGAGAGTACACTCTACTCGTCGTTGTATTAGTCGGTACCGAGTCGGGAGACATCCTCTACATAAACGCCAAAGTAAATGGCGTGCTTTGTGCGGGCTTGAGCTTTCCATATATCATTCCAGTTACCTGTCACGTGATACTTGTCACTATGTATAATATAGCGCATAGCTAACTTATAGCCGGATTTCACTGAATAACACCCATTTCGTTCCTCCTCCCAGACCACTTTGTCCTCTCTGACCGAACCAACAAGTGGTGTTGCAAGAATTCTCTCGACTACATCCCCTGAAAACAAGTTACGAACCTTAGCTATATCCCACGCTTTATAATTTTTGTGTAACAGATCTTTAACATATAACTCATACACACCTGGTGGTTGAGGCGAAGACACCCAGTAGTTTTTAACAAATTTGATATTTAAAAACACCGCCGGTAAGGCATCATGCATCGGGAAGAGACTGAGAGCGGCTGAGAAGTTGAGCTAGAAGAGCAAAAATTTGATTTATATAGGATTGGCCCAAATGTAGGTGGGGGGTTGTTAGCCCCCATGGTATGGTTCAGGGATATTGTTGTTGGACCGAATAATACTAATTAGGTTTAATTTAATATTTGGTCTCTTATGTTATTTTAGGTTTTAATTAGGTTTAATTTATAAAACATAAGGGACAAATTGAAATTTAAAATAAACATGACGGACCAAATGTTGAATTAAGCCCAATAATTATTATTATAAATGTTGTTTTGTTTGTAACACTGAAACACTAATTTATTTATTAATCTAATAGAAACGTGTTGTAGCGAATTATATGGTCGAAGATTTAGTCACCACTTGGGGAACTCCGTTATTAAACTTCATGTGTGTTGATAATCATAGTATTTTCTTTTGTTACTAGTTGTTCCGACAATATTAAAAATTCAAATCAAACATTTGTCAAAATTCAAACGAAAACAACTAAATGACAAATAAATAGTTCATATAATTCTCCTTTAACGCCCTAATTATCTTATTTTGAAGCAACAAGACTTTCATAACGAGCTCTGAAATAGGACAACAATGTTTCTCTGTTAGGTAATTTTTCCTTAACAACTTGGTAATTGGTCAAGTCTTGACTCCATTTGTAAAGTTTGGGAAATTTCTCATTGGTGAATACTTTCAATCCTGATACTTCTTGCATAACAGGGAACCAAAAAGCTATGTAGACACCTGTAATATCAACAATGCCAATCTCTTCACCACCAAAGAACTTTTCATTGAGCTCATTTTCAAGAAATTGAAAAACCACTTCTAGTTCCTCAATGCTCTCTTGGATGCTTTCTTTCGCTCTAAGAGAAGAAGCCAATTTCCGTAGAGCACCCAAAAACTGGTGTAATAGAATAGAGTGAGGATCATTGTTATCATGCAAATTGATGTCGATGATGGTAATTCTGATCAAAATTCATGATATCATAAATTTGGATCAGAGTTATAACAAGAAAAACATAAAAGGTTAATGACTCTGATCCAAGTCCATGATATCATAATTTTTTTATCAGAGTAATAACAAATAAAAACAAGAAAAATAGAAGAGGTTAATAACTCTGATCCAAGTTTATTATATTTGGATAAGAGTTATAACAATAAGAAAAAATAAAAGAGGGGAGTAGTTACCTACTTACCTTATCATCTATGAAATTGGACCAGAAACGAGCTAAGGCTCTTTTGTAAGGATCAGAAGGCAAGATTGGATTTTGATTCCAAGTATCATCAATATACTCAAGAATCACACGAGATTCTGAGATGGGTTTTCCATTATGAACTAATACTGGAACTTTCTTATGAACAGGGTTGTATTTGATTAGTATATCACTAAAATTTCCCAACTTTTCTTCCACAAATTTGTATTCAATTCCTTTCAAATTTAGAGCTATGTCAACTCTAGTTACAAATGGACTTGGCACCACACCAAAAAGCTGAACCTCTTCTTCCTGATTTGATGCCATCTTAGTTAGAGCTTCAATTCTTTACTCAATTAACTGTGTTTGGCTTATTGATTCAGTCCTAATAAATATACTCTATATATTCAACAAAACAGAGGTCAATTTGGAAATTCTGTTAAATAATTGTAAAAGAACTTTTTTTTCTTAAGAAAATTATTGCAAGAGTTAGTGGATATAATTCAATGACAAAATAATGACGTAAGAGATTACGTATATTGTTGTTTGCAATGAATATAGTCCAAGATTATTTTATTTAAGTTTTTTTGTTCTCGTCCACGTATCTTTATTTATTTTAAAATAATCGCTTAAAGTGAAAATCTTTTTGGTTTTTGTCCTTAATGTTAAGGGTATGTGACAAACAAACACCGATGTGGCAACGTATAATGTGACAAATGAGAATGGTGTGTCAAAGATGATGCGCAATTATTCACTTAGAAGAATCAAATCCAAAAATGAGATTGTAGAGAGGGATGAAATATTTTTCTTCTTGTTTCTCTAAACCCATAAATTAACTATATGGGTTGTTTCCTCCGGACGTTAGGAGACCAGGGGTGGGGGTGACGTTGCTTGGGGGGGTTGTTAGTCGAGATAAACATTTTATCGTAGGGGTGGCCATGAAGAGAGCTATTGAGCTAATGCATCTCCTTCCTCAATTAAAGGATCCCCAAAGTGAGCTTCTTTTGCTTCGATCATGCATGGGTATTGCAAAACTTTTTTTCGGTTTAAGGACATGCCAACCGATTTACATGGAGGAGGCAACTATTTTGTTTGATAAAGAGTTGCGTGCGGCAGTGGAAGACATTGTGGTTGGTGGAGGTCCTTTCTTTGGAGACCTTCAATGGAGGGTAGCTTCCTTACGTATTAAGGTTGGAGGATTAGGTTTGTACTCTGCAGTAGAGGCTGCCTCATATGCTTATGTGGCTTCAAGGGCACAATCTTGGGAGTTACAAGATCATATTCTGAGAGATAGTGAAATATGTGGTATGGGCTCTGAGTTTGATAGTGCTTTGGATGGTCTTCATGAAACGATTCCTAGTTTTGATTTGAGCAATTTTACTAGGAAGGACACCGTCCCCCTTAAAGCCCAACATGTTTTGGCGCGTGCTTTGTTTGGTAAAATTGTGCAGGACATGGAAGTTAAGTTTAATATGACCACGAGAGAGAAAATCGTATTTGGGTGTTTGCGTGCAACACATGCTCAAGATTTCCTTCTTGTTATTCCTATTGATGGATTAAGCCAGCATATGTCACCAATTGGGTATCGTACTATCCTTAAATATCGCCTCATGATTCCTTTATTTCCTATTGATGAAGTTTGCCCTGTTTGTCGTAAAACGTGTCTGGATAACTTTGGAGAGCACGTAGTACATTGTAGAGAGCTTCCATGCATCAAATACAGGCACGACTTTGTCCAAGATGTCCTTTTTGATGTTTTTAGGTGTGCAGGAATATCTGCAAAAAAAGAGGCGCCTGTGAACTTTTTGACCGACCCATAGGAAGGACGATCAACTCTCCGACCGGCGGATGTTATGGTGTATGAGTGGGTAGGTGGAAAGCATGCATGTGTGGATTTGACTGGAGTTTTTCCACTTGTTGGTTTAAGGGCCGAGACTTTTACTGTGGGACAAGCAGACCTCAAAGCTGCTTCAAGTAAAGTGGTCAAACATGAGAAAGCATGTTTTGACAATCAACATGGTTTCATACCATTTGCTTTTGACACTTTTGGTTTCCTAACACCAGAGGCTGCGAGTCTTTTGCAAAGAGTTCAAAAGGTTATGAATAGCAATGTTATGTCCCTTAGAGCTAAGAATGTTATTTTTACGCGAATTGGTTTTGCTATTCAAAAAGGGTTAGCGGCGCTGCTTGTTGCTTGTTTGCCTTTAATTCATATGTAATTACCTATATTTATTAATATATGATTATTGGGATTATAAGTAAAAAAAATAAATAAAAAATTAACGCGTGTTTCTCTAAAACCAAAAATTTGTGTTGAATGAACGAAAACGATATTTTTTCTTCTTCCTTCCTACAAATTTCCTTCTTCAACTTTCTTTCTACTCTCTAACCTAAAATCCCATAAAACTTTTTAACCAACAAAAAATACTGATACACCATTTATTTTGATTTAATTGAAAGACCATATTAATTCACTAATCACAGCACAAGTTGTGGTGTATAAGCCATGTTTATGCACCGTGCATAAATACCCAAAATTGCTTAGCTCACCCCCCAGATTTCTAGCGCACCCCCAGATTTCTAGTGCACCCCCCAGATTGCTAAGCGCACCCCAGAGTTTTAGGGGGGTGCACTAGAAATTATGGGGTTGCGCTAGAAATCTGGGGATGCGCTAAACAATCTGAAGGGTGCACTAAACAATCTAGGGGGTGCAGTAAGCAACTTTTATTATTTATGTACGGTGCATTAACCAGTCCCACTAATTGTTGGGGATAAACCAAGCAAAGAGAAGAACTCAGAGAAGAGAGAAGAGAGAATTTGAATATTGAAAGAGAGAGTTAAAATGAAAGGATTAGAAAACTTGCATTATTCACAATGAGGTTACAATCGTATATATATACAAAAAAACTGTTACAAAACTGACTTAACAAACTATGCCAGCTGTAACAACTAACTAACTGCTAACTACTTACTAAGAAAGCATAAAACTAAGTTCAGAACCTAAACATCAGAAGATACATCCTTCAGAATCTGTATCAGAACCTAGTAGCCTTTAGAGGCTGAACCAAGCAGAGTCTATTTGCAGAGTCTGTTACCTCAGCGATAACTGCGTATACTCCTCCTTAATTCAAGCTTTCAAAATTAACAACTCCTATTTCTCTTCTGAGCTTGAGAAATTGGTCTCTCTTCACAACCTTGGTCAATATGTCAGCTTGTTGATCCTCACTTGAACAAAACTCTAATTTCAATTTTCCTTTACTGACTTGGTCTCTGAGGAAATGAAATCTGGTCTCTATATGTTTGCTTTTACCATGGCTAATTGGGTTCTTAGCCAGGTTGATTGCTGATTTGTTGTCAAGATTCAATACAACAGTAATGTCTTCAATAATGCCCATTTCACTAAGGAGTGATTGTAACCAATTTGCTTGACAAGAAGCTAGAGATCCTGCCACATACTCAGCTTCACAGCTTGAGAGAGCTATTACTGACTGTTTCTTAGAACACCATGAAACTGAAGCTCCTTGAAACTTGAATAGGTAACCACTTGTGCTTTTCCTTTCAATCTTATCTCCACACCAATCTGCATCAGAGAATCCAATCAACTCCAGAGTTTCCCTGTTGCTTGAGTATGGAAATAGAACACCATAATGCACTGTGCCATTGATGTATCTCAGGATTCTTTCAGCTGCTAAGAAGTGAGATTTCAATGGCTTGCTCATGAACCTATTGATATAGCCTACTGCATAGCTTATATCAGGTCTGCTTTGACATAAGTATCTTAGTGATCCCACTAGTTGTCTGAACATAGTTGAATCTACTGCTTCACTTGTGTCATCATCTTCAATCTTACCCTTAGTATCTGCTGGTGTGACTGATGAATTACAGTCAATCATCTCAAATTTTCTTAGGATCTCTTTGGCATATTTTGCCTGGTGTAGTATTATTCCTCTTGAGGTTTCCAATAGTTCCATTCCTAAGAAGTAGGTAAGCTTGCCCAGATCAGTCATTTCAAACTCACTTTGCATCTGTGATTTGAAATTCTTAATTTCTACAAGTGAGCTACCAGTCACCAATAGATCATCCACATATAAACATATGATTAACATATGTTTGTCATCACTTTTCTTCACGTATACTCCATATTCAACACTGCATTTTCTGAAGCCTTGCATAACAAGAAAGTTGTCAATTCTCTTGTTCCAAGCTCTAGGTGCTTGTTTCAAGCCATACAATGCTTTGTGCAGTTTCAACACCTTGTCTTCCTTACCCTTCAGCTCAAAACCTGGAGGTGGCTTCACATAAACATCTTCCTCTAAGGGTCCATTTAAGAAGGCTGACTTCACATCTAAATGGAATAAGGGCCATCTTCTACTACAAGCTAGAGCAATCACTAGCCTGATAGTTTCATGCCTTGCCACTGGAGAGAATACTTCATCATAGTCTAACCCTTGTCTCTGCAGAAAACCTTTAGCTACAAGCCTTGCTTTGTACTTGATTATCTTGCCTTCAGGGTTTTGTTTAGCCTTGTACACCCATTTCACATCAATTGTTTTCTTGTCTGATGGTAGATTACACAAATCCCAGGTTTTATTCTTCTCAATTGACCTTAATTCTTCATTCATTGCCTCTTTCCAGACCTTGCTCTTCAATGCAGCCTTCACATCTAAAGGCTCAGTATCAGCTAGCATGGCATATTGTACAATTTCTCCTTCATTATTCACCATGTTGTCTGGAGCTATTTCACAATCAGCTAGTCTTCTAGGCATTTGAATATTTCTCTGAGGTCTAGTAGGTAGAGTTATGTCATCATCATCACTCGAGGTGTGCATATCTTCATCAAGGCCTGTACCATGATTCTCATTCACAAATGTAGCTGGTTCATTGTTTTGAGCTGAATCATCATCTAAGTCCACTTCATAAGCTTTCTTAGATGTTGATTTTTGTTTCCAATCCCAGTTATCATTCTCAATGACCTTTACATCTCTGCTGATTTCAACCTTGTCAGTGATGGGATTGTATAGTCTATAAGCACCTGTTCTGTGATATCCTACCAATATCATAGCTTCACTCTTGTCATCTAGTTTCTTTCTCTTGACATCAGGGATATGCTTATAACACAAGGAACCAAACACCTTCAAGTGTGACACACTTGGCTTGACTTTTGACCAAACCTCTTCTGGAACTTTATCTACCAATCTCTTTGTGGGTGATCTGTTGAGAATATACACTGCAATAGATACTGCTTCTCCCCAGAACCTCTTGGGCAACTGCTTCTGCTTAACCATGCTTCTAGCCATGTTAAGTATGCTTCTATTTCTCCTCTCAGCAAGACCATTGTGTTGAGGAGTGTATGGTGCTGTAACTTCATGAATTATGCCTTTTTCCTTGCAATAATTCTCAAACTCTGTTGATGTATACTCACCTCCACCATCAGTTCTCAACACTTTGATTGACTTTCCACTTTGCTTCTCAACTAGTGCTTTAAACTTCTTAAACACATCAAAGGCTTCACTCTTGACCTTTATGTGATACAACCATGTCATTCTAGAGAATTCATCCACAAATGTTAAGAAATATTTGTTTCCACCAGTAGATAGCACATCTATAGGTCCACAAATATCTGAATGTACAACATTCAACACTTCATTGGATCTCATTGGTAGATGATTTTTGAATGAATCTCTTGGTTGTTTTCCTAACAGGCAGGTAGTACAAGTCTCTACAGGAGTTATAACACTAGGCAGACCTAACACCATGTTCTTTGAATTCAATAGTGACAAGCTTTTGAAATTCAAATGTCCATACCTTTTGTGCCATAGTTCACTGTCTTTATTCTCAGTTGATGCAGCCAAGCACTCATGTTCAATGGCTTTCAGCTGTGTCTTGAAAGTCCTGTTCTTGCTTTGATTTGACTTAAGGATCAAATTCTGTTTTGAATCAAACAGCTTCAGTGTTCCATCTTCCAAAACCACCTTGAATCCTTTGTCAAGTAACTGACCTACACTCATCAAGTTACACTGCATCCCAGGCACATACAAGACCTTCTCAATCACTGATTTCCTTCCATTCTTCCTCTGAATGACCACATTGCCAATACCCTTAGCATCAATGGATTTACTGTTTGCAAGTTTGATCTTTGTGTTGAGACAATTATCAAAATCAGTCAAAATGTTTCTGTTTCCAGTCATGTGGTTTGAACAGCCTGTATCAAAATACCATTCCATAGATTCTGCAGTTTCATCAGTGAGAGTCACCATGAAACTCACATCATCATCTGAATCTTTGTTCTCTGCCAAATTTGCTTCTTCACCATTTTTCTGATTTTTGTTCTTCTTTTCATTTCCACATTCACTTGCATAATGTCCAAACTTTGAACATTTGAAGCATTGAATGTGAGACTTGTCTTTCTTCTTTGAATTACTCTTCTGTTTCCCTCCTCCTCCACTTGAGGACTCAGGTTTGTCTTCAACACAATCTTTGCCATTCTTGTTCTTTTGCCAATTTTTCTTGTTGCTCTGAAACTTCTTGAACTTTGCGTACAAAGCTTGCTCATCTTCTTTGCCTTGGTCTTTCTCACCATGCTTCATCTCATGAGCCTCTAATGTACTCTGCAAATCTTCAAGTTTCACCTCACTTAGGTCTTTAGTCTCTTCAATTGTCACCACTATGTGATCAAATCTTGAAGTTAAAGTCCTAAGCACCTTTTCAACCGTTTCTTGTTCTTCAAGATTACTACCACAATTCTTCATTTGATTAGTGAGTGTCACTAACCTTGTGAAGTAATCCGAAATCTTTTCATCACCTTTCATCTGCAACAATTCATATTGCCTCTGAAGTCTCTGCATCAGCAATCACCACCATAACTCTTCTGCAGTATATCCCACGCAGCTTTTGAAGTCTCTGCATCAGCAATCTTCTCAAATACTTTTGAATCTACGCACTGATGGATCAGAAACAAGCCTTTGTTGTCTTTCTTCTTGGCCTCTCTGAAAGTTGTTCTTTGTTCTTCATTCGCATTGGCTGGGAGTGCAGCAACACCATCATTCACTTGTTCATAAACTTCTTGAAAAGTGAATATAACCTTCATCTGCTTTACCCATGTATCCCAATTCTTTCCATCAAATACTGGGAGATTTGCATGAAAATTATTGTTTCCAGCCATGGTTGATTGCAGTGATCAACCAACAAGTCCTGCTATACCAGAAAGACTTGGAAAAGATCAAGTCTTGATCACTTTCTTGATCAAGGTCCCTTGGAACGAACAATGCTCTAGATACCACTTTGTTGGGTATAAACCAAGCAAAGAGAAGAACTCAGAGAAGAGAGAAGAGAGAAGAGAGAATTTGAATATTGAAAGAGAGAGTTAAAATGAAAGGATTAGAAAACTTGCATTATTCACAATGAGGTTACAATCGTATATATATACAAAAAAACTGTTACAAAACTGACTTAACAAACTATGCCAGCTGTAACAACTAACTAACTGCTAACTACTTACTAAGAAAGCATAAAACTAAGTTCAGAACCTAAACATCAGAAGATACATCCTTCAGAACCTGTATCAGAACCTAGTAGCCTTCAGAGGCTGAACCAAGCAGAGTCTATTTGCAGAGTCTGTTACCTCAGCGATAACTGCGTAAGAGACTCTAATGCATCAGAGGCTCTGATAGCTTCAGAAGATGAAAAGCTTGAATTACAAAAACCAATACTAATCACCGTCTTGAAAATTTGACATGATTTCTGAATCAAATAAATTTTTATATTGCAAAATTTGAGTTCCATTAAAATTTCTATCATACTTCATACATCTTGAACCTAAACCAAAATATTCATCATCCTCAAATCCAGCGGCGAAGCTAGCCGAAATTTTATGAGGGGACCAAATATAAGGAAAAATGTAAAATATCATTTTATTAACCTTGTTTTAACAACTTTTTTATTATTGACAAAGTTTATTGTCTAGTTATCGTAAAAAGTGATAGTGTTAAAATGAGAAGAATAAATTTATCTATCAAATAATAAATTTTTCTTTTATATTTCTACACATTTTTCACAAATAAATTTATTTGGGGTTACTAAATCTATATTATTAGAGTAATTAAATGTAGAAATGCACTAACCTAATAAAAACATTAACTAAATTATAAAAAAAGGGGTAGCCAAGGCTACCCCATCAATGCACTAGGCCGCGCCCCTGCTCAAATCTCAAAAAAAAAAATTCACAAAGTTTTAATAAAATGACTATTTTTTTTTTCCTTTTGAATCTCTCATATCACATAACTAGGGGTTAAAAACAAAATCCTTGAATTCATTTTTTTTGCTTTTCTTATTTTTTTTTTTACATTTTATTTTCATGGGAATAAAGATTTTCTTTATTAATCGAAATAGTATAAATGAGGACAAAATCCTAGAATATTTTAAACAAGGACACATCCTAGGTTACATATATCTAATTTGACATGAAAATTCAAAAAAAAAACATGTAGTAGTTCATACAATTCTCCTTCAATTCCCCAAGTAGTAGTATCCTTTTAATTTAATCTATTTTAAAGCAACAAGACTTTCATAACGAGCTTTGAAGAAAGCCAATTGTGTTTCTCTATTAGGTAATTTTTCTTTGACAATATGGTGATTGTTGAAGTCTTGACTCCATTTGTAAAGCTTTGGAAATTTCTCAACAGTGAACAACTTCAATCCCATTGCTTCTTGTATAATAGGGACCCAAAAAGCTACGAAGACACCTGTAATATCAACAAGGCCAATCTCTTCTCCACCAAAGAATTTGTCCTTGAGCTCATTCTCAAGAAATTGAAAAACCACTTCTAATTCCTTAATACCCTCCTCTCGTTCTTTCTCATCAAGAGAAAAAACAACTTTGCTTGCAGCATTCAAACACTAGTGTAACAAATTAAGGTAAGAATAAGTAGTTTATTAGATTGGGTCAAATTATTACATAATCGATTTGTAAGATAAGAAGTGTCATTCATTATAAAAAAATTCAAACTCTATTTTTATTCTGAATGGAAATCGATTATTATATTTTTCTAATATACCTCCTCATGCAAATATACTATTGGGTTTGGTGCATAATGTGTGTGTGGCCGACAGGCCGAAAACAATAGACTTTGATACAATTTTAGGTTTTATATTTTACTACACATAACTAGTATAAAATTGGTTTTGTATGAATGTATTAGACTGATATATAAATCTAAAATAGTATAAGAGCTTATTTATTACACTACTCGCTATTGATATTCACGCATCAAACCGAATAATTCTGAATGTGAGGGAGTGTATAGTGAAAAGCACTTGAATATTACATATTCTGAGCATATATATATATATATATATATATATATATATATATATATATATATATATATATATATATATAATATTATAAACGTATCAATAATTTAAAATTGCAACTTAATGTACAAAAAAAGATATACTAAATCACCATAAGAAAATATAATATTTGTAAATTTGGATCAAACTACATAAACTATCCACAAAATCATCAAAGTAACATCCAAAAAATTATTAAAACTTTGGGAGAAATCTAATGAGCCAAATATAAAATGGGCTTTTTAAATTTGCAAAAAAAGAAGGAAAATCGTTTCAAACGATAAAAACCAAGAATTTTACAAAATTTCAATGATTTTAGAGCAATTTAAATTGTTTAAATCATTTCATACTACCCATAACCGATTCTACCAACGATTTAACTCGAAATGTTGATCTAAAAATATAGAATCTATAATTTTTACTATTTAAATCATGATTTTAACGACAATGAATATTATTATACTAATTAACTACTAGAAAATTAGAAGATGAGAGTAATTACCTTATCATCTATAAACTTGGACAAGAAACGAGCCAAGGCTCTTTTGTGAGGATCAGAAGGTAAGATTGGATTTTGTTTCCAAATCTCATCAATATATTCAAGGATCACAAGTGACTCGGATATGGGTTTATCATTATGGACTAATACTGGGACTTTTTTATAAATAGGATTGTATTTGATTAGTGTATCACTAAAATTTCCCTTTTTTTCTTCAACAAATTTGTATTCAACTCCCTTCAATTTTAGAGCTATGTCCACCCTTACTACAATTGGACTTCCCACCATTCCAAAAAGCTTTACCTCTTCTTCCTGATTTGATGCCATCTTTGTTAGAGTTTAAATTTCTTACTCAAATAGCTGTGTTTGACTTATTGATTCACTCCTAATATCTATTTCTATATATGGAGCTAGAATTCTTCTTTTTTCTCAAGAAAATTATTGCAATATTTGATGGATATAATTCTGACTACATGAATGCCAATAATAACGACGTAAGTGATTACGTACGTATATTGCCGGTAAGCAAAGAATATATGGCCACCGCTTAGGGGACCGAGTGGTCCACTGTGGATCAATATTCAAAATTATTAGAAATTCTAACAACTGTTGGCAATATTTATTAATAATATAAAATTATAATTTTTTTTTATTTATATGGATAAAAAAAAGTAATTATTAAAGTCATTTTAATATGAGTTACATCTTTATTGGATGTTGATTTAATAAAAATCAATATTAATTAAACTATTAGGTTAATTTGTAAAAATAAAAATGACTATTAAAGTAGTATTTTTGGACAATAACATATATCATTGATAAAATTTTAAATTTTTTTTAAATACAGGTCCACGATGGACTACTTATCAAACTTGTCCATATATTAAAACGACTTAATATAACATTTGATCTCTTATATTTATTTTAGATTTAAATTAGTCTTATGTTTTAAAAGTTTCAATTTGTCCCTTATGTTTCCGCTGCTTGTATAAGTTGATCTTTTCTGTCAGTTTTAATATTTTCACCATTTCAATTAGACACATATCCAAGAGTCCAGGTGTCCACGTGTCTATCCACGTATGCAAACCGTCTGCCACATGTAACAAAACTGACATAAAAAACCAAATTGAAATCTAAAATTGACGAGCATAAATTAGTAAACTTGATACTAATAAATTTTAGAGTTAAATATATTTTAAGTCCCTACATTTGGACAGACTTTTAAAAATAGTCCCTAGATTTTTTATATTATATTTTTAGTCCTCCACATTTTTGTTGTTTCCAAGATTGGTCCATAATAAGAAATTTTGGTCGATTGAACAGACGGAAAATGCCACATAGATGCCAGAGACTTATTTAATGCTTACTCTTTGTACGTCCACGTCATTGGATAAGTCTGTGTGGCATCTATGTGGCTTTTTATGTGTGTCCAATCAACCAAAATTTTACAGTATGGATCAATGTTGGAAACAGAAAAAACGTGGAGGACTAAAAATATAATAAAACAAATGTAGGGATTATTGTTAAAAGTCTGCCAAAATGTAGAGACTAAAAATATATTTAATCCATTTTAGTAGTAGATTCTTATTTCCATTTTGTTCATATTTTCATGCATATATTCTTATTAGAGTAAAATTGAATTTTATGTTAGACCAAAATGAGTTTTGAAACAAATGATCTATGTGATGTTTTAATGATGTTAATGTATAAGAAGACAATTGGTAGTAATACTAATATATGTTAAGTATATATGCAGGAAATAATCTATACATGAAGAACATATTTAAGGTGCTGAGAAATCAACTTTTATTGTGAAGAGTCAACTCTAGAGTTATCTGGTTGAGAAGACTAGCATGCTTCTGAATTAGAAGTCAAATGAAGTAAAGTTCTGAACAAGAGAGAATCAAAAACGACATCTTTATGATCAACTCTGAAGCGAGATAAATCCATCATTGTGGATATTAGACTACGCTATAAAAACTGGATCTGAAGCCTAAAGATTTGAAGTGACATGTTTGTCCTCTTGTTAAGAACATCAACATCGTTGATCTTCTCAGGGGCAATTTGGCTCTGCTACATTATATGCTGGACGAAGCATGCTCACAGTCAACAATGTTGAAGAAAGACCATTTCCAAAAAAGATCAACGGATAATCCCATCTAGTGCAAAGAATTGGAAATTACTTATTGAGTGTGTACGACAAAGTAACTAAGCTATTTAGCTTTTCAACGAATAGATTGCATACGACAAAATCTTCATCAACGGCTTTATTCAAATTTTTTGTATATTTGGGACTCTTAGTAACTTGAAGACTTGCAAGCTAACACTACAATTATTCAACTGCCAAGTTCACAGACATTTGTATATGTGAATATTGTACAAAACACTTATATAGATTTCTTACAAACTTGATTCTTAAAGAAAATCTAAATAGTGTACATCTGCACTTGTAAAGCTAAAAACTTCAAGAGTCTCAAGTGTACCTTATCCAACAATTGATTGTTGTTGTACTCTGATTGTAAAGTCTTTAGATATGGCAACTAAAAATCTCTTAGTCAATAGCACCACGAGCAAAGGGAAGTCTTGGTCAGTAGTACCTTGAGCAAGGAAATCTTAGGTGTCTGAGCCGATGCCACGTATTAGAGTATTACAACCAAGTTTAAAGTAACTAGAAATCCAACAAAACTTCAAAAACATAAAATCACATGAGAGATCGAATAATTCTCCAAGATGCTATGAATGCACCTGTAATGTCGACAAGGCCAATCTCTTCTCCACCAAAGAATTTGTCCTTAAGTTCATTCTCAAGAATTTGAAAAGAAGCTTGCATTTCCTCAATATACTTCTCACGCTCTTTCTCATCAAGAGTAAATGCAACTTTTTGTACGGCACTAAAACTCTGGTAACAAATTAAAGATCATTAAGTTTTTATCTCAAGTCTATATATTTTTACAAAACTCGCTTGTAAAATGGGTACGTCACTCGTTATATATACTCTTATGATTCCGTTCTTCCTTAGTTTTAAATAAAAATTGATTTTTTTTACATTAAGGCTCCGTTTGGATTAGCTTATTTTTGAGCTTATGCAAACAGCTTATGCAATTTTTATGTATTATTATAAATTTGTCAAGGTAGTTTATGATAAAATAGCGTATAAAAATACAATTTTTACTAGTTTGAACTTATAAAATAGCATAAAACCTAATTTATATTGCATAAGCTGTTTGCATAAACTCAAAAATAAGCTAATCCAAACAGGGCCTAAATCCTATCGCGAAGAACATATATGGTTCGGCGTGTGGAAATAAATTATTAGTCGTTCAAAATGATAAACTATGGTATCATATTAGTTTTTTATATAGAGCGTATATATTATGATTATTAAAAGATCAATTTTGTAAGAATACATTAGATCCAATATATGAACCTAACATGATATCAAAATTTATTGATCGAACTACAATCACTATTAATTTGTATATATTCATGCATCAAGTTCAATAATGTTGAAATTTAAGTCAGTTTACAAAGAAATGCACATTTCATCTTATAAATCGATTTCGTAAAATGGAGTTAGATTTTTAATAAGGATCAAACAAAAAGAAAAATAAAAAAGGGAGTAAATATTACCTCATCTATGTACTTCGACCAAAAACGAGCCAAAGCTTTTTTGTAAGGATCAGAAGGCAAGATTGAATTTGGTGTCCATGACTCATCAATATACTCAAGAATTACTAGTGACTCGGATATGGGCTTCTCATTATGAACTAATACAGGAACTTTTTTATAAACTGGGTTATATTTGATTAATGTATCACTAAAACTCTTCCACTTTTCTTCCACAAATTTGTATTGAACTCCCTTCAAATTTAGAGCAATCTCCACCCTTGTTACAAATGGACTTCCCACTATTCCAAAAAGCTTCACCTCTTCTTGATTTGATGTCATTTTAATTATCGCTTCAATTATTAATTTGCTCAAACAATTGTGTTTATGGCTTTGATTCATTCATAATATCTTTCTTATATATAGAGCTATAGGATTTTTCTTGGTTACAATTTGAGCCAGGAATTTTATTCCACAAAAAACAGAAGTAGACTAGAAAAGTCTATTAAGTATTAAATTATTGTAAGAGTTGAAAGTAATATAAGGTGACCCGTGGTCCCCCCTTTTTCTTTTACCAAATTATCATGTGGACCATTCTGTATTACATTTTTAGTTGCTTAATTAATGGTCGGCCCCTTAAAAATATTTTTCGTTTTATATTGATGTAATAAAAAAATTCCATTTTAGTTCTTTAAAGATATCAATGTTTGTTATATTCCATTAATTTATGAAGCACAAATATATTAGGGGAACGAACATTGAAACCCAAAATTTCAAAACAAATTCATGAAAAATAATTTCCGTTAAATTGTTGTAAGAGTTGAAATTGATATAAGGTGGTCCCCCCTTTTTCTTTTACCAAAATATTATGTGCACCCTTGTGGAGTACATTATTTCATTTGACCAAATGAGTCTAGGACTTAATGCAGTTTTCATGTTGTTTTAAATCCAAATCGTTGGTTGTAAATTTTATGGTCCAAATTAACACAATTATAATAAAATTCTTAAAACAATTATGGTTGTACAATTTTGATTGAATGGCTATGATGAAACAGCGTTAAAATTGTGTCTTTGTTTACAGCGGTATATGTTTGTTTTAGTTTTAAAAAAATAAATTTTTTCTTTGTATTTTTGAAAATAGATTTTGTAAAACCGTTTTTTAAAATATTATAAGTTTATTTATAGTCATTTTTTCTTAATTGAAGCACTAATTTTAACATCATATAACATAGACATACATTATTGAAGAATAAAACATAGTCAAAATCACAATTTTTTGAAAAAGTGGTATTTTAAAAATGATTTTTATAAAAATCTATTTGAAATAGCTTCAAATTAAGTGGATTTTTTTGAAATTTTGATATCCAAAATTATTTTTTTTCAATAAAATGATCAAATGTCTAAAATGACATTTTAAGAAGAACTATTCAAATCAAATTTTTATTTGAAGCTTTTATACAAAATTTCTTTGTAAATTTTTTTACACAATATTATATAACACTACAAAATCTATTTTTTTTAAAAAAATCAAAACAAACGGGCCCTAAATCCAGTTCCGACCAAATGCATCTAAGGTTATTACTAAAAATTCAAAATCGTTTGATACATTTTATGAACACTTCAAATGAACGTACAAAAAACTTTTTGAAAAAACCGTCGAATTTCAATAGTCTAAAATACATAACTATATTTTTTGAATTTTTATAAAAATTTGTGAAGTTGATCTACTCAATGAGATCTTTGAATTCAACGGTTGGATCGAAGAAATATAATGTCGATATTGAGTTATTAAGCGGAGTAAGTCAATGGAAGACTTACTTCTGGAGTCAACAGATCCCTGCTCATAAAATAATAATATATATAACAAGTAATAAGCGGATCTTTCAATGGGAAATTAAATCCAAAAAAAAAAAAAAACACATTCAGACAACTAAGAAAACAGGCATTCATGATCGGTAAAAGAAACAATCATTTGAATGAGAAAAGTATTCTCCTATATATGTTTATGGATATAAGTTTTCCACGTTACTTTCAAAAAAAAAAAAAAGTTTCCCACGTTGTTGACATGTGTTGGAACATAAGCCACATTTTGAATAGTTGGATTATGTGTTTGAAGTGCATAATAAGATAAGATAAAAAATATAGTGGAATAAAGAAATAGATCAAAATAAATAAGATAATGACATGATAAATATTTATCTTATCATGTGTTTTAAATTGTACCTACTTGGTAGTTGGTAGTAACATGATAAGAAATATATTATATCCAAATTGCATGCAAAATTATCATTGTGAAATAATTAAAATTTATTTTCATGGGAATAAGGATTTTCTTTAATTATCAAAATAGTATAAATGATAACAAAATCCTAGAATTTTTTTCAATATCTAAAAAAAAATCCTAGCATTTTTTTAAACAAGGACAAATCCTAGGTTACATATATCTTATTTGACATGAATGAAATTTCAAACAAAAACAACTAAATGACAAAGTAGTAGTTCATACAATTCACCTTCAATTCCCAATTATGTGATCCTTTTAATAATATATCCTTTAAACTTAATCTATTTTGAAGCAAAAAGACTTTCATAACGAGCTTTGAAATAGGCCAATTGTGCTTCTCTATTAGGTAGTTTTTCCTTGACAACTTGGTGATTGGTGAAGTCTTGACTCCATTTGTAAAGCTTTGGAAATTTCTCATTAGTGAGCAACTCCAATCCTATTACTTCTTGCATAATAGGGACCCAAAAAGCTATGAAGACACCTGTAATATCAACAAGGCCAATCTCTTCTCCACCAAAAAATTTGTCCTTAAGCTCATCCTCAAGAAATTGAAAAGCCACTTCTAATTCCTTAAAACCCTCCTCTCGTTCTTTCTCATCAAGAGAAAAAGCAAATTTTCTTGCAGCATTCAAACACTAGTGCAACAAATTAAGGTAAGAATAAGTAATTTTTTATATCCGGTCAAATTACATAATCAACTTATAAGATAAGAAGTGTCACTATTAAAAAAAATTAGACTCTATTTTTTATTCTAAATGGAAATTGGATTTTTTTTCTAATACACCTCCTCACGCAATACACTATATTTGACCTATATCATAAATATTACAAAACTGATTTTATAAGATGAATTAGCCTAATATGAAAATCTCATGTAGACCGACCACACTATTTATATTCACACGTCAAGTCCAATAATTTATATCAGTAGTGTGTGACCAAAGTTTATTGGATAAAACTCAACTCCAAAATATATAAGATTACATATAAGGTCTAAAAAGTATTTTTAAAGAGATGTATCTTTTATATTATTAGTCGATTTTATAAAGATGAGAGGTATCATGCTAATTAACTACTAGAAAAATAGAAGAGGGGAGTAATTACCTTATCATCTATAAACTTGGACCAAAAACGGGCCAAGGCTCTTTTGTAAGGATCCGAAGGCAAGATTGGATTTTGTTTCCAAGCATCATCAATGTACTCAAGGATCACAAGTGACTCAGATATGGGTTTATCATTATGAACTAATACAGGAACTTTCTTATAAATAGGGTTATACTTGATTAGTGCATCACTAAAATTTCCCAACTTTTCTTCCTCATATTTGTATTCAACTCCCTTCAAATTTAGAGCTATGTCCACCCTTGTTACAAATGGACTTCCCACTATTCCATAAAGCTTCACCTCTTCCTGATTTGATGCCATTTTAATTATCACTTCAATTCTTAATTTTCTCAAACAACTGTTTTTGGCTTATTGATTCGTTCCTAATAACTACTTCTATATATAGAGCCAGGATTCTTCAACTAGAAAATCTGTTAAATACTTAAAATATTGCAAGAGTTGAAATATATGTGAAGTGGTCCCGTGTATTATTCAATTGCATTTGACCAAATACATGTAATATTTACATTATTACTTTTAAGTTCCTTATTATAAGTAGTTTTTGCAATTTTTAAATATTCTAAAATGGAGTATTAATTTACAATTTATACAATATAATTCATGTATACATTATCTTTATTGTATAGATAGATTCTTTACACTATCAAATAATCATAATCATCGAATCATTAAAAATGTTTTACTTTTGTAAAATCATACTCTGTCCCAAAATAAATGACATGTTTGACTACTGACACATTTGCCAATACACAACTTTAATCGTTAATATATCTAATTATCTATTATTAAAAATTATAAAAATGGTATATTTTAAAAGTACTCGTCGAGACAAATCAAACATCTCATATGCTAACATTTGCATGTATATATTAATAGAAAAATAAGGTCAAAGCAGATAAATAAATAGTACACTAAGTCAAAAAAATGTCATTTAAAATGGGACGGAGGGAGTATTTATGAATGGTTATAGTGTATCCAAGTTAAACTTTTTAATTTATTATGCATTTTAGGGGTTTTCTCTGGGGTTTAGCGAATCAATATTAGTGTATTGGTGTATGGGTGGTTTGGGGTGTTTGATTTGGTGTTGGTAATTGTGTTATATCACGTTACCTTTTGTTTGTACGTTTCCACGACAATTCCTTTCACTTCTTGTGGAGGAGTTGTCTTTTAATAAAATTTAGCCGATTCAAAAAAAAAAATTATGAATATTAAATATCTATCCAGTTTAATTTAGCTCAATTGTGAATATTATTTAATATTTTAAAGAAGCGTTCATAGGAGTATTTACACTACTTGGGACAAGTAAACGTTGCATTGGTCAAGGATCTGAAAAATCAGCATATATAGCTTTTCTACCAAGAAATGAGGTAAGGGATTACGTAAGCATTGTGGATGGAGAGAATTTTTCAAAAATAAAAAATATCCAAAGTGCCATTATAGACCGTGACAAAATGCACACTAAATTAACATTTTTAAAAGGTTCAAGACTTCAAGTAATTAAAGGAGCTATTGATGTGCTCAAGATTGTCAGAATCGGACCGGATCGGCCGGTCGGACCAATCGAATCGGGAATCAGACCTGTATTCGGTCCGAGTCAGCCGCAAAATCGGTCTGCGCATGAACCGGTCATTGAACCGGAAAACCGAACGAAAACCGGTAAAAACCGCAAAAAACCGGCGGTTCAAAACCTGAACCGGTTTAAAAAAGAAACTTATTTTTTTTAATTGAAAAAATTAAAAAAAATCCACAAATTAAGTGGGGTCAATCTCATACCACTATAAGTCACATTAAATGACGACTAATCAAGTGGGAGGCTTCAAATACACTAAGAAACATCCTAACAAAGGCTTATTTATAACCAAGTGAGAGACTTCAAGTTTGAGATTTCTCCAATGTGGGACTTCAAAGAGTAGTTCATATACAAAGACACTCTATTTTTATTTACAAAACACATTTAACTTTATTTTTTATTAATAATTTGTAATGAATATTATTTAAAGAAGGCCTATTTATTTTATTTTATAAAACATACTTAAATTTATATTTGTTGTAAATTACCAACAAATTTAAAATAAATATAAAGAAAAAAGCAACCAACTTTCTCAATAACTATTTTTCTAAATTTAAATTATACAATTATAAGCTTTTAAATGAACTTCAATTTTTAATAGTGTAAAATTACATATATTGTCTAACTTTTAGTTTTTTATTATTATTATTATTATTATTATTATTATTATTATTATTATTATTATTAAATATTATTTAAAATATAAAAATTATATATTTAATTAAAAACGGTCCGACCTCGGTCCGACCATTGAACCTTGAACCGATAAGCTCACTGGTTCGATGACCGGTCCGGTTCTGAACCTTGGATGTGCTCAACTAATTAATGAGTTTTTCAACTCCAAAGACTTGGTCTAGTGGTAAAATGACTGGTCTTGAATTCGAGAGCTCCCGGGTTCGAGCCCCGTTAGTGTCTTTGGAGTGAGGTAAATGTAATTACATTTGTAAGTGCACATTGACCCCTAAGGTCTTCCCTGCCTTGGACTGGGGCACCATCCTCTCACCCTAAATTTTTCTTTATAAAAAAAAAATTAATGATTTTTTCTAAAATAAATTAATTAGAAAATTTTACTTTAGTTTGATTTTTAGTGGGAACAGTTCTTAATTAGAATTTACTTACTCTAGTTTGATTTGTAACTAAATTTTGAATTACCAAAGTTCCTTTCTCTAGGCACCATAATTTTAAAAGTTATGCTAAACGGTGCACTATTTAGCATTTTTTTAATTTTTTAAAACAAAAAATAAATAAATAATTCAATTTCTTTTCATTTGAGATGGATTAAAATCATTTTCTTAGAACAACTTTGAACCTAAATTATGCAACATCCTCCTAACTCATATTTTAGTTCAAAACTTTGTATCTATCTCTAATTATTTAGTTGATTGATAAAATATGAATAAAATATGTATAAAGTAGTCCTGTTTATAAAGTCTAATTGCACCAATTAATTGAATAACCAACTATTTTGGACCGGCCAAAGACCCAATCAACCAAACACCCAATTAAGTAAAGAGGTGAATTGACTCGAATACATATTACTCATGGCGGACACCATGGAAACAGTTATGGACGTAACTCCATTAATTATATATGTTTACTCTCAATGTACACAAAAGATTTTTAAATACTACTTCGGTTTCATATACTATAAAATTTATTTTTTACATTTATTGATTAATGTATCCAATCTATAATATTAACTAGATACATCATTTTATCAATTAATCTGACTAATCAATTTTTATTTACATATATGAGACTGAATTAGCCGATCATATTAGGCATTTAAAAGACTAGATTTAAATCAAACAATAAATCTATGATAAACTGCATGTCATATTTATATTTTAAATTTTTTGACTGACAAACTTAATTTTTGCAAAGTCTCAAGACACAAGCTCTTTCCCCATCCTATAAATTACTGATAAACTATATATGTTTTATTTAATTTTCCTTTATTGTTACTTTATCCTTTGACTCCTATTCGACTATAAAATGGACATTCACATCTCACGCTATACTTTTTAGTTGTTCTTATGCAAAGTTAAGAATACTTATTAGTTAGATTACTTTTTTTGGCTCTATAAAACAAATACATTCAATTATAATTTCACATTACATCTTCAAATTAAGCTCCAAACTTTGATATTGCAGTAAAATGCAGACAATATAGCGGTCGATATAATCTAACTTGTGGTTTATATATCGTTGTAGAGACTTTTAAAACCGTTATATTGTAGACCGTAATTTAGGACTATGATTCATGTATTAGTTGCCAAAGTCAAGAGAGTGTTGCAAGGCTGTGGTGCTATAGCTACAAATCAGGAAGATGTGAAACTTTTGGGAGCAACAGGAAGCCCATTTGTGTGCAGAGTAAGGATTGCTCTAAAGTTTAAGGAAATTGAATACAAATATGTTGAAGAAAATTTGGGCAATAAAAGTGATGAACTCATCAAGTATAACCCAGTTTATAAAAAGGTTCCAGTTTTTGTTCATAATGATAAGCCCATATCAGAATCACTTGTCATTCTTGAGTACATTGATGAGATTTGGAAACAAAATCCAATCTTGTCTAATGATCCTTATCAAAGATCCTTGGCTCGTTTCTGGTCCAAGTTCATAGATGATAAGGTAACTTCATTTATTTGTCATTTTCAAATTTTAAGATTTTATTATTAACTAGTTTTTGTCAATATTAAAAATATCACATCAATAACTTTAGATTTACATTCGTTTAAACTAGAATGAGTATATTAACATAACAGATTAGTTTGGTTCGGTTTTATAAGAAAAAAATTGAACTAGTTGAAATTGATTGGTTCAGGTTCGTTCGGATTTAAGCAAACATTCTTATAAAATCTGAATTAGGTTGGTTCGGATTGGCTACGATAAAGTTGTGAGCAATGCAAAAATTTTTAATAAGACATACGGATTACATTTCCATGGCATGATGACTATTTAAGTTATGTTTGCTTTACAAATTGAACGAAAGCTTATTTTTGAGAAATGCTAAACAATGCACCAATGGCACTAGCTAAGTATATAAACATTTATATGAGTTCAATTGATAATAAATTCAATGGTCCTATTTGTTATTTGATCAGATTGTGGCAACTTCATTTAAATCGGTTTTTACGGTTGATAAGAAAGAGCGCGAGAAGAATATTGAAGAATCAACTGAGGCACTTCAGTTTCTTGAGAATGAGCTGAAGGACAAGTTCTTTGGAGGAGAAGAGATTGGTATTGTGGATATTGCTGCTGTCTTCATTGCTTATTGGATCCCTTTGATTCAAGGCATTGCAGGGTTGCAATTGTTCACTGATAAAAAGTTTCCGAAGCTTTACAATTGGAGTCAAGAATTTCTCAACCATCCTGTTGTGAAGGAGAATTTGCCTCCTAGAGACCCTCTTTTTGCCTTTTTTAAAGCTCGCTACGATGGCCTTCTTGCTGCTTCAAAATAGATCAATGTACTGCTATAAATTATTGTGACCTATGAATTACAGACTTCGACATAGACACCTGACATGACAGACACAGACATATTGATACCGCTAATGTAGAGAAGCATATGACACCAACAACACCACTACATGTATATTAAATATCTAAGTTTATAATTAAATAAAATATTAATATTATTTATTAAATATCTAAGTTTATATTCAAAATATATATTATACAACTAGACCGAACAATTTATTTCATTAAAAACAATTTAAAACAAGATACGTTAATATTTGACATTTATTTATCTATCTACTATCAGAAAAACTAACACTGTTGTAATTAAATTTAATGTCTTTAACCCCTCAGTTATCAATATTGTTTCAACACATCTTACACATCTTTAATCCCTCAATTATCAATATTGTTTCAACACATTTTTAACCCTGGATAACTTGTTTAAGTTGTCTATCAGGTGTTGTTTGTGTTGTCCGGCACGTATCGTAAGAGTGTCATGCGAATGTCAGACACCAACACATGTTGGACATCTCGATACACCTTATTCTAGAGATAGGGATGACAATGTGAAGAGTATAAGTAAGGTTACTATAGTACTCATTCTCATACCGGCAGTAAAAAAAAATAGTTGTATAAAATAATCATAGTCGAACTCATACTTGTGTGGGTAACAACTTTTTCTCTCTGTTTGTATTGTTTTGGTACATAAGTATTGAGAATGAGTATTCAGGATACAATGAAAAACCTTGAACATCGGATACGACATTTATTGATACTATAAATAATTTGACAAAGTAAAATAATTAAATATAACCACAAATACATGTGTCTCACATTACACATTGAACATGTTTTCAATTTGAAGTATCAGTGTCCCATAGTATATATGATAGTTGTTAAGAAGTCCGACATTGTTTGCGAAATTGCCTGAATGTGTGTTTATAAGTGAAAGCAATCATCACCTTACAAAGCGATTTTGTAAGGTTGAGTTAGACATAACTCTCAATTTTATAATGGTATCATAGCCTCTCCACGAACCGTTGGACTGTCTACTATGAGATTTCAGCTATCAACCACCCACCGTTTATATCCATACATCAAGCCCAATAGTGTTATGATGTGTTAAGAAGTCTCATATCGATTGCGAGATGAACTAAATATGCATGTGTTTATAAGTGAGATCTCAACTCTCAATTCTAAGATGGTATCAAAGCTTCTCCACAATCTAAAAACCTATGGGTTATGGGTCCACCACGCTTCTTATGTGGGACTTCTTAATACTTCTTCTCAAGCACATATTTTATTTAGATAAACTTAGACATATCTAAGTTTACATTTTAGTAATATCTTATGTGGGACCAAAATTCCAAAATAAAACAAAATTGGGATGGAAAACCGATTTTTAAAATATAAGACTAATTTGTCCCGTAAACTTAGTTCAGTTGGCAGGAACATTGCATTATATATGCAAGTGAACGAAGTTCAAACTCCGATCATCCCACTTATCCACCTCATGGATGAAATTTTTAGTCATTGGAGTGATTGGACTACTTGACAAAAAAATAGAAACTAAAAATATAATAAAACTTCATTTTTTTTAAGCCTAAAAATTAAGAGATTTAAGCCTTATTATATGGTGCAATCCGAATAACCTTAACCGAACCAATCGTTAGTTGGTTTAGTGGTAATTGACGCTGAACTTGATAGGAAGGACCACGGTTCGATCCCCGCAACTGCGATCGGGAGGGGGCTGAAACCACTTGATGCCAGAACTAACCCCCGAACCAGATTAAACTGATGGTAAAAACCTAAAAAAAATAACCTTAATCAACAAAACAAAAAGTTTCATTATTTTATTGTAAAAAAAAATTGTTCTTTTATGCCTTTTATTTTATGAATTGTATACTTTTCTTGTACCAAAATACCACTCATATCATATCTCATTAATGCAATTTTACTATATTCTTACATTATCATTGGTATTTGAGTATAAATTGAACTCATATTTCACGTTATACTTTATTTTTGTTTCTTTTGGAAAGATTAGAATACTTGTCCTTTAAATTATTCTTCAAAAACTAAACTTAACACTAAAATTACACCTCTTGAATCTATAAAACAAAGACATTCAATTATGATTTTAAATTGCAGTTGCAATTCAAACTTTTATATTGCAATCGTGGTTTAAATTAAATATTGTTGCAGAGACTTCTAAAACCGCATTTAGAATAAAATGTGGACAAATATATTTACACCGCGATTTAGAACTATGATTCATATGTTAGTTGCCAAAGTTAAGAGAGTGTTACAAGGCTGGGGTGCTATTGCTGCATCTGAGGAAGAGGTGAAGCTTTATGGTTCTGTGGGAAGCCCATTTGTAATAAGAGTTCAAATTGCCCTGAAATTGAAGGGTATTGAATACAAATATATGGAAGAAAAATTGGGTAATTTGAGTGAAACACTTCTAAAATACAATCCAGTTTACAGGATGGTTCCTGTTTTTGTTCATAATGGGAAGCCTATCTCCGAATCTCGTGTGATTCTTGAGTATATTGATGAAACTTGGAAGCAAAATCCTATCTTGCCTAATGATCCTTATCAAAGAGCATTATCTCGATTTTGGTCTAAGTTCATCGATGACAAGGTAAGTAATTAGATTGAAGAAGTGTCTGGTGCGTGATACATTTCAGTATTTGTCACCAGTACAACACTGACACATGCAATTACATTCAATTATTTCAATTTATTACTGATGCTGCGTCAGTATCACAACCGATGTTAATAGTGATTGAACAAGTTCATTCATTCATTAACCATTTTCTAACATATATTACTCTAATTTGTGAATCAGTGTGTTGCTGCTGCATGGAAATCTGTTTTTATGCCGAATGAGAAAGAACGTTCTCAAGCTAGTAAAGAATTATTGGAGGCTTTGCAGTTTCTTGAGAATGAGTTGAAAGACAAGTTCTTTGGAGGACAAGTGATTGGTTTTGTGGATATTGCTGCTCTCTTCATCCCTTTATTCCAAGAAGTAGCTGAGTTTCAGTTGTTCACTAGTGACAAATTTCCTAAGCTATACAAATGGAGCCAAGAATTTTACAACCATCCAATAGTAAAGGAAATTATGCCTTCAAAAGATCAACAATTTGCTTATTTCAAAGCTCGTGCCGAAAGCCTTGCTGCTCCATCAAAATAGATTCATAGTGTGTGAGTTTGTGAACTTCTAAGTTCATTTCAAATGTAATATAATGTATGTTTGTACAATGTATAATTTCTCATGTGTGATAAAGATCATGTAATATTGTATTCGGTTTCGTCATTCAATTAATGAAAGAATTGTTGCATCTTTTAAGAGTTTTCGAGTTTAACTCTTGTGGATGGGAATTAATTGTGATATGGAGAGGAGACCCTACTTAAGGTAGTTAGTCAGATTCTTCAACGAAAATTAGTCATCGAAAAAACTGGTGGATACTTCACACCAATAACATAATTATCAGAAAACACATTGCAGCTACTTCAAGTTTAATTCTAAAACCATAGTTAGGATAAAAAGACACCCTTTTTCTTTATTAATTGAAATATGAAAAAATACACCAACATAAAACTCATATTACAAGACATTATTTTGAAATGAAATCCTAACAACAAAAACTCAATGACAGATAACAGTTCATAAACTTAAAATTCCGAGTCGCAGTACGTACTTTATATCAGTACATGGATCTATTGTGAAGCAGCAAGAAGGCCATCGTAGCGAGCTTTAAAAAAGGTGAAAAGAGGGTCTCTAGGAGGCAGATTCTCCTTCACAACAGGATGGTTGAGAAATTCTTGACTCCAATTGTAAAGCTTTGGAAACTTTTCATCAGTGAACAATTTCAAGTCTGTTATGTCTTGAATCAAAGGGATCCAAAAAGCAATGAAGACAGCAGGCAGCAGCAATATCAACAGGGGCGGACCTGTTCAAGGCATGGTGTGGCTATAGCCACACCAGCCTAGCCCCATTTTTTTAAAAAAATAAAAATAAATATTTTATAAATAATTTTAAGTAATTTTGTACACATATTTATATAAATATTAATGTAAATATTAGTTTATAGTTTATTATTGATGATTGTAAGTCTCTCATACACTTATTAATTTAAACACTCGTGCAAATATTAATTCATAGTCTATTATTAATAATTTAAAGTCATTCACTATACATAAAATATTATTTTAAGTTATAAGATGCATTTGATCTGCTAAAAAATAAGGGACTAGACAAGACAACTTCAGTTGTCCTGTGTTTGATTTCAAAATTGTTCCCGGGACTGGACAAACTAAGCGTCAAAAAAAGTAGAAAACTAATTGAGTGTGTCATATTGGGTAAAATTACCGATTGAACTAACAATGACAAAAAAATATGTTTAATTAATATTTAATTTTTTGAAGTAAGATAATACAGACAAATTGGAATAAAAATTAATAAGTTATAAGCTAAGTATAATTTTGGGTTCTATATATTTTGCAAACTATTAAAAACTGAATTGCAAACTCAAAATTGAAAAACTAAAAAGGTCTCAAAATTTACTTTCATTTGCATAGTTCACCGAATTGTTCATAGATGAAATTTTAATCATATTACAAAAACTGCTATTAAGAAAATCCAAAGTATAGTTATGTTGAGTGTACCACTTCGATTAATCGGTTAACTGAACCATAAATACAGTTCGGTTCGATTAAGCTATATACTATAACAGTTTGATACAGTTTTTTTCAAACTATTGTTATGGTTTAGTTCGATTCTTTGACCGAACTCTGGTTAATCTGGATTAAGGTTTAATTAGGACAAGTTTTACGTATCAAAAGTCAGATTACAGAAACAGTTATATATCTCTGCAAGTTTACTGTCCACTAAACAGAAGGTGATTGCAATCATGCAAAACATGAGCTGTGACTTTTATTTTTGACAAACATGAGCTGTAACTTCTTAAATCTTATTTTGAACTTTTTGACAAGGGAAAAGTAGGAATTTTAAGGGGTAGAAAAATAAATGACACAGTTAACTCCACATTGTAGTATTCACTCATGAGAAAGTCTTGGTTGGGCACAACACCAACACCTCACATTTAGGCACACACTCATAAATAAATAAAATTAAAAGAAAAATAAAATGATCAAATCAATCAACATCACTTTAATTATTTTTTCTTTAATTTTTTACATATAATGTGAGTGTGCCTAAGAGGAAATTATTTGGGTTTGTGCCCATATTAGAATTTCCCTCCACTCATAGTAGGAGTTTCCAATAACTCTTATGTTCATTGTAAGGTTTGCTACCTTACCAATATTACATTGGTCCGAATCGAACTGGATTGGGAGGTAAATACTCACCGAAGGTGGTCAGCCAGATTCTTAGGCAAATATTGGTCAACGGAAAAACCGATGGATACTTCACACCAATAACATAATTATCGAAAAACAGTTTGCAGCTACATCAAGTTTCTAAAACCATAAGTTAGGATAGAAAGACACCCTTTTCTTTTTTAATTGAAATATGAAAAAATACAACAACATAAGTAGATTTCACATGCAGAAATCTCATATTACAAGACATTATTTTGAAATGAAATCCTAACAACAAAAACTCAATGCAAATAACAGTTCATAAACTTAAAATTCTGAGCCTCAGTAGTACTTTATATGAGTACATTGATCTATTTTGAAGCAGCAACAAGGCCATCGTAGCGACCTTTAAAAAAGGCAAAAAGAGGGTCTCTTGGAGGCAGACTCTCCTTCACAACTGGATGGTTAAGAAAATCTTGACTCCAATTGTAAAGCTTTGGAAACTTTTCATCAGTGAACAATTTCAAGTCAGTAATGTCTTGAACCAAAGGGATCCAAAAAGCAATGAAGACAGCAGCAATATCCACAAAGTTAATCTCTTCTCCTCCAAAGAACTTTCCCTTCAGCTCATTCTCAAGAATCTTTAGAGCCTCAGTTGATTCTTCGATATGCTTCGCGCGCTCTGTCTCATCAATTGTGAAAACAGATTTAAATGAAGCACCCACAATCTGATCACAAATAAGAGCATATAATTTATTAGTACTCATATTGATAAGGTTTTATAATATTAACAAAATCTAGTTATAAAAAATCATAAAATTTGACCAATCGTTAGTTAGTCCAGCAGTGATTGGCGCTGGACTTGATAGAAAGGTCCATGGTCCATGCAACCACTCGATGTCAGAACTGACACCCAAATCAGATTAAGCGGTCCAGTGAGAGCCGAATACGGGTGATGAAAACCAAAAAAATATAAAAAATATCATAAAATTTGAAAAATGAAGTTACCTTATCATCTATGAACTTGGACCAGAAACGAGCCAAGGATCTTTGATAAGGATCAGAAGACAAGATTGGATTTTGTTTCCAAATCTCATCAATGTACTCAAGAATCACAAGTGATTCTGATATGGGCTTATCATTATGAACAAAAACTGGAACCTTTTTATAAACTGGGTTATATTTGATGAGTTCATCACTTTTATTACCCAAATTTTCTTCAACATATTTGTATTCAATTTCCTTAAACTTTAGAGCAATCCTTACTCTGCACACAAATGGGCTTCCTGTTGCTCCCAAAAGTTTCACATCTTCCTGATTTGTAGCCATTGCAACACTTCACAAAATTTCTGAGTTTAACAATAAACAATTGTATTAATGGAATTTGTTTTGGTGAGTTAGTTCTAAGGTCTTGTGGCCTTTTATAGAGTTTAGACTTTGGAATGTTATTTTAGCATTAATTTTGAATCAATACGCGTTGGTTGTTTATTGTTGACTGGTGGTGTATGAAAGGTAAAGAAAAAAGAGGCATTGAGATATTTCTGTACACACACATGAGATGAGGATATTCCGGATACGAGCTAGAGAGAGAGAGAGAGAGAGAGTTAATGCCTTCTCTGTCAAGACAGTATACAAAGAAAGTGATGTAATGGGTTACACCAGCAATTTCAAGAAAAATAATTGAATTGTTTCGTTAGTTGGCATAGATAGTGCGTGTTTGGTATCACGGTTGATATATATGCCAAAATCATGGTGATTCAAACTCTTTTATTTCTACTAGCGCTATTCTTTTTTTTATTTGTTGTGATCCAAATTCTCTATTGTGCAAATATAAATAACTACTTAATCTCCTTTTTATTGGACTTAGTTAATTGATAACTACTTAACATATCTTTTTTGTTGTGGCTAGTTATTAAGAAAAAAAAAATATATATATATTTTTTTTTTACTATAAAAAATATACTTTGATTAATATTGTATGGAAAAAAGAAATTATATATTAATTTATAAAATTATTTTTTATTAATGGTATGAGAAATATAAATTGAAAAAAATGAAAGAATAAAGAGAAATAAATAATTAAGAGTATCATAAAAAAAGAAAATTAAATATTTTATTAGTAATATAAATTAACTTACAATTTAATAGTACAAATTTTTTCCAAAAGCAGTTTATATTTTGGTACGGAATGAGCTGACTATTTTTTTTTTGTATATAGATGAAATGACAAAGTGAGCATAAACTCACACACACACAAAGTGGAGTGACTAGGGATCGAACCCCGGTCATGAATGTTCGGCCTAACAATTTTGGCATTTTCTGCCAGTTGAGTTAGGACGACGACTATTATTAATTGTATTCAAGACGGCTTCTACTATGGACCATGAACATAGGTGGTTCATGATGGACTATTGGTTTTCAATATTTCTCTTTCATTTCTAACCATTAGATGAAACAATTGTATGGAAGTTGTTATAGACTTAAAACACTGAATAATTTTTCTCCTTTGTCCCATCATTGTCAGCATGTCTACTCTCTCTTGTTTCTCTCTCTCCCGTCAATTAATTTATCTATTTTCACTTCTTTTTTAAAAAATTACCAATTATATTTAATATTAATATTTTCTTAATTAATAAATTATTACATTTGTCTCAAAATATAAGACCTAGTTAACCACTGTACATATGCCGATGTACAATTTTAATTACTAATATTTTTAATTGTTTATTAGTAAAAATTATAAAAATTTAATATTTTGAAAATACTCATCAAAACAAATCAAACAAGATCTTATATGCAAATATTTAAATCATGGATCAATATCAAATGACATCAACTAGTTTGACACCAAATATACACCGCTCAATAACGTTTTAATGAATTCAAATTTTAGAAAATTCACTTTTAGATTGGAAGATTATATCATATAGATCATCTATGTTAAATTTTATCAAAATCTAAAACCGTTTAATATGTTATTGAGACTCGTCGGGATTAACGGTTTAGGGGTTTTTATTGAATACCGTTAGTCTTGATATGTCTCAACAACATATCAAACTATTTTAGATTTTTATAAAAATTAACATAGATGATTTATATGATACAATCTTCCAATCTAACGCTTGATTTTGTAAAATTTGAATTCGTTAAAGTGTTATTGAGTGGTGTAACATTTGATGTCAAACCAGTTGGTGTCATTTGATCATGACCCTTAAATCTATATATTATTGAAAAAATACGATCCAAATAAGATAAATGAATAGTACATTTAGTAAAAGTAGATCTTATATATTGGGACATAGATTTAAAGACTTTTGTATTCGAACAGGTCCTTTTATTTTTATTTGATATTAAGTTTGTCATTATATTAAGATAGAAAAATATTGTCGATTTACAAAAGAGCGTGGAATTAAAATCAGAATCTCATGCATGCTACTCAAATTTTTCGCCACTAGATTAATCTAATGGTTTAGAATAGAAAAATATTTATAATAAAATATGAAAAAATTTATTATAAAGCATAAATGAAATTATTGGGCTATTTCTTGTAAAATTTATTAAATCAATAAAGTTGTTTTATTAAAGCTACTGTCTTGTATATATTTTTAAATAAATTATAATTTTTTTAATCAGGTAGTTTAGTAGTTAAAATTTCATCTTCAATAAGTAGAGTGTTCAGAGTTCAAACTCTGACTCTTGCATATAAAATGTTATGTCCCTACCAACAGAGTTAAACTCACGAGACTAAATAAATTATAATTAATACTCCCTACGCTACTTTTTATTTGGCGTTTTTGAAAAACATTGTTTCAGATTATTTCTCGTTTTGAAATTTTAAGGTTATATTTTGTCGATTATATTCATTGTCAATTACTCTTATCTTTTTCAATAAAACTAATTAATGCTATATATTTGAAAAACTAATTTTTTTTTTTGGTATATAACATATTAATTTATTTATTTTTGTACATAATATACTGTATTAAATTTATTGAAAGGAGAAAATGTAATTTACGAAATAAATACTATGTTAAATTAATATACAAGAGCTTTCACAATTAGTTTTTTTTAAACAATAGAAGAATGAAATCTCATCAATAACAAATATAAAATAACACAAGACAAAAGTATTTATCGTTGATACATAAAAGGAATTGAATAAATATTTTTTATTAATAATTATAATTTACTACAAAAATCATACATGAGAGAATAACTTTAATAGAAAAAAGTAATTTAATAAATTTTACAAGAAAGAGCTAAATGGTTTCACTTATGTTTTTAATGATATTTATAACAAATTTTTAAATATTAAATTCCAAATAAATTTTCTACCTATATATAATGACGAACTTAAATATTGAATAAAAGTCAATGAACCCGTGTAATTTATTCTAAAAATATACACGGAACGGGACAATATTTTAAGAAAATAAATTATTAATTTAATAAATTTTATGTTAAACTAAACAATATATAGTTTCACTTATATTTTGAAAATATTTTTAAAAAATTAATAAATATTTTATTCTAAATAAATTTTCTACTATATTATAATATCAAAATTAAATATCAAAGATACAAATATTTTTTATAAACAACAGAAGAATTAGTTCTCATCAATTATAAATTAAAAAATACATGACAAATAGTCATCACTGATATATTGTAAACAACTAAATAGCCTAAAATATCTGATGTAACATAAGAGGGTAATCTCGTGACATGAATTAAGTATCAATTAATTACTTATTTTAAATAATAGTTTATTTTATGTCTTTTTATATTTTTATCCTTTAGGATTGTATTTAAAGGCATTGTGTCTCACTTTGAAAATCAATCAATATTATGCTTGCGTAATCTTTCTTAATTGTAACCGGTAAATTGATCTAAAGGATAAAAATATAAAATGACCTAAAATTTCAATTATTGTTTTTTTAATCTTTCTTATTTCTTTTTTATCTTATGAGTTTTAAAAATGTTCCAAATTTTATATCCTTCATTATAATTTTACTCTATTAATGATGTTTGCATAAAAATATGAACAAAATAAAAATGTGAATCTATGCGTAAAAATAAGAACAAAATAAAAATAATAAAAATATTACAGAAACAAAATAAAAATACGATTCTACACAAAAATATAGAAACAAAATAAAAACAATAAAAATATTATAGAAAATTTAGTAAAAAAAATTATAGTAAAAAAAAAAGATTATAGAACATTTAGTCAATAAAATAATTGATTACTACCAAGTTTACTAATTTGTTCTTATTAATTTTAATAATTATTACAAATTTTCTATCCTTCTATATAATAATCTATTAGAACATATGAATTATAATTTATTAAAAATATAGAAGGGACAATTTTTTATTTTTTATAATTACGAGACAATAGCTTTGATAAAACAAATTTATTCATTTAATAATTTTACAAGAATAGTATAATAGTTTCACTTATATTTTAAGCATATTTTATAACAAATTTTTAAGTATTTATTTCTAAATATATTTTTATATTAATATAATAATAAACTTAAATATTGAATAAAAACCTCGCACGTGTCTCTAAACTAGGTTAGAATTAAATATTTAAAAATTTGTTATGAAATATTATTAAAATTCAAGTGAAACTATTATGCTCTTTCGTGTAAAATTTATTAAATCAATAAATATGTTTTTATTAAAACTACTGCCCAATGTATATTTTATATTAAATTTTAATTAATATGTTCTAATTAATTTTGAAATCCCGTGTATATTTTTATAATAAATTATAATGATCAATGGTAAATATTTATCCAAATTTTTTACGTATCAGTGAAAAGTATTTATTCCGTTATAAAAAAAGACAAATATTTATTCCATGCATATTATTTGTCCTAATGAGTTAAACTCAATTGATACGAAAAATCACATTTTATATGCCGGGCCAAAATCCAAATCTTGGAGATTCCACTTATCAACTTTAAGCGTGGAATATTCAGGGTCCGTTTGTTACCGATTAAAAAATTAGTGATTTTGATATTAAATAATTTATAGATTACTTTTTAGAGATTTTATCGAAAAATAGAATTTACTATGTGTTTGTTTATTGTAATAAAAATTACTTTTTTAAATAAAATAATATTTAGCTTGTTTGAATAAAACATGGAAAAGTAATTTTTTTAGTTACAAAATAACCACACTTGTTTTCTCTCTCCTCTAAAAAAAAATCTATTATTTGAGAAGCTACTTTTATCAGCTTCTCATTTTTATCTGTTTTATGATTATTTTTAGATTTTGATTATTTTAAAAAGCTGTAACAAACGGGTACAATATTTTTAAAAGTGATTATTTTTATACAAAAAGTGATTTTTTCTAAAAAAAAAAAGCTATAACAAACGGCCTCTCAGTCATTAGGTTATCTAACAAAATTCCTTCTTTCCTCTTCCATCTTCTCTTCTAACCCTAGCCGTCACTACTTTCTTTTTTCTTCTTAGTCCACTGAAGAGGGGTGATTTTAGGTCAGTTTTGACCTAAAATCATCCCTTCAAATTATTTTTCTTTCTCGTTATAATAAATAAATGTGATATTCGCATATTTGTTTGTTTTGATTTCCCGTCTTTGTACATTGTATTTGGTTGTCCCGTCTTTGTGTGGTGTATTTGGTTTTCCATCTTTGTACGATGTTCATTTGTTTCAGGTTGAAGAAGTAGATCCGATCTAGTGCAGATTTAATTAATGTCGACTTTAGTGTCATCAACGCTATAGATCAGAGGCATAAATATTCCGGACACTTCAATATAGGCATATTGGTAGGCATATGCAATTTGCCGTTTTATGCTATTAACATGGATACTGTGAGTTTGTTCGCAGATTTATCCTTTTTGTTTTTAGCGATTATAAATTTATATTAAATTCATGTACTCTTTTTATTTGAATGAATGCATATTATTTATTTAATTTGTCCAAAAAAAAGGGTTATCTAACCAAAAAAAATGTGTATTATTTATGTACAGTTATTTATTTTTTTGATAAGCAAGTATATTTTTTTTATAAAGCTATTTTGTTTTGTTCTTTTTTTTTTATATAATATTTTTAGGAACTAAAAAGTCTTTAAACTCAAAGATGAAAATATGAAATTATCTGTGTTTCAACCCAGATTCATCACCGTCCTCACCGCCATATTCAACATCCCAAGTCCCAACTCAAATTGTCTTCTTCTCTGTAACAACTGTTTTATAAAAACTCCACTGCTCTTATTCAAAAAACAAAACAAACAAGATAAATACTCTGCATCATCCAAAGTAAAACATAATTCTAGTCATTGAATTTTCTCAAATCCTCATGTGTTTCAAAGTAAATTTCTAACATCACCCAGAATGATGCAATGGTGGTGATGAATCTGGGTTGATGTTGATGATGATAGATGATTTTTTTCATTGATTTTTTATATTTACATAAAATTAATTACAACAATAAAGACTTGGTAAACCAATTAATCTTTCTTATGTTAGATTTGGGTTTTATTTTTGTGAAATGGGGTTTATTAGTTTCTTTCTGAGTTTGTGGATCTGATTTGTTGAATTTGATGACGAAGATGAAACATGATATTCTTTGTTTTAAAACCGAAATCCGCGATTGCGTTGTTCATTTGCAGCAAAGAAACATCATGAAATGGTGTTGGAGGTGTTTTTGATACTGATGGTGGTGGCGGTGGTGAGCGATGATATTGATGACGAAGGAATGAGTTGTTGAATTTTTGGATTTAATTTTTGAGAACAATTATTAAATTTTTTTTGTAGAAGAACAATTATTAATATTTTAATAAGAGTATTATAAAAAAAAGTATTTTTTTTCTCAAGCACAATTATAACTATGAAAAAAAAAAAATAACGGAAGAGGGAGAAATTTGACAGAAAGAAGAGAGAAGTTGAATTAAAAGAAAGATCACATGTGAGGAGTGCATGGTATTGTTGGTGGTCAAAGATCAATCCATAGGTTAATATTGATTGCCTCAAAGAAGAAATTCATTGTCCATCATAGACCACTTGTCCCACTAGTCCATATTAGAATTAGTCTTGTATTCAAATGTATAAGTGGGAACACTTTAGACTATTGGTTGGTTTTTCTTTATTGGAGACTATTAAGTGCTTAGAGCATTTCAACGGAGAAATCTACATATTAGTTATTATGAAATGATTTACATATTGGTTGTAAATTAATTTTATACCGATAACTAATAAAAATGCTTCAACCTTTCATATCATATTAAGAAAGTGAAATTAAATGAGATGATGTGACAGAAAACATGACTGTGATTAATTAATAATATAAAATTATTTTTCACTGTCACTGATATTTTTCTTTTTTCTCATTCTTTTATGAGTTTTAGTCTTAGTTTTCGAGAATGGAATCTCTCAAATAATAAAAAAAAATGAGGATACATATCTTGTTTTAGTCTTAGTTTCCTAAAATAGATCCATATTCGTTTTTTTTTTTTGTTTTGAATAAGTTACCTAAATTAAAAATAATCATATCTGTCACATTATGGAAGTATAGCATGTCTTTATAACGGATTTGGATTGCATGCTGTAGAAAAAGCACGCAGTTTCACACTGTATCACATCTCAGTCGTTAATTTATGATCGGACGTTCCAAATTAAATAAAGAAAAATTGTTAGTATTTTCAACCTGCAAGGTTGTTTTAGTTTTAGGGTGTTGGCTTCATTTGCTAAAATAAGCCTTTGGTCCAGATGTGGTGACTGATGTGCACACATTTGGGACATGAGCTGAACGCCCTAGAATAACGCGCTTTCATTATTTTGCGTGTGATCTTTGAAAAAGATTTGTTTTGAAACAAACACATCCACGCTAGCTTGCGCGCCAAGGAACGAGCTGAAAGATTGAAAAAGATTCAGAAAGATTTAAAAGAAGGCCAGTTTAACTAGAAGATTTAAAAAGATTTAAAACAAATAAATCTTTTCAAAAGATTGAGTTTGTTTCTTGAAGATCACGATGGCCAGCTATCAAATCAGGGATCCAAGCCCATGAAGCTCGTTCTATATAAAGGAAGACTGAAGACAAGTTTTATTCACCGAAATCAATATTCATAAATCTAGTCTTTAGGATTTCGAGTCTTTGTCCCTTTGTTTCTTGTTTCCATTGAGACTTGAACTAGGGTTGTATTTAGCTCTTAAGCTTTTAAGCACAGAGCTGTTGTGTTCCTTTCTCGGTTCTAGTTTGAAACAAGAATAGAACTTTGTGTTACTCTTAAGCTTTTAAGCAAAGAGTTGTTTTGAATCACTCAAAGCTTTGAAGCACGAGTTGTTTCTTTTAGGAGTGCGTCTCCATCATTGAGTTTGTTATTTAAATCCTTGTGGGTTGCAAGGTAGGTTATATGAAGTGACCAGAGGTTGTCATATCTAGGGAGGACCTATGTAGAATTAGCATGGGTAGTGTCTAAGTGATAAGTTGTAAACTGGGATTGTTTAGCTTTGAATTGGAACTATCATAGTGGATTCATTCCTGGATTGGTATCCCCCAGACGTAAGTGAGTTGCACTGAACTGGGTTAACAAACTCATTGTGTTCTTTATCTTCTGCATTTTATTTTCCTTGTTCATCAAGTTATTGCATGTTTATGATGTTAGCACATTAGGCACCACATCGTATATCATAACCCTAACGTACTCCACATCACGCTACACATCTGTGACTTGCTACCGGAATTTCAATTGGCATCAGAGCAGGCACCCTGTTCTGTTTTAGGGTGAGCTTCAGGGAAGATACCTTCCGGAACCATGGACAAGGATGGAACTGTGGTCAGCAAACTACCTCTTCTGGATGGCACTAATTATGACTACTGGAAGTCACGCATGGCTGCTTGCTTAAAATCCATTGATAGTAGAACTTGGAAAGCAGTGCTAAGAGGTTGGGAACATCCCAAAGTCAAGGATGTTAATGGAGTTGATACAGAAGAGCTCAAACCAGAAGAAGATTGGACTCCAGCAGAAGATACACTTGCTCTTGGCAACAATAAAGCTTTAAATGCCCTATTCATTGGAGTAGACAAAAACTTGTTCAGACTCAATAAGAAGTGTACTGTTGCCAAAGATGCTTGGGAGATACTCAAGATAACTCATGAAGGAACTTCCAAGGTAAAAAGTTCAAGACTTCAACTTCTCAACTCAAAATTTGAGAATCTCAAGATGAAGGAAGAAGATACTGTCTATGACTTTCACATGAATATTCTTGACCTAGCAAACTCTTTTGATTCCTTGGGAGAAAGATTATCTGAAGAAAAGCTAGTAAGGAAAATTCTTAGATCTCTACCTAAGAGGTTTGACATGAAGGTCACAGCCATTGAAGAAGCTCAAGACATTGCTAGCATGAAAGTTGCAGAACTTGTGGGCTCTCTTCAAACCTTTGAGATGAACTTCAGTGATAAAATTGAGAAGAAAGGGAAAAGCATAGCCTTTACCTCCAACACTGATTATGAGGAAGTTGATGAAGAAGACATCTCAGATGATATAGCTCTACTTGGAAGACAATTTAATAAAATCTTGAAGAATGTGGATAGAAGACCAAGGAGGAATGTGCAGCACATCCAGCCTGACATCAGCAAACAAGGAAACACCTCAGCAAAAACCAAGGCAGATGACCAGACAAATCAAAGCAAGGGTGTTCAATGTCATGAATGTGAAGGCTATGGTCATAACAGATCTGAATGCACTACCTATCTGAAGAAATAGAAGAAGGGATTATCTGTATATTGGTCTGATGAAGATGACTTTGAAGATGAATTGGAGAGTAAAGCTGCCAACCATGTAAGTGCCATGACTGGTGTGTGTAATTCTGATACAGAGTCCTGTGATGAAGAACTCACTTATGAGGAACTAGCCTCAGCATACAAAGAACTTTGCATCAGAAGTAAGGAAGTATGCAGAACAAATTTAGAACAAGAGGCTGACATTAATCAACTCAAGTCAGAAAAAGCAACAAAGGTAGAACAAGAGGCTGTCATTAATCAACTCAAGACAGAAGGAGTAAAGCTACAAGCTAAGATAACTAGCCTTCAGGATGAAGTCAAGTCTTTAACATCTAACTTGGAAAACAAGACCAAGTCAGCTAGGATGCTCAGCTCTGGAACAAAGAAGATTGATGAAATTCTCATGATCAGGAATCATGCTAATCACCCAACTGGGACAGGTTATCGGAAAGTTTACAACAATGAAAATCCTAGAATCAAACCTTGTTCCTGCTCAAAACAGATCTGACTTCAAGATGTTGCCACATCCTGCACCACATCTGAAACCTAAGAACAAAAGAAAATTCACTTCCTTGAAGTGTCACTATTGTGGTAAGTATGGCCAAATCAAATCCTTCTGCTATAAGCTCTATGGTTATCCAAAGAAAATTCCTCAACCTAGAGCATATCATAGAATGGCCAGAACCAAGAAAGAATGGAAGCCAAAAGTCAAAGTAGCTGCTCATATAGCTCACACATCCTTCAAAGCGTCATCTAAAGAAGATTGGTACTTTGATAGTGGTTGTTCCAGACACATGACAGGTGAAGAAAGGTTTCTGGTAAACATCAAGTCATATACTTCAAGTTATGTGACCTTTGGTGATGGTGTTAAAGGACAAATCTTGGGAGTTGTGAAACTAATCAACAATGGTTTGCCCAAGCTTGACAATGTTCTGTTTGTCAAAGGACTGAAAGTTAATCTAATCAGTATAAGCCAACTATCTGATCAAGGGCTTAAAGTTGACTTCTCAAAGAATGAGTGTCTGGTTACTAATGACAAAAGTGAATCATTGATGAAAGGAGCCAGATCAGAAGACAACTGCTACTTATGGGTTCCTCAAGAAACTACTCAGTCTACCACATGTCAAGAAGATGAAGCAAGACTATGGCACCAAAGTTATAAGCATCTAAGTCTAAAGAAAATGAAGAAACTTGTTTCTAAAGAAGACATCAGAGGGCCACCAAAGCTCACTATTGAAGAAGGAGATATATGTGGTGAAGTTCAAATTGACAAGCAAATCCAGAAGTCACATCCAATCTTTCAACAACAAGTGACATCTAAAGTTCATGATGTGAAACCTTATGTGGTCACATCAGTCTCCCTACCTGAAGACTCTGAAGTTGAAGAAAATTCTGAGAAAGCAGATCAAGAGCCAGATCAATGTCAGACAAGCAATGGTCCTTCCATCAGAGTTCAGAAGAATCATCCTAAAGAACTCATCATAGGAAATCCAGAATTACCAGTCATGACTATGTCAAGGGAGGTAATCTCTAATGCTTGCTTTGTATCCACCATAGAACCAAAGAATGTTAAGGAAACCTTGACAGATGAATGTTGGATTAACGCAATGCAAGAAGAGTTGAACGAGTTCAAGAGGAATGATGGGGTCAACATCATTGACACCAAGTGGGTTTATAGAAACAAATCTGATGAAAGTAGTGTTGTTACAAGGAACAAAGCTAGGCTTGTAGCACAAGGATACTCTCAGATTGAAGGAGTAGACTTTGATGAAACCTTTGCTCCAATAGCTCATCTTGAGTCCATAAGGTTACTTCTAGGAGTGGCATGTATCTTGAAGTTCAAGCTTTTTCAAATAGATGTGAAGAATGCTTTCCTCAATGGGTACTTGAATGAAGAAGTCTATGTAGCACAGCCAAAAGGATTTGTTGATCATAATCTCCCAGATCATGTCTATAGATTGAAGAAAGCTTTGTATGGGTTAAAGCAAGTTGAGCCAAAGATGAGTCATCTCACACAAGTAAAGAGAATTCTGAAGCATGTAAATGGCACAAGTGACTATGGTATTATGTACTCTCATGATGAAGACTCAAGGTTGATAGGCTATTGTGATGTTGATTCCGCAGGCAGTGCAGATTATAGGAAGATTACTTTAGCAGGAAGCAGTTGTTCCCAATTGCTTTGGATGAAGCAGATGTTGAGTGAGTACAATGTGGAGCAAGATGTGCTCATATTATACTGTGACAAGACGAGTGCTATAAATATTTCCAAGAATCCTATCCAACATAGTAGGACTAAGCACATTGATGTTCGTCACCATTTTATTAGGGATCTAGTGGAAGACAAGGTTGTGACCTTAGAGTATGTAGCCACAGACAATCAACTGGCTGACATTTTCACAAGGGCTTTGGATGCAAGTAAGTTTGAGACATTAAGAGGCAAACTTGGTATTTGCCTTCTTGATGATCAATAGCAACTTATGCTATTGAAGCGTGCAATGGATATCTGCCTACTACCTCCGTTTATTTATGCACGCTATCCAAAGGCAGTCATCACAGGTTTTCTCAATTTCATATATCAAGACTATTCCATCTTTCATACTGTGATGAAGAACTATGTAGAAGATCCTGATGTAGAGGTCAATGTGGTCCACATTGGAGACTCTGAGAAGAAGTGAAGAGTCCTATCCAGAGCTGAAGATTACAATTTATGCTATCTGCAAGAGCATTGCTGAAGGCAAGGTCAAAGAATGACCTCTTGGTAGATCTGGTATAGGGAGAGTAGAATATGTGCAAAGCAACTCAAAAGCATTTAAGCTTGTAAGCATAGGGCATAATCATAATCATAGCAATATGGATGATTCATTGTGCTTAGTCATGATCATAGAAATATGGGTGATTTGAGTCACAGTCATAGCAATATGAGTGACTTAGTTAGTTACAATCATAGAAATATGGGTAACTTGTATATGCTTAATTATGAATGCACATATAGCAACCATTGAAACCTTGATCACTCTGTTCAAATACTTCCGCTACTACAAGGTTATGGATTGCTAGACTATATGGATTGTATGAAGACAGATACTTGTGAAGTTGAAGACTACTGAAGCATCTCTTTCTGAAGACCTTAATTATGTGTGGTGCTTAGAACATTTGTCTATCTACAATAAATCTATCTACTCTGTAAATTGCACAATTACTGGCCCCAGTACTTTTTGATTACTCTTTCTGATCTTAACTTTTTGTCAATATTATGGCTAAAAAGGGGGAGAAAAGATAAGTAGTATATCCAGGGGGAGTAAGACATAAGGTAGTGCAATATGTCTGTTCTGGTACATGATGTGATGCCAGATGTGTGCACATCGTCGAAGACAAAATGTGCTTGTATTTTGCACATCTTTTGAAGACTTTGAAGACCAAACGAATGAAGACTGACTCTTTGAAGACTGCTGAAGATGGTGCATGAATTTAGGGGGAGTAAAGTATTTTACTGAAGCTGCTAAAGACACTTCCCCTCTTACCTGTGTGCATGATTCATCACCATGCTTGTATGTTGGGAGTTTTATTCTCTCAGAAGATATGAGGCAAGATTCCGCTGCTGCACGCCTCTAATGCTCTAATGATTCTCTCCAAAGTTTAGTTGGCTGACTCCAAAGATTATTTTAGCCAAAAATTGCCAAAGGGGGAGATTGTTAGTGTTTTCAACCTGCAAGGTTGTTTTAGTTTTAGGGTGTTGGCTTCATTTGCTAAAATAAGCCTTTGGTCCAGATGTGGTGACTGATGTGCACACATTTGGGACCTGACCTGAACGCCCTAGAATAACGCGCTTTCATTTTTTTGCGTGTGATCTTTGAAAAAGATTTGTTTTGAAACAAACACATCCACGCTAGCTTGCGCGCCAAGGAACGAGCTGAAAGATTGAAAAAGATTCAGAAAGATTTAAAAGAAGGCCAGTTTAACTAGAAGATTTAAAAAGATTTAAAACAAATAAATCTTTTCAAAAGATTGAGTTTGTTTCTTGAAGATCACGATGGCCAGCTATCAAATCAGGGATCCAAGCCCATGAAGCTCATTCTATATAAAGGAAGACTGAAGACAAGTTTTATTCACCGAAATCAATATTCATAAATCTAGTCTTTAGGATTTCGAGTCTTTGTCCTTTTGTTTCTTGTTTCCATTGAGACTTGAACTAGGATTGTATTTAGCTCTTAAGCTTTTAAGCACAGAGTTGTTGTGTTCCTTTCTTGGTTCTAGTTTGAAACAAGAATAGACCTTTGTGTTACTCTTAAGCTTTTAAGCAAAGAGTTGTTTTGAATCACTCAAAGCTTTGAAGCACGAGTTGATTCTTTTAGGAGTGCGTCTCCATCATTGAGTTTGTTATTTAAATCCTTGTGGGTTGCAAGGTAGGTTATAGGAAGTGACCAGAGGTTGTCATATCTATGGAGGACCTAGGTAGAATTAGCATGGGTAGTGTCTAAGTGATAAGTTGTAAATTGGGATTGTTTAGCTTTGAATTGGAACTATCATAGTGGATTCATTCCTGGATTGGTATCCCCCAGACGTAAGTGAGTTGCACTGAACTGAGTTAACAAACTCATTGTGTTCTTTATCTTCTGCACTTTATTTTCCTTGTTCATCAAGTTATTGTATGTTTATGATGTTAGCACATTAGGCACCACATCATATATTATAACCCTGACGTGCTCCACATCACGCTGCACATCTGTGACTTGCTACCGGAATTTTAAAAATAACACATAAAGATATCATTCGTCAGATCTGATCGAACGGCTTAGATGAGTTACTGCGTGACGCAATAACTGCGTCTAATCTGATTCCCTTTAGTAACCTCAAATTCAATTGGTTCTCATTCGCACAACTTTAGACTATCATATTATAATGATAAGATTTTTTTTTTATATCTAAAGAAATCAAAACTATATTAGAATCTGATATCAAAAAAAAAAACTATATTAGAATCAGAGTCATTTAATTTTGGTCGATCCACTGCGGTCTGCATAATGCACTTTGATTAAACTTAAGGACAAAACTTACATGCATTGCTATAGGTGCATTTCTTACTTTTCCACTCACAAAGAAATAGTTTTTAAATTGAAAAACAGTTTTTTTTTATTAAAAAAAATTAAAAAACACAAAAAACCACCTCTTTGTGAATGGAAAAGTAAGAAATGCACCTATAGAAATGCATGTAAGTTTTCTCCTAAACTTAATCCATGGATTTTGATTGCATACAATCATGTAGTCAGGATAAATCTTCTCTCTATCTAAAACATTTGATTATGATTGGAACTTCATTTTGATCCATGGACGAACAAATTTTTCTTATTACACGTAGTTTTGATTATATGCAATCTCGATATGTGGAACTTCAATTCATACAACTATTGCAACATAGTATATTCTATAATTGCTTCAACATTATTATTGATGTAATCTCTTACATCACTTATTGGTCAACAACCCGACAAGGATGGCTGCAATTATTTTCCATTTTTATTTAAAATATATTTTTCCTCCTTTTTTTATTCTTTAACATCGTGTCAACAACGCATAGAATCTTATTAAAATCAAATCTTCTTATAAAAAGCAACAAAACCACATTAAAAAAAACCATACAAACACAAATTGCTTGAAGAAAAAAAAACAAAACATAATTAAGATTTGAAAGTACTGCAACAATGGCTTCTATTGAAGAAGAAGTGACTCTTTTAGGTTCTGTTGGAAGCCCATTTGTGATAAAGGTTCAAATTGCTCTGAAATTGAAAGGTATTGAATACAAATATGTGGAAGAAAAATTGGGTAATTTGAGTGAAACACTTCTTAATTACAACCCAATTTACAGGATGGTTCCTGTATTAGTTCACAAAGGAAAACCCATTTCAGAATCTCGTGTGATACTTGAGTATATTGATGAAACTTGGAATCAAAATCCAATCTTGCCTTCTGATCCTTATCAAAGAGCATTGGATCGTTTTTGGTCAAAATTCATTGATGACAAGGTAATCCATTTCATAGATTAGTAGTACTGTCTTTTATGAGATTATTTGAATAGTTAGAGCATACTTCTGAATTGTGATTGTTGTTACGCTTTGAACTTTGATATTGTTGATTTAATGCATGAAAATATGACAGATGCAATCAATAATATTGTTTTGATACTGTTGTGGATATCTCTAAACCGATTAGAGTATGTTTGATCTGCTAAAAAGTAAGAAACTCGAGATTACAACTTCAACTGTACTGTGTTTGATTCTAAACATAGAAAATCAATTAGTAGCTAATTGGGAGAGTCGTTAAATATATTTCAGGAGTAATAGTAGTTATGAATAATTGAAATTAGAATTATATATAGACTTGATGGCCACGAGGTTGGGTCGTGACATTAAAACTGTTCTTGGGATGAGGGGAACAAAAACCAGAATTCTTGTCACTCACCGAAATTGTTATCCTCACCAAATCACATGACAACTTTTTCCCCCAACTACTAATTGTCAATATCAAAATAACCTTTTGTCCACCAAATATCGTAGTACAAAGACAAAAAGTTGTTTAATATTTTAAAAGTTTGTCATGTGCTATTTTTGTGTCTAGTGCATACCTTTGGTAAATCAAAAGGACCCTTATATTACAATAACAATAACCAACTTAACATATAGACCTAGTAAAGTGCCAACCGTTAAAACTTATGGTGAAATTTGATTCAGGAATTATTATATTGGTTATGGGCTTTAGTTAGAAACATATTATTAGTGATTGATCAGATTCAGTTATGAACCACTTTAAAGTATAAACTATATTGTTATTATTATGATGTATATGTTTTGTGGAACCTTGTAAGGTTTTGTGGAAGTGATCCTGTGTTATGTATTTCATTTTGGCATCATGGTTTTCAAAAGAATACCTGTAATTTAAGATTTTTCTCAATCCTGAAACTCAGAACACAAAACATCATAAAACAAGACAAGATTGTTCGCACGAGGGGGATTGCGCTTTGTTTATGCTATATGTAATTCTTGCTAATGGTGAGGTTCCAAGGATGTTGAGAATGTACCATAATTAGCTATGGTTTAGTAAAAAGATAGCTGAACATTCTGTAACAATCACTGGTTAATTCCATTGTTGATTAGCACTGAACTTAATTAATGTGATTGTTGCAAAGTATGTGATTTAGCTATGAATTTTTGTTTAGCACTTGCAAAGTATCACTGAGAACCACATAATGTGTTGTTCATCCATGATTCCATGCTATAATTAGCCTTCCATATAACTCCATGTAAACTTTGTCAGTCCTAAATTATTTTCTAATACTTATATTTTAATCTCTGAAATCAGTGTGTGATTCCTGCTGCGAAAACTATTTTTATTCCTGATGAGAAAGAACGCGAGAAGGCTATTGAAGAGTTATTCGAGGCTTTACAGTTTCTTGAGAATGAGTTGAAGGATAAGTTTTTCGGAGGAGACAAGATTGGCTTTGTGGATATTGCTGCTCTCTTCATCCCATTATTTCAAGAAGTGGCAGAGAAGCAATTATTTACAAGTGACAAATTTCCCAAGCTACACAAATGGAGTCAAGATTTTTACAACCATCCAGTCGTCAAAGAAATTATGCCTTCAAAAGAACAACAATTTGCGTATTTCAAAGCTCGCGCTGCAAGCCTTGCTGCTCCATCAAAATAGAGATGAGACTTTGTCTGAACTTGTAATGAAATTTGTTAAACTACTTGTTTTTGTTGATCTTTTGAGTGTTTTAATTTCATTTCAAATGGAATATATACTTAATGATTCCTCCATTCCATTTTGTAACACACAATAATGTGCTTGAAAGAATAATTCCTTGATTGTTGGTTTTCTTGTTAGATATGTAATGTATTCTATGATTGCTTAATCTCTGGATGACAGTAACACCATTCCATGATTCCAACAGATATATAAATCTCTTGCGGTATATTGATTACTTATTTTTCAATTAGTATAATATTCATCTAAAGTTCGACCTATTGTATCTATATCTCCTACTGTTTTTCCTTTGTATCAATCTCAAAGTTAGAGTTTTCAAGAGTACAAACTTGCATTTAAATACTTGCAGTTCAGTTTACAATATTATCCTTGAACCGTACTGCAGGGTGTTTGGTCCCTGGTTGGCTGGTTCTAAACGTTGCTTTATGTAGAGGATTGTTTGATATGCTGATACGACCCTCCTGCTTATGCAGGTAATAGGTCAGAAAACATGGTAATAATTAGTATCGCATGTTTTGTGTCATTTGGATTATTAGCATGTGCTATATATTTTTGGACTAAAAAATGTAAGATAGTCGAGCACGTCTTACAGCTCCATGAGAGAGGGTGATATATGACACATCTAACCCTTCTCTATTTGGTCAAATTGGATGTATTAAAACATAAAGAATGCTTTGTTGGAGGAGATAATATTTATTGGAATGATAAAATAATATTTAATTTAAATAGAATTGTCTATAAGATTTTTAGTATCATGTGCTAAAGATGAATTGTACGTCTACCATATTGTTTTTTATAAATAATGCATGCACACTCGGACGCATGCATGCACGCATATATTTAGAAGCTACTGTAGATGTATCTTGAGTTTCATTAGAGAGTTCACACAAGAAACGACCAAATTTACGAACATCAACAGAAATAAGCGGTACAACAACCAAAGCCAATACTATAAGAAGTCAAGAGAGAGAGAGAGAGAGAGAGAGAGAGGGAGAGTAAAAGTTAGAATAGACATTAGATAAAAATAAAACCAGACCAAATCTCTTGGAAAACGGGAAAACTTCGAGTAAGGAATTGCGTACGTCTTATTATTATCTTAGAAAATGAAACTGCACAACTATGACCCTCTTGCTTATGCAAGTGATAGGTTAGAAAACATAATAATAATTAGTATTGTATGTTTTGTGTCATTTGTATTATTAACATGTGCTATATATTTTTGGAATAAAAAACGCAAGGATAGTTGAGCACGTATTGCGGCTCGACAAGAGAGGACGATAGTGTCATTATATGTTGACACATTTAACCCTCATCCATTTGGTCAAACTGGATGTGTAGTTTGCAAACACGCAAACATATTTCAGTTTACCATGTGGACATATATTCTGTGAGGAATGTATGTCATTATTTATATTAAAACATAAAGAATGCCCTCTTGAAGGAGATAATATTTATTGGAATGATAAAATAATATTTAATCAAAATATAATTGTCTATAAGATTTTTAGCATCACGTGTTAAATATGAATTGTACGTCTACCAAAATGTTTTTTATAAATAATACATGCACGCTCGCACACATGTATGCACGCATATATTTAGAAGCTAATGCAATTGTATCTTGAGTTTTATGAGAGAGTTAACACAACAAACGACTGAATTTACGAACAACGACAGAAATAAGAGGTACAACAACCAAAGCCAATACTATAAGAAGTAGAGAGAGAGCACAAATTAGGATAGACTTTAGATAAAAATAAAACCAGACCAAATCCCATGAAAAGGGAAAAATTTCAGGTGAGGAATTGCGTATGTGTTATTATTATTTTAGAAATTGAAACTGCAAGACTAAGACCCTCCTGCTTATGCAGGTAATAGGTCATAAAACATAATAATAATTAGTATTGTATGTTTTGGGTCATTTGTATTATTAGCATGTGCTATATATTTTTGGAATAAAAAACGCAAGGATGGTCGAGCACGTCTTGCGGCTCGACGAGAGAGGGCGATATTGTCAATATATGACACATCTAACCCTACTCCATTTGGTCAAATTGAATGTGTAGTGTGTTTGCAAGATTTTGCAAACACACAAACATATTCCAGTTTACCATGTGGACATGTATTCTGTGAAGAATGTATGTCATTATTTATATTAAAACATAAAGAATGCCCTACCGGAAGAGATAATATTTATTGGAATGATATTATTATTTAATCTAAATAGAATTGTCTATAAGATTTTTAGTATCATGTGTTAAATACGAATTGTACTTCTATCATATTATTTTTTATAAATAATGCACGCACATTCGCACCCATGCATGCACACATATATTTAGAAGCTTCTGTTGCTTGAGTTTTATGAGAGAGTTGACACAGCCTACAGGAAACGACCGAATTTACGCACACCAAGAGAAGTAAGAGGTACAACAACCTAAACCAATACTATAAGAAGGAGAGAGAGAGAGAGAGAGAGAGAGAGAGAGAGAGAGAGCAAGTTATGATATACCTTAATAAAAATAAAACCTAACCAAATCCCTCGTAAAACAGGAAAACTTCGGGTGAGGAATTGTGTACGTGTTATTATTAGCTTAGAAAATGAAACTGCATGACTAGTGATATGAATCATTATATATTTGAGAGAACCATTTGAAGTTGGAGAGCTATATTTTATGCATGAAAGAAGTAACTTTGGAATGATGGTTTGGTTGATACAGACTATATTATTTGTTTGGACACTAAAAGATGTTTGACACACATGTGTCAAGCTCCATCGTGTGTTGAAAACCATTGCAAAAGGGAAAGTTAGCTTGGAAAACTATGCATGTTGTGGAATAATTACATCACCAATATAAAGACATAGTTAATAGTTTGGTGTAGGACATAATATTTTGGGAAGTCAATAGTTATAATACATGTTAAATGCATCAAAGGGTTCTTTAAGTTTCACGTTTTAGTAACATTTAAGTTTTTAAGTTTTTTAGATAACAAATAGTTTTTTAAGTTTCTAACTTGTTGCACCGTCACCCTTTCAGTTATCTTCTATTACAAAAACTTATTACCAAAATTTCGAGATAAGCTAGATGCGAGAACAAAGTATATTGTTACGAACCGAAAATTTCGTAACTTAGAAAATGTAGAGGAAATTGATTGAAATGCACAAATAATGGAAAATAGAGTATTATTTCTTAAAATGAAAGATAAAATGCAAAAGGATGAAATCCTAATGCCCAAGAGCAAAGCTCCTTCAAAGAAAGAGGATTCTCTTTCTTTGCCTAACCATATTGGTTCTAGCAATAATCTTCCCTATCCTCTACCACTCACCCATCTCACTACTTATACTACTAGGCATAACAAACTTGCCAATTAATTACTAATAAAATCCCATTATATTCTTTATTACAATAATACCCCTTTTTTCTATTAACCCTCATACTTAGGTCTCTATCAATACCCACCCCTTCAAACAACCTTGTCCTCAAGGTTGAAATTTGCATCCATCCAAACTTGCCTCTATCAAATACAAAGTTGAGCAATCCATGAAAAGTGATGTACATTCTCCAAGAGCCCTCATTAACATGAACTAAGATAGAAATCCAAAAGCCTCCATTAACATGAACTAGCATAGAAAAATGTAACCACTGCTTGCAAATTTGCAATGATGGTGTGATAGCCTCTAACTTGTGGGTTCTAGCATCAAATAGAATTTCCCAAGACTTCCCTCTATCATAAACAAAGTTCAGCAAACTGTATGATGATATAAAACCTTTCCAGCAACATTCATGAGTACTAACGAGCATAGGGATATTAGTCTCCCCTGGATCCCATTGTATGAATGCATGCAGGAAAACCATTCCACGACCAAATTCAATCTTCACTCCTACTAAACTTTCCAGCAATGTATTCCAATATTGCATAAGTATCTCAACCAAAGTAATTGCTAACAAATCAATTATATTAGCCAAAGGTCTCACTTCATCCCTATTCATTCTTTTACCATTTAACATTACCAACGAATCATCACATGGGAGTATGAAACTATTGAGAACTACCCCATTTGGTACCACAACAGCATCCAACCTTTTCCTCCAGTATTTATAAAATTCTACAAGTATCCCTTGTTGTGTAACTCCACTCATCAAAGAGTTCCCATCTTTCCCTATATGTTTCATGACAAGACTCATTGTAAGCATAGCTAATCGCATTACCAAGTAAAGGAACGAAAACTTATATGTGCCATCAATTAAGCTTTTAACCAATGGTATAAGCTTGATACTCTTTTCTATTCCATAGTCCAAAGAATATTTGGCTTGGGAAGAAACAGTCACATTGGCTAAAGCAACACTTGAGAAGTTAGTCCCATTAATTACAATAGCATCTGTAATGGAATGTGTCAACCCTTTGTTAATTATCCTTTCTTCTTGAAAACTTGGTCTACCCACAATCCTTTCTCTAGTGACCACCATACTTTTCTTGGGAATGAACATAAGGGCAGTTTCATCTTCCAGCAACATTTCATTGTTTGGGGACATTTCAACACCCTCAAAGATAATAATACCAACATGATCATGAACTTGAATCATCAAAGAATTGGGTGAATGTTCATATTGACCTTCCTTAACATTGGTGAGGTGTACTGCGAAATTGCACTTCTCCTTAACAGCTGCTAATTGAGATTTTGAAAAATAATCAAGGTTACTAGCCTTATTTTGGGCCTGCTTCAGTGATTCAAATCGGGCCCACTTCTTAATTCCTTTCTCCCACACACTAGAGTTATTATGGGTCTGCTCCAGCAGATTTACAGCTGGACCCAACTTGCAGACAAACCCATTTGTGTAAACATGACACATAGCATGTGGTAATTGGTATCCATTGGATGACTCATGAGAGAGAAGCGGTGATGTGTGCTGATATGATGAAAACACGTGTAGCATTTTTTTACTGTGCAAAATGGACGGCAGAAATTTATCTATTGGGTTTGCAGATTTAGAAAGCTCACCAAATGTCCTTTTTACCCTTTTCTTCTTTCTCTTCTCACCTTCAGCAACAATTTCGCGCTCGTGAATGGGGTTGTCACCGGCATACGGTGGTTCCGACGACTTTGATAACAATTCGCCCGGAATCATTTGCAGGTTCCTTCTCTCCTCAGTGTGCAACTCACGATCTCTCTCTGTCCACGAAATTGCTCAGGTCTGGCGGTTCTGGTGCCGGCGGCGGTGGTCGTTGCGATATTGTAGTTGCAAGTTGATCAGAGTCCCGCGATTCTGACGAACGTGATTCTGGTGAGGGTAGATCAGGTGGCTTCGGATCGGGTAAGGTCTTACTTAGTGCGTCCGAGTCCCCCTGTTCCGGCGACGGTGGCGGTGCTGTATCAATCACGACCACTTGACTCTTCATGACATTCAACTCCATGTCCTCTATTCCTATCTTCTCAGATCCAATATCAGTTGCCGTTTCGATCTTACTCCCGTAATTTTCTTTCATTGCGAACAAATTCTCAAAACTCTCCGCTATCGTTCCTATGTTACGATTTGCACCAGAGCCAAGAATTTGACTCTCAAACCCATTAGCATCTCCATTTAGATCTACCACAGGTTTTACTCTTATTTTCGTTTCCATCCACACATTTGCTTGTGTTTCTGGATTTTCCAGCACTATTTTCTTCATTTGAAACCCAAACCTTATAATCAAAGCTATGGAAAATGACTTCCAATCAGCATCGATATTCTCTTGGGTCCAGGAATAAAACCACAACATTGCTTCTTCGCCCTCCATGCTCATGAAAGCCCACTGAAGCTTATCACGAGAAGGAACTTCATTCTTCTCAAAGAACCTTTCAGCTGCAGTGATCCAGCCAACGGGATCGGTCCCCATGAAATCTGGTAATTGCTTCTTCATAGTCCACATGTCCTCCATCACTGGCTCCTCGTCGTATCCGGCAGGTCGGACCATTGTTACGAACCGGAAATTTCGTAACTTAGAAAATGTAGAGGAAATTGATTGAAATGCACAAATAATGGAAAATAGAGTATTATTTCTTAAAATGAAAGATAAAATGTAAAAGGATGAAATCCTAATGCCCAAGAGCAAAGCTCCTTCAAAGAAAGAGGATTCTCTTTCTTTGCCTAACCATATTGGTTCTAGCAATAATCTTCCCTATCCTCTACCACTCACCCATCTCACTACTTATACTACTAGGCATAACAAACTTGCCAATTAATTACTAATAAAATCCCATTATATTCTTTATTACAATAATACCCCTTTTTCTATTAACCCTCATACTTAGGTCTCTATCATATATCGACTAACTAAAATGGAATTTAGAATCAAGGAGGAGCAGTTGGTATAAAAGGTTATAATACATTTCTTCAATTTCCAATAACTTTTTTATGTTCTTTGTAAGGTCATAGCAACTTCAAGTTTCTTAACCATTAGTTAGTATAGAAACTAGAAAGATACCTCTTTCTTAATTAATTGAAATATGAAAAATGACAATAGCATCCGTAGATATCACATCACATGGAATTGACAATCTCTAATTAGAAACTATGATTTTGAACTGAAATCCTAACAGAAAAAACTCAATGACAGATAATCATAGTTCACAAATTAACTTAAAAATTCTAAGTCTATTTTGAAGCAATGAGGCTATCATAGTAAGCTTTGAAGGAGGCAAAAAGAGGGTCTCTAGGAGGCAGATTATCCTTCACAACAGGATGGTTGAGAAATTCTTGACTCCAATTGTAAAGTTTTGGAAACTTTTCAGCAGTCAACAATTGCAACCCTGTTATGTCTTGAATCAAAGGAACCCAAAAAGCTATGAAAACAGCAGCAATATCTACAATACCAATCTCTTCTCCTCCAAAGAACTTGTCCTTCAGCTCATTCTCAAGAATCTGTAAAGCCTCAATTGATTCCTCAACATTCTTCTCGCGCTCTTTCTCATCATCAACGATATGAATAACTTTAACGGTAGCAGCCACAATCTGATCATTTAAAAAATTTATCAGTAACTTATGTTAGAAAAATTCGCGCGCCGCAATTGCAGCGCGTTGGCAATTTAAAAGTCAATGGATTTACCTTGTCGTCGATGAACTTGGACCAAAATCGAGATAAGGCTCTTTGGTATGGATCAGAAGGAAAGATTGGATTTTGTTTCCATGTTTCATCAATATACTCAAGAATCACAAGGGATTCTGAGATGGGATTTTCATTGTGAACAAAAACTGGAACTTTTTTATAAACTGGATTGTATTTGAGGAGTTGATCACTTTTGTTGACCAAGTTTTCTTCAACAAATTTGTATTCAATTCCCTTTAAATTTAGAGCAATCTGTACCCTGCACACAAATGCGCTTTTCACAGATCCTAAAAGCTTCACCTCTTCCTGATTTGTAGCCATTTTAGCACTTCAATTTTAATTAGAAAGACTTTTGCAACTATCAAGATAATTGTTACTATAAGTGAGTCTTATTGTACAGTGGGATTTTATAGAGCATAGTAATTTTCAATCTACACGCTGTTGAAATAAATGTGTAAACAAATCTCAAGATAGTGGACAAGTGATGTAAGGGGTTACATCAGCAATATATACGGAAACAGATTTCCGGTTGTTACAGCAGAATGTTGTAACTGCTCTAGTTAGGCTGTCCGATCTTTGATCGATGGCTAAGATCATTTTGCTTTATATAATTGTAAATTAAATTTAAACCGTTCGATCTTAAATCAACAGTCATGATTACTTAGCACGTGGAACTGCGTCATTGTGTGACAGCAGCAAATTGAGATCCCAATATATATTATCATATTATGGATATGGACCAGGATTGACTACAATGCATTTTGCACGCCGTTACATACAGTTTTATATATATGCCGTTAAGTATTTGTTTATAATTTAGGTCATGCAAATGGGAACTATGTATAGAGGCTATATCTAAGTGAGTATGAATATTTTATGTGAGAATAATGAGAACATTTTTCAACCTTTTGGTAAACAATAATTGATCCAGATTAAAAGCTTCATTTTATTTTTAATTTTTTTATAATAATAATAAGTAGGATCTAAGCCCAAAAAGCAAAATTAAAAAGAACCAAACGAGGTCGCTATACCCAAAACATCAGCTAATACTATATGACTACATTCTTGTGTACAATTTTCATAAAAAACTATATTACCATCAAACATACAGCTAATATTAGCTAATGCATCTGCACACTTATCATTTTCATGAAACGATGCACCACCACTTCTCACTCTAAATCCATTAACCGGCGAATTCACCTAACTAATGATCTAACCAGAGCACTTTCCTTCTTCCTATCAATTAACTCACATCCTCTTCCAAATTGTCTTCATTATAAATAACAAATATGTCTTCCTAGAGTTCAAAAAATCAAAATATGTTTACTTTTTTGCACCATCTGATCTTGATTCAATGGTCATCAATTCTGACTATGTGAATGCGTTTGTGACCGCAATAAAACCAAATCCTTATATCGCTAATGCGGACCATTTGGCCAGCTATCATCCTTCTACCGGCCCCACTATGGTTTTGTTTACTGCAATCATTTGGTGGATTTGAAGATTAAGGAATGCAAATTGTATATAAGATATGCCACTGCATAATGTTCTTAATAAAATTCATAACTTGGTATCTACCTTCCATGTATGAAGCTTTCATAAAGAGCAATAAATCATTTGGAATACATTAGATGGGAAATTGTATTGATCTTAATGTTGATGGAAATAAGATAATGCAGGGAGGACTGTTTTGGAGGCCTCATTGGACAGACTTCAAGTGCTTGGATTGCTGGTTTTTGGGTCTATATTATGACTATATTGGAATATCAATCACACATGCAGAGTTTATTGCAATCTATGAAGCACAGACACACCCTACACTAACATTGACTATGATCGCATGTATTCATATCACGTCTATTGTCTTATTCACATGTATTTGAAGTACGCTTTGTGAAAACATTTGTGATTATTACAGTATTTTGTTTTTCCAGAAACCTCTCCTTATCTGATTTTTAATATGCAAATCAGTGTTTTTAAAAAGGTGAACTCCCTTTTTAATGCACAATAGGGTTATGATGATGTTGATGTTTTATTATTGCTATTAAGCTGCAGTTAAAATCACATCTGTCATATTTAATGCTTTAAATTTCTTAACCATCTGGATAGAGACTAGAGAGAACTCTTTTCTTTTCTTTTTAATTTTATTTTAAAGAATATAGCACCGAAACTCGCACACAATAACCGGCGAGAACTAGCAAATTACGGACATGAATTTGCATTACAGTATATCAAATGTCTCTGCATGTTCGTAAAATTTTCTTTATTGATTGAAACATGAAATATGAAAACATTATTGAATTTCTCTCATGGAGAAATACCACATTACAAAACAAGATTTAGAAATGGAATCCTAACATCAAAACAACTCAGATAATAAAATAGTTCACAAACTTCAAATTCTGAACTTATTTTGAAGCAGCAAGAAGGCTATCATAGCGACCTTTAAAAAAGGCGAAAAGAGGGTCTCTAGGAGGCAGATTCTCCTTCACAACAGGATGGTTAAGCAATTCTTGACTCCAATTGTAAAGCTTTGGATACTTTTCATTAGTGAACAATTTCAAATCAGTAATGTCTTGAACCAAAGGGATCCAAAAAGCAATGAACACAGCAGCAATATCCACAAAGTTAATCTCTTCTCCCCCAAAGAACTTTCCTTTCAGCTCATTCTCAAGTATCTGAAGACTCTGAGATGATTCTTCGACATTCTTCTCGCGCTCTTTCTCATCGTTAACAGCAAAAACAGCTTTAAACGATGAAGTCACGATCTGAAAATCACAAAAATTTCCGCATCAATTAGTAAAATTTTGTTACAAAATAATCAACAGAAACATATTTTAAATACGCTACTTTTGAAGTTACATGTTAAAAAAATATATACATTACGTGATCTAAGACAATTGTAACAACGCGTTTTCTCTATGTTCGGTACCATAATGGATATAATGGAATCACGGTGATCTACTGTAATTTTTCAAAATCTACAAAGTGCAGCTTCTGTGAAATCACGATGGATCACCATGATTCTGGCGTATCCACCTGATACCAAATACCAAACATAGGCTTCCTAATTGCAAAATCAAATATTACAATGTGACCACAATTTAAAAGCTATATAGAAAATTTACCTTGTCGTCGATGAACTTGGCCCAAAATCGAGCCAACGATTTTTCGTATGGATCAGAAGGCAAAATGGGATTTTGTTTCCAAATCTCATCAATGTACTCAAGAATGACAAGAGATTCTGAGATAGGCTTATCATTATGAACAAAAACTGGAACCTTTTTATAAACTGGATTGTATTTGAGGAGTTCTTCACTTTTATTGGCCAAGTTTTCTTCAACAAATTTGTATTCAATTCCCTTAAACTTTAGAGCAATCTTAACCCTACACACAAATGGGCTTCCATCAACTCCCAAAAGTTTCACCTCTTCCTGATTTGTAGCCATTGCAAACACTTCAATTTTCTCTTACACTAACAAATGTTAAGTAATTTGTTTTGGTGTCCGAGTCCTAAGGTTTTGTGGCTTTTTATAGGGAAATGGATTCCCTGCAGTCAAATAGTGACTGCAGGTGAATCTCATCCATTCATTTTATTTATGTTTTTAATTTTTGGATCAACTTTGAATTTGGACCATCAAAACAGTGTGAATGCATGACTGCAGGAAATCCCTGACTGCAGGGAATCCAGGTCCTTTTTATAGAGTTGGAAGATTTTAAAAAAGGTAGTAAAAAATAGTGTCCGCATGATTTCATATTAGGGAGAGCCATAAGTGTGAATAGAAATTGAATCAAGTGTAGTTGACCTAAAAAATGGAAATCATTTATTGTGTTCATAAATGGGAACATATATCTAGACCATTAAGAATTTCTGTTAGCATCGGGGTGTGGTGGGTAGCAGCCAGCTAAGGTTGAAAAAAAGCTAAGTGTGAAGATCTCAGGTTCAACTTCTGGCGAGGTGAAAAAATTAACACTAATAAATATTTCTTACGTATCATAATATAAGTCGTTTTAATTATATTATATAAATTAATAAATATAATTAATGTTGTATAAAAAAAGAAATTATGAGTTAGTTTACAAAATTATTTTTCATTAATTGTATCGAGGTTCGAACTTCAATCTTCTAATGTTCTACCAACTGAGCTAAGATCGGGAGACTTTTTTCCTATTTCTATACTAGTGCTTTGCAGAAAGCAGAAATAAATCTTAACCACAAAAATAGAATAGAATCGATATGACTTTTTTATTTACACATTATGGGCTTCCACCGTTTGGTAGTTTTGTCCGAGAGGAAGGGAAACTTCATTTTGGTAGGTCCTATGTCAAAAAAAGTTTTCTCTAATATTGGGAAGAAAATGAATAGGGACATTGCTTTTGATGCATATTACTTACGTATCAAGATACGATTTTAACAATTTTAATTTAAAAAATCTTTCTTGATCTTTTTTAACAATTTTGAAACTAATAATTATGATCGGAAAATTAATATTGGTGTGTTAATGATTCTAAATAATCCGAGCAATACCAACACGTAGATAACAACAAATATCGTGTTGAGTTGGCTAAACCCCCAATCCCTATAGGGAGATTTAAATGTATAAGTGGATGCCTCATTCTTGAGAGTTCAAAATAAAGTGGGCATTGTATTTGTATTTGATACGATTAAGGTTGATTTGTTCTTGCTAAAACGGAATGAATAACACTAATTACCGATGTGGACCTTGGTGAAGCATTAGGATTGTTTTTGGCTTTGAAATGGATCAAAGACCTTCAATTAAACAATGTGGTCTTTGAATTGGATTTGAAGAGTATGGTTGATAGCTTCAATTGCATCTTTTTATACTTTTACTACAATTTTCACACGTATCTAGGATTTGATTACTAATGAAATGTTATGAATTCTTGCTGTCAAAAAATAAATAAATAAACTCTGTATTTCATTTTAAAATATATAAAATAAAATATTATACTTATTAATCTAGACATCAACAATGAATATCTCAAACACATTCATAATTTAGGGATTGAATATCCCACAGTGTTGACGCAATTATATTGTTCTAAGTTGTCCGATTAAAAGCGAATGATAGATCAAAAGTTGTGTTAAAATATAAAATAAACAATGCATAATGTGAACCGTCCCATCATATATTGAGGGTCATGATTTTCTACTGTGTGTACTGCGTGAAACAGTTACGGCAGAGAATCTGAGTCCCATAATTTATTGTGGATATTCATATAATATCATTTAGTCATATTACTAGAATTAATTTACATGGCCAAAATTAATAAAGCACTCCAATTACATTACATTATTCTTTGGATAAGCTAAGGGCTTTGTTATTTGGAAGAGTAACTCCATTAGCCCAAGTACAGTACAAGAAAAATATACCAAATGGATCAGCTAGTCGCTGCTGCTGCTGCTGCTTCTTGAATAATCCTTCACAATAGTCACTGGGCATGGAGAGTGAACCATCACAAAGTTGCTAACACTTCCAAGTAATATCCTGTGATTATTACACCATAACACAAACAAGTCCAAGAAACAAAAATTTAATCATAATAATTATAAATATAGTTAAACATCTTTAGGCAAATTCTAAAATGGACTATGCTCCAATATGAATCAATATTTGAAAATGTTCAAAACTCATGGCGACGGATGTTGTTTTTGAGAAATATAAATTATTGGCTCTTCTCATTTGCATGGTTAAAATAATAACTTAATTGATATCAATTTGGTCAAACCAACGGAAAAATAAATATGTAATTTGCATTGAACGATCATCAATTAAGTCATCATCTTGGTTGTAAAGACGATGAGATAACTAGCTTTTAATTCTAAAGAACATTGTTGACCATTGTAAAAATTTCTAATAATTATCAAATATTGATCTAAAATAAATCACTTATGAAAGTGATCCACGTGGAACTCACCAACATACTCCTTTTGATAAAAAATTTAGAAAATGAATACAAAAAATGCCAACATAATGTAAAAGTGAGAGTATAAAAAAGTATGAACCTTTTGATTGTGCTAAGGCCTCTGCTTCCCAAAACCAGAGCATCTAGCTTTAGATCATCAATAGAGTCCATAAGTTTCTGTCTTGCATCACCCCAGTACAATTTTGCAACCACACTCACCTACAAAATACAATCTCACATGCATTAAAAAAATATGGGCAACCTTAGAATTTGTATATAGACTCTAGACCATGGTTTTGAAATAAAAATATGAGATTTTGATTTTTTTTTAATTTATTTTTGTGTAAAAAGTGTTTTGTAGGAAAAAAATTATTGAGACATAGACGCATGTCACATGAAGACATGCACAATACCATAACCATCTGTGCTTCATAGATCCCAACAACTGTGATTAAGATCATATCGGTTTTATTTGACTCCAATTAACAGTAGTATCATATATAATTATGGGATGTAAATATCTCCAAAATACAATAATCGGCTAATAATTGTTTAATTTAAAAAAATAATCGCAAATTTATTAATTTTGTGACTTATGTACCGGTACATTCAAATTATTTAAATGAACCGTAAAAACTTCTTATAATTATTTCATCCGCAATTTATAACCTAGCTTTTTTATACCATGTGCATTAAATGAATGTAAACAGAGCAAAACAGAGAAGAGAAAATAAAAGAAAAGGTATAAAAGAAAAACCTCCTTCTGTGTGGCAGCAATGTCAAGCATTTCAATAACTTCAACATCAGTTTGCACACCATATTGGCGCATAATAGTTTCCTCTTTTAACTCTTCCAAAGGAATAAGAGCTACAAAAAGAACAAAAGAAAATTTAATATTCTAATATAAAAAACAGAGAAAAACAGAGGATTAGAAAAAATTATAAGAAAAAACAAAAAAAGACTCACGAGAACCAGATTTTGCAAACAGCTTGTGACGAGACTCATCATGAGAAGAGTTGATATGAATGAGATAAAATGTGTCACCTTTATCAGCCATATTTACAATGGCCCATTTCAGAGCATGTTTGCTGTTCTTGGAAAAATCTATTGCCACACCAACTTTTCTATCCTCTACCATTTTTTTCTTATTATCTCTTGGTTTTTTTCTATGTTTTTGTGAGTATTTGATAGTTTTGCTAGTGCTAATGCGTGGTGGAAGAACAGCATGGGGGAGGAGATTTATATATTGTATTTTTTACTTTTTAGCAATACCATGTTGTATTATATTATTACATTAAAATAGTAAATATAAAATGATTCTATAGTAAAAGTTTGGTCCAGTTGTAATCAGTAGAGGAGCTAGAAAAAATAGTTTGGCTGGGTCACAAAATTAAATATGAAAATTATACTACATATAAAAATATAAGTCGTAAAATGTACAAAGATATTATTTGAGAATTTTAAATTTTAAACTTATAACTTATAAGTTGATATTAAGAACGAAAAAAAAAAGCATATCTGGTAAATTTTTCCATGACCTTATAGCTTATTTATAACAGCTTACAATTTATTTTGATAAGTTAATTCAGTTAGCTTATAACTTATTATTTTTTATTCTAATTTTTCCCCTATTATCTCACTTAAAAAATTAAATATTAATAAACATATTTCTTTATGTCATTTCATATTTATATATGCTAGTTCACTTGTTAATTTTATTTTTTTTTTGGTCAAGTAGCCTAGTGGCTTGAAATTCCACCCTTAAGGTGAATAAATGGGATGACCAGGATTCGAACCCCGGTCCCCTGCATATATAATGCAATGTCCAACCAATTGAGCCTACTCATTACTATAAATTGAATTAATTATCCGCTATTTTTTGACAAACAAAGTCAAAGTTCATTATTATAAAATTAAACTGTATAACTTAAAATAATATTCTACGTTTATATATTGAGTGACTTGAAATAATCAATTATGGACTATGAATTAATATTTGTATTATATTTGAACTAATATGTGTGTCAAGTTTCTTATAGTCATTAATAATTAACTCTAAATTAATATTTATACTGATATAGTGATATTTGTACAAATACGTATACTGAATTATTTAAAATCATTAATAATATATATTTGGATTACTACTCTACCTATAAAAAAAAATTGAGGCTAAGATCGTGTTGTGTGAGACAGAGGAAGCATAGGTAGTGGAATGAAGGTTGTATGCAGTGGGGCTGAAGAGCTTGTTGGCGGCAGTTTAGGGAGAAATTTCAATAATGGGAGACAAGCATTTACGTCTTTGAATGTTTCTTTTGGAATTTTTTCTTTCTTGAAAATACTACTGATAAAAGGTTTTTGAAATTTATGTGCTTTAAAATTAGTCCATGGACATGTACATCTTTTCACACTATTTTAAATTTTTTCTTTACGACTAAGATAAAAAAAAATATCAAGTCGATGTTCCTTATTCGCATGGCAGTGGTCTAGTCAGTAAATCCTGTCTACATCAACATTTTTGAGTGACATGTTCAAATAAAAGACTAATATAAAAAGAATATTTTTTAGAAACTAAAATCTGAATTCCCTCATATTATTGAAACAAAAATACATTCTACCCTAAAATAAACTATTCACATAACATTGTTGTTTGCATATCTCAGAAGGCCAATCTAATTCTAAAATATGCAATGGCCTTTTATCCATACTAACTTGCAGTAATAACTAGCCAAAAGCTGCATTTGAAAGGTTAAGTAATTCAATTAATATTTTTTTGATAAAAAAATCGATTAATACTTGAGAGGTTATAGTTCTACTACAAATTTTTATGTACATTCTATCATTTTCAAATTTTTAGATAAACTGTACTTTTTAACATAAAATACACCGTAAGTTTCCTAATTTGTTTTCAGAGACGTATTGAATTCTCTATGATTGGTTGTTTTTATATGGACAGGAAAATGTCTGTGGGTGATCACAAACAAATGTAAAACAACTTAAACATTTGGATAAAATTAACAGGAATGAGATTTTACATTTGACAAAATGATGTTTAGTGAAAGCACTTTAATTTATTTTTATTAATAGTTTTGTAGCTAGAAAATTTCACTTTTCAGGTGGATAAGTAGGATGTCCGCGGTTCTAACTATGACCCCTATAAAATTCGATGTTCGTATCAATTGATCCAAGCTCACGGAGAGAAATTAATTTTTGGTTTTTCATATATTTTTTCATTGTAGGTAATCCTATTTAAAATGATGTCGAGTATTAAATTTGAACACCTTTTTAACTTATTTTTTTACTTTGGTTCACCTCAAATATATTTTTAATAATCCCTATAAAGTGGTAACCTTCTAAATTTAGTCCTTATTCAATTTTTATTATATTTTTAGTTCCGAAAAATTATCCTTCTTACTGTTAAATCAATGTATATTTTTAAATGATATTTTCGCATGTATGTTTAGAACATCGTGAAAAGTTCCTTCACAAAAAATGAGCTCAAAATTTGATTTATAGGTCATGATTTTTGTTATTTTTCTGTTGAACTTTTGCCTTTTAAAAAAAATCATATTTGATGTTAACAATTATATATTTTAGTAACTAAATATCATATGATATTTTAAACATGCATGCAAAAAATTATTTAAAAATTTAATCTACTTACAATATATTAAAAGAAACTACTATTAAAAATCCAAGTTTGTCCTTATTACTTTTAACGGTGTTTCAAGTTTTATGCCCTTAAATGTAATTTTAACTCTAAACTAATAAAAAAAAGGCAAAATTACACTAAAGATCCTTTATCTTATTTTTTTGTAACACTTTGATCCTTTATCTTTCTTTTGTAACATTTAGGTCCTTTATATTATGTATTTGTAATACTTTAGTCTTTTATCTTTTTGTTTTTTCATTTACATCCTTTATCTTTTATAATATGCACGTATAAACCCTTTTTTCTTATTTTTTTATTTAAAAAATGCTGAATTTTTATTTTTTTAGATACTTTTTTATTAAAATTCAAGAAATCCAAATTTTAATGAACATTGTTCATCATCTTCATCAATATCTTCATCTTCTTCCTTAAAAAGAAAAAAAAATCAACCCAAAAATTCTATAAAAAAAATGGGATTGAATTAAACTACAATACAATTTATTTCTTGTTGGCCTACCCAATCCAATCTAACTCTAACAACTAGTAACTTCAACTGAATTTGGGATTAAAAGCTAAATTAACCCCGTGATGCAACTTATTCATAGCTAGCCTACCCAATACAATTTATTCCCCTTGATGCACCTAAATTAACCCCTTTCTCGTTTAATTGAATTTGGGATATTTTTTAGGTTTAATAAATTTAGGGTTCATTAAAATTTAGGGATTTTATGTATCAAAAAAAAAATTTAGGGATTTTAAATAACAAGATATGAAATTATCTATGTTTTTGTTGCTTTTAGATCTTGTTTTTCATAAATTTGGTTTGAAATTTTTTCCAGATTGTGTTGAGGTATTTTTCCAGATTTTGTTTGTGGTTTTTCTATATGCCAGTTTTGGATTGAAGCTTGTTGTCATCAAGAATTTTTTTACTATTGCAAAAAAAATTTCTTTCCAACCAAGTGTTTAATTACAATGTTCATGCGAAATCTTGAGATTTCCCTTCCATTGCAGAAATGTTCTCATGATGTTGGATGATGAACATTGTTCAACAAATTCTGGGTTTGTTTACTTTTAATAAAAAAAAATTTTAAAAAATTAAATTATGTATTTTTTAATAAAAAAAAAAAAAAGGGTTTATATGTACATATTATAAAAGATAAAGGACTTAAATGGGAAAAAAGAAAGATAAAGGATTAAAGTGTTGCAAATCAATAAGATAAAGGACTTAAATGTTACAAAAGAAAGATAAAGGAGCAAAGTGTTACAAAAAAATAAAATAAATGACCTTTAGTGTAATTTTGCCAAAAAAATAGGAAAGAAGGATAAGCATAAAAAAATCTTCCCATAAAAATAGCATAAGAAACCATATCTCTGAACAAAAAAAAAATACAAAACAAAAATAGGAAAAAAAAAAGAAGATAAGCATCAAATAAAACTTCCCATAAAAATTTAATTAAAATAAATTTACATATAAAAATACGAACAAAAAAAATCCCTTACCAAAAAAAAAATATGAACAAAAATCACTATAAAAGATACGCTTCAAAAATAGTAACTTTTTTTTTAATGTAAAAATAGTAACTCAATCTAACATATAAAACTTATATATAAAAAATAAAAATAGAATAACCTAATAAAAGAAGATACTTATTTATGAGCTTAAAAATAAAAGAACAGAAAAATAGAAACAAAACCATAATCGACCCGTTTGGATTGACTTATTTATGAGTTTATGCGAAATAACTTATGCAAATAACTAAGTTTTTATGTATTATTATAAGTGTTTTAAGGTAGTTCATGAAAACAATTTATAAAGATATAATTTTTGTTAGTGAAAACTTATGAATTAACATACGTAAAAAAAACTTATGAATTAACATAAAAGTTTATTTAAAATTATAAATATAAACTGTTTTCATAAGCTTAAAAATAAGCCAAATTCAAACAGACCCAATATATTAAAAGGTATTACTACTAAAAATTCTAATTTATTGTAAGACCCAAGATTTCTTTGTATAGTTGGTTTAAGGAATATTAGGGTTTCGATGTGTTCGTGTGACGAAACATCGTGTAATTATTAGCTTTTGCTGTAATTGAGCCTGTTTAGTGCTCGTGCACTGTAATTGTACAGACTTTGGTTCTGTGATCCTGTTGCTTGAATAAGAAGTTATTTGTGGTTTCAGAATAATAAGTTTTGGATTATTCTTGTTTTTGGAAAAAACGAGTAGGATTTTACCCGTCGTTGTAAAATCTTATTGCGTCTGTTTTGAGTGAGGTTTCGGATGGAAGTTTTATATATCTGCGCGGGTTAGGATATATTCTGAGATTAATTTTCTAAGGTATGGAAGAAAATTACAGTCGCGGAAAAAGATTCGGCGATAAGTTTTGGAATGGAAAAACGTTAGACGTTCTTTCCGTAAGTTTTATGTTTTTGTGTTTTACGTTCGTCGCGTTGCGCGAGAGCTGAACGTGTGAGTGTTTCTATGAGGTTTTGAGTTTCATCTCAATTGGATTTGGTTTGGTTTGATCCAATGGCTAGGGTTTTGTCTTGGCATTTTGTCTTTTGATCCAATGGCCATGTGTGAGCAAGAGGCTATGTAATAGTAAGGAGGTTTAGTGACTTGGTCACTTAGAAAAACATCACCAAACATCTCATTCTTTCTCTCTTTCACGTGGAACTCCATTTCTTAACCTTAACCTTCACAAATTTTCCATTCTTCACCATTTCACTCCATTTCAAGCTTTGGAGCTTTGAGGAAAGTTGTAGAGAATCACTTTCTTGAGGTAACCCTCTCTTCTTATCTCCTAGGTTGGTAGATTTTTAGAGTTGTGAGGTTTTTGGGTTTATGTTCTTAAGAGGGTTTGGTGAGAAAGGTTGTTCTTGCTAGTTCTTGTTTCATGAAAGTTGTTCATGAGAGTTTAGTAAGCATGCTAGGCTTTGTTGTTTCAATTTTTCCATGAGTTTGTGAGAATCTCATGAGAAAAGTTAGGGTTTTGAGTTGGTTATGTATTGATCAATTACATGAGGTTATGTTGTAAGGTTTTGAAAAGAAAAGTTGTCTTGGAACCTTTGAGCAAAAGGGAAATGCGTTGTATGGTTTTGTTTTAGAAAAATCCGATGAAAAATATTTGGTGGTTTATGAAAATATTTCTAAGAGTTTTTGGGTAGTATTTTGGGGTCAAAATGGTTTAAAACTATGGTGACATGTGGTGTCGCTTTTTACCTTGAAAACACGTTGGAGAATGATTACCGGACGGTTAAGGCCCGTAATAAAACTTGTGCTTGGATTTGGTTTTGATTTTGGAAATGAAAATCAAATAACTTGCACTCGAAGCAACCAACATGCTTTCGGAAATGTGTTGCTTAATTTATGAAAATGGTTTGCTTTTATGCCTTGAAAAGGTGTTGGGAACTAATAGAATCAAACTAGGCTTGGGGTGGAATAAGGAGGTGTGAGTTGCTGTCTTGTGCTGTCATGACAGGTGCAGCTCGCTGGGCGAGTGTCACAGGTCCTGACAACTCGCCAGGGCGAGCTCCAGAGCGAGTAAGACCAGTACTCCCTGCCTTCACTCGCCACCAACTCGCCAGGGCGAGCTCTGAGACTTAAAATTTTGGATTCTGATTTCCAAACTTGGTTTTTAACATTCTAATCCCTTTTTATTAATTTATGGAAGTGGTTGGGATTGGAAACGAGTTTTTCGGGTACTCGGAAAGTACGTAACTTATAACGCAAGAAAACGGCCATTTTGCATTTCAAATTATTTAAGACTTTTGACAATTGTTTTGGGTCCTAAAAATAGTACAAATAACTCATGGGGGTTGATCAATACGGTAGTTTTTGGTATGGTATCCGAAAGAAGGATTTTTCCTTAGGAACCATTAGGTTTTTGGGGTTTTGGTGTAGTTTCAATACGATTGGTTAGAGAACAATGTATTGATTGTTACGCTGCTTGTTTTAGGAAGCGCGTTGTGTTGTCTAAGCGTGTGTTGTTGACGGAAGTTTGCCGAGGTAAGGGCTCCACTTATTTCTGTCTTTAAATGGTTACGACATGCTTTGTTTTGCTGTGTGTGCAATTGCTGTGTGCTTGGCATGTTTGTATTTATGTATTCTCGTTGATGAGAACGTGGTTATAAATATGTGTGCAATTTACATATGATTGAGAAAATGTATGTATGTTGTGATGCTTGTGCATAGGCTTTAGGCTATGTGAATGTTTGCATGAGCATATATGAATGTGTGCGTCAGATAGGACTACGCGAGGATTTTGTCTTGTGTGACTATCCCGTATATGCCGAAGAGAATATATGCCATGCATTTCATAGTTGCGTGCCTAGGTGTATGTCTTGTGTGACTTGCCTTCGTACCAGGCGGTTGTCTGTGCGACTTCGCCAAATCCCATTGGATTTTATTGAGTTGGTGTTGTCTTGTGTGACTCACCCGGTGTTATCCCACCGTGATTGTTTTGGTATTGTCTTGTGTGACTTTACCTGGTGTTATCCCACCAATAGTAGGAGGTGTTATCCCACCCGAGACCTACGCCTTCTATAGAGAGGTTGAATTCCGGAATTAAATCATGCATGTGGCGTACCAGTGATTGGTGTCACGATCATGTAGAGTCTGCATTGGTAGGCTATGTGTGCATTTTATATATAAGCCCTTGGTGGGAATTACTTTTGTGTTAAAGAGCTTTCTCTTGTGTTTCGTGGAAATTTGTTATGTGTACATCTTTCGCACCGGTTATATATATATATACTTGTATTTTGTGGTGACCCTTTCTTTCATTTGCGGGCTCATCCCACCCAGATGATGGGTTAGGTCGTGGTGACGACGGTGGCTGTTCCAGGCCCCAGTGAGCGGTTGGAGCTGTAGCCTAGGATAGTTAGACTATGCGCCGGTGTGTTTTGTGCACCGTGTTTTTGGGTTAGCATAGAGTTTTCTAACTTGTTTTGGTACTTAGACTTGGATTGTAATTATTCAGGAAATACACTTTGCTTGTCGAAGCACCTATGGTAATGAGTCTTTTGTATATTTGAATGCCGGCTCATTGAAAAATATTATATGCGCACTCTGAGTGTTAGTTAAAAAAAAAAAATAAAAAAAAAATAATGCCCTTTTTGGCTTATGAAAAACGGGGTGTTACATTTTGGTATCAGAGCCTGGTTTTAAATCTTCAAAGGGAAAGTGTATACTTGAGTCGTTAGTCCAGAGTCGGTTAGAACGTGACTAGTGTGGAGTTAGTTCTAGTGTTTGTTCTGTGTCGGGTTTCGAGTTAGTAATCCGTGGAGTGAGATATTCTGTTAGGATTCGGAATTGTATGACTAAGGATCTAATCAGAATTGGTATTGTGCAGAAATCGAATGCCTCCAAGAAGGGCACCTACTGTACCTATGGCGGACAATGTGGATGTGAATCAGATGGCTTATGCCATGCATACAATGGCAGCGGCTGTGACTGCTCAGAGCCATGCTAAGGCGCAGAGGGATCTGGAAAAGCGCGAAAGGGAAATACTTGCTGCTGGTTCTCGACTTCTTTCAAATTTCAACCACCAGACTCCTCCAAAGTTTAATGGGGAGGGAGGTCCGGAAACTGCTGATTTGTGGCTCCAATCTGTGGAGAAGCGGGGCATTTTTCAAATGAGTGCACGCAACCAAAAGGGGGAAACGCTTGCTTCAACTGCAAGAAGCCGGGACACTTTGCTAGAGATTACAGAGCCCCGAAGGCCGGGCCGTCGGCGAATGTGGCACAAGGCTCACAGGGTGTCAGACCTGCGGCAAAGGCACGTGCTTACTGTATGGGCACTGAACTGAGTGGGCAGGCTAGCAATGCCATCCACGAGAGCTGTCACATCGCAGGTAATTCTTTAACTGCTTTGATTGACACGGGGGCAACCCACTCATTCATATCTTTGGCTTGTGCAAATCGTTTGAGTTTGAATGTATCTGTGCTTCCGTTTGATTTGAATGTTTTGACTCCTGCTAAGGATTTGGTAGTGAATACTGCATGTTTGCATTGTTTGGTAGTAATTCAGAATAGGGATTTTCTGGTAAATTTGGTTTGTCTACCGCTTACATCTCTCGAGATCATCCTTGGGATGGATTGGTTGTCGTATCATTATGTGATTCTAGACTGTGCTCGGAAATTGGTTTTCTTTCCCGAGCCAGGGGTGCGAAGGTACTTGTCTGCGAATCGACTTTCTGTGGTTATGTGTGATGGAGAGCCAGAGATAGTTTCACTTGCTAGTCTAGGGGTGACGTCGGAGATCCGAATTGAGGAAATTCGTGTGGTTCAGGATTTCCAAGATGTGTTTCCATCGGAGATTCCAGCTTTTCCTCCGTGTAGAGAGGTGGAACTCTTCATTGATTTGCAACCGGGTACGGGTCCGATTTCGGAATCAGCTTATCGGATGGCTCCAGCTGAGTTGGTAGAGTTGAAAAGTCAGATTGAGGATTTGTTAGATAAAGGTTTCATAAGGCCTAGTGTGTCGCCTTGGGGAGCACCGGTCCTATTGGTTAAAAATAAGGATGGGAAATCTCGTCTGTGTGTGGATTATCGGAAGCTTAATAAGGTAACTATCAAGAACCGATATCCATTGCCGCGTATTGATGATTTGATGGATCAGTTGAGGGGAGCCTCAGTGTTTTCCAAGATTGACTTGAAATCTGGTTATCATCAGATAAGAGTACGAGATGAGGATATTCAGAAAACGGCGTTTAGGACGCGTTATGGGCATTATGAGTTCTTAGTGATGCCGTTTGGAGTGACGAATGCACCTGCGATCTTCATGGCCTACATGAATCGGATATTCAATTCATTTTTGGACAAGTTTGTGGTGGTGTTCATTGATGACATTTTGGTGTATTCGAAGAATGAAGAAGAACATTTAGAGCATCTTCGCTTGGTTTTGCAAGTTTTGCGGGAGAAAAGGTTGTATGCTAACCCGTCAAAGTGTGATTTTTGGTTGGAAGAGGTGAATTTCCTTGGCCATGTTATATCAAAAGAGGGAATAGCCGTGGATCCAGCCAAGATTGATACGGTACTTTCATGGAAGCAGCCTCAAACAGTGACTGATGTGAGAAGTTTTGTTGGTTTGGCCGGTTATTACCGAAGGTTCATTGAAGGTTTCGCTAAGATTGTGGCGCCAATGACGCAACTTACGCGAAAAGACCAACTGTTTGCGTGGACGGAGAAGTGTGAGTTGAGTTTTCAGTTGTTGAAGGAGCGACTGACGACTTCACCAGTTTTGATGTTACCACAGTCGGAGGAACCGTATGAGGTTTATTGTGATGCTTCTCATCAAGGGTTGGGTTGTGTGTTGATGCAACACAAGAGAGCAGTGGCTTATGCGTCAAGGCAACTGAAAGTGCATGAGAAGAATTACCCTACGCACGATTTAGAGCTTGCGGCCGTTGTTTTTGCATTGAAGATTTGGAGACATCATCTTTATGGTTGCACTTTTGTCGTGTTTAGTGACCATAAGAGTCTTAAGTATCTGTTCGATCAGAAAGAGCTTAATATGAGGCAGAGGAGGTGGATGGAAACTTTGAAAGATTTTGATTTCACGTTAGAATACCATCCGGGGAAGGCTAATGTGGTAGCCGATGCTTTGAGTAGAAAGAGTGTGTCGGTTTGTTCGGCACAAATGGCTAGTCAACAAGAGTTGTTGAGAGAGTTTCGTGACTTGCACCTAGAGGTAGAGTTTGCCTTAGGGAATATGAGACTGGGTATGATTACCATCTCAAACGGTTTGTTGGAGGATATTGCTAATTGTCAAGATGACAAGTTCCTTATGGAGAAAAGGGCTTTGATTGTTCGAGAAACCAACCGAGATTTCAAGGTGGGATCGGACAATATCTTGAGGTGTCAAGGGAGAGTGTGTGTACCCGATGCGATAAACTTGAGAAACACCATTCTAGGGGAGGCACACAAGAGTAAACTTAGTATACATCCCGGGGCAACAAAGATGTATCAAGACCTGAGGCAAGATTTCTGGTGGCCGGGTATGAAGAGGGATGTGGCCGAGTTTGTGGCGTCGTGTTTGACTTGTCAGAAGGCGAAGATTGAACATCAAAGACCAGCAGGGATGCTGCAGTCATTAGATATCCCCGAGTGGAAGTGGGATAGCATTTCTATGGATTTCATCACTGGTTTACCTAAGACCAGGAGGAAGCATGATTCCATTTGGGTGATAGTGGATCGTTTGACAAAGTCCGCTCATTTTCTACCGGTAAGAACTACGGATACAGCAGCAAAGTTGACCGACATTTACATTGCTGAGATTGTGAGGTTACATGGGATTCCGTCAAGTATAGTGTCGGATCGAGACCCAAAGTTTACTTCACACTTTTGGAAGACTTTGCATGAGGCGTTGGGGACGAAACTGAGGTTGAGTTCTGCCTACCATCCCCAGACCGATGGGCAGACCGAGAGAACAAATCAATCCTTGGAAGATTTGTTGAGAGCATGTGTGCTGGATGATCGTGGGAGTTGGGACGACGTGTTGCCGTTGATAGAATTCACCTACAACAACAGTTTCCACGCGAGTATTGGAATGGCACCATACGAGGCTTTGTATGGGAGAAGATGTCAGACTCCTTTGTGTTGGTACCAAGATGGGGAAAGTTTGATAGTGGGACCGGAAATGGTACAACAGACGACGGACAAGGTCCGAAAGATAAGGGCAATGATGAAGGTTGCTCAAGATCGACAAAAGAGTTATGCGGATAGGCGTCGGAGGCCTTTAGAGTTTGAGGAGGGGGATCACGTATTTCTCCGTGTTACTCCAACAACGGGTGTTGGAAGGGCTTTGAAAGCGAAGAAGTTGACTCCGAAGTTTATAGGGCCTTATCAGATTTTGGAACGGATTGGGAAGGTAGCATATCGGATCGCGTTGCCACCGGTACTATCTTTGATTCATGACGTGTTCCATGTGTCGCAATTGCGGAAATATACACCGGATCCATCACATGTGATCACACCAGATGATATCCAGTTGAGGGATAACTTGTCATTTGAGGTTCCGCCGATCAAGATTGCGGATAGGAAGATGAAACGTCTGAGGACGAAAGAGATACCTTTGGTGAAGGTAATATGGAACGAAGCTACAGGAGATACCACCTGGGAGCTTGAGAGTAAGATGAAAGAATTATACCCCGGTTTGTTTGACGACGTCTAAGTTTCGAGGACGAAACTTCTTTTAGGGGGGTAGTATTGTAAGACCCAAGATTTCTTTGTATAGTTGGTTTAAGGAATATTAGGGTTTCGATGTGTTCGTGTGACGAAACATCGTGTAATTATTAGCTTTTGCTGTAATTGAGCCTGTTTAGTGCTCGTGCACTGTAATTGTACAGACTTTGGTTCTGTGATCCTGTTGCTTGAATAAGAAGTTATTTGTGGTTTCAGAATAATAAGTTTTGGATTATTCTTGTTTTTGGAAAAAACGAGTAGGATTTTACCCGTCGTTGTAAAATCTTATTGCGTCTGTTTTGAGTGAGGTTTCGGATGGAAGTTTTATATATCTGCGCGGGTTAGGATATATTCTGAGATTAATTTTCTAAGGTATGGAAGAAAATTACAGTCGCGGAAAAAGATTCGGCGATAAGTTTTGGAATGGAAAAACGTTAGACGTTCTTTCCGTAAGTTTTATGTTTTTGTGTTTTACGTTCGTCGCGTTGCGCGAGAGCTGAACGTGTGAGTGTTTCTATGAGGTTTTGAGTTTCATCTCAAGTGGATTTGGTTTGGTTTGATCCAATGGCTAGGGTTTTGTCTTGGCATTTTGTCTTTTGATCCAATGGCCATGTGTGAGCAAGAGGCTATGTAATAGTAAGGAGGTTTAGTGACTTGGTCACTTAGAAAAACATCACCAAACATCTCATTCTTTCTCTCTTTCACGTGGAACTCCATTTCTTAACCTTAACCTTCACAAATTTTCCATTCTTCACCATTTCACTCCATTTCAAGCTTTGGAGCTTTGAGGAAAGTTGTAGAGAATCACTTTCTTGAGGTAACCCTCTCTTCTTATCTCCTAGGTTGGTAGATTTTTAGAGTTGTGAGGTTTTTGGGTTTATGTTCTTAAGAGGGTTTGGTGAGAAAGGTTGTTCTTGCTAGTTCTTGTTTCATGAAAGTTGTTCATGAGAGTTTAGTAAGCATGCTAGGCTTTGTTGTTTCAATTTTTCCATGAGTTTGTGAGAATCTCATGAGAAAAGTTAGGGTTTTGAGTTGGTTATGTATTGATCAATTACATGAGGTTATGTTGTAAGGTTTTGAAAAGAAAAGTTGTCTTGGAACCTTTGAGCAAAAGGGAAATGCGTTGTATGGTTTTGTTTTAGAAAAATCCGATGAAAAATATTTGGTGGTTTATGAAAATATTTCTAAGAGTTTTTGGGTAGTATTTTGGGGTCAAAATGGTTTAAAACTATGGTGACATGTGGTGTCGCTTTTTACCTTGAAAACACGTTGGAGAATGATTACCGGACGGTTAAGGCCCGTAATAAAACTTGTGCTTGGATTTGGTTTTGATTTTGGAAATGAAAATCAAATAACTTGCACTCGAAGCAACCAACATGCTTTCGGAAATGTGTTGCTTAATTTATGAAAATGGTTTGCTTTTATGCCTTGAAAAGGTGTTGGGAACTAATAGAATCAAACTAGGCTTGGGGTGGAATAAGGAGGTGTGAGTTGCTGTCTTGTGCTGTCATGACAGGTGCAGCTCGCTGGGCGAGTGATTACTCGCCAGGGCGAGTGTCACAGGTCCTGACAACTCGCCAGGGCGAGCTCCAGAGCGAGTAAGACCAGTACTCTCTGCCTTCACTCGCCACCAACTCGCCAGGGCGAGCTCTGAGACTTAAAATTTTGGATTCTGATTTCCAAACTTGGTTTTTAACATTCTAATCCCTTTTTATTAATTTATGGAAGTGGTTGGGATTGGAAACGAGTTTTTCGGGTACTCGGAAAGTACGTAACTTATAACGCAAGAAAACGGCCATTTTGCATTTCAAATTATTTAAGACTTTTGACAATTGTTTTGGGTCCTAAAAATAGTACAAATAACTCATGGGGGTTGATCAATACGATAGTTTTTGGTATGGTATCCGAAAGAAGGATTTTTCCTTAGGAACCATTAGGTTTTTGGGGTTTTGGTGTAGTTTCAATACGATTGGTTAGAGAACAATGTATTGATTGTTACGCTGCTTGTTTTAGGAAGCGCGTTGTGTTGTCTAAGCGTGTGTTGTTGACGGAAGTTTGCCGAGGTAAGGGCTCCACTTATTTCTGTCTTTAAATGGTTACGACATGCTTTGTTTTGCTGTGTGTGCAATTGCTGTGTGCTTGGCATGTTTGTATTTATGTATTCTCGTTGATGAGAACGTGGTTATAAATATGTGTGCAATTTACATATGATTGAGAAAATGTATGTATGTTGTGATGATTGTGCATAGGCTTTAGGCTATGTGAATGTTTGCATGAGCATATATGAATGCGTGCGTCAGATAGGACTACGCGAGGATTTTGTCTTGTGTGACTATCCCGTATATGCCGAAGAGAATATATGCCATGCATTTCATAGTTGCGTGCCTAGGTGTATGTCTTGTGTGACTTGCCTTCGTACCAGGCGGTTGTCTGTGCGACTTCGCCAAATCCCATTGGATTTTATTGAGTTGGTGTTGTCTTGTGTGACTCACCCGGTGTTATCCCACCGTGATTGTTTTGGTATTGTCTTGTGTGACTTTACCTGGTGTTATCCCACCAATAGTAGGAGGTGTTATCCCACCCGAGACCTACGCCTTCTATAGAGAGGTTGAATTCCGGAATTAAATCATGCATGTGGCGTACCAGTGATTGGTGTCACGATCATGTAGAGTCTGCATTGGTAGGCTATGTGTGCATTTTATATATAAGCCCTTGGTGGGAATTACTTTTGTGTTAAAGAGCTTTCTCTTGTGTTTCGTGGAAATTTGTTATGTGTACATCTTTCGCACCGGTTATATATATATATACTTGTATTTTGTGGTGACCCTTTCTTTCATTTGCGGGCTCATCCCACCCAGATGATGGGTTAGGTCGTGGTGACGACGGTGGCTGTTCCAGGCCCCAGTGAGCGGTTGGAGCTGTAGCCTAGGATAGTTAGACTATGCGCCGGTGTGTTTTGTGCACCGTGCTTTTGGGTTAGCGTAGAGTTTTCTAACTTGTTTTGGTACTTAGACTTGGATTGTAATTATTCAGAAAATACACTTTGCTTGTCGAAGCACCTATGGTAATGAGTCTTTTGTATATTTGAATGCCGGCTCATTGAAAAATATTATATGCGCACTCTGAGTGTTAGTTAAAAAAAAAAAAAAAAAAAAAAAAAATAATGCCCTTTTTGGCTTATGAAAAACGGGGTGTTACATTTATCCTCATCAATTCTTAAAAATATTTCAAATCTTCTATTTCGTAAAAAAAATTGTATTTTTTAATTTAATATATTATTATATAATAGTTAAATTTTACTCTATTTTTATTATAAAAAAATCTACTCTATTTTTGTTTACTCTTATATAAAAAATACATAAGAAGTGCATTATTGATGGATATATATATATTATAGTAATAATTACGGGGTAAATATTTGTTATTATACTTAAAATGTCACGGGACAAATGTTGATTAATAATTTTGTCAAAAAAAAAAAAAGTGTTGATCACTAATATATAAAAAATCATACACGGGACAATTGTTCTAATAAAAAAAAATTTCATCATACACGGGACAATTGCTTTTATAAAAATATTATTCATACACGGGACAATTTCTTTAATAAAAAAATTTTAATTATACACGGGACAATTTCTTTAATAAAAAAAAATTAATCATACACGGGACAATTGCTTTAATAAAAAAAAATTAATTATACACGGGACAATTGCTTTTTAAAAAAATTTAATCATACACGGGACAATTGCTTTAATAAAAAAAAATTAATCATACACGAAACAATTGCTTTGATAAAAAAGAAATTGAATAGTAAATATTTTTTATTATTAATTATAATTTATTACACAAAAATCATACACGTGACAATTACTTTAATAAAAAAATGACTTAATTTAATATATTTTATAAAAAATAATAGAATGACGTCGCACGGGTCTCAAAACTAGTAATAATTAACAAAAAATATTGTTGTAGGTACTAAAACTATGTGCAAATTTTTTTACAAAAAAAAAATTAATTAAGAACTAATATTAGAAAGTCCATATTTTATAGAAGCAAAATAACTTATTTAATTCTTTATGATATCGGTCATTTTCTTATTCTTCAATGTTGATTATCTACGTACCAATATATAGATTTGTTCTTTCTCCCTCCCAAAAGTTGAATTCTCAAATTTGTTATTTTATGCTTGTTATCAACACCCAATATTATCAAAGTAGCCTTCAAAAATATTATAAAAGTTATTTTGTGTTGGATTTTTAAGACATGTCTAACTGGAGGGGTGTTTGCATATTAAACTTTGATAATTGTTCTTTTTATTTTATGTTGCACAAAATCCCTCCAATCCAACAAAAGAAATTTCTTGTAGTGTATATTCATAGTCGAAGATATCTTAGAGCAATATATTTTGTTTGTTCGAGCAATACAAAAGGAGAAGAATATTATCTTAAACTTTAGTGATCAAAGTTTGGGTGAAAACTTAAAAGAATGTTGGTTGAGAATGTAAATTGGCGGAGAATTTATATAATTAGTGTCTAAAACGTGAAATTTTATTCGAATTCTAGAAAATGAGTAGGGTATATATTTTAAAAATGGAAGGGCATGCAAGAAATTTTCAAAAAATAATATATTCCGATGAAAACTTTAAAAACTATGTCACAAATCTACTTACAATATATTAAAAGAAACTACTAATAAAAAACCAAATTTGTCCATATCAAGTTTATAATATTTCAGAATTTATGCCCTTAAATGTAATTTTAACTCTAAACTAAACAAAAAAAGTTTAAAAAAAAAAAAGAAAAAAAAGAAGATAAGCATAAAAGAAACATTCCCATAAAAATAGAAACCACATCTTTAACAAACAAAAAAAAACACAAAACAAAAATAGAAACAAAAGAAGATAAGTATCAAATAAATCTTCCCATAAAAGTTTAATTAAAATAAATCTACACATAAAAATATGAACAAAAATCACTATAAAAGATACGCTTCAAAAATAGTAATTTTTTTAATGAAAAAATAGTAACTCGATCTAACATATAAAAAGTTATATATATAAAATAAAAATAGAATAATCTAATAAAAGAAGATACTTAATTATGAGCTTAAAAATAAAAGAACAGAAAAATAGAAACAAAAACACATTTGACCCGTTTGGATTGACTTATTTATGAGCATATGGGAAATAACTTATGCAAATAAATAAGTTTTTCTGTATTATTTTAAGTTTTTTAAGGTAGTTCATGAAAACAATTTATAACGATATAATTTTTATTAATGAAAACTTATGAATTAACAAGCGTAAAAAAAATTTATGAATCAACATAAAAGTTTATTTATAAATTATAACCATAAACTATTTTCATAAGCTTAAAAATAAGCCAAATTCAAACAGGCAAATATATTAAAAGGTATTACTACTAAAAATTCTAATTTGTCCTCATCAATTCTTAAAAATATTTCAAATCTTCTATTTTGTAAAAAAAATATTTTTTAATTTAATATATTATTATATAATAATTAAATTCTACTCTATTTTTTATTATACACGGGACAATTGCTTTAATAAAAAAATTTAATCATATACGGGACAATTGCTTTACTAAAAAAAATTTAATCATACACGGGACAATTGCTTTAATAAAAAAAATTAATCATACACGGGACAATTGTGTTAGACTACGAGGCTAACCACTTAGAGGGGGGTGAATAAGTGGTTCCGTTAACCAATTGAGTTTTTAAAAAATTGTTCGGTTAAACGTGCGTGCGGAAGCGACTCCGGGATCGGTAGTCTCTTTGCACCGTTTTGACTTATTGAAAAAGTAACTAAGCCGATAAAACTATTGAGGAAAAGTCGATCGGAATAAGATATTCAAAAACTAATTCAATTAACAACAACGTTTCCAAGCAAGTTATTCGATTCTTTCAAAAACAATTTACAACACAAGATAATAACAATTGAATCCTTGTGAACACTTACGAACACACAAATTCAATTGTTTACGAATATAATGAAAGCAATAAAGAATGAAAGTAATGCAATCAAGACACGAGAGTTTGATTAGGGAGTTCCCCGGATTTCGCGTCGTCCACGCGTATGTCCGAGTACGTCTCCCCCCAAATAACCAAACGGGTTATTTGAGATATGTATAGAATGAAAACAGCTTGAACACAAGTGCACAAATTACAATGAATCCAATAAACCTATATTGACTCAAAATGTAAAACTATGCAAACCCTCAATCGACGAACGAATCTTCACCCTCTGATTCCAACGATCCTACCCGTGCAACTCCTTGCAACGATCGTCCAGCTGAGTCCTTCGATTCTTCTCAATTGATCCTCCAAGATATCGAACAATCTTGGATCCCTAGTGAGCAACCAAACCTCCTTGCACAAATCAACCCGATCGCGAATCTGCTTCACCACGAATCGCACCGAACGTTATCGACCAAGCGTACAACTCCTAAATGATTGATCCCATACTCAATCTTCAATTGTTGCAACTTGATGGAAGATGATGATCTTGTGAAGGATAACACTTTGATCCCAATTTTTCACCCAAATTGTATCCAAAGTGTTTTACCCAAAGCACTTCTTGCTCTCTCAATGATTCTCACTAGATTTCTCAGTTGTGTTCAGTTACTGTGATTGTTTCATTACTTACAAAGGAACCCACACATTGCTATTTAAAGAGAAAATAGAATGAGCAAATTTAGGCATAATTTTCAGTAGATGTATCGATACAAATGATTGTTTGTATCGATACAAAGCCCTTGACCAACGTTCAATTTTGAAAATCTTGACCTTTGTATCGATACAAACACGGGATGTATCGATACAAACATCAGAATCTTGAAATCTTGACTGATATGTATCTAAGCATGCAAGCATGCTTCGAATCATATGAAGCTTGCTGGTTTTTCAGAACATATACACATGTATCGATACATGCAAGCATGTTTCGAATCATATGGAACATTCTGTTTTTGTATAGAAGCTTTTGTATCGATACAGAGCCTGTGTGTATCGATACAAAGTGCTCAAAAAGTACCAGAACAAGTTTCAGGACATTTGTATCGATACAGAAATGTATGTATCGATACAAAACACCAAAAAGTCAGTTTTTCAAGGTTTTGAAAATAGTTCTTTGTTGTCAAGTCATTTGTAAAGTTTGCCAAAATATGTTCAACCTATTTTCATGTGTTTTGACAATTATTAAAACATGAGGATGAACTGGTGCACTTACATTCTCCCCCTTTTTGATAATTGTCAAAACTATGCATAAGCTAAACTAAGCCTATACCTATTATGCAAATAAAAATAGCAATGATATACAGACGCAAAAACAACACCAAGGCTTAATCACAAAAGCTTGCTCCCCCTGAGTTGATGCCATAATGCGTTTGATGATCCTTTAGCTTGTGCATCCAAATCTCTCCCCCTTTGACAATATCAAAAAGAAGAAGAGAGCACATTAGCAGTAACAAGTCCAAGCAAATTTTCCATCTATTAAACATATCGTGCACTTACATTTGTCGAAATGCACTTTATGATATAGTATCCTAATCAAAATAATTACATATAACGATATGCCAAAAATATATCAATGACGAATACCAAATATCATGATAACACATGGAATGTAGAACAACAAACCATAAACCAACTCATGATTATTTAAAAACACATCGACATTTTTGTAATAAAACATACCAAAATATGGGACGAAAAATAAACAAAACCATGCAATTAAATGCATAAACATACAATAATAATCCAAACATACGAAATAATTCAAAATGAAGTCATACAAGCCAAAGTGAAATGTTGCTCAAAACATAGCAACATTAAATAATATCCGTACAACCAAATCGAAATAAAGAAAGTCACGAAATAACAAAAGAGATTGTTCATGCGATAAAAGAAATGAAATGCCATAAAAACAAGATACATCATCAATATTCATTCATGTCATCCGGTTGTTGGTTAAGGTTGAAGTAATGGTCAACGGAGGAATTTTGTTTTACTAGCTCATCCACTTGGTTTTGGAGATGATCAAACCTTGCAACATTGTAACTGTGCATATCCTCAAGTCTCTTGTTGACATTACTTTGAAACATGTCTTGTTTCAAACTCATTTCCTTCAACATATCCATAATGGCATTGTTGCTTACTTGAGAAGACTCACCTTCCATGCTATCACTTTCATGCAATTCCAATCTTAGTCTTTTGCCCCTTTCCTCTTGAATTTCATGCATCGGCTCTTCATTATCATCCTCTTTTCCACAAAACTCATACTCATTAGTCGTATCATTCCACTTGTAATCCATTTTCTTCATTTGTGTCATGCTAAAAACTTGATCCCTCTTAGGACTTATCCATAGACCCGCGAGGTTATAGGTTATCTTGAAGTTCTCTAAGATATTCCGAATCAAGCTAGAATATGCGAAGAAGTGGTCCTTTTTAGAATTTCTCAAAGCAAACATGCGACTAACAAAGTAGTGAGGCCAATCCATCTTTTTGTTTTCCATCATAACATACATTAAATCAATATCCTTCCAATCTAGTCTAGAGTAAGGTCCTCCTCTAGGCCTTAGAATGTGGTTCACAATCCAAAGTAGAACTCTAGGTCCTTGCTTAAGCCTTCCCGCTTTTCCATTTGGACTCTTACCATTTTTGGTTAGAGTGCAAGAAAATTCAGACATATTATACTTAGGACCTTCAATATCAGTGAATCTTTGCAACTTCTTACCGGTTTCCAACCCAAAAAGTCCTAACCATAGCTTGTTAGATACTTTGAAAATTTTCTTCCCAATACAAAATTCAAATTCAGCACCATTTTGTTCTTGTATACCAGCATAAAAGATTCTAACAAGTTCCTCTATGTAAGCATCTCTTAAATTGCAAAATGTGCTAAGTTTTTCTCTTCTAATGATCTCAGCAATATCACCCAAATGTAATTCCTCAAGTTTTTCTACACTTACAGCATTTTGAGGAATCACTTTCTTCTCTGAGCAATTTCTAATGAAGAAGTTCAAGTAGTTTTCATGGATGAAATTTTCTCTCCTAAAATTTTGATCATGAGTAGTGGTCCTAATTATCTTAGTCCTTCCATCATTTTTCTTACTATTGCTAGCCATTCTAGAAGTTTAGAAGAGTAAGATGTTACCTTTGAATTTTGAGAAGATGAAGAAGGTGTGTACCCAAATTTGGAGATATTCAAAGCTTCCAATGTGGATTTTATGTAGCTTGAACCCTTGAATTTGATGGAGTATTAGGAATGGGTAAGGAATTTGAGTGATTTGGAGTTAAATTTTGAGATGATTTGGTTAAGTTTTGAGAGAGATTGAGAAATTGGGAATAAGGGTTTTGGAGAGGTTTCATGAGTTTCATGTTTGAAGAATAAGAGTGGTTGAGTTGTTGTGATGAATGAATGAATGAAAAAGTCATGTAAAACTTGTTTCTACGCGGTTGTATCGATACAAACAGTAATATGTATCGATACAAGTCAGTTGTTTTGAAGCATGTATCGAAGCATACCTGTATGTTTCGAAGCATGGGCGCCTTGCTGTTTTTTCTCAGCACGCCATGTATCGATACACACTTGTATGTATCGATACAAGTCAGTTTAATTTTTGAAAAATTTGAAATTTTGAAAAATAACTGACATGTATCCATCCACAATTCATTGTATCGATCCAAAACACATTATTTTCAATTTTTCTCAAATCACATGAATCAAAAAGTTCAAAAAGAAATTTCGATGATTTTCAATTAACACGTATGAAAGAAACACATACAATCATGATGGTATATGCGTATATATGTGAACCAAAGCAATACCAAAGCAAATCTTAACATGAGAACACATGTTAAACCATAGATGCATGATAAAAGAAATCACATAACATAGTTAAAGTACCACAAACAATCATATGCGAAAAATATATATATATCTATGTATGTATGCAAAATTTACACATAGATGCAAAACTTAACATATACATTCTAATATGAACTTAATAAGATAGTTGTAATGATTTTTGTCAAATCCCCATTTGAGACGTATAAAGCTCAAAAACTTATTAATATTTTTGAGTAAGAATTCTTGGAAATGGAGGATTAGACAAATATCAAAACTTATATCATATTAAGATAGAAAATGTATGTATATGATCACAAACACAAATGCTAAACAAAATATGTATAAAGCAAAGTTAAAGAGTAGAATCTTCCCTTAAGTATTGGATGAAGGAAGTGATCAATTTCCACATCGTTTTGTGTTGGGTTGAGTCGCATCTTTTCACCTTACTTGTTTGTAAGTCTTGAGCCACTCGTTATCAATGTCTCTCATCAATGGCTTCAAGACGCTTACCTACATGTTTAGACATTTGAAATAGGTCCCCAACTCATATTGGGTCCTAGTTTGTTAGTATCAACATTATTGTCTAACTTAGGTAACCATTGCAATATGCCTTTAGGTACTAAGGTTTTCCGTGCTTGGCATTTTGCAATCGTATGTCCTTTGTTACAACAATAATGACAAACAATATGAGGATTACTTTTCTTGTGATCCTTTTCAACAAATTTATACTTTTTATTTCTCGGTTTAAAAGATTTGTTGAATTTAGATGGATCAACCGCAAAAGTAATCTCCGGCTTGGATGGTTCTTTTAACTTCTCTTGTAGTTTTCGTAAATCTCTACTTAAGTAAAAGCATCCATCACATCCGGTATATTCATTTCCACAACTATCATAATTCACAAGAGGTTTTTGAACCAAAGATTCTTTGAGAGCTTTCAACTCATGTTCCGTTTCCGAAACTTTAACCTCAAGGTATTTATTGACTTGCATTAAACCCTTTAATCGTTGAAAAGCCTCTTGAGTTTCTTTGTGTAGTTTTTCAAAAGCAACTTGTAATTCATGATATTCCAAGAGAGTATATGAACTAGAGGGATTTTGGTTTACCTTTTTAGGAACAAGTTTCTTACGATCGTGTGATGTCAAACACACATTTGCCAATCCTTCTTCACCGCTTGAACTAGAGCTTGATGATGAAGAGGAAGATGAGCTAGAGCTCTCCCATGCAACGTAAGCTTTCTTTCCCTTGTCCTTGCTTCCCTTTTTGAATGAAGGTGATTCTTTCTCCTTTCTCTTGAGCTTGGGACAATCCGGTTTAAAGTGACCGATTTGTCCACATTCATAACATGCTCCCTTTTTAGAGTACTTGACATCTTCATTCCTCCTATGGTAACCACTATCTTTCCGATATTTCCTAAGATTTTCATCGGAGTGCCTTATCCCATTTTTCTTCACATACCTATTGTAGCGCCTAACGAAGAGTCCCATTTCCTCATCATCGGAATCATCTTCGCTTGAGCTACTTTCCACATGCTCTATCCTTTTGGACTTGGTGGACTTTGAAGTAGAGGCTTTTAGAGCTATAGACCTCTTGTCCTTTTCCTTTTCCTTGTCATTGTGCTTTACCTTCTTTTCGCTTTTCTCATGCTTTTCTAGCAAGTTTAGCACATGTTCATGCTCCGTGAGTTTGCCAAACAAAGTTGTAAGATTCAATGAGGTAAGATCATTAGCTTCCTTAATCGCGGTGACCTTAGGTTGCCAATTCCTACTAAGACATCTTAAAATTTTGTTAGTAGCATCTTGGTTGGAAATTGGTTTTCCCAAACCGTGTAACTTGTTGGTGATTTTGATAAAGCGTTGTTGCATATCCTCGATGGATTCTCCATCTAGCATATGAAACAACTCAAATTCTTGTGTTAAAGTATTAATTTTGGATATCTTGACATCATTGGTACCCTCAAAGTGAGTAACCAATGTGTCCCACATTTCCTTAGCCGATTCACAATGCGACACATGATAGAATTGATCAATCCCAAGGGATGATATTAAAATGTTTTGTGCCTTCGCATCGTAATTGACTTTCTTCTTTTCCTCATCCGTCCATTGTGCCATTGGCTTATTTGCGACAACACCATGAGCATCCGTTATAGTTGGAGCAAACGGACCATTCTCAATGGCATTCCACACTTCACTATCAAAAGAATTGATGTGAATACGCATGCTACTTTTCCAATAGTCAAAATGATCTCCATTGAATACCGGAGCCCTATTATACGCCCCTTTTGGTGCAAAAGCCATGTTGTCTAATAATAGGCACAAATTACTCGGTTTAATCGTTTAAAATCAACCGGGCTCTTGATGCCACTTGTTAGACTACGAGGCTAACCACTTAGAGGGGGGTGAATAAGTGGTTCCGTTAACCAATTGAGTTTTTAAAAAATTGTTCGGTTAAACGTGCGTGCGGAAGCGACTCCGGGATCGGTAGTCTCTTTGCACCGTTTTGACTTATTGAAAAAGTAACTAAGCCGATAAAACTATTGAGGAAAAGTCGATCGGAATAAGATATTCAAAAACTAATTCAATTAACAACAACGTTTCCAAGCAAGTTATTCGATTCTTTCAAAAACAATTTACAACACAAGATAATAACAATTGAATCCTTGTGAACACTTACGAACACACAAATTCAATTGTTTACGAATATAATGAAAGCAATAAAGAATGAAAGTAATGCAATCAAGACACGAGAGTTTGATTAGGGAGTTCCCCGGATTTCGCGTCGTCCACGCGTATGTCCGAGTACGTCTCCCCCCAAATAACCAAACGGGTTATTTGAGATATGTATAGAATGAAAACAGCTTGAACACAAGTGCACAAATTACAATGAATCCAATAAACCTATATTGACTCAAAATGTAAAACTATGCAAACCCTCAATCGACGAACGAATCTTCACCCTCTGATTCCAACGATCCTACCCGTGCAACTCCTTGCAACGATCGTCCAGCTGAGTCCTTCGATTCTTCTCAATTGATCCTCCAAGATATCGAACAATCTTGGATCCCTAGTGAGCAACCAAACCTCCTTGCACAAATCAACCCGATCGCGAATCTGCTTCACCACGAATCGCACCGAACGTTATCGACCAAGCGTACAACTCCTAAATGATTGATCCCATACTCAATCTTCAATTGTTGCAACTTGATGGAAGATGATGATCTTGTGAAGGATAACACTTTGATCCCAATTTTTCACCCAAATTGTATCCAAAGTGTTTTACCCAAAGCACTTCTTGCTCTCTCAATGATTCTCACTAGATTTCTCAGTTGTGTTCAGTTACTGTGATTGTTTCATTACTTACAAAGGAACCCACACATTGCTATTTAAAGAGAAAATAGAATGAGCAAATTTAGGCATAATTTTCAGTAGATGTATCGATACAAATGATTGTTTGTATCGATACAAAGCCCTTGACCAACGTTCAATTTTGAAAATCTTGACCTTTGTATCGATACAAACACGGGATGTATCGATACAAACATCAGAATCTTGAAATCTTGACTGATATGTATCTAAGCATGCAAGCATGCTTCGAATCATATGAAGCTTGCTGGTTTTTCAGAACATATACACATGTATCGATACATGCAAGCATGTTTCGAATCATATGGAACATTCTGTTTTTGTATAGAAGCTTTTGTATCGATACAGAGCCTGTGTGTATCGATACAAAGTGCTCAAAAAGTACCAGAACAAGTTTCAGGACATTTGTATCGATACAGAAATGTATGTATCGATACAAAACACCAAAAAGTCAGTTTTTCAAGGTTTTGAAAATAGTTCTTTGTTGTCAAGTCATTTGTAAAGTTTGCCAAAATATGTTCAACCTATTTTCATGTGTTTTGACAATTATTAAAACATGAGGATGAACTGGTGCACTTACAAATTGCTTTAATAAAAAAAATTTAATCATACACGGGACAACTGCTTTAATAAAAAAATTAATCATACACGGGATAATTACTTTAATAAAAAGAATTAATCATACACGAGACAATTGTTTTAATAAAAAAAATTAATCATACACGGAACAATTGCTTTAATAAAAAAAAATTGAATAGTAAATATTTTTTATTATTAATTATAATTTATTACACAAAAATCATACACGGGACAATTACTTTAATAAAAAATGACTTAATTTAATATATTTTACAAAAAATAACAGAATGACGTCATTTATAATTTAACAATAATTTATAAATAAAAGTCAATAGACTCGTGCGAATGCACGGGTCTCAAAACTAGTATTATTAAAAAAAATTAAAAGAGTAATTTCATTGTTTTAAATTCCAATAACACATTTCTAAAAATTTGAACTAACGGGACGTTTTAATGAAGATTAAGTTTTCTTCAACAGTGGGCATTTTCAGCTTGGGCCTTTTCCAAAAGGCAAGATTGGACCTGCAAAAATGTAGGAGTGGGCTGGGCTAGAATCAATGTTTTATTTTCCAAAAGTATAAAGTTTTTCAATCAACATCCTTCCAAAGCCCGGTTGAATATTTTTTAATTTGTTTTAATGTTTGACCAAAAAAAGAGATGGGATGAGGTTAGCCCATTAGACTAACCATAATTTATCTTTAAAAAAATACGTAATAATTTCACTCAATTTGCTATTTATTATGATTATGATTTATTTTTCTTACTCTACTTGCTATTTCCCAAGGTAGTCCCCTTTACCTCTTATTTCCTTTAAACCTTAGAATTAGAAATATTTTTTTGGATTTCTTAATTATTTTTCCATGTAATTATAAATTTAACCACGACCATGTCTAATTTTTCCATTTTATTTTAAATTTGACGCAAAAAAAAAAAAATCAACATTTTTAAAACTTGGAACTTTGAGATTTTTTTATTGAAATATTGAGTATTCGGATTTTCTAAAAGAAGCTTTAGAATGTAGTTATTTTGCACAATTGAAAGTTTACTGGAGACCCGAGTTTAGACTTTGATGAAAAAGAAAGTTTAACATTAAACTATTAGTGTTGTCAAAAAAATATTTAGTTATTAATATTTTTTGTTCTAAAAAAAAAAAAAATCTTCGAGAGCTGTCGTTTTCAGTTTGGGCCTTTACAATATTTTTTGTGGACCTTTTGTAATTTAAATGAATGCAAATATGTAATCCAAAGACAATATGGCTTGGTTCGACAACAAGGATTTTAGGAATTTATTTTTTGCGCCTCTTGGAAATCCTCATCCGCCTCTTGAAATCCTCATCCGTCTCTGGAAATTTTAAAAATACTCCTCTTTTGTACTTAAGTAGCATACTCAGGTGGTGCCGAATCTTGGAAAAAATTGTTTGTATTTTAAAATGTGAAACTTAAAAAATATGGGGCGAAGAAATGGGAAGATACAAAAATATTAGATTTTATAAAGTTCGCATTATAGATAGCAAAATGTTTTTTTCCCAATTGTTGCTATTTATACATCCGCATCCTACATTGCGAGAGAGGTAATATTGGAAGGCCTGAGGACGCGTGTGGGACTCAGGGAGAGCGAGAAGAAAAACTCAGGTTTTTATAGTGAATTTTACTGGATTCTCATCACATCATTAGTGGGTTAGTGGAGTTTTAGGATGAGAACCACTTTAGCAATTTGAATGGTGGGGGTGTAAAACAAGTGTATAATTTAGTCCAAGAAAGATATTCAGTTGAGCTGATTTTGCACCTTAACCAATCTATCTACTTAAGCTTCTAATTCGATATAACTTTGGATCTTCAATTAAATGTAATCTTTGTGAGGAATAACAGATTTATCAGATCAGATGCAATGACCCTTTACATGATTTTGAGTTGGCACATTTCGATCAAGGTGATTACATAGTGCTGGAATTGATTCTTCAATTCCAATTGCAGTATATATATATATATATATATATATATATATATATATATATATATATATATATATATATATACTCTTTCCCTGAAAAAATGAGAGAGTAATTAAAAATGATTCTTATATTTATCTTTGAATTCGAATTGCTAAACCCCCTTTTATGAAAATCAAAGAGTTATAAGTAAGAAAAAAAATAGCTATAAAAGCATGTATATCAAATTATCAACGCTTTAGATGTATCAATTTACATTTTTTATATTTTTATTTTTGTAAGTCCCTGATAATCTGAAGTTTGGATAAAAGTTAGGTAAAATTAGACAAAAAAATATTTTATTCAAAAAAAGAATTTAATTTTTTAAAATATATATATATATATATTTAGTAGAATTTATTAACCATTTGACTTCTATCACCACTTACGTTCGGCCAATTTAATTTGTTAGGTGTATCAATTTATTACTACTACATTCAAGAATTTTTCAAATAATTAATAAAAGGCTTAATTCATACTTTGGTCCCTTATGTTTATTTTAGCGCTCAATTTGGTCCCTTATCTTTTAAACGTCTCAATTTGGTCCCTTATCTTTTAAAAGTCTTAATTTGGTCCTTTATCTTTTCTGCAAGTCTCAATTTGGTCCCTTATCTTTTCTGCAGTTCTCAATTTGATCCCTTGTCTTTTAAAATTTTGGACACGTGGCACACTTGGACAGATGACACGTGTCCAAATTTAATGGTAATAGTGAAAAATTTGAAGGGAGGGACCAAATTGAGAACTTCAGAAAAAATAAGGGACCAAATTGAGACATTTAAAAGATAAGGGACCAAATTGAACGCTAAAATAAACATAAGGGACCAAAGTATGAATTAAGCCTTAATAAAACTATTAAGAAGGATATGATTCTAACAAGAATATTCTCGGCAGGAATATTACAAAAATTTATATGTTCCTAAGAATAAAATCAAGATGGAGAGTAAACAATGCCTTATAGTATTATCTTGCACCCAATACAATGTCTTATATAATAGACTTAATTATATTTTTAGTCTATTTATTTTACACACTCATAAAATTAGTCGTCTAATTTTAAATTTATTCGATTTTAGTTTTCTTTTCAAACTTTTGGACTAAGAAAATGGTGATATGTCATATTTTGATTGAAATTTTTTTAAAAAGACTCTTGTGATTTTATGGATATTAACAATGATTCCATATCATCATTAAGTTGTATATGAATATCATATTAAAAAATTTAGTCTAAAAATCTAGATGTATTTGTTATGATTATATGAACATTTTTAACCATTGTTTTACTCTCTAAGATTCTTAATATAAGAGAAAATTTTCCTTGTAGATTCATTGAGTTTCGAAAACCGTAAACGGACCGGAACAATTGGGAAATATTCAAGTACCTAAAAGAGCCAGCTATATACGAGTAATTATGTTGGAGTAAGTCATATAGCTTCCCATCTACTGTGGCTGGGACCTTTTATAGCAGATATTGGTGCACAAACCCCTTTTTCTATATTTTTAGAGAAAGGGAATTAATATATGATCTATTTGAAGCTGTGACAAGTATGAGAATTTGATCTATATTATAGACTCGATACATTAAAAATTGAATAAATTTAAAAAGCAAATTTTCTTTTATATTAAGAACCAGAGATAATACTATTTAAAGAATATATATACATCACTTTCCTTTTAAATTGCACTATAACTTTTTCTTTTGGGGGGTTACTATAACTTTTGTTTAGCTCTTCTTCTCATCTTTATTTGTTTAGTAATTAGTTGGTTGAACAAATATAAGTTCTCTTACACCATCATTGCCACAATAAGACAAATAAAGTTTCCACCAATATTAATTTCTCTCTATCTCTAAATCCATCTTTAATTAAGTTTTAATTTTCTTTGGTGGAAACAGATGAAAATCATACTAAATAAAATAATGAAACAAAAATTTTAAACTAAAATAAAAGCATACAAAAGTGACAGAAAACACATAATTTGGCATATTTTGTGAGTGATAATTGAAATTAATGAAGTACCACTAATGGCGGGCAAAAACTTTTGATAGGTGAGTGGTAGGGACTCGAATCTGTTGGTTTGTAATTCAAGCTCTGCTGAATTCTGATGCTCATCAGAAGCTGAACTCATCAGAACCTGAAGCAACCAACTTCTGATGCTCACATAGCTTCTGAAGGTCACAGGTTCTGATGGAACAGGTTCTGAAGCAACAGCTTCTGAAGCTGCTTAGCTTCTGCTCTGTTTTAGTAGTTAGCTAGCGTAATTAGTTAGTTAGTTATTTCTTTTGTTTTGTCCTAGGTAGTTAAGGCAGTTGCAGTTTACGCAACCCCCTCTTGTATATATAACTACTAAGGCCCTTTGTGGAAGAATAAGATTTACTTTTTCCTTTATTCATTTCTCTTCAAGTTTTATTCATAGTTCTCGTTTTCTTTCTTAGTGTTCTAAGTTCTTTGTTGTTCATTCTTTGTGAGAGTTTATCTCCAACAAAGTGGTATCTAGAGCTCGTACGATCCAAAGGGATCTTGATTCGTTCTTGAAAGAAGAATCAGGTTGAAAGTGAATCAACCATGGCTGGGAACAACAATTTCCATGCGAATTTGCCAGTTTTCGATGGAAAGAATTGGGATAGATGGGTGAAGCAGATGAAGGTGATATTCAATGTTCAAGAAGTGTATGAACAAGTGAATGCAGCAATCACTCCTCTACCAGAAAATGCAAATGAAGAACAAAGAACAACATTCAGAGAAGCAAAGAAGAAAGATAACAAGGCCCTGTTTCTCATTCATCAATGTGTTGATTCAAAGGTGTTTGAGAAGATTGCAGATGCTGAGACCTCCAAAGATGCATGGGATATCTTGCAAAAGAGTTATGGTGGTGATGCAAAAGTGAAGAAAGTAAAGCTTCAGGCCTTGAAGAGACAGTATGAACTGTTGCAGATGAAGAATGATGAATCCGTTGCTGATTACTTCACAAGATTGGTGACTCTCACCAATCAGATGAAGAATTGTGGAGGTAATCTTGATGAGCAAGAAACGGTGGAAAAGGTACTAAGAACTTTGACTTCTAAATTTGAGCATATAGTGGTGACTATAGAAGAGACTAAAGATTTGAGTGAGATCAAGATAGAGGATCTGCAAAGCACTCTTGAAGCTCATGAGTTGAAGCATGGTGAGAGGAGCCATGGCAAAGAAGATGAGCAAGCTCTTTTCTCAAAATTCAAGAAGTATCAAAGTGAGAAGAAGAAATGGCAGAACAAGAAAGACTCCAAGAAAAGCAAGGAGAATGCTGAGACAGTGCCTGAATCCTCTAGTGGAGGAGGAGGGAAACAGAAAGATAAGTCAAAGAAGAAGGACAAGAGCAAGATTCAGTGCTACAACTGTGACAAATATGGGCATTATGCCAATGAATGCAAAAATCCAAAGAAAAAGAAAGGTCAAGACAATGAAGAAGAGGCCAAGGTAGCACATGATAGCTCAGGTTCTGAGGATGAAACCAGTTTCATGGTGACAATTGCTGATGAAGCAGCAGATTCCATGGTTTGGTACTTTGATTCAGGGTGTTCTAACCATATGACTGGAAATAGAAGCATCTTGACTGACTTTGATGAATGTCTCAACACAAAGATCAGATTGGCCAACAGTGATTCCATTAAGGCAGAAGGTATGGGTAATGTGGTGATCCAAAGATCGAATGGGAAGAAAGCTGTGATTGAAAAGGTTCTCTATGTCCCTGGTATGAAGTGTAACTTGATGAGCATAGGGCAATTAATCTCAAAGGGTTTCAAGATAGTAATTGAGGATGAGACTCTGCAACTCTTTGATTCCAAGAAGAGACTGATTTTCAAAACAGCCCAGAGCAAGAACAGGATCTACAAGACTCAAATCAAAGCTATTGAAGCTACATGCTTGTCCGCAACTGCTGAAGAGAAAGAGAGTGATCTATGGCACAAGAGGTATGGGCATTTGAATTTTAAGAGCTTGTCAATGCTTAATTCAAAATGCATGGTGTTAGGATTGCCTAGTGTCATAACTCCAGTTGATACATGCACTACTTGCCTGTTAGGAAAACATCATCGATCATCATTTAAAAGTCATCTTCCTATGAGATCTAGTGATGTGTTAAATGTTGTGCATTCTGACATTTGTGGACCATTTGATGTGTTATCAACTGGTGGAAACAAATACTTCATGACGTTTGTTGATGAGTACTCTAGGATGATATGGTTATACCATATAAAAGCTAAGAGTGATGCTTTCGAAGTGTTTAAGAGGTTCAAAACACTGGTTGAGAAGCAAAGTGACAAGTCATTGAAGGTTCTGAGAACAGATGGTGGAGGTGAGTATACCTCTACAGAGTTTGAGAATTATTGCAAGGAACAAGGCATAATTCATGAAGTTACTGCACCATATACTCCTCAGCACAATGGTCTTGCAGAAAGGAGAAATAGAAGTATTCTAGATATGGCTAGAAGCATGGTGAAGCAGAAGAGTCTGCCCAAGAGATTCTGGGGTGAAGCTGTTGCTACAGCTGTTTACGTTCTGAATAGAAGTCCTACTAAGAAGCTGAAGGATAAGGTACCTGAAGAGGTGTGGTCCAAGAGTAAACCAAGTGTTAGCCACTTGAAGGTGTTTGGCAGCTTGTGCTACAAACATGTACCTGATGCTAAGAGAAAGAAGCTGGAAGACAAGAGTGTTCCTATGATATTTGTTGGATATCATAGAACCGGTGCCTATAGATTGTATAATCCTACAAATGATAAAGTAGAGATTAGCAGAGATGTTAAGGTACTAGAAAATGAAAGTTGGGATTGGGGTCAGAAGCTCTCATCTAAGAAAACTTGTGCAGTAGACTTAGGTGGTGAAGCAAGCGCTGTTAATGACACTCCCACTTTTGTGAATCAGCATCAAGGTAATGTAAGTGATGAAGACATGCATACTTCAAGTGATGATGAGGACACTACTGTACCACCAAGACCTCAGAGAAACACTCAATTACCAAGAAGGTTAGTTGACTGTGAGATTGTATCAGACAATGCAGTAGACAATGAAGGAGAAATTGTGCATTATGCAATGCTTGCAGATACTGAACCTTTAGATACCAAAGCTGCACTGAAGAGTAAAGTTTGGATGGAGGCAATGATTGATGAGTTGAAGTCTATAGAGAAGAACAAGACATGGGACTTGTGTGAATTGCCCTCTGATAAAAAGGCAATTGGTGTGAAATGGGTGTACAAAGTCAAGCAAAATCCTGAAGGCAAGGTGATAAAATACAAGGCAAGACTTGTGGCCAAAGGATTCCTTCAGAAGCAAGGTTTGGACTATGATGAGGTATTCTCTCCAGTGGCAAGACATGAAACTATAAGGCTAGTGATTGCATTGGCTTGTAGTAGAAGATGGCCCTTATTTCATTTAGATGTGAAGTCAGCATTTCTAAATGGACCCTTAGAGGAAGATGTGTATGTGAAGCAGCCTCCAGGGTTTGAACTGAAGGGCAAGGAAGACAAAGTTCTGAAGCTGAATAAGGCTCTGTATGGTCTGAAGCAAGCTCCAAGAGCTTGGAACAAAAGAATTGATCAATTCTTTGTTATGCAAGGCTTCAGAAAATGCAGTGTAGAGTATGGTGTTTATGTGAAATGCAGTGATGACAAACACATGTTAATCATATGTTTGTATGTTGATGATCTGTTAGTAACAGGTAGCTCATCTATAGAGATAGAGAAATTCAAATCACAGATGAAGTGTGAGTTTGAAATGACTGACCTAGGAAAGTTAACTTACTTTCTGGGAATGGAGCTCTTAGAAACTCCAAAAGGGATGATATTGCATCAAGCTAAATATGCCACTGAGATTCTGAGAAAGTTTGAAATGCTTGATTGCAATTCATCAGTCACACCTGCAGATACAAGAGCCAAGATTGAAGAAGATACAGGCAGTGATGCAGTGGACTCTACCATGTTCAGGCAATTGATAGGTTCACTGAGGTATTTGTGTCAAACTAGACCTGATATCAGTTATGCAGTTGGCTATGTAAGCAGGTTTATGAGTAAACCACTGAAGTGTCACCTATTGGCAGCTAAGAGGATACTTAGATACATCAATGGCACAATCCACTATGGTGTTGTATTTCCATACTCTAAGGATAATGGAAAACTTGAGTTAAGTGGATTTTCTGATGCAGATTGGTGTGGTGATAAGGTGGACAGGAGGAGTACCAGTGGTTATTTGTTTAAATTTCAAAATGCACCAGTATCTTGGTGCTCTAAGAAGCAGTCAGTCATAGCACTCTCAAGCTGTGAGGCAGAGTATGTAGCAGGGTCCCTAGCTGCATGTCAGGCAAATTGGCTGCAATCACTTCTCAGTGAGATGAACATTATTGCTGACACTACAGTGGTGCTGAAGATCGACAACAAGTCAGCAATCAACCTGGCTAAGAACCCTGTTAGCCATGGGAAGAGCAAACACATTGAGACAAGATTTCACTTCCTCAGAGACCAAGTCACTAAAGGAAAGTTGAAACTTGAATATTGCTCTACTGACAATCAACAAGCTGATATTCTAACCAAAGCTGTGAAGAGAGACCAATTTCTCAAGCTCAGAAGAGAAATGGGAGTTGTGAGTTTTTGTTGAGGTACAAAAGTAAGTATATAAATTATCGTATCCGCAGGGACTAGCTTGATATCAAATATTGTTTCACAATCACCATTTGTTTTAAGTTTGGGTTTGTGTTTGCAAATTGTAAGTTCGAAAGTAACAAAGTGCGATAAAATAAAAGGTTTAAATTCAGAGAAAAGGAATTGCCGGGATTAGAGTTCACTTTATCAATCCTATGTATTGATTCAACCAACATATACATGCTTTATCTATTAGTTCATATTTTCACATATTGCTCATCGAATATTTCCGTGTCCGGAATTCATCGCGAAATCAATTGTGTCGATTAATAATCCGATCTCTCGATTTATCGATTGACACAATAGCATTAAGATTCAATATTAACATGAATATTAAAACCTAAATCTATATCTAGAGTTTAGAATTTTAACATGTGATATCCTAGTTCTAATGATTCAATTAACATATGTCTATTTTAATTAAATCATTGAGATGAAACATGAAAGGCAAGGATAACACAAATATGAATTAATAACTAAAACATATATATTAAAATCAAAATCAACACATATTCATGAATAGTTACATCTAATCCCAACAATAAAAAGAGTTAGCCACTCATTGTCATGGTGGTAAACTTACAAATATGGATGAAGGAACAAAGAATGCACATCAATCCCTTGATCTCTCAAGTTGGATAGACCCACCTTCACTTTCCTATGAAATTACACCTTAAATACTCTCAGATTTCTCTGTTTGTTGCTTGCAAAAATTGTGTGTCAAATGGTCTCCTCTTGAGGGCTATTTATAGGCGTGAAAAGCAGCTGGTGGCTCAGCTACCACTGGTGGCTCAGCTACCAGCTTGTCTTGCTGAAGGGTTTATCTGACACGTGTAAAAAGTTCAACTTGATGCCCAAGAATTCCTTCAGTTTGGTCGCTCAGCTATCAATCTCATCGCTCAGCTACCAATCTTGCCTTGGTGAAGGAGTTACTTGACACGTGTAAAATTCTTTGCTTGTTGTTCAAGGTCTTCCTCATTCTGGTGGCTCAGCTACCACTGGTGGCTCAGCTACCAGCCTCTTGGAGAAGGAATTTATTTTTGCTCCTCTTTTGATCATGCAAGCTTAAAAATTGGGATTAGGACATAACAATTATCTTTAATTAAAATGTACAAAGTTTTGGGGTTTTAATTATAAAAATCTTTGAAAACAAGTTGATAAATGCCGTAATTGAGTATGAAATTTAACTACTTTTTAGCACTTATCAACTCTCCCCAACTTAAAACTTTGTTTGTCCTCAAACAAAAGTCCAAAATAAACTTTGAAAACATGGCTCAATCATCATTAGTGCACATTCAAGCTTTGTAATCAATCAAAAACTTTATATGTAAATTACTTCAAGTTTGCATGATTGAATATGCTGCAAGTTCAAAATCAATCATTCATAATCATCAAAGAATCAAAGCATGAATTTGAAATAGTTTCGAAACTCAAGTAAGATTTCAAATTTTCCAAATTAACAACATAATCAACTAGAATCACAATCCTCACAAGTGTTTCAACTCAAGGGTGAAGTGTATCTCTCAATCCAACAATGTGTTCACAACAAATCAATTCAAACATGCATCTCAACATAATCACAAAACATGTTATCAATCATGGATCACTAAGGACTTTCTTAAGCTTGTAATGGGGCTAGGCTACAAGAAATCGTTGTTTTTCTTTGGATTCAAAAAGCCTTAAGGATGAAAGAGCATAAACTTGAGTATCTTCATTACATAAACTATTACTCCTCGTTTACTTTCCCCATTCTTTGCTCTTGGTGATTCTTTTGTTTTGACATCATTTATATTCATTTCTTTTCTTTTGTAACACTTTCTTTGATTTTCAATTGTGTGTCAAATGACTTTCAATATTTTTCTTTTTCTTTTTCAATCACAATTTTCAACTACTTGTTACTTTTCTCAATTTAATCAAATAACCTCTTTCTCCCCAACTTGTTTTCAACCCTACACAAACTCAATGCTCAATCATCCTAAGACAAGGGTCAAGTCATTGTTTTTCTTTGTTGTGGTTCAAGGGTTCAATACAAACAAATTTTCAAAATTTTGGCTCAAGGGGGGTAACAAAGGATCACACTATCTCACAAGGTAGGTTATTTTAGGCTTAAGTAGTTGCACTCAAATAAAAACATGGCCTTGATCATTTCCATGACTTCAAACACATCAAGTAATAGCAAGATTCAGTTAAAATCAACAGAGTTAAACACAATTGTCGGCTCTCAAATATATAAACAATGGAAGGTTCACACAATCTCACCCGGCTGGTCTACGTGATTCATAATCAATTAATCATGTTAAGAATGAATGAATGAAATCAAATTGAATCAAGCTACTTAGTTCAAATTCATCCTATCATTCAATGATAATCACAAAAGGTTGATCTCAAACTATAGCAATTGAAAGAAATTCATTCTAATCATGCATTTGCTTTTGATTAATCACAAACCTAGACATTTCAATTCATATGCACATTTAGCAATCACAAAGATTTAAACCATGTTTATTCAGTCAAAAATTGCAATGAAACATAAAACATGAATTCTAATGACTGAAATAAAATTTCACTGTATATGGCGTGCTTTTAGTACTATGCTTCTGCTACTCTCCCTCCTCAAGAAGTGTGGACTGTCCTCAGGCCAAGAAAATGACGTTATGCCTGCATTTGCAATGTAAAACACACAACCCTAGGCTTTTGTTAGATTTTCAGAGGTGACAATGGCAGAAACAAACTTTCAAGTGGAATTCACACCAGTTCAAGGACTTGTTTTTATAAGAAGCTAAACATGTTCAAAAATTATTATAACATATAAGTAATTAAAAATGTTTTAAATAAAAGAAAAGGAAAGAAAATTGGGTTGCCTCCCAACAAGCGCTTCTTTTACGTCACTAGCTTGACGCCTTTTTGGTTAGGGTGGCCAAAATGAGACGGAAATCACATCATCTGTCTTTTTCCTTTGGTTTGGGAGGAACTCCATGAACTTGAGATATAGATATTGCGGAGTCCATATCCTCCTCAATTCTTTCTTATTGAACAAGGCACAAATTTCGTCTATGACCCGATCTATCTCTGCCTTGTTCTCTATTTCCTTCTTTTGTTCACATGATTTTTCCTTGCAAAATAATCCTTCATTTTCTTCTGCATCCATCATCATTTCTTTATTATCAACAGTGTCGTCCTCCTCAGTAGATGGAAATTCTTGAGGAAGTTCTATTTCGTGTGGTGTCTTTGGTTCCTCGACTATTTTCTCTACACCACATTCTTTGAACATCGTTTCTTCCCCATTTTTTCCAACAACTTCTTTCACACTCTCTCCACATCCCTCATTCTTTGTTAGAATAGTATCTTCTTCATGAGTGGTTTGAGTGTTGATTTGAACTTCCATGCTTTGCATATTAGCCATATGTTGGGCTATTTGATTAAGCTGAATTTCCAAATTTTTGGCCTGTGCAAAACTGTTTTTCAAATATTGTAGGTGCTCTTGGTTCAGTTGCTGCTGCTCTTGGTTTATTTGCTGCTGCATTTCCATGAATTTAATCAGAGTCTCCTCCAATCTAGCCTCTGGAGTTTGCCCATAATTATCAAGAGGACACTGTTGATACGACTCATACTCATATGGAGTATAAAAGTTGTTATAATCACGATCAGTCATGATTTAGTTTGTGATGAGGAATCTGAAAAAGGATTTAAACAAACAAGAAAATATTTCTTTGACTAGCAAAGAAGGATTAGTGCAAACCACAACTATACAATATAAACAAATATATACAAATACTTAAAAAAATACAAATTGTTGCAATGCTTCAATATCTAAACGCCAGTCCCCGGCAACGGCGCCATTTTGTTGAGGTACAAAAGTAAGTATATAAATTATCGTATCCGCAGGGACTAGCTTGATATCAAATATTGTTTCACAATCACCATTTGTTTTAAGTTTGGGTTTGTGTTTGCAAATTGTAAGTTCGAAAGTAACAAAGTGCGATAAAATAAAAGGTTTAAATTCAGAGAAAAGGAATTGCCGGGATTAGAGTTCACTTTATCAATCCTATGTATTGATTCAACCAACATATACATGCTTTATCTATTAGTTCATATTTTCACATATTGCTCATCGAATATTTCCGTGTCCGGAATTCATCGCGAAATCAATTGTGTCGATTAATAATCCGATCTCTCGATTTATCGATTGACACAATAGCATTAAGATTCAATATTAACATGAATATTAAAACCTAAATCTATATCTAGAGTTTAGAATTTTAACATGTGATATCCTAGTTCTAATGATTCAATTAACATATGTCTATTTTAATTAAATCATTGAGATGAAACATGAAAGGCAAGGATAACACAAATATGAATTAATAACTAAAACATATATATTAAAATCAAAATCAACACATATTCATGAATAGTTACATCTAATCCCAACAATAAAAAGAGTTAGCCACTCATTGTCATGGTGGTAAACTTACAAATATGGATGAAGGAACAAAGAATGCACATCAATCCCTTGATCTCTCAAGTTGGATAGACCCACCTTCACTTTCCTATGAAATTACACCTTAAATACTCTCAGATTTCTCTGTTTGTTGCTTGCAAAAATTGTGTGTCAAATGGTCTCCTCTTGAGGGCTATTTATAGGCGTGAAAAGCAGCTGGTGGCTCAGCTACCACTGGTGGCTCAGCTACCAGCTTGTCTTGCTGAAGGGTTTATCTGACACGTGTAAAAAGTTCAACTTGATGCCCAAGAATTCCTTCAGTTTGGTCGCTCAGCTATCAATCTCATCGCTCAGCTACCAATCTTGCCTTGGTGAAGGAGTTACTTGACACGTGTAAAATTCTTTGCTTGTTGTTCAAGGTCTTCCTCATTCTGGTGGCTCAGCTACCACTGGTGGCTCAGCTACCAGCCTCTTGGAGAAGGAATTTATTTTTGCTCCTCTTTTGATCATGCAAGCTTAAAAATTGGGATTAGGACATAACAATTATCTTTAATTAAAATGTACAAAGTTTTGGGGTTTTAATTATAAAAATCTTTGAAAACAAGTTGATAAATGCCGTAATTGAGTATGAAATTTAACTACTTTTTAGCACTTATCAGTTTTGACAGCTTGAATTAAGGAGGAGTGTTGGTTTGTAATTCAAGCTCTGCTGAATTCTGATGCTCATCAGAAGCTGAACTCATCAGAACCTGAAGCAACCAACTTCTGATGCTCACATAGCTTCTGAAGGTCACAGGTTCTGATGGAACAGGTTCTGAAGCAACAGCTTCTGAAGCTGCTTAGCTTCTGCTCTGTTTTAGTAGTTAGCTAGCGTAATTAGTTAGTTAGTTATTTCTTTTGTTTTGTCCTAGGTAGTTAAGGCAGTTGCAGTTTACGCAACCCCCTCTTGTATATATAACTACTAAGGCCCTTTGTGGAAGAATAAGATTTACTTTTTCCTTTATTCATTTCTCTTCAAGTTTTATTCATAGTTCTCGTTTTCTTTCTTAGTGTTCTAAGTTCTTTGTTGTTCATTCTTTGTGAGAGTTTATCTCCAACAGAATCTAAGTTCGTTACCAAACCTTGGTCCATTCTTTGTTGTGTATGAAATTGAATATTCAATATTCAATATATCACACTTCATCATTGTAACAACCCATTTTTCAAAGGCCAGAAAAGGCACTATATTTTTTTTTTGTACACATCAGAGTTACGCATAAAAGATTTTAAATGAGCCGGCATTCAAATATACAAAAGAACTCATTACCATAAGGTGCTTCGACAAGCAAAGTGTATTCCTGAATAATTACAATCCAAGTCTAAGTATTCAAATACTTACAACAAAACAAGTTAGAATCCTATGCCTAACCCAAAAAGCACGGTGTACAACCCACACCGGCGCATAGTCTAACTAAGCTAAAGCTCCAACATCTCACTGGGGCCTAGAACCGCCACCGTCGTCACCACGACCTAACCCATCATCTGGGTGGGATGAGCCCGCAAATGAAAGAAAGGGTCACCACAAAATAAAAGTATATATATATATATAACCAGTGCGAAAGATGTACACATAACAAGTTTCCACATACACAAGAGAAAGCTCTTTACCGCAAAAGCAATTCCCACCAACGGACTTAAAATATAATGCACACCGAGCCTAATGCAGACTTCTATAATGAGTGTGGTAGATTCCCCATTACCACATGCATATGAATTCCGGAAGTCAGTAATCATAATCAATAAAACCACAAAGGGTTAGGATGGATCCATTCCCGATAATCGCACCCCGCAGTCCATTCCCGATAACCGCTTATTGGACTCAATAATTCCCGTAGGAGTAAGGTGAATCCATTCCCGATAATCGCACCCCGTGATCCATTCCCGATAACCACGTACTATGAATGCATGAGCATACGATTCCCCTTATATGCTAATGCAACCCATACATATCGTACACGCACATGTAATCACACCACAACAACACATACATATACATCTAATCATATGTATTTAATCACCTGTTCATACACATATTTCACCAAACATATGTAAGACAACGAATAATGTATTTACCACGATCTCATATCGAGAATACATCACAAAAACATGCCAAGCACACCACCAATTGCAACACAGCAAAATCTAAAGCATGTTTAACAAAACTGTTTGAAATGACGGAAATAAAGTGGAGCCCTTACCTCGGCAAGCTTCCGTTTACTAAAACTCGTCCAAACAACACAACGCGCTTCCTAAAACAAGCAGCGTATTATCAATACATTGTTTCCCAACCAATCGTATTGAAACTAAACCAAAAACCCCAAAAACCTAAAGGTTCCTAAGGAAAATTCACTCTTTCGGATACCATACCAAAATCTATCGTATTGATCAACCACCATGAGTTATTTGTACTATTTTAGGAACCAAAACAATTGTCAAAAGTCTTAAATAATTTGAAATGCAAAATGGCCGTTTTCTTGCGTTATAAGTTACGTACTTTCCGAGTACCCGAAAAACTCGTTTCCAATCCCCGACACTTCCATAAATTAATAAAAAGGGATTAGAAAGCTAAAAACCAAGTTTAGAAATCAGAATCCAAAATTTTAGGTCTCAGAGCTCGCCCTGGCGAGTTGGTGGCGAGTGAAGGCAGTGAGGACAGGTCTAGCTCGCTCTGGAGCTCGCCCTGGCGTGTTGTCATGACCTGTGACACTCGCCCTGGCGAGTAAACACTCGCCCGGCGAGTTGCACCTGTCATGACAGCAAAAACAGCAACTCACCCCACCTTTTTCCAACCAAGCCTAGTTTGATTCTATTAGTTCTCAAAATCTTTTCAAGGCACAAAAGCAAACCATTTTCAAAAGCAAGCAATACATTCCCGAAAGCATGTTAGTTGCTTCGAGTGCAAGTTATTTGATTTTTCATTTCCAAAATCAAAACCAAACCCAAGCACAAGTTTTTATTACGGGCCTTAACCGACCGGTAATCATTTTCAAACATGTTTTCAAGGCGAAAAACAACACCACATGTCACAAGAGTTTCAAACCACTTGGACCCCAAAAACACCACACACAAACACTTAGGAAATATTTTCATAAACCCCAAAATATTTTTCATCGGATTTTTCTAAAACAAAACCATACAACACATTTCCCTTTTGCCCAAAGGTTCAAAGACAACGTTTCTTTTCAAAATCTTACAACCTAACCACATGTTATTGATCAATATTTAACCAACCCAAAACCCTAACTTTTCTCATGAGATTTTCACAAACTCATGGAAAACAAACATAACAAAGCCTACACATGCTTCTCTAAACCTCATGAACAACATTCATGAACAAAAAACCATGTAAAGTAACATTTCCTAACAAACCCTCATGAGAACATAAACCCAAAAACTCCTAAACTTTAAAAGTCTACCAACCTAGGAGATGAGAAGAGAGGGTTACCTTTAGAAAGTGATTCTCTACAATTTTCCTCAAAGCTTCCAAGCTTGAAATAGAGTGAAATGGTGAAGAATGGAAAATTTGGTGAAGGTTAAGGTTAAGAAAGTGATGGCACGGTTGAGAAGAAGAAGAAAGAAAGTCTTGGGCAATTTTTTTCTAACTCCACCATCAACAAACCTCCTTACTATGCTATTGCTCTTGCTAACTCATGGCCATTGGATCAAAAGACAAAATGCCAAGACAAAACCCTAGCCATTGGATCAAACCAAACCAAACCCACTTGAGATAAAACTCAACACCTCTTAGAAACACTCACACGTTCAGCTCTCGCGCGCCGCGACGAACGAAACTCACCAAAACAGAAAACCTACAGAAAGAACGTCTATCGTCTAACAATTCCAAAACTTATCGCCGAATCTTTTTCCGCGACTGTAATTTTCTTTCACACCTTGGAAAAATAACCTCAGAATATATCCCGACTCGCGCAGATATATAAAACCTCCATCCGAAAACTCACTGAAAACAGACGTAGTAAAATTTTACAACGACGGGTAAAATCCTACTCTTTTTTCCAAAAACAAGAATAATCCAAAACTCGTTATTCTGAAACCACAAATAACTTCTTATACAAGAAACAGGATCACAAGACAAAAGTCTGTACAATTACAGTGCACGAGCACAAAACAGACTCAATTACAGCAAAAACCTATAATTACACGATGCTTCACCATATGAACACATCGGAATCCTAATATTCCTTAAACCAACTATACAATGAAATCTTGGGTCTTACAATACTACCCCCCTAAAAGAAGTTTCGTCCTCGAAACTTAGACATCGTCGAACAAACCGGGATATAATTCCCTCATCTTACTTTCTAGCTCCCAGGTGGTATCTCCCGTAGCTTCATTCCATATTACCTTCACCAAAGGTATCTCTTTCGTCCTCAGACGTTTCATCTTCCTATCCGCAATCTTGATCGGCGGAACCTCAAATGACAAGTTATCCCTCAGCTGGATGTCATCTGGTGTGATCACATGTGACGGATCCGGTGTATACTTCCGCAATTGCGACACATGGAACACGTCATGTAACAAAGATAGTACCGGTGGCAGCGCGATCCGGTATGCTATCTTCCCAACCCGTTCCAAAATCTGTTAAGGCCCTATAAACTTTGGAGTCAACTTCTTCGCTTTCAAAGCCCTTCCAACACCAGTTGTTGGAGTAACACGGAGAAATACGTGATCTCCCTCCTCAAACTCTAAAGGCCTCCGACGCCTATCCGCATAACTTTTCTGGCGATCTTGAGCAACCTTCATCATTGCCCTTATCTTCCGGACCTTGTCCGTCGTCTGTTGTACCATTTCCGGTCCTACTATCATATTTTCCCCATCTTGGTACCAACACAAAGGAGTCTGACATCTCCTCCCATACAAAGCCTCGTATGGTGCCATTCCAATACTCGCGTGGAAACTGTTGTTGTATGTGAATTATATCAATGGTAACACATCATCCCAACTTCCACGATCATCCAATACACAAGCTCTCAACAAATCTTCCAAAGATTGATTTGTTCTCTCGGTCTGCCCATCTGTCTGAGGATGATAGGCGGAACTCAATCTCAGTTTCGTCCTCAACGCCTCATGCAAGGTCTTCCAAAAGTGTGAAGTAAACTTTGGATCTCGATCTGACACTATACTTGACGGAATCCCATGTAACCTCACAATCTCAGCAATGTAAATATCGGTCAACCTTGCCGCTGTATCTGTAGTTCTTACCGGTAGAAAATGAGCGGACTTAGTCAAACGATCCACTATCACCCAAATGGAATCATGCTTCCTCCTGGTCTTAGGTAACTCAGTGATGAAATCCATAGAAATGCTATCCCACTTCCACTCGGGGATATCTAATGACTGCAGCATCCCTGCTGGTCTCTGATGTTCGATCTTCGTCTTTTGACAAGTCAGACACGACGCCACATACTCAGCCACATCCTTCTTCATACCCGGCCACCAGAAATCATGCCTCAGGTCTTGATACATCTTTGTTGCTCCGGGATGTATACTAAGTTTACTCTTGTGTGCCTCCCCTAGAATGGTGTTTCTCAAGTTCATAGCTTCGGGCACACACACTCTCCCTTGACACCTCAAAATGTTGTCCGATCCCACCTTGAAATCTCGGTTGGTTCCTCGAACAATCAAAGCCCTTTTCTCCATAAGGAACTTGTCATCTTGACAATTTGCAATGTCCTCCAACAAACCGTTTGAGATTGTAATCATACCCAGTCTCATATTCCCTAAAGCAAACTCTACCTCTAGGTGCAAGTCACGAATTTCTCTCAATAACTCTTGTTGACTAGCCATTTGTGCCGAACAAACCGACACACTCTTCCTACTCAAAGCATCGGCTACCACATTAGCCTTTCCAGGATGGTATTCTAACGTAAAGTCGAAGTCTTTCAAAGTTTCCATCCATCTCCTCTGTCGCATATTTAGCTCTTTCTGATCAAACAAGTACTTGAGACTTTTATGGTCACTAAACACGACAAAAGTGCAACCATAAAGATGATGTCTCCAAATATTCAATGCGAAAACAACGGCCGCAAGCTCTAAATCGTGCGTAGGATACTTCTTTTCATGCACTTTCAGCTGTCTTGACGCATAAGCTACTGCTCTCTTGTGTTACATCAACACACAACCCAACCCTTGATGAGAAGCATCACAAAAAACCTCATACGGTTCATCCGACTGTGGTAACACCAAGACTGGTGAAGTCGTCAATCGCTCCTTCAACAACTGAAAACTCAATTCACACTTCTCAGTCCACGCAAACGGTTGATCTTTCCGCGTAAGTTGTGTCATCGGTGCCACGATCTTAGCAAATCCTTCTATAAACCTTCGGTAATAACCGGCAAAACCAACAAAACTTCTCACATCCGTCACTGTTTGAGGTTGCTTCCATGCAAGTACCGCATCAATCTTGGTTGGATCCACGGCTATTCCCTCTTTTGATATTACATGGCCAAGGAAATTCACCTCTTCCAACCAAAAATCACACTTTGACGGATTAGCATACAACTTTTTCTCCCTCAAAACTTGCAAAACCAAGCGAAGATGTTCTTCATGCTCCTCTTCACTCTTCGAGTACACCAAAATGTCATCAATAAACACTACTACGAACTTGTCCAAAAACGAATGGAATATTCGATTCATGTAGGCCATAAAGATAGCAGGTGCATTCGTCACTCCAAACGGCATCACTAAGAATTCATAATGCCCATAACGCGTCCTAAACGCCGTTTTCTGAATATCCTCATCTCGCACTCTTATCTGGTGATAACCAGATTTCAAGTCAATCTTGGAAAACACTGAGGCTCCCCTCAACTGATCCATCAGATCATCAATACGTGGCAATGGATATCGGTTCTTGATAGTCACCTTATTAAGCTTCCGATAATCCACACACAGTCGAGATTTCCCATCCTTCTTCTTAACCAATAAGACCGGTGCTCCCCAAGGCGACACACTAGGCCTTATGAAACCCTTCTCCAACAAGTCCTCAATCTGACTTTTCAACTCTACCAACTCGGCTGGAGCCATCCGATAAGCTGATTCCGAAATCGGACTCGTACCCGGTTGCAAATCAATAAAGAATTCCACCTCTCTACACGGAGGAAAAGCTGGAATCTCCGATGGAAACACATCTTGGAAATCCTGAACCACTCGAATTTCCTCAATTCAGATCTCCGACGTCACTCCTAAGCTAGCAAGTGAAACTATCTCCGGTTCCCCATTACACAAAGCCATTGAAAGCCGATTTGCAGACAAGTACCTTCGCACACCTGGCTCGGGAAAGAAAACCAATTTCCGAGCACAGTCTAGAATCACATAATGATAAGACAACCAATCCATCCTGAGAATGATCTCGAGAGATAAGAGCGGTAGACACACCAAATTGACTAGAAAATCCCTATTTTGAATTACTACCAAACAATGCAAACATGCAGTATTTACCACCAAATCCTTAGCAGGAGTCAAAACATTCAAATCAAACGGAAGAACAGAAACATTCAAACTCAAACGATTTGCACAAGCCAAAGATATGAATGAGTGGGTTGCCCCCGTGTCAATCAAAGCAGTTAAAGAATTATCTGCGATGTGACAGCTCTCGTGGATGGCATTGCTATCCTGCCCATACAGTAAGCGCGTGCCTTTGCCGCCGGTCTAGTACCTTGTGAGCCTTGCGCCGCATTTGCCGACGGCCCGGCCTTTGGGGCCCTGCACTCTCTAGCCACATGCCCCGGCTTCTTACAATTATAACAAACATTTGCCGCGGTCGGGCATTCATTGGCATAGTGGCCCACCTCGCCACACTTGAAACAACCTTGTTTCACCCTATTTTGGTTCCCTTGATTCACCGACCTTCCTTGTCCCTTACTGTTTTGTGGACGATCATACGGCTTACCACCTTGTTTCCCACGATTCTGAGTCGAACCACGATCATTGGTACGACTTGGTCCTCCAGCACTAAAATTCCCTTGGCGGTTCACCCGCTTATTTCTCATGTCTTCGACCTCTTGGCACTTTTCAACCAAGACCTGGAATTGTCGAATACCCAACGGCACAACCGCATCCTGCAGCTCGTACCTCAGTCCATCTTGAAACCGCCGACACATATACACTTCATCTATCCCGTCTCTAAAGAAACGGAAGAAACGGGACAATGACTCGAACTTTTTGGAGTAAGCCTCCACATTCATGCTACCCTGCCTCAGTCTCAAGAACTCTTCTCCGTACCTTTCCCTCGCAGTCTCGGGAAAGTACTTGGCTAAAAACCTCCTCTTGAAGTTCTCCCAATTTAATTCTTCATGACCATTTTCCATGATCAGTCGGGTGTTCCTCCACCAATACTTTGAACCTCCTACTAACTGATAGGTAGCTAAGACTACCTTCTCCCCTTCCGGACAATGAATTGCCCCGAATATTCTCTCCACGGATTGGAGCCATAAGTCAGCAATTTCCGGACCTCCCTCCCCATTAAACTTTGGAGGAGTTTGGTGGTTGAAATTTGAAAGAAGTCTAGATCCAACAGCGAGTATTTCTCTTTCGCGCTTTTCCAGATCCCTCTGCGCCTTAGCATGGCTCTGAGCAGTCACAGCCGCTGCCATCGTATGCATGGCATAAGCCATCTGATTTGAATCAGCATTGTCCGCCATAGGTGCTGTAGGTGCTCTTCTTGGAGGCATTCTATTCTGCACAATACCAATTCTGATTAGATTCCTTATCCAAACATTTCTGAGTCTCAACAGAAAATCCCATCCAACGGTTACTAACTCATAACCCGACACAGAACAAACACTAGAACTGACACGATACTAGCTATGTTCTAACCGACTCTGAACTAATGACTCAAGTATACACTTTCCCTTTGAAGATTTAAAGCCGTGCTCTGATACCAATTGTAACAACCCGTTTTTCAAAGGCCAGAAAAGGCACTATATTTTTTTTTTGAACACATCAGAGTTACGCATAAAAGATTTTAAATGAGCCGGCATTCAAATATACAAAAGAACTCATTACCATAAGGTGCTTCGACAAGCAAAGTGTATTCCTGAATAATTACAATCCAAGTCTAAGTATTCAAATACTTACAACAAAACAAGTTAGAATCCTATGCCTAACCCAAAAAGCACGGTGTACAACCCACACCGGCGCATAGTCTAACTAAGCTAAAGCTCCAACATCTCACTGGGGCCTAGAACCGCCACCGTCGTCACCACGACCTAACCCATCATCTGGGTGGGATGAGCCCGCAAATGAAAGAAAGGGTCACCACAAAATAAAAGTATATATATATATATAACCAGTGCGAAAGATGTACACATAACAAGTTTCCACATACACAAGAGAAAGCTCTTTAACGCAAAAGCAATTCCCACCAACGGGATTAAAATATAATGCACACCGAGCCTAATGCAGATTTCTACAATGAGTGTGGTAGATTCCCCATTACCACATGCATATGAATTCCGGAAGTCAGTAATCATAATCAATAAAACCACAAAGGGTTAGGATGGATTCATTCCCGATAATCGCACCCCGCAGTCCATTCCCGATAACCGCTTATTGGACTCAATAATTCCCGTAGAAGTAAGGTGGATCCATTCCCGATAATCGCACCCCGTGATCCATTCCCGATAACCACGTACTATGAATGCATGAGCATACGATTCCCCTTATATGCTAATGCAACACATACATATCGTACACGCACATGTAATCACACCACAACAACACATACATATACATCTAATCATATGTATTTAATCACCTGTTCATACACATATTTCACCAAACATATGTAAGACAACGAATCATGTATTTACCACGATCTCATATCGAGAATACATCACAAAAACATGCCAAGCACACCACCAATTGCAACACAGCAAAATCTAAAGCATGTTTAACAAAACCGTTTGAAAAGACGGAAATAAAGTGGAGCCCTTACCTCGGCAAGCTTCCGTTTACTAAAACTCGTCCAAACAACACAACGCGCTTCCTAAAACAAGCAGCGTATTATCAATACATTGTTTCCCAACCAATCGTATTGAAACTAAACCAAAAACCCCAAAAACCTAAAGGTTCCTAAGGAAAATTCACTCTTTCGGATACCATACCTAAATCTATCGTATTGATCAACCACCATGAGTTATTTGTACTATTTTTAGGACCCAAAACAATTGTCAAAAGTCTTAAATAATTTGAAATGCAAAATGGCCGTTTTCTTGCGTTATAAGTTACGTACTTTCCGAGTACCCGAAAAACTCGTTTCCAATCCCCGACACTTCCATAAATTAATAAAAAGGGATTAGAAAGCTAAAAACCAAGTTTAGAAATCAGAATCCAAAATTTTAGGTCTCAGAGCTCGCCCTGGCGAGTTGGTGGCGAGTGAAGGCAGTGAGGACAGGTCTAGCTCGCTCTGGAGCTCGCCCTGGCGTGTTGTCATGACCTGTGACACTCGCCCTGGCGAGTAAACACTCGCCCGACGAGTTGCACCTGTCATGACAGCAAAAACAGCAACTCACCCCACCTTTTTCCAACCAAGCCTAGTTTGATTCTATTAGTTCTCAAAATCTTTTCAAGGCACAAAAGCAAACCATTTTCAAAAGCAAGCAATACATTCCCGAAAGCATGTTAGTTGCTTCGAGTGCAAGTTATTTGATTTTTCATTTCCAAAATCAAAACCAAACCCAAGCACAAGTTTTTATTACGGGCCTTAACCGACCGGTAATCATTTTCAAACATGTTTTCAAGGCGAAAAACAACACCACATGTCACAAGAGTTTCAAACCACTTGGACCCCAAAAACACCACACAAAAACACTTAGGAAATATTTTCATAAACCCCAAAATATTTTTCATCGGATTTTTCTAAAACAAAACCATACAACACATTTCCCTTTTGCCCAAAGGTTCAAAGACAACGTTTCTTTTCAAAATCTTACAACTTAACCACATGTTATTGATCAATACTTAACCAACCCAAAACCCTAACTTTTCTCATGAGATTTTCACAAACTCATGGAAAACAAACATAACAAAGCCTACACATGCTTCTCTAAACCTCATGAACAACATTCATGAACAAAAAACCATGTAAAGTAACATTTCCTAACAAACCCTCATGAGAACATAAACCCAAAAACTCCTAAACTTTAAAAGTCTACCAACCTAGGAGATGAGAAAAGAGGGTTACCTTTAGAAAGTGATTCTCTACAATTTTCCTCAAAGCTTCCAAGCTTGAAATGGAGTGAAATGGTGAAGAATGGAAAATTTGGTGAAGGTTAAGGTTAAGAAAGTGATGGCACGGTTGAGAAGAAGAAGAAAGAAAGTCTTGGGCAATTTTTTTCTAAGTCCACCATCAACAAACCTCCTTACTATGCTATTGCTCTTGCTAACTCATGGCCATTGGATCAAAAGACAAAATGCCAAGACAAAACCCTAGCCATTGGATCAAACCAAACCAAACCCACTTGAGATAAAACTCAACACCTCTTAGAAACACTCACACGTTCAGCTCTCGCGCGCCGCGACGAACGAAACTCACCAAAACAGAAAACCTACAGAAAGAACGTCTATCGTCTAACAATTCCAAAACTTATCGCCGAATCTTTTTCCGCGACTGTAATTTTCTTTCACACCTTGGAAAAATAACCTCAGAATATATCCCGACTTGCGCAGATATATAAAACCTCCATCCGAAAACTCACTGAAAACAGACGTAGTAAAATTTTACAACGACGGGTAAAATCCTACTCGTTTTTCCAAAAACAAGAATAATCCAAAACTCGTTATTCTGAAACCACAAATAACTTCTTATACAAGAAACAGGATCACAAGACAAAAGTCTGTACAATTACAGTGCACGAGCACAAAACAGACTCAATTACAGCAAAAACCTATAATTACACGATGCTTCACCATATGAACACATCGGAATCCTAATATTCCTTAAACCAACTATACAATGAAATCTTGGGTCTTACAATCATATCATTAGATCCACTGTAATTAAGTTATTTTGATGTGGTAGTCATTGCATCGATATCACACTATGATTATAGTGTAATTTTTAATCAATATACGAACATATCATAACTCCATTAGACGATTTTAATCATGTTCAATATAAAAAAAAAAATTATCAAAAATTGAAATTTATAAACTTAATATTACAAATTGTGTCAAATTAAATGCAAATTTTTATGCTTATTGTCTTTGAACCAAAACTCTGTTATAGTGGATAAGGACGTAGTGTAGTTGCAGAGTGATGTTATTTGTTATAATTTGAAAAAAATAAAATGATTTAACGCCACAATAACTATAATGTGTTTTTTTTCTTCGGTTTTTCACCACCGGTTTAATCTGGTTCAGAGGTCAGTTATGGCATCAAGTGGTTCCAGCCCCTTCCCGATCGCAGTTGCGGGGAATCGAACCGTGGTATTCCCTACCAAGTTCAACGACAATCACCATTGAACCAACTAACGATTGGTTAACTGCAATGTGTTTTACAACAACTACAATGACTTCAATTGCATAAACTACGACCACATCGGTAATTTAAAATCATGGTTCACAAAAGAACATGGTGCTATCTACTGTTATTATTAATTAATAATACAATCAAAATTGACGAACTCATTAAAGACTGAGGTTCCAATGTCTTCTTTGCTCTTTTTTTTTTATTTGCTATTTGTTATCAACAAAAAATAAAGGTAATGATCCACTATGTAAAAACAAAAAAATAAGGGTACAAAAAAATGTTCTTATTATATTATTGTGCTTTTATTTATTCCCCATAGTTAGGACATCTGTTTCCTAAGCTTAGAACATTGTTCAATTCAATGGGTGTTTAGGTCCCATAAATTAATACGTATGTATATGACAGAATAATATAGACCAGACAATTTAGAATATAATATGTACTTATAAGGTATTGGTAAATAATATTTTAAATAACTTCTACTTGAAATAAAAAGTTGTCCTATAATTTTATGAAGGTCATTAATAATTAATTAATTTCAATTTTTATCGGATCATTTGACACTTTAATTTGTCCGATCCTTAAAACGATTTTAAAATCAAACACAATACTACTGAAATTATTATGTTTAATTTCTTAAAATTTTTATTTATTATCGAATCATCTCACTTATCTATCTTAAGAGTGAAATTTTTAGTCACTAGATTATTTGGAAAAAAATACCTATTCTCATTCAAATTCTAAATTATCAATAGACATATCTCTTTAGGAATTAGATACCTAAAAAATATACATAGACAATGTATAAATACGTATGCTAAAAGGAATATATATTTTATTGAGGTCACAAGATTTCTTTCAAGAAGTGACAAACTTGCTCAATCTTAATTGATCGAAATTTTAATATAAGCGGATCTTATTGAACTAATTCATATATCTAAATCTACCCTTTCTGCTCACCCAATTGGTCTTTTTTTTCTTTTTTTACTCCCACCCAGTTGGTCTTGTAAGCCGAAATAAGTATAATTGAGAACATTGCAGAAAAGTTCCAAAAACAAGTTCAAATTTAGTTAATACTCATTCTAATCTTAAATATAAAAGAAAATTAGTTTTTAGATTTATTTAAAATCTAATATATTTGGCCCGTATATATTATGGATCAAATATGTTAAATTCTTAATGAATCTAAAAAGTTAGCTTTTTCTTACAATTAGATACTATATTATACAGTTAAATTTTTAATTTTATTAATCTATCATATAGTTAAATTTGAATACTACTATGCAATATGTAATGTAACTTCATAATACATAAAATTAGTCTCTATAGGTGCTCAAATTCAAACTAATTCAAACAAAAATTGTAAACCGATCCAAAAAATCAAAAACTACAACAACAAAAAACCCAATATTTTTTTATGTGTTTGAATGGCTCTGTCTAGGGTGGGAGACCATGATAGGTCTCTCACCGTGAGTGAGTAAGATAATTACTTTTTAATCGTTAGATAACAAATGTCTATAGATCTTATCATATACTATCAGTATCTAATACTTTTTTAATTCATTCCACTTTCCCTATTCTCTCTCCTCCGAATCTTATCTGCAACCATGGGGTTTTGTAAAAAATAACCAAGACAAGCTACACCACTGTAATTGTTGAAAGAACTCTTTGACTAATAGGCAAAATTATTCCTCCACTCTTTGATTGTTGAAAGAACATAATTTTCTGTTGTCATTTTTATGGATTTTGTCTTCTTGGTTGCAGATGAATTGATCACCCACTCTTTTATGGATATATCAACTTTGAACATTAATGGTGAAAGTTTGAATTTTTGTTTTATTGTGTTTGTCTAAAGCATTTTCTCAGTATAGATATTAAAGTTTTAGTACTATTCATTTATAATTTTTTTGAGCCACATGAACAATTAATTAGTTGAGAGTAAGGGTAAGATTGAAGTTCAATGAGAAAGGAAAAAATCGATAGTTACATGGCAAGAGATCTGCATCAAGTAGGGATGATATTGTGAAAAAGTAGCAAAGAGTGGAAGTGAAACCAGAACAAGAAGAGATGTGTTGTCTGTTATTGATGAAACTCATGAGAAGAAAACAAATGGGAAATAATCAAGTGTGCTAAGTTTATAAGGTGTGTATTCAATCTAACGGTTGTGAAAGGTGATGCATGGTGAGAGACCTATCAAGGTCTCCCACCCTAGACAGAGCCGTGTTTGAATGTTATTTTGAGAAAACCCCCGGATCGAATTGAATTTTTTATTGATTTTTCAAAACCGAACCAGACCACTTACATATATTTTAATATTTATTCAATTTTTTATTGGTATTATATATTGATTCACCTATTATTTTGTTGGCTTTTAATTTTTTTAATACTACTTATTATTTCAATTTAATCTGTTTTTTACTATTTCATATGTTTTAAATATAATCGATAATTATCATTCCAAAATATTAATTATTAATATATTATATTTTAAATTTTACATCAAATATATTATTTTATTGTTTCAATAATGTTAATTAATATATAATAAAAAAAATAGAATTTGTAATTCGGATATTAAAAAACCGATCCAAATTAAACCGTACAAAATTAAATTGAATGAGATTCTTTAAATAACCAACCAAAACCAAACCGAACCACTTATAACTTTAACTTTAAATCATATAAATTTTACTTCAAAATAAATTTAAACCGAACAGCGAGCACTTATATTAGTCACCAATTCTAAAATTTTTGAGCACTAGTAATTAAAATAAAAACCTTAAATGGGGACAGGAGTAGGACAGATAGTCAAAGATTGTATTTTCCCGAGCAAGAATCTGTTTTCCTCATTCTCAGTTGGATTCTTCTATGAACAGCGAGACTTGCCAGTAAGTGATGCATATTCTAATTAGGAAAGCCAAACGACAAGCTTAAGACACCAAACCCATACTTTCACCGCTAATCAAGGTAGCATGTTCCTTCTATGCCATTGCTACTTTCTTATAGTACTAGTGTGTACTTTAGAAATGGGGGAGAAAAAATTTAGTAAGTTCTCTTTAATATTACTAGCCGCCATGTGTGATCGATATATTTTTTTTTTATTTGGTGTGATCGAAATTCTCTATTGTATAAATATAAATAACGATTTAATCTCCTTTTTTATTGGACTTAGTTAATTGATAACTATCTAACATCATTTTTTGTTGTGGCCAGTTGTTAAGAAGAAAATATATATATATATATATATAGAGGAACTTTCAAGTGAGAGGAGTGTTAATGTGAGAGATGAGAGGGTTAAATCATAACCCTTGGATTAACCCTTACAATGATATCTAATTTTCAAAACCGTAAGGTATTCTCCATCTTCTCTGACTTTTCATTTCTTCATTGCGAAAACAAACAAAAAAAAACCTCTGCATCTTTTTTCTGCCGCAGTCTCCTTTTCTTTCAAATTTCAGATTTCCAGATCTTGGGCAAGTCTACTTTGTTGAATCAACTCTAACCAAATTACGAATGAGAAGTTTCCGACAATGGGTGTCTTTCCCCCCGCTTCATCTTCTCTTTCGAATCTCAGATCTTCATGTTTCGACACCACATCCAATTCATTATACAAGGCATAGAGATCAGATTTTTTCAATTAAATTGAGGAAAAATTCCGTTCCAAATTTCAATATCTAATTTGTTTATCATATTGAATTTTATAGGAAGTATCAATTGAATGCAAATTGATTACGGTTGTCGTGCACAAGTGTGCATCCATGGCCATCTAACGAGATTCCAACAGCTTGTTCTACTAATTGTCCAAATCTTATACAGTTGATAAATACATTAAGAAATGAAAAATAGAGTTTAAGAACATAAAATTTTGAGTTTTGTTGTAAGAAGTCCATAACATGGATTACAAGGCAGATTGAATTGGAGATACTTTAAAATAAATTAATTATAACAAGAGGGTTGTTATACTATCTGTTAAAAAAGATTCAAAGTCATGATGTTTAAAATAAATAAATTATTTAGTTAATTCGAAGATATGGCCTGGCGCAAGAAAGAAGTGGAGAAGTCTGTAAGTAAAAGGGAGAGGCGATACAGAGAGGATGAAGACACAGTAATTGTGTGTGTTGCTTGTAAAAAAATTAAATATCATTTGTTTTCATCCAATGGTTGTGATTCACTCCTCTCATCTCTCACATTAACACTCCTCTCACTTGAAAGTTCCCCTATATATATATATATATATATATATATATATATATATATATATTTTACTATAAAAAAACTGAAAACATACTTTTATGTGGAAGTTGTGCTTAGTTATTAGGAGAAAAAAAAATTATTTACTAAAAAAAACTGAAAATCTATTTTTATGTGAAAGTTATTTTTCAAAATATACAAATATTTAGTTTTTTTTTTGTAGTTTTTTTTAAGGGTAAAATAGATATAATGAAAAAACCATCCCAAAAATTTGTATCATTTTTATATATAGTATAGATAAGCAAAAAATTATTTTTTAAGTTTATTAAATAATTATTATATTTAATTTATGAAATAGAATAGATACATTGGAAAATATAGAATTTTGTACTTTCTCCTTTATCTATTACATTTTTAAAAAAGAACAGAAAAACTTTATAGAATTTTGGATTTGAACTCAATCAAGTCATATTGAATTCGAGTGAAACTTGTAAGGTCCAACAAATTCTACCAATCATAATAAGAGTATGTTTTTATTAGGTGGTGCATGCATAATAAAAAATATTAATATATTTTTATTAGGTTTAAATATGTAATATTTTTGTTTTTGACTATGAATGATAAAATATATGTTATATTTAAATGACAAGAATACCCTTGTCAAACAATTAGATGTGTCGAGCGGAATATGAAAGAAATCTCCGGGTTTTCAGCAATTCGGAGAACACTGTGCATCAGCTCCTGGACAAAGTCAAGGTTTTCTCCTACCGTTGGCTGCGGACGACAGACGTTACTTTAGCTACTAGTTTCCATTGTTGGTGGTCGGACCCATTGCTTTGTTTGGGTATCGACTAGTTGTCTTTTATTTTTATGTTACCTGTTTGGATACTCATGTAAACTTCTGTAGTGCTTCTTGGTACGCCTTGTGCTAAGGAGACTGCTTGTTTTTCGTCACTTTTTATAATATATTCCATTTTAGCCTCTTCAAAAAAAAAAGAGTAAAAATTGTAAATAAGAGCAACTCAATTTTATCGTAGAAAACTATCAACGTGAAAGCAAAAAATTACGAGATGTCTAGACTGTAACACCCAAACCCATTATTTTAATATTTTTACCTTTACAAAAATATTTTTTAAAATACACAACGGAAATAAAAATTCAATTATAAAGATATTGATTCGAGTATTACATCATTCATCAAATTACTACTAATAACTTAATTAGTAAAAATATCACTATACAAAATCCTTTAAAAAAAATGATACATCTTTAAATCAATTAAGACAACAACCCAAAAGACTCGATATACGTAATATGACCCTTCCCCATATCATAATCAGAGCAGGGCTTCACCGGCGACTCGAACACCGACAAACATATAACCTACGAATCAGGTCTCAAACCAGACAAATACACAAAACAGAGAGTTAGATTACATAATCCGAAAGAAATATAAGAATAAAGCATACTTGCATTTAATGATATATAAAGTAACTAGATAAGCATATATCTCATTCCATATACATAACTTAAGGCAGGGGCGGATACAAGGCCCAGCTAGCCTGGGCATTTGCCCGGGCTCGGCCGAAATTTTTGGTATTTTAGGGGTTAGTTTAGGGCAAAACTAAAATTTTTAGGGATTAATTTAGGGCAAAACTGAGACATTTTATTCAAAACTGAAATTTTTCGGTGTAATACCTTAATTTTTTGGTATTTTAGAGGTTAGTTTACGGAAAAATTGAAATTTTTAGGGATTCATTTAGGACAAAACTGAGATATTTTATTCAAAATTGAAATTTTTCGGTGTAATACTAAATTTTTTATTTAAAATTGATATTTTGCCCAGGCTTTAGAAATTTTCTGGCTCCGTCACTGACTTAAGGTATCTAAAACATCATGTCAATACATAGATACATAAACAAACATCCACCTTAATATAAATAAGTGATCAGAATCATCATTAAGGCCAAGTAATTACAATTGTCACTCAAGAGACAAGTATCAATTACATTTAATAATGCACAATTTCGTAATGCAATTAATGTCAAACATCAATGTTATGTCATCCTAGACACAATTAAATGCATGTGGTACCCTAATCAAATTATGATAAACATATATCCTACTTTTCATCAAAAACAATTTTTAGTCATGCAAGGATTCTACATCACGCTTGACCATGCATGCAATGAATGTACATATACCAAACATATGATGATTTCACTATCATATCCTTCTCATGAATAATAGGATAACTTAATCTATATTCCTCCTCATCTTCTACATCAAGAGTCATCATCATATTTCATTTTGGTCATACATTCAATCATGTGTCATATATACATCAACAATCAATTATGAAAGATCAAAAAAGTCAACAAAAATTGCAATTTTATACATAATAACATTATTCAAGCATAATCTTCGAAAACTAACATCAAAAATGAATTCTACAAGAAAAATTATGAAAGATGGGTTTTCGGGTAAAAGTCAACAAGTCAACGAAAAGGTCAACAGTCAACCTCGTTGACTACTGCTGCGCACGGCGCATGACTCTCTGCGCACGGCGCAAGGATCTGAGATGACTGCGCACGGTGCGGACCGCTGATACAAAAATCGTTCTACACGTTTTCAAATTCAAAAATCGCTTAACTCAACTTAATTAAAAGCACTTATTTGAGCCCAAAAACATAATTGCTTCAGTTATCAAGCATATACATGATTAATAACACTTATAACAACTCAAAATCATACAAAACAACTTAAAAGTAAAGATTTTTTATATCCGTTTTTCATAAACACGTTCCCAATTAATCCCCCCAAAAACCCCAAAATAGAAAAGGGTGTGGAGAGTTTGGGAGTTGAGATTTGGACAATCTTCTCTCTCTGCTCACCCTAGATTATGCATTTACTCTCATACCTTAATAAAGTTGGCAACTTTACTCCATCTCTTCAATCCTCTCTTAATCAATTATGGCTTATTCTTTAATTGATTTTCTCCTTCATTTCCTTCTCTTTCTCTACTCTCTCAACTCTCTTTTTGCTCTCTTCTCTTTCTTCCTCCCTTTCTCTATTTTTTTATGACAATAAATCTCACCACTATTCCTAATAAAATCCTCCTTTATATACTTCAAACTTAGGTTATGGTCAATTCATATATTACGCTTATTTTCTCCAAGATATTACCAAAATGTCATTAATTCCTTTACAAGACATATACCACTTTTAAGATATTACTAAAACGTCATTAATTCATTTACAAGATATCTATCACTTCTAAGATATTACTAAAACACCACTAATTTCACTACTCACTCTTCATCACATCTAGGCCCAATTCCGAAAGTCCATTACCTACTCTTATCATGTTTCTACTATTTTACAACACACTAACTTCTATTATTATTTACCACTCACTTCCGAAAATAAATTATAAATAACTAATTAATTCTAACTAAATAAATTTCGGGTCGTTACATAGACCAAAGAAATAACTTCATTGTATCAAAATAATGAGTTCAGTCAATTTTTCTATCTCTCTAGGAATTAACGAAGTGTCAATAATCACCAACTATGATGAAACTAATTAACAATGAATGAACAAACAACCTCACAAAAGGAAAATCTTTGTTTAGATTATATTTTCATACTTGTTTTTACTATAAATGGGACCCTCACAAGTGAGTAATGAGATTGGTCCTCTCGAATTAGTCAATCATTGGTTTCGGATACCAATTTTTCAATAAAAACAAATATTTTTATTATGTTTTTCGATTCAATTTTGCATTTCTTTTCAATATTTGTATTCAACCCGACATTTGAAGGTAAATATTTGTTAGATATAAAATTGTGTCATCTATGTGAGTATAACATATGCTCAGTTTGGTAAAAATAAAGGACGGCTGATAAGCTAACTAATATCGTATAGCTAATAAGTTGTCTTATAGCTGATAAGCTAATTGTAGTATTTGGTAAAGTTAACGGTTCAACTAGCTAATATGTGCATAATGGCATAAAAGGACATTCTTAACCAGTGGTGGAGCCGGGAATTTTTTAAAGCCTGGGCAATATTTCAGTTTTAAACAATAATCTCAGTTTTGCATTGAAAAATCTCAGTTTTGTCCAAAATTAATCCCTAAAAATTTCAGTTTTTCCCTAAACTAACCTCTAAAATACCAAAAAAATTTGGTCGAGCCCGGGCAACTGCCGGACTAGTTGGGCCTTGGCTCTGCCCCCATTCTTAATTAATACATTTATATCAAATTTATATTTAAGATAATAATTTAAATTTAAAAGGGTTAAATATGCTTTTTGGATCCAATAAATATTTCAATTTTTGCTTTTTGTCCTAATAAAAAATTTCAGCAAGTTTTGGTCAATCAAATATTTTCTGTTATTATTTTTGTTCCTTACTTATCAGTCAACTCGCGTATATCATTTGAAATTTAATATTTTTTTTTGTGGTTTTGTTTAGTACATTATATCCCTTTTGCAAAAGTTTAAAGTTTTTAACAAGGGATGAATTAAATATGAATTATTTAGTTTTTTGCGCATAAAAAATCATAAATAATTCATCTCATGTTAAAAAATTCTAAATTTTTGTGGGAGAGGTTCTTATAATATTATAAACATGAATACAAAAAATCATTCAAAAATATGAAAGTGCCCAAGAGTTTGATTAAAAGTAGAGAGCAAAATTCAAAAATATTATAAGCACCAAAAGCTTATTTAACCCTATTTAAAAAAGTAATATATTATTGTTAAAAAATTATATATGATCAAATTTTATTTTAAATTTATTATCAATTAATATATCTTGTTTTCAATTTTGCATTAGTGTACAACCAAACATAAAATTTAATCCATTTATAGTGAAATTTGTATTCGTTATACTACCTTCATCCCTAAATATAAGACCCCTTTAAAAAAACACGGAGATTAAGAAAGTTGATGTGGTATTAAATTTGTTGATAATTGGTGGTATTGTTTTTACAATTTTATCTTTTAAGAGAGATATTTAGTTAATGTTTTTTAGTGTTTATTAGAGATTGTAGAAAAATATACATTTTAATTAGGGGTATGTTGTGGTAAAAAAAAATATTTAATGCCCTTGAAAATTTGAAAGGAGCTTATAAAATGGGACAAAGAAAAATCTTAAAAGGGTCTTATAATTAGAGATGGATATAGTAATATTATTTATGATTGGTCCGCCATAGACCCTCTTGAAGAAGTGGTTCGTATTAAAATTTGTCCTATTCTTCAAATAGAAAAAAAAAATTCTCCTATTAATTATTTCCTTGTGATGCAAGGTGAAATGGTTTAAGTAAGTACCTTAGGTAAGTAAGCAATCTCTTTATTTAGTATTCCCCCTCTGTCTCTTTTTATAAGACTTGGTTTGATAAAAAAATTGTCCCTTTTTATAAGATTTTTTTGCAATTTTCAATGACGTTAATTATTATTTTTCCAAAACTACTTTTATTTACTTTACATATTTTTTTTAAATATCATTTAATTGTTTTTAAAGTGGGTGTCATTATTGAGGATAAACATGGAAAATCAATATAAATTGTCAATCAATTTTAATGTTAAATTCAATTTTTTTAAAAATTCGTATTTTGTCAAATTAGCTCTCATAAATAGTTACAAAGAGATTTTAAAATATCTTATAAACTTTCCATATATTTTGTTAGCCTTTTCTTCGGTGCTGCAAGAGAGAAAGGAAGAAAATGATAAAGCTGATAAGCTTCCACATGCATGATGCATTGATGCATTCACTAAATAAAAAAAGGTTACACATGGTTACAGAACCTGATTTTTTTTCTTTATGATCTAATCCCAATCCCTATAGATGACGAATGATATCACATGGTAATGAGTATGGAGCCATTACAAAAAAGATTAAATATATTTGTGGCAAATTAAACTTGCTCGCTACGCCCTAATTGATTGGGCAGAATAATTGCTTGTTAAGTTGATCATGATATCCACCACACTTTCTCCATATGCACAACAATTATACTTTCTAATATATTGTGGGATGCGTCATTCAACCCATACTACAATTTTAGGTTTTTTGTTTTTTTCTAAGTTAGTTTAGTGGTTAGAAATTTCATTTTACAATTTTAGGCCTTTATTATACTACACATTAATACAAATTTAGGATGATCACTAAAATTTGAATTTTGATCATAACAAATTTAAAAGTTAAACAATGATTTTTTCTTTTGATGTTAACTCTCTAGTTTCTTATACAAAAAACTCAGAATTGAATCGTGAGGTAAGTTAAGGTGTGTTTAGTAACACAAATAAGCTAGTTTATTAGCTTATAAACTTGTTTTAAAAATTTAGAGGTGTTTGGTAATTAACAAACTTTTTTCATTAGCTTATAGCTTTTTTTAAGATGTTATTTCAATTAATATTTGAGCTTATAGCTTTTTACAGTTTTTTCATTTTTAACCTTTAATTTAATTTAATTATCTTTTATAAAATAAAAACTTTCCACTAAAGAATAACTATCCACTAAACATATTTGGCCTTTTATGTCATTTTATATTTATCAACTACTTTAAAAGCTAATTTTATCAAACACTTTAATTTCAATCGGTTGGCTTTTCAACTATAAGCTAACTTTTCAGCTATATATTAACTAACTTTTCAGATATAAGCTTATAGCTTAATTTTACCAAACATACCCTAAATAATTTGGTCAATAATTATTTTTACTAAAAATCAAATTCAGATTTTCGAATAATATTTTTAAGAATAACTTATAAATCAGTATTAGTTCAAAGATTTTTTATTTGTTGATAATTTAAAAAATTTGATTTGTAATAAAATTATTCTTTTAAAAATTAATGTACTAGTACTAATGAAACACTTAATTAATCTTTTGAAATTTTAATTAATTTTCTGACGTGATTCTTACCTGCCAAGTTTCCCATACTTTGGTGGTTTGCTTTGTGGGTGTCATTTGATCTGATTAAGGAAGATGGCAAATACGGAATTTAATTAAAGGCACATAAGTGTAGACACATAGCAAAAAGTTGTCAGAATCAGAACTAAGAAGCATATTATATTTTCACTGTTTTTCTATGCTACGAGGTTTGACTCAAGCACTAAAGAGGATGTGCGGCCTCCTGTTTTCATTGCTTTCTTATTTGCATTTCCACACTAATTGTACTACTAGATTAAAATGGTGCATTTATTCTTTTGATATTACTAGTTCAAGAAGAAAAAAAAATGTCCATTCTTAGAGGATTGGTTTGTTTTTGCTCCCGACATTCGCTCAATCTCATGTGGTCTTGGAGGATTTGTTTGTGTTTGCTCCCGACGCTCCCTCAATTTCCTCGACACTAATGTGATCTTGCATCGAAAACAATTTACGTGGCAAATAGTCATAGGGTCTAGCTGGCTTTGATGTGTGAAATGGTTAGTGTGACCGATGGTGATAATAATACATTTATCTGGATTCATCTGATGTAGAATAGATTGATCCTCGCGCTTTATGTAAAAAATTTACTATAGTTCTTGAAAATTAATGTTCTTCATCTAATGCACTTTCACTTTTAGTGCTTGAGGGTTCTTTTTTACCCTCAACAAACTTACACTTGTATTTTTAGCTTTCATAGACTTCCACTTAATCGCTTATTTATTTCAAACTAGGCCAAAATGCATATCATACTTCACCTCATAAAGACTCGATTCTCGAAAATTTCCATCATAATTACCCATTTAGCAAACTTATAAATATAAAAGACTTGAAAATTGCAATGCCTCAACAAAGCATAACAGTGAATTTGAGGTCGGAACATTCACATCGTCTATACAAAAGAGGGCTCAATTGGTGGCGGAGCCAGAAAATTTATAAAGACTGAGCAAATCACAGTTTTAAACAAAAATCTCAATTTTGCATTGAAAAATCTTTGTTTTGCCCTAACTTAATTCCTAAAAATTTTAGTTTTAGCCTAAACAAAACCCTTAAATATCAAAAAGTTTCGGCAGTGCTCGGGCTAGTCGGACCTTGTCTCAGCTCAAACCACACATTAGACTTATATAGACTCTTTAACCCCTTAGCCATAGTCAATTGTGTAACACCCCAAATCTTATATTTGATTAATTGATGTTATTTAATTAATTGTGTATGTTAATTGATATGTTTTATATGTATTAATTAATTGTTGCATTTATGCTTGTTGATAATGGGCTTTTATGAGTATTGGGCTTAATTAGGATGAATAAGAGTTTATGGTAGAAGTAAGGGTAATATAGTAATCTAGTAAGTTAGTGGGTTGTGTAGAGATAAGAGTGGCACTTTGGTTATTATCTTAAGGGATAGAGTGTCTTGGAGAGAAAGTAGTGGCAATGGTGTAATTAGTACAAGAATTTGTGGTAATAGTAAAGTTGAGATTATGAGTGGAATTAGTAGTGGAATTAAGGGTAGTATGGGGATTTGACTATAACCTAGAAGAAGGATATATATAAAGGGAGGATTTTTATGATATGTAGTGTTGTTGTTATTTATCATAGAATTTGAGAAATAGAGAGGTAGAGAGATAGAAGAGAGAAAGGGTTTGAGAAAGAAAGAAGAGATGAAGGAGAAGATCAAATAAAGAATAAGCCATGGTAGATTAAAGGAAATCAAGTGGTGGAGTAGAGATTCCAACTTTATTGAGGTAAGAGGCTTAGATAATATAATTTTGAGTGATCAAAGAGAGGGGAGTTTGTCTATGACTCCACACCCAAACTCTCTTCACTCTTTTTGGGTTTTGGGAAGAAATGGATTTTTGGGAATGTGTTTATAATTGAAACTTGATAATGATTCATGTATAATATGCTTCTATTGATGATTGTTGTGTAAAATCCATGATAAAGTTGATTACTTGAACCTTGATTTTGGTTGATTATGTGATAAATGGGTTTTTGTTAAAATGGGTATAGATTATCAAATTTGAATTATGATAAGTGATTTTGAGTGTTCAAATAAGTGATTTTATCCATAAACATGCTTGGTAACTGTTTATAAGTATTATTGGGTTCAAATAAGTGATTTTGGGTGAAAATAAGTGATTTTTGGTTCAAAACGCGCAAAAACCGATTTTTCATCAGGTCCCTGCGCCATGGCGCAGCTATCCTGCGCAATGGCGCAACCCTCTCGGCTCCCTGCGCAGTGGCGCAGGTCAATGGTCAACAGCGTTGACTGTTGACTTTTCGTTGACTTTTGACTTTTTGACGGTTTATGCATCCGGAATCTATTTTCAATAATTTTTCGTGTAGATTCCAATTCCGGAGTTCGTTTTCTGAGATTGTGTTTAGTTAGTGATGTATACCCAATTTTGATGTTACTTAATGTGTTAAATGAAGTTGATATATCTAAATTAAATGAGGCTATGTTTATGATGATGATAGATAATTAGTAATGATGTGTGATGATTAATGATGTATGAGGATTAGTTAATAATGTATGTTGATTAACTAATGATGTGTGATGATTAGGAGTTAATTAATGATGATGAATTATGATGTTCATGTTTTATGATGATAAATTAAGATGATGTCTTATGATGATGAATTGAGTTTATGATGATGTATATGATTATGATTTGAACTCCTAGTTATGAGATGATTAATTATGATGATTATGTACGTTGGATTGGAGTTGTAATTAGTATATATGTTGATGAATATGCTATATGATCATAATTTGATGATGATGAGTTTATGATGTGTTGTGTTTGCACTCTATATGAGTTTATAATGATGAATGTGTTGTTGATGTGTGATTATAATATTGAGGTTATGAATATGAATATTAGGATTTGTGTTATCCTAATAAAGAAGGATATTAGGATTTGTGTTATCCTAATAAAGAAGAATATTAGATTGTGTTATCTAATAAAGAAGGATATTAGATTATGTTATCTAATAAAGAAGAATATTGGATTATGTTATCCATAATGATGATGAGTTGATGTTAGAATCATGAACATACATGCATTCATGATTGAGTCGGATATTAGAATTATGTTGATTCTAATAAAGAAGGATATCAAATTATGTTATTTGATAAAGAAGGATATTAGAGGTGAGATACTCTGATAAAGACGATGGTACCACATGCATTTAGTTATGTCTAGGGTGCCATGACATGAGATTGGTGACATTAGTTTGCATTAGGGTAATTGTGCACTCAAATTGATATTTGGTAATTGTCATTGTTTTCCATTATGATTGTGAATGGTTGAATAATGTGATACTTGATACTTGACATTGATTGATAATCCTTATTAACATGATTGAGCATGTGTAATAATAATTGATAATTGATGATGATGTGCATACATGTCAATTGATTGAGAATGTGATGTTATTATGATGCATTGTACTTTATATGAATATGAAATATGAATGACATGAGATTGATATTTGTTTATGAAATGAGTTGTTAGACATGACCATGCTATGTCCTAAGTATTAAGTGTGTTCTTATACTTAGTTTCTTTTATGGTTATATTATCTAACCCTCTGTTTTGTGTATGTGCTGGATTTGGGTTCCAGATCCTCAGGTTATATGTTATTGATGTCCGAGTAGTCGGTGAAGCTCCGCTCTGATGTGACACGGGGATGGGATTATTCCTATAATGTATATTTAGAGTCTTGTTTCTTATTTCCAATGTATTTTTCTTACAAACTTATTTGTACAATAATTGTTTTACTAGTTAAGTTATTGGTAAACCTTTATGTGTACGATGTAATACTCGAACCAAATCTTTCATGAATCAAACTTTATTTCCGTTGCGCATAATTAAATGGTATTTTATTAAATACGGGTTTGGGTGTTACAATTTGGAGGTTTATTAACATCCACATTATAGTTTTAATTTTTATTATTGTGCATGTCTATGATTAAATTATTAAGTTAATTCCCACACATTGTAACTAAGAATAAAATTCGTTAAATCAGGCACATTATAACTAAGAATAAAATTGTAAGGGTTTACACAAAATCCAAAGCATATAATATTACATAAAAGAAATTGGGAGTTTAATTGAAAATAAATAAATATACATAAATTTGAATTATTTGAAAAGTATTTAATGATGGTGATATCAACTTAGTAGTAGAATCATGGAAACATGTTCACTGATGTAGCATAACCACCCTATTTAACGTTGTAAAGGAATCATGACTGTTAATTGCAGATTAGACGATTTAGATTTAAACGTTTGTTTTACACTATAAAAAGATCTCATATGTTGATTGGAAATCAGACTGTCCATGTAACAGTATGGGCCCCACCAACTTAGGTGGTCCCGACTGCCACCTCACGATCTTCTCCACCCCCTTTACTAGTGGAGTTTTTGCCTTCCGTGAGAATTGAACCATGTACCATGGGGATAATTACATGTTCAATCCGTTTTCACTACCAATTGTGCTAGTAGCTCAATTGGTAGTGAGAATGGATTGAACATGTACTTATGCTCATGGTATATAGAATCACTATCTATTTTTTATATTTGTCTCTTTCTAAATAAAATATTGTAAAAAATTTGAGATGTAAACTATTGATAATAATAGAGGTGAAAAATAGATAGAAAAATTAATTATATCTTAAAAAATAGACACTTAAAAGGAATTGAAAGAGTAAAATTTTATTAAATGAAAAAAGTATAATTGATCTATAAAATTTGGCCGAGCAACTATATATATATATATATATATATATATATATATATATATATGACTTTTGCAATTTGTGGTAGGAGCAGATGAGCAGCAATCTGCGTTAGCGTAGCAATATCATGGGTGGGTCACAAATATCTCTACTCCCATGTGTATGGATAAAACTTTGGCTAATCACATATATCAATCGTAGCTAAAATATCATTTCTCGAGGTATAATATCACAAAGTAATCATCATGTCTATTTAAACCAAATAAAATCATATATTTGCCGCAATTTGATTCAACCGAATCACCTAATTAAAATACTACTATTGTCTTTTACCAAGGGTCCTACAAGCTGATGATAAACACAATAAGAATAAATAAATTAAAAGAAACCTAAGGACGGACCCCAAATATAAGAGATTTGTGGAATGAAAAAGATGATTGAGTAGGGTGAATAGAATTAAGAGAACAAAGAGGCAAAACTAGGAAAAAGCAACATAGAAATATGTTGGTGTTGAAAAAAAAGGGGACAAAAGTAGGGAAAAAAGGAATAATTTGAGCTAACTTAATTGTTACTCAATATAAAAACACAAATCTCAATTGGAAAGTATTATTAGAGCAACTATAGAAACACACACCACTTATATGTGCAGGAGCCAGGATTCGAACCCCAAACACTCCATTTATCCACTTTTAAGGTGAAATTTCTAAGTCACTAGGCTACTGGACAAAAAAAAAAAAACACACCAACACCATACTAATATTAATATCCATACACATGCATGGTAAAATAGGGTGAAGATGCCTCGAATTCCATCTGGATAGTGGATTCCACTAGGTCACAGTTGCCACTACTCACGGCTTCAATTATAACATGTGCATTAGGACACTTATAGGTAGGGGTGTAAGCGGATCAAAAAAATCCAATTAAACCGACAATCCAAACCAATCCAAACCGAAAAAAAACCGAATTTATAGTTCGGATCAAAAACCAAACCGAACCAATTGAAAACCGATGTGGTTTGGTTCGGTTCTCGGATTCAATTTTCAAAAATCGATGAAAACCGAACCGAACCAATAGATATATATATTGTTAAGTTACTTTTTTTATAGGTCAACCCACATTAAAAACTAAAACTAGTCCAACTTGAACTACCTCTAAAAAAAATAGTCATGCATCAAACCCTAATTTAGAAACACGCTCTCAGACAGACTCTTTCACCTCACTGCCGCAAACAACACTGTGTTTGAGTAGTGGTTGAAGTATTTTGCCACATAAGAATAATGATGAGAAAGAGAAGCTAAAGAGCATATTGTTTGCAAATAAACAAATGGTTTCTCTTACTATCGTATGTTGTGTAATTGTTGATAATGCAAGTGCTAATAATGTTACACTCACATATCTAGTTAGACGAATGAGCGATATCGGAAAAAAATAATAGTATGAAATACATCGAGAAAAAACCGATCAAAGTATCCGAACCAAACCGAACCAAACCGATTAGTTTGGTTCGGTTTCATTTTTGAAAAACACTAAAAACCAAACCAAACCGAACCAATTGAGAGTTCATTGGTTCGAACATTGGATTCCCCAAAAACCGATCCAAACCGGTCCAATTACACCCCTACTTATAGGGGCGGTGCCACATATATTTGAAGGGATGTAGTTGCATTTCTTTGTCTTAATATTTTGCATCAATGATACTATTTTTATGAATAATGACCCTCTTAAATTTTATATTTTGCACTCTAATTTTTGTTAGGTTTAAAGTGTGAATGATTAAGTCTCACATCAATTATATATATGGGGAGAATGTTAGATTTATAAGAGATGTGACTCATTAACCTAACGCCTTAAGATTTTAGGTGGAGATGTGTGGTTTTCCCTCTCTTATGGTCCTGGAGCATTGACCCAGAGTGTTTCTTTCGAGCTTCCCCAGACTCCCCAACCACTAATATCAGAGTCGTGGTTCGGCCGGCTTGATGGGGGAGCAGGAGGGGATTCTGGTATTGGATCAACTATAGTATGTGGAAACTCACACTTGGGGGAGAATGTTGGATTTCAAGTGTAAGTGGTTAAGTCTCACAACGACTATATATGGGAAGAATATTGGATTTATAAAAGAGGTGACCCATTAACCTAACGTCTTAAGGTTTTGGATGGAGACGTGGTGTCTCCCTTTCTTATAGTCGTGGAGCATTGGTCTGTAGGGTTTCTCCCGAGCCTCCCCGGACTCCCCAACAATTTTAATGTGTTATAATTTTGTTTTTTGTTATGTTCCGACAAACCTGTAATATTCTTTTATACAATCACAACATTTATTATTGTTATTATTATTATTTGAAGCATTATTATAATTATTATTAATAATATTATTAATTTAACGATGATTATACAATTAGAATTAATATTAATATTTCGAATAAGAATAATTGATTTCAAATCTTGAAAGTTGCTTGTTAAATGTAGTTAATCCATTAAGCTAGCAAATCATTGATATTTAATAAAAAAATATTGCAAATATATACATAACTTGTATAATTTATATGTCTAGCGGCTTGTTTTAAAATTTTAATAATATTTAATTTTTCTTTGACAAATTTCAATCTGATTGAATCAAACTAAACTAACATATTTTTATTGCTTTGATTTGGATCAAATTTGAAAAAATTACAAAAATTGAACTGACTATTTTATAAGATGTGGTGTATAATTCACTCGCATAGTTGTTTAAAACCAATATAAATGATCCTCGAGTTTCTCTTGTGATCCAACAATGCACCCCCTAAACCAGAGTCCTAGCTCTGCAACTGTTATAATGTGTGCCCTTGAGATAACATAAATTTTACATTGAAAATATTTTTTTTATATTCTAAAACTATTAACTACATAAGTTCTAAGATGATTATATAATATTAGTATATTTTTAATTAGTGCCTAAGTAAGTTTTTACTAATTAAAAAAAAAGTAATACTAAAAACTTCCATGAAAATGGTACTGACATTGTTTCTGTGAGAACAGTTCAGTACTTCAGTTGGTAGAAAAATTATATGTTATATGCACAGATCAATGTTTAAAATTTGATATTTTTACTTATTCACTTTAAAAGGTGAAATTATATCCATTAGACTACTTACCAAAAAAGAATGAAAATGATATTGACAATTTACAACTCATAAAAATAAAATAAAAAACAGTTTACAAATTTTTTAGATGAATTACAATTTACAAATCTGCAAAATTTGTAAGGAAATTTACAGCAAAATACAGCAAAGCCAAATTTCCTTCCAATTATTAGTAACTAAATTAGAATATTTTAAATGAATCCGCGTAAAAAATAAAATAAATATAGATTTTGGTGAAAAATCATGTCTAAGATAATTTTTTGTTTATTTTGGTAACAATGTTTAAGACAAATTAAAGAACATAAATAATTTATTTAATTTTTCTAGGCATTCATCGGGATCCACTGTATGTAGCGATGCGTCTGTGCACAACACACAACCCTCCATTACCTCTTTACCTTCTTGAGAATCCCCTTCAAACTAACCTAAATTGCACTTGCACCTCCTCAGATATTTCTTTCATAAACCAAAAATTTGAAAAAAAAAGTGAGCATTTATTTCAAATTCACACCAATAACTCAGTCAATTTGTCAACAAAAAAAAAACTCAGTTTTTTTTATGCAAAAAAAAAACTCTCAGTTAATGTATTTATTATCACTCAAAATACTATTATTATTAATATTATTATTATTAATTATTAATTTTTTTATATAGATACTCAAAATATTTACACCTTTAAAAATATATATAGTTAATCGAAAACAGTTATTTTTATACTTATTATCATACAATATTTTAGTACTCTTTCAATTTACGTGAGCTAGTTTACCTTCTTCAAAAAATATTTTAGTACTCTCTAAAAAAAATGTTAGAAAAGTTGACAAACGTTGGCTAATTTTATTGACCACATACATCAACCTTTTAAAATTTCTTTTAGTTTATATTTTATTTTAATGGAGTACTAACAATTTTTTTATTGAAAATTGAAGTGTTAATTTTTTAAATGAATAAATTATACAAAATTCATACATTTAAGATTTTTGTTAGCAAAAAATTTCGATTAAAGTCAATAGTTTTTCGGTGTAAATCTTAACATTTTTTGTGAGTAATAATATAGACTAAATTCTCGAGCAAAATGTTAATTAGTGTCTTTGGGACACTAGTTAAGAAAACCAAATACGGTAATGGTATTTTAAAATTTGTGCAGTTAATATTTTAAAATTTAAAAGGTGATATTTTCAATGTAAAATCTACCCAAAAAAAAAGCATGCCATAGTCAATTGTTTTTAGTGATCAAACAATTACGACTAGTGTCTTGTAAATACGATATAATTTGTAGCTCCACAAATACTGCTATGTCAAAGTTTGAATTGTGAATTTCACATTTCTTAACATGTTAAAATGTGAATCGATCCACTAGATTACTAGAAGAAAAAGGACCTAGGGTTTAGGGTTTTTGTTATCACTCATATTATTAATTATTAATTTTTTATATAGCAAATACTCAAATAATGATACCTTTAAAAATATATTTAATGTGATAAAATATAGTTATTTTTACAATAATTATCATACAATATTTTATTACTCTCTAGAATAAAATATAAGCAAAATAATATCTAAATAGTTTACTGAATGGGACATTGTAATTTTCGATCATTAAAAATGAAAATTATCGATCTAGTAAACTCGTCAATGAATCATATATTTATATACCAGATGAATCAATGATTTGTCATAATATTGTTAATTGTTAATAAAAATAATTCGATTAAAGTCAGTCTTTTTTTTATGTAAATCGGATATTTTTTGTGTCCAATATTATAGATTATTTTTTCAAATTTTATAGCAAATACTTCAAAATTTTATACCTTTAAAATTATATTTAAGGTAATAAAAAATAGTTGCTTTTAAAATAATTATCATACAATATTTTAATACTATGAGTATCATACAATATTTTATTACTATCAAAAATAAAATATACGCAAAAAAAGTATTTAAAAAGTTGATGAATGTGTCTAAATTTGTTGACCATATACATTAACATTCCATTTTTTTTTTATTTTGTTACCAATGGTGTACTAACACTTTTATTGAAAATTGAAATGTTATTATTGTATAAAGAAATTGAAATGTTATTTTTTAAAAATAAATAAATTATTTAATATTCATACATTTAAGATTTTGTTCGTCAAAATTTTTGATTAAAGTCCATCAATATCAATGTAAATTGATATTTTTTGTGTGCAATATTATGGACTTATTTTTCAAATTCTTAACGTTGTTGCTTGAAATAGACGATTATTTTTAATGATAAAAAAGTTACATCTAGTATCCCGTAAATATGATCTATTCGGTAGCTCCAGAAATTCCGCTATGTCAAAGTTCAAAAATCATAAATTTCACACTTCTCGATATGTTAAAATGTGTATCAATCGGTTAAATTACTAAAAAAGGGTAAATAAAATCTAATCGGCAGCTCCGAAAATACCGCTATATCGAAGTTCAAATATCGTAAATTTCACACTTCTCGATATGTTAAAATGTGTATCAATTGACTAAATTACTAAAATAACGATAAATGCAATCTAACCGTTAGCTCCGAAAATACCGCTATATCAAAGTTCAAAAATCGTAAATTTTACACTTTTCGATATATTAAAATGTTAAGTACTAAAATAACGGTAAATGCAATCTAACCTGTAGCTCCGAAAATACCGCTATATCGAAGTTCAAAAATCGTAAAATTTACACTTTTCGATATATTAAAATGTTAATCGAACGATTCGATCCATTAGATTACTAAAAGAAAAAACCTATAAAAGGTAAAGTTTTTATTTTGACAATATTAACATATTTTTTAATTAATATCCCGTCAAAAAATATTTTTTTTAATTTACTTATATGGTAACATCCCAATTCCTTAATCCATAGGTACTACTACCATAACGCGTGTTTTTCACACTCACGAAACCGCGTGAAAATTGCCGCACCGCTCTCTTTCTTGTATGTGTGTGTCTCTACAAATACACACTCTTTCCTCTCCCACTCACACTCTCTCTCTCTCTCACACTCACACGCCTTTTTCTCTCTCCCATGTTTTCCATTTCTTCAATCATGGGTCCCTTCACACATTCCACATAGTTTCTTCTTTTTCTTTTCCTATTAAATTCTCTTCTCATCTCACCAAAATCCCAAAAAATTTCTCTCTGTTTTTCCTCTGTTTTCTTACTCTGTTTTTGCTCTGTTTTTTCCATTGCTATGGCTGAAAACTTAGCAGACGGAGAGTTCTGGCTACCACCACAGTTTCTCTCCGACGATGATAACTCAACCACCCTACCCTTTTCCTCAAAACACAAACCTTCTTTGTTCCTTGACAATGACGAAAATACCCTACCTTTTCCATCTGAGTTTCCTTATGGTTTCTCTTCCTCTGATCTCAGTTCCCCTATCGACTCTCTCGGTGGCTCAAGCGAAACCGAAAGCGATGAAGATGAACAACTCGCCTCTGAGATAACTCGTCACATGGCTCTCACCATTCTCCAAGGTGATTCCAAAGAAACTGAAAACAATAACATGGTATGAACAAAGTTTCAATTTTTTTTTATTTTGTTCAATGGAATAGGAGTTTTTTTCAACTGGGTTTTTTTTTTGGTATTTTATTTATGTTGTCGTTTTGTTCAATTTACAGGGTCGTTTTAAGACAGGTTCACCACAGTCTACACTATGTGCTATTGGGAGTGGCTGTAACTGCCGCAAAGGTTCAAGTCAAGGGAGTAGTCCTAATGGTGTTTGTGAAGATTCTTCTGCAAGGGCTACTTGGGATCTATTGCATGCTGCTGCTGGTGAAGTTGAAAGAATGAGATTGAATCAACAAAGTTATAATCTTCCCAATACCACAACCAATGAACAACTCTTTGTTCCTCAATCAAAACCTTCTCCTGTTACTGTTAATTTACCCTCCAAAAACAACGCTGTTTCAACCAATCATGAAATGAGTTTTTTCACTCAACCATCACTTTCTCACCAGCAATTGCAAATTGCTCAAGTAAGCTTTTAATTTCATTAATTTTATTATATTCTTTTTTTTTAATTGTTAAGAATTTTTTAATAAATGGGTTTTTTTTTTTAGTTTCAGATGCTGAGGCAGCAACAAATGGCAAAAAATCAGAACTCAATATGGGGAGGTATGGAGAAGCAATGTGGGGGTGTATTTCAACAGAGACAAACAAACCAAATGACACAAAACAGAGGAAGAAATGGTGCTGATGAAAGAAACAATGGTGCTTTAGGTTTGTCTTCATCTGCATGGCCAACACTTCAACATGCTAAACATCAACAAATTCAAAATCAACAATATGGGTCTGGAATGAGAGCTGTTTTTCTTGGTAACAATTCTGGTAGAAGAGAAAGTACTGGTACTGGTGTATTCTTGCCTCGTCCTGTTGAATCAAGGAAAAAACCAGGTAGAATCCATTTTTTCATGCTGTTTTTTTGTCTCTTTTTGATTTGAAGTTTTGTCTTGTCACACTCTTGTGTAGTACTTTTTTTTTTCAGTTCAAATTTTTTAAAGCATTTAATATGGTTGTTGAATATCATTACTATGGAGAATTAAAAATGTTATACAATAGTTGAATCTAGCACCACTTTATTACCCGTTTCTCGTTTATTTTCTAGGTGTTTTTAATTGTTAATGTACGTTTTGTTTCTGGTTTTATTGTTTTGGTTATGCTATTGAATAATTTGGTTTATCACTTCACCAAAATAATTAATGGGTTTGGTGTTTTGCAGCTTGTGCAACTGCTTTGGTACCAGCTAGAGTGGCGCAGGCCCTAAATCTACAGCTTGATGGCCAGCCGCAACATCACTTGCATCGTTTTAATTCCACCCCTAATGTTGAAAATGGTATATTAATTAATCTATTAAAGATTTTTATAATTATATTAATTTAATTTTTTTGAGTGTACTTGTCACTCCCCTTATATTTTGGATTTTTTTAATAATTTTTTTTGGATTTATTCTATTGAGTATTGAATCTTTGACTTTTGTGTGTATGCAGCAGCTGCGCCTAGGTTAAGGGGTAATTATGTCATTTCACAAGAGAAGCGCAGCAACAACATCAGCAGCAGCAGGCCACAGCCAGCAGTGAGCAATGAAATTAAGCTACCACAGGAGTGGACTTACTGATGATCATGAAAATGAAATAATCATTTGATTTGCTTGGTGAAGAAAGAAAAATAGTTGGTTTTGGTTTTTTGTGAGAAGAAAAGGGTAGGGAAAATTAGGACTGGACAAAAAATCTCCGTCCGGCCCAATCCGTCCAGCCCAAGACACCCATTTACAGTCGGGTGGGTCGTTTCGGGTCCAACGGGTCGCGCGGTTCTTATGGCCCGGTTGCTGCTGGATTCACTTGGTCGGTTTCGGGTGGACAATCCAGGCCCAGCGGAGACCGAATCCGACCGGCCCATGTTATTATTATTATTATTTATTATTATTACATATATTAATAATCAAAACCCTAAGTATAAAAGCAAAAACTCAATTGTTGTGAGATGAAAACCTAAAAGTTACAGCGGCTCTTCTTTTCTCCTCTCTGTAAAGTCTCCATCTTCAATCTCTGTTCTTCTTTCATCTTCTTTTTTTAAGTCCCAAAAATCAACCTTACTAACAAACGTATTTTTAACTCTTCTCTCTCAAACTCTAACATATCACTGTTATTTCTTAGTTCGTTGTCCGTGTTGAAGGTTTCGTTTATTCTTCTTCTTCACTGGTTCTTCACCCGTTCTTGTAAGTTTATCTTCTCATTATTTCCGTTTTTGTTATAGATCTATAGATCTAGAAGCATATTCAGATGAATAATTTTCTTCTATGTTAGTTTTTTAATTTTTTTTATTGACATTTGCCGTCATCGTGGTTTAGGTGTATCAATTCAATGAATGAGCTAGCAGCTTCTTTAAGGCAAAGAGAAGGTTAGGCCTTTGCTTCTTTTTTACCTATTATTTTGCTGTTTTTTTTTTTATTTGCTAACAAAATATTTCATTTTGATTTAGGTATCTATAGAACAACTATCTCACTATTGAAGGCTCAAAGGTTAGTTATTTAGTTATGTTATATTTTTCAGAATTTAAATTTTAATTATTTTCTTTTTGGACAATTCCAAGCTTTATATTTGTGGATCTATAGTTTTTTGTTATATGCTTGTACAAACTTTGTGCATGTGTATGAATTAGTATGTATGTATGATTCTAACTAGGTTAAAATTATATGAATATATGTATCTGTTTTTATCAATCTTTCTTATGAAACTTGTAGTTATACTTGTGTAAGTGTTAAATTTTGGTCGATGGTTTATTTGCTTATTATTTGGTATGTTTATGCAAGTGTTATTGGTTTTTGTCCTCTTGCTAGCATTGAGAATAACTATGAACTATCATTTATGATGGATTTTTATTGCCTTTTGCAGATATAAAGATTCACCGTGTTGAAGTATCAACAAGCTGCACAATTCTTTTTTACTAATTAAGAAACATAATTTTTTCTAAGTTTAATATTGGATGACTGTAATTTATTGCTTATTATTTTGGCCGTGTAAAGTTGTTTAAAACTTTTGTTTTGTTGTGTTGTGTATGCTGTATTTTGACCCAATGCATATATCTTGATGATATATGAAATCTATTGGCCTTGGACACAAAATGATGTCTTTAATTAATATTGAATGGCCTGAAGAACAATAAATCATCATCAGTATGTTAGGTTGTGAAATTGATTTTTGCATTCTATTTTATATGAATGGCTTTAATATTAATCAGCCATAATTCAAAAAGATATTAAATTTCTTAACATTTTTAGAATTAAAATGAGCCCAAACTAGCAAAATTTATTTGTATTGAAAAGTTTTTTATTTTAAAAGCTATGTGCCACTTAGAGTTTGGCCCATTTTAGAAAAAACCGACTGAATCCATTGAATCCATCCGTTTATCCGACCAATCCGAATAAACCGAAACCGCCTTAACCGAAGGATTAATTGGTCGGTTTTGGGCCTGGCCTTTTCAACCGTGGGCCTGTTTGGATTTGGGTTTTTGGCCCGATGAAAACCCAAACCGACCGATTGTCCAGCCCTAGGGAAAATAGTTTATAAGAGATAAGAAATTTAGGTTTTTTTGGTTGTTAGTAAAATGAAAGATAAGTGAAGGTTTTTTGGATGTAGGAAAAAAATAATAGATGATAAATAAAATGTTTTTTTTATTTTTATTTAGAGGTTAAAAATAATGTTAGGAGCCTCTAGATAAAAAAAAAAAGTTATGTAGCCTGACATTGCAGTGATAAATCAGTTACTTTTGTTCTTTTTGATGGGAGGTATTAGAAAGTCTCTCCAAGGAATGACAAAAATGGTGGATGGGTCAATTTTTTGCTTCTTTTTTTATGTTTGGTTTTATTAGGGTAATAGTAATAAAAAATGGGTTTGGGGAAGACAATGAAGAAATTTGGAAGGAGCTAAGTCTAGATTTGCAGAGGTATTACAGCTTCTTTCTTATGTTTTGTTTAATCACAATGGAATCATTTTGTGGGAATACTTGTCAGGAAATTCTCATCATGCCAACCTGTCCACCTTAATTACCTTACTATGATTATTAATAATACAAGGAATTTTTATTATCTCATACTGTTTATCTTGTTTTTACTTTTGTGTATGCCTCCTTTTAATCTTAATTTTAATTTTATTTACATATTTGCATTTCAAATTACAAAAGTTAGCTTGAATCCAAACTTTACATTTTTATTTTAGATTTTGTTTATTTTTTGCCCAAATATTTGAGTTTTTAACATTATATTATACTTTTTTGTCAAAAAAACATTATATTATACTTTCTGTAAAAAAAATAAATATATATTATACTATATATATTGATTACAATTTACAAATCAATGTAAAATGGGTAGGCCGGATTTGTTTTCTTCCTTCTAGTGGTTATATTTTTGACTTGAAAAGTTTCAAGTCTAAACTCTTCACTCTTTGAAATAGTATTTTTAATAAAGAAAATGTTAAAACAGTATTCTCGGGCATTGGTTAAGTATAGGGGTGATCGCGGTGCGGTTTGGTTCGGTTTTGAGTATAAAAGTCATCCTAACCGCGAGATAAAAATGCGTGCGATTCGGTTTGGATCGGTTGGTTTAAAAAGGTCATCCAAACCAAACTAAACCAATGCGGTTAGGATCGGTTCGGTGGTTGCGGTTTACAGCATACCATTTCAGTACCAAACAATTTTAAACATAAAAAAAAAACTTGAATTTCCTAAATAACATTAAAGTACCAATAAAAGTTGTTTATCCAAAATAACATCACAGTACCTTACAGTTTTAAATATCCAAAAAAAAAAATATTTAAAGTTTCAAAATAACATCATAGTACTGATAAAAGTTGTTGATCTAAAATAATATTACAACACCAAAGTAACATTACAATACAAAAAATAAGAATAACTTAAAGTTCCATTAATTTGGTGGACTGACTTGGTAATTGGGATATGTATATTGGAATACAATAAAAACTTAATGTGATTTTAGTGGTATTGGAATATAATAGAAGTTTAATGCGGTTTTAGCGGTTAACCGCGGTTCGCGGTTTTGCGGTTCGCGGTTCAATAGAAAAGTCATCCAAATACATCCAAACCAAATGCGGTTTTTGCGGTTTTCGGTTTGGATTGGTTCGATTTGCGGTTTTACTTTTGGATTGGTTCGGATATGATCACCCCTAGTTAAGTATATATTTCAAAACAGTATATTAAACACTTTAAAAATATAAAAAATTGTTTAAATGATACTACCTCTGTCCCAAAATATTAGAACTCATTGACTATTGCACGTATGCCAATGCATGATTTTAACGACGAATATCTTTAATTGTGTATTAGTAAAAATTATAAAAATTTGATATTTTGAAAATACTCCTCGAAACAAATCAAACAAGATCTTATATGATGATATTTACATTTATAGATTTTTTAAAAAATAGGGTCAAAGCAAGACATGTAAATAGTGCATTTAATCAAATGAGTTCTAATAAAATGGGACGGAGGTAGTATTAAATTTCTCTTTTGTTTTTTCTAGTACACTTAATAAGGAGGAAGTCTTTTATAGGCACATGCCTTTAGGCACACAATTTAGGCACACACACAAAAATAAAAAAAATTAAAAGAAAAATAAATTTGTCACATCAATGAATACCACTTTATTTCTTTTCTCTTTAATTATTTTTACTTATTGTGTGTGTGCCTAACATATCATATTTGGTGTTCTTAATAAGTGTTCCCAGGTTCGAACCCGGGACCTCACAGTTGTGTGTGAGTTTAATTTCAGTGGATTATCACTTCATCTAAGATCAAAAAAATAAGTGTTCCCTGATATTATTTAGCATGATTCGTCTAATAATTAGAGAATTGAGTTAGTCCAAAGGGTGACTCGAGTCTTTTGCTCGTTAGAGTTCAATTTTACAATCAAGGAATTTTAGCAAAGATCTACTACTAGTAAATCAACACTAGTAGTAAATATTAATGGTAATAATGTAACGAAAATACTCATGATAACCTCGATTTGTAACAAGTAAATTCTTTTTAATACTGTACTAGTACTAGTATAGTATGAGCTGTGTCTTACTAAGGACTAGTAGTTGCTTTTTCCAGTACAATTAAAGGCAGCTTTTGCTTTGTCCAAGGAGTGATTGCAGGCACTTTGGATATTGATATTTGTAAATATTAAATAAAATTAACCTTTGAACCATTGGGTATTGGGGATCTCTCATATTAAATGAACAATTTCTGAAAAAATAGAAGGTAAAGTTGAAACAAAGAAAAAAAAGCAAATGAGAATATCATTGATGGGTCATGACTATAGTGTGAGTGTACGTATGTTTGAAGATTAATTCACCATTACTTGGGAGGGAAGCTTCTGTGACAATGGATTGAATTTTGGTGCAATATGAGTTTGGTCTAACACGTGTAAGGTTTTTTTTGCTTTTGAAGTGCTTACAAATCGTTTTCATGTGGTGCTTTCATTCATGACCAAAAAGTTCCTATTATAGTCTATCTTGGAAATCACAAATATGGTGGGGGGCTCATGGTTCATGCTTAGTTTTCAAGGATTTCCAAGGAAACGTAGCCATCTAGTAATGCGTTACTCTCCTATTGTATTTACTCTTTGTATCTTTTTCGTTATTAAAGGATAGTACTCCCTCCGTCCCAAAATAAATGACCTAATTTTGATTTTGGGTACTATTCATTCATATGAACTATTTTGACTATATTTTTCGACTTATGTGTGCAGGTAACATATAAGATGTTGTTTGATTTGTCTCGACGAGTACTTTCAAAATTTATAATTTTTAATAATAGATGATAAAAAGATATTAATGATTAAAGTTGTACATTGCCAAACGTGAATGTGGTCAAACAAGTCATTTATTTTGGGACGAAGGGAGTAGTATTACGTTACCCTCTCCGTATCAAATTATAAGTCACTTTGAGAATTTTTTTTAAACATATTATAAACCACTTTACATTATCAATAAATTATTTAATGTTATTTTTTCTATTATACCTTTAACTATTTATTTAAATTATTGTTGAATCACTCGTGGCATGTTAGAATTATGCATGTGTACAGGGAAGCTAATCGCTATGCTGATATTTTGGCTAATATAAGTTGTGTATCCTCTACGACAACTACGGTGTATACTCAGCCTCCTCCGGAAACGCTTCAAATTCTTGCTGATGATTTTAGGGGTGTTTCTCTTCCCCGTTTAGTGGCTATGTAATTACTTTTTGGGCTTAGGCCCCTTTTTATTTAAAAAAAAAAAGTATTTCCTTTCTTTCAATTCTCCAATTTATCTTTCTTATACTACTAATGAAAAACAATTTTGTAAACCAACTCATAATTTATTTTTTTCATACAACAATTTTTACATTTCTTATTTCGTGTAATATGGTCAAAATGATTTATATTATAACATGAAGGGGAGTAATTTATAGCGATAAATAATACGAAGAAAAAAAAATAGTTGGATTGTAGTGTGTGTTTGTTCAACAACAACCTCAGTTTGTTTTATAATGGTTGTCAGACATACAAACTTCAAATTGGTAGGGGTCAGAGGTAAGGTAATCCTTTAGAGCATCCACATTCATGTTGGTAGTATAAATTGGTCATAACTAATATTTTATATTTTTCAATTATTAAACCATTCAACTATAGTTTCTAAATATTCATACTACTCATCCAAAACTCTAACATGAGTCTCATCTAATATATATTACTCAACTACTTTGAAGCTAAAATTTTGTAAGCAACCGGAGCACAAGTTGGATACTGTGGTTAAGTTTGGATACAACATATAAGCCAATTATCCATACTATTCTGACACAAGTGGCTACAGCTTGGCAATAGATTGTAATGCAACCGCCGATAATTGTGCTCTTATATCTTCTTATGTTTCTTATTATAGCTAAGGGGCTTAATGTTAGGAAGATGACTTATACAATGGTTCAGATTGGGGGAGAGCCAGATACTCACTCTAGAGCTAGAATTACTCATTTGTAGTTTACTAACAATAATAATATTGTGGTTGTGGGAGAGAAAAGTAGGACAAATATTACAGGCATCAAGGGATAGAGTTGTCCAAATGGAGTGACCCGATTTGTTTCGAGCAGACCCGGACGAGTTTCGGACTACATCAGACCCGGCTAAAAAATTCGGATGAAATATATGGACTACAAAAATAGTGGTCAAGTCCGGGCCGATACAGGCGTTCGGGCTTTAGGGTTGACCCAATTTTTTAGTTATTACTTATTAGTGCTCAATTAAAATAGAAAACCAACATATTTAAGTTAGAAAAACATAGAAAGCCAAAGAAATATACTTATATTTAAGTTCACATATAAATTTCAACACAAGAGAACTTAGAAATATTAATTCACATAGAAAAACAAATTAACAACATATTATTGTTACTAATCTGAGGCAAGGAGACGTGGATAAATGGAATGACCGAAGTTCAAACCTCAATTCTCTATATATACATAATACAATGTGCTAGTACCAATTAAGTTAAGCTCATTGTTATTAGTAAAACATATCAAACTACTCCCTTCGTCCCAAATTATAAGGGAAAAAAAATAAAAATTACACTTATTAATGAAAAGTAAAACATAATAATGTTTTTGTGGGTTTTCTTTGGAATGAAATGAATGAGAAGATGTAAAAACATTTTTTATTGGTAGTTGTTTATTGATAAAAGAGGAGATAGAGAAAATTAAATGCAATTTGCATTTAATTTTATGAGAATAAGAAAAAAAAAAACATTCTTGAAAATGGTTGGAGTTTTTTCCCTTATATTTGGTATATACTTATACTTTATATAAGAAAAAAAATAAATAAATCAAACTACATAGTATTCAAAATAATCGGCACAATAAAAATAAAAATGAAACGAAAATTGGATGAAGGGGACTCGCTACCAAAGTCATTTGTAATGTACCAATGAGGTGTTATGTTCCTCCATTATGGAGAAATGAGAAATGCATGGCCAACCCAAATCTACACATTGGTAAGAAAAGGAAGGAAGTGGTGGTCATCGTTGATGGTGACATTGTTTGTTCAAGAAGACACAGCAACTAACTACACACCCTACACCACATCATCACAATGTGCCTTACTCCGTTTTCTTTTTCTCTTTCTTTTTTTCCTTTTTCGGTTGCACTCTCTACGTTTTTAGACTTCATTGGAATGCCCGTTTTATCTTTAGGATTTGGAAAATCTTTCCTTGAGAAACGATTCATGCATTTAACCGTCTTATCTATCTTTATTTTTCTTTAGCTAATTTTAACTTTTAAGAGGTGTATTGGATAATGGAAATAATTACATGGTGATGATTATTTAGATACTCCCTCTGCAGTAAAATAAAAATTGTATTTGTTGATATAAAATTTTATTTATTATGCAGTACTGCTAATATTATATATATATATATATATATATGTTAATTTTAAAAAAATATTTTATTTGCATATATATTTGGCCCCCTCATAAATAATGTGCTAGCTTCGCCACTGATTGTTAAATAAATGTGTATTTTTGAAAGATTTTTTTTACAGACATGTTTAGAACATCAACAAAAGTAAAGATTTTATGTAAAAAAATCACTTTTTAAAATTTTAAGTATTAAATGCATCATTTTCAAAATTATAAGAGTATTAACTTTTATTGGTTTTTAACCGGTGTCCATGAGACACTATAGTTGGCATTTTTTTATTTTTTGTAATCCAATGCTTGTAGCACACTAGATTTTAGGTTCAGTTCTTACCTCACCAATCTATATGTATTGGATGTCAGTGGATTTATAGGCAAATCTCCTTTATAATACTTTGGAAACTTTAAAGAAAATTGCACAATATCTCCATGCTTGTCTTTCAATACTCCCTCTGTACCACAAAATAAGTCGTTTTGACCATATTACACGAATTAAGAAATGTAATGATTGTTGTATGGAAAAGATAAATTATGACTTAGTTTACAAAATTGTCTTTCATTAATTTTATGAGAAAGATAAAATGAAGAATTGAAAGAAGAAAGAGAAATAAATAATTATGGGTATGATAGGAAAAATAACATTAAATATTTCATTGGTAATGTAAAACGACTTATAATTTGGTATAATTTTTTTTTTCTTTTGAAAATAACTTATAATTTGGTACGGTAATAGTCAGTGGCGGTGCTCGGACCCTGGTTCAGGGGGTGCAAAATTTTAATTAATATTTTAATATATATATTCAAAAATTATATTGTAATAAAAACATTACATATATATGTTTTGCAACTATCCACTATGCAATTTCATATTTTTAATTCGCTTAATAACTAACTAATTATTTATTTATATGTATTGCATTTTTAAATAAAAAACATAAGTATTCATTACATGAGAAATATATCAAATAAAAAGAAATCAAACTATAAAACAGTGCATGAGTATTGATATAATAACACAAAAAATATGCAATCTTGTGGTTAGTTTTTTCATTGCTTACTATCTATCAGGAAAACACAAAAAAAAAAAATTATCTATCACTCGAGTATATAGAGACCAATAACCAACACAAAATTAGCTTCTGGAAAACACCGATTTTCAAATCCTTAAAATTGAAACTAATTTGTGGATGGTGTAACACTTAACAGTAAATTGGACAACATTATTCCAAAGATGCATTTTGACAAAATTACAAACTACAAACAAGCAACCAACAAAGCATACAAATATGTTATTAGAATCCTAATTGAATAATCAATCAACCAATTTATCAATATTGAAGTTATATAAAAAATCTCAAATTTTTAAAACACTGAACCATAAATTTTCTATTGTTTACCTTAGTATTATTTCAAAGATGTTGGAAGATTTATCAGTATTGTATGTATTTAGTTTGGTGTTTTATTTGAGGGGATTTAATTTTAGAGAGAAGTTGGAAGAAATGAATAAAAGCAAGAAAAAATGTTTTGAATTTTTGAGGAGTGGTGCAAATCAAAATAATTAGGGGGTGCAAAGTGCAAAATCAAGAGGTATTTGTAAAAAAAATTAAAAGTCCAGGGGGTGCACCTGCACCCCCTCACTTGTACTAAGCACCGCCCCTGGTAATAGTAGTATTTTACAAAGTTACATTTCCTTCACTTGATCTCACACATTATGCATTTTGGAAGAAAATGATGATTAATTGAGAAAATGGTAGAAAAATGTTGGGAATAATGCTTAGAGTCAGATGTTTTTCTATCAGCAAAGTGTCTCATTTTATAGAGAAAAACTTATACCAATTGGGTGAAGAAGCAACTTAATTATGCATTGATTAATGCAATAAATATAGTGCAATAACATTCAAATTCAATCAGAATTTTTACATTGGTTCAGTGGCGGACAGCTTGTTCCATAACTTGAAGGTTGTGTATTTGACCCCCTTCAAAATACCAAAATGTTGTGCACGTGACTTGAACCACAAGTCACAACCCCTTAATTGTAGCAACAATACCAATCACTAGAACATTAATATAATCTTTTTATTGTATTTTTTTTATAGTATAATTAGGACCACCTACGTATAATTCGATTTTTGTGCCTTTAGTTTTTAGGACTAGGGAATTTAATTGTAGTTTGGTAAACCTATGAGGAAACATAACCCTAGCTTAGGTTTGATAATAGTCGAGCCAAATTCTAGTTATGAGTTTGATGGAGGATAATGTATTAATTTAGATAAGTTGTGTGATTTAAAAGGTTAAGAGGGTTAGTCAAATTGGAGACTTTATCAAGAGTGACAAATTTTGCTCATGTGATATTAGTTGAAAATTGAAAGTTTGCCGAGATAAGGGCACTCTGTAACTATTTCAAATCTCAAACAACACAAAAAATGCCGATTATTTGTATATATGTGTAATTGTTGTTTGTCATTTGTGTTTGCTTGTTGCGATGCAATGTGAATTATTAGCATGATTGTTTGTGATGTATTCTCGTTATGAGAACTTGTTGAGAACATGTTATATTCCACACATGAAATATTATACTGCTGTGAATGACATATGTTTCAATAATATGCAAGTTGTTGCATTATTATATATGGGGAATTGTATGTTCATGCATTCATAATACATGAATATCGGGAATGGACCACAATCGAAAATTATTAATTTTTCGTGGACAGAGAAGCACAACTCTGCGAAGAGGTTAATTTCAGAATCATGCATGTGACAATCCGGATCTAGTGTCACACATATAGAGTTTGCATTTGATAGGCTACTTGTGCATTGATATTATTCTTTTCTTTACATGATATATGATACATGGTTATATGTTGCCATGTATTGCACATCTTGTATATGTTCTTGGTTTATATGTCATATTTAGATGGTGACGCTCTATGTTATCCATGATATGATGCTTGGCACCCTGATTCTTTTAGATTTGTGAGCATTGCATGTATCGCGATGACCTTGAAGTCCTAGCAAGAAAGCGACTAGTTAGGCATTGATAAGCGAAAAGACTTGATGCGGTATGCAAGTTTTTTGCTACCTGGTTCTCTTCGGTTATAGTACAAGATTAGTTTAGGGTTTTTGTTGCTTAAGAGTGTCGTTACTCCTTTTTTTTCCCTCTTGAATATGTATTGTGGTGAATTCTATTTATATATTTATTATAAAGGTTGTGATTATGTTACTTTTGGCAACATGTTTGAGTTAGTTCCTTTAACTTTTATTTGTGAAAATAATTACAAAATCTATACTCTAATTTATTTTAAAGATGATCACAAATATTTTATTTCAATATCTTTGTTGTTTAAAAAAAAATGCCTACTTCTAATCCTAGATTTTGAAATTAGGGATGCTACAATGATCCTCTTATATCTACTATACTTGATGATGATACGACAAGTTGAATTCTATATATACATATATTTTTCTAATGTTGTTAGAGAAGATAGAATAGTTCAGAAAGAAGAGAAAAATGGTGCCAAAATTAAAGTATTTTTTAATTTTGCTTAAATAAATAAACCACGATTAAATAACTAATTTTTTACTTTTAACAAGAGAAGCTTAAACTTTATTGCAAAAAAGAAAAAAGAAAAAAGAAAAAAGGAGAAGCTTAAACTAAGCTTATAACTACACATTTATGCTTATATGGGATGCAAGTGCTTTAGACAAAACTGATCAATCATATTGAAAAATTAACCAATTTAATTGTTTTAGTGTATGTTTGGTTCTGCGGTGACGAGAATTAATTTTGATAGAATTGATTCTGACTAAAATTGATTTTAAGTTAAAGTGGTTTATGTTTAGATATATTCATGTAAAAGTGAGTTGAACAAAAATTTTGAGTGTAAAAATCAATTTTAAAATCAGAAGCTACGATTTCTAGCTTCAAGTAAAATCAATTCTGGAGGCAGAATCAATTCTACTTTTGAGAAACCAAACAAGTCAGAATCAATTCTACACGTCCAGAATCAATTCTGAATGCTCCAGAAGTAAAACCAAACATACAATTAGGATAAAAACTTGAGCCAAAGAAAATCATATTAATTCAGTTACTGGTTTATAAACCGAACTTTTTACTAATACTATTTTTATAAATATTAGATAAAATGATATAGATAAAATGATCAAATTGATAACAACTTATGTAAATGAATTTTTTATTTATAAATTATTGTTTATTTGTCTTTGCATTTGTGATTGTAAAAAATACGCCGAAAAGAAAAAATAATGATATGAGAGGATACACTAAGATGAATATATTGTTTGTAAAAAAATTATTTTAAATCTATAAACCGAACAGAGCCAAACTAATTAGTTTGATTCTATTTTATTTTTAAAAAAGGTCATGTTAACTAGTGTCCTGGGGACACTAGTTAAGGATACATAAATGATAATTTTTGCATTGGAAATAACATTTATTATGAAATATTTTATTAATATTGACTACACAAGTTCCAACATAATTTTTCTATATTGGGTTACCTTAACTAATGCCCGGGGGCACTAATTAGCATTTTATTTTAAAAAATACTAAAATCTGTATTAAACCCATAAATATTTTATCAATCAAAATTGAACCAATTACACCCCTAATTTAGGTGGATGCTAATTTAGGTGGATGCTACGGTGAGAGATCAACTCATATCTCTCACCGGTGGGCTGATGTTATAAATCATGAGAACCGTTGGATTGATATCTTGCATGTGTTCTTTTATACACTTGATTTTTTCTCTAAAGAACCAACACAACCACACACCCAACTTTGGTCTCTTTTTACAGTTTGTTCTTTGTCAAAGAAACACAAATTTTTACTGTTCAACCAAACCAAATTTTTTTTTTTAAATGATTGGAAACTTTTTTCCGGAAAATATCCTAAACTTTTATTTCGAATAAAATATCGGAACATTTTTCTTGATAAAAGATAGGAAACTTTCTTTTCAGAAAAAACTCTGAAATTGTTTTTATCTGAAGTCGAAACTTTTTTCCCCGAAATAATCTGGAATATGTTTTTCGATAAAAAATAGAAAAACTTTTCCCAAAAAATTCGGAAATTTTTTCCGGAAAAATTGGGAATTTTTTTCCAAATAAAATATCGGAAATTTTTCCCGACAAAAGATCGGAAACTTTTTTTGGGAAAAAATCAAGAACTTTTTTTTCGAATAAAATATCAGATCTTTTTTCCCGAAAAAAAGATCGGAAATTTTTTTTCGGAAAAAACTCCAAATTGTTTTTAATCCGGAATCAAAACTTTATTCCCAAAAATAATCGGGAACATTTTTTGAAAAAATCAAAAACTTTTTCTCAAAAAAGATAAAAAACATTTTTCCAGAAAAAACAGGAATTTTTTTATGAATAAAATATTTTAATTTTTTTTCAAAAAAAGACCGAATAATTTTTTTCCATGATTAAAAAAAGGGAAAAAGGTATATGCATCGACGGTGTAAAATAATTTTACACAGTCAACCATATATTCCGCCACGTCACCCCACTACACTCCACCTTCTTAATATGACATGACAAAATGATGATTTTTTATTGGCTGATCGTGTAAAACTATTTTACACCGTCAGTGCATCTCCATTAAACTTTTAAAAAAAACTACATATCTTCATTTAATTTGGGTGGTAATTTGTCACAGAAAAATAATTTTGGAGAAAATTGAAGAGAGAAAAAAAATTAACAACAAAAAATAATTGTATGTGGATGACACATAATTTGATCTATATGACCTTATCATCAAACTGTTCTAACATCCAACCCACCGGTGAGAGACATGAGCATCCACCCCTAATTTACTCCTATAAACTTAACGAGACACTATTCAAACCAAACGAAGGATTCGGAAGCAGAGTTGACGTAACTAGATAAAGATAAGACTATTGCAGCTTTGAATTCCTCAAGTAATTCATCCTAACAAAAATGGTACAGTACAGATCAGTGATTAACACACTGAAATTACAAAAAAGTACTACTATGTTTGGTTTAGACACTGACTTGAGCATGATTCTTTGGGATAATTCTGGTACAGAAAACAGTGTTTGAACAGGAAAAATCTGCTGAAGTTACAGTGACTGCTAGTATGTCATTAGCCTGAAATTGAGCCTTTATTTTCATAGGGATGCTACTACTTGCACCCTACTTAGCGGGGCACGCGGCATTGCAATTCTTACTACTCAATCAAGTCTTTATTATTGAAAAATATAAATTATTTTTAAATTTGATTAAATAAATAGTTTAAATATACTACCTCCGTTCCAAAATAAAAGAACTAGTTTGATTATTGTACGTATGTCAATGCACAATTTTGATCACTAATATCTTTAATTATCTATTAGTAAAAATTGTATATTTTAAAAATACTCATTAAAACAAATCAAACAAAATTTTATATGTTTATATTTATATCTATATATTATTAAAAAGTATGGTCAAAGCATGATAAGTGAATAATATCATTTAATCAAAATAGCTATAATTAAATGGGACGGAGGTAGTATTAATTTTACAATGGGTTTAAGAAGTCGTAATTGTTTTGTTTAGGCAAAATGCATCCATAAATCCTTTAAGTTTTGTATTTATATCAGATATGTTCTTTAAGTTTTTTAAGTATCAGATAGATCTTTATGTTTTATGTTTGTATCATATATGTCCTTTAAGTTTTTTAAGTACCAGATATGTCCTTTAAGTTTTAAGTTTGTATCAAATAGGTCTTATTTCTTAAGGACATTGAAGGACCTATTTGATACAAACTTAAAATTTAAAGGATGTATCTGATACAAACGTAAAACTTAAAGGATCTATCTGATATTTAAAAAATTTAAAAGATATATCTGATATTTAAAAAACTTAAAAGAACATATCTAATACAAACGTAAAACTTAAAGAACCTATAGATGTATTTTGCATTTTGTTTATAACAAAGACTAAAATTAGAATTATTTAATTTAATAAATTATTTTTAATAAATTGAATTAAATATACATACTACAGTCATATATCCTTATATTAAAGCTCCTAAAATAAATCCTTGAAACGATCATAGTCCTTAAACATCTTTAGTAGGAGTAACTATAATGAGTAAACTAATTAAGTTATTTTTTGTGCGATTAAAATGTCACATAATATTTAAATAATTTATAGTTGATTTAATTATTATTTTTTTCAATGGTGGTTGCATATAAAGAATTAAGACTTGATCCCACACACTTATATTATTTTTATTTCTAATTAGTGTATGTTTGGTTCTGCGGTGATGAGAATTAATTTTGACAGAATTGATTCTGTAAAATTGATTCTGGCCAAAATTGGTTTTAAGTTAAAGTGGTTTATGTTTGGATATATTCATGCAAAAGTGAGTTGAACAAAAAATTTGAGTGTAAAAATCAATTCTAGAACAAGAAGCTACGATTTCTAGCTTCAAGTAGAATCAATTCTGGAGGCAGAATCAATTATACTTTTAAAAAACCAAACAAATCAGAATCATTTCTACACGTCTAAAATCAATTCTGGCTGCTCCAGAATTAAAACCAAACATAGACAGTTTTCTATTATTTCTAATGTATTTAACAAAATGGAAGTTACTTTTTGTTGATTAAAATATTGATTTTTGTTCTGGACTGGATCACAGCTAAGATCAATTTTTGTAACGGCAAAATTGTATAGAGCAAATTATTTAACTTTTTAGTTCATCTACTATGGCTATGCCATGTCTCTTTTGTGCAATGTAATGATAAACTACAAGGAACATACTCCTATTTTTATAAGAAGCCCACTCATTAGTTAACCAGCGATAATGATGCTCTTAGCTAGCGACATTGCTGAACATGTAATAAAATTCACAATAATTATATTCTTGTTTACGGGCTTTAGTGGCTTAGTTTGAATCAATTTTGCAGACAAAATCCATCAGATTCAAAGATAAGATTTATTTGCAATTCAGTTTGATTTTATATGACTAATTAAAAAAACTTGATATGATCAAATTTGGTGCGATTTAATTTAAATTTTTGAATATTCAAATTACGAATTGCAATTTTTTTATTAAATATTAATATTATCAAGACATGGTAGAATAATAAATTTGATATAAAATATAACATTTAATATTAAAATTAATATTTTGGAATATTAATTATCGATTAAATTTAAAACATATGAAATAACAGAAAAAATAAATTAAATTGAAGTAATATGTAGTATTCAAAAAATCAAAACCAACAAATAATAACTTAATGCAATATATGATACTAAGATAAATAAAGTATTAAAGTTCAAATAGAATTATTATTGACCATATCTCTTCCCTCGATCTTCTCATTCCTATACTGTGGCATCGTTTGTCCTAATTTTTTTAGGTCATAGAAGCTATCTGAAAGTTAAGAGCGAAAATAAGAGCTTTTAAAAAAAAGTAAAATTGTTTGGTAATTGTTATTTTTTTAATCTTCAAAGTTATTTTTAAGCTAAAAGTTATTTGGTAAATTATATTTTTAAAAGCTTAGGTTTATAGGACAATCTTAAAAAAAAAGATAACAACAACTAATAATATTGACATTAAAACAAACTTATAAAAAAAATAACAACTAATAATTTAAGTGCGTCAACTTAGAAAAAGATAATAACAACTAAAAAAGATAAAGATAATACAACTAAATATAATAACATAGATAAAGATATTTTTAAAAGTTTTTTTTTAAAAGTTGCGTATATTAACCTTGATCAAAAGTCTTATATCTATGTATTTTACTCATAAAAATTAAGTATTTTGTTTCTATAAAAAATTTATTGAAAATCTGTTTGGCCTGGCCTAGCTTATCATTTTATTGGTAGAAAAGTTTGAAATAAGCTAGGTCAAATGGTACACGTGTCTACAAAATTGTTCCAACTTACATGTATTCAACAATTTTGAAGTCGTTGCAAAATTAGTGAATTACTTTTGTCAAACTGTTCATTTTCGTACATTTTTTCTTCTCTCTTTTACATTTAGTTATGCATTTAGATTCTCCCAGTCTCTCTTGTGGATGGTGATCTCTTCGATGTATCATATCATATCTCATTTAATTTAATAGTAAGACTTAATAAAAAACTTGTGACTCTTTTGCACCGCAAACTTAACCGGTATATAAATGAACTAGGTCTCTTATCTACCTAGTATTTTCTATTTTTATCTACTTTTATTCAAAGATTCACTTGTCTTGTGTAATTTGTGCGGCACACTATACAGTTGACCTAATAATCAATGTTTGTATTCATTTTTGGCCTCATTCAGAATAAAATGCCAAGCATATGAAAATATTCATACAAGGTTACAAATTTGGTGTAACAAAGTAAACAAAGAAGCACCAATTTGAAGCGTGTTAAATTGGATGGTAGTGAAAGTGTGATACGCAGTGACAAAAAGGAGTAAAAGGAATATATATTTTTTGCAAAGATTCAACGGTTTGCTCAACTTCCAACCAAACCCATATTATGTTGCTTTCATTGCTTGTTCCATTCTTGAGTCAAATGCTATATCTTTTGCTATTGTTTATTGGTTTAGGGCTTCTATCATATGCAATTATGCATGCAAAACAACCAATGAAAATTTAAACCAAATAATGCGGTTTTAACCCTAATGGTAATAGTAGGGACAAAGCCCAATAAAACTAGCATAAAATTTGGGCCAACATTATATTAGGGTCCAATTCATGTTTCATACAAGAATTTTATAGCCCAATCGTGAATATTCAGCTTAAACAATTTTTTGGGAATTGAAAAAACAAAAACCAATTTAAGAGACAAGGTTCCTTTGATTAAAAAAAGCAATGGATGTATCGTGATTATACCTCATTTGATAGGAGCATCATATATATACAGAAGTTTGTGTTTGAATTCAAGATTTCTATTTATTCATTTCAAGATGTAATTTTTAGCTACTATACTATTTGACCATAAAAATAGAAGAGGTTCTACGAAACATGTAATTATAACATATTGAGATTAATATAATAACAATATTATAAAAAATGATTATAGAAGATTTATATGTGACGGATCATGTTTTATTATTGTATGTACAAATAAGCAATAATATGTGTCCATAACTTTCGCTTTTTTCAAATGAATTCAATTGTCGGCCTTTGTCATGGTGATATTTTTTTTTTGTTAAGTTTTAGTGACTAGAAATTTCATCTTTAAGGTCGATAAGTGGGATGACTGAAGTTCGAACTTCGACCCCTTATATATATATATAATTCAATGTCTCAGCCAAGTAAACTAAGCTCAATGGACTGTCATGGTGATAGTTAATGTTGATATTTTGGATAAAACTATTCCATTTAGTATTATTTTTTTGTTTTAATTACTAAAGTATTATTTTTTCATTTTAATTACTAAATTTTTTATTTACATTTTTGGTTTATTTACTTTTTTTTTGTTTAAAATTTAATTAGGATTATTTTATAGTATTGGATTTGTTAAGTTTGATTTTGGAATTGCAATATAATTTAATTTAAAATTTAAATTAGGATAGCATCAAATTTGATTTAATTCAAAAATATTATTAGGAAGAAATCCCATTATTTGATTAGTTAAAGAAGAAAAACATTGTAAATAAAAGAGTTAAACAAAATGTTTGATGCCATCTCACGAAGTAACGCCATTTACTATTTAATAGATGTTTCGGTAAAAAGTACTATAACTACAGTATTTGAGATATGTAATACACTATCCTAAACAACTACTCTATAAATAAATTAAACTTATCTATCTTTGATGGTTGATTTTGTGAAATTTAAAACGTGAGCATTCAAAGTATTGGTTGGCCTAACATGATAAAAAAAAGACTTGAATTCAACTTGTTTAAGATAAATACTATACCCAATTGGCACTTAAACAAGCCACTAAGACAGTTTCCAAACTTAAGGTTAGGAAATTAGGCCAAATATTAAGATAGGGGCAATACTAAATTGTCTTTGATTGAAGACATGTAGTTGTCAGATTAGATATCCTTATACATCATGTAAACTAGAAGTGGTTCATAAGGCAAAAGTAATTAATAAGATTACATTCGTGAGCTTTGGAATGATTTATCCAACGGTGTTAAAAATAAATGATACTAGTAGATTATGTGTGCTAGCTCTAAAACTTAATCTATTCATTGTTAAAAAAAAAAACAAACTAAACTACACATTTAGTCTCTTACGTTTATTTTAGGTTTCAATTTGGTCCCTTACGTTTAAAAAGTTTCAATTTGGTCCCTTATGTTTATTTTAGGTTTCAATTTGGTCCCTTCCGTCAGTTTTTGCACATGTGGCAGACAGTTTGCTTACGTGGCAGACGGTTTGCACACGTGGATTGACACGTGGACACGTTGACACGTGTCCAATTAAAACAGTGGAATATGACGGAAGGGACCAACTAATGCAAACGTTGATAACGTAATGGATCAAATTGAAACTCTTTAAACGTAAGAGACCAAATTGAAACCTAAAATAAACCTAAGGGACCAAATATGGACCAAATATGTAGTTTAGAAAAAAGAAAAAAAAAAACTAATTTATTTAAGTGGAATCATTTATTTTAAGACATGTTTTTAGTTTAGCTTTTGAGTGTGAAATCCAAATCCATTTGACAATTATAATGCACACGATAATATGATCACATCGCTTGATTATCTTTACCATTCAACGTTAAGCATAACTACTTTTCGATCAAAACCTTTTATGGACAAATTTAATTACCTGTAATTAAATACTTATTTTTTTAAAATGACCTAGTCCAAATGCTATTAATTAATTTCGGTTTTGTTGAAAAGTTTTGGGCAGAGGTGAAATAAGACCTTATATGATTCTTGTTAGATTTTCATAGGAATATATATTAATAGTAGATTGGTAAAAGGGACATATTACTGTACTTTGGTGGCCGATTTTCGACTTATATCTTTGGTGGCTGTATGTATAAAGTGTTGGCTAATAGCTTAAAATTGGTTGCGGAAAATGTTATATCGAATTTCCATTATGCTTTTACTAAAAGTAGACAAACTTTAGATGATACTCTCATTGCAAATGAGGTGATGGATGAGGCTAGAAAATTCAAGAAAAAGATTATTTTGTTCAAGGTTGATTTTGAAAAAGCGTATGACTCAGTTGACTATAAAATGTGTTATAACGGCTTCAACTTCAAGGCTAGTCACTGGAAGCCCGACAAATGAATTTATGTTGGGAAGGAATTTGAGTCAAGGTGGTCATCTTTCACCATTTCTTTTTCTTATTTGTTGTAGAAGGCTTGAATGTTATGTTGAGAGCTTACGTGGAAGCAACACTGTTTTTGTGGTTATAAGGTAGGTGGTGCAGAAGGGGTGAATATATCGCATTTGCGATTTGATTATGGGAGAAACAATTTGGGCCAATATTCCAGAGTTGAAGGCTAATTTGATTCCTTTTGAAATTATTACGAGGATTAAAGTGAACTTTCACAAATAGTCATTTAATATAAGGATTAAAATAATTATTATAATTTTTTTATGATAAAATAATTTTTTTTTTATATTAGCACATTATGAATATATTAATATTATTATAAATAAATATTGTTTTGTTATATCCCTATTTTCGGTTCCCTGTATACTAAGTTTAATTCTGGATCCGTCCATAATGAGTAGTATGATAATTTTCAATTCTAATCAAAATATAATTTTGATGCTTTTTTATGTCATATGTAGATGTGAAGTATAAAGATGAAATCAATCATAATTCTAATGATGCACAACTATTTTAAGTAGTTCATCTTATTGGTTCAACAAATTTAGTAGGTCATACAAATAAATTAGAAAAGATGATAGCGAAATACAAAGACAATTTGCACAATAAATACAAAGACAATAATTCCTCACAATAAACCACTAGAAACTATAGTTATGCAGTATTGTAAGAACTCTATTGTACAAGTAATGTACACAATACTATTTCATTCAATTAAAAGGCCTTTGACACTATTATTCTAATGTACAGTAGATTTGTTTACCCAGTTCGGTGTTAATGAATCTAATCTGTGGGAGAGAGCAACCTCTCCGTTCCACTATCAATAGAATACTTGATTACAATGAGATTCTCCACAAGAGTTACAAGAATTAGAGTTTTCCTAATTCTATCCTAGTCCCGAATCTCTCCCCGTGACCAAGAGATTCAATCAACAAGTGTTTCCAAGGTGATAGAATGTTTCTCCCAACCCTAGAGTCTTCCCAAGATGTTCTCTATTGACCCTAGTTTGTATGTTGGCCTTAGAAACCCTAAAAAACACCTTAAAACCCCTGAAAAAGCAAAACATCTATATAACCACGCGGGTCCGCGCCAAGGCAATATCCAACAATCTCCACCTTGCCTTTAAAACGATGGTGATGCCAACTTCCCACCAACCACCGTGCTGCTACACCTGTTTACACCACACCCTCTTCGAACCCCGGAATGCCTTCCGTTCTCTCGAAGAAACTCTTGCCTCCGACTATCCATGGATTTTTAGGATACCCCTACAAGACTCACTGTAACCTCTTCGACCCCCGGAGTGAACCGCTCCGTACTCTCGAAGAAACGCTTGCATCCAACTATCATCGGAATTTTAGATAGTCCTACAAGCTCCACCTTACCCTCTTCAGCCCCCGGATTGTTCATATCCGTCCTCCTGAAGAATTGTTTGCCTCTCAACTTAACCTTGGAATTTTAGGTAAGTTCCAGAAGCTGCAACTTCAAACTCTCCTTGTAACCAACTACCTCCAATAGTCCTACAAGTTCCCGAATTTGATTACTGTTGCTTCCAATTGCCTCCCTGAAGTTCTTTAACATGTTTTGCACTTCTTCAGCCACAATTAGATAATAAACCACAAGGTCTCCATAGCTACACTCCTTTGATGCAACATTACCACTCTCCTCCCTATCTACTAGATAGCCAAGTCGATTGTCTTCTTCTAGTCTCACTATCAATAGAATACTTGATTACAATGAGATTCTCCATAAGAGTTACAAGAATTAGAGTTTTCCTAATTCTACCCTAGCCCCGAATCTCTCCCCGTGACCAAGAGATTCAATCAACAAGTGTTTTCAAGGTGATAGAATGTTTCTCCCAACCCTAGAGTCTTCCCAAGATGTTCTCTATTAACCCTAGTTTGTAAGTTGGCCTTAGAAACCCTAAAAACACCTTAAAACCCCTGAAAACGCAAAACAACTATATAACCACGCGGGTCCGCGCCTGGCGCCCTCACCAGGGCTCGTGGCCGCGCCTAGCGCCACCAGCCGAGGCCACTGCGCCTGGCGCCAGCAAACCCGCGCCTGGCGCCCTCACCAGGGCACACCAGCCAAGTCTGCTGCCTGATGCTTGCTAAGCCCTCACCAGGGCATACCAGCTTCCTGCAACAGCATCATTTTCAAGGCAATATCCAACAATAACGAATACAACCACTTTTTTTATACGGCAAATTCTAATATGATCACTTTTAATGTACTAGTCATGAATAACATTATAATGAATATGAATTTCACAAAATTCACCATTGAATTGAAAGTTTATATCATATAGATCATCCATAAAATAAATTTAAAAAAATTGAAAATCATTTGATATCTTATTGAGACATTTTAAGATTAACAATTTATGGGTTTTTATTAAATACCGTTAATCTTGGTAAATCTCAATAACATATAATATGATTTTCAATTTTTCTAATTTTTTTTATGGATATATACTTTCAATCTAACGGTGGATTTTTTATAAAATTTGTATTCGTTATAATTGTATTGATCACTTGTCCACGTTGAACCATTTGTGAAGATGGTCTACCGTTGTATTGACCTCTTTTATAGAGGTGTGACATTATGCATTAAATAGTTGTACGTTAAAAATTGTACATAGGTGTGACATTATGCATTAAAAATTGTGTTATAGAGGTGTCATACCTCTTTAAGTTAGGAGGTGCGTTATTTGAACATCTATTATCCAGTAAAACTTTTTATATAAAGAGACAATTGGGGATTATTGACATTGGGCTCAGAGCAGTTATACAAGTGAGTTAGACACCATACTATTACACTAAATCTTAAGGCTCAACCTCTCATCACATATAAAGTACTTAACCTCCACTTTTCTAAGTAATGTCGAACTTAACTCACCTCACAATTGCCACAATTTCCCCATTAAGTGCGGGACTCGCCGCTTGACCACCTTTATCAGGATGACTTTCGATACAAAGAGCTAGTCGAACCCTTTATATTGAACCATCGACTCTAATACAATTGTTGGGTCAAGATGGGCAACCAAGGAGGATCATCCACAATGGGCTTAGAGAAATCTTAAAGTGAGTTGGGCAACACATTTTACCCAAAACATTAAAGCATTAGGTTTATGAGTCATCTCACTTATAAAATGTTCAACCTCCACTTTTCCAAGCAATGTGAGACTAGTAGACCCACCTCACACTTGCCATAATAAAGAAGTCATCCAAACCTTTTTTCAAACCATCAACTCTAATATCACTCTTGGGTCATGCATGAATGGACAGTCCAAAGGATCATCCAAATTGAACTTAGGAATTATAATGTGAGTTGAATACAAGATCTTTACTCAACACTTTAATGCATTAGGTTTATGGATCCTTCTCACTTACCACGACACAAATTACATGAGAGATATCTTTAGAGATGGAGCAGCAGAGGATGTAATTCCTTCCAACAATGATTTTTGGTCATCGCCTAAAGCCATAAATGTTGTGTTGAGCTTACCAATGCCGAAGTACACAAGAAAAGTGATTTTATTAGGACAAGGGTAATTTTATTTTATTTCTTCTTCATTTCATGTACTTTACTATCACATTTTATGCATGGCTATCTCAATTAACATTATAGTGCTTATGCTTAAAATAGAAGTACGACCATGTGCAATATCAGAAAGTAAGAATCCAAGATAGGTCCCAAACTCCAAATAATGAAATCAATATAAGCATCAACATCAACATCACAACAACAACAACAAAAAACAAGATTCAAGGACCATATTGATTTGAACTAGTCCTTTCTATTTGTCTTTATCTTGGGAACCTATGAATCCATGGACCGCAAACGCAGATCAACCCAAGCAACCTAGTTAAGAGACCAAGACATCAATAAATGATTTCCCAATTACATTTATGGGAAGTTAGTTTACTTTTTGATTGATTCAATGTTCTGTGGTTCAAGTAGGGTTGGGAATAGGCTAGGCCGAGGTAGGCTTTGCCAAGCCTGAGTCTGGCCTGCCAAAAATTTGAAGGCCTAAGTCTGGCCTGTGGCCTGTCATAGACTTATTTTTTAGGCCTGGGCCTGACTTTTTGAAAGCCTGTCATGACCTATTAGCCTGTTTAAAAGCCTATTTCACATGAATATATTTAAATAAATAATTATATTTATTTTTAAATATACTAATGAACTAATAAATCAATGATATTAAACTTCCTTTGATATTTAACATGATATTTTAGAGAATTTGACTATATATGACATCGTATTTCAATTTTAGTTTATAATAATACATTTATATATGTGAAAAGTTAATGTAGATTAATAAACTTAAACTACTGAAAATTTTAATAGATTTATAATTTAATCAAAGTACAAATTTTAATATATATAATAATAATAAATGTAAAAATATTATTCATATTTACTTAAATAGGCCGACCTAGTAGGCCTAAAAGGCTTTTTGCATGGCCTGAAGCCTGACCTTTTTAGCTAAATAGGCTTATAGAAAAGCCTTGGCCTGAGCCTATATAGGCTAGGCCGTAGGCCCCTGTAGGCCGGCCTGGCCTATTCCCAACCCTAGGTTCAAGTGAAAAGATCCTAGTTTTTGGATTGGTTCAATGTTCCTAGTTGTCAATTATTGATTTCAACTAATTTATAGCATGTTTGGAACCACGGTGGAAGTAAAGTCAAACGTGCGGTAATTTTCTAAAGCAACTAATTGTAACTTCACATTTTTACGGCAATATAGCCCTACACGCGCAACTACAGAAAAAGTTGAACTAAACACATACTTAGTTCTCTTAACAAAAGGATATACCAAGACTTCAAAAATAAAGAGTTTGAGAGAGTATTCCATCAATTGTACTTCAATTCAATGGTTGAATTAACTTACAAATAGAAATTATGTTTCTAAATTGAGGCAAATAAAGAAGCAATTGTTGTTGTGTGACTTAAAATTTAGAGGAGGTTTGGCCGATAAATGGGGCTGAATCTAGCGGAAGAGACGAATCTTCCACAATATGTTGAACTAATGTTCAAATCACTACCGACATAGAAGCAAACATGAGTCTTTCACATTGTTTACTTGTTGGGAAAGTCTGAGAAGGTGCTAGAAACAACAGTGAGTCGATTCTCCAGGAATATAAGAGATGAAGACATCACATTTTTCCCCCCCAACGTTTGAGCATTGTGAATATGGATCATAGTCGACGTGAGACTAATTGCCTCCTAACAATTTTTCTCTCAAGTATGAGTCTCTCATATTCTATACTTGATCCAACACTAGGATCCACTCTCGCTCCTCCACTAAGCTGAACCAAACTTTGATACCACTTGTTGGGAAGACCGGGGGAAACACTAATTAAGAACAACAACAAGTCAATGCTCTATGATCATAAGAGAGGAAACCATCACATCTCCATGCAAAACCTTAACAGATTAGGTATGTGCATGATAATCTCTCTTATATTATCTAACATTAAATCTATTCATAATCGATATGAAACTAAACAACTCACACATGAACCGAACACTATAAAATTGATCTGTAAAGTTAGAACTGTCCTAGGGTCCACCACTTATAAACATATTTTTCAGATCTTATCATCACTTCCTATGTACGGCTCCTTAGCACACTCTTACACCCTAGGATTGTGCATCTCGAGTGTGACTAGAGTGAAGGTATAACGAATGATCCAACGAATCTTAGATAGACTCTGATACTACCTTATACTTTAAACTTAATTGTACAAAATCAGCTTGTAAGACGAAGATTGTGCACCACATATAAACATATTGTCAAAGCATATTTCATCTAGTATTAGATTTCTCACAAGTGTTGTCATTATATATAGACCTCGAAGTAAAACCTTTACATTGAAGTCGCAATAAATTGCAGCCGCGGTTGCGGACCACAATTTAAAACTATGATTGAGATTTGATTAAAGGGGGATAAGAGGGCCATAGAGGCTCCACGTCCATGTTTGATAACTATAACTCTGTATTATGAAAGACTTGATTGTTGCCATTATTGTTGTAAAGTTATAAGACTATCTTGGTCTAAATGACAAATGACAGAAACATGCATATGTGATGTGTTTGGCTTTGAATAGGAAATATGTGAACTTCTAATGTGTAATGAGATCCCAATTTTGAAAGGTGATTGATGAGGACCACAATTGATTACTTATGATGTCTATTTAAAAAAATAGAACTTGGCATCAGAGTTTTAGAAAGAGCAATGGACCATTTACTATGAATTTGAGGCAAAGACATTGTATATTACTCTTTTGCCTTGCTGGCTTGTTTGGCACATCTTCAAGAAACATGTGTGTGTGTCAATTCACATAACACAATATTATATATAAAAGAAGATGCTGGTGATGGCTTGATTATTATGAGTGTGAAAAGTGGTAGTGTTTGTAGAGTCTCATAAGATGGGTGGTGTTGCATGGACAGAAGAAGAAGATCATTTGCTTAAGAAATGCATACAACAATATGGTGAAGGAAAGTGGCATCGAGTTCCTCTATTGGCAGGTAAAGTTATAACCTTTTTATTAAAAAGTAAATGTTAGCTTTTATGTTCACCAATAGGATTTTTTCTAAGGTGAACAAGTGGCATAAGCATTGTACATGCACAATACTTCTTAAAAGGTTGGATTGAGCAGTAACACATCTAATTGTAGAGCATATACATTGGATTATCCCTTCTCTTTTCCTTTCTTCTTCTTCTTTCACCGGTGGATCCAACTTTCGTCCTCCGACTAGTAAGCCATGCGGAAGTACCTATTGAAGTTTGAACCCCAACATGACGTCCGATCTAACAATTTCGACAAATTTTACAGTTGAAATAGATCTTGTGAACTCATACACCATTATTTAATAACGGTGAAATGATTATATGTTGGATATTAACAATTGGTTACGACATGGGCTGCGTCTACATAGCATGATTGTTATTACATTCAAACCAATAGAATGCATAAATTGATAATTTGACTTTTATACTCGCAAGATCACAACTCTGTAATTTCTTTAATTTATAGACAAAAGTTTATGCGAGTCGTGTCTCAACCAAGTAATCATTTAGATTAGGAAAAACATTAAAGTTTTGATAGTACTAATAAAAATACGTATATACTATATTACTTACTAATGAGGTTTTCACATCAGCATTAGAATTCAAATCCAAATCTTTGTGAGATATGAGTTGAAACTTTATCAACCGAGCCCACGTTGATTGTTGAGTATGACCGTGATTAATTTATACTACTTGTTAAAAATATAAATTGTATAAAACTCCTATTTATGAGACTTATTTAGTTGATTACCTTTTCCTTCAAATATTGGTTTGTTGAAGGTCTAAACAGATGCCGAAAGAGTTGTAGGCTAAGATGGTTGAACTATCTCCGTCCTAACATCAAGAGAGGAAATTTTGCTGAGGAGGAAGTTGAAATGATTGTCAAACTACACAAATTATTAGGCAACAGGTAAAGCTTTGATTGTTGTAAACTTTTCTTTGATATTTTCCTATGTGATACTAGCAACTAGTGTTGAGTGTGCATAATGGACTTGTTAATGTTGAGTGTACTATATGCAGTTTGAACCAATTGATATATTTGGTGTTTTTGTGTGTTCACGGTCTATTTGGATTGATATTTTTGGAATTTATCTATATTAGCATAAACACTTGTAAGACGGCGTAATAGAGTTTAGAAAACAACTTATCCATAAATTATTTTCAGCATATTTGCATAATTTATATATAATAGCTTATGAAAATAACTTATCAATTATATGAAAACAATTTGACATTATATTATTATTTTTATATAAATAGCTTATATATAAACACTTATATGATGAATGCTTAATTAAATTGTTTATCTAAACACAACTTTGATGTTTTTCAATTCTTTAAACAAAACACGGAGTAATAATCTCTTTTAGGATTTTTTTCTTTTGCTAATTTGTTTAAAAAAAATGAGAATCTAAGAGATATAATATAAAAACTTGAGGAAAGCTAGGAACACTCTCTCTTATACTCACTCTTTAATCGGTTGAAATCAATGTACATCTCTCACTTTAGAAATAGGTTCACATAAAGTTGTGAGACCCATATGAGTTTCATCCAATTCAAAAGTGAATGTTAAAGAAAATATTGCTAACACTCGTCTAAATTATTTTTCAAACGAGAATCTATTTGGAGTACCTTTTTATAAAAGTTGTTTTCGATACTTTTTTTTTTGTTTTAAAAGTGATTTTTGTGATAGCAAACAAACACAAAAGAGCTTCTACATTTTCCTATTTAAAAAAATTCAAAAAAATAATTTTAAAACTATTGAATATCAAAATTATAACAAGGGCCCTTATAGCAAATCTTTGGCTAATGGATTTAAAGAAATTTCACTTGTTCCTATCTTTTTTTTCTTTCTTTTTTCCAGATGGTCCCTAATTGCAGGAAGGCTACCAGGAAGGACAGCAAATGATGTGAAAAACTATTGGAATTGTCATCTAAGCAAAAGAGTAAATGCTCTAGAAGCTGATCAAGATGGATCACAATTATCCAAAGATGTTCAAATCATTATGCCACAGCCAAGAAACAATGGTTCAAGCTCAACAACTAATCAAGTTCTAGTTGAACAAGAGAGTGACATGACAAAATTTGATGCTGATGGAAAGAACAATATGATTGAATCACAACAAGACATGATGATGTATTCATGCTTAGATCAACAAGGTATGTTTAGTGAGTTTCCAATGGACTTTCAATTAGAAGGATTTGAAGCTATGGTAAGTGGAGGAGAAGGTAGTAGTAGCCAATGGAATTGGGATGATTTGCTCTTAGATATGGATATGTATAATGATTTTTCTTCTTAGATTATCATCCCTTGTTATGTTTCTAATAGGGAAGACAATGGTAGTCTTTATACCTTGGTTGTGTATTAATATCAAAGTTAAATGTTTTCCAAGGAAATGCATGGTAACTAAATTGGTCATGTATTTTGTAAATTGAAGTCATTGCTAATAAAATTAACCAATAAATTGGTCTCGATATCTTAGTTATTTTGGAAAGGAATTATGTTCCTTTTTAGACTTATAAACAAAAAAGAGAAATCAAAATTGCGTAGTAAAAATGGTATGCTAATAATATTTTTATGTTCTATTCGATGCTACTCTTAGAATAATAAAAAAACATGTCAATAGCGATTTTTTTTAGTCAAGAAGTCTAGTGACTAAAAATTTTACCCCTAAAATGAATAAGTAGAGAGTTCGGGGTTCAAACCTCGACCCCTGCATATATAATGCAATGTTCCTACCAACTAAGCTTAGCTCGCCGGACCAATGGTGATTTATTACTTGAATTAAAGGAGAATCTGTACTTTTATGTACCTTTATTTCTTTAGGCCTTTGGTGGTTCCATATAGGAAATAGAAAAGCCAAACAGCTCTTGATCATACATGGACAATCAATTTGTACCTTGTCCTCTGTTTCTTTGTTTGAGTATGCCATGTTTTCAAAATATAAAGTGATGGCATTAAAAGCTCAAAAGGGCAACTTTGTTATACACTAAGAGCACCTCTCCAATGGTGCACCCATCAGAAAGTTACTAACACACACATAGATTTCAGAAGTATATAGGCAGCATATGAGCAATAAATCTTGATCATACAACATATTGAAAGGTCAATATAAGTTGACCTAAAAACATTATTGACCATACATATAAAGTATGAAGTTTTTTTTTTTTTTTTGGGTTTAAATTATTTTTAGTTATGCATTTTATTTTATGTAAAATGATACTCTTCTATATTGGTAAAAATGATATACTCTTCTATATAAATAGTTATAAACATATAATTAAATTTAATCAAGTATAATTAGCATACATGTATAGTTTGACTTGGATCCCCTTCCTCCTCTTTATTCTTTATAGTGTGATCTCTCAACCATTGTATTACAGATCACAAGATCATGAAGATTAATCTTATATAAAAATAATAAGCTTGAGCTTTTAATAGAGAGAAAAAAAATTAAAATTAAAATTGATACTAAAACAGGGTAAATAAATACATGAGAAGCTTAATATACAAAGCTAATAGAGAATTAACAAACTAACTATAATCCACAAACTAACTACCCACCAAGAAACTCTTAAAAAGTGGTAACTCACTTACTCACTCACTAAATCAATAAATATTTTTATTTTACATTGAATTAATCTAACGCGTAATTTTGATCTATCAACTATTAGATTAATCTAACAATTGAGAATTCACTCGAGCGACACGCACAATTACAAGAAATCCAACTGTGCATTTAGTTCATTGCACCTCTCGCTCCGGCGCTTATTGATGTCTCTCATTTACAAAAAACATAGAAATAAGGCTGCAAAACAAACCATAATAATAACAAAGTAGAAAGTTTTTAAAACATAAACATGCTAGAGGATGCTTAATTAGCAAACAAAAGCATCAAGTACATGAAAAACATGCACTCCGTCCGATTTTAAATATAAGTAAAAAGTTAAATGTATTTGATTAGACTTTTTACTCATATTTATGACCGGAAAGAGTAGTAGCATATAGTACATAATGGTTCAAATTTTGATTGTATCAGACAAGGATTGTTGATCTTCCCCATTAGCAACAGCAATAGCACGCGACCGCGTCACAAAAAACCCTAAAGTATGACCAAAAACAGCAGCAAAGAAGATTCCAACATTGAAGGACATAACAGCAAGCATAAGCAAGTAAATGAAACCGATTCGAAAGAAGTGAACACAAGATTGAATCAACCCTCCGATTAGCGGATTAGTCCCACGTTTGATAGGTGGTTGGTTCGACAAAACCTCGGCAGCCATAGCTAGAAAGAAAACAAACAAAATAGCTAAGATATACATTCCAAGATTGTTATTAGGCCATCCAGAAAAAAGAACTGTGGCTTTTCTGCCCCAATAGAAACTCATTTGCATGTTCATCATCATGTTTGTTGTGCCATTTGACATGTCTTGTCCTGGAGGCATAGACATGTTCATAACTACAACAAAGAATTATAGTAATTTGTTGTTGAGATTGCTTTAAGATTGGAAGGGTTTAATTTCTTGTTGGAATTACATTTTATAATGAAGAGAGGTACCAATGTTTAATGGTGATACAAAATGTGTTACATAATTAATTTTTTAATTAATTAGCTGTAATTTTTAAGGATGTCATTGTACTATTTTGTTTTTGGGTTGTTGTCTTTAATGGAAGAGATACGGTTTGTCTGATTGCAAATATGAAGATAATTGAAAAAAAAATTGGAACAAAAATATTCTTACGTGTAGTGATTAATTAATTTATCATATTATTGCTTAGTAATATCTTGGTTATATCGTTAAGGAAATAATATTGAAAGTTAAGTTTTCTAGAAGTTTAAGTCAATCAGATGCTTTGTAAGTGAAGAAATTGAAACTTAGTTTACTTTTTTGTATTTCTAAATGAAGATGGGATGTCTTTGTAAAAAATGGATATACTATTTTCTTTGAATCATTAACTTTTGGAGGGGAGAATTTTGGAAGTTTAAATTTATGATTTATCTAATTAATGTTTTAAAATACTTGAAATTAAATGATCACATAATACTGTATTTAATTCAATCGCACTTAGATCATTTAAAAATATATTTTATAATATTCTTAATTAATTCAAAAAAAATAAAAATAAGTCTTCTCCTTTAAAAACCAAATCGCAACAAAGTCTTAAGGTCTAGGTGGAAGTGTTTGGGCATAGGGTTAATCTTAACACAATTGAAGTGTTTTTAAGTAGAAATGGTTGTTCGTGAAGATACTTCTGCGTCTTTTTGTCCATCACGTGGTTTTGTATCGTATATGTGTAACACTCTTAATCTTGAAAGTATTTATTAATAAATAAAGTGAAAAATGTTACATTTTAGTTCACTTAGTAGGGATATCAAGTTCTATATGTAGGGACCAATCGAGTTGTTGGAGAGTTCGAAGGAGCGAGGGAGAAACAATAGATCAAATGCTTAAGGATCACAGGAGAGAGAGAGAGAGAGAGAGAGAGAGAGAGAGAGAGAGAGAGAGAGAGAGAGAGAGAGAGAGAGAGAGAGAGAGAGAGAGAGAGAGAGAGAGAGAGAGAGAGAGAGAGAGAGAGAGAGAGAGAGAGAGAGAGAGAGAGAGAGAGAGAGAGAGAGAGAGAGAGAGAGAGAGAGAGAGAGAGAGAGAGAGAGAGAGAGAGAGAGAGAGAGAGAGAGAGAGAGAGAGAGAGAGAGAGAGAGAGAGAGAGAGAGAGAGAGAGAGAGAGAGAGAGAGAGAGAGAGAGAGAGAGAGATGACACATCTCTATTCAAAATCTTAAGGCATTAAGTTAATGAATCATCTTTCTTATTAATTCAACATTCTTCTCATATCCTATAGTTGATATTATACCAGGATCCACTCCCGCTCCTCCACCAAGTCAAACCACGGTCTATGATACCATTTGTTGGGGAGTCCGTGGGAGTTCGGGAGAAATAACAGGTCAAGTACTCCAGAGTTACAAGAGAGAGATACACCACATTCCACCCAAACCCTTAACGCATAAGGTTAATTAGTCATCTTTTTTATAAATCCAACATTAATTCTTCCCACATCCTATAGTTGATCCAACCCAGTGATGAGGCTCCTTCTCGCAATCCAAATTTTTTAATTCTCTGTTAGAAGATGCACTAGCCGGAAGCACTTTATTTGATGTTTTCTGATTTTCTCTTATACTCTTGTGTTAGAGTATTGTGAGATGTAATTAGGTATTTATAATTTGCTTTGAAGAGTGTGGTTGTACAAGAAGTCATGGAATGATTGAGGGTAGTTTATATGTTGTAACAATTTTCACATAGTGTTATTCTCTGGTTGCCATTTGGCAGCGGTCGTTGCTTTTTCTCTGGTTTGAAATTTTCAAGTTATATTCATGTTTCTTTTATTTTTCATGTTTAATTTTCCCCACAACAGAACCGCAGATTGAATTCCAAACAATCAACTTTTTCACAAGAGGAGTGCTATATATCCCGAGGATTCACATTACGATTGCCTCCCGAAATTTGTTTAACCAATTAAAACTCTCTTTGGCCAGAACAAACCAGGTGGGGTATATATTAATGTTATGGCTAACCAATAAAAACTCTATTTAGCCTGTTCGTGATGAATTCGTGAACAATCTTTCACTACATATATCATTTTCCTTTTCACAATGGTAAAATTCTAGCCACCGGACATAATTAAATAATAAAGTAATATATTGATTGTGGAAACTTATTTTTTTTTGAAGGATTGATTGTGGAACTTGTAATCTATGCTATAGTATATGGTAATATATTCATTTCTCTGCTCCATCCTCATGAATAATAAACGAACAATTTGTGTATGTGTTACTTATAAATAAGAACGATATTTATATCACTCTTGTTAAATTAACAAATTACACGGAATTTGAAGTAGCTGTTTTCCTATTACTACACTGTCCAATTTTTGTCTTATGCTATTGTGTTCATCGTGTTGTTTTTGTCGTTAGACTTTATTTTGTATTCATCCTTGCTGTTTACGTTGATGTCATGGTTTATTGTTTTCATCTTGTTGTTTTTTGTTTTCATCATATTTACCTTGTTTTATTATTCATCCGGGTCTATTTTATTTTTTATGTTACCATAATTTTGTTTTTTCGCATTTTAAATATTTGTTATAGATTGCTTAAAAAAAATAATTGTTATAGATTTAGCTTTTTTATATACAAATTTGAATATGATATGAGTTTATTTACATACCATCCGAATATGGTATGTATTTGTGGCTAGGTTCATAAAAATTAGAAATTGAAGAAATAATTGAGTTGTTACTGTTGCACATTACCAATTTTTTTGACAATAAATTACTCCATCTGTTCTTTTTTACTTGTCCTTTTAAAATAGTAATACTAAATTAAAAAAGTGTACTTTTGCACCTTATCTTCCTATTATACCCTAATCCACCAATAAATTTCTATTTTTTTGCATACACTTTCTCTTTCCAATAAATTTAATATATTATGTAAAAAAAAAACAAAAATTTAATATGTTATATGTACCAAATTTTTTTAAAAAATATTAATTTTCCAAATATATAGCATTAATTATTTTTATTGAAAAAAAATAAGAGTAATTGACAAAGGGTATAATTGACAAATTGTACCCTAAAAATACAAAAAAGACAATTAAATAGGAACGCTAAATATGACAAAAAAAACAAGTAAAAAGGAACGGATGGAGTATTAATTTAAAATATTTGCTTTTACTGAATTAATTTAATTTAACGTGTTTTAAAATGTTATTATCTCGATAAAATATCATATTAATTGAAAATTATAAACTAAACAAAAAGATTAATTGAAAATAATTTTCGAAGTGTCAATTAGAAGATGTGCCAGCAGTTTCAATTTATGAAATATTTTTGTTCTGGTGAACATTTAAGGGGGGTGATAGTCGTGTTGATTCAATAGATCATATGAGTAATTTTTGTATACAAGAAAAATGTCATCCTTTACAATGAATTTGATTCTCCTATTTATAGAGTTTTTATTTCTAACTGCCACCATGAGTAACTCCTGATCATGGAGGTTTTTTGGTGATATCATGGTGGGAGTGGGTGGTTAACTCCTCTTACATAACAGATCATGGGGGCGGTTCCACATCCGACTGGTTTCTCCTTCTGGCGCCTTCTTCTCTCGTTTCCCGCCAAATCTTTTATTTGAATTACATGAGTTGGAGAGTTTGGCTATCTTGCTATTGGGCCTATGCTATTCATTTTTTGGGTCGTAGTCCAGTCCACAGCCCCCCAAGCACGAGGCTCAAAGAGGCGAAGTGGTGATAGTGGTAGGACACGGGGAAATAATCGTCTCCTACTTCATGTTTGCAGCGTTGATTTCCATTCATCTCATCTCGCCTCGCCTTGGGCGTGCTTGCCTCTTTTGGCGTCATCTCTTCAGCGATCATTGGCGATGTGGCGTTGCTCTGCATCGCCCCCTCTTTTGTTGGCTTGTACTTCTGTCTTTTTTGCTGCATATTAATTTTTTTTTGTTTCCCTTCGGTGTTTTTGACAATCTTGAAGGACTATTCAATTCATATAGTAGTGAGAATCAGGGTAAAATACAGACAACAGAAGAGTGACCAGATTCATATGCAGTAATACAGATTCATCCATGGTGGCTTTTATATACCACTACAAGAAATATTGTTTTTCGCAGCGACATTTAAATTGTTGACAAAAACATATATATAGCAACAACTTATTTAAGTTGTTGTTATAAGTTAGTTTTTTCTCAACAATTACGTTATCGTTGGGAAAAGTTAGTTATCCCAACAATAATTATAGTTGCCGCTAATAATTTAGTTTTTTTACAACAACCTTGTAAAGTCGCTGGGAAACTACTCAATTACTTTTTTTATGCGTATATTTTATCATGGTTTCTGTTCCTATTTTTATGTGTAGATTTCTCTTAATTTTTTTTTTTTTTTTTTATGTTTTGTATCTTTTTTTATCTTTAGAGCTAAAATTACAATTAAGGGTAGAAGATTTGCAATATTATCATATTCTTTGAGGACAAATTAGATTTTTTAGTAATTGTTCCTTCTATATATTTTTAGTAGATTATAAACAAGGTAGAGTACAATATAAAAGTATAGTTCTTCACAATAAATATAAATGGATAAAATAAGAAAGCAAAAAACCATAAGAAAAATAATTTGGTTTTAAAAAAATTAATTTTAAAACATACAAAAAATAATTTGGTTTTAAAAAAACTAATTTTTTTTCTGAGGCCTAAACCGGCCTTGATCTTTTATCGTGGTTTCTGTTCCTATTTTTATGCGTAAATTTCTTTTAACTTAAAATTATTATCTTATTTTTATTTTTATTTATATATATTTTATTATACTTGATAAGGACAAATTAAGTTTTTTTAGAGTAGTTCGTTTAGTATATTGTTAATAGATATACTTTAATTGAGTTATTTATAGTTTGTTGAGAGATATATGCAAAATAAAAAACTAATACTTTAATTAAATTATCTACTAATTAAAGATATTTAAATAACCAATCGTTAGTTGGTTCAGTGGTGATTGGCGCTGAACTTGGTAGGGAGGACCACGGTTCGATCCCCCGCAACTGCGATCGGGATCGATCCCCGCAACTGCGATCGGGAGGGGGCTGGAACCACTTGATGCCAGAACTGACCACCGAACCAGATTCAACTGGCGGTGAAAAAAAAAAAAAAGATATCTAAATAAAACTAGTAGATATTTAAGTCAAATTAGTAGATATTGAAGTCAAACTAGTAGCCATATGCAAACGGATATTTAAAACCAATACTTTAATTAAATTATCTACTAATAATCTATACTAATATATAAAGGGGATACAAATTTTGGGATGACTTTTTCATTATTCCTATTTTACCCTTAAAAAAAAACTACCAACAAAAAACTAAGCACAACTTCCACATAAAAGTAGGTTTTCAATTTTTTTATAGTAAAAAAAAAATATATTTTTTTCTTCTTAATAACCAGCCACAACAAAAAAGGAGGTTAAGTAGTTATAATTAAATAAGTCCAATAAAAAAGGAGATTAAGTAGTTATTTATATTTGCACAATAGAGAATATTGATCACATCAAACAAAAAAAAGAGAATATCGATCACACAAACGGGCACGGTGCCCGTTTGGCGGCTAGTATATATAAAATGAACTAACATTCAATTAAAGTATATCTACTAGTTTGTTGAGAGATATAGTCAAATTATGCAATATAAAAAAACAAAACTTATTTAAAGATATTTAAGTCAAATTAATATTCATAGTAACCACACACAATTACTTAGTTAAAGAGACATTGAGATCCAAAACAATACATTGACAAACTACTATCAGGTTTGCTAGCTTCATCGAGTACTTTCATTGCATAAGTAAATTTATTTTTTTTTAATATTGGATTGATTCAAGATCGTCATGTTTCCTCTTAGATCAATGTTTCTTTGTAGGTTTAATCTTGTTGGAGATGTTCACAAATTTTATCCCTTATCTCTTCCACTTGTTATCTCTCAATTCTCAATTTTTTATATAGTCAATTTATTATTATTTTTCTTTCTTTATTGTCTAAGAGTCAAGGATTTAATTAAATCATAATTCTTGTTGTGCAGCAGAGTGAGAGAATAAGGTAAAATTGCAGATGAAAGACAAATCTAAAAGAATGCATTTGATTCACTAAACAAGTGAGAGATATTCCAATTGTTCAACGGTTGTAGTATTATACAATGCACCACATGCACAACGAAGGAATTTTTTTTTATTGTTCACCGAATGGATGGTTTAACGGAGTTACAAGCGAAGCGATTATTAAAATTTGAGTTGAATAATAGCATGTATCACTTTTTTATAGGAGAACAAGACAATTGTATTTAGGGTAGTATATATAAGTTTTATCATTTAATTATATTTTTTGTAGATACTTTAATTGAATTATTTATAGTTTGTTGAAAAGAAAGATATATGCAAAATAGAAAGAATAAGATAAGAAGAAACAAAACTTAGTTAAAGAATTTAAATTATGACAACTTAAATTAAGTGATTGATACTAAATTTTTATAAAAAATAACAAAAATATATAATTACATTTATAGTTGGAAAGTCTAATTTATTCTAACAATTTCGTTGTTGAGATATAAAAGATATAACAATAATTTATATCGTTCACAAAAATAACTTTTTCGATGCGAAAAATACATTTTTTGCCAGCGACAATAATTTTTGTTGCATAAAACACCATCTATGCCAGCGACAATAATTTTTGTTGCAAAAAAACACTAGTTGTGTCAGCGGCAATAATTGTTGTTACCAAATAACACTAGTTATGTCAGCGACATTAATTGTTGCTAAAAACATTATATATGTCAGCGACATTAATTGTCCTTGCTAAACTTTTCGCAACGGGACTTATGCCAGCGACATGCAGCAACAATTTTTTCGCTGCGAAAAATACTTTTTGCAGCAACTTTGCGTTTTTGGCAGCGACATTTGTCGCTGCCAAAAACGATATTTCTTGTAGTGTACTTCGATTATAGAAAGAAATAGATAAATTGATAAATTTTACCAAGGTGAGTTAGAATGATATCACCTGGGTTATGCTAAAATACTGGTGCCACAGAGAAGATGGTGGGCGGACTTGCCCTAGAGAAAATAATGTGTTCATGGCGGCGTGGTGGCGTTTTCTTTTCTTTTTCAGGGTGACCATAGGCGACTTAACACCGTTGGAGCACTTTCTTTTTTCTTTGAATTTTGTATCTTGATTTTGATGTAATTTTCTTTGAATTTGTATCTTAACTTCAATGAATGAAATCTTTGACTCTGCATGAGTTTATTCTTGCCTCTATCGCCCTTGGACGACTCATCTCATATCTATTTGTTTATGGCATCTTGGAGGATAATCTATCTATTTAAGATAAAAATTTGTTAATAATAAAAGTAATGCATAAAGTTACCTTTAATTGCTCTTTATAGCATTTTTTCTGGGCGTCTCCTATTTGCGAGGTTGCGCCATGATCTTTTGATCTGTATTTCTTTTTCTTTTCGACGTCTCCAACTCGTAAGATTTACGGATAACGTCTTGGACTTTCAACCGATTTTTTAATTTTTTGGACGCCCCCCACTTGTAAGTTTAAAGGGTAACGCCTTGGACTTTCAACCCATTTTTAATTTTTTGGACGCCCCCCACTGAAAAGTTTAAAGGGCAACGCCTAGGATTTTCAACTTGATTTTAATTTTTTGGACGCCCCCCACTGAAAAGTTTAAAGGGCAACGCCTAGGATTTCAACCTGATTTTAATTTTTTGGACGCCCCCACTGAAAAGTTTAAAGGGCAACGCCTTGGTATTTCAACTCATTTCCGTCGTATCAAACTCGTAAGATTTAGGGATATCGCCGTTTCTATTTCTGACGTTTCCTACTCGTAAGATTCACGGATAACGCCATGGTGTTTCAACTCGTTTCCGTCGTATCCAACTCGTAAGATTTACGGATATCGCCGTTTCTATTTCTGACGTTTCCTACTCGTAAGATTCACGGATAACGCCATGGTGTTTCAACTCGTTTCCGTCGTATCCAACTCGTAAGATTTACGGATATCGTCGTTTCTATTTCTGACGTTTCCTACTCGTAAGATTCACGGATAACGCCATGGTGTTTCAATTCGTTTCCGTCGTATCCAACTCGTAAGATTTACGGATATCGCCGTTTCTATTTCTAACGTTTCTTACTCGTAAGATTCACGGATAACGCCATGGTGTTTCAACCTTTTTTTTTGTCAATCACAAGCACTTTGTCTTTTGGCGTCTTATCTCCAGTGGCGTTTTATCAAATGGAGTTTTATCGCCTATGTCCCGAACACTTGCCAGTCTTGTTTTTTGTGATTTCCCCGTGAAAGAGTGTTGTGCTCCAAGTATTTTGCACATGTAAGAAAAAAGACAAGAAACATTATCATAAATGGAATTTGAGATATATCAGAATCATAATTACTAAATTGTTTATCACTTTATTTTTGGAATGGCGGTACAATTAAAGTGGTCGCCCGAGAAGAATCATATAGAATGAAGGTAAAAAATACTCGCATCTAACAATATATTTGCTGATGTAACTATATAAAGGAGCGTGTAAGTATAGCTGCTAAAGACATTTCAACCGTAATAATATAATTACTCACGGTTCGCGATATCGCCTCGGCAAAAACTGTTCAACCAGTCTTGACTTATGTTGAGTTAGTTAGAGAAACGGTTACAGAGAAACAGAATGAATCTAAAGTGAAAGAGATGAAAAGAATCTCATTAATTTTGAATAAGGGTGTTTACAAGTATTTATATGTACATTGCTTCTGTTAACTCTAGTTCATTCTAAAAACAGCTAAGCTACTAATTACAACTAATTACAAATGTTAATACAGTCATAATCTCAACACCCTCCCTCAAGCTTAACTTGATATATGTTGATCAAATTAAGCTTGGAGATAAAATCATGAAACTTTGGTGGAGCCAATGCCTTGGTTAGAAAATCTGCCATCTGATCATTGGTTGAAACTGGTAGTAACTTGAGAATGCCCTTCAAAACCTTTTCCCCAACAAGGTGACAATCAATGTCAAGGTGCTTGGTTCGTTCATGAAAAACCGGGTTTGAAGCAATATGCAATGCACTTTGGTTGTCACAGTATAGAGTTGGAGTTCTGATAAGAGTAACCTGCAGATCTGCAAGGAGATATAACAACCACTGCAACTCACATGTTGCTGATGATAAAGCCCTGTATTCTGCCTCAGAAGAGGATCTGGAAACAGTGGCCTGTTTCTTGGCACGCCATGAAATGAGGGATTTTCCTATAAAGAAACAGTAGCCTGATATAGATTTTCTAGTATCCATGCAGCCTGCCCAGTCAGCATCTGAGTAGCCTATGAGTTGCATTGCTGAATCTCTGCTAAAGAATAGTCCTTGTCCTGGGTTATTTTTCAAATATCTCAAAACTCTACATGCTGCATTGTAGTGTACATTGGTTGGTGCATGCATAAATTGACTCAACTGTTGAGTGGCAAAGGCAATATCAGGCCTTGTTGTATTTAAGTACAAGAGTCTCCCCACTAACCTTCTATAGCCAGATGCATCACTGTAAGGAACTCCTGCAGCACTATGCAACTTGATGGAGGTATCTAGTGGTGTACTTGCAGGTTTGGATCCAAGAAGGCCTGAGTCTTTAAGCATATCCAGGCAATACTTCCTTTGAGATACAGTAATTCCATGTTTGGAATGTGCAACCTCTAATCCAAGAAAATATTTCAACTGGCCCAAGTTTTTGATTTTAAAAGCTACATCCAACACTGCCTTAATTCTGTCAAATTCTGCAGTAGAGTCTCCAGCCAGAATAATATCATCCACATATACCAATAAGACTGTAAATGTGTTATTTTTGTTGAGTGTGAACAAAGAATAATCAGATGTGGACTGGCTATAACCTTCTTTAAGCAGCATGGCAGTTAATTTCTCAAACCATTTTCTACTGGCTTGTTTCAAGCCATACAAACTCTTTTCTAACTTGCAGACTAAGTTAGGTTTATCACAAGGCACTCCATCAGGAATCTTCATATATACATCTTCCTGCAAATCTCCATGAAGAAACGCATTATTTACATCAAGTTGATGTAAATGCCAATTCTTTGCAGCAGCTACTGCTAAGAGTGTTCTGACTGTTGTGAGTTTGGCAGCAGGGGAGAAGGTTTCAAAGTAGTCAATTCCTTCAACTTGATTGTATCCTTTGGCTACTAACCTAGCCTTGTACCTTTCAACTGTGCCATCTGCCTTGTGTTTAATTTTATATACCCATCTATACCCTATGGGTTTGGTATGAGGTGGAAGCTAAACAATTTTCCAAGTACAATTCTTAGCCAATGCTTCCAGCTCAACCTTCATAGCTGTTATCCAGTGTTCATCCTTACTAGCTTCCTCATAAGATTGAGGCTCAGTGCAGTGTGTGAGAGACAAACTAAATGCCTTGTGTGAAGAAGACAGTTGTGTTAGTGAATGAAAAGAAGACAAAGGATATTTTGATGTACCTGAAGTGATTGTTTCTTGTGAAATAGGAGATGAATTATTGCAGACATAATCAGACAAGTGTAGTGGTGCCCTTCTTTGTCTGATGGGTCTAGGTAAAGAAGCAGAATCGGTGGGTTGAGTAATTGATAAAGGGAGAGGAGAATCAGAGATAGGGATATGTGGAGAAGGAGGGTCTGGTAGAGTGTCACAGGAAGGTGAGTGTGACTGATCAGCTGAAGTAATATCATTATCAGGAGAAGTAGAGACAGAGTTGGTTGAGTTATTTGTGGTATTATAATCCCAAGGAACTTTAGGTGAGGAGGACTGATAGGGAAAGATGTGTTCTTGATGAGTCACATCTCTAGACATGAAAATAGTTTTGGTCAAAATGTCAAACAAGACAACACCTTTAACACCAGCTTTATAGCCCAAAAAAATACACTTTTTGGCTCTAAGATCTAACTTTGTTCTATGACCCTGCAAAGTGGAAGCAAAAGCAAGGGACCCAAAAACTTTTAAAGAGAGCATGTCAGGTGCAGTGTTGTACATGAGGTAAAAGGGTGAATGGTTTTTCAAGACAGGGGTAGGGACTCTATTCATGATATAGACAGCATGTAAAACAGCATATGACCAAAAACTTTTGGGTAAATTTGATTGAATGAGAAGAGCCCTACTAATGTTTAAAATTTGTTGGTGTTTTCGTTCCACTCTACCATTCTGTTGGGGGGATTCTACACAGCTAGTTTGGTGTAATATACCCTTAGAGGCATAGTAGGTAGGCATGATAAATTCAGGCCCATTATCAGTCCTTATGGTTTTAACAGAACAAGCATATTGAGTTTCAGCAAATTTGACAAAGTTTTGAACATGTTGTCTAGCCTCGGATTTTGTTTTCATCAAAGTTATCCAAGTATAACGAGAATAATCATCAACAGCAGTAAGAAAATAAGAATGGTTATGAACAGATTTAATAGAAATGGGACCCCAAATGTCAAAGTGAATCAAATCAAAGATTTTATTTGCTTTATGGTAACTGTGTACATATGGTAACTTTCTATGTTTGGCAAAGTGACATATGTCACATACTGCACTAGAATTATTATTGATGAATGGAAATTGAGATTGTAACAAAGTAATCCTAGAGTTAGACAAGTGCCCTAACCTGAAGTGCCAGAGTGCACTGTCAGGAATACAAGCATTATTGGCAAAAGAAGAAATCTGAAGGGTACTGTGATGGGAAGAAGCACAAGCCATGTCTGTCTGGTTCAAAAAATATAATCCATCTCTTCTTTCAGCTGAACCAATTATCTTCAGTGATTTCTGGTCCTGAAAAATGCAAGTAGTGTCAATGAACTTAACTAGACAATGTGCATCTTGGCAAAGAAGGGATACAAAAATCAAATTAACATTGAATGATGGAACATATAAAACACCAGTGATGCTAAACAAAGGAGAAAACACAATTGTGCCTGAATACTTAGTAGTGACATGATCACCATTAGGAAGTTTAATGATCATTGGAGTGATCTCACTATAAGAGTGAAACCATTTCAGTGAGGCACAGATGTGATGACTAGCACCTGAATCGATGATCCAAGTGTCAAGAGCAACATTGTGGTGGATAAAAGAGTAAAAACATTGAGCAAAAGGAGTAACTGTACCTAACTTACCTGCTGATGAAGGACCAGCAGTGTGGAATGAGCTAACCTGATTGAAGCTAGGAGGAATACAACTATGATTAACAGATGAAGATTGAAGTAGAGTCAAGAGCTTATCATATTGTTCTTGAGTGAAGGAAGGAACTGTAGTAATGCTTTTGGAATCACTTGAAACAGCTGAAGGATTCACATCACCCCCATCAGTTGATGCATTATGAACAGAACTAGAACCAGAGTTGTTGCGCATCATGTGTGGAGGAACTCCATGCTTTTTGAAGCAATTTTCAACCGTATGATTTGGCTTGTGACAATAGGTGCATTGACGCTTAGAACCATAAGCAGAAGAGCCGAAACGTTGATTACCGGATTGAGAAGCTCTGCCGTCAGAAGCATTCACCAACGCCTTAGAATCAACAAGAGTTGAAGAACAATTTTGTCGTTCAAATTGAAGCACCATAGAGAAAATCTTGGACATAGGAGGCAGAGGATCAAGAAGTAAAATTTGAGATTTGACAACATTAAATTCAGCATTCAATCCAGTGAGAAATCTTATAGCATGTAGTATGTGGTAATTGCTCCTAGCTACACGCATCGCGTTGCAAGAACAACGAACAGGACAAGTACAATTTGGAATTGGCATGTAAATTTCGAGTTCTTCCCAAAGAACTTTGAGATCGGAGTAGAAAGAAGTTACCGTACGCGAATCTTGAGTGAGAGCGTAGATCTCTTGTTGTAGCTCGGAAACACGAACAAGATCTCCCTGAGAAAATCGTTCCTTCAGATCGAGCCACACATCAGAGGCGTTTTCCATGAAAACGATAGATTGAGCAATCGACGGATCGACGGAATTCATGATCCAGCTGTGGATTAACATGTTGCAGCGATTGCAAGAACGGTACGACGGATCAAAGGCATCGATCGGAGCCGGAATCGAACCGTCGAGGAACTCGAATTTGAGTTTCGCACCGAGTGCACGACGCATAGAACGCGCCCAGGAGTGATAATTGGAGCCGTTAAGCAACGGCGTAACTTTGACCGATGAAGGTCCATCGCTGGAATGGACATAGAAGGGACTAGTAGGATCGGTGGAAGGAACTTGCGGCGGCGGAGGAACGATTCGCGGCGGCATGATGATGGAAGCGGAAGCGTTTGGATCTCACACGAATGATACCATGTTGAGTTAGTTAGAGAAACGGTTACAGAGAAACAGAATGAATCTAAAGTGAAAGAGATGAAAAGAATCTCATTAATTTTGAATAAGGGTGTTTACAAGTATTTATATGTACATTGCTTCTGTTAACTCTAGTTCATTCTAAAAACAGCTAAGCTACTAATTACAACTAATTACAAATGTTAATACAGTCATAATCTCAACAACTTATTACTATTACTATAGTTATTATCTTTTGGATCAATATTAAGGACTATCACATTATCTGCTTGGCCTTCACTGGGTTGGCACTATCACATAAACATACATGATTAACTAGTAGTGATATTTTTTGAATTGTCTTTAGCTTTGCAAGGATCTTCTCATTTTCTTTTAGATGAAAACCAGTAACAGCAACGTAAGTACTAAATAATAAAATTATAACATCATAATATGTTATTGAATTGATCAAACATGCCAGAATTATAGGAATATGTTTGAAGAATAGAAATTATTAAGCAACTGCAGATGGTAATTTGAACATTAGATAACTCTATAATTTGAGCATTTCGGATTATAATTTGCAGATTTTATTTTGATAAAAGACGGCAACGTACAAGGTTGATATGTGAATTTGCAAAATATTATAATATGGAAGCAAAACTGTAACTAGGCAATTTGGTGTAGATGTACGGAGAGGAGTATCCTGTTTTTAGGATTAATTAGAGATAAGGATTACTAGAAACAATTAATGTTATATCAATTTTTATGCATTCAAGCACCAATTATCACTTATGTTATAAAACTGATGACCTATACACACACAACATGTTATCAAAGTGAAACCTATGAAAACTATAAATGGTAGAATAAAGGGAAAGAACATTAACACCTGGATCGGAAGTCGTCTAGCAACAAAAAGATTGACGGAGAGGCTAAAATACTTGTACTCGTCGCCAGTTCCTCCCGCGACGTCAGCAAAGACGCCGCATTCCACTTCGCCCCATCAGGTATTATTCGCTGCTGATACTAGTACTAGGCAAGCTACTCCACAAGCCATAACCAACTCCGCCGACGTTTCCGATGTAGCTGGTGAAGCCTTCCAGTTGCCGGTTCACATCTTTGTCGATTTAGCCGATGTTGTCGTTTCCTTTTGAGATGCAATGACCGTGACCGGTTATCGAGGAGTATGATTTTAATGGTGATGATGCCCATGTTTGAAAGACGGCGAAAGAGGTCGCAACACCGACAATTGACGGCAAGGTGGCAGCATCGGACGGCGATGACAACTCGGCAGGATGTCCCATCATTGATCAAATGAAACCACACATGAACAAACCATATTAAAATAGAAACTATAGATGAGTGAACCAAATTAAAATGAGTTAGTCATCATAACATATTAATTTGTTTTTTGTACAGTAAAGTCAGATATATAACAAACTCAATCGGCTTCTTTGCTTTAGGATTACCTCGCCAAAATGAGAGTTCATATATTGATTTATAAAAATACTCCATTACCAACTTGTGATGAATCAATGTTATATTTCAGCATAGTAGAGATATTTCAGTTTGACTTGCAGAATAATTTTAAAAATGCTTTCAATAGTAAAGAGAAATAATTGGATCCTACTAATTATTTGGATTGAGTCGGTTCCTTGGAAAACACCAAGTATCGATTTTCTTTCTTTTACTTGCTTATGAGATTAACTTTTTGATTGTTGATGGCCATAAAACGTGAGTCATAATTTATAAATTAGTCAAACATGTTAAAACTGATATACATACAAATAACAAGTTATCAAAATAGAATGAGTGGGAAGGGGTTGGAATGAATTCACCATTTATTGCCATCATAATACTTTGACTGGTTGCTTTGTTCCGGATAACATATTCAAGCAACTTCCAATAGCAATCGTCCTCTCTGCTTCTTATGTTGAAACGGTTGAAGAAAGGCATGAATTTCTCCGTTGGAATATTGAATGCGTTTAAAAGCAATTTCTGATACAATGTTGAGTCAATGAACGGAATGAAACTTAAGGCCTGGGAATCGTTTTACCGAGGCCCCACGGTGGGCGCCAAAATGTTTTGGGGAACATTTAAGGGGGGTGATAGTCGTGTTGATTCAATAGATCATATGAGTAATTTTTGTATACAAGAAAAAATGTCCTCCTTTACAATGAATTTGATTCTCCTATTTATAGAGTTTTTATTTCTAACTGCCACCATGAGTAACTCCTGATCATGGAGGTTTTTTGGTGATATCATGGTGGGAGTGGGTGGTTAACTCCTCTTACATAACGGATCATGGGGGCGGTTCCACATCCGAGTGGTTGCTCATTCTGGCGCCTTCTTCTCTCGTTTCCCGCCAAATCTTTTATTTGAATTACATGAGTTGGAGAGTTGAGCTATCTTGCTATTGGGCCTATGCTATTCATTTTTTGGGCTGTAATCCAGTCCAATTTTATACGAAAAATTAGATTTTGATCAAAAGTTTTAAGTAAAAATTGTCTATACCTAAAGATTGGTGGACGACAGTTTCTCTTCCCACCTTCCAGGGTGTCCTGAAATTTGGAAAAAGTTTTCCAAATTTTTTAGTATAAATTTCAAAAAAAAATTCGGAACATGTTTTCCGAAATTTTTTGCGTGTTAATTAGGGGCAAAAGAAACATGAGAGGTGGGAAGAAAAATTGTCTTGGTAGAGTTGTTCGAGTGAAATAGAAGCCCAAAATCTTTTTAAAAAGGCAGTCCTTCTATTGTGTTGGAAAAAATTGAATTATCTTGAAAATGTATGGAGATGAGATCAAAAATTCTCTTTTTATGGCTCTTCTTTTAGACCTTGTCTCTTTTTGGTATAAAAGACAGCAAAATCCCAAAAGAAAACAAATAAACTAGATTAACAGAACATTCAAATATTATTAAGAAAGAGCTTTCGAAGTTCACTAAGAGAAGTCTCTAAAACAAAAACATTCAAATGATCAATAGAATTAAAGTTTGCAAGTCAATCAACACTTATGTTATCTTCGTGCCAAGTATGATTGCGTCGTACATGCCATTGAGGGAGAAAAAAGAATTACAATGTATTTCACAGACACAAAAATTATATGTAGTGATTGGTGGTCTTTAGCACTTACTCAAATAAAAATTACATAAAAATAAAATAATAACGACATCCCCTAACACAATTCATAACAACATCTAATAAGCTCAGGATGCCACTGCGGATGCCCATCTGAACTCGTCTGGCCTTTACTATTGCAGTAGGTAACCATTGATAAATCTCTAGGAGAAGATAATGTTATTGTAGTACCTCTTTCCACTTCAAATGACATGGATATTTTGGTTAGTCATATACCGTACCCAAATTTTTGGACACAAAAGTCTCATGTTGATTAGTATAACGATTACAAACATCCTCATTAAAGGGGGCCGTAGTAATCGTTATGCCGAACCAACGATGGACTTTGCGGCCGTTTACAAACAATATATCAAAAACTAAACAAACTAACATTATAACAAATAGAAAAAATGAAAGAGAATAAGAGAAAGAGAGGTGTAAAACCTTAGGAGGCCGAACCCCTCCATTTATAACAAATTTGGCCGGACATGTGACCAATTAAAATTGGTCACGTGACATTCCTTTGACCGAAGCAGGAGACTTGACCATCGACTGGTCCGCTACTTAAGTCGCGGACGGTAAGTGCAGAATTACTCAATTTTTACTCATTTTTTGCCGTGCGTGACTTAAGTAGCGAAGGGTAAAATAAGAATTTGTAGGGCGCGCGAGTAATCCGTAGGATGACAAATGTAATTTCCCTTTCCTTATGATGTCACACCCCCAGCCTCCAATTTGAGCCTTTTTGAGTTGCTTCAAAGGCTATTGGATTCACTATTCAGGATAAGATTTGGGCCTATTGGATTGTGTTGAACTTCTTCCAATTTGATAACAGTTTTTCTGCACCCCTAAATGTCTCTTTCTAAATGAAAATAAACTTTTGACTCTATATTTTATTGCAAAACATAAATTAAAATTACTTTTAATTAATTTTACCCAAACAAATTTGAATTTCTCAGACATAAAACATCAAAGCAAACAATCATGTTACAAGAAACTCACTTTTATTCTTTTTTATAACAAGAAACTCACTTTTAACTAAAACTAAAAGTATTTTCCAAAATAAAATTTAATCAAAAGCTTTAATACAAAGATACACTAAATTAATTGATGTATACTAGTATATAGTAGTATTTCAACACGTTCACTTCACTTTAAATTCACATTATCTTCAACGATGCATGTTGAATTATTGATTGATTAACTCAACCTCAAAAGCTTACAAATTAAAAGAATCTCTTTATTTTACATTTCACAAGTTAAGCATAAAACATAAAAAAAAGTCTTACATTTCAACAACATAGAACTTTGTTATTATATCTCACATAAAAAACAAACACCATGCATGTTATATACTTTATTACAAGAACCCAAAAAACAGCGTTTTAGAAATTTTCATTTTTCTATAATCACACCAAAAAGACAATACATCAAACAAACACACTCTGCGGTTTGGAAGAATCCAACCCACCAGATTTCTTCATCACAGCCATAGTACCAAAAACCATAAACCCAATGATGTGGCCGAAAATCGCGGCGAGAAACACGCCACCATTAAACGACATAACAGCCAACATAACCAAGTACGAGAATGCGGTACGGACACCGTACAACCCCGTCCTTAAAAGTGACCCAACAACCTCGTTTGATGTTCCAGGTTTGAGTTTAAAAATGTTAGTGAAAGAAAGCCACTCCACAAGCACCGCCATTACGAACACCAGGATCAGCGCCACCGCATACATGGCGGCGCTGTTCCCGGGCCAGCAATGGAATAATATGTCCACTTTATGACCCCAATAGAATGATGTGTGTATCGGAATTCTTCGTCGGCCCAACATCATTGCCACCGTTGAGTTCGACGGAAGTCCATTTGCGGTGGCCGTGAAAGACATGTTTAAGTGATGTGACTTAAAGTATTAATGTTATTTGACAATGATGTTATGGTTTTTATATGCGTATAGCGTTGTGTCGGTTGGAATATGACAGATTTGAATTTTGAAGATTTTATTCTTGTACAGAAAAAAATTGTTCCATAATTCATTTGCAAGTAAACAAGCAAGCTGTACTATAAAATCATTTTGATGAAGAAGAAAACTCAAAAAGGAAATTAAAGGAAAGAAGACTGTACAATTAGCACTTTAGTTCTAGCATTGTAGGATATTTTCAGAAATATGGGACCCTCCAATACTTTTTGCTTTTATTATGTTTTTTCTTGATACAATATATTTAATTTATATGCACCGTCACTGACAGTGAATCATAACCATATGATTTTTATAAATGTTTGACTTGTTTGATAACTACCTATAAAGTAGTGGACATGAGTGGTTATGATATGTTGATGGTGTAAAATATTTTACACCGTCAGTGCATAACAATTAAACTCCATAAATAATCCCTCAAATTTTATTTATGGAAAATATTAAACAGTGTCCCAGAATATTAATTAAAGAAAAAAATATAGTTTCCTTAATTAATAATTTTTAAAAGGTATTATTTTTAATTTAAAACTTTTTTTTAGTTTTTTTCAGTGTTTTAAAAACTGGACCGGATTGGCCGGTCGAACCGGTCCAACAGGGAACCGGAGGTAAGCCGGTCTGGTCCGATTAGGGGTGGGTAATGGGCGGGTATGGGCGGATTCGGGCTCAAAGTCGTCACCCGGTCTAAACCGCAGAGTCAAAAAGTAAGGCCCAATTCACCCGAAAATGAAGAGCTGTTTCCACGGGTTCGGGCTTGCGGTTTAAGCGGGTTATTGGGCGGTTTGAAGCGGTTAAACATAAAATAAAAAAAATAATAAATCCAAAATTTGGAGTTTAGATCAAGAAAATATGCAACCAGAGATGAGAGAATCATAAATCAAACACAAAAGGAAAGTCTTCGAAAGACTAAATTGACATAAAAAGTAAGAAAAAATTAAAATCTCAAATAAAATTAAAAATATATCATTTGATTTCAACGAAGTTAGACAAATAAGATGAAGAATGACCAAGTTTTGCGTTTTAAAATGTTTCATGATTGTTTCAGTTGACATGGGTTTGAGGTGAAGTGAAAAAGTGTGAAATGAGACGTGGGAAGAATTTAGATTCAGCGTTTTAATTTACTCGTGCGGACAAGTTCGGGCACCGTCGGTCCAATTTCCTCTATCCGGACTTATCCGTACCAACCCAATTCAAACCGAGTTTTTCAACCCGCTAACCCGCGACCCATTATAAACCGCCCAAATCTCAAATTTTTGGGCGGGTTTTGTTGGGTTCAGACGGGCTTCGATTTTTTACCCACCCCTAGGTCCGATCATTGGATCGGCCATGCTAATGAACCGGTGGAAACCGGTTAAAACCGGCAAACCGGCGATTTTTAAACCAACCGGTTTAATGCTCACGCCTGGTTTTTTTTTAATGCGCTCATTTAATATTTTTTTTGTTAAACGCGATCATTAAATATCAGCATTTTTTTCTAAACACACTCATTAAATACCAGCCTTTTTTGTTTTTGGTACATTATGAGAATTTTAAATGTGTAAAAATATAACAAAGTTGTCATCAACAGGTTTGGAACCCATGACCTCTCCATAACAATCAATCCACGCTACCACTCTACCACAGGTTCTTTTGTTTATTTCTTTACTTTGTATTCTATATATTATATATACCCTAGTATTATTTTTGTATGAAAGAAACTTTCTCATTTTTTATCTTTTTTAAAAAGCACACATTTGATTCTTTTCCTTTTCTTATGGACTTTAGATTTTATTCATTGTTTGTTTAATGTTAATTTAATTCTTCAACTCTCATTTTCACTTATAATAACAATATTTTTGCTCATTAAAAAAAAACTAATACTTTCGCGCTAAAAATAAAACTAAAGAATCTAATTTATTATATCTACGATTAAAATGTATTGTAAAAAATTGCATTACAATTAAAATAGACATGCTAATATGCCATAATTTTTTTAAAAAATAAAAAATATTTGTCGAGTCAGTGGTTCATTCCAATCTAATACATATAATTATTTTTTTATATAGACTGAGTCATCCGATTTAGTCATGCGGTTCGACCAGTGACCCATTGGTTCAACCAGTGAACCAATGAACCAGCATCTTCACGGTTCGATAACCGGTCCGGTTTTTAAAACACTGGTTTTTTTAATCAATACCGCGAGGGAACTGGTTAGCATGTCCCTTTATTTATAAGTAAAAGTCAACAAAAATGTTTAGCTTCAATTTTAAGTAAAAATATCTCTCTTTAATTTTTCTATTATTTTATATGATTGCATAGTTACAAAACAAACTTAATATATTATAAGGGGTAATTTAGTAAAAATAACAAATTTTTCATATGTGTGAAATAAAAAAAATTTTGCTTCTAAATATGATCGGAGGAAGTAATTAATAGATTGCAATTGAATTAACCGGGTTGGGTAAAAAAAAAGTATTTTGCATATCAAACCCGAACCAACTTGATAGATGATGAACGGGTTTGATTTGAGTTTCTCAACGGGTCATAAGACTGTCTTTTTAACAAATTGTCTAAAAAATATAATTATATTATATTGTACTTCATAAAATTACAATTACTGTAAAAAAAATTACAATATTTGGACCAAATTTTACAATTTAAAATTTCAAGACATGAATTTACTTGAAATACTTCGACATAACATATACATATCTTAAACATCATCAAAAATAAAATATTTAACAATTATTTGAACAGCTTTGGTTTTCGGATTCACGAATTTGAAAACATAACTCGATTATTCAAATCAAATCAATTTGAGTTTAAACAGATCAATTTATTGAGATTGAATCTAAACTTGATCGGATTCAAACAAAATGAGAGTTGGTTTTAAGTCACTAGGTTGAACGGTTCAGCCGGACCCATAAACACTCTAGAATTAATGATATGTTTGAATTGATTCAGGACAACAATATTTTTTTTTTTTGCAAATGTTCTAATGGCTAGACCTGTATAAATATAATTCTCGGTTTCAGATTCAAACTCTTGCACGCCATAAAAGAAAAGGACTAATTAACATTTAGAGTTTTCTAAAAATATGTATTCTGCAAGATTTTATTTTTATTTGCAAACAAAAAAAAAACAAATTGAATTGAAATTTTTTAACCTTGCACTGTTTTTGTGTATTACATTACTCATTTTTATTTAATTATGATATTAATACAAAGTTTTTATGACATTTTAGGTGGCTTAATCTCCGCCAAAATATCTGCAAAGAACACAACACGCAATTGAATTTTTTTTTCATATAGAAGAGTCAAAAGTTGAACTCATGAGACATATTAAGAAAAAGAGTTGCTATATGAACAACTATTTTTCAGACTATGTAGGAGCTAGATCCCATGTAGTCATAATTTCCCTGCAGTTATGCAGTTAATGTATTTTAATGGTCCAGATTTAAAAATTACAAAATAAAAAAAACAAAAAAAAAATGAATGGCTGAGATTCACCTGCAGTCACCACTTGACTGCAAGGAATCCATTTCCGACTATGTAATATATAGAAACTAATAAAATAATAAAAAATGGCAAGAAGGTACTGTTGTCGTATTATTGTCTAATTTTTATGTTCAAATATGTTTTATGTGCTATGTTTGTGTTTTCATTATGTGATGTCTCTGCAATTAATTAGTTGTTTTACGTAATGTGAAAAGTATTGATAAGAATAAATGATTATTTATTTTTTTGGCTTTCACCACCAGTTGTATATGGTTCGAGAGTCAGTTCTGGCATCAAATGGTTCCAACCTTCTACCAATCACAGTTGCGGGGGATCAAACTGTGGTTCTCTCTACCAAGTTCAACGCCAATCACCACTGAACCAACTAACGGTTGCTAAGAATAAGGCAAAATTACACTAATTGTCCTTTATTTTATTTTTTTGTAACACTTTGGTCCTTTATCTTTTATAAACACACATCTAAGTCCTTTTCTCATTTTTTTATTGAAAAAATAGTGATGTGGCAAGCCACATCAGATAATTTATTTTTTAAAATATAAATTTTTTTAAAATAAAAAAAATCTGAAAAATTCATCATCTTGTTTGAATCTTCATCTTCTTCCTTTTGAATGTTCATAATATTCTTTAAATAAATAAATAAAAAATGTCTATTTAAATATACCTCCAAATATCATAAACATATGTTAATTTCACCTCAATCTTCTTCTAAAAAAAAAAAATCAAAACTCCCAAATTCTAAAAAAATACCCTAAAAATTGTCCAAAAAAAAACCCTAAAAACCATGAAGTCAATGAGGGTTTGTTAGTACTATGAGTGATTGAACGAGAGGGACATATCAAATTTGAATTAGGTGCTGAAGCAATAGTGAGATTGTATGATGCAGTGAAATTTCTCGTTTCTTTCTCTGTTTCTCTGTGTCTCTGGTGTGCTGCTACTGTGCTGATTTTTTTCTGCTCCCTAGTGTTATGTCTAGGTGCAGGGCCGGCCCAAGCCCAAAGCGAGTGAGGCTAGGGCTTTAGGCCCCCAAACTTTTGGGCTCTAATATAGGTCCCTAAAGAAAAAATAAAGGCCTCAAAGTATAATAATATATATAATTAGTTCCGAAAACTGTCAAATGATTAATGAATGGCGTGGTGGTAGTATGCCCTCCAATTTGTTGCGCGTGTGTTGATGGTTCTGGGATCATATCCCACCTTCTGCATTTTATTTTTGCACACAGTATTTTTCAAAAAATCAGTTACAATTTTAAAAACTAAACGAATTTACTGTGCGCGCGGTGCTCGTATTTTTATTATTGGAATAATTAAATAAGCTTGTATCTGAATTCTGATTTTTAATTTGTAATTTGTAAGTACAATTTGAATTAAATAAGTACGGTGCTCGTATTTTTATTCAAATAAGTTCGTATTTGTAAATACAATTTGTAACTGCACTTTATAAAAATATTGATTAGCTCGTATTTGAATAATTAACTACCAAGCAAAATAAACAAAAATAAACGCAGTTATAATTTTAATACTGATTTGAATAATAAAAATAAATGCAGTTATAATTTTAATACTGATTATAAGCTCAAAAATTGGTTACAATTTTGAAAAATCAGTATTATAAGCTCAAAATTAAGTTAATTCAAACGGATCCTAAATTATTTTTAAAACCAAAAGTCACACTTTTTAAGATATTTTTTTATATAAATATGACATTTATCATCAAACAAAAAGGCTAATATTAATAAAAAATATTATTGTTAAAAAGCCTCATTTAAATTTTCGCTTTAGGCCTCAATATACATTGGGCCGGCCCTGTCTAGGTGTGGCTGTGATAGTGTGGGACTTAGATTTCTGGTGCTTTGTTGTTATTACCATTTACCAGCAGGGGCGATTCTACCGCCCAGCATGCCTTGGCACGTGCCTGGGCACGTGCCTGGGCTCGGCCAAATCCAAATTTTTTTTAGGGTTCTTATATTAATATGAAAATTCGAATATTTGAGTAAGAATTAATAAAATTTAAGTGTATATTCATAATCCTGATGAAATTCTGAGCAAAATGGTATATTTACATGTTCAATTTAGTGCAAGAATGAAAAAAACGAATTTTGAAGCTTTGATGAACATGAGGTTGAAGACGATGAACAGTGTAACAAAATTTTGTCTTAATAAATATATTAAGCTGTTTCATTACATAAGTCGCGCGTTGGTGTAGTGGCCTGGCTTTTGGCTGAATGTGAAGAGGGCCCTAGTTCAACTCCTAGTTCCCCCTTTATTTTTTACCATTTTGTTTTTTCTTTTTTACTTCATTTTTTTTTATTTGTTTATAAAAATTATTAAAAACATCAAAATATCTAAAAATTCCAAAAATACATTTCTTTGTTTTCTTTATCAAAAATATATTTGATTGCTTTTGTGTTAATCTCAAATATGTAAAATATGTTGTAATTCTACTTTCTTTCATAGGTAGGATTGTGGGGAGTTTATGACCCTTATATATATAGTTATTATGAATCAAATATTTATATTAAATTCTTAAAATTAAAAACGGTCCGATCGATCTAGTTAAACCCCGATCCAAAAACCTTAAACTCTTAATGTGGCCAATGAGTTTAATTCAAACGAGATTGTGCGTGATCCGGGTCTTATTAAACCAATTTATAAGTATGCTCCGGATATTCAAGACAAAGTGAGGAGAGCATATATATTTAACAAAATTTTGCCCAGGCTCTCTGACATTCCTAGAGTCGCCACTGTTTACCAGCGTGCAATTTTGTATTTGATGTAACCTTAGTGCTTTTGCTTCTAGTTTGTAGCTTTGGTACTCTTGTGCTGGAATTGTTTTGCAAATCATAATTATATTTTTTTAGAATTTGGGGTTTTAGTTTTCGTGTTTAGAAGAAGATTAAGTGAAATGAATATATATATATATATATTTATGATATTTGGAGGTATATTTAAATGGATTTTTTTTTATTCAAAGAATATAATGAATATTCAAAAGGAAGAAGATGAAGATTCAAATAAGATGATGAATATGTTCATCATTTTTCCAAATTTTTTTATTTTCAAAAAAATATATTTTAAAAAATAAACTTATCTGAGGTGGCTTGCCACATCAATATTTTTTTAATAAAAAAATGAGAAAAGGACTTAGATGTGAGTTTTATAAAAGATAAAAGACCAAAGTGTTAAAAAAAAAAGATAAAGGACCAAAATGTTACAAAAAAATAAGATAAAGAACCATTAGTGTAATTTTGCCCAAGAATAAATGATTCTACTCAATCCCTTACAACAGTAGTCAAACAATCAAGAGTTTTAGAAACATGCCAAAGGGTCAATACAGCAACTAGAAAAAGGGGTACAACATTTTCTACCATAACGACTACTAAACCACATCCAAGAAGAGATTTTAATATCATCTATAAGGGACGATGCTTCCGGGGTGGTTCCGTTGAAAATCACATTGTTCCGAAGCTTCCAACTATTCCAAGCAGTTGCCAACCAAATTAGATGACAAACACGCACATTAATCTTTGAATTGAATAACTCACCGAACTTCAAGAAGTGAGTACACCCCTCATCACCTGTTAAACAATTCCTTCCCAGCCATTTGAAGACAGCATTCCAAATACCTTTGATAAAGTTGCAAGAAAAGAAAAGAAAAGATGTGTGTTGTCTTCAACAAACTGAGAACATAACACGCAAGAAAGGTCCTGATGGTTAATTAGCCAAAATGCCTCTTCGGTTCAACGCCACTCTTGTCGGTAATCTATTTAATAATAACCGCCATCCAAACATGTTAATTTTTGACGGGATGTCGGTTTTCCATAGCTTATTGATGGCTGTCAACAAAGTAGCTTCTAACGAATCCCTCTGCTGCAAGTCTAGTAACAATGTGTACGTAACAGGACTTCACCGAAAATTTCATGTTACTATATCCGGCATCCACCGCCACTCATCAGAGGAAGAAGGTTGATAAGTAAAGCCTTCAAAGAGTCCCATCAGCTCTTCTAATTGGTGTCCTTCTGCTATGGATAAACTATCACACCACTGCCACCTCCAAATTAGCTCATCGCCACTCCCATCTAATCTTGCAGCAACTAAAGCATTTTTGCTAACCTCTTTAGCAAACAAATCAGGGAATAACTCACAAAGAGGTTGATTTCCGTACCACTTAAACTTCCAGAAACCCATGTTGTTACCATTACCAACACTACAACGAACATTAGACTTGAACCAATTTTCAACAGGTAGCCGATTCGAACTCATTACATCCCTCCACCAGATAGACGAGTTTGAACCATAAGATGACGCCATGATCCCCCAACAGCAGAAAAATTTCTCTCTCCGCTTTGCATTTAACCCTTCACTCGTATGAACCTTATTGAACCGACTATTTTACTATGAATGAACAACAATGTAAAATTATTATTGAGCTGTTGCAAGATAATAATGGGTCTTTCAGTTATAAAAGTCGTACTCGTACTAAAATCATGATAATTTGCTAAACACACTCCTATAATGTTAGTGGAATCACGCTTGCAAAAATAAGCAAGTGCTTAACACTTACCACTTGACCCAAAAAATGAAAAAGCTTTATGCAAATTTAGTCAATTCAAATTTATTACAACTAGAATTGAAAGATTATGGTACATAAGTAACAATATAAACAAAGTTTAAATATAATTTTTCCCTATTTTCATAAAAAAGTAATATAATTTTTCTCTTTGGTACCCATAAATATAGTCTATTTGGACCTCTCCAACAATTTTTTCAAATTATTTCCTCCAAAAGAACGAAATCCATGTTGAGTCAACAATAATTAAGAGGTTTAGTCCTTACCTTTTAGAGAGGTGTGAATCGTAATTCTAGTCTAAAAATATGAAGCATAGAACGAATCAATTTTTCACTTATTAAAGTTTATTTCAAAACTTTCGGTTAGGGAGAGGAGAGTCATGCTTATTGCTATGGCTAAAGTTAATAGAAAGCTGACCTGAACATAACCACTTTCCACTGCAATTTGGAGAGCAACAAGAAAGGTTGAAGCCTCACATTCAACGGCAGGAGCAACTTGAGGGAAACATAAGGTACGATAGTGACAAATTTAATGATTGGTTTAAATATCAAAGTTGTAAAATTAGATTTAAAAAAATGGATTTCCTAAATTACCCGTTAGAACTTTCAACCATCCGATCTAAATTATTAGAAAGGATTGTTTAACTACGTGAAATTAATAGTAATATTTAAACTTTTGGATCTAAAATCAATGGTCGAGATACGTAACTACATGGTTTTTTGTTTATGATTTACTTTTTTATTCTTTTGTTTGAGTATATATTTTTTCTTTCTGATGTATTAGGTTAAAAATACCATTATATTCTTTATTTGTTAAAAAACACACATTATCATACAGAAGAACACAACTTATTTATTCTTTATTTAATTGTCTCTTTTACACATGTGTTTATCTATAGTTTAATTACATTCTTAAGATAGAACATGTCAAGATTTTCTCTCTTTAATTAACACTTTTATTTAAAGAGAAATATAAACTCATGAAATAAAATAATATCAACAATATTATTTCATTTCATATTTTTAACTCTCTCTCTAATTGAAAAGTATATCTATTATAAATAGAGAGAACTCATTATTTCAAAATCACACATGAGAAATTTGAACATTCCTAACACGATTGTTCCCAATTCTATGCTTAGGAACATGAATAGTGAGCACATCATGATCCATAAAAGCCTTAACATGATCAACCTTACAATTTTCAGGCAAAGTAAGACGCTGAACAAAATGACCACTAGAAACTTCAACACGATGCCATCCACCTCTCTCTTCTTCCTTCTCAACACTCTTCTCACAAATGATACATAGTACTCTATCATCATCAACTTCAACTCGAACATCGTTTCGTTTCATCCCTGGAAGATGTGCTTTGTAAACATGAGCTTCAGATGTTTCTTTCCACTCTATGTGAGTGTTAACAATTGGTGATGGTTCGTTGTAGAAAGGTGGTGTTGTTAAATGGGGTGTGTTGATTTGAGAAATTTCATAACCATGTTTTTGGTATGATGGGTTGTGCCATGTTTGGAGATGATGATGATCTTGTTGTGGTTCTGATCTTCTTCGACCAAAGATGCTAGAGGGAAAGAGAGACATTTTTTATGGTGAATTTGGTGTTATATGATGAAGTAGATGTTTTGATAGTGATTATGTTGTGTGCAATGTGAGTGAAGAAGCACTTATTTAAAGGGAAATTGAGGGCTTAATGTGATTTTGAGGAACAAAATTTTTATGGTTATTATTTAGAGCATCGTGATATTGGAGAATTAAAAAGAGAGAATCCACTTTAATTTGCACCAAGATGGAACAATCACAAATCATTTGATTCTAAACGTGCGTTTTATGTATATGTAAATTGATATTAGTTAAAAATGAGTTGAATTAGATTTATTCAATGTAAAAAAGAGTTGAATATTAAATTTAAAAATAAAAATTATACTTAGCGACATAAGATACAGATCTCCACTTCAATTTTGAATGTAAAACAGATGTTTTTTTCATTAACATTGAGAGTTAAAAGAGTGGATAGACAGAGTGATATTGGATCGTTAAAAGAAAATGCTCCTTCTCGTGTTGAAGTGGATAATCAAAGTCCGCATAAGGGACAATTTGTGATGGTTGAGTGTGTCTGCAAACACTTTGAAGTCCAAGCCTCTATAATCTTTAGGGTGAGTGAGTTTATATACTTTGGTAGATCACAATGTGATACTTATATATAGTTTGATGAATGTGATTGGGCTTGACCTTGTCCAAAAACTCAATTTGGAACAGGAGCCCACCTCGGTCGATTGCTTATGGTGATTTGACCTTGTCTGAATTCTGCTTTGGGTACTGCAACTTGCACTTAAAAGGTTAAACTTCTATTTTCAGTCATGCAAGCTGCCACTTAACTACTCCCACCTTTCAATTTGGTAGCACGGGACATTCTCTTTTGTGCATGGAAAATTCTCACTTGAGTGACACTAATTTCAATTAGTCGTAATTTTTTCAATTTGGCCACAAAAATCCTTCATCGTTTACCATAACACTTCCAACCACAATCATTAAAGAACACCGATGAAAAAAATAAAGACAAAATTGTCTTCCATTCTTAGTAATCCCTCAAAGTACTTCCGTTCAGTGATAACGATACCCTACCACCAATCCCCTTTCTAGCCTCACATTTTTCTTTAATTTTATTGCCCATCAATTAAGGAATGACTGTTGGTGAGCCAATGAGATCAAATCAAGCTAGAGAACTTCTTGAACCAGATAGTGTGATAGCGGAATTTATTGCTATCTAAAACGTTATGAGTAACCAACAATGAACTATGCAGAATTATGCAGTTGTTTTCAAACATAACAATGAAAATATAACAAAAGAAAAAAATTGAAAGAATGTGAGAATAATTAAAAAAAAAAAACACAATGGCCCCCTTTTATAGAGTTCATCAAAGCTTGTGATTGGTGGATGTTATGTCCCAACTACACGGATGCCAATTAAAATTTGTCACATGTTATCTTAATTTGACTACCGACAAGTTTGCTAGTTAAAATGCATACTCAGTTTACAACGTACATAGATAGCAAAGGTTTTTTTTTCCTTCTAAATTTTATTATTTTACACACTCGCTAGATAACCTGCGAGGTACGCTTGAGAAACGAAAGATGCGAAAGGAAAACCAAAATCTCCCTTTTTATAGAGTCTAGGCCCAAATATCTTTGGTCCAACAAATTGACACATGTAAGTACTGGTACCGATCAAGTTGTATATTTCTGCTGAAAATATCACCGCTTTAGCCATTTAGTAAATGTTTCTTCATCACAATAAGATTAGATTAATACCTATTAGATTATGATGAATCTTAGCTAGGTTCGAGTCGTAAACTTGAAGCTAATAAAGCATAAATGCAATTCAGCACTTTGATTATTAAAACAACACACATACACATTATTATTTTAGTTTTAGATAAAAATAGAATAATAATTGTTCGGTGCTCTAATCACTTCATATAAGGATTACTTTTCATGATTTGTACTATTTAATATTCACTAATGTGGTATAACTTTTCTCTCTCTTCTCTTATCATGAGAATTTGATGTTTAATAACATGATATGTTAGCATATATGATATCCACCTTGTAAAAAAAAATTGTAAAGATGAAGTAGAAGAAATTAATAAGGATTTGGAAAAAGGAGAGATTTAAGAGGTTTTTGTTTTTTCTCATAATATAAAATTCTATAATTTTAAAAAACTCACCTAATTATGTGGTTGCTTTCAATGAGACTGAATTACCAAGTTGGTGGAAGTGTGTACTGTCGCATGATCAATTTATGATCGAGTCTAATATAAACAATTTATTGAAGAGATTATTCCTTTAAAACTATAATTTGGACAAGTAACAATAGTACAACTCATGTTATAAGCCATAGCCAGGAGTAGCATTTGCTCATATGTTTGTGACTTGTCCAAACAATAGTCCTAAAGATATACTCAATTCAATTCCATACACATGTAGCTTACAATTCATTGCTTTTATATATATATATATGTTTGCTTGTTTGTAACAATTGTACATTTGTACTACATTTTAGTACAGTACTATAGACATTGGCCATGACAAGTTTTTTGGGTCCTTGAAAGTTATTTATTTAGTACTACACGTTATGAATGGGTGTAACTTGTACTCCAATGTTATGTGCTATTCAAAAATAAAAAAATTGTACTCCGATACAACTTGATTTGTACTAAAATAATGTCACGAGAAGTACAATGATTGATTAGGATCCTGTGGCGACTACCCGATATCCATACATTTTTTTTAGATAAATGATATTATTTTTAGATAAATAATATTATAACACAATATTTATATAAGGACAATTTTGTAGTTAAAATAATATATAAAGGACAAATTTTCTCTTTTATTGTTTATAAATAGTGTTTTGTGTAAGTATTATGTAGAATTATTGTGTCATAATATCATTGGTTTTTTTTATCATTATAGATAAGGTGAAGAGGTGTAAATAATTTGTCATCCGATAATCGTGGGCTTTAATTGAGGACTAACAAATCATTCGGCACTTTGGGCCTTTATCATGTGAAAAATTCTCATCCCACCCCCCAAAATTTCTTTTTTACCTAAAAAAATTTAGAAAATGTTTTTCGAACTTTTTCAGTGTAAATTTTGCTGAAATTTAAACTAAAAAAATATTTCGAAAAGTGTTTTCCAAATTTGTTTGCCTTCTAGGTGGTGTAGAAGCAACATGGGAGGTGGGATGAGAATTTTCTTTATCGTGTTGGGTCTATCTTCTCTTTCTATTGTTGGGCTTAGTGTTTTTTAGTGGGTTTTATTTCATAAAATTATTTTTGCCACATACCGGGTTTCACGCGTTCCCTGCGAAATAACCAAAATACCATGGTCTTCTATTTGGGTAGTAGATACACTAAAAGACACCCTACCATTGTGACATCCGCTATTTAAGTAACGGACGATTTTTCAAAATTTCTCATTTTTATAACGTCCACTACTTAAATAGCAGAAGGGTAAAACGGGAAACGCGTAGGGCGCGCGAGTAACCGATAAGGTGACAAAAATAAATGTATTATTTCATTATGTGTGTGTCTGTGTGTGAGAGAGAGAGAGAGAGAGAGAGAGAACATTTGAGAACATTATTCAAAAGTCATATTTTTTCGGATCATATTTTTCGAAATAGACTTAATTGTAGTTTTTAGATTTAATTTTTTCCATTCATATTCCAAAAATGTCAAATATTTCGGAACACATAATCCAAAATTGCTTTGGAAAACATTTTTCAAAGTGATTTTGGAAAACGTTTTCTGAAATTATGTTATATGTAATCACTCTGTTTTTAATATTAATTAGTATCCAAACATAATCCAAAATATAATTGTGTTGATGGAGGTGAGATATAAACATTTCACGACCCATTTTTTGCATTAAACTAAACAACTTACTATATATATACACTATTAAAATGGTCTTATCAAACATGTACCTTGTACATTCAAAGTTCTCCCTCTCCACTTTTCATTCAAATTTTCTCTCTAATTTTCTCCCCCAAAGTCCTCCCTCTCCACTTTTCATCCAAATTTTCAAACAAATCCTTAATGTGAAGCACACACTTCACTCTCTTTTTGTCTTTCTATTTTCGTGCTATTATTACATACACACAAATTTTATTCATGCATCAATCCGCCCATGTGAAGGAAGTTTCGCGAGAGAGGATCTAATGATGTATAATTATGTTCCTTTAGGTATAGTAATGATTTATAATCTTGTTCAGCTTGCGCCATTAATATCTTGAAATCAGTTGTAAATAATTTTACGATGTCTAAAATTTTGTAAATAATACCTATAAAAAAAATTGTAAATAATACCTACCGAAAATCTTTTTTTTTTTGGTACAGACCGAAAATCATATTTATCAAAAATAAAAAAAATTGTCAAATATCTTATAATTAGAAATTCACCTCTTGAATTGAATAAGTGAGAGATTTTAAATCCGAATTTTTACCCATGTTGCAATATCTATATCAACTAAATTATGTTAACTTGAAGAAAAATAAATTGGTAACTATGGGAGTCATAAGGTGATTTGGTAATTTGAGATAAAAAATACAAGAATAACAACTATGACTCAACTATATGCCGTACTATGTGTTCGACTTTTTTTTTTCTAACAAAAATAACAATTAACTACCGACATTAGTCATTTAAAAAAAATGATATTTTGTACAGAAAATAATGATACTTTATTTTGAGTTTGACACAAGTGCATCCTTGATTTTGGATAGGTTTTTTTTTTTTGGTATTATATATGATGAATAGTTTTTTGACAGAATTATTATCAGGAGTATAAAATCCATTATTTATGGTATCATTGTGTGCATGCACCAAAGAATTCATACCCTTGTAATTGTGAAGAGAATTTTATGTATACTTAAGTGAAACTAAAAAATAAATTAAGAGACAAAATGTGTCATTTAGCTCATAGTCTTTATATTTAATTTGTGTAAGTGAAAGAAACTTTCCATGATATCTTAGGCTCCAATACTACTACATCTCTTCCATTTTGATGATTGATACCCGTGCAAGTTATATGGCCAATTTTAACATTTTGAATTATTGGGTATATATGTAACGTACATGTTTTTTATTTATAATGCCATGGTCAATTTGAATTTAGACATATGACAAATAATCATGAGATTTTCATACTATCAAAGAAAATGAAGACAATGCCGGCATTTTCCAAACATTAATACCATATAATAAAAAATGAAATATTTAGTTTGAGATTGTTTCAAGTCATCTTCTCACAAAAGCTATATATTGATCATGTTGCCCTGCATTGCATGGAATTCAAATTCCTAGAGGAGGGCTTATTCTATCTCACTTTTGAGGTTTTAGAGCAATATATTGTTAGAGATGCATATGATTTGGTCTAGGCTGCGTCCAATTAGAATTTTGAGCCATATTACCTGTTGACCAAAAAAAATGGTCACCTAATTATGATATTGTTAAAGCTATGGATTTTAGGTTAGCCCCCCAGTTTGGTCTATCATGGAATTTTTCGTCAAGTTGATTTTGGGGGAGATTCTCTCAATGTGATTTGAGGATATGCTAAATCAAATCAATACTATTTAGCTTGTTGACCGCTGTGATTGTTTCAAGAAATTAGCCTCAAGAAAAAATGATAAACAATGAATCTTATTCTTAAGATGTTTGTAATATATTTCTCAATCCTAGATTTACCTCTAAAAAACTCTCAATCTTGCTTTTTAATGATCCAATGATTCCATCTTCTTGCTTCTTTAAGATTTCCGAAACACTAGCACACATTCGCAAGTTTATATAATAGATAGATTTGGCTCAAGCGCTCTGCACAAGAACCTATGCGCCTCACGCATAGTACATAAACAATGGAAATGGATTGCAAGCAGTCGATTGTCATGCAGTCAGGGTGCAGTCAATGCATCAGAGCCGTCTGATTAAAATTAGACGGCTCAGATTTAAATGCAGTATTGATATTTTAAAATGTTTAAAATTTTGATGTTAAATTTAAGCTGTTCGATCTTAATCAAATGGTTTAGATTCAACTGAATGCATGCAGTCAGGGGTGCTGACTGCACCCAATCCAGATCCATAAACAATACATCTTCCCTATGTTTGCTTCCATCCGCCCCGCGCATCCACGAGTAGCCAAAATCATGAAAACCGCCACAACACAACATCCCATACGATACCGTACATGGTGCTTGGTGCGCATTCAACATGATATGAAAATCCTCCTGATAGAAAAACTTGAGATTTTAAAGCTCACACAACATTTTACTTAGCTTAATCTATTTTACCGTACCGTTCAAATTGATGATTGATGATTGTCAAAAAAAGGGGTCGGTGTCCTCTACGATAGAGAAGACTTTAAATTGACTAAATTGGACCTAATCATATAAAAAAATAATTAATTAATTAGTCATCCATAAAATTAAACCAAACAATAAATAATTTTATCTTTAAATCAAATAATTTTTATATCAAAACTGATTCAAACCAAACAACGTACATTTGTGACTTAATTTGTTTAAGTTGATTGAGCGTCTATGTTTGATTTTGTGGCGAAAAAAATTGATTTTGATATAATTGATTTTGTAAAATTGATTCCGACCAAAATTGATTTTAAGTTAAAGTGTTTTATGATTGGATATATTCATGTAAAAATGAATTTAACAAAAAAATTGATTGTAAAAATCAATTCTAGAATCAGAAGCTATCATTTCTAAATTCAAGTAGAATCAATTATAGTGGCAACATCAATTCTACTTTTGAGAAAACCAAATAAACCAGAATCAATTCTACATGTACAGAATCAATTCTGACTGCTCCATAATTGAAATCAAAGATACGCTTAATGATATTCTTTTCTCCGGATTAAGTTGATTTTTTTTAATGACTCTTGTCTCGAAAATTAGTTGGAATTGAGCGGGACCCAATCCTCAAACATACACATTCGTGAAAGCAAACCAAGCTCCCTATGGGACCCAAATGGTAGACCCCTCCCTCCAAAACCAGACACACGCACTCTCACAGACACACTCTGTAACGTAACAAATACAGAATCGATGATTCTTTTTCACTCCCTTTTTGTTTATTCCACAATTAACAAACAAACATACATGTATTATTTTATATTAACATTACAAATAAACAAAGTAGAAGATGATCATCATGATCATGATCATGATCATCATAATGAACAATAACGTGTGAAGAATGATTCATTACCTTAAACAGTGTCACCACCATTTATTTCCTTCCACTACCACCTCTTTACTTTGCTTCCAACCTTAACTTACTACTTCATTAATTTTTTCACAAGTTGTGTCGGATCTTCCTCGGGATCTTCGAAACTAGTTCCTGTCTTGTCTCTCCCATTTTCCACCCATAACATAGCATACTTCACTTTTTTGCTTTCTGGGTTCATTTGGTAAGTTCTCTTCTTGCTTAATTCTTTAAAATACTTTGAATTCTGCATTTTCTCAGTGTTTTCTTTTCTGGGTATTTTGTATTTTTAAAGAAAAAATGAATCTTGGCTTCAAAGCAAAGTTTTTTTTTTTTTTTATCATTTTTTCTGGGTAGGTAGGTATGTTGCTCTTCAATTTTGTATTTTTATTTAATTTTGTTATTGCATTTTTTTTTTAATTATTACTATTTTGCTTGTGTTTGATTTTAGTAATCCCATTGTTTTACACATTAATCATGTCATGGATGTAACCTCTTTGGCCCTTTTCTTGAATTTGTGTTCTAAGTAGAGATTTTTTGCCATGAAAATATATTAATTGATATTTAATTATTAGTATCAAATTGGTAAGCCAAATTTTCTTATATAAAAATTAGCTAATGCAATATGGTAGGCATATTATTATTTTTGTTCAGTCTTAACTCTCTGGTTTATAGGGAAACAGTTTTGGTAATTTGAAGTTCGGCTGGAAGATAAATAAAGTCTGACCAATAATTGTTCAGCCGAACTTCGAATTCGAGTTCTCATGAACAATTCGTCCTTAACTTGAGCTAAACCATTTAGTTACAGGCTTGTTATTATGCTTATGCCGCGTAAACCTTGTTGAATTGCCATCAAAGTTCCTTTTGCAAAATCATTGAGTTTTGGTAATTTGGAATACTTGCACATATATATTTTTGTATATTTTGTTTTATTACAGCTTGCTTAACTGATTTCAATCTCAACATTTCCAGATAGAAATTTCGCAGATCAAGGAACAAACTCGTTCTCTCGTATGCGATTATGTGAATCAAAATCAGAATATCTTTGAGCTGTTGAAGAAACTCTTTGATAAGATGTGGTCTGATAATTTAGAATTAAGACCTCAAAAAGGTAAAGCAAAACAGAAAATCGGCTCAAAGTCTGCTATGGAATCTGATAGTCGATATAAGTTGAAAACAAAATCTGTTGTTGATTCTTCTCAGAAACCGAAACTTGTTACATTAGGAGAGATTCTGAAGTGTGAGAGCGTAAACGAAAGTTCATCGCAACATGAAGAGCTTGTGAAACACATGTCTAATTTGCCAGGTTATCTCAAACGTTCTGATAGAAGAAAAAACATCCAAGAGAAGGCTTTAAATTTCGGTGTTCTTGATTGGTCGCGACTCGAAAAATGGAAGAACAAGCAATCATTCAATAGCATTGAAGAATCGTCGTCATCATCAAGGGCTGCTGCTACATCATCATCCACTAGTAGAAGGCATAAAAAGATTGATGATAGAAAAGGTTTGAGTTATTCAAGTATCAAAGGATCTTATAAAGAAACATTTCCGGAAAGTTCGAAATCGTCTTCTAAGAATGTTAAACAATATCGAAATTCCGGTAAAATGGTTGTTGGAGGAGAGAACAGAATAAGAACAAGGGAATTTGAGTCCATTGGCAGAATTCAGTTAGATAAATCACTTCAAAAGGAGAAAAGATGTGATTATGATGTTGAGGCTATGAATATGCAGGGTTTGCAACACCATAGCCATAAGAAAAAAGATAGAAGTTTTAGTTCCAGTTTCGATAACCGACTTCCATCATTCGAACGAAAAGATAAAGGTATCACATTTATTTCTGAGAATAAAATGAGTTCGAGAAGCCGTGAAACCAAGATAAAGAAGGATCAATGGAGGGACTCACATATCGATGATGATCAAAAACATTGTCATAGCATACCGAGAGACATTGTTGTGCTTCGTCCGCGAAAATTTCTTCAATCAAATTTCGAAGACTATTTTCCGCTTTCTCAATCAATAGTTTCATCTGATGATAATATTTCAGAATCAAGCCTGACTAGCTCATCATATATTTCCCTTCCTGAGGAGGCTTACACTGAAAATTTTCTCCCTTCTGTGACTGATCTCGCTTCTTCATCGGAAACGACACGAGACAGTTTCGAAACTGATCTAGATGTCGATTTTTCTTCTGTTCGATCAAACAAACCCGGTTGCTCGAATAGGATGTTTAGTTTCGATTCTAAAGACACTTGCATTGAAAAGGATGTGTTAAACACGAAGCTACGAAATCGGTGTTCTTTCAGTAATATGAAAGAATCAACTGAGAGTGACACGAATAGCTTTTCCGGACGTCAGATTAGCTTCGACTTGAATCGGATAGGAAGAAGTTTAAGTTTCAAGGAAGGTCCTACCCTTCCAAAACAAAGCTCCACGCAAGTTAGTGCAAAGTCAGGTCCATTGATATTTGAATCTGCTTATTTGAATAACTCTAGCAAAAATCATAAGGTGAATGGTCATAAGAGAAACATTTCAAGCACCTTCATGAGGTTATTGGATCCTATATGGAAGTATAAGACATCAAACACACAAAACCATTCATCCGAAAGCATTCTGACACCGAAAGGAAGCCCGAACTCAACAAGCTTTCGGACAAACAATCTACATGATGACAAGACCAAGGAATCATCGATGAAAGCGCTTTTGCAGCTAACAATAAAAAATGGTCTACCATTGTTTCATTTTGTGATCAACAGTGAAAGAAAAGTTCTTGCAGCTACCATGAATAGTTTAGCTTCGTCGGAGAAGGACGATGGAAACTGCTATTTCACATTCTACCTTCTTAATGAAATTAAGAAAAAAAGTGGTAGATGGACAAGTCAATGGAGCAAAGAAAAGAATTGTGGTGGATATGCTTATAATATTGCTGGTCATATGAAAATTTCTAATTCTAGAATCACTGAATCAAAGGACCAAAGCTTCAAGGGACAGTGTTTGGTGAAAGATTATGTCTTATTCGGCATTGGAATTGACCATCCGGAACAAGGACCGCAAGAGTTCGTCAAGAGAAAGGAGCTTGCTGCTGCTGTTATTGAGATCCCTTGTGAAAATGATATTAATTTGATGAAGAAGGAATGCTTAAAGTGTCTCCTTGCAGATAAAAGATGCTTTTGCATTCCACAAGAAAATGATATTTCTGGTAGTAGTATTACAGTTATACTTCCTGGCGGTTTACACGCTTCGCCTAACAAAGGAGAGCCTTCGCCGTTGATTCATCGATGGAAATTGGGAGGAATATGTGATTGTGGAGGTTGGGATGTTGGTTGCAAACTCCTTGTTCTCTCTAATCCAAAACCGAGTTCAAAACCTCACATCGAGAGATTTCAACTTTTTGTTCAGGTATACTTTTACTTTTCTGCTTAAGGCCATGATAAGTTGTTTGGATAAACTGCGTAACTAAACGTTTATAGCATATTCGCTTATCATATCACTATTTATGTACATAATATTTCTATAACAAACGATAAAATAAAATCAAACTGTTTTCATATAAGTTATAAACTGTTTTTATAAGCTATCATGGAGAGCTCGTGAAAATAAGTTGAAAACAACTTATGAAATAAGCTCTCGCCAATAGTCTCACAAGTGTTTATTTCAGCAGATAAGCTTAAATAACCCGATTCGAACATGTATGTATATACAATGAATGTAGTCAGGGTCGAGTTTCTACGTAAGACCTGTAGGCCGGTGAAGGATTGTAACCACGAGAGTCATAGCACGATTCGTTAGATCCTACTCAAGGGCAAAATTGTAACTTCACATATATACATATATACACACAAACTATATAACATCTTTGTCATAAATTTCAGGAAGGATCAGAGCAAGACACACCTTTATTCATTTTGGAGCCATTGAAGGATGGATTCTACTCAGTTGAATTTAGTTCAACAATCACTCATTTACAAGCTTTCTTTATTTCTGTAGCACTTTTAAGCAGCAAGAAACTACCAAATACCTTGGAAATGAGTAAGGAACTAAATTCAAAGAACAAAGAAACTACAAATTATAATTCAGTTCCACCACTCTCTCCTGTTGATAGAGTTTAAAAAGTGGATGTTTTTCTAAAATAGGTGAGGACAGTAATTGGATGCATTGTGAAATATTTCTCCAATTACTTCCTTTTTGTTTAATTATAGTGATACCATAGTCCTTGTTACATTATATTATTATTGAATTAATTGTACAAAGGAACCACTTCACCAATACTATCATTTTACAGCGTACAAAATGAATGAATAAAGAAGAAAACTGTTTTCTACTGCACAATTTGATCACTATGAAACTGAATAGCTGAAACTATATGATATACTGATCTATGAAGCACTGACGCATACACTGAATACAATACTGACACGTTGATACCAATAGTAATTTCAAAAGAAAATGAAATTATTGAATGTAATACATAAATTGATGTCAATCGTATCAGTGTCAAAGAACGACACATGTCACACATTGTACACACTTTTAATCAGAAATGTCGGTGTCATCAAGTATATTATCAAGTGAAGTATTCCAATGCAGATTTTCAATTAAAAGTGCAGGTTCCAAGATGGTTAAGTCTATTGGTAAGTAGTATAGTATCACGAAAACTAGTATATAATGGCTTGTAACTCAAAAAGTCAGTACGTGTGTTCAAATCTAGCTAAAAACTAAAACCATATCTTTGAAATATGCATGCAAAATTCTTCCAAACATTGAAAGGATAAAGAATTTAATTACATTTTAGTCTCTCAGGAAAAAAATGGAACCCAAGTTAGTTTATGAGAATAAAATACAATTTTTAGTCCCCTACAAAAATAAACTAGAACATATTAATTATAATTTATTTAAAAATATATATTGGAATATAGTTTAATAAAAAATTATTAATTTAATAAATTTTATGAAAAAAGAGCACAATAACTTCACTTATATTTTAACAATATTTTATGAAAAAAATAATTAAATATTCTATTTTAAATTAAGGGTCCGTTTGTTACAGATTATAAAATTCGTGATTTTGATGTTAAATAATTTAGAGATTACTTTTTAGAGATTTTATAGACAAATAGAATTTACTATGTGTTTGTTTATTGTAATAAAAATCACTTTTTTTAATAAAATAATCTTTAGCTTGTTTGGATACAATATACAAAAGTGATTTTTTTAGTTACAAAATAACCACACTTAGTTTCTCTCTCTTCTAAAAAAAATCTATTATTTGAGAAGCTACTTTTAACAGCTTCTCATTTTTAGCTGTTTTCTGATTATTTTTAGATTCTGATTATTTTAAAAAGCTGTAACAAACGGATACAATATTTTTAAAAGTGATTATTTTTATAAAAAAAAGTGATTTTTTCTAAAAATAATCTATAACAAACGGCCTCATAATTTTTTTCTTAATATAATGACGAACATAAATATCGAATAAAGATCAATACACCTTTATGAATGCATGGGTCTCTAAACTAATTTAAAAAAAAAAAAAAAAACTTTCATCATATTTTTGCAACAAAAACAAAATCATTAGTATATATGAATGAATATTGAAATCTCTCTTGATATTTTTTTTTTTGACTAAAACATAACATTCATTCATTCAAACAAATTGATACATCAGATACAAGCACAAATTCAATAGCGCTAAAAACGAAAAGGATGAATCTGCGAACAAACTCACAACATCCAAGTTAATAGCATAAAACGGCATACTCAGGCCTATAAATAATGTGACAAAATAAAAGTTACCGAAATACTCATGTCTTCGGATCTTCATCATTGATAAATTTGTCATTGATTGAATCTGTAGTTGATCAAAGTAGATCTGTCAAACTGAACCAAGCGAACACCGTAAAAAACAAGAAAGCAAAGCCGCACAAAACGACGACCAACACAACGCCGCACAAAACGACGACAAAATAACAAAAAACTCAAAAGAAAAAACTTGATTTATGTGATAATCACTTATTTATCTTAAAAGAACAGTAAAAAAAGGTGTAGAGGGTAGGGGTGATCGCGGTGCGGTTTGGTTCGGTTTTGAGCATAAAAGTCATCCTAACCGCGAGATAAAAATGCGTGCGGTTTGGTTTGGTTTGGTTGGTTTAAAAAGGTCATCCAAACCAAACCAAACCAAACCAATGCGGTTAAGATCGGTTCGGTTGTTGCGGTTTATAGCATAACATTTCAGTACCAAACAATTTTAAACATCCAAAAAAAAACTTGAATTTCCTAAATAACATTAAAGTACCAATAAAAGTTGTTTATCCAAAATAACATCACAGTACCTTACAATTTTAAATATCCAAAAAAAATATTTAAAGTTTCAAAATAACATCATAGTACCGATAAAAGTTGTTGATCTAAAATAATATTACAACACCAAAGTAACATTACAATACAAAACATAAGAATAGCTTAAAGTTCCATTAAATTGGTGGACTGACTTGTTAATTGGGCTATGTATATTGGAATATAATAAAAACTTAATGTGATTTTAGTGGTATTGGAATATAATAGAAGTTTAATGCGGTTTTAGCGGTTAACCGTGGTTTTCGCGGTTTTTGCGGTTCGCGGTTCAATAGAAAAGTCATCCAAATACATCCAAACCAAATGCGGTTTTTGCGGTTTTCGGTTTGGATTGGTTCGGTTTGCTGTTTTACTTTTGGATTGGTTCGGATATGATCACCCCTAGTAGAGGGGGTGATTTTAGGTCAAAAATGACTTAAAATCATCCCGCTATGATGAATCAAGAAAAAAGAGAATTAGGAGAGAAGAAATTTTTTTCTAGGGCCGGCCTCTCTCTTGATATTTTAACATACATATATTTGTATATTATAGTTCAAAATAATCATAATTTTACGAATGAAATCTAATTCGTGAGTGACGAGGCATGGGTCCCCTAATTCTTGATAGAGGGCTTGGCCTAACCAAAATTATCAAAATATTTCAGTCCACTACTAGAATTCAAATTTTTTCTCGCGCACTCTACGATTTTACCAAAATATCTATGTCCGCTACTTAGGTAGCGAATATACTCAAAAACACCCTACCATTATAACGTCGGCAACTTAAGTAGCGGATGTCATTTTAAAAAAAAAAATCATTTTTCTAATATTCGCTATTTAAGTAGCGGAAGAGTAAAATGAGAAACGTATAGGGTGCGTGTGTAACCGGTAGGGTAGCAAAAGTAAAGTTCCTACTTAAGTAGCGGACGTTATAAAAATGAGAAATTTGAGAAAAAAAATTCTCATAACATGAAAAAAATTTAGAATTTACAAGTCCGCTACTTATATAGCTGAAGATTAAAATGGGAAACTAGAAAAGTGCGCGAGAAGGTGGTATAGAATGGGAAAACAAATTGAGAATTTCTCTTCCCACCTCCGTGTTTCTTTTTTCTCCTAATATGAATTTTTTTTGGAAAAAACGTCCCGAAGTTTCTTTTTAGTGCAAATTTCAATAAAATTTACATTAAAAAATTCGAAAAAAGTTTCCCAAATTTTTCACAACACACTGGGCGTGGGAATAGAAACTGTCAAAGAAATTATCTTTAAACTCTATATATTTTGGGCCGCCGTTTTATGAGAACTGGACCAAAATATTGTTGGCCCAACAAATTGACAACTCTATATGTGGTTGGTTTGAAAATTGCTTTTTTCACCCCTTTATGTTACTCTAAGGCCCCCTTTCTTGACCAAAATGTCCTTAATAAGGCATTCGTATCGTAGAAAACAAAGAAAACAAATTTCCTGACCTAGGATACACAATTATGTTAAAACATAGTAGATCTGCCTTGTCGCGCACATCTAGGCACAAAACACACAATTTCGTCTCGTAGTTACCGAAATGCCATTTTTTGAAATTTCGTCACCTAGGATACGTAATTATGTTAAAACATAGTATGTATGTCTTGTCGCGCACATCTGGGCACAAAACACACAATTTTGTTACCTATGATACGAAATTGTGGATTTTGTCACCTAGAATACAAAATTTTGGTTTTCTGCAACAATTGATTTTGTCACCTACGCTTGTTCTTTACTCTTGTGCGTAGTTCTCAATTTTGTATCCTGCGAAATGAAAATATTTAGATTTTGTATCCTAAAAACCAAACTATCCTAGGTCCAAAATTGAGAGTGTTTTGGGATTTTTGTAGGGTCTGCAAGCATCAAGGGGGCCTAAATAGCAATTTTCCGTTGGTTTTTTAGCAATTTTGGTCCTTTTAACATTGCTAAATTTTGTTTTTATATAGTTCTTATATATAAAAGAAAGTGTTTGTTTTAATCGCTGCTATTTTTTTTAATTTTAAAAATTGTTTAATTATCCATAAACTTTTAAATTTTTGAATATTTTTTTATTAATAATGTTTAGAATACTATAAAAAAAAAATTCGAAACTTTAGAATTTTTTTAAAATGAAAAGAATTAAATATGAATATTTTAAATTTCAAAAGACAAAGATAAAAGTAATGAAAATTTTGATGTATAAATTATTGAGTTTTTTTTTCAAAGAACTTTTTATAATGTTCTGAACATGTCTATAAAATAATCATTCAAAAATAAAAATCAATTTAACAGCAGAGACTAGATTAAGTGCATAATAATTTTATAGGACTAAAACTTGACACTTTTTTACAGAGATCAAAAATATATTTAACCCTTTTTTCAAGTAAAGGTAAACTTAATTAAAAACAAAAATAGAGATTGAAGTGACAAATAATAATTAATTTGTGAAATTCCAATTCTATTGACTTTTTTATGCTATTTTCTAGTGATGTTTGTCCTAATGAAACACTTAAAATATATTATAAAAAAAAAAACTTAAAATATTACTCTCTATAGTTTTTTTTTATAAAATACATGAGTCAATAAAAATTGATAAGTCAAATACATAGATTTTGGTGAATCATATTATTTCTTATAAGAAGCATAAGTGGAATATTTTTCTCAAATCATGCTTTAAAAGGTAAGGTAAATAGCTCAACTAGTTTATGGTGAAAATAAATAAGGAATAAAAATTTAAAGAGCAAGTTTTAATGAGACAAAAAAAAAATCTACTAACATTAAAAACTAATTACAATTTTGACCATTAAAAAAAATAGTCATGCTTCAAATTTTCAATCATGCTGTATTAGCTTTTTGCAAATCATGAGTCCATTCTCATTCACTTGTTTTGCTATGGATAGCTTGACCTGGATTAAGCTTTGAAAGATCTCAACTACCAATCAAAAAGGTTCATTGCATGTCCCACAAAAGCACAAATGAATAAAAAGCCAAGTGTGGGGGCTTGACCATCGACCATTTGACGTCGTCTCTCCCGTGAGGGAGGCTTTGACCGAACTGATAACATGTGCTGCTCCAATTTTTTAAAATTAAATTTCCTCTTATGATTCTATATATTTCAGAATTATTATTTTTTGTGACTTTAATTGAAAAATAGGGTTGCTTTGAAAACGTCGACAGGTTAAAGAGAATGATTGTATTCTTTATTTCTTTTATTATGTCGTTTTTATATTAAAAAAGGATTGTAAGTCATTTATGTTTTACTCTAAATAAATAGTATAATCTCTAATTTATATCATGAGGTGCTTTTTTTTTTATACAATCATGACGTGCATTTATTACTTTTAAATTATATTATTAAGTGTATTCAGAGCATTTTTAATGGTGATATTACTTTGAAGATCATATATTACTAAAAATTTGTTCCTACAATGGTATGCAATATTTATGCAATTTATATATATTTTGCTCTAATGATGATACCACTTTGAGTATCATACATTATTAACAAAACATACTAATAATGCTTATCTATCTCCTCTTCTTGGTGAAATTATTGATCTCCTTCAGCATCCTAATTGGAAGACTTCAATTACTCACGTGTATCGAGAAGCAAATCGGTGTGCTGATTTCTTGACAAATAGGGGTCATTCTTCAAGCTTTGACGGAGATATAGTTAATTTGGCTTGTCATTCGCTCCAACTCATTTTGTATGATGACTTTAGGGGGCTTCTTTGTCTCGTTTGATTCGTTAATTTTATTCCTCTTTATCAAAAAAAAGTTGTATTTAATTTGATATATAAAAGAAGACAATATTAAATTGATGATACGGTACCTTATTTAAGTTACTGTATCATCAATTTTGATACTCTCTATGTCACGTTAAGGAACTCCAATGATAAAAAAATAAGGTACGGATCATTGGTCACTCTCTTTGATACCCTTATTAGATATGCTATAAGAGATTAGAAACTAGGTAATAATATATTCTATTTGTCTTGATATTTTTTTTTGTAATGGAGTTGATGATCGAAGTCAGTATCTGTAATAAATTACCTAAATCTTTCACGATTACACCTATAGTTGTTTGTCTTGGTTTTTTATAAGTAAAATTTTTATTTCAAATTTACTATTGTTTGTCTTCATTTTTGGAGTTTTCCTTGTCTTTTTTTTGAAATAAATTTGTTATTTTTTATTTATAAAAATTGATTTTCGTAGAGAAAACAGAGATACCGAATTTGAAAGAAATTGTTGGCTGAGTCGCGTACTAGGTCGCTTTCTTTAAGACGTTTCGCGGTACTGCTCAAATTGTGCAAAGCAGACAATCAACCGCGTCGCCTCCAGGATAAAACAGCCTCGTCAAATTTAATCGATTAAATACTGCACTGTATTAATCGATTAAATACTGCACTGTATTAATCGAAATGAACACCTTTAGTTAATGGTTCTACAAAACCAGAAATTGATACTTCAATATCAATTGAATCGATACAACAATACCGATTTGAAACCAATGAAACAGAACGAGTCGATACAACAATATCGATATCGAAAAACAATAGAATAGAATCGAAGAAGGATGGAAGAATTTGTGATGAATATTTTTTCTGAATTATTTTCTGATGTGTTGTTCTATCTTTTTATAAATATATGCTATGAGCAAAGAAAACAATGCAATAATAGGCATTCAAGTGAGGGACATAGAATTAATCACAATCAAGTGACATTATTACTTGTCCGTTACTAAATCAGTAGAATGGTTATAGCTGATGTTGAGTCAGCAAGAATCCAATGCAGACCCTTTGAAATTCGAAAAATGACACAAAAACAACATAACATCCACTGGTGCAAGTTGCTTGTAAATTCGCAGTAGTCACAATTTACACTAAACTTCCACTGGTGTGAGTTGCCTTTAAAACTGTTTATTTTTCTTTCCAATGTGGGACTCATTCCCACTTTTTTCAATTCACACTTTAATGTGATTTTTTCATTTATAACCATTATAGATTAACTTCCATTCTCTAAATGAACATCAATTTGTTCATTTTCTCAACAATCCCCCACTTGAATTTAAAAAAGTGTTTCAGAGGTTTCCAAAAGATTGTGCATAAGCAAAGGTGTCTATGACTTGAACCTTTGCGTAGCAAGTAAGAGCCTGATTTAGCAAGAGTGACACTTGTCTTGAACTCTATCTCAGATTTTTCTCAAACCCGCACACGACCTTTTCACAAGGTGTTTCTTTATAGCCCGTGCTTTAATGGCCCTGCACGTTAATCCCGGTTTCATGAACGCTCTAGGAATTCTGCCTCGAAATTCCATAGGAACCGGCCTCAGTTCCACATTCATATAGGTGAGTCTATCAAGAGTACTCCTGTAGCTCAGTACTCCACTCATGCAGAGTATAGATATCATTAAGAGCTGCAACTCATCCTCTCGCTGTCAGGATTCATGCTTTTCTCATTTTACTTGCATGATCATCATTAACTCATCATGACTTGTTATTACCCATTGAACCTAATTCTTGGGATCTCCAGTCTTTTAGGTTGGGTTCCCATCATGATAAGTTCATATCGGCATTAGTCCCATCTTTACAGATGTATTATAGACTTTCTCTCTAGCTAGTCCTTTCGTCAAAGGATCCGCTAAATTTTCATTAGTGCGTACATGATCCACTCTCACAGCTCCTTTAGTGATCATCTCTCTCACTGTGTTGTGCTTGCGTCTTATTTGACGCTTCTTTCCATTATAGAATCGATTCTCAATTTTAGCAATAGCCGCGGTACTATCACAGTGGATCAACACAGCTGGCATAGGTTTTTCCCACAAGGGAATCTCAGATAGCAAGCATCTCAACCAACTTGCTTCTTCACTGGCAGTGGCAAGCGCTATCATTTCAGACTCCATAGTGGACTGAGCCAATATGGTCTGTTTCTTTGATTTCCATGACACTGCTCCTCCAGCTATATTGAATATATAGCCACTAGTTGCTTTGGAATCATCCGACAAGGTGTTCCAATCAGCATCACTGTACCCTTCAAGTACAGCTGTAAATCTCTTATAATGTAATCCGAGATTCATGGTCCTTTTAAGATACCTCATGACTCTCTCAATAGCTTCCCGATGCTCATTACTGGGCCTGCTAGTAAACCTGCACAACAGTCCCACGACATATGCGATGTCATATGTCGGGTCTGGTGCAATCAGTGGCATACCTAAGACTACCAATGATGCTTGCATATTCAGTTTGTCTTACGCTTTCGCCAGTGTTCTTAAACAATTTTACACTGGAATCATACGGCGTACAAGCAGGTTTACAGTCAAAGTAATTATATTTCTTTAGAATCTTTTCCACGATGTGGGATTGATCTAAAGTTATTCCGTCCTTTGACCTAGTGATCTTGATTCCAAGAATCACGCTTGCCTCTCCAAGGTCTTTCATATCAAAGTTGTTACTCAACAATGATTTCACTGCGTTTATAGCAGAAATGTTTGACCCAAAGATGAGTAAATCATCCACATATAGACATACAATAGTGCAAATGCCATTTTCATATTTATAATAAATGCATTTGTCACTTTCATTCACTTTGAATTCATTTGATGTCATCAAACTATCAAATTTAATATGCCATTGTTTTGGCGCTTGCTTAAGTCCATACAAGGGCTTATCTAACTTACAGACCTTTTGTTCTTGTCCAAGTATCACAAACCCTTCAGGTTGTTCCATATAGATTTCTTCTTCTAAGTCACCATTTAAAAAAGCAGTTTTAACATCCATTTGGTGAATAAAAAGATTATAAACTGCGGCAACTGAAATCAGTACCCTAATGGATGTTATACGAGTGACCGGAGAAAAAGTGTCGAAGAAATCTATATTTTCTCTTTGTCTAAAACCTTTGGCTACAAGGCGAGCCTTGTATTTATCAATAGTACCATCGGGTTTTAGTTTCTTTTTCAAAATCCATTTACAACCAATCGGTTTGCAACCAGGAGGCAACTCTACTAAGTGCCAGGTCCTGTTAGATTCTAGAGATTCCATCTCATCATTAATAGCTTCTTGCCATAAATCTGCATCCATAGATGACAATGCTTCTTGAAGACTCGTAGGGTCTTCCTCTAAAGAATATACCGAAAAATCCGGTCCATAATCTTTAGCTACTCTTACTCTTTTACTTCTTCGAAGTTCTGTTTCTATTTCTTTGTTTCTCTCGGAATTTCTTATCACCGGAAGGTGACTTGACTCGGTGCCCCCACTATTTGTGGTTTCGTTGCCCCCACTATTTCTCGATTTAAAGGGAAATTTATCTTAATAGAAATCAGCATCAACTGATTCTATTATCACTTTAGCATTTAGGTCATAAAACTGATATGCCTTACTGTTTGCTGCATAGCCAATGAATACACATTCATAGGCACGACTTGCGAGTCTAACCCGCTTTGGATCCGGTATCCTGACATAAGCAAGACATCCCCAGGTTCTCAAGTAAGACAAGTTCGGTTGCCTTTTCTTTAATATCTCATAAGGTGAGACCACATTATTAGCCTTGGGAACTCTATTCAGGACGTAGCAAACAGTCAATAAAATGAATTAAGAACAATCAGAACAATCGTCAATAAAAGTGATAAAATAACGTTTACCATTTCTAGTTAACGTTCCATCAAGTTCACATATATCAGAATGAATTAAGTCTAGAGGTTCAGTTTCTCTAATTACTGATTTATGTGAAGTTTTAGTTATTTTCGCTTGACTACAAAATTCACATTTTTCTATGTTATTAGCAATTAACTTTGGAATTAATCCTAGGTTACTCAAATTAAACATAGAACGTTTACTAACATGACAAAGTCTAGCATGCCAAATATTAAAATCACACACAAAGTAAACGGAAGGAGAAATTTTATTCAAATCAACATTCAACTTAAACATGCCATCAGTGGCGTACCCTTTTCCAATAAAAGTACCATCCTTAGTGATGGTGTACAAATTAGCCCCAATAGTTTGATTAAACCCAGCCTTATTAAGAAGAAAACCATAAACTAAATTCTTTCTAATGTCAGGCACATGCATGACATCCTTCAAGATCAGAGTCTTCCCGGAGGTGAACTTCAATTCAACATCTCCAATAAAAATGTCAATAGTTTGATTAAACCCAGCCTTATTAAGAAGAAAACCAGAAACTAAATTCTTTCTAATGTCAGGCACATGCATGACATCCTTCAAGATCAGAGTCTTCCCGGAGGTGAACTTTGATTTATAAAAATTGATTTTCGTAGAGAAAACAGAGATACCGAATTTGAAAGAAATTGTTGGCTGAGTCGCGTACTAGGTCGCTTTCTTTAAGACGTTTCGCGGTACTGCTCAAATTGTGCAAAGCAGACAATCAACCGCGTCGCCTCCAGGATAAAACAGCCTCGTCAAATTTAATCGATTAAATACTGCACTGTATTAATCGAAAGGAACACCTTTAGTTAATGGTTCTACAAAACCAGAAATTGATACTTCAATATCAATTGAATCGATACAACAATACCGATTTGAAACCAATGAAACAGAACGAGTCGATACAACAATATCGATATCGAAAAACAATAGAATAGAATCGAAGAAGGATGGAAGAATTTGTGATGAATATTTTTTCTGAATTATTTTCTGATGTGTTGTTCTATCTTTTTATAAATATATGCTATGAGCAAAGAAAACAATGCAATAATAGGCATTCAAGTGAGGGACATATAATTAATCACAATCAAGTGACATTATTACTTGTCCGTTACTAAATCAGTAGAATGGTTATAGCTGATGTTGAGTCAGCAAGAATCCAATGCAGACCCTTTGAAATTCGAAAAATGACACAAAAACAACATAACATCCACTGGTGCAAGTTGCTTGTAAATTCGCAGTAGTCACAATTTACACTAAACTTCCACTGGTGTGAGTTGCCTTTAAAACTGTTCATTTTTCTTTTCAATGTGGGACTCAATCCCACTTTTTTCAATTCACACTTCAATGTGATATTTTCATTTATAACCATTATGGATTAACTTCCATTCTCTAAATGAACATCAATTTGTTCATTTTCTCAACAAAATTTTATTTCACATTTATTAAAAAATGTCAAATTACTGTAGAAAATCCTTTCTTCTTATTAAGTATTCAAATATGAAGAACTTTATTGTGGATGCTCACTAAATTTTATCACAAAGTAATTCTCTATAATCTTACATGGAGTTTGTTTCCGAATTTTTTAACAGTTAAATATCTTATTAATATGATTTCAAAATTTATTTATATTTTAAAAAAAGTGAATGTTATATAAATCATTTTTTGAAAAAAAAAACTCAACGCATTTTAACATAAATTTTCAATACATGCAAGTAACAAATTAAAGAGATGATGACTAGACTAAAAAATAACCGTCCTAACTAATGTATGAGCAACTATGTTTGCTTGTTGCTTGATAAACTTCATTTAAAGTTTGAATGTAATAACAACAATGACTCTATATATTAGAAACTATAGAGCCAAATTCAGATGACCCGACTAGAGAGAATTGCATCCATAACATTCTTTGAATCGACTTAAAATATGACATTTATAGATATCAAACTATGCTCTGATTTGGATGGAGGAAAGAGATGGTGTATTCACTTCCAAATAAGCTTATCGGTCTATCAAGGAAGTGGAGCAAAAGCAATTTGAATTTGCTTCATTTACTTATCTTTATTTATTGCCTATTTAGAAAAGAGATAAACATAAATGATAAATTTTTCTTTGTTGCATTGGTTTACCTTTATCAAATGAATATATATAGAGTCTTCACTCGTACTCTTGTTTTTGCTTCTTAATCGTGTTGGTTTCCGGGAGTTATGTTACTTTTTCTTAATTTCTTTTTTTATTTTTTTGTTATCTTAAAATAAAAACACAAATTTCATTCAATTAAAGTATGTATCTTAAATTGATTAAAAAAAAGTATGTATCTTAAAAAAATACATTAAACTAAGTCATTGAGCTCAAATGATTAATGAGCTTCACCAAATATCGAATTGTTCGGATCATTGGGAGTACCCAAATTCAATTATTGTATTAAACAATTTCTTAACCAGATTTTATTTACTTCGTGGTCGAACTCCGAATTATTAAAGTATTTCTCCCCTAAGAACCCCCGAGGGTTAACACCCAAAAAAGCAAAAAAAAAAAACATTAAAGAATGTATTGTTATTAGGTTTTTTTTATTTTTTTTATTCCAGCTTCTTGATATTGTAATATTTGAAAATATATTTATCCAACAACCGATAAAAACAAACTATATACATATAAATTAAAAATTTATCAAAAGTTAGTTATTAATATCATATACAATTCTATTTATATACTTCTCCATCTCCTATTGATTATTTGGATAAATACTTCAAATTATTAAATGGTACTGTAGTAGTGTATATCTACCTAATCTTATTATTAATTTTTTTTCTTTTCATCTTTTTCATAAAATAAATATTTGTACTATTCTCACCCCTTCGTCACACCTTCCACTCTTTTTCCTTTTCCCATTCAAAATCAACATCCACGATTGCGAAATTTCAAAAAAACAAACTAACTATTTGTTTTTTTTTTAAAAGCTTTTTTTGCTTAAATAAAAAAGTGATTATATAAAAAGCAAGTTGGTATATTGTATATATAGTGTTTATATTCTCCTCCTCTTCTCAACTGTCTCCTCCGTGTTCAACTCGCGTGCATTGCAGTCAGACCAAACCAAAGAGAATTCAGAGAGAGAAAGAGAATCCACCCAGAAACACACAAACATTCATTCATCATTCATTCTTCATAGCCCCTTTTCATCATTTCAATTTTCATCCCATCTTTTAATTTGCATTCTCTCGATCTTAATCTTTCTGGGTTTCACTTTTTCTCCTCAGATCCTCTTCCTATTCTTCACAATTTTTTTTTTTTCTTTTGAATCTCGATTCTGCTTTTGTGGGTGTGTGTTTTTCTGTCAAAAGATTCAGTTTTTCGTAGTTGGAAAGTGAAAAAAGAATTGATTCTTATCTGGGTTGGTTTTGATGCGATTGTTTGGTTTGTTTATAAGAGCAATGATGTTGACATCAACTATGTTTTTTTAAAGTATTATGGAAGGTGGTCGTTACTCGGTTACAACATCATCAACAACATCATCAACAACAGCAACAACAACAACAACAACAACAACAACAACATCTTCATCATTATCATCAACAACAACAATCTTCAACAATTACAAGAAAAACATGTCACTTTACATTGGTCGTGAGGCTTCCAAGGTTGTTGTCTTTTTCCTAATCCAAACATTAGTTTTTGTTTGTTTTTTCTTATGTTTATGTTTTTAATCATTGTTTGAATGTTTTGATTTGTAGCTATGGAAGAGAGTTTGTGCAGAGACAACAACAGAAATCAATCTTCTTGTGGAGAATTGGAAGTACCTTCTCGCTGGTTTAGTTTTTCAGGTTTTTGTTTTTTTTCCTCTTTTAATTTCATTGAATTTTTATGAATTGTGTAATTTAATTAATTGTACTTTGTTTTATTTTTTTGTTACCCTTTTATGTGAAAGAATGGAGAGGTTCTTTTGTTTTCCTTTTATGTGTTTTTTTGATATTAAAGTGTTAAAGTAGTTTTCACATTTTGGTTTTGAGAACGTTACTTAAACGTTACAAAAAGTTTTTCATTTTCTCTCATGTTGAGTTGGCAACTTTTGAGATTTCTTACTTTCTTTATTAGGAACAAAGATTTTTAAATTTTTTAATACTAATCTTTGTTTCGACTCGAGCCGAGGATCGAACCTACAACAACTGGAGAGCGAAACTTGTCACATGACCGGTGTCGACATGTGACGCCTGTTTTTTAATACTAATCTTCAAATGTGATGATGAATTTTTGTTTTGCATTTTATATTATGCAGACTCATAATTGGAAGAGTTATTGTGTTTTGAATTAAATGATCATTGCTGATATCATATAAGTAACGGATTTGGTATATTTATTATAGCTTAATTGCAAATTTATGAACTTCATGTAAAGCTGAATCTAATTGTTTCTCATAATTTCTACTATTGAAAACCTTCAATTATTATTTGATTGTTTCAGAAAAGGAAAAGAAATAAGAATGGAAATTTTTCTATACATATTTTTTGCAGCTTATTGATACTACTAATACATATACATTACATTATTACACTGTTTCTATACATAAGTTGACATAGTTTTTGTTTTTCATGTATCAATGATATCTATCTATCTATCTAATCTAAATCATAAATTGAAACTGTTTCTATACAGTATATTCATGGTTTGGCTGCAAGAGGAGTTCATTATTTACATAGGCCCGGCCCTACATTACAGGATCTTGGATTCTTCCTTCTTCCGGTTTGTTATTTTCATCTCTTTCGCTCTTTTAAAAATTGTCTTTCATTTTATGAACCACGGACACTCCTGGTGTCGGACACCGACACGACACCGACAATTATAATTGCATTGCATTGAATTGTGTCTTTTGATTTTTGATTTTGATGTTTGTGGATTTTGCAGGAGCTTGGCCAAGAAAGAGCTTACATTAGTGAATCTTTGTTTACAGTTATCTTTTTATCTTTTTTCCTTGTAAGAATTCTCATCTTGTCTCAATTTTCATTCACTTGATTCTATGAAGTTCTTGTCTAAATTAGTGTCAATAGTTTTTATTGAAGTTTTAATGATTAAAATTTGTGAATTTTGCAGTGGACTTTTCATCCTTTCATATTCAAGACCAAAAAGATCTACACAGTTCTAATATGGTGCAGGGTTCTATCTTTCTTAGTTGTAAGTGTTCATCAAACTACTTAAACTCATTGTGAGTGCTTAAGGTTGAAAATTGAATCGTAGTTTGTTGTCAACAAGAGTTAATGTTGATTATTAAACTAATGTCATTAAGTATAGTAATGTTGCAAGATTAATCGCTAATAATTGAGAATTTTAAAGTGAACATTCTGGGTTGATTTTAGAACTTATTGGATATGTATGCAATATATGATCAATTCTTAAATTCGGACTCCTCTGTTGTTGTTACCTGCAGGCCTCTCAAGCTCTTCGCATAGCAACATTTTATTCCACGCAGCTTCCTGGTCCAAACTACCATTGCCGTGAGGTATAATTAACTTCTTGTTTGTCACTCGCAGAGTTAACTGTTGATTTTCTCCGAGTCCTAAATTAGATGTTTGCACAGATTCTTCTCTTTAAAATGATTTTTTAACATAAAATTTAACACTACTATCATGCAGGGATCACCGCTTGCAACACTGCCTCATCCGAAAAGTGTCTCTGAAGTCCTCTTGATTAATTGTTAGTATACTTTTGTTTTAGAGTCGTCTACCTTCAGTGCCATTGTCGTTGTATTGGTTCTCATTTGGTTTTTCAACTTGCAGTTCCTCACGGCGTGATATATGGATGTGGTGATTTGATATTTTCATCTCACATGATCTTTACTCTTGTCTTTGTTAACATATACCAAAGATATGGCACACGAAGGTAAATTTTTCATAAGATATATGAATGCAACGAACTTTGTTTTGTTTGATTCATTGTGCCATGTTTAGGTTTCAATTACGACTAACTGATTAATTTTTGAACCACTTCAGGTGCATAAAGCAACTAGGATGGGCTCTTACTGTCATTCAAAGTTTCTTGATAGTTGCATCTCGCAAACATTATACAGTCGATGTAGTCGTTGCCTGGTAAGGAGCCTTTTCTGATTTTTTACAATCATAGATCATAGTAGTCTCTCAAGACAATCTCAAGAACTAAATTGATCGACTCAAAATAGATTAATCTGATGAACGATATTCAATTTGAGTGTCATTTTAGAATTTCATTAAATGTCACGAACCGTATTCCCCGAAGCTTGAAACTTCTTTAACCACTAATCCAGAGTGTAGCTTTTGGAAAATCACAGTGGATCACCGTGATTCTGACATATCCACCGTGATACCAAACATACACTAAATAGTTGATTTACTTGAATAATCTGTGGTCCATGTCCTTTTTTTATTATTAAAAAATTTAACAAAAGATTTTGATTATGGCAGGTATACTGTTAATTTGGTGGTATTTTTTGTTGAGAAGAAATTACCAGGTATACACATAAGGACATAATAATTATACTATGTTTCTGTCATTTACTCTTTGCAATTATGTGCTAACTTAGTTATTCCAAAACAACAGAAATGCCAGACAGGACAGCTGCAACACTGTTGCTACCATTAAGCACCAAAGACAACAAAGATGGCAGAAACAAAGAAGAGAACCACAAGCTGTTAAATGGCAATTCTGTTGATCCTTCAGATTGGGTATAATATTATTCAATCTACTTGTCTTTTTCTTAATTAAACCATCAATTTAAGTCCCTTATAAACATCACTCTCTCCAATTTAGTCTCTTAATATTGAAATATAAAATCCGTCAATTTAGTCCTAACATATTAGTTTCAGCCATTAATATGTTAGGACTAAATTGACGGTTTTGTCTAAAACATCATGATAGCAGAGACTAAATTGTCAGCTTAGATACATCAGTTATTTGATGAATCTTTAGTTATAAACAACGATTCTTTTTTTCAGGATCATTGAATAACTGATGTATCTGATTCATAATATGGATCAAACTAGATACAATATCAGTTATTCGATAAATCTTTAGTTATACTAATATATGAGAATGAAGAGAGTACTTTAGGAGCTCTATTGGAGAGAGAACACACTTTATGGACTAAATTGGTGCTATATTAAATTTTTGTTGCCTTTCTTTCCTCTTTTTTCCTAATGTCATGTCACTGTCATATGATATGGACATAACATTGTTATTGTCACTTTGTTCAGAGACAGAGAACTCAAGCAAATGGCAAGATTCTGGAAGATGGCCATGCACACCATGCTGACTCTGCAAAGAATGGTGCATGAATAAATGAGCTTTTTTTCTTTTTGCATCTGCTCAAATTGGATTGGATCTTCTGCTGCAACATTGTGTCATTGGGAAGCTGCAACCTTTCAATTAGTTGAATTTTTTTAACTTGGAAATATTAGTAGTCTCTCTGATTGATATTTGTAGTATGTAGTATTAAAGCTTATTGCAAATTGCAATTGGGTTGTGCTTTTTAACAATATTGCAGCCTTGGTCCTTTGTCATTGTTTCATTGTTTAGCTTTAGCATGTGCTGTAGAAAATTTTCCAATTCATATTGCATCACAATTTCCAATGTGTATAGTCTTTCTGGTAACTATTTTTTGGTGTTTTTTTTTATCTCTATCTTGTGAAAAGCTTCCAATATTAACATTTGAATGAATAATTTATGTTTGGGACTAGTGGTATCTGTAAAAGTTAAGTTAAATGAATTACTCCCTCCGTTCCTTTTTATAAGGAATAATTTAGAAAAAACACACAAACCAAAGAATCTTATTTTTTTTATTAAAAATTCTAAAATTTTATAATCTATTCCAAAACTAACCATTGTGTAATTAATGCAAAGAGAATATGTTACAGTAATTAATGCATAACATTGGAATAGATAAAGGGTAGAAATGAAATTGTTTAACATTGGAATAGATAAAAGGTAGAAATGAAATTGTTTCATTAATAAAGCATAAATTTAATAATTGTTTCTTATAAAAAGGAACAAATTTTTTTTCTAAATTGTTCCTTATAAAAAGGAACGGAAGGAGTATTATTTTTAAGTAATACTAATTTTATAGTTTGTGGATTAAAAAATGTGGATGGGAGTGAAGATTTCATTAAAGGTGAGTTTAGAATTTTTTATAGAGATTACAATCTTAAACTTAATTTTAATAAGGATTAGTAAATTTCAATCAGAAAAATATCCATTTGGACGAGTCACTAATTGTTTGAGTGGATAAGTTAATAATTGTTTGAGTGAGTTCAAGGGATACTAAGTTTCATTTAATGATGTATCATTTAGGAGAATTTAAGTTTAAAGAGTTGAACAATTTTTACTTACACTTTACTTATCTCCTAATCGAACTCTAATGTTATAGTGTTAAATTTTTAGAAGCGGGCGTCACATGTGTCACATGTTCATACCGGTCACATAGTATTGCTTCTTAGTTGTTGTGGGTTCGATCCTTGGCACACTTAAAAAAATTGTAAGTAATAAATATAAGGGTAATTATGAACCTTTGTACTAATTTATTAAAAAAAACTTTGGTATTTTGTATAAGTCATTTGTCCTATATAAATGTTAGCTAGAACAAATTTAAACTGTTGAGAGAACAACCATTACTCTTCTTACACTGGCTGTTGAGCTGAAAAGGACATTATCATCAATGAGAAACTTCTTAAGTTGTAAAGGACAATTGTGTTAAAAAAAAAAAAGTTGCAAAAGGACAAGCTTATTAATCAAACCATGACTAAATACTCATTGTTGGAGGTACATTGCCTAAAATGAATAGTTTGGTAGTTGTGAAAAGTTAAAGAAGCTAATATAAGTCCTTAAATTGAAATGGTAATCAGTGACGCCAACAAGCACATGTTTACGACACATAATAATACCAATGCATTGAATTGTCATAATCTTTGTGCCTCAAATAATAGGTGCAGTTTAAGGTGGGCAAAAGACTTAATTTTCGCATCATGGGTTAAGTTGTATGATGACCATTGATCAATGTTGTAAAAACCGGACCGGACCGGCCGGTTCGACCGGTTGAACCGGGAACCGGTCACAGCACCGGTCCGGACGGAAGACAAAAACCGGTAGTCCACAAAACCGGGAAAAAATCGTTTTGAACCGGGCTGAACCGGTGAGAACCGGATGAACCGGTGAACCGGTGATGGTTCTAGAAAACCGGCCGGGTCAGTATTTGACTTTAAAAAACATAATTTTCATTTTCTTTTTTCGTTTTTCTTTAATTATTATTTTTCTGAAGGAAACAAAGAAGTAGCAGTAACACGCGTTTTGAGACTTGAAAGTCGCAATTTCACAAACACAAAACACATGTTTTTCTCTATGATTTTAGCAATTTTAGAGTTTGGATTCTTCTGTAACTTCTGTTCTGCAATTTTAGAGTTTAGCCATATAAACAATATGATGTTGATGAAGAAGAATAGAAACAACGTGAAGGATATTAATCAAGAAAAAGAAACATCGATACTATATATAAAATTAAAAGGAATAGATTGACATGGTAGGAAAATAATAGTTTAGAGTTGTATCAGTTATGTTTTATCATGCGATGTGCTCTAAATACATGAGTATACAAAGAATCTGTGTATTAATGCCTAGCCTATATTGGAAACCTATTAAATACAATTAATACAATTTAATACTACAATTGATATATTTTGCTGATATGCATTGACCAGCACATATTTACACGCCTAGCTTGCTTTGCTGTACTAATATAGTAATAATATGCATTAACATGCATTAACCATCACCTCCTAGCCTTGCTGAAACTTTGGCATTCATTAATATCTTGATATTGGCCTTAATTGTATAATATATTCTTAACAAGCAATTTTAAACTTTATATGATTATGTAAAATTTATATGATTCAGTAAAGTTTATATGATTTTATCCAATTTAAAGTTTAGCAATTTATATGAATAATGAATTTTGAATTTATGTATACGTATTTGGTATGAATTATGTATTTTGGATTTATGATTTCTTTATTTTAGTTTCTAAATTTTCTATTTAATTTATTAATGTTACTTTGTTAATTTTATTAGTTATGAAATATGAAAATTATATGAACGGTTCAATAAAACGGTTCAATAACGGTTGAACCGGTCCGACCGGTTGACCCTTGAACCAGTAGCCACGCCGGTTCGACCACCGGTCCGGTTTTTAAAACATTGCCATTGATATAATAAAAGGAATTTCAATGGCACAGATGTAAAGTAATTACAGCCATTGGTTTACTAAAATGGATGCATCTAATTTTTCTTAACCACCCACGGTTCAATTATTTTCTATTGAATATTGAGTTTATATATGTGACATCATTTAGGAGTGATTTGATGTAATTTTAAATTTTGATCTTTATTTAACGGAAAATGCTATTTAACAAGAATTTTTTGATGCAAGAAAGAGAAGAATCTTAGGTGACAACATTTAATTGTTCAAATTATAACCATTATCTCTTCCATGTATGGTTAACCAAGTTTTAATTGGTCAAATTTTCTAATTTTATGGATTCTTCTCTTTCTTGCATCAATATTTCTTGCTAAATAGCATTGCTCTTATTTAACAACCCACATCGAGGCACTTAAAAATATTTCTTGAAAAAGTTTATTGTCCCTTTTTATAGGATAATCTTTCAATTTTCAAACACATTCATTATTTTTTTACTTACATATCCCTGATTATTTTACCTATCTTACTACATCTAACAATAAATACTTTGATATAATATAAATAATTTTTTTCTCTTAAACAATAAATTTATAAAGACAACATTCGACACTATAAATAAATTTATTTCTACCATCAATTTTTTACTTCTCGTAGTTTAATCAACAAAATTTTATATTTAGACACACACGTACAAATATTTAGTAAAAGTGCAAGTGATAACAAAATTAAATTTTTTTGAATTTTTATGAATAATAATGAATATTGAATAATTTTTAGGATAGAATGTAAAAAGTTAATATAATATTTTTAAATAATGATCTTTCTTATAAAATTATTTTTTCAAAAATACAAAATGTCGATAAATAATTTGGGTATCATCGTTGCAAATTCGGAAGCTTGGACATTCCAATGACTTTAATTTTATTATATTATTTCTAGGCATTTTGTCGTTGTATGTTATTAACTTAGATGTTGTAAGTTTGTTCGCAGATTCATCCTTTTTGTTTTTAGCAATGTTGAATATGTATTTGTATCTGATGTACTTCAATTTATCAATGTATGATATAATCTCCCGCCTAAAATAAAAGCATTGTGATAATAAACTGGTAGTGTCAAATAATGGGTTTAATATATTTTTAATTCTTTTAAATATATCAAATTTCATTTTAATCTCTCTAAATGAAATTTGATATATTTAGGACCAAAAACATATTTAATCATAAAATATTTTTATATTGTCGTCTAATAATCATAATTATGTATTCTATCAAAATATCCCACTCAAATTGTATAACATGAAAAAATGTTTAATTTCTAGCAAATATTAGTGTAAAACTAATTTATACTCAAAGTATATCAATTAAACTAAAATAAATAAAAATAAAAGTGAATAGTTTTTTTTTTATGCAAAAAGTGAATAGATTTCAACAATGAACTTGACCAAAATTTATTTTCAACCGAGAAAGAAAAGTGATAAGTGATGGTTTCAACTTTCAAAGAGATTAGGTACGTCGCATTTTGTAAACCATTGGTAGTTCTTTTAACATCTATGCCATTGACAATTTGTCTATTATATCAATGGTAACCATGCAATTTTCCCATGGTGGGAAAATTAAAACTTTTGCCCACCATAACCTGCACCCAAATAATATTCCAATTTTGAAGTTCAAAATCTTTCCAAGGTTTCCGTTTCTAAGATAGACCATTCACATGCATTACACATGGGCCATAGACTTATTGTGCTTAAATTAAACACCTGGTCTAATCATATAGGGTGTAATTTATTTAGGGGTATTATATAGAGTGTATTTATATTAACCATTGATTGGTGTTTGTTTATATATGATTTTGGTAATGCTTGTGACTAATAATTATACGCATTTTTCTGCTAAGCGTGCGGTCAAGCTCTTGACCACTAGCAGCACTACTATTATTGATTCATATATGCACCATAGATAGGAAAAATATATCTCAGCAATTTATGGGGCTCTAATCAATTCAATTTTGAGTCTTATATAAAAAAGAAAAATATATATATAATTTAAATAGACGGTATATAAATATTAGTAGGTTATTTTATATAGTTTGCTCTCTATGAAAATTGAAAAATATATTCTGACATTGGACATAAAATAGATACCGAGATGTTGAAAAGCCTAGGTCATTTTGAATCGATGTTGGAATATTTTTAAAGTGTTTTACTACCGTGTTTCACATCGGTCCAAATGATAGAGTTCATGAAACGATTAATTGGAAGCCACCGGGTGCAAGTTGAGTGAGTTTGAATACCTATGGAGCTTGTAAAGGAGCGGTGGTTGGATGTGGAGGGTTACTCAGGGTGATTATTGTAAATGGTTAGGCAACTTCTCAAAATTTGTGGAAATTATAATGCGTACATGGTTGAACTCTGGCGAGTTTTGGAGGTCTTCAATTAACTCAGAGAATTCTTTTAAATATGTGGAGTTTAGAGTGAACTCATTGGTGGTTGTAATGACTCTCAAAATTGGGAATATGAAATATGGAAATGCAAATGAGATTTTATTCATTCACTCAAAGAAGCATTACAATTTGATAATTATAATCTTTGTTGATAGAAAATAATAGGTAATAGAGAAATATAGTAAGAGGAAGCATAGAAGGGGAGAGACTAGAGAATCACAAAGAGAAGAATCATATCACAAATATTACATGCCCTATTCCCTTGTCTTTCTTTAGTTATATATGCGCGACTCAAGTCTTGATGTTTCATTTCTTGGGGAAAAGTTGGCTCACTCTTATTTGGGTCTGTCCAATTTGATAGATTTATGGTGGTGGTGATTGCCAATATACTAACTCTCAAGAGTTTATTAGTATTAGTTTGAAATTAAATTGAGAAGTGAATCTTTGTCATTTTTATCGTGACTCATGAGGCTAGATTGTGGATAAGATTCTACTTTGACAATTTAAGAGAGACAAAGTTCTTCTTCTTTGTTGTTAGATGATTGTGCGGGTGTTACTACACTACTGTGCTTGATTGCTTTGTAATTCTCATTTGGGCTTTAATCCTCTTGTTGTCCAAAATAAAATAAAAAAGTAATTGTTTTATTTTTAAAAAAAAAACTAAAACTATGATATACTAATATTTCACTTATCTATACAAAAATAAATATTTAAAATACGATTAATATCACTTTTAAAACAACTTTCTCCGAGAAATATTTAATGCGTCGAAAGCAAAAACAATAATGATTGTTTTTGACATTTATTTGAATTATTCGACATATATCATAAGATATGATATAAGTACCAGACACTAATATGTGTTTAATTTGATACTCCCGCTTAATTTGAAAAGTATCCGTAATTCATATGTTTCTCTTTCACACTTATAAGCAACACAATAACAACAATGTGTAATTGAATTGCCTATTTAAAGAAAAATGTCTAATTGAATTGCTCACTAGCATACAAAACAGTGGCAGACAAATAGTTTACTTTATCCATTATTTTACAAAAGACATAGATAATAATAATATCACTAAATATTTCATAAAAATTTCCTTAAACGGTTTGATAGCAATGATATATGTGGTATTCCCTACATACAATTTAAAACATTGGCAGCTGTATGATCATTGAAACATTGGCTGTGCAAGCTGGGCCTGAGTACAAAGCAAATTAGATAAGGTTTTTCAAATTATTCCAATCTTATTTGAAGTCCACCTAAAATCATAATCGGAAATTCACCTAATTGATGTCCATGTCTGAGTTGTTGATTGTATCACTAGTATATGCACAAAATAATAAATGTTATTTTTTTGACAAAAAATAAATAAGTAATTGTTAAATAACAAACTTTGTGTAGATCAATATCTTCATTATAGAAGATATCAATCATATATAATTAGATATACCCTCAAAACAAAAGTTGCATTTATCGTGGCTTTGGAGTAATGTTCAATGTTATTTTTTATTCACTCTAAACTTGAGAGAGATCTAGATAGTAAGATTGTTTTGGGTTATTGGTTGAATCTCATTGAGAGGAGAGTGATAGATGCACATTCTCCTCGACGACTAAGTCAGTAGGCGCCAAATATAAGAAGTATTTAGGGTTAAATGTGCCATATCTAGTCTAGACCTTAAGGTAAGCCTATATAGGTGGAAAATTAAGATTTTAGAGAGTCTAGAAGCTTCTGTTGGACACCTGTCTAGGCTCACATGGTCGGTGTGGCATGATATGAAGGTCCACGTGTCCTCATCAAGTTATAATTGTGTGCGATTTAAGACGTGTTCACTTTATGATCCTTTCAACTAAGTGTGATTTGGATGATCCAATTTAGTTCCCAAATGGACGTTGGCCTAAAAGAAAATATATAGTACTTTATGGTATTACTCGTCCTAGCGACCGGAGCATTGACTCAATCAACGCCGATTCTAAAAAAAATGAGAAACATAAATATTTGTTTTTTAAAACACAAATATCTGCTCACTCTTTGGTGAGGGTGGTCATTTCTTGAGCTAGTCACCAATATGTTTATGTTTTTCTTCCTTATATTGAAACCTTGTTGATTAATGAAATGCACATTGTTTGATTTAAAAAAAAATCATTTTACATTTGTTTTGCTTTTTGTGAAATCAACATCAATTAAGTGTTAGTCTCAATGATAAGAACGTGGTATAAATGAATGAATAAAGTTGTATATTGCATTACTTTTGAGAGTTTACAAGAGGTGTATATATACACAAGTATAGTAACCTAATTGGAGTAAATTGAGGAACGAATATCTCCAACAATTAAGGTGATTGACTCTATAGACTTTATACAAATCTAAAATAATAATGATAATAATTTAATACTAATTATGATTGATATCCTCCCGCAAGTTGGGCGACCTGGAAGCAAGATGCAACTTGGATAGTAGAAACTCGAACCGAGGGCGAAGCAAAGGCTTGGTGAGAATGTCAGCAAGCTGGTCGTTGGTAGAGACGAAGGAAACACGAAAACGGCCACGTTGAACGTTTTCACGGACAAAGTGATAAGCTAAGGCTATGTGCTTCATTCTGGAGTGGAAGACAGGATTAGCACTCAGATGTGTAGCACCAAGATTGTCGCAGTAGATGACAGGATCAGCTGTAGGAGTGTGTCCAAGTTCAGTGAACAAAGAGAGGACCCAAAGGAGTTCACTGGCCGTGTCGGCCAAGGCTTTATACTCAGCTTCAGTGGATGATCGAGCAACCGAGCGTTGCTTGCGGGAGCTCCAGGAGATGGGGGTGTCGCCAAGATAGAGCAGGTAACCAGTGGTAGAGATATAGTCATCTTTGTCACCCGCCCAGTCCGCATCTGAGTACGCATGAAAGTTCAGGGGAGCAGTCGCGGAGATGAAAATGCCTTTGTCGCAAGAGCCAGCCAGATAGCGAAGTAGGCGCTTGAGAGCCAACCAGTGCATGGTGCTCGGGTTCTGCATGAACTGAGCAAGTTTGTTGGTCGCGAAGGCAATGTCTGGTCGAGTAAGACTCAAGTATTGGAGACTGCCAACTAGTGCTCGGTATTCAGTCGGGGAGGGCAAGGGATCACCAGAGTTTTTGAGCAGCGGGGGAGTTGCAGTTAATGGAGTGGACGCTGGTTTAGCTTCTGTCATGCCCGACTTTTGAAGGAGATCAGTAATGTATTTCCGTTGTGAAAGAAACATGCCCGCAGCGGAAGGAATGACTTCAACACCTAGGAAATAATTGAGATAGCCAAGATCTTTCAATGAGAAACGAGCAGCAAGTGTAGCAATGAGACCAGACAATGCTGTCGAGGAGCTCCCCGTAACAATGATGTCGTCGACATAGACGAGCAAGTATAGTGTCGCGCTTGGTGTCCGCTGAATGAACAAAGAAGCATCGGCGGTGGAATTGACGAAGCCAATGGAGAGCAGGAATACACGAAGTTCCATATACCAAGCGCGAGGAGCTTGCTTTAACCCGTAGAGCGCCTTCTTTAGGCGACAAACATGATCAGGGAAGCTTTTGTTAACAAAGCCAGGTGGTTGATCCATGTAGACCTCCTCGTTGAGCGTCCCTTGAAGAAAGGCATTGTTAACATCAAGCTGGCGGACGGACCATCCTTGTCGAACTGCCAAGGCGAGGATGATCCGAATTGTCACTGGTTTGACGACGGGGCTAAATGTTTCTGTATAGTCACAACCAGGGCGTTGATGGAAACCTTTAGCGACCAATCGAGCCTTGTACCTATCAATGGACCCATCTGGATTTCGCTTGATGCGAAAGACCCACTTACAACCAACCAAATTCGGAGCAGAGGAACGACCAACGAGTTCCCAGGTGTTGTTGCGATGTAGGGCATCAAATTCAGCCTGCATGGCGGAACGCCAGTCCGGATCACGAAGGGCTTGGGTAATAGTACCAGGTTCCATCGGGGACGAGGGACGGACATGGAGGTTGAGTTTGTGGATGGGTTTGACGATGTTGTTTTTGGACCGGGTGATGATCCCACCGCCATGGAGTTCAGTGGTCGTTGTTGGGGGAGAGGTCGTTGGTGGTTGTGGGAGCAATGTTGGCTGTATGGAGGAAGGGGGGTCATTACTGGTCGTTTCATTGCTCGGTGTATTTGAGGACGAGGATTGGGATGTGGTCGGGGAGGATATGCCAGACGGGGAGGGAGGCTCAACAAGTGAGGTATCCGGGGATGTGGGGTTGGTGCTCGCAGTAGGTGGAGCGATGGTCGGCAAGACGGGCAGGTGGAGGGGACCAGTCTGTGAGGTCGTGGACGTGGTCGGTTGGGCCACCAGTGCACGGAAAGGGAATTCAGTTTCAACGAACTTGACATGGCGAGAGGTGTAAATCCGTCCAGTTGAAGGATCAAGGCATAGATATGCATGTTGATCAGCTGAGTAACCTACAAAGACACACATAGTAGACTTTGGAGCAAGTTTATGGTTAGCATAAGGTTTAATCCAGGGAAAACACAAACATCCAAAACATTTTAATTTATGATAATCCGGACTAATGCGGAGGAGTTTAGAGTAAGGTGATTGATGCCCGAGGATTGGGGTAGGGGGACGGTTAATGAGGTAGGCTGCAGTGGTCATGGCATGAGGCCAGTAGGTGAGGGGCAGGCCAGCGTGGTGAAGGAGGGAGAGGCCGGTTTCGGCAATGTGCCGATTCCGCCGTTCAGAGATGCCATTGTGTTCGGGTGTATGAGGGGGAGTGGTGTGGTGACTTATGCCATGAGTACTTAGAAAGGGACGAAGACCAATGTATTCGCCACCATTGTCAGTGTATAGGACTTTTATTTTGTGTTGGTAGAAGTTTTCAACTAGTGTTTTAAATTTGGGAAAAATAGTTTGCACATCAGATTTTAGTTTCATGGGATATAGCCATATATAGCGAGTATAATGATCAACAAACAAACAATAGTAACGAAGACCATCAATAGATAAAACAGGGGAAGTCCATACATCAGAAAAAATTATTTCTAATGGATAAGTAGATGTAAGAGTCGATTCATGAAAAGGAAGTTTATGACTTTTATTAATTTGGCATGAATTACAATCTGATTGCGAAAATTTATTTGAACCTAAAGAAAAATGCTGCTGAATAAATTTAAAGATGGAAGTTGAAGGGTGTCCAAGCTTGTGATGCCAGGAAGCAGAGGATTCCACTTGGACGGTGTGGGCGGAAGGTGAGGGCGTGGGCAACAGATAAAGTCCATTCACACATGAGCCTTTATGGGTTGTTTGGCGTGTCTGCAAGTCCATGACATAAAAAGAGTTTGGTAAGAAAACAACGGCAGAGTTAGTTTGTTTGGTGAGTTGAGAGACAGAAATGATTTGTTGTTTCATGGATGGAACACAAAGAGCATTAGACAATGATAAATCATTAATTAAAAGTGTTCCAGAGTGAGAGATGTTTAAACCTGAACCATTCCCCATGAAGAGTGAGTCGGGGCCAGTGTATGGATGGTGAAGTGCCAGATTTGCAAGGTCGTTGGTCACATGATGTGTTGCTCCACTGTCGAGCAGAAAACCAGACGAGGAGGTGCCAGCAGTAGCGGTGTGGGCCTGGGCCTGGCCAGTGGTGCTCGGAGAAGAACGAGGAGGTGCGGGGACACTGGGGTGTTGAGTCCGAAAGAGTTGGCAGTCAGCGAGGACGTGTCCCTTGGTGTTGCACCATTGACATCGACCAAGGAATGGTTTGCGATCACCTGGGCGTTGGTTGGTCGGTGCAGGTGCGTGACTTGGTCGAGGCTTGTTGTTTGTCGACCTTGTCTGAGCGTGCAGCGCAGTAACAGGAGCAGGTGATTGGCATTGAGCAGCAGCAAGAGAGAGTTCCTGGATGAGGAGCTTTTCGAGGAGATCATCAAAGGTGATTGGAGTGTCCCTTGCGTTGACCCCATCAATGACTGCTCGGTAACCGTCATCAAGGCCGCGCAAAACATGGTCGGTCATGTCCTCGACGGAGACAGCAGATCCGAGAGAGGCGAGGAGATCAGCAGTTTGCTTCAGAGAGTGCATGTAGGTCGTGATGGATTGAGTACCTTTCGAGGCCATCCGAAGACGTTCCTTGAGTTGCTTAAGGTGACTGCGGGAGGCTTTGGCATAGGTGTTCTTGAGAAGCTCCCAGAGGTCGTGCGAGGTCCTCGTCTGGGACACCAAGGAGGCCACCTCGTCGGAAAGAGTGGTGAGGATGGCACCATAGATGAGGCGATCCTGGCGACGCCATGTTTGAAAAGCAGGGTTTTCTGATGTTACCGGGGGCGTTGCGGTGGTGGTGATCGTTGCTGTCGGCGCAGGAAACGATCCATCAGGGTATTTGAGTAGATCAAAACCATCAAGGAAGGCTTCTACCTGGAGTTTCCAATTGAGGTAATTGGTAGGGAGAAGCTTGGTGACACCGCTGAGGGTGATACACGCAAAGGGTTTGGAGGGTTCATAGGGGTTAGCTATGTAGTGAGAGCCAAGATCGGAAGCCATGGGAGGCAAAGGGTTGCGGCAAAGGAAGAAAAATGGCGTTTTCTGGTTTAACAGGGTAGGGCTGGAACGTTACCAACTGATACCATATAAATGAATGAATAAAGTTGTATATTGCATTACTTTTGAGAGTTTACAAGAGGTGTATATATACACAAGTATAGTAACCTAATTGGAGTAAATTGAGGAACGAATATCTCCAACAATTAAGGTGATTGACTCTATAGACTTTATACAAATCTAAAATAATAATGATAATAATTTAATACTAATTATGATTGATACGTGGACACTTTCAACTTTTACTTAAAGTTGACAATGTTAAAGTTTTGAGCAATTTTCAAGTCCACACTAGAAATTCTCTTTTTTTTAATACTAATTATGCAGCATAAGGTTCCCAAGGATCATTTTATGTAATGTTTGAGATGTCCCACACATGCATATCAAATCAAGGATGCCATTCAAAAAGAGGTGCAGGTGCTAGCGGATTTTAAGCTGGAAAAGGTAGTCAATATGGAAAAGAGAACATACTCATACTGTGGCATAAACGTGCACACACAAACACACTTATAGAGAGACAGTGTGCAATTATAAAATAGATAGATATATGAGTGATAGATTCATTATCATCATAGTGACATGTTTACAACCAAATAACGAGCACTTTCCATTATACTGCTCTTTTCTCTCATTATTGTCCGTTTGATTCCTATATATAAAGAGTGGTGTGTGAATAACAACACCAACTCTTTTATAAGTTATCTTGTGGGGTTTGTTCAACACTAATTTCCACCATTAAATTTATATTATGTTTTTCTCTTTTCTAAATTACTTTTTATTGTTTATTTTTCTTTGAGATCCCAACCTTTGGATTTGGCGCAAGACAAACTACAGAAATACATGATAGTCCAAACCGTCACTTCTTTCTCTTTTTTTATCTGTTCTAAAATAGTATCCTACACATATTTAACAAAATTGTGAAAATTTGCACAGCCTTCTCTGATCATACGGACGCATTCCACGTATGAACTTAATTTCTCCACATGCCGCGGTCAGTCCAAGCCCTCACTACTTTCTCCTTTATCGGCTCTAGAATAGTATCCTACACATATTTAACATAATTGGGAAATTTTGGTCAGGAGTCGGATAAGGAATCGGATCTTGAGGTGTCAAACGGTCACAAAAAATAAATGCTCCACTAACTATTATAAATGGTATATATTTTAGCTAGATTAAAAGTTTATTTTGGAAACGACCAATGTTAATAGTTAGTGATTAATATTATTTATTTTTTATTTTTGATGGAAATCGAACCCGTGACCTCCTTATCAATCCGGTCCCTATCTCCTCCACCCTAACCACCAAATCATTGTTCTAACTCCTAAGAAAAATAAATTTGAAAAGTATGAAATCATGTGGTAAGTTTTTAGATTTTGATAATACATTTTATAGCAATCCAAACTGTTTGATGAATATGAACCTTTTACTTTTCACCAAAAAATTATGAACCTTTTACTGTTCTAACATTGCTTGTTCCACGCCATGTATGTCTCCTTTCCATACTACATGCACTCCATGTAGTGTTTGGACCATGGTTGATTTTTTGACATTAATGTTACTGCATGCCTCATTAATTTTTCTTATCATGTAGGGTATATAATCCTTTTAACATAGATATCATAAATAGATATATGAATCATATCATGTGATGTTGCTCTCATTTGGACCATAAAATTGGCTTCACAATCGATCAAAGCCAATAGTTTTGAATAGCAAGTCAATTTCTGCTTCTACAGCACAAGAAAATTAATATAGCCTTTAAGGACAATCTAGGTTTTGGTAGGTTTTAAAATGTCTTTATCTGATCTGAGATCTAACTCGGTCAGCATAGTCCGACTTGTTCCATTCCATCCCCACGGCTTGGATTTCGTGCTTTAACTAGGTCATGCAGTTACAGCTTTCAACCGTCTGATCTGAACAAACGGTTGAGATCGTCTTACTGTATAAGTGATTTAGACTATCCAATCTCAAATCAACAACCTAGATTTATTATAGCGTGAAACTGCGTGAACACTAGACAACGGGAATCTTGACACATGGCAAACAGAGGTTTCAATAAAAAAATAAATATGTTTCTAATATTGTATTTTCAAATAAAAAATACACTATTGAGAGCTTGCTTTCATAACAAAATGCAGCATTTTAGTTCATAAATTAAAAATTAAAATCAAATTTTAGGAGCGTTGAATGAACAATTACCTTTTATAAAGATTTTTCCTTTTGCCACCCTATGGGTTACTCGCGCGCCCTACACAAAAATACTCTTCCGTGGCTTAAGTCACGGATGTAGGATAAATGAGTAATTTTGAAAAAAAACGCCAGCTACTTAAGTCATGGATGCTATAATTGATATGGTGTTTTGGGCGGTGTCCGTAACACAAGTCTAAGACAGGGGCGTTTTTGTCATTTCGTGGGGCGCGCCCCAAAATTTATAGGGTGGCAAAAGTAATAATTTTTATAAATGGGGTCAAACTGGCTTGGACTGCTTATTATTGGGCTGTAAATTATTGGGCTGGCCTAGTCACCATGAGCTATTCACTCATTTCATTTTTTTTAGATACTTTGAATCACAATTATCTATTTTGTGAATATGATTCAATAAATTTGTAATTTTTAACATTAAATATTAATTAATGTCACATTTCATCATCATCTATAATAATAAAATGTTATTTAAATTAAATATGAATCTTTTTATTAATTTTACATATTTAAATATATTTTAATTAATAATTTTAATTTAGAGAATAATTATTAAAATACCTTGTTCATTATTTTAGTTGCAAACTTAATTCACAGCTTAAGTAGCAAATAATATTTTGAAAAAAATAGGTTCGTTACTTAAAGTGCAAACTCAATTTTCTATTTAAATTGCAAACTCAGTTTTCACTATAACTAGTGCACCCTATGAAGCCCAGGTACGTGATACGATACCGATACGAGAAAATTTTCAAAATTCCTGATACTATACGACCGCGATACGTTATTCAAAAAATTAAATTTAAATATATAAATTCACAATATATAACATAACTAAAATCAATAACGATAATAAATTAACATTCAAATTACTTAAAATAAAAAAATAAGTGACAATTAGTAATTACATATCTTAAGTTCAGTACTACCCAAAAAGGACATAATTAGTATTTATCCAAAAAAAACATCTTAATACTATCCAAAAAAGACATAGGGTCTGTTTGGCAAGGTCAGAAAACTGACTTATAGCTTATGTCTTATAGCTTATAAGCTAAAAGACTTGTTTGGTAACAGTTTTTATTTACTGACTTATAGCTTATTTTACTGACTTATAGCTTATTTTTCATAAGCTATTTCAAGTAGCTTATGAGCTTATAGCTTATAGCTTATCATTTTTTCTTCCATTTTTACCCTTGTTGTCTTAACTAAAATCCACTTTTACCCTTTATAATTTATTTTAATTTAAAAGAAAATAATTATGGGCTTAGAATAATACAAACTATCTCCATCTATATTTCTTTTATAAAAAAAGCGATGTTTGATATATATGTAGGATATATTCGGTATTAATGTAATATATAATACGTTTCTGTTTAAAAAAAAAAAGTAATACACAGTACGTATGATTTCGTTATCCATATCCGGAGTATCATATACTCCATATGTATGTAAGTTATTTTTTCCTTTTTGTAGGATGTTGTTTAAAAAAAATCATTTTTGTGTTAGATATTCTTAATTATATATGGGCTATGTATGTAAGATATTCAAAAGAAAAATTTATCTTAAAAAAATATTATAAATTACTAATATTTTTTATATAATTGTACTTGTGCAATTTTAAGATAGACAAATTAATTTGATAATAATATATAAAAAATATATTACATTAATAAATTTAAATTATTATCTTAAATATAAATTTTATTATCAATTAAGAATGTCCTTTTATGTCATTTTACATTTATCAGCTAGTTGACCGCTAATTTTACCAAACACTTCTATTAGCTTATCAGCTATAAGTCATAAGTCATCAGCCATCAGCTATAAGCTATAAGCTATCAGCCATCAGCTAGCTTATCAGCCAACCGCTATTTTTACCAAACAGAGCCATAGTTGATTATCCACAAAGAACATCACACTTTAACATTAACTCTACTTAAGAGGAAACACAAATTGTATCAGTCTCTTCTCCCTCGTTTCCATCATCAAAGAACATTAATTGTCTGATACTTCTCTGATACGCGTATCGTAGAAGTATCCGACACGTATCAGTCATTTATTTTTTTTAAAAATAATATTAATTATCCGATACATGTATCGGAAGGTATCGATGAGTATCGGGCCTTCATGCGCACCTTGTAAAAATCTACAGTACGAGAGTGTAACTGAAAAATGAAAAAATATGTTTGAATTAAAAGAATTCTAGGGTGTGTGTGATTGGTCAATCAAAATTGGCCACGTCCAATACCATATTTTGATTGATCACTAGAGCAACTATGACCTAGCATCAACCAATCACACACACCCTAAAATTATATGAATTGAAACCTCCTTTTCATTTTCAATCACTCATTCATAGAGTATTTCATTCAAAATATTTTTACAAGAGAGTGAAGGAAGGATTCACATTTCAACTTGCAAAAGGTGTATTATTCAAAATATTTTCATGGGATGTAAGGGTTATAAGGTTTAGTTAAAGTGAGAACTGAGTTTACACTTTAAAGAACTAGCTGTGTTTTTATACATTTGCTACTTAACCTACGAGCGAGATAAAATTAGAAAGATATGAGGTGTGTGAGAAAGATAATGGCTACCAAAAGAAAGTTTCTTCTTTTTTATAGTTCATTCAGCCCATACTAATATATGGGCCATACTAATATATGGGCCAATGAGCGATTCATAGAGTTTTTAGGACAAATAAATATAATAAATTTATTTTAAAATTTGTTTGGCCAATCTTTCAAAAGTATAAAAAAAATATTGATTATTTACTTTTCTTCATTTAATTAGGTATATTTTTGTGAAAAATTAATTAATGTACTTTGAATTTTGAAAAAGATCTTATAAAATGAGACAACAAAAGTTTGCCAAATAGCCTTATATATTGAAGTGGAGGTAGTATGATTTCGATAAAATTTTAAATAGACAATTTTTAACGACTTAAGAGCAAAAAGTTAAAAAGATCAATATAAAAAGAATATGCAATCAATATTTCTATAATTTTAAATTTATTAATTCGAACACAAATTTTTTATTTTTCTTAATTAATTAGAAGATATGATTGTTAACACCACCCTTTTAAAAAAATTGGTTTCAAAATAAAGGAAAATGTTAGATAATATTTCCGTGTGTACTAACTAAGAAAGATAAATATAGTAAAATTCTCTTAAAACTTGTATAAAGTATAATAATTTTTTTTAATACAAATATTTCTTTTTAATTATTTAACTAGTGTTTAGTAATAATAGTTAGCATGATCTTAAAAAAATATTGTCCCGTAACTAAATCATATGGCTTCTATATAGGTATAGATTTATGCCATAGGCCTACCTTATGTATAAGGTCAATGTATTTAGAAGTTTGCTTTTTTTTAAGTTATCATAGTAATTAGATATATTTGACCCATGTGGTCCATGAAAGCAAAGACTTCGGACTCCGTTTTTTCTGCCTACTTATAGCATGTTTGCTTACACGTTAACAAATCTCCATTGCACGTATGTTGACCACTCCATAGTGTTCTTTTAATTTGATGTGAGGTGGTATAAATTTGTTAATATTATTAGTCTTTATAAATTTGTTAATATTATTAGTCTTTTCAAAGGCATGCTTAATAAGCTTAATCCTTAACCAAAAAAAAAGCTTAATCTAAGTCAAATATACCTTTTAGAAGAAGTAATAAATATTGATAGGATATTGCTAAGATGTGCCCAGACACATATTAAGAATTCAAAAGTAGAAATATTCATTTAAAAATTATGTAATTAATTTGTAAAAAGTTTAAAAATTGATTTAGATTCACATATATTACAATAAAATATTTCTATTAGTGGATGTGACTATTTAAAGTGAGTGATTCACTTTAGAATGTAAAATAAATAATATGAACCATTTATTAATAAATCAAAGGTAAACATTAAAGGGATTTGGATCTTCTAAAAGCATCTCAAATAAGAGTTTCATAGAGTTTCGTAGACCAATCATTCGTACCTTATTTTTTATTATTATTGGAGTTTCATGACGTGACATAGATGATATTAAAATTGATGATAAAGTATTGTATCATCAATTTAATATTTCTTTTTTTGTATATCAAAATAAATATAATTGATTACTTGTTAATAATGTATGATACCCAAAGTGGTATCACTATTGGAGCAAAATATGTATGAGTTGTATAAATATTACATGACATTGTAAGGACCACTTTTTAGTAATGTATAATACCCAAAGCGGTATCACCATAGGAGATGTTTTAAGTGAGTAGTAAAATATAAAATAGGATGATTAAGACGTGTGATTGCAACAACTTCATAGTTTGTTATGATGTACCTATAATATTTAATGTTTATTTATTAACAGTTGATTTTACTTACTTTACACTCTAAAGTGAATCACTCATTTTAAAGGAGTTGGATCCGTATTATAGATACATTATAATAGATCATGTGGTTGTTACAATCACAACATTTGATTTTCTCATTTTACACTTTACTCACTTTAGAGTATCCAAATATATATTTTATGGCACACATTTGCTAAATACATGATATAAATTATCAAAATTTCAAGAACTTATATATCAAATAAAATAAACATGTTTATCAAAGACTATAACCAAATTTTATTCAAAAAAAAGTAACTTTAACCAACTTATCATCACAATTCCTTTTAATAAAGAGTTTAATTGTTATGCACTGTCAGTGTAAAGTTATTTTACACATGCAACCAATAAGAATGATTTAAACTTCCATGTCATATAAAGATAGTGGGGTAAAGTGGAGTGATGTGGCGGAATACATAGTTGTTATTGGTTGACAGTGTAAAATTATTTTACACTGTCAGTGCATATAAATTAAATCCTTATATAATAGTGTATATATACTATTATTGCTATAGTATTTAAAGATTGTGCACCGACGGTATAAAAAGTTTTACAAAATTATTTAATTATGAGCAATGCTATTTAGCAAGAAATATTGATGCAAGAAAGAGAAGAATCCATAAAATTAGAAAATTTGATCAATTAAAACTTGGTTAACCATACATGGGAGATAGGGTGATTATAATTTGACCAATTAAATGTTGCCACCTAAGATTCTTCTCTTTCTTGCATTAAAAAATTCTTACTAAATAGCATTTTCTTTTAATTATATCTCATTATGTAAAAATTAACAAAACATTTTAGCTAAAATAATAAAGTAATAATATCATGGTGAGATTTTTTTTTTGGTACAAATCAGTGAGAAGTGTGTGAATGATGAATTGCATGATCATTAAATTCATTTAAATTTTTTTGCATAATTTTATTTTACGAATTTCATGACTTTCATCCATCCATGTTACTTAATAAAAAGGACAAAGATTCTATCACATCCCTTATTGACGTTATGAAAAGAGATAGAATTATTAAAAAGAAAAAGGAGAGTAAAAATAATAATATTAGATTATTAGTAACTTAGTAAGCCAAATCAAATGGATGATATATTATATAAAAGAGAGAAATAACAACAGAGGGAAATATGAAAGTGATAGAAGAGAAAATAAAAGTGAGAAAACCAATATTCTGCATTGATTCTTTTATAAGAATAGTAAACACAGTCTTTTGTACAAGACAAAATCTACATTGATGTTGAAACATTAGATTATCAAACAATGATTTGCTTTTGTATAATTTGTCACTAAGGTGACCAACTCATTGGTCTATACAATGTGCACATGAAAGAAGCTCAATGTAACACTGTTCAACCCAAAAGTTAGTGGTTTGTTTCCACACTCAATTAACTATAGGTGGAGCTAAGCTAGTAATTAATTTCTCCTGCTGAACCTTGACTTGGCATCACCCTATGGTTTGAGCAGTTTCTCATTATTAATTGACAAGGGTTTTTCTTTTCCGTAGATGAAGTGTCAATAACTATCAGAAATTTATACACAACTGTGAAGTTCTAGGTTCAAATTTGGGTGAAAGTGTTCAACCTATCAATATTGGCATTTGCTGAGATGGGATGGGTAGCTTAACTGGTTAAGCTAGTTGAGCTAAGGATTAAGGAACTAGAGGTTCAGTGTTCGAGTTTTGACAAGGAGAAAACTAATATAACATTATAATAAACTATAACAACTAACAATTTGTCATTAAAAAAAAATCGATATTGGCATTTTCTAGTTAAATTAGGCCTACAAACTGATTAAGATATTTGCTTAATTAGATATGACCTCATACTATTGCTAATTTTAGAATTGAGAAAAAAATGTACTAAACAGGTTTATCCATCCGTATACACTGTCAGTGAAAAAAGCTACTTTACACTATCAATAAACCTTTCGTGTCAAATTATACATCTATCCGTAACTATTTTTGAAGTCATTCAATTGAATGGTTGTGATTTTTCGACCATGTAAAACTTTTTACACCGATACACAAATGAAACTCATTGTTTATTTATATATCTATGTTAAGGAAAGCATATGACCCATGATGCAGACAAAACCAAAACAAATTGCACCAACCAGCAGTGTTTATAATAGTACTTTTAAAATAAACTTGGTAGAAAAATTCAGGAAGTGGATTTTACATTGCAGTAATAACTGCTTCTGACCGTCTGATGCGAAAGAAATAACCGAGATTAAACTCTATAAAATTAACCATATTAATTCAATAAATCAGTGCCATCCAATATGATTTGTGCAACTGAAATCGTTTATTGCGTGAGAAGCAGTTACAACAGACAATCAATATCCGAAAAATAACGATGCAGCTAAAACCATTGAGTCACAATATAATATGATATATAATATACATTTGAATAACCATTCAAGTACTTGTCCAGAAACTACATTGATTCTGAAACACATTTTGTGAAGCTTTAAGGACAAATACACAACAGAAATTGAAGAAGGATTCAATAATGCCTATATAAATTCAAGTAGGCCTCAAATTGTAGAAGAATTCATTCCCTAAAAAACTATCTCATTGGACACTTCATTCTCTTTTCCTCTCTTTCTTTTCTTCTATGCCTTTCTGGCTTGTTTTCTCCCTAATAAGCTTCAAATGTGCATTAAATTGTGAATGAAACTAAGTTGATGGCATGTTGAAATGGAAAAGCCATGATATGACAAATGCAAAAACCATACAAGCAAGTAGAAAATTCAAGAAACGATGGCCGTGCCAAAATCTTTGAGTTTCTGCTGTAGGAGCAGCTGTTGAGAGCGTGGATGATGTGGTAGCATTGTTATTGTCACTTACGTTCTCCGTTGATTCCTCATTTGCACTGTAAACATTTCGCGCTACTGAATGACAAATTTCACAGGTCCTATAAAAAATTTAACCACAGAAATAATTAGAAAATTGCAAAACTGAATAGAAATCTGTTACGGCAAATGTTAGTAATCAGTTGTCAGCAACGTTTGTTGAGGAGATTCAAACCCACGTCACCTTATCACTCAATTTTGTATTTCGTCTCCAGAAACCACTATATCATCATCATCGTCATCATCATACATTAAAGGCGTTATTATCCATGAATGAAATTTGGATGTTACAAACAAACAAACAAGCAACTAAGAACCGAGCTCATTTCATTACCACTAACAAACACAAAAATCGACACATCAAATAACATAACCCTTGGTGTCATCTGCTCACATATCAATGATATCATTAGTGTTTAACAGTCAATACTAAGTTGAAACAAATCAGAAAGGTTTAACCATGCATTATCCTAATTTGAAACAGTATACAAATAAAAAGATTGAGAAATCCTCGCCTTCTAAAAAGAGATAAAGTCCGAAAAGCATTAATAGAGAGTGATACCCCTCATCTAATAAAAAATTCTAATATGGTGTCATAACATATCAATTCAGGTCATCCACCATATTATCCACACACCAAGAAGGCCAATAGTGCTAGACATGGACATTAGGAGGCGTAGTGGAAAAAGCTCAAGTTCCATACAGCAAAGAGTTTATAAAGAGTGACACATCTCACCTCGTCTGCCTTATACGCAAAGGCTCGATAGATAAAAACCAGTAATATTTAAGCTTCCTTTTACAAATACATGGCTGTGTTTGGAAAACCATTTTAGTGGTTTCAATGTTCCAAAACAAAGGAAAAGAAGATGTCATGAATTATTTGTCACCGATGAAGGCACCAATCAAAAAATATGATAAAGAAGATTCCAAAATTGAAAAGATTCAAATTCTATTGTTCCATTAGAATTTAAATTTAGCAATGAAATAATGCACTTGGATGGATTTGTGTCCAAATTCTGCTCTAACCATAGTTCCTTCCTCAAAGAATGGCCCCAACAAAATGCTTTTGAATTGACAGTGAAGCAAAGCAAAGCAAAGCATGGAAGGTTTACCAGTCAATCTAATAATAAACTATGTCCTTTCATGTATTAACAAAAAGCACAGAAAACTACATGTTTTTATTCAGACTTTAGAGATTGTTGCAATTAAAATTAAGGATAATTACTGTGTCACTGTGTAAAAGTCATAGATGTTATATTATCTGCAAGTGACACTGCAGAACATGTACATAAAGTATGAATATATTTTACTTCAAAGAACTGCAACAAGAATTCTGGACATATTGTACTATTAATTCAGTAGTTTGTACTACTCACAAATCACAACAATTATGCAATATGAAATGTCATCTATGAAGCACATATACCCTGTGCTTGGTAGGAGAGAAAATGAGAAGAGAGAAAATAAAATACGGAAATCAATGCATGTATTTGGACTAACATTAGTCCAAATACATGCATTGGTTTCCGTGTTTTATTTTCTCTCTTCTCATTTTCTCTCCTACCAAGCAAGACCTATAAAGACACCGGAAATAACACTGACACGTCAACATCAGAAAAATTTTGAAAAATCATGTGTTGATGTTATATCACCACCACCAACATATGTCGGACAAATCTTTGATCAGAAGTATCGGTGCTATAGAACTCGTCATTATACATGTTAAATGAACAGATTATTATCTAGGACCAATGATTTATTATATGGATTAAAATATTCTATGTGGCACATCAGCAAGCAACTATCATCCACCAAGATATTTTTTTTGTATACATGAATAGTAGTCAGAAGGGGTCAAATCTCAACTTTAAAAGAGATAAATTATAAAAAAAAAAAAAAATAGAAAAGAAGAGTAATATAGAGATTCCTAAATTTCAGAAAAGGAAGAAAGCAACAAAGAATCCCACTGCACTAAGACATGTCAGCAAAATCAGTGAGATTGACTGATGCTTTAAGCCTTTATTTTTCCATCACCTTCTTTAAATTATTTAATCTTCTATGACTTTCCACTTTCTTGAAGAAAATAATTGAGCTTGCTTCATTGCAATTTTGTTCTCTAAACATCCTAAAATATGCTTCCAAATACTTTTTCATCATCTTATACATCTTTACACTCATCATCAATTAAGCAATTCATATCACCAAGGACAAAATTTCAATCAATCAATAATTTATCTTAACACGGATACTTCAGATTAAAGATATGTCTAATAAGTATAGTATCAATGTCCAACATGATACATTTCAATTAATCAATAATTTATCTTAACACGGATACTTCAGATTAAAGATATGTCTAATAAGTATAGTATCAATGTCCAACATGATACATTTCAATTAATCAATAATTTATCTTAACACCGATACTTCAGATTAAAGATATGTCTAATAAATATAGTATCAATAATTTATCTTAACACCGATACTTCAGATTAAAGATATGTCTGATAAGTATAGTATCAATGTCCAACATGATACTGACAATACACATGTCAGTTTCCGACACTGACACGTGTGGTTAGGTTCCATCGCTTCAACTTTCTCAAATTTTTATGGCGTCTATGTGTCGGTTTCAATATGGTGTTCATGTATGTGGTTATTAATAGATAATAATTGATTTTCCAAGTAAACAAAAACAGCTAGTAATTGTAAGTCCTTCTAGCATCATCTAGATAATCACAAATTGAGAAATTTCTCAATGCCATCAATCAATAACCATCAATTAACAAAAGGGTGTCAAATTATTTTCTAAAAGCTTCAAGATTTGGCATAAAAAAAGAGAGTAAATTTAATAATTTAACAAACAAAACTAGAAGAAAAACAAGGGTTTCATTTGAAAACTAACCTATTTCCCTTAATCTTGAACCAAGCCTCAGCACAGTTTTTATGAGCAGCAGCTAAATCTTCTTTACAAGAACAACCCAATTCAATTGGAGGACCAGATTCATGACTTTCACTCTCCAAACCCATGTGACAAATTCTACAATCTTTCTCCACTTTAGCTAAATGCACCTTAATCTCAGGAACCCCAATTCTAATTTCAAGTTCAACAGAACAATCAGTGACAGAAGAAACTCTACCAGAATCATGAACACCACCTCCAAGCTCAGGATCAGAAACACAAGCAAAAGAGTAATCATCATATGAACCACCATTTGTTGAATAGAAACGTGAATAGCTTGAACCATCATCAGCATCAGAAAAACATAAACTACCTTCACCACTCACAGAACTATGATTATGATTATGATGATGTTGTTGATGATGATGATGATTTCCTTGTTCTAAATCAACATCGGTCATCTGCAAAGTTGTCATTTTTCAAAACCCCACAAGAAGAAGAAGAAGAAGAAAAAAACAAGAAAAACAACAACAGGGTTTTCTCAGAAACCGAAACAGAACATGAAATGTCTCAAACTTTGGAGCTTTGGGGTTTGTGCAGAAAACAAAAACACATATTTATATATATAAATAAAAAAAAGATTAAATTTTTATAAAAATAAACCATAGAAGAAGAAAATGAAGCAGTTGGGTTGGGTTAAAGAAATGAGAAACTGGATTAGGTAACTATATGCTTCAAACCCATTAATGAAAAATTCCAAAAGTGTAAAATTTTGGAAGAGGTTAAGGAAAGTAGAATGATTTTATTACTGTAAGTGGGGTTGAAGAATGGAGAAAAGTGTAAAAAATGAAGAAGTGTGAGAGAGTAGTGTCGTTGTGGAAGAAGGCAGGGACAGTGACACTGCCAACAAAAACAGAAACGTGCTGTGAGAGCACACAGAAAAAACTCTCATGAGATGACAATGCATTCATAAAGGAATGAGGAATCAAGGGAAAAGGAAAAAGGAAAAAGGAAAATAATATATGGTAATAATAAATAAATTAATATTATCTACCTCCTTACATTTTTTTTTTGGCCCAATCTACCTCCTTACATGTATGATTGATTTAAGAAAAATAAATAAATTTGTTGATAATTTAAGAAAACAATATTGAGTTTAAGAAAAATATTGAGTTCAAATTAAAAATACACAGATCATTATTCTTTCTAAAATTATCATTCAATTAGGGGAGAGAAAAATAGTTTATATTTTTTTTTATTTTATAAATTAAGGTATTTTTCATGCGAAATTATAGAAATTAATCTCTCAAAATAATTGAGATTCATTTAAGGAATTAAATTTTTTGTAACAAATATGTTTTCATATTTTTTTCATTTAATTATATATATTTTTGTGAAAAATTAATTAACTCGTGAATAGTTTTTTCCTTTAGTTTTGTCTTTTCCTTTTCTTTTAGCTTCTTTACCAAGAAAATTAATTAACTCGTGAATTTTTTTGGAAAAAACTTTAAAAAAGGGGGAAATCGCAAGAAGATCTTACACAAATGTATGAAATAATGAAAGAAAAAAAAGTGTATGTAACGTAAATATGACATTTTACGGTTACATTTCACTCAACTCTTTAATTTACAACTCATATTTGACCATTTATAAAAGAAAGATTTATGTATATATAACCAAAAAAATGCAGTTTTATTGTTTTTTTTTCAATTTTATTGTGTTGATTTCAAATCGGTTGTTGATATAAAACAATTATATGCCGACAATCCTTTGATAATTGATTCAGATCTTGGCAGGTTTCCAATCAAGTTGTTGAATACGTTTCTATGAATTAAAGTTTAATTTAAATTTTGTATAAAATATAATAAGTTATTGCAATTGTTAAATTAAATTTTCTTTTAAATAGATTTTTCTCATAATTTTTCTTAAATAACTATATGTTCTATAAAATATGTACAAGTATTTCAAATTAATTTTATGCATGTTTCAGAATTAATTCGTCATATTATTTTCTAAAATACATGTATAACTATTATTTTGTGAGTCAAATTGGTGATATCAAGCTGGCAATGTGGTTAACATTTTCTTTTATAGATAAAAGGTTGGTAGCTAAGAGCTAACCAACCCCAAATGCTATAAAAGAAAAGAGAAGATATATCATATATATAAAGATGGAGGGGACATAAAGCCAAAACTCCATCAAGAACAAAACGTGAAACAAGGTAAGCTGTAAGACCCAAGATTTTACTGTGCGGTTTTCCTAAGGAACTTTAGCGACGGCTAAGTTTTAGGGTTTTTAGTAGAATGGTTTTGTGAGTATCGTCGCATTAATGAGATTTTTGCTGAAACGGAGCCTGTTTTGTGCTGGTGCGCTGGAAAAGCACAGACTTTCGGGTCGTAATCCTCTTTTGAGTATAAGAAGGTTGATGTGGATTCAGAATAACGAGATTTGGATTATTCTTGGTTTTGGAAAAACGAGTAGGAATTTACCCGCTGATGTAAAATTTTACTGCGTCTGTTTTAAGTGAGGTTTCGGATGGGAGTTTTATATATCGGCGTGAGTTAGGATATATCTTCAGATTATTTTTCGAGGGTGAGGAAGAAAATCACAGTCGAGGAAAAAGTTTTAGCGATAATTTTTAGAAGCGGTTTACGACGGACGTTTATTCCGTAGTTTTTCTATTTTTGCGATTTTCGTCCATTAGCGAGGTGCGACTCGTTTAAGCGCGAGCACGGGGACCGAGCGAGCTAGTGGGAGGATAAGATCACATAAGAAATATCTAGATATTTTGTGAAGAGGTGGATGGCTAGGATTAAGTCTTAGAACTTTTACTATTTGATCCAAGTGCTAGCATGCAACATGACTAGAATTTAAGGGTGACTTTTATCACTTTGTGGACTTGGGAAAAATCACAAAACACTCTCACTTCTCCCTCACTTTGCCGTGGCTTTATCTTTCCCTTCCAACCATGAGAAAAATTCATTTCCTTCACCATAATCATCCATTAGAAGCTTGGTTGAAAGCTTGAAGTTGTGAGATTCTTCTTCCTAAGGTAACTAACCTCTTCCTTTCTATTGTTTGGCTAAGACTCATGGAGTTTAGTAAGATTTTAGAGGTTATGTTCTTGAGAGGGTTTTACTAGAAAATGTTTATGATTGATTCTTAGTGCTTAGAAGTTGTTCATGAGGGATTAACAAGCATGTCTAGGCTTAGTTGTTTTGGTTTCCATGGAGTGATGAGATTTTCATGAGATTTTGGGTTAGGGTTTTCATGAAAATTTTATATGAATCAAGAACATGAGTTTTTGTGTAGTGTTTGTGTTAATGATGTTGTTTTAAGACTTTTTAGAGAAATGGATTTATGAAAAATGGTTTTGTTTTGAAAAACATGGAAATATATTTGTTGGTGTTCATGAGATTTTTTTTGAGAAAACTCATGTGATTTGTGGATTATGTTTGGAAATGTTTTGTTTGATCAATTAAATGATTTTGGGAGCTAATTGATTTAGACTATGGATTTGAAAAGAAAAATTTTGGAAGTTAGCTTGTTATTTTGGTTCTGGCCGAAAACTTAAAGGGTATTCTGGTCATTTTAAATTTGTTTTTGTGACCTAGAAACTTAACTATTTGATTCGTCTTTTCGAGACGAAGATTTCGGCGTATGGCTCGTCTCGATTGGATAAAGAATGAGCGAGTTATGGCCATTTTATTTGAAAGGAAAAACTTGTAACTTGTGGCGCAAGTAAACTTTTATTTTTGTGAAAATTTTCAAAGAGTTTTTGGGTTGTTTTCAAATGGGTTTAGTATGTGAAAATTGATTGCCTTGGAGTTAGGAATCAAAGTGTTTCTTAGTTTGTTTTGAAACGAAAATATTTTCGCGTAGCGAGAAATAGTGCAATTAACTTTGGGAATTTTTAATCACTAGTGGGAGAACTCGAAAACACTATGAGAGAGTGTTAGAAAGTACCTTAAACCCCCTAGTTTTTAGAGAACAAGTTTCGTTTCAATAGGATACGTTGGGAGTATTTTATTGATTGTACGCTGCTTATTTTAGGAAGCGCGAGTTGTAGAATTATGCGAGAAAAGTTAACGGAAGCTTGCTAAGGTAAGGGCTCCACTTTATTTCCGTCTTTTCAACTGGTTATGACATGCTTGGATTTCTGCTGTAATGCTTTGCTTTGTGTTTGGCATGTCTGGTTGATGTATTCTCGTAATGAGAACGTGTTTAAAATAGGTGCGCTGTTTACATATGATTATGAGAATATATGTATGAACAGGTTGTTGGAATACATATGATTGGAAATGTATGTATGTCGTTGTGTTTGGTTTACATATATCTGTGTGATATGTAATTGTTGCATGAGCATGTATGGGACGTGTAAGTCAGCTAGGACTACACGGGTGGATGTGTCTGTGTGACTCCGCCGGGGCTGTGTCTGTGTGACTGCCCTATATATGCTTAATTAGAAAGTATGCTCATGCATTTCATAGTTGGCGACAGCATCTGTGTGGTTGGTAGCATCTGTGTGGCTATTTTCGCCTGGTGACAGCATCTGTGTGGCTGACAGCATCTGTGTGGCTGGTAGCATCTGTGTGGCTATTTTCACCTGGTGATAGCGTCTGTGTGGCATCACCTGCCCTTGTGGCTTTAGTGGGTTGGACCTACGATTCCGGAATTCATGCATGTGGTAGCTTGGATAGTACCACGCCCATTGTAGAAGTCTGCATTAGGCTTGGTGTGCATTATATATATAAACCCGTTGGTGGGAATTGCTTTGGTGGTTAAGAGCTTTCTCTTGTGTTTGTGGAATTATTGTTATGTGTACAATCTTTCGCACCGGTTATATATATATATATACTTTTATTTTGTGGTGGCCCTTTCTTTCATTTGCGGGCTCATCCCACCCAGATGATGGGTTAGGTCGTGGTGACGACGGTGGCTGTTCCAGGCCCCAGTGAGATGTTGGAGTTTTAGCTTAGTTAGACTATGCGCCGGTGTGGGTTGTACACCGTGCTTTTTGGGTTTAGGCATATGATTCTAACTTGTTTTGTTGTAAGTATTTGAATACTTAGACATGGATTGTAATTATTCAGGAATACACTTTGCTTGTCGAAGCACCTTATGGTAATGAGTTCTTTTGTATATTTGAATGCCGGCTCATTTAAAATCGTTTATGCGTAACTCTGATGTGTACAAAAAAAAAATTAATGCCTTTTCTGGCCTTTGAAAAACGGGTTGTTACATAAGCCCCACATGTTCTTATCTAAACTATCCTTAATAAAATTAGGAGCTACCTGCCAAAAAGTGAAAGAAGCTAAATTACATCCATAGTTTGCACTAGAGTTAACCACTTGGTTAGCTTCCCTATAAATGTGAGAAACAATTCCATTCATATGTTTGAAGAGTAACATACAGTTATGCCATCTATTTCTTATATTCTAAGCAACAACAGTCTTAGAATTATTAAATATTAAAACCACCAAGGCTGGGTCAATTTCCAGCCATAAATAGTGTCAATTCCTCCTGTGAGCTACTTCAATAGCTGTCATGGCTGCACACAACTCAGCTTGATAAGATGAAGCATAACCTAAAGGTTGAGTGAAGCAGAAAAGCAGTTCAGCATCAGAATTTCAAAAAACTCCACCACATGCAGCACAACCAGAATTACTCTTTGCTGCTCTATTTATGTTACATTTTATCCAATTGGCCAAAGGGGATTGCCAGAGAATTTCTTTAATGACAAGGGTCTTAGGATGATGAGTGGAGACATTAATCTGCAATATGACCAAAATTGATCTTAGTGTTTTAGTGTTTTATGTGAAGGACGTGAATGTCCTTCCTTTCCGATATATATATATATATATATGAGGCCTTTCATATAAGAGTGTCATGGGAGTAGTGGATGTCATGGAGGAAAGAGTGGAGGTAGTGGAGTAAAAAGGGGTTGAGCGCTACTCCCCACATTCCCTAAATTCCTTTCTATTCTTCGGGATATGTCCCTCCAAGTGTTTATCCGCTTATTCGGCTAGTAGCTATCCTTGCCATGACGTGTCCAAGTAGAATACAAAATCAAGCTCTTACCAATTGAGACTTCCTAATTAAACAATTTCGATATGGTCTCTTATTTTGTAATAGTCGTATCAATATAATTCCATTTTATTATAAAATAGCATCTTATTTTATAAAAGTTATAGTAAAACTAGTTATATCTCAAACCTGTGCTATTGCACAAATTTTGTCGTTTGTTCAGGGGCGAAGCTATGAGTAAGCGTGTTAAAAAAAATTGTTGGAGTTACAAACAAGTTGTTCATAGAAAGAAAAACGAGACTTTAATTCGAAATAAATTTATTCCCTATCTTTTTAAAAAAAAAAATACTATATAACAATTGTTAAACTATCCATTATGCAATGTTAATTATTTTATTCTAATATATTTTGAATTATTTTATTTTGTTTTTAATTTTATATATGATATAATTTTCAATTATTGTTATAAAAACTTGAGTTTTTTTTTCCTTTTCAAATTTTAGGTCAAAATACTGAAATTGATATTTTAAGTTGTTATAAAGTTAAATATGAATAGTCTCATGAGCTTAGCTCAATTGGCAGGATATTGCATTAGGCTGATGCTTCAATGGACAGGTTAAACAAATGGTCCATGATGGACCATTATTTTTCACAATTTCTTATTCAATTTTAACCATTAGATAAAGAAGTGCACAGAGATTACCATAGATTTCCAACACTGGATAAAATATATTTTCAATCTTTTTCTTCTTTATCATATCATGTCAGCGCCTCCACAGACCATTACCACAGTACCACGTCTTCAGTCACTCTCACTTCACCATTAATCCTGCTTTCAAGTTCAACCCTTTCAATTTTTTTATCATTTTATATTTTCTTTTAAGATTTAAAATTTTGGTAATAAATTATAGATTTAAAATGTTCCAAATAAAAAAAATAAATTAAAGCAAAAAATTTAAAAATATAAAAACAAGAATGACAAATATAGATTCAATTCCTTATTAAATTTGTTTATCAAGTTTGCCGGGAAAAAAAAAAAACCAAGCCTTCCACAGCACACTTTCAACGGATTAATGCATTTGTTGAAGCTTGTTGATGGACTTTCTTTTTCGATTCGTTCTTTTATTTATAATATTATCCATATTTTTTTCCCTCTGTTTATCTTCCTTCTTCCTATGTGTTTTTTTGTAGATCTTTGTTTGTGTATTTTATGAGAATTTATTTCTCTTATGCATCTTAATTTAGAATTGGGTTTTGGAGATGAAAGAGATAAGAGTAAAAGGAGAGATATTGTATTTGCTCTATTGATAGATGGAGGGATGTCTGTAATGAAAACAAAATGTAAAGGAATAAGCTTGCTCTGTTGGACTATAAGAATGCTAGCAAGTTTCTGGGTTTGGTATGGATTTTTTTTCCATAGTTGGATGAATGGTGACTTTGGTGTACGTCTAGGAGATTCAACATATTAGGCGTGTTTGTGGTTTTGTAAAAATCTCATCTAAAGATAAATTTATTTGCAGTTCAGTTTTTGGATGACAAGTTAAAAAATTCAATTCAATTTTATGTGGTTAATTTGGAACGGTTCTTGAATATTCAAATTACAAAAAATTCAATTGTGGTTTAATTTGGATCGGTTCTTATATATTCAAATTACAATTATATTTTTTTTTTTATCAAGTAACATAGTGACTAGAAATTCAACTATTAAGATGGATAAATTGGATGACAAGAGTTTGGCTCTGTTTGGCAAAAATAGCTTATGGCTGATAAGCTAACTTATGGCTGATGGCTGATAGCTGATAGCTTATGGCTGATGGCTGATGACTGATGGCTGATGGCTGATAAGCTGATTGAAGTGTTTGATAAAATTAGCGGTTCAACTGACTGATAAGTGTAAAATGACAAAAAAGAACATATAAAATCTCTTATAAAAAATTATTATTAAATCTTTATCTAATTAATATTTAAGATACTTCAAATTTAGTTATTCAAATTTATTAATTTAATATATCTTTATATATTATTAATTTTTTATATAGAATTAAATTTTATTCTTTGAATTTTATTTTAAATTTATTTTCTTTATTACACTTTATATAAAATATTAAAATTACATTTTTTAGGTTTTTATAACAAATGTACTAAAAAGACGGTGACAATATACGTACAACATCTTTTATAGTAATAAATACATGATGAATAAATCAAAAGTACTAAAATGAAGGGGTGATAATATAGTTATGTACAAATGCGCCATAAAATATTATTACGTAAAACAATTTTTTTCGGCCTTTATGTACAACAACATTTTAAACATTTATATATTTTAATTTTAATTTATTTCGGATTAAATCAACATTTATCTTCATTATTTTTATGTAGGATATTTATTTTCATTATATATAAATAAACTAATATAATAAATAAATTTATATTTTTATTAGTGAATGTTATGTAATGCATTTTCTTCCATCTAGTCTAGTATATTAAAAACTAACGACGTCGTCGAACATAGCGTAAACTATACAAATTGAAAAATAAAAAGAGTATTTGTTTTATTTCATAAGCATTGGAAGCAAAATGTCAAAAAAAAAAAAACATTGAAAGCAAATGAATGACGCTTTTATTTTATATTATAATAAATTAAGTAAACTATTACACGAGTGGATTGACTTTTATTTAATAATTAAGTTCATCATTATATTTAAATCTACTTTACAATATATTAAAAAGAACTACTATTTAAATATCAAATTTTTCAAATCAAGTTTAATAATATTTCAGAATTTCTACCCTTAAATGCAATTTTAACTCTAAACTTAAAAAAAATACAAAACAAAAATAGGAAGAAAAAAAAAAGCATAAAAGAAATATTCCCATATAAATAGCATCGAAAACCATCTCTAAAAAAAATATTAATCCAATTTATTTAACAAAAAAGATTTATTTTAAGAGAAATTTGCGCATAAAAATAGAAACAAAATTCAATATAAAAAATACGCGTAAAAAATAATACTAACTTTTATTTTTGAATGAAAAAAATAGTAACTTAATCTAACATATAACAACTTATATATAAAAAATAAAAATAGAAAAATTAACCTAATAAAAGAAGATACTTATTTTTGAGCTTAAAAGTATAATAACATAAAAATAGAAACAAAAGCACAATGAACCCGTTTGGATTGACTTATTATAAGTTTAATAAGGTAGTTTATGAAAACAGTTTATAAAGATGTAATTTTTGTTAGTAAAAATTTATGAATTTTTTTTTGGTGGGCTGTAAAAACTTATGAATTAACATGCGAAAAAAAAACTTACGAATTAACATGGGACAATTTCTTTAATAAAAAAAAAATTAATCATACACGGGACAATTTTTTTAATAAAAAAAGGAATTGAATATTAAATACTTATTAATATTTATTTTATTTTATTACACAAAAATCATACACGGTACAATTGTTTTAATCAAGAATATTATTTTAATAAATTTTACAAGAAAAAGCACAATGACATTACTTACATTTTAATAATATTTTATAACATTTTTTTCAATATTTTATTCCAAATTAATTTTATACTTTAGTATAATAACAATCTTAAATATATAAAAAATAAATCAATGGACACGAGCTTTCACAAATAATTTTGTTTAAACAACAGAAAAATGAATTCTCATCAATAATAAATATAAAAGAAACACAAGACAAAATATATATATCATTAATACATTAAAGAAATTGAATAAAAAATTCATACACGGGACAAATACTTTAATAAAAAAAAATTAATCATACACGAGACAATTGCTTTAATAAAAAAAGAATTGAATAATAAATATTTATTATTATTATTAATTACTATAATTTATTACACAAAAATCATACACGGAACAATTGTTTTAATCAAAGAAATTATTAATTTAATAAATTTTAAAAAAAGAACACAATAACTTCCCTTATATTTTAACATTATTTTATAAATAAAAGAAATATGTTATAAAATATTTTTAAAATATAAATTGTGTAGTTATATAAATTTGTTACTTTAATAAAAAAAAATTATTAAGGTTATTGTCCCGTGTATATTTTATTTTATTAATGATAAATATAATTATCCAATTTTTTGTTATGTATGAGTGAAAAATATTTGTCCGTGTTTTCATAAATAAGTCAATCCAAATGGGCCCATTGTATTTCTGTTTCTCTTTTTATGTTATTTTATTTTTAAGCTCATAAATAAGTATTTTCTTTATTAGGCTCTTCTATTTATATTTTTTATATATAAGTTTTTGTATGTTAGATTGAGTTATTATTTTTTCATTAAAAACAAAAGTTATTGATTTTGGCACGTATTTTTTTATCGTGATTTTTGTTCCTATTTTTATACGTAAATTTATTTTAATTAATTTTTTTTGTTCATATTTTTGAAGTTAAAATAGATTGGATTAATATCTTTTTTTAGAGGTGGTTTCTAATGCTATTTTTATAAGAAGATTTCTTTTATGCTTATCTTTCTTTACTATTTTTGTTTTGTTTTTTTTATTAGTTTAAAGTTAAAATTATATTTAAGGGCGCAAAACTTGAAACACCGTTAAAAATGATAAGAACATATTTGGATTTTTGATAGTAGTTCCTTTTAATAGAATTCACATGGGTCTATTGTCTTTTATTTCTATAATATTATTAAAATATAAGCGACGTCAGTTTGCTATTTCATGTAAAACTTATTGAATTAAGTAATTTTTCTAGTAAAGCATTTATCCCGTGTTTGATTAAATTTTTTATTAAAGCAATTATTTTGTGTGTGATTTTTTGATTCAATTCCTTTTATATATCAGTGATAATTATTTTGTCATTTTTTATATTTATTATTGATGAGATTCATTCTTATGTTGTTTTAAAAGAAAAACTTTTTGTGAAAGCTTATGTCCATTGATTTTTTTTATACTTGAGATTTATATTATACTAAAATATAAAATTTATTTAGAACAAATATTTAGAAATATGTTATAAAATATTTTTAAAATATAAATTGTGTAGTTTTATATAAATTTGTTAAATTAATAAAAAATCCATATGACTAGAATTTCACCGTATATTTTTGACAAAAATCCATATGTTTTTTTTTCTACTTTTAAAAAAAAAATTTAGTAAAAAATTAAAATAATTTCACTTTTAAAGATGAATAAGTGAGAGTACCAATTTTTAAATTCCGATCTATGTATTTTGCATACAATATCTTTATTAACCGAGTTATACTTACACGAACAGACTATTGTAATTAATCTATAAATCATTTATCCTAAAATAAATCAAAAACTAATATATAATAAGTTCTAAACTTAAAACGTTACATTTGTAAAGAAAAATAAACCTTAAAATGTTACAGTTACACACACTACATAAGTTAACAATTTTTTTAATAAAATTAATTAAAAAAAAATCAGTTTATAAATAAAGATACAAAAGAAAGAAAAAGTACTGTAAAAAAAAAAAAGGTAGAGACATGACTCGTGACATGAGTGATGGAGAGAGAATAGTCTTGAATGAAAAGATCATGTGTTGAAGGTGTATGGTGTTATTGTGAGTTTTTTATCAATCTAAAGGTAAATAATCATTGTCCATCATAGACCACTTGCAAGGCTAGTCCATATTAGAATTAGCCTATTGCATTATATATGAATAGTCTCGTGAGTTAAATTGTGGGACCCAATGTGAATGATTTTGAGTAGCACTATTTAATTGAAAAATGAGTAAGTTGCTTCAATGTGACACGATTCTAATGAAACCCCAAAATACATTTGTGTAGGGTTCACCTTTGGAGATGCTCTAACGCAACTAACAATATTGACAAGAATTGAACTCAGATTATCTCGAACGATCCGTTTTAGGGGAAGCTCATTAATCACTTGAGCTCAATGTCTTGGTTATCTTTGGCCATTTCTTTTAAAAAAAAAAGAACTCTCTGGTACACATCTTATTTAGATTTATACATATACACATTGATAGATAATTTCAATAAATTCACAAGTAGTACTTATTAATTTTTTTTTATATTAAAACCTATTTATGGACTTACTAGAATTATGTACCTCAATACACCAATATATTATTATCACAAGATATATATCGAAACATTCATCTTAAAAAAAGAAAGATACAAATTTTCTCGATACCGTACCCCATCAAAAAATGGGATATAGGATGTCTAATCCGAAATTGGAAAGGTTGTTTAATTGCACATTTGCAACAACAATTTAGGTTAACTTCCTGTTTTGATACTTTCACTACTGAATGTTTTGTTGTTCAAGTATGTAATTTCTCTAGCCTTTCATTTAGTCATGTTAAAAGAGATGGGAATATACTAAGCAAAGCTTACTCTTTCCAATATTGAGGAGGTGCGGATAAGGTATCCTCTTCTTGTTTCATTTGGACTCGGGCCGGTTGGGTCTTAAGTTTCTTCTTCTTTTTCAATATAGTTTTTTTTTTTTTTATCAAAATAATTTAATGGCTAAACATTTTTTTTAACAAGCTTAGTGGCTAGATATATTAATACTAACACAAAAAAATTACTATTTTAAGTTATTACTTCCTCCGTTTCTAAACGTCGATTCTTTTGAAGTTTTTCATATGAATTAGAAAAATAATAAATATTGATAAATTAAGTTATTTTTTTCTTTATTTAATAAATGTTTTTAGTTTTTCTATGAATACAATTGATAAAATATTATTAATTGTACAATGATTTCTTAAAAATATTAAATTTTAAAAATATAAATTAAAAGGATCAAAGATTAGAGACAAAAAGAGTAATTTTTTTTGAAATAAATAATTAAAAGCTTGAATTTAAGAATATAAAATAAAATAAATTTCTGAAGTTTTTTTTTTTAAAATAAAAATAAATCATGCTACTTTTCTTAGTCTAACAATTTTGTGATTCCAGACTTGCGGTGTTCTTTACACCTTCTAAAGACAAAAAGGAAAGTAAAAATGAAAAGAAATTCGTTTATGCATAACTCGGAATCTAATTTGGTTTATGTTTCTCATCTATCGTTTGCTCTTTAAATAACTTTAGCTTTTGTCTTTATCAAATTCTTAACCCAACTAAACTAACATGGAGGAGGAATAAATGTAACATAATAAACACACAAATTGTCCAATAGAAATTGATAGTGGAAAATTGTTTGGATTCGCTTTAATTAGCATGTCTAAGGTGGAAGCAACATAATTATATTATGGTCGACTTAAAAGAGCCTATATGTCATCATTAATGTTAATGGTACTAATGGGACTAGTAAATCATGTTACTATATGGAGTAGTATAATGATGTTGGGGTACATTCAATCATGGAGCTAGTACAAATGAATCTTCCAAATAGGTTATGGGCCTAATGAGATTTTTTACCTTCAAACGAATAAGTCAATTTCATAGCACAAATTTAGAAGCTTCAATAAAGAACATCCACCCCACTAGTCACCATGATACTTATGAGTAATTTTCATTTCAATTATTATTAGAGGAAGAAAACTTTAATAATTTTAACTTTGACTGTGAGGTAAATAAATTTTTGAGAATTACTTTTATAAACAGTGATCAATGATGGATCTAGAATTTTTTAATAGTTTTTAATAGTGGGAGCAACATTTCAATATAAATTTATATTTTTTATTAAAAATAGTTAATATTAGTAGTTAGTTGTTACTTTTATTAGAAGACGTGTTAAACTTATGATCTCTTTATCACTTTAATCCCAATAGTATTCCTCCCACAAGTCATCGAACCATCTTACTACTTCAATATAAATTTTTAATATTAAAAGTATAATATACCATTTTTTAATATAAAAAATAAGAAAGCTAAAAAAGTTTATTAATAAGAACTTCTATAATTTTTTAATAATTAAAAATAATAGAAAAATAAATTCAACGTAGTAAAAAATGTTATGCATGTTTTTGTTTTTTTTTAAAAAAAAAATATGTAACTAAGAGAAAGAACAAATTATGATACCACAACTGATATGGTGGGGGCATCTTCCTTCAAGAAAGAAAAATTAGAATATATTATGACACTATATATATATATGGTATATTGAGCAAAATAAAATTGAAGTGGGGGCACATGCCCACACTATGGGCAATGTGGATCTGTCCCTGACAGTGATATAATTGGATGGAAAAATAAGAAGTCATTACCTAAATTTGGGTTACGCGCACCCGGTAATAGAATAGTTGAAGGGTTGTCTCGGCATCTTTTCCACAATCAGTGAATGTAGGAGAAATTTCAACTACCCCACTTGCTCTTGCGGAACCTGGCAAGGACACGTTCACACGTCGCCAATCAAATAAAAGTTTAGGTGCAATGTGGACCCTTCCAACCCCGCAATTCCGTCCAATCACCTTCACCCGCCATGTGTGGTCCCATGTTGCATCTTGTAGGCACTCTTAAGCAGTAAATTAATATGTATTTGTGCCTTCAGCCCACCCAAAGTATCAAGACTGTCATCATTAAAAGGAGTTGGGAGGGCTAAAACCTAATTCACAATGTTAGTTGGTAAATTATCCATCAAGAAACTTAGGTCCCGCTCCCCATATAGGTTCAACACATCCATAACAGAAAAGTGTAGTATCAACATAAGTTTGAGAAACAAAAGAGAAGCTCGTCATGATTTGAACTTTATTTGTCCATCCAAAAGTTTGTGCATTTACCATCTCCAATTTGCCACACCACATGAAGTTGGAAGCCATTCAACATAGCTGTTAGTGTTTTCTGCAACTGAGAGTGAGTCATAAGGTTGAGGATTCTGTACAAGACACAATATGATTCTTATTTGACCAAACTTTCTTAGAAGGACTCTACCAAAGATTATTTGGTTTAGTGTTAAGGAATACTCCCTCCGGTCCTTAATATAAGAAGAAATTCACTTTTTAGATATATGAGAATATTAATATATCTGGACAATGATATGGTATAGATACATTAATATTTTAATGTATCTAAAAAGTGAATTTCTTCTTATATTAAGGACCGGAGATAGTAATAAAGTTACCTAGATACCTTTCTAACAGTACATTGAATTGTAACCTCCAACTTTAAGTGTCACTATTATAAGTAAAAAAGGTGCATCGAATTTTGATCATTACTATTTCCTTCGTTTAATTTAAAAGCATTTAGTGCAGATAATAGAGTGAGTTATTCTGTTAAATATAAAATAAGATACTTTAGTAAATTTAACTTATATTTTAAATAAATTTTTAAAGTTATTTGCACTAACTAATTTTCTTATTCAAAAAGTGATTTAAAAATAAGATACTTTAGTAAATTGAAAGTTCTACTGAATTTATTATTATTGCTTAAACCTTTTTTTTTCTTGACTTTATATTGTTTAAACTTGAAAAGTGTCAAATACAATTATAAGAATAAAAAGAAGAAAAAAGTGTCAAATATGGGTCTAAATTTGGGCCATACGCTACGGTTAGGCAGGCTAAAAACCGCACAGATACAAAATATCGACTTTTACATAGTTTCAATAAAATTTTAATTCTTACCCCCTAAAGTTTACTCCTACCCCCACAAACGTCCTAATTTCCTAAATATCAAGTTTTCCCTTGATAAGCATGTGCAAGAGAGAGGATACACCATCAATGTATTAGCCATTGCGCCTAAATGACATGTAAAATAATTATTTTTTATTAATATTTAATTATTTCTTTTTCTCTCTTCGATAAATTTTTTTTTTGTGTTAACCCTCCAATTCGGCTGTAAGGTAAGTAAAGTCTGGACATTAATAAACCATTCCACCTAGGAATCAAACTCCGACTCTCTAGAATGATTTATCCTTTGGTGTAGCTCATTAACCACTTGAGCCACTCTCCCATCATTTTTATAATGGACATTTCAGCTTTAATATAGACAACTCCTATATTTTTAAAATTATTTGTATGATAGCCCTGAATTTAAGAAGAAAAACAAAATCATAGGCCTTGGATTTAAGAAATTTAGTAAATAGTAGGATGTACTCTGTTAGTTAGGCTCAAAATATAAAACAAGGATAAAATGATTTATATTTATAATTAAAATGATTTATAATTGGTCAAAATTTACATCCATGTCTTCCATAAAAGGAAAAGTGGGACAAAACGAGTTTAGATGAATTCGTTTTATTAAAGTTTGAACCTTAAAACTCAAAATAAAGTTTGACAAATTCGAAAGGCACGCGAGAAACAATAGAGAGCACGAAAAGAAACAGGATATTGAGCTTTAGGTGGAGCATACAAACTATTATTAGAAGATTTTTCCATCTTTAAACACAAGTATGTATTCTTATGTAAATGATTTCATGTAATTGAAATAGGTTTTGCTGTACTTTTTTTTGGAACAGCAAAATAACATTAAGATTGATCAAAGCACAAGAAGTGCTAGATCACAAAAAAAACATACAATCACCAATTCAGGAGTTGGAAAGAAAGTATCCAAAGTACAAACCATGTCCTATGCTTACACCAAAACAATACAAACAAAAACAATCAACCTGTAACAAACAACCCATCAACAGCCAGGATACTAAACACAAGGAGAAGCAAAAACCAATGGATGGAGGCTACTATCAACAAAGGAACACCTGTGCATCTTGGGACAGAAGAAAGCAGACAAGCAGAAAACAAACAGCAGCCACCCTCTCAATACACAAGATGATAATGCTACTTCCTACCACGTTACTACTTTGGATCTCGTGCCCCGCCACTAGAAAACTTTCGGGTACTAGGAAGCAAAAATGCATCCGACCCAAAAAAATAAGCAAAGGCCTTATGAGATACAACAAAGAGCAATGCAAGAGAGTAGGCGAAAAGCACTTAACACCTCGACACTGTTGTATACAGCACCTGCAAAAGCAAAGACAGCAGAAACAGCAAAACAATTTTACCACAGTAGGCATCTGCATCAACCAACTCCTAAACATGCCAAAGGATTTGTTCGCCACGTGCTTAAATCATACAAGAATCCTTTCGAGCGAGCTCTTAGGATATTCCAAGACAAGATCTTAACCTCTTCCAACAGTTTCTCCCAATCATATCCGGTGTGATTAAATATCATGTCATTTCTAGTTTTCCACACTAGTGATATCGTTGAATACCATATCACCGAAATCCTGTCACTAGTCTTGATGCTACAAGGAACCAGATTTTTTATAAGAGATAAATGGTCATGTCCTCCTTCTGGTAAAACCAGCGGGACTCCTAACCAACTCACTATCTTTCTCCAAATCGAGCCTAACATGGGACAATTAAAAAATAAATGGTCTTCCGTTTCCGGATTCCCACACCCCCCAACACAAAGCGTAGAAGAATTAATTGGAATTCCTCTTCTAATCAAATTTTCTTTTGTCGGTAGTCTCTTTTGAAAAAGTCTCCAAACTAATGTTGACATATTCAACGGAATTAATTTGTTCCATACATCTCTATACCACACACACTCGGGCTCTCCATCCTCCTCCCCTTCTTTAATCACTTGATACGCTTCCTTAACCGTGTAACTCTCTTCCCCCCACTTCCAAGAATCCCCCTCACTAACTGACATCTTTACACTAAATACTAATGCACTACACACTTCCACCATCTCTTTTTCCCATTCAAAGAAATTCCTCCTCCATCTCCAATTAATCTTTTTACCTCCATCTTCTTCAATTAACATATCCGCCACTTTCACCTCTTTATCTAGGGATAAATCAAATAGTCTCCTAAAATGATTACAAAGTGTATCTCCATCTACCCAAGGATCTTTCCAAAAAGAGGTGTTTTTTCCATCTCCCACCTCTCTCCTAATGTTTTCTTCAAACCAATCGACCCCCCTCGCCCTTGATATTTCTTAATAGATATCAAGTCCCTATACCATGGTGAATTACAAGTATTCCTCTCTTCTAGATTGACGCCGTATTTTTGTTCTAACACTTTATACCAAAGGGATTCCTTCTCGTTTCTAATCCTCCACCACCATTTCCCTAAGAGAGCGATATTAAAGGCTCTCAAATCCCTAACTCCTAAACCCCCTCTCTCCTTAGACTTACTAATTTTTTCCCACTTTACCCAATGAACCTTTTTTGCTTCTGCACTCCCTCCCCAAAGAAAACTTTTGAAAAGAGATTCAATTAAAGAAATTATACCTGACAGCGCTTTGAAGAACGATAAGAAGTAGATCGGCAGGGCAGTCAAGATGGATTTTAAGAGAACAAGTCGACCTCCCATTGATAGAGCCCGGTTCTTCCAGGACAAGAGTCTCTTGCGCAAAGAGTTGATCACCGGTTCCCAAGTTCGGGCCTTTCTTGGATCAGCCCCGATTGGTAAGCCCAGATAATTAAACGGGAGACTGCCAACTTTGCAATTAAGTACTGCAGCAGCCTCCTTCAACCAAGTATCCTCTACATTAATTCCGATCAGCTCGCTCTTATGAAAGTTTACCTTTAAACCCGAGATGAGCTCACCGGTTCCCAAGTTAGGTTTTGCTGTACTAGTTGATTAATGAACAATCATTAATAATGCCTACAACAAATTGTATTACTTAAATGTTACTAGCTAAATATTAAAAAAATAAAATGTTACTAGCTAGTACAAGTCACTTGATACTATATTATGTCCCAAAAATCCTAAGCACATTGAATTAATTTATAATTTGTCATGAGAAAGCTTCAAATTCTCTATAATAGTGGACGCCTATTAGTCTTTGTGGTTTGTACTTGAAATTTGAGTGTATGTCAAACAATGAATGCACCAATTTATGTTCAATGGTATCCTTCACTTATGATGTAAATTTGTGTCTCTTTGTGCTTAAAATACTTCTATATATGCTAGTTAATATCAACTTGGTTCCTTGTAATACGTAGACACATGATATAAATACTACTTCTACGAATAACAATCATGTAATAGCACCTAACATATGAAAGAACAAACCCCACACACCTTCTAAACAACTCCTACTCCTCATAGAACACTCCTAGACAAACACCCCAAAAGTAAGACGAAAAACAAAGACAAGAGAAAAAGCCTAAAAGAGAACACCTCAACCACACTTAAGAAAAGTAAGGCACATATGCAAAGCCGGCCAAAATTTGTGGGGTCTCAACATTTTAATTATAATTATATGGTATTAGGCATACTAATAGCAACAAAACAATTGAAAAATAAAATCAAACTTGTTATGAAATAAAGTAATAGATAAAGAGACTAAAGATAGAGATGAGATGAAGAAGAGAAAAGAAGAGACAACTCTTGTATTTCTTATTCATAAGTGTGTATTTACATTGCAACATAAGCTCTATTTATAGGATAATATATTGGGCCAGTGATATGGGCCAAAGCATAATGGACATCTATTAGAATTATTCATAACACTCCCCCTTAGATGTCCATCGAGGATATGCCTCATTAAAACCTTACTAGATAAAACCCATTGGGAAAAAATCCTAGTGAAGGAAAAAGAGTACATTATCCTTTGTGTGTGAACTGCCTCATTAAAAACCTTACCAGGAAAACCCAGTGGGATAAAACCATGGTGAAGGGAAAAAGAGTGCAGAACATATTTGTGTCTCCCCCTCATAAAGACAATTATATATGTGGTGAAGAAAACTCAAATAATTTTCTATATTAGTTTCTCAAAAGCTTTACTTGAAGTTGTCTTCATAGAAAGATCTATCATATCTTCTTTATCGTACGCTTCTCCAAATTTGCATTTTGTGCGACATTATCTTCATACTGAATTGTTGCAAGAACCCTTTAGAGGAAAAAATTACAAATCTCTTGCATGTGATGAAAATTATCCTTCAATCAAAAACATTCTTGACTCATCTCTTGGAATGCTAAAGTTCTTCATCATTTCATGAGATTGTTGTTGTGATTTGTTTCACAAATTTATAGAGTGATTGTACATCATCATCATGTAAACATATAGGTTGTTTGTGATATATACCATTATGATGATAAGACAAATAACCTGCAAATATCTAAAATAACAAAATATATATTTGATGATATATTGACAATAAATAATATATCAAAAATTTATTTGTCCCAAATAGAACTAAAATATGGTACTTCTGGACCAATTAGTTCTTCGTCGTTTAACCAATATCTAAAAGGACATTTGTTCACAATTTGTGACCTTACCACAATTAGAGTAATCAACTGCTATGATTTTTCATATAGAATCCTTTGAGGATATTTTCTATATAAGTTTTATGATTCACAAAATATTCTTCAAATACTTATTTTGTAAGAAATGACAATATCTCATAAGCTCTTCAGGAGTGTTGATGATATTTTTATCATCAACATAAACATTAAATATAGCAAAATCATTGTCAAATATTTTCTTAAAAATAAACAAATTGTCATTTTCATATTTCTTATTTGAAATATTCAACATGAATATTATACAACATGCATATATTATTGCTCGAGTATATAAAGAGACTTATTCATGTTTATTAAGTCGTCTCTTCAATAATTTGATTTATATGTCTCACAAAAACTAAATCCTTCAGGGATTCTCATATAATCATCATTATTAAGTGAGCCATTCAAGTGTGTTAAAACACATCTTTCACATAAAATGAATATTTCATAAGTTATTCAACTTAATTAATTAGATAGAGGTTTTTGAATTCACTTCAGGTGAATATGCCTCTTGAAAATCAATAATAGACATTTATCAATATCCTTCAATAACAAGTCAAACTCTAAATTTTCTTTTCACGTGAAAAATTATTCATATCTAATTATTTCCATCTTTAGGTGTATGGACTGCTGGTCCAAAAATCTCCTGCTTTGCAAAGCTATTTTAATTTTGTTTGACTTGCGTCTATCTATTTAGTCAATCACTTCATTGTCTATAATACTTAATAAACTTTGATCTATGATCCTCGTTGTCATCTACCACACATAGCGCTATATTATGTCCAAATAAATATTGTCAACGTTGACTTCATCTCGGTTCCATCGTATTTTATTCATGACATAATTTATTGATATCTCTTTATTTTTATAAATAACAGGTACCTGATAAGTTCTTCTGGAACTGAAAAATTAATTATGTCAAATACTCTTTTCATATCCTCTTGGGTCATATTTATTTTAAGCTCCTTTTCTTATTTGAGGATTCTTTGGAACCGACTGACCTGCCACACTTCAGGGTGGTTAAAACTCATTTGCATTATAAGACTGTCCAACAGGGACATCTATTTTGATTGGAGCATTAGCAGCTGATAGTTGATTTCATAAACTTTGCAAATGATTTATCTTTGAACATCTGATTCAAACTATTTATATGAGGATCAAGATGAGATAATAATTTATTTCAAGTGATTGTTTTGAACATTTGATTCATATTTTCAGCTGCTTATTCTCTCCCCCTAATATTGGGAAAACTAATTCACCAATTGATTATCAGCCTACTGGGCTATAAAAAGATCTCCAATTATTGGCTCAAGGTAATTTATCATAGTTGGAGATTCGTATAAAAATTATTTTCCCAATATTCGTTTACTACTTATTTAAATGCATTATATTTGAGCAATTGAGATGTACACAACACATTCAAAAATGCTTATATGGAAAATTTGGTTTATAAACCAAAATTCAAATAAATTAAGGGAGAGCTTATTTATATAATAATTTGTTGGCATGATGCAATTCAATATATATCAACATACATGTTTGCATGTTCCCAAAATATAAATTAGAAGTTATAATCTCATAAGTATTGGTTATGCATTTTTAACTTTAGACGTCTAAAGAATGGATCTTCAAGTCCATTATTTTTTTTTTTTTTGTATGAACATATGAGATGTTTCATAATAATTTCAATTGGCATAAGATACTTATCAAATGCTTTAGAAGAATTTAAAATGAGCTCTTAGTTAAAATTAGCAAATGAGATAATCTCACAAACTTCTGGTTGTGAGTTGAAGCAAACATACATGTGACCATTTAGTCGATGCATCGATTTAAATTATAAAAATCTAATTGGTCCACATGATCATTATCGGTGCATTGATTTACATATATCACCTTTCGTATATTCTTAAATAAAAGAGCTCGTTTACTTAATTTATTAACTTTCTTCGAGAACTAACACATAAAAACTATTAAATTGAATGAACTTCTGGTCATTCAATACATATTCACATAAACAATTCTCGCATCATATATAATAGATCCGGGATGACCCAACCGGTCTTGCCAACGATAAATTTAATATAATTTGTAAACTTCTGGTTTACAATAACTTGTGCTTCAATTGCACTAGTATATTTATAAGTGTAGTATAAATCAAATAAATAAATTGATAACTTTTTCACTACACTTATATATGATTTGTAAACTTCTGGTTTACAACAATTTGCAATTCAATTGCCCTTATAAGTGTAGTATAAATCAGATAAATAAATTGATAACTTTTTCACTACACTTATTTTATTCTGTCTCATAATAAAGAGATATATTCAGCATCGCTTTTATTCCTTGTTTCTACTGAATTGATTTCTTATATCACTATCTGCTAAGCACGCATTTGCATTGATAAACAAAAATATAATATGCATACAAAAAATCAACCAAACTATTTAATACTATTAAGTATCCAAATGAAAGTGATAAAACCAATTTAGAAGCTCTCTTCTTTCTCATTTTTTAATCCCAAAACCTTGTATATGTATATATTGTTTTCGGTTTCCATTTTTTTCTTCATGTGTATATATAAGGTGGTGATAATTAGTACTCCATTATAAGTAAAAAATCAAAACCAAATGGCATTAAAAATTATTCTGACCATAGAACAAAGTGTATTTCTTCAAGAAAAAAAACTTAATTAAATAATAGTATATTTAAATTCACTCATAGAAAAAAAAAATATGAAAAGACAATTAGCATATAGTACAATAATTGATATTGATTTTCAATTAAAGCTAATGTTCAAAAATAGGCTACATAATAATTAAACTATACGTAATTGATGCAAATCATGATTAAATTATTTTGTATATCAAGTCAAAGAAACTAAACATAGTAACTAATAAATTGGTACTAAAATAATTAAATGTTGTTGAACCGTAACAAATGGAGTAATTAAGTTCATTTTTGAGAAATTAAACTATGGTAACTGATAAGCAGTAACGTGGAGTAAAGTCACAAATATAAGTAGAACCATAATTCTGAGATGTATGCTTTCATTAGGTAAAAATAATAATTCTATACATATGAAAAATAACGAGTTTATTCAAAATCCGATGATTAGAAAAAAATTAACAATCTAAAATGAATTTGAAAAAAATAGAATCCAATGATAAATAAAAGGATAGTGAAACAATAATTAGTCTTTAATTCCAGCCTTAAAAGATATAACTATTGAAATTATTATTATACGTACCTGAAACCTCTCAAGCCAGGAAAAATTGAAAATTCGAACTATGATGACTTCCTGGAACAAATCGCCGTAGGATTCATGCTCAATAAAAATTTATAGATTTCGCCATCCGAGAGGTCGTTTCTCAATATCGAGATATTATAGACTTCAATCATGTTCTAATAGTCTAGTTCTTCAAGAATTCAATAATAATCTTAACAATGATTATATGAATCATTCTTTGAACAATCATACAAATACAAATATATGATTAGTTTAAGTTTTCCGAGAATTATGAAATAACTTTTATAAACAATTAAGAAAAATTGTTTTCTTTGAACAACCTTCAAGGATGCTTTGAACTTTTATGATTCATAAACTATATCACATGATCTTTATAATGATCAAGAACAATTCACCTTTTATGCAATCCTTCAGGGATGCTTGATACTAAACTAATTCATTTTCTTTGAGCAATTCTTCAAAATGCTTCAATATTGATTTTTTTCTTTCTTTTTAATTAGTTCTTCGGGAACTTGAGCAAATATTGATTTCTTTTTTCTTTCAATTCTTCGGGAACTTGAGCAATCCTTTTGAGATGCTTTAATATTAAACTTTTAGTTCTTCAGGAACTATATTACAAATAATGTTCATAGTGTTCAAGAGCAATTCATTCATTGCACAATCCTTCAAAGATGCTCTATTTTAAATATATATTACAAATGATCTTTATAGTAAGAGCAATATATTCTTTGCGCAATCCTTCAGGGATGCACAATATTAACTTTATAGTTCTTTAGGAACTATGTCCAAATATTCAAAATAATGATATAATTCATTCTTTGAGAAATTCTTTGCTTCAATATTAACTTTTTCTAATATAGTTCTTCAGGAACTATATCACAGTTGGTCTTCATAATAAAAAAAGATCAATATATAAGCAATTCTTCGAGAATGCTTTAATGTTAAATTCTTCTAGAATTCATGAAGATTAAATATAATTAACATATGAAAAATACAAATAAAATTAAAATATAAGAAAAAAACGTGATCATAGATCAGTAATAATAATATGAACAAAAAAATATTCTGGCAAAACTAAAAAAATAAACACAATTAAATTTTGCCATAAAATCTTCATTATTAACTTTCTCTATTAAATTTCGATATTAAAATTGGAAACAAAATTATAATTGATAATTGACCATTATCATAATTTCATGAATTAAAATTCATTATTATTAACGATTTGACATAAATGTTATATCAATTCTTCCTTTTTCCTTTTTATATTGTTTCAACATTAGTTTCATGTATACTGAAAAATCAATCTCCGATCTATAAAGAAGTGTCGATCACAATAGAAATTAGAAATAGTCAAAACTCTAAAAATATAAGATTATCCTTCAGGGATATATATGTATACTGAATTATTCTGGAATTCATAAAAAATAGAGTTGAGTTTTTAAGTTCTTCAAGAACATATTTTTATGATATCGCAACAATCATTTGTGCAATCCTTCAGGGATGCATGAGTATTGAATTCTTCTGAAATTCAAAGACAACAAAATTAATACATATAAGATAAACATGAAAAAAAATATAAATTCATTTTACTTATAGTTATGAATCTTCGGGATTCATTTTACTTATAGCCATGAATCTTCAGGATTCATATTATTGATTTGACTTATACCTATGAATCTTCTGGATTCATATTTTAAAAAGATCTACTACGATAGTTATGAATCTTCAGGATTCATATTTCTAAAATCTCACCACGATACTTCTGGATCGTAAGCTATGAATCAATATCAAAAGAAGGATTGAAAAAATATAGAATAAAAAAATATAAAGACTATCGTGCTGATAACGTGTTATGAAATAAAGTAATAGATAAAGAGACTAAAGATAGAGATGAGATGAAGAAGAGAAAAGAAGAGACAACTCTTGTATTTCTTATTCATAAGTGTGTATTTACATTGCAACATAAGCTCTATTTATAGGATAATATATTGGGCCAGTGATATGGGCCAAAGCATAATGGACATCTATTAGAATTATTCATAACAAAACTACTTTTTTATGTTAGTTTTTTTTTTATAAAAAATACAATGGAGCAAATGCTCCAACAAAGAGAAACTAAACAGAAACTAAACAAGGAGTCGTAACTCCAATAACACCAACTTCAAAGCAATCATGGATCGCATCAAGACAAACATCCATAAAAGTTATGCTGCCTTCTAACTCCAAAGCTATATTAGCTAACACATCCGTACAATGATTTTTTTTCTCGATAAACATGATGTAACTTAATCTCTCAATATTTCTCCATTACACGTTGAATCTTTTGCACTAATTTGTAATATCCAACTTGTCCACTACCCCTATTTTGCATAGAGGACATAACTTGCGCCAAATCCGGCAATATCTCAACACGAATAAATCCATTACCTCTAGCAAGCTTTAAACCTTCAAAAACTCCCTAGTTCTGCCACAAAGGCATTACAAACCTCTATAGGTTTCACAAAGCCCCGTAACCATTTGCCCTAAAGTTCTTCCACAAAGACATATATTACAAACCCTTATAGATTTCACAAAGCCCCCTAATCATTTGCCATCAACTCCATAAATTCAACCACGCACCACAATCGAACCTTTACTCGCCCTGTTTGTATTCAGGTGAAAACATTTAGCCTGATAATATTAACATTGATAGTTGAATTACGTATTTATTAACTAATTTTTGTTTCAAGTGAACTTGTTGGATATGCCTTTAAATCTCAAGATTGGAAGTCAGAATATTGCAGATTTTGTGGAAAAATATGTTTTTGAAGAATATCTGACTTGTATTCTGTTTTGTTTTAAAATAGATTGTGTTTGTTTTTAAATAGGAGATTTGGTTTTATTTTAAAAGATTGCTTTTAAAATAATAGGCATATATTTTTCTATAAATAGGGAGTGTTTTATTCGTAGAAAAAGAGAGAGGGAGACAAGATGTAGGGAATCGGGGTTTGCCACCACAAAAGGCTAGGGTTTGGAATCCTAGAGCAAACTATTCTTGGGATCATCTTGTGGGAACACCTTGGGTAGACTAGGTCAAATTGAGTCTCTTGGCCACGGGAAGAGATTCGGGTTTTGGGTAGAATTAGGGTTGCTAATTCCTTGTACCCAATTGTGGGAAACTCTTGTAAAGTGATACTCATTGATTCTAGTGGAACGGAGAGGTGCTCTCTCCCCCAGACGTAGGTTCGTTAACACCGAACTGGGTAAACAAATTGATCGTGTTCTTTATCTTCTGTTGTTTATTGCTTTGAATTATTGCATCATCATATCTATCGTCCTTATATTTGGTTGCTTGTTACGCTTGCCCCACACATCAGTTTTATTATTGGTGTGAGTTATTAGTCGAATTCACAACAGAACTAAAATATATATTTTTGGTACAAAAACTAAAATATTATTTAATTGAGTCAAAACATTACATTATCAATCTTCATATATTTCATAATATAACATTGACGTCAGCAGTGGTGTTTAGGCAAATATCTTTTTGGCAGTATGCTTAGGAAAATACTATTTATTTGGATGAAAACAGTATTGAAAAAAGGAAATGTCAATTTCTTTACCAACTTCGATTAGACTATTGAGACAATTTCAAATAATTTGATTTCTTTGTTTTCTTTTGGTCCAAAAAAATTAATAAAAATCTGTGCTCCTTACAAAATGTTGCTGATGATTTGAATTATTCTAAGAGCCTTTCAAAGTAACAACATGTTCAAAGGCTCCAAGCTAATGAAACAGACATTTTCTTTTACTGAAGAGTATTCTACAATTTTTTATTGAGGTGATCGGAAGCAGCTAATTTTGACCAATTGTTGTAATTAAAAAGAATCTATAAAATTCCAACAAGTATTAAAGTATGTATTATCAACCCCCGCCACACAAATTACGTTAACATTTGACATTTAACTAATTAACTAATCAAATATAACAAATTATAAAGAAATGATGAATGCAGTATACCAGTCTAAAAGGAAGTAATTTTTATATTGAATATTGTACGTCTATTTTTTGTTAGAAGTTGAATCTAATAAGATTCGTTTGGAATTAATTTATTTTTGTGTTTATGAAAATAAGTTATGCAAATAAAACATTTTTATAATTTTATTTATTTATAAGTTTTTATTGTTAAAAACTGTATTTTTACAAATTGTTTTATCATAAACTACCTTAAAAAGTTTATAATAATACATAGAAGTTTATTTATTTGCATAAGCTGTTTCGCATAAGCTCAAAAATAGGCAAATTCAAACGAACCATCAATCCTACAAAACGAACTTGTAAGGTAAAAATTGTTTCTTTTTATAAATTTACGTTTAGACCATCTCTGATGTGTGACTCTTAAACAAGCCCCTCACAACCGGTACTATTATGGTTGGTGTGTATATACGCCCCCCGTCCCAAAATATAAGGGAAAATTGGTCAAAGAAAATTGATGAATTTGGTTAAAAGTTTGGACTAAATATACATCAACTTTGTTTGACCAATTTTCTCCTATATTTTGGGATGGATGGAGTATATAGATATAAACAGAGGGTGGTCTAAAAGTGGTACATGTGACCTAATGAATCTTGAAAGAGGCTCTTACCTTCTTAGATTTGGAAGTTTGACCTATCCCTACAAACTCGCCTTATAAGATGAGAATTGTATCTACTTATAAACTCGCGTTCAAGCCATTTGATATTCAACGTGAGACTCGTAATATTACTAGGAATAATGTGAGGTTTAATTGTAATTTTGATTTTCTATTTTCACTTGGCAATGAATTTGATTTCTACATTGGATTTTTCTTTCTACAGTTAATATATAAGCATTAAGAATGAATATTTGTTTCTATGTCAGATGATAGAGACATCACATTATATATACATGAGTTAGAATTCAAATTTTGAATATTTTACAAAAATTTTAGCCAGACTATTTGATAAAAAAAAAACTTGAAGATTTATGTAGATATGACCTCTTAATTTTTGGTAAAAAAATTAGGAAAAAAGAAAAATTGTTAATAGGATAATAATTAATGTAGAAAAAGTAAGTTTTAATAAAAATAATTTTTTGTATATTTTATTTTTCTATGTTCAGCTAAAAAGTAAGTAAAATATATGACAAACAATAATTTTAATCAAAGTAAAATTCAATTTTTTTTTTCAAATAATTCATTCTTAAATAAAATTCATGACGTCAAAAAAATCATTAAATACTTGAACTTTTTTTTTTTACTAAATTAAATACTTGAACTTTAACTACACTTTTATTCATAAAAAAATATCTTTGTATATTTGAATGTGTAAAATGCCAAATGTTTCTTTTTTTCCTTTTTATTCTTGTTGATTGAATTTGTCACACTTTTTTTTATATCCAATTGGTAGCACTTATATATAATTTATTTTTTTCTATAAATATTTTAAACATCCTACAGTGAGAAAACAATTTAGGAGCATAAGGACATTTTTTTTTAAGAAAGTCAATCCCCATGCAATTGATACTTGACTTATAACTTACTTGATTGCAAGTCCTATCCATTATGATAACTATCAGAACTGCAGGCTTAAAAAAAATCCAAATAGATAATTGTCTTCCTGCACCATTGACTTCTGCACCATTGACTTCAGATATAAAAAGACTAATGATTTTAATAATAAAATAATTTGAATTTTATACATATAGTTAACTTCAAATGAAATTTTATTAGTCCAAGTTGTGAAGCTTATTTTGTCTTTATTGCAAAACCATGTCAATCAAATGTGATAAAATAATCAATTTTTTATATATAAAATAATCAATGAATTATGTATAAAAGTTCTAAACAATTTTCTCAGTTTCCGAAAGATACATGAAAAATACAGAGATTACGAAAGTTGATCGTCGTATTAAATTTGTTAATAATTAGTATTATTTTTACAATTTTATCCTTTAATTAAGAGAGAGAATTAGTTATTATTTTTTAATGTATTTATTAGAGATTGTAGAAAAATATACACTTCAATTAGGGATATGTTATGGTAAAAAATATTTAATGCCTTTGAAAATATTAAAGAGGTCTTATAAAAAGAGACAAAGAAAAATTTCAAAAGGATCTTATAATTAGGAACGGAGTTAGTATTATATAGGATGGATAGCGTTGTTGGTTATTAATATCTTCAACTCTCATGTAACATTATATTTACTTGTTAGGATAATGTTGAACAATATCTCCGGAGTATTAATTCGTTAAGTATATTAAAAAATAAAATTAAATATAAAATTAATGCTAAAAATGTAATATTTTATATTTTTAAAATATTAAATACATAAGTTTTAAGATGAAATTTTATTATTAATATGTTTAACTATATAATGTCTGGAGATATTGTTTAACATTTTCCTTGAAGTTATATGGGTATTGATAATTTATAAAAAAAAAATTTTAAAAAAAATTTAATTTAAATAAATTTATATATGGGAAGAACTCACCTTGTGTAGGTTTTTGGACAAAACTTGGTCATTATTAACGACGATAGAAATTTTGTGCTAATATCATAGTAATAAAAAAACAAAAATCACATAATACATAACATTAATTTTATTTTTTTGACTGCGAGGATTATTTGGATGCGGTTATATATATATATATGTATATATATATATATATATAAATATATTTCATTTTTGTTTGTTCAAATTATTTTTTTATTTTTTTTGCGTTAACCCTCTAGTTACCAGGGAAAGGGAGTTCCCGTAATCCATAGTTCAGTCGGAAGATAAGTAGTCTAATCATGAATTATTTCTACCATGAATCAAACTCGGATGCCCCCAAAAAATTTGTCCTAGCGAGGTACATAACATTAAATTTTGTTTATTGATATCTTACCTAATCAAATTTTTGAATACTAAAGTGTTCATCTAATTACAGTAACTCGGTGCGCAGGAATAAGAACATCCTTAATTATCCACAAAACAAAAGGAACAAAGAGTATTGTAAAAAAGAAACAGAACATAAAGAGGTTTTTCATAAAAAGAAAGAACATGAAGAGAGTATGACTATTGAGTTTTAATAATTTGACTGAACTATTCCAAAATAAAATAACCTACACAAAAACTCTCTTATGATTTAATTACTATTTTTTTTATAGAGAGATTTAATAACTCTAAAATTGATACTTAACAAAATTGCACATATATATAAACAAAAAGTTTTGAAGTGAAAGAGATTAAAAGAATTTAAGAAAATGAAAAAGTAAAAAAAAAAAGCAAAAAGCTTGAAGAAAAACTTATAAAATGATTAAAAAAAAAAAGTAAACAAACAAATATTAACAGCAAGAAAAGTTAAAATGCATGAATTTTAAGTTCATAAATGTGTAGATGAATTTCAAGTGCAAAAAAGAATTGAATAGATTCTTATAAAAGGGTTGAAAGTGTTATTATTTTTATGAAATTGACATGAAAGGAAAATGTGGAAGAGATAATTTAGATCTTGTAGGAATGTCAATTTGCATTAGTTAATGGAGTTTTCTCCGCATGGATATAGATTGAGGAAAAAATTTCCCCGAAGACATTTTAGTGCGTGTGTCGGAGAAGTATCCTCCGCCACCACAAATTCCACAACCCCGACCACCATATTATTTAAGTTATATATACTAGCCGCCTTCCGTGCCCGTTTGTGTGATCGATATTTTTTTTTTTGTTGTGATCAATATTCTCTATTGTGCAAATATAAATAACTACTTAATCTCTTTTTTTATTGGACTTAGTTAATTGATAACTACTTAACCTCCTTTTTTGTTGTGGCTACTTATTAAGAAGAAAAAAATATATATTTTTTTTACTATAAAAAAACTGAAAACCTATTTTTATGTGGAAGTTGTGCTTAGTTTTTTTTTTTGTAGTTTTTTTTAAGGGTAAAATAGGAATATTGAAAAAGCAATCCCAAAAATTTGTATCCCCTTTATATATTAGGCCCCGTTTGGCCCGGCTTATTTTTCTCTTTTTTTCTTCTCCTTAAAAATAGTAAAGAAGGAAAAAATTGTGTTTGACTTTACTTTTTGCATTTTTTAGTTCTTTACTTTATTTCTCTAATACTTTTAAGAAGAAATAGTGTTAAATATAATTTTATACTTCTTTATTTCGTTTAAGCTAAAATAAAAAGTTAAAAATAAGCCGGGCCAAACGGGGCCTAGTATAGATACTAGCGGCTTGTGTGATTGACATTCTCTATTGTGCTAATATAGATAACTATTTAATCTCCTTTTTTATTCTGCTTAGTTAATTGATAACTACTTAAAAAAAAGATATTTTTTTTGTTGCTAAAAAAACTGAAAACCTACTTTTACGTGGAAGTTATTTTTCAACTTACATAAATATTTGAATAGAATGAAGGGCAAAAGTGGCAATAAAAAAAGTCTACACGAAATGAAATATTCTCTTTATATATTGGTATATATATATATACTCTCTCCGTCTCGAAATATAAGCAAAACTGAGTCAACGAAACTTGATGTATTTGGTTCAAAATTTGGATTAGATACATTCACTTTTGTTAACCAATTTTTGCTTATATTTTGGGACTAGAAAGCGCATCAAGTACATGCACATTGTATACACATTGTCTACTTCTCTTATTTTCTTTGTTATTGATGCAAAATTTGTTTTTATTTTTAAAAAATGAAATATGCAAAATATATGCAATTTTTTTAAAAAAAAGGAAGAAATAACAAATTATTAGTGTTATGCTTTTGATCAAAAAGTATAAAAATTTCTTATTTTTTATGTTCATGAATCTCGGTGAGTACTATGGAAATTTGTCGAGACGAGAATGTGAAAGAATATTCTCCATGGCATAGCAGGAATCCGGGATGGAAAACAAATTTGAAAGCGAGGTAAGGAATGGGACAACATTATTCGTACATTCCCAACTCCGTTGATATCCATACTCTATAGTAAAAAATTTGGACTTTGATAAAGTGGTCACATTTGTTTCATTAAAAACACTTGTAAAATTAAAGGTTACATTTTTTAACAAAATACAAGTAAAAAATGGATGCAATTGATTTAATCTTTAAACTATTTTCACTTAATTAAGTGCAATTTTTTATAAAAAAGGTGTAGTATTTTTCACAAAAGCACTTGACATCTGACATATCTTGTCATAGTAGTACCATTTTATCCTTCAATTAATACCGTCAAAGTAGAGTACACTTTTGTCAATTTACGTATCATCATACTAGCTAGTACATTCTGTCAAAAAAAAAAATACTAGCTAGTACATGTTTGCATGTGAAAACTAAAAATTGAAATTTCTTGCCTAACATCATCATGATCTAATTGCCTTCGAAATAAATCACCATATCCTATATAGTAATATTCTAATATATGAGTTCAAATTGAATCATATTAAAATATTTAATCACAAAAAAATAGATATTAATTTTATTTTAATTTCTTGTCTTGTATTTTTTGTTTATCGAATCCTATTGGAGGTAACTCATGAATCATTATCATCAGTATTACACAAGTCCAATATGAGGCAAAAAATATGAAGAAAGAAATAGAGGCATATCACGTATTCATGGTCAAAAAGGTCTGCCATGCTTACAATACTTAAAATGTTTTGACTTATTATTATTAATATTTTATTCTTAAGGTGTTATTTGGACCAAATCTTCATTTGATGCAGGCATAATATAAATTAAAAAATGCTAAACACTGTCCTGAGATATTAGTTAATCATATTAATAAAGAAACTTTGTCTTAGAATTTGTACATTTAATACTTTAAAAGTGTAAAATATTATCTTACTAACATTAATTTTATTCTTTATTTCTTTTTTTAGTATGTTATGTTTAACAAGTGTCTTAGAAGTACGGTATTATATAGCATGACCTATATAAATTTAGCAACAATTTGCATTATTTTATATCAATAATATTCAATAAGTAAACTAAAAGTGATTATGGAAGTAGCTAGAGATCGAGACCGCTGATTTAACTCCATAAATAGGATTCATAGTGTTGTCTTTGAGAACACACAAAAAAGTTCACTTTCTCACAACTATATATAAGTGTCATAATCATTTAATTTCACATAAAAGTTTTTGTTTCTATCTCTTTTTAGTCACTTAAACATGAAATCTTTTGTGTTGTGGCTAACATGGGTTTTTGCTCTAATTATATCTTCTTCTATGGTTTCTGCTGCTATTGTGGAACATACTTTCTTGGTAAGGCTTTAATTAGCTTAGTCTCAAAGATTTTCATTTATTTTGTATTGACTATAAAGTCTTACTAACAAGACTTTTAATTTCATCATTCAATTCCTCACCTAGCTCAAACACTTGTAAATTGCAATTGTTTCTCACACAGCTATGGCATAAATTTGCAAGGTCGGTCTAACAATATTTGAAATAAAATATTGTATGTCATGTCATATATATCTTGTATAAAGTTAGTTTTTTACTACCAATAATAAGCTGCTCCAAGTGGTAAAAGTCTTATATCTCTTAAATAATTAGAGGTTCAACTCCTCACAAAAATTAATTATCGCCAATATCTACATCAGGATAACAAAAAAAAGGTTAATTTTTAACTATTATAGAAGTAAAACTAATTATGGTATAATATCATGATGAGGTTTGTCAAAACTTGAATCCCGAATCAAGTTTTTACTCCCTTAAACTTTAATTCAACTCAGTTGTGCTACCCATTCATTCTCACCGTGACTCACTACTCAGAGTAATTTTGAAAAACCTAATATAATATTATAAAACATTCAATATATTTTAAGGACTAAAAAGTTATTAATGAATACAAAATAAAGGAGAGTGAGGCTATTTTTTAAAAAATGGTATCTTTTTTCTTATTTTTCTTTGGGTGAGTTGGGAAATTCGAACTCATACACTCCAACTTAAGCAAGGATTTCACTAGACAGTCTTTTGGGCTGGCCCAATTCTGGGAGCATTTTAATTAGAGTATATCCATATGTTTTGCTCAATATACACTTTTTTGTTTTTGTTGAATTCTTAATCTACATACTTAATTTCATTTGAATTGATTGATGTTCATACTATTGAAATTGAATGCAGGTTCAAAACAAGACTGTCACAAGATTGTGCCATGAACAAGTGATTGTCACAGTTAATGGACTTTACCCTGGCCCAAAGTTGGAGGTCACTGAAGGTGACTCTGTGATTGTTCATGTAGTCAACAATTCACCCTACAATGTAACAATTCATTGGTAAGCAATTTGAATCACACATTAATTTATGTAATATTATTACATTTTTCAAACCTTTCACCAACCTTACACATTAAGCTTCTTTTATTCAACAATTCATATTTGATCCATGTAGGAGTCTATTATTTTATAAGCCAAAATTTTTATTTAATTAGACTTTGATACTAAAATTGAATTGAATTTCTAATTGTTTATGGTTTTTTGATCAATGTAAAGGCATGGAGTATTCCAGCTATTTAGTGCATGGGCAGATGGTCCTGAATATATAACACAATGTTCAATTCGTCCTGGACATAATTTTACGTACAAATTTAACGTGACGCAACAAGAAGGAACAGTATGGTGGCATGCACACGCATCAGTTGTACGTGCAACAGTTCATGGTGCTCTTATCATTCGTCCCCGTTCGGGTCGATTTCCATTTCCTAAACCCTACAAGGAAGTACCAATAATACTAGGTAATTTGCTTTTTGTTGATTTTGTCCTTTCCAATTACACAACCTCAATTTTATGAATAAAACTATAGAATTTACTTGAAATAACTTTAACAAGAATTTCTATTTTGATTTAGGTGATTGGTATGATGGAAATGTTGAGGATATTATCAAAAAGGAGCTCGAAACAGGCGATAAAATAGCATCTGATGCTTTCACTATCAATGGCTTTCCTGGCGACCTCTTTAATTGTTCACAAAATCGTATGTTGCTATGGTTGCCTTCTCTATTTTAGCTAAACATTAAGTAATATATTAATATAATATTAAAAATTAACAATTTATGATAAATCAATATTTTTTTCAGAACATGATAAATTAACATGGATGAATTGTATACCACCAATATGTTTGATAATGATAACAGGCCCAACTCAATTTACTAGTATTTTGGGTTAGAAGAATTTTTCTTGAGTTCTTCTTTTAGCGTCTCCGAGTCTTTCACGCGTCCCCGGCTTTCCAATTTTACCACCTCACAACGTAGTATGCGAGTGTGTAAAGAGCAAAAATTGGGAAAATATTACTTCGCATCCTAGGATGCGAACCTTTTAAAATCTAAACTCAATTCGCATCATAGGATAAGAACTGTTTGTTTTTTCCAAATTTTGCTACCCCTAACTTTGCTACTTAAGTAGTGAGGGAAATATTTTTGAAATTTCCGAGGGCGCGCGTGAACAATCAGGGAGCAGGAAAAGAAGAACTTCTTTTTCTTTATAAGTAACTTGGGCGTCAAAAGTATATACTACTCCAGTTTCATATATAAACAAAATTTGACTTTAAATTCATTGAAAAAATAATGTATATAGTCTATATCATTGACTAGAACATTACTTTTTCAAATGAATCTATAAAGTTAAGTCGGAAGAAGTATATAGTTACAATTTATCCTCTTACAAGGTTTTTATTTATGATATTTACCACTAAGCCAATGTTCATTCGCTAGAAAAAATATTGTGGAAAAAACTATATAATGCTAGTGTTCAAAACTTACTATTGAAATAAACATACTCTAATTCATGTATATATATTTTGACTTATTTTAGATATATACAAGCTGAGAGTGAAGCATGGAAAGATCTACCTGTTCCGAATGGTCAACGCTGCACTCAATAACAACCTTTTCTTCAAGATTACAAATCACAAGTTCACAGTTGTAGCCTTGGATGCCGCATACACCGAGCCTTATGTAACCGATATACTCGTCATTGCCGCCGGCCAAAGCGCAGACGTGCTTTTCACCGCCGACCAACCTAAAAGTGCATACTACATGGCTGCATCACCTTATGTTGTTGGAGAACCAGTACCACTTTTTGACAATACCACAACTCGTGGCATTTTATATTATGAAGGTTACAAAAAATCAAAAACAAATCATAAACTTGTGATGCCAGCATTACCATTACACAATAATACACCAATTGCTCACAAATTTTTCAGCAGCATAAAGGGTCTTGTAGGTGCACCACATTGGGTCCCTGTCCCACTTGAAGTGGATGAACACATGTTTATCACAATTAACATGGGTTTACAACATTGTCCTTTAAATGCTACATGCACAGGTCCATTACTACAAAAATTCTCAGCTAGTATGAACAATGAATCATTTGCACTTCCAGTTGGAAAAGGATACTCTATACAGGAAGCATATTATTACAATGTGAGTGGTATATATACTACAGATTTTCCAGATAATCCTCCAAAAACATTCAATTTCGTCGATCCAAAAATATTTTTGGACGCAAATGTTACATTTGTGCCAAAATCGACTAAGGTGAGGAAATTCAAGTTCAATTCAACTGTAGAGGTTGTATTTCAAAATACAGCAATTTTGAATGCGCAAAGTCATCCAATGCATCTTCATGGTATGAATTTTCATATTTTGGCTCAAGACTTTGGGATTTTCAATCCTGCTACAGATAGATTGAAGTATAATTTGGTGAATCCTCAAATTCGGAACACGGTTCCTGTGCCGGTGGCCGGATGGGCTGCTATTAGATTTCAAGCAAACAATCCAGGTATAAATATGTTACATTAGTTCACTACTAGACATTTGTAGAAGAAAATTATCAAATCTCTCTGAATTCGTCACTAAATTACTTAGTGACGAATTTGATTTTCAATCTATAATTTTGGTTATTATTTTGTTTTTTTAGCACACTAATTAAAATTTATTCATTGTTTTATTTTTGCAGGGGTATGGTTTTTGCATTGTCATGTGGATGATCATAATCTTTGGGGACTAGTCACAGCTTTCATAGTTGAGAATGGACCAACACCTTCAACTTCTCTTGGTCCACCACCTGCTGATTTGCCTAAATGTTAATTAGCTACTATATGTTAGATTAATGTTTGTTTGTATATGTTACAAATCAAAGTCAAAGTCTCATGTTTGAGACTTTTCTTTTCATTATTTAATCAGTCAAACATTTGAGTTAAATATTATGAAAAAAGTAAGACCTTTAGTTAGGTGCTAGGATGCAAGTTTTAAGGTCTTACATTGATGGTATTAAACTGCATCATTAAAAAAGTATCATCTGTAATAAGTGCAGTAAAAATGTGAAATGTTTATGATTAACCCACCCTTTGTTTATAATCCTTTAGTTGAAGGTCTTCTTTCCAATCAATATTAATTCTGTTAGTATAAGTAATTATGAATCATTGATTTGGTTACTCGAGATTTCGCATGTTAACTAGAAAAACAAAGAGAATCATTGATTTGTCTTAAAATCTATTGTTAGTATAAGTGATTATGAGGGGTATGAAAATGGATTGGCATAGTTAATTCTGTTATGTCCTGTAGGCATAGTTCAAACCAGAAACATAACATAGAAATTGAGGGGTATGAAAATGTTAAAAAATCAAAGAAAACAAATGCTTTAATTCCAACTATACCTCTAAGCCTCTATTCTCAGTATAAGTGATTAATTGATTATGCTATGTACCAAATAGGTTCCTCCTATGATGAATTCAGTTATGAGCTATACATATATAAAATCAGATTACCAGAATCATAACATGGAAATGGAGGAGTTAAATATGCAAATTTTTAAATGTCAAAGAAAACAAATGCTTTAGTTTTTCCTTTATTGCAGCTAATCAAATTTGCTGCAAAGAATAGTTGATGAGACACATGGTGATTCATTAACAGAATTTCTAAACAATGTGTAATGATATGAATAAGGAATTATAATGTAAGATTATTGGCAGATTATAACACTTTCTAGAGGTACAAATCCAAGAATTCAGTATTTTAGTCTTAACATGTTCCAATCCATTTATTTGCAGCGAACTAAATTTATGGATAATAATGCAATTCATTTTTTTGTTACAAATCAATCTTGGTAGCTCATCTCATCTCTAATTGTTTAAATTGAGTTCTCTTTGGATAAGCAGCTTACTTAAGAGATCTTTTCATAAGTCATAATGAAAAACGTACATAAATAAGCTGAAAACAACTTATAAACATGATATAAACAGTTTCTATTAACTCTTTCAAACAGGGTTTAAATAAGTTCAAATAGTGTTTCCGCTAATATATAAGTTCAAATAAGCAATTGAAAACGAAACTTTAATAATTAAAATTAAACATATAAATATGCAAAAAAAAATAAAAAATAAAACATATAAATATTTTGCAAGGCTAATTAAAAAATTAATTAATAGTTTAAAATCCAAATATTATTCAAAAAGAACAATGCAAACAAAAACAGAAATCAATCACCCTCTTATAAAAAAATAAAAAAAAATACAGCAACCACCCTCTTGCTTATCTATTTATTCCAGATAGACCTTCCCATGAATTCCCAATAATTAAAATTATAATAAAAATTAAAATAATAAAACAAATAATAAACCACTGTCACTGCCCCAACTAAAAGAAATGCTGGAAATTTCATAAACTTTACCATCTTGAGTTTCTTGAGCAGATAAGAAGCAAAGAAAAACACCATCATCCAGATTCTCTCACAATAATTCTTGCCAATTTTAACCCTGTCTTTGAATTGAATTGGAAATGAAACATTTGATGATGTCTTTGTTTTAGCAGCAATGTTGGATTTCTTCCTGGGTCGAAATTTGTGGAAGAATTTCTTGAATTTAAAATTGATGAAACTAGGTGGTGATTGTTTTTTGGGGTGTGAAGTGATTGTGAAAAGGAAATGAGGAAGGTTTAAGAGAATGGAGAAGCGGAAGAAGGAGATGGTTTGAGTGGATAGATTAGTTGCAGCTTTGAATCTGAATCTGAAGTTGAAACGTTTGGCTTTGGCAGTGAGATGGATTCTCCATTTTTGTTGATCTCGATCGTCTTCCATTCCATTGCCAAACAGAGTGGAAGTAACCGTTACAAAAAGAGGTATATATCTCCGGTCCTTTTTATTTATGGTTTTAAATTTCTGCATATATACGTTAATACACAACTTTGATTACTAATATTTTTAATTACCTTTTATAAAAAATTATGAAAATTTTATATTTTAAAAATATTCGTCGAGATAAATTGAACAACATCTTATATGCTAATATTTATTTTTAATTTTATATATTAGTAGAAAATTACGATCAAAGTAGATTATATGAATAGTGTGCATGATTCCTAAACGACAAATAAAAAGGAATGGAGGGAGTATTATTCTCGTCTTTTCTTTTGAAGTTTGCCTTAAAAATATGTATCAATCCACGTTCTATTTGAAATGACAAATAATTTATATCTTTTAACTTATAAGTTAACAGTTTTGTTTGGTAATAGTTTTTAAAAAAGAGTTTATAGCTTATTTTATTATTTTATAGCTTATTTTTCAAACATTATTTCAAGTAGTTTATGAGCTTATAGCTTATCATTTTTTCTTCCAATTTTACCCTATCATCTTACTTGAAAAAAATTAAATATTAATTAAACATCTCTTTTTTATGTCATTTCATACTTATAAGTTAGTTCAACCGCTAATTTTACAAAATACTACAAATTCGATTAGCTAACTTATTCGCTATAAGCTAAATACTAACTTATAAGTTATCCGCTATAAGCTAGCTTATCAGCTATCAACTATTATTTATCCAAGAGAGCCTAAATTTGAAGTGGATTAAAAAGGAATATAAGTATGAATATTATATATATATATATATATATATATATATATATATATATATATATATGTAGTGTTAGATATGCTTTGTCAATGTAAAAAAAATTTACACTAACGTCCAATAAAAATCATATAGGAGTATTTTGTCATGTCACACAATTAAATTGTCAAAAAAACTAATGTTATAAAAAAGGTGTGCCAACTAACAAGATTTACGCAAAGTTTGACTTTAAAATAAGTATCATTTGAAGTGGATTAAAAGGAATATAAGTATGAAGGATTTTCTTATATAAAAAATAGTGTAAGATATGCTCTGCCGGTGTACAAATTTTTTACACTAACATCTAATTCATATATTTTGTCATGTTATACAATTAAATTGCATATAGTTGGATGATTTGGCAGAGTAAACGGTTAGTATTGAATATCCTATTTTTTCTAAGAAAATTCACAATTCACCAATAATATATATCCTTGAAAATATATATACAAAAACTGTACATCCATAAAGAAAAAAATCGCAATTCCATTGATGATTTCATTTGTTATGACTATACACAAGATTCAAGGTTAGTCACTTAAATATGTCGGAGTATATCTTCCTCGGTCCATTTTCTCTCATGGTCAACTATATGTTTCATTATCAAGGGTTATAAAGAAGTATTCCATAATGTTCAATAGTTAACAATGAATCATTATATGGATCAAATTTTATAGGGTTAATAGGTTTTTATCTCCTGCAAAGTAGGCGAGTTTTGCATTACCCCCTATAATTTTTTTTTAGATTACCCCCTTGCAATGTGTTTTTTTTTTCCAGTTCATTTGACCCCCTGTAATGTTGTTTTTCGCAGTTCACAACAAAAAATCGAATAAAAAGATAAACAAAAATGCAGAACTTTGTTCCGGCAAAACAAAAAAGCGCAGAACCGTCGCACCTCCTCCTCCTCCCTCCATCGAAAGAATGATTTTATGCCAAATTCCAACCGTTGCACCTTGCTCTGTCTACCTACCGGTACTTTTGTCGACCTGCGCTACTCTGTCGATTAGAACCAGTGGATGGATGCCTATGTGTCGCCGAAACGACGTCCGACACTGACAGGAGGTGGAAGGAGGCGCTACAACAACAAAAGATATAATGAGGTGTGACGGCGTTGGAAAAAAACTAGAAGCTGCAACTTTAATTTTGTTGGGTTTATTTCAGTGTTTTTGATTAATATAAATTAAGAACATTACACGTGACTGTATATTGTGTACATGATTAATCAGAAGGGTGAGATTGATTGAAAGTTAGTCTGATTTCTCAGGTTAAAGTCACCCAAGCGTGGTCCGTAGTTCTATATATATTGCAGAATTTCAGTTTCAATTTATCTATATTTTTAAAAAAATTTATTTGAAATTTTTTATTATAAAAATATTAAATTACACATATGTAGTCTAGTAACAACAAAAACCCTTATAATAAGTCTGCATTCTTTAATTTGGATGAGGGTTTTTTGAAGTCGTCACTGCTCTGATGGCGTTCCTTCCAATAGAAAAGAAGCGATGTCAATCTATCGCCCAACAACTGCCGGCATTCATTCCCGACGAACTGACCTCCGAAATCCTATCTTTGCTTAACGTTACCATTGTTCCTTCCAATCCATTTATTTGCAGCCAACTAATTTATGGATAATAAATTAATAATGCAATTATTTTTTGTTACAAATCAATCTGGTAGCTCATCTCATCTCTAATTGTCCGAATTAAGTTCTCTTTGGATAAGTAGCTTACTTAAGAGATTTTTTCATAATCATAATCATAAATTATCATGAAAAACTTCTAGAAATAAGTTGAAAACAATTTATAAACATGATATAAACAGTTTCTATAAAGTCTTTCAAACAGGGTTTAAATAAGTTAAATAGTATTTCCGCTTCTGTAAAAAAAATAAAATAGTGTTTCTGCTAATATATAAGTTTAAATAAGCAATTGAAACCGAAACTTTAATAATTAAAATTAAACATACAAATATGTTGCTAGGCTAATTGAAAAATTAATAGTTTAAAATCCAATTATTATTCAAAAAGAACAATGCAAACAAAAACAGCAATCACCCTCTTTCTTATCTATTTTTTCCAGATAGACCTTCCCATGAATTCCCAATAATTAAAATTATAATGAATATTAAAATAATAAAACAAGTAATAATAAACCATTGTCACTATCCCAACTAAGAGAAATGCTGGAAAATTCATAAACTTTACCATCTTGAGTTTCTTGAGCAGATAAGAGGCAAAGAAAAACATCATCATTCCAATTCTCTCACAATAATTCTTGCCAGTTTTAACTCTGTGGAAGAAATTTGTTTTAGCAGCAATGTGGGGTTTGTTCCTGGGTCGAAATTTGTGGAAGAATTTCTTGAATTGAAAATTGATGTAACTAAGTGGTGATTGGTTATTGGGGTGTGAAGTGATTGTGAAAAGGAAGTGAGGAAGGTTTAAGAGAATGGAGAAGCGGAAGAAAGAGATGGTTTGAGTGGATGGATTAGTTGCAGCTTTGAATCTGAATCTGAAGTTGAAACGTTTGGATTTGGCAGTGAGATGGATTCTCCATTTTTGTTGATCTCGATCGTCTTCCATTCCATTGCCAAACAGAGTGGAAGTAGAAATTTACTGAAATGCAATCCTTGTTAGATCGTCAATTTTGTACCAAGGGTCTCTTTCGAGCTTCCCCTGTAGTGTCCGAGTCGATACTTTTACTTTTTCTCGAATCATAGTAATATATTTTTATTAAACTCTTGATTTAATTGTTTATTTCTCTTGAAATATTTTTCTTGATAAGTTTTATATACGTCTTTTTTTAGGAGCCCTTCATCATTAACTTCTAGTTTAAGCCGCAACATACACGATCACTTTACTTAAATAATCTACCCGGACGAAAGCCACCTGTGTTATGGGAAGATTACCACGTCAGGCAAGTCCTCAATCAATGAAAGACGACTTGTTCATGTTCTGGAAATAAATAAAGTCCGTCAAAATTCAAACTTGATGCTGATTTTTTCCGAAAATTCACTGATTAGGATCGCGTGTAGGCATCCAACTGATATTTTTGAGAAGCGGAAAAACCATCAAAAAACGACGATTGTTCGTGAAGGTTTCCACAGAAAGACCCCTTGGTTCTGGCAAACAGATCACAATTACAGGTACCTGAGAGCATACCGATGGAATAAGAAGGCTTCGGGATCGAGGTATCATTAGCTCACTGCCAGGATATAACCATTCTTGTCCCGAAGAAAAGCGAAGGAATTGCGGTTTAAAGCTTTACGCTTTGTTTAAGCAGCTTTTAATGCGCTTTCTAATCCGCTGGAATATGACAGTAGCGGAGAGAAAGAACTTCGTAACCTTAACGTACTTTCTTTCTTACTATATCATAGGCCTTCGCCACTTCAAATGGGCGCTTCGCTTCCCCCTTTCTTTTTTTAATTCTAAAAAACGCGGTCCGGGGCCGGCCGGTAATGGACCTACTTACCTTGCTTGTGGACCAGCTGCGGAGGGAGCTAACCCTTGTTTTATGGGTTTGGTTTTTAGTGAATTATGCTGCGAGAGGAAGTCGTAGCCAATTGCAAGAGCGGAGCTCTACCAACTGAGCTATATCCCCCCGAGCCAAGTTGGAGCATGCATGAAGGAGTCAAATCGTAGCTTACAACATCTTATGAGAAGGGCCTGTAGCTCGATACAATTGTTGGCCAGTTGCGAATTCTTCCAATCATTCTCAAGGTGGTTCAATCCCACCCGATAAAGGCATAGGCGACGATACTTTGATAGAAAGTCCTTCCTTCAGTCCCCTGCTAACAGGATGTCCTAGAACGGAGAAAGAAGTGGAATCAAATGATCCATCTTCATCAACTTACAGTAAGCGCAGTGGAGAGCGGCGCCAAATCTTTCTATGGATTGCTTCTTTCGCCGCTTTCGCTTCTCGAACGAGCAATCGAAAAGATTCTGGAGCATCCACAGGTTTAGGTATTGTTCCTCCAAATCGTTATAGTTACTTTGGTAAAAGAGGATCCCCTGGCTGCTATCTGTTATAAGTTCTCGTGCAAATGTTGGAGAAATTACAGCTAGGGGAATGGGATGGATGGCACTGGTCTTTCTTTCTTTAGAGGACAAGGCAAAGACGACTATTTCCGATCCGAGCAGTTCGCGTCTAGATAATATTTTTCCTTGTTGACTAATAAATCGATAAAGTAAACTCATGTTTTTATAATCAATTCGATCCCCCGGTTGGATCGGGGACAAACGCCTACGAAAAGATTTAATATAAGATGAATTATTTATGAATTTTTATGTGCAAAAAACTAAAAAAAATCATATTTAATTCATCTCTTGTTAAAAAAATTTAAACTTTTGCAAGAGATATTTATATAATGTACTAAACATGGCCGCATAAAAAATTTTAAAATTTCAAATGATATACACAAGTTGAATAAAAAGTATTATCTCCGTTCCTTTTTAAGTGTCTGTTTAGAATAATAACACATAATTAAGAAAGTGTATTTTTGCACCTTATCTTCTTATTATACCTTAATCTTAATCCACCAATAAATTCATATTTTTTTGCACACAGTTTCTCTTTCCAATAAATTTAATATAATATGTACAAAAAAAAAACAAAATTTAATATATTATCTACCCAAAAAAACTTAAAAAAAAAACTTTAGTTTTCCAAATAAATATCATTAATTAGTTTTCCAGATATTTTTATTCTTGTCTTTTCTTTTTCTCTTCTAACCCTATCCATTATTACTTTTTTCTTCTACTTAGTCTAATGGAGAGGGGTGATCTAAGGTCAATTTTGGTTTGAAATCACCTCTCCAAATTATTTTTCCTTTCTTGTTATAAGAAATAAGTGTAATTTTCACATATTTGTTTGTTTTGATATTTCATCTTTCGTATAGTATATTTTGTTGACCTATCTTTGCATTGTGTATTAAAAGCTATAGTTCCTATCTTTATGCGTAGATTTCTTTTAACTAAAATATTTTTTGTTCCTATTTTTATGGTTTGTATCTTTTTTTCGTCTACCTACTTTTATGTTATGTATCTTTTTTTATCTTTATAGGTAAAATTACACATTTAAGGGTAGAAAATTTGAAATATTTTTAAAATTTTGAGGACAAATTAAGTTTTTTATTAGTAGTTCAATTCTTTTTAATATATATATATTGTTAGTAGATGTTAGTAGATTACAATTAATGATATAAAATTTGGAATATTATTAAAAGTGATAAGGATAAATATGTTCCTAATTTTATGCATAGATTCATATATAATATTTTTTTTGTATTTATCTTATTCTTTCTATATTTTTTTCTATAATATTTTTTAGTGAAATTACAATGAAGGATATAAAATTTGGAATATTATTAAAAGTGATAAGGGCAAATTTGGCTTTTTAGTTATAGTTCCTTTTAATATATTGTAATATAAGTAGATAGATTCATATATATATATTTGTATTTATCTTATTCTTTCTATATTTTTTTTCTATAATTTTTTTAGTGAAATTATAATGAAAGATATAAAACTTGTACTGTAATATTATTAAAAGTGACAAGGATAAATTTGGTTTTTTAGTTATAGTTCCTTTTAATATATTGTAAGTAGATGTAAGTAGATAGATTCATATATAATTTATTTTGTATTTATCTTATTCTTTCTATATTTGTTTTCAATAAATTTTTTAGTGAAATTATAATGAAGGATATAAAACTTGTAATATTAGTAAGTGATAAGAATTAATCTGTTTTTTTAGTTATAATTCCTTTTAATATATTGTAAGTAGATGCAAAGATGTGATTTCTTAAAAATAAAATAAAAAAAGAAACCAAATTGTGGTAGAAGATTGTATAAAAAAAAAATTGTGGGTGAAAGTAAAAGACAATTTGGAAGGTTACGGATAAAATTCTGTTGTGGCCCATTTACAACAGAGTTAGTACTCTTATATATTAGGTTGCAAAATTTGATTTTCTCTTGATTGCATTGCACGGTAGAACAAAACAACATTTATTAGGGTTTAAGAAACGCTCGCTACTGATGATAATGGACATCCTTCCGATTAAAAGAAAAAGGTCACGTCGTCGATCCAATGCACGAAAGAACTCATCACCGATGGTGTTCCTCCCCGAAGAACGAAAGAACTCATCACCGATGGTGTTCCTCCCCGAAGAACTTGATAAGTGCCAAAAAGTAGCTCAAATTACATATATATTTTAAGCACTTATTAACTATTTTGTAAGATATTCTTTAGTTTTTCCTCACTTAAATGTACATATTTGTTTAAGTCATTTCTTTCAATTAAGTTTCCCTAAATCTCAACATTTGTGCAGAAATTTGAAGAAAAATTGAAGTTAACTCGCCAGGGCGAGCTCAGAGCGAGTGCAGGGCGAGTAGAGGCAGAGAGCATCAAATTGGATAACTGATGCACTCGCCAGAGCGAGCAACAACTCGCCAGAGCGAGCAGGAACTCGCCAGAGCGAGTGAAGGCGGCTTAAAACTCATTAATGACGTGGAAGTAACCCTCTGGTGAAGAAAGGTGAACTCGCCATGGCGTGTTGTAACTCGCCCGGCGAGTTCTAATTTTCAGTAGCACTATAAATAGAGCTTGCTGTCATTTTTCTTGATATATAACTTGTAATAGAGACTCAGAAGTAGAGGGAAACCCTAGGAGACAGATTCAAGGGGATTTGAAGGTGGATTCACTACAATAGTTGAGAAATCATCATTGATAAGTTTGTTCATCTCTTTTATCCTTAATCTTTGTAAAGCTACCATGAAAATGAGTAGCTAATCTCTCTTTGTTGGGATTAGGTGTAATCAACCTATGAGTATGTATCTAATTTGATCATGGTATTATATATGGTTTTAGATTATTCATCAATCTTGATGTTGTTCTTGAATTTCATGTTTTAATTCTAGGTTTTGAAACGGTATAGACATATGCTTTTTGAATCCAAGATCTAGAACAATCATCTATTAAACTCTAAACTCTAGACATAGATTTAGATTTAATATTCACTCTAAATATCAAGTTTTAAAACTATTGTGTTGATTAAATTGTCCGAGACATCGGAGTTTGAGCAATACGATATAGCCGGTATATTGATCGATCACTCGAGACATCGAGGGTTAATGAATATAGCGGGATTCTCGGCGTGCTCTGGACATGGACACGTATGTGGGTGATATGTGATAAGAATTGATTAATAGCTAGAACCTGTGCAACTGATTAGAATGATACATGCGATTGGGTCGGTGAAATCTAATCCCAGCAAACTTATCTCTGTGAAACTTTATCATTTTTTACTTGCAATTACAATTTCATAATTTCACACTTAAACAATCTTATAATCACTATACTTAAAATTGTATCAATTGTTGAACGGTAATGATATCACACCAGTCCCTGTGGAGACGATAATTTAAATACTTACTTTTGTACTTCAACAAAATGGCGCCGTTGCCGGGGACTGGCGTTTAGATATTGGAGCATTGCAACAATTTGTATTCTTTTAAGTATTTGTATATATTTGTTTATATTATATAGTTGTGGTCTGCACTAATCCTTCTTTGTTAGGCAAAGGAACATTTTTCTTGTTTAGTTCAATCCTTTTTCAGGTTACCCATCACAAACAAAATCATGACTGACCGTGATTATAACAACTTCTATACTCCGGATGAGTATGAATCGTATCAACAGTGTCCTCTTGATAATTATGGGCAAACTCCAGAGGCTAGATTGGAGGAGACCATGATTAAATTCATAGAAATGCAGCAGCAAATAAGCCAAATGCAACAGATGCAAGACCAGCACCAACAATATCTGAAAAACAGTCTTGCACAGAGCAAAAATATGGAAATTCAGATTAGTCAGATAGCCGAACAAATGGCTATTACACAAAGCATGGAAGTTCAAACCAACACTCAGACCAATCCTGATGAGAAAGATAGCATTCTACCAGAGGAATATGGAGAGAGTGTGGAAGAAGATATTGAGAAAAATGAGGAAGAAAGAATAGTTGAAAGAGGTGGTGTAGTGAAAAAAGTGAAAGAAATGGACACACCACATGAAGTTGAACTTCCTCAAGAAATTCCATGTATTGAAAAGGTTAACACTGTTGATAGTGAAAAAGTGGTGATGGATACAAAGGAGAATGATGGATTATTTGACAAGGAAGAATCATATGAGCTAAAGAAGGAGATGGAGCACAAGGCGGAAATTGATCGAGTTATAGATGAAATTTGTGCCTTGTTCCACAAGAAGAAATTGGGGAGGATATGGACTCCGCAATATCTATATCTCAAGTTCATGGAGTTCCTCCCAAACCAAAGGAAAAAGACGGATGATGTGATTTCCGTCTCATTTTGGCCACCCTAACATATCAGGCGTCGAGCTACCGACGTTAACCAAGCGCTTGTTGGGAGGCAACCCAATTTTCTTTCCTTGTCTTTTATTTAAAGCATTTTTAATTACTTATATGTTATAATAGTTTTTGAACATGTTTAGCCTCTTATGCAAACAAAGTCCTTGAACTAGTGTGAATTTCACTTGAATTTCTGTTTTCTGCTATCATCGCTAAGCGAGTTGTATCAGAGCTTTTGAAAATTCTGACAAAAGCCTAGGGCTGTAGGTTTTACATTGTGTAAATGCAGGCATAACTTCATTTATTGGCCTGAGGACAGTCCACACTTCTTGAGGAGGGGGAGTAGCAGAAGCAGAGTACTAAAAGCACGCCATATACAGTGAAATTTTATTTCAGTCATTAGAATTCATGTTTTATGTTTCATTGCAATTTTTGACTGAAGAAACATGGTTTACATCTTTGTGATAGCTAAATGTGCATATGAAATGAAATGTCTAGGTTTGTGATCAATCAAAAGTAAATGCATGATTAGAATGATTTTCTTTCAATTGCTATAGTTTGAGATCAACCTTTTGTGATTATCTTTGAATGATAGGATGAATTTGAACTAAGTAGCTTGATTCAATTTGATTTCATTAATTCCTTCTTAACATGATTGATTAATTATGAATCACATAGACCTGGCCGGGTGAGATTGTGTGAACCTTCCACTGTTTATATATTTGAGAGCCGGCAATTGTGTTTAACTCTGTTGATTTTAACTGAATCTTGCTATTACTTTATATGTTTGAAGTCATGGAAATGATCAAGGCCATGTTTTTATTTGAGTGCAACTACTTAAGCTTAAAATAACCTACCTTGTGAGATAGTGTGATCCTTTGTTACCCCCCTTGAGCCAAAATTTTGAAAATTTGTTTGTTTGAACCCTTGAACCACAAATAAGAAAAACAATGACTTGACCCTTGTCTTAGGATGATTGAGCATTGAGTTTATGTAGGGTTGAAAACAAGTTGGGGAGAAAGAGGTTATTTGATCAAATTGAGAAAAGTAACAAGTAGTTGAAAATGGTGATTGAAAAAGAAAAAGAAAAATATCGAAAGTCATTTGACACACAATTGAAAATCAATGAAAATGTGTTACAAAAGAAAAATAAATGAAAAGAAATTGTGTCAAAACAAAAGAATCACCAAGAGTAAAGAATGGGGAAAGTGAAAGAGGTGAATAGCTTATGTAATGAAGATACTCAAAGTTTATGCTCTCTTATCCTTAAGGCTCTTTGAATCCAAAGAAAAACAATGATTTCTTGTAGCCTAGCCCCAGTACAAGCTTAAGAAAGTCCTTAGTGATCCATGATTGATAATATGTTTTGTGATTATGTTGAGATGTATGTTTGAATTGATTTGTTGTGAACACATTGTTTGCATTGAGAGAAACACTTCACCCTTGAGTTGAAACACTTGTGAGAATTGTGATTCTAGTTGATTATCTTGTTGGTTTGGAAAGTTTGAAATCTTACTGAGTTTTGAAACTATTTCAAATTCATGCTTTGATTCTTTGATGATTATGAATGAGTGATTTTGAACTTGCAACATATTGAATCATGCAAACTTGAAACAATTTACATCCTAAGTGTTGATTGATTGCAAAGCTTGAATGAATTATGCATTACTGATGTTTGAGCCATGTTTTCAAAGTTTATTTTGGACTTTTGTTTGAGGACAAACAAAGTTTGAAGTTGGGGAGAGTTGATAAGTGCCAAAAAGTAGCTCAAATTACATATATATTTTAAGCACTTATTAACTATTTTGTAAGATATTCTTTAGTTTTTCCTCACTTAAATGTACATATTTGTTTAAGTCATTTCTTTCAATTAAGTTTCCCTAAATCTCAACATTTGTGCAGAAATTTGAAGAAAAATTGAAGTTAACTCGCCAGGGCGAGCTCAGAGCGAGTGCAGGGCGAGTAGAGGCAGAGAGCATCAAATTGGATAACTGATGCACTCGCCAGAGCGAGCAACAACTCGCCAGAGCGAGCAGGAACTCGCCAGAGCGAGTGAAGGCGGCTTAAAACTCATTAATGACGTGGAAGTAACCCTCTGGTGAAGAAAGGTGAACTCGCCATGGCGTGTTGTAACTCGCCCGGCGATTTCTAATTTTCAGTAGCACTATAAATAGAGCTTGCTGTCATTTTTCTTGATATATAACTTGTAATAGAGACTCAGAAGTAGAGGGAAACCCTAGGAGACAGATTCAAGGGGATTTGAAGGTAGATTCACTACAATAGTTGAGAAATCATCATTGATAAGTTTGTTCATCTCTTTTATCCTTAATCTTTGTAAAGCTACCATGAAAATGAGTAGCTAATCTCTCTTTGTTGGGATTATGTGTAATCAACCTATGAGTATGTATCTAATTTGATCATGGTATTATATATGGTTTTAGATTATTCATCAATCTTGATGTTGTTCTTGAATTTCATGTTTTAATTCTAGGTTTTGAAACGGTATAGACATATGCTTTTTGAATCCAAGATCTAGAACAATCATCTATTAAACTCTAAACTCTAGACATAGATTTAAATTTAATATTCACTCTAAATATCAAGTTTTAAAACTATTGTGTTGATTAAATTGTCCGAGACATCGGAGTTTGAGCAATACGATATAGCCGGTATATTGATCGATCACTCGAGACATCGAGGGTTAATGAATATAGCGGGATTCTCGGCGTGCTCTGGACATGGACACGTATGTGGGTGATATGTGATAAGAATTGATTAATAGCTAGAACCTGTGTAACTGATTAGAATGATACATGCGATTGGGTCGGTGAAATCTAATCCCAGCAAACTTATCTCTGTGAAACTTTATCATTTTTTACTTGCAATTACAATTTCATAATTTCACACTTAAACAATCTTATAATCACTATACTTAAAATTGTATCAATTGTTGAACGGTAATGATATCACACCAGTCCCTGTGGAGACGATAATTTAAATACTTACTTTTGTACTTCAAGAGAACTCCTGTCCGAAATCCTACCATTCTTTAACGTCAAAACCATCATGTGACTCAAATGCCTGAGCAAGTCATGGTTGGCTTTCATATCTGATTCAAACTTCGTCGAAAAGCATCTGAAAAAGTCATCACAAAACCCACACCTCACTTTATTTTGGTATACAAAAGATTCATGCTTTAATGTTGTTCCCTATCCCGTGTATCGTATACTCAAAAAACCATCCATCAACCTATGTAACTCACCCAAAATTCCATCCATCAAGCATCGTCAGCTCGTTGGTTCCTGTAACGGATTGCTCTGCTTGTTTTACTATGATGCGTTCTGTTTGTGGAACCCTGCCACTGGAAATATATCTAAAAAATTAGGGTTGCTACCTTACAACAATCGTGGTTTAGGCTACTTTGACTTCACATTTGGTTATGATGCTTCAACGAGAGTTTATAAGGTTGTAGCATTTCGTGTTAACGGGATTGAAAGGAAAAGCGAGGTTAAAGTTTTCAGTCTAGGTGATTATTGTTGGAGAAATATTCAGAGCTTTCCTATGGTTCCCAATAAACGTCTTAAAAAAGGTGTGTATTTCAGTGGCACTGTCAATTGGTTGGCTTATGTTGAGCAATTAGTGATTGTTTCACTATGCCTTTCGACCGAGTCATACAAGCAGTTTCAGCTGCCTCCGGGTTTTGATGAGGTGCCTTTTTCTCAACCAGTTCTTAGGGTTCTGATGGACTGTCTTTGTTTTTCTTATGATTCCAACAAAACTGAATTTGTTTTATGGCAAATGAAGCAGTACGGGGTTCATGAGTCTTGGACTCAATTTTTTAAGATTAGTTACCAGAATCTTCAAAAGCATAACATTGATGTTGGTTTTCAATTGGCGTGCCTTTATGTAAACGGTGATATGATGATTTTTGCAACTGCGTTGGGGTTGACACGTCACGACCAAGCATTTATCTATAATTTCAAAGATAAAACAGTTGAGAGAATTAAATGTAGAAACAATATACGGTGGTTCGACTATGCAAAGGATTATGTAGAAAGTCTGGTTTCAGTTTGTTGAGAGTAAGTTTCTCTTAGAAATTAGCTTATGACTTGAATATATGTTAATTCAATTATTCATCATAGAATTAGTTGAGAGTAAGTTCTTTTTTAATATGACTTGGATTTATTGTATTGCTAATTTATTATATATTGGCAAATGATTATGGTTTGACAAACTTAGTTGATTGAATGAATTTATTTTGACTTTTATATTTATCATACATGATAAGATAGAAGATGAGTTTTTTCAAGGTAGCTAGTTAGAACTTGATTCTCCTAAAATTGAAAGATAATGACATAGTGTATTATTCCAGATTGAGGTGCAGGAGAAACATTAAATTTTAGTTTGCAATGAGATGGAGGTTACTTTTCTGGTATAACAGTTGAAATTTAGTCTGTGGTTATATTGTTTGGGTATTGAGTTTGAATCGGTATGATGGTTGCCAATTTTCAGATGCAGAGTTGAAATATGTAGAATACAAATTTTATGCTTTGATTGTTCTAACTTTTGAGCATTGACCAATCTTAGTTTCTTTAGTGTATCGATCTTTTGATTTCATTTACTTCAAACTTTGTTGCATATAATAAGTTGAATAACCAAAGTGAGTCTATCATTATGCTTAGATCTGGATTCATGGCATTGTGGTTGTAGCTATAACGTTATGAATTTTCCTTGATTATGTGAGTTTGTGTAACATTGTTATAACGTTATGAATTTTCCTTGATTATGTGAGTTTGTGTAACATTGTTAATTTTTGTGTTTCGCTTTTTCACTGCTAGTCTAATGAGTTTTCTTTTTAAGCTTAAACATAATTTTCGTTCCTGTAAGTTCATAAATTTTTGGTTTTAGTCCATGTATTTTTTTTGTTGCAAATTAGTCCCTGCATGTACAAATCTTTATGATTTTAGTCCATAAAGCTAAAATCCGCCGGAAAATTTAAAGAAAAATTCGCTGGTTTCCTGCAGATTTTCCTGTGGATTTTAGTTTTAAGGGATTAAAATCAAAAAATTTGAACATACATGGACTAATTTGCAACAAAAAAAGATATAAAGACTAAAATAAAAAAATCGCGAACTTACAAGAACGAAAATGATGATTAAACTTTTTTTTTAATATCAGATCGCAACTCCAAGCACATTGGTATTGCAGGACGCGGATAAGCTAAGCAGCCTTGGTTAGGGGATGATGGATTAGACAATCAGTTAAATTACTTTATGTGATCTAAACATTTTGAGGAAGTAGAAAATAGTAATTTACATTTTGCTATTTTCTTAGATGTTATTTTGGCAGGAGCCAGAGCATTTACTCGTACTTACCTAAGACGTACTTTTTGTGATCTCAAGCATTTTTTGTGAGTGATTGCATCTGTAGTTGATTTAAAGTAGCTTCTGGAGTCCCCATGAACTTAGCTCAATTGGTTGAGACATCGCATTATATGTGCAGGAACTGGGGTTCGAATCCCAGACACTCCACTTATCCATCTTTAAGGTGGAATTTCAAGCCACTAAGCTATCTACAAAAAAATATAAAATAAATAAAGTAGCTTCTGTGTTAATCTATATATTTTTACTTTTATTTTTTGACAAATTGTTTCCTTTTATTTTATGTAATTTTACTTCATTATAGTCATTTGAGTAATGTTACACCGCTTAATAACGCTTTAACGAATACAAATTTTACAAAATCCACCGTTGGATTGAAAGTTTCTATCATATAGATCATCTATATTAAGTTTTACAAAAATCTAAAATTGTTTGACATGTTTTTGAGGCGCATAAAGATTAACAGTATTCAATAAAAACGCATCAAACGTTAATCTTGATGCGCCTCAATAACATATCAAACGATTTTAGGTTTTTGTAAAACTCAACATAGATGATCTATATGATATAAACTTTCAATTCAACGGTGGATTTTATAAAATTTGTATTCGTTAAAGCGTTATTAAGCGGTGTAACATTACTCAAATGTTACACCAGTGTAATTTGATCACTCCCCATATTGGCAACCAAAGTTCACACTAGTTCGACCTCAGTCTGATTTTGAAAACATTTGTTATATTGTATAATTATAATTAAAAACAATAAAGAAATTGACCCCAATTTGACCCAAATGTTTATTATAAGCTTTTGGAAAAGTTAAAATTGAGCTATATCATATTTTGATTGAAACAAATCATTTCATTTCCTAATAAAGTGATCAAAATCAATTTTGATTTGAAAAAAAATAAAATGCATGCGAATACTTTGCATAATTTTGTTTTTTTAATAACTTTAAAAAGAGAGTATTAGAAATACTCCTTTTAACACTATCATATTTGGTCACATAAATTGGTTACTCACTTGAATTTCATTCAATAAGAAAGTTGAAAAAAAAAGTGTTTCTTTTGTCATTCATAAATTATGAGAAATAAAAGTTAGGCTTAAAGTCAACATATTTTTTATCCCCTTATCGGAGAAACTAACTTTTTAGTCCCTCTATTAATAAAGTCAACATATTTTTTTTACACGGTTAGTGCATTTCAATTAAACTTTTTAATATATAGATGCAAAAAATGTCTTGCTATTGTTTCACTTCAAATTTTTATATTTGTGAAAATAACATTGAACTTCTCAAGATATTTGTAAAATGGTATTTAGATGGTTCAACTGGTTGAACTGAAAATTAGAATTAGCACTTATCCCAACAATTTAGAAAAATCAGAGATCTGAGGAACGAGGAAAACATATGTGTAGGTAGGGGTGTACATGGATTGGGCAAATTCGGTCGATCCGGCCAAATCCTCCCAATCCAACCCAGAAAAGTGGGTCGGGTCTGATAATTGGGTTGATAAATGGAAACCCACACAAAAAATTGGGTTTCGGGCAAAATCGGACCCAACCCAAAAAACCCACTAACCCACTAATGTTATAGTTTTTTGAAATATTTTTATAAAAATAATAAAGATTTTGTCATTTGATAGTTAAATATTTTTCATAGTGAAAATAAATTACACCATGTTTTAAGAAAATAAAAATATTAAGTAATTTTATGAAACAAATATGATGATTTATCGTTTAGTCATTTAATATTAAAAAAACTGAAAAATTATTCGGGTAAATCATTATCCAATTCGGAAATTAATGGTTTACCCGACCAAAATTGATAGTTATTTTTCACAGCGCAAATAAGTTACACTATTTTTTAAGAAAATACAATAATAGAGTTATTTTTAAGAAAAAATATGATAATTTGACATTTAAATATTTAATTTTAAAAAACAAAAAAATAATTTGGGCTACCCATTACCCAACCCAATCCGGAAAATAGTGGGTTTACCCAACCCGACCCAATATTGCAACGGGTTGTTATTTTATTAGACCCAATCCGGAGTATCCTATGTGGTGTGGGTTTTGGTTTTGGCCAAATCCAACCCAAAACGGCCCACGTACACCCCTAGGTGTAAGGTAGAACAAAGTTACTACTCCGTTCGTCCTAAAATAAATGATTTAAATTTGACTTTTGTGTACTATTCATATTATCTACGTTAACTATATTTTTCTACTAATAATATTAGCAAATGAGATGTTGCTTGATTTGTCTCGACAAATACTTTCAAAATATACCATTTTTATTATTTTTAATAATAGATAATTAAAGATATTAATTATTAAAGTTGTGTATTGGCAAAGTAAAAGTGGTTAAATTGGTCATTTATTTTTGGGACAGAGAAAATATTATATAGTTGCAAATTTGTGGGAATTATAAAAAAAAAAAATCGTGGGGTAAAAGATTCTATAAAAAAAAAAAAAAATTGGTAAAAGTAAAAGACAATTGGGAAGGTTATGGATAAATTTGTGTTGGCCCATTTACAACAAAGTTACTATTATATATAGTTGCAAAATTTGATTTTCTTTTTATTGAATTGCACGGTGGTATTGACAAACGCTCACCACTACTGCCTTACCCAAAAAACAAAACGCTCACTACTGCCGACGATGGACACCGTTCCGATTAAAAGAAAAAAGCCACGTCGTCGATCAAAGAACTCATCGTCAATGGTATTTCTACCCGAAGAACTCCTGGCTGAAATCTTACCATTCTTTAATGTCAAAACCATCATGCAACTCAAATGCCTGAGCAAGTCATGGTTGGCTTTCATATCTGATCCCAACTTTGTCGAAAAGCATCTGAAAAAGTCGTCACAAAACCCATGCCTCACTTTATGTTATTATAATCAACCGAATTGTTTTGATGTCGTACCCTATCCCGTGTATCGTATACTTAAAAATCCATCCATCCACCTTCCTAACTCACCCGATAATCAATGGATCCACAACTGGAGCCTCGTTGGTTCCTGCAATGGATTGCTCTGCTTGAAGACGAGTTCTATAACTAATCGTCATGTGTTTGGTTTGTGGAATCCTGCAACCAGAAAAACTTATAGAGAATTTGGGTTTCTACCTTGAGGCAACCCTTATAATTTTGGCATTTTTGACTTCACGTTTGGTTACGATGCTTCAACGAGAGATTATAAGATTGTAGCATTTCGTGCTAACGAGATTGAAGGTTCATGGAAAAGCGAGGTTAAAGTTTTCAGTGTAGGTGATAATTGTTGGAGAAATATTGAGAGCTTTAAATATAGAGAATGTGTTATTGATGATGGTGTGCATTTTAGTGGCACCGTTAATTGGCTGGCTGTGGACATGTCTATTGTTTCGCTATACCTTTCAACAGAGTCATACAAGCAGTTTCTATTGCCTCCGGGTTTTGATGAGGTGCCTTTTTCTCTACCGGCTCTTAGGGTTCTGATGGACTGTCTTTGTTTTTCTTATGACTCCAAGAAAACTGAATTTGTTTTATGGCAAATGAAGCAGTACGGGGTTCATGAGTCTTGGACTCAATTATTTAAGATTAGCTACCAGAATCTTCCAATGCATAACATTGATGGTAGTTTTCAATTGGCGTGCCTTTATGTAAATGGTGATATGGTGATTTTTGCAAATAAATCACGGAAACATCGCAACCAGGCATTTATCTATAATTTAAAAGATAAAACAGTTGAGAGAATTAAATGTAGCAACCCCATACAGTGGTTTGACAATGCAAAGGATTATGTAGAAAGTTTGGTTTCAGTTGATTTAGAGCTAGAGTAAGTTCTTTTTTAGGATTTATTGTATTGCTAATTGATTATATATTGGCCAATGATTATGGTTTGAGACTTTGAGTTTGACAAACTTACTTGATTGAATGAATTTGTTTTGAATTTTATATTTATTTGTTAGAACTTGATTCTCCTAAAATTGAAAGATAAATGACATAATACATTATTCCAAATTGTGGTGCCATAGAAACATTAAAAAAACATCAAATGTTACTATAAAGGGTACTGTTCTGTCTTAATTTAACTGTTACTGTCAAACTTTGAGTGGCTGCTTCTTCTGGTTTGATTGTTTTCGGGTGATGCTGGGTTTGTTTGGGTTACTTGAAGTTTAGGTTAGGTGTGGATCTAGATTGTAACTCCAAGCACATTGAACTGGATTCAATGTTTTTTATGACTTGGATTTTGAACTACTTTGATGTTTATATATGATATATCAAACTTATAAATCAGTTTATGTAAACATTTGATGTTTTTTTCATGCATGTGTTAGAAGTTCCCCCACACTAATTCACAATTTTAGACAGTTTGAATTTGATTTCCCTCTTTTCCCACTTCCATCTTTTGTATATCCTCAATAAGATAATATTTACTTCAAATTTTAAACTTTGAGCTTCGCTTTCAATATAAATTTCACTATAAATTAGTATTATATACTGTGTTCAAGCATACAAGGTAGCACCTATAATTTAGAGCTGCAGATGCCATTCAAAAAAAATAAAAATTTAGAACTGCAGATAAAATTAGATCTCAAGCATTTTTTGTTAGCGTGTAGTTGATTTAAAGTAGATTCTGTATTGATTTTTGTCAAATTAATTTCTAATCATACTTAGATGGGAAGCTTCTGTATTGATCTATATATATATAATATTAATTAATAAAAAATGAAAAAGTACGAAAGATTCATAAAATGAAGAGGTAACAGAAGTACATTCTACTATAACTCAGCAATTACGGTGAGACAAGAAAATAAACAAGTGACTAAACTACAAGGAAACAAGAATGCACGACACCTAGGGGTGTAATTGGACCGGTTTGGATTGGTTTTGAGTGAATCCATTTTCCGAACCAATGAACTCTCGATTGGTTCGGTTTTGAGTTTTTTGTGCAGCCTAATCGATCTGTCTACGTATCCAGCCCATTCTCTCCGCCACGACTTCTGATGTTGAGCACCGGTATTCTACGCCACCATCTGCCTCTATATGTAACATTGCATTAATTAATTTGAAAAACTTTAAAAGGGAACAAAAGAACATAATCAACGGCAATTTGGATGAGAAAGAGATGGTTTGAAATTTTGGCCATTATAAGATTTGTGTACAGTGTATCAAGAGTTAAGGAATTGAATAAAAGAAATTAGATGTATTGTATGGAACAGATGTTAACATCTTTATGTAACAATGGTATCAGTGATCATAATAAAAGAGAGAAAACTTACTAAAGGAATAGATAAGAATGAAAAAATGATTCTCAATAATTATCTTGAATTCACAATTACAAGAGCTTATATATATACAATCAGCTAAGCAACCAACATAGCATCTAACTTCTATACTAGTGCAATTACCACATAACAAACTAGATCCTAGTTACTTGAATTACAAGTTACAAGTTATAACTAAAAATAACTAAGATCCTCATTTAGTTCCATGTTAACGTGGAAAGAAAGGAATTAAGTGATTTTTCAAAACCGTGTATGTGAAGTTAATGTATGGAGAGGTTAATTAAGAGTTCGGATACTCTCTATTTGGAGAAAAAATAGCAATCACAATTTCCTTTCCTAACAAGCTGCCACGTAGGCAAAAGGTATAAAAGGAAATTGTGATTGCCATTTTTCCTCCAAATGGAGAGGATCTAGACTTGTTAATTAATGGTATTTTTTCAGAACCGTGTATGTGTAGTGTTCTAAGTATAAGAAAAATGTAAATATTTTAGAGTGAATTTCTCTATATTAGACTGAAATACTATTTCCTCATCCTAAATTTCTTCTTAAAATAAAAAGAATTCAGTAGAGATTAGTATCTGTCTTACAAACAATTAGGATCTGTTTACAAACATGAGTAAACATTACCACGTATTTAAGAATTAAAAAAAAACATCTTGCGACCTTTTGTCCTCTAATTTGAGTTGTATGTGTAATATCGTGTATGAGTTTATATAGTAGATATAATCTTCACTTTACTAGTTGGACGGTCTTTTTTATAAAAAAAAGTATTTGAAAAATTTCCCTCTCACCCCTTACATTTAACTCTTCACCCCTACAAATAACTCAATATTTCTAATTTTTAAATTTTCTGAAAAGAATTGGCCACTGTTGAATCACGACTAAAAGCAGAGTCTAGAACCTTTTTATTTATTTTTTGTAAAGCATAATCTAGAACTTTGATTAAATTTCAGGGTGAACAAAAATAATAAATGGGGTAAAAATAGAAATATTGAGTTGTTTGTTGGAATGTAGGGTAGGAGGGAGATTTTTCAAAAACATTGTGTGGAATAGCAAAATTGTACACACCGTACAAAATTGTAGATATTGTGGCCCATTAACAACAGTTAGTATTATATATATTAGATTGCAAAATTTGATTTGCTTTTGATTGTACTGCACGGTAGAAAGAAATAACAATCGTTAGGGTTTAACAAACGCTCACCACTGCCGCCAAATTAATAACATTGCAAAATTCTATTCTTTTGCATTTGCACTGATTTGCGTTCATTGAGTTGTGATAGGATTTATTTTTTTTTTACTTCAAAGATGAATATCCTTCCGATTAAAAGAAAGAAGCCACGTCGATCCAGTGCGCGAAAGAACTCATCGCCGATGGTGTTCCTACCCGAAGAACTCCTGGCAGAAATCTTGCCTTTCTTTAACGTTAAAACCATAATGCGACTCAAATGCCTGAGCAAGTCATGGATGACTTTCATATCGGATTCAAACTTCGTCCAGAAGCATCTTAAAAATTCGTCACAAAACCCACACCTCACTTTGTTTTGGTTTCAACGTGATTATCGTAGTCTTAATGTAGTACTCTTCCCCGTGTACCGTTTACTCAAAAATCCTGGCGTTAACCTTTATTACAGAAAGACTTTTCAGCGTTCCAAGCATCGTTTGGAGAATCGTTACGAGTTCGTTGGTTCCTGTAACGGATTGCTATGCTTGCTTTTCCATTCTGAAACATTGGCATCCACTATTCAGCTCTGTTTCTGGAACCCTGCCACCAGAACAACATCTGAAAAATTAGGGTCGTTATGTTATAGCAACTTTGATTTCGGCTTTTTTCACTTCACGTTTGGTTATGATGCTTCAACGAGAACTTATAAGGTTGTAGCGTTTCGTGCTAGAGAGAACGGAGGTTCGTGGAAAAGCGAGGTTAAAGTTTTCAGTGTTGGTCATAACTGTTGGAGAAATATTCAGAGCTTTCCTGTTGTTCCATATAATTGGTTGGATAAATATAGATGTCTTAATGAAGGTATACATTTCAGTGGCACCGTTAATTGGTTGGCTCTGGACAAGTCTATTACTCAGGTTGAGCAATTTGTGATTGTTTCGCTAGACCTTTTGACGGAGACATACAAGCAGTTTCTGCTGCCGCCTGGTTTTGACGAGGTGCCATTTTCTCATCCGAATCTTAGAGTTCTGATGGACTGTCTTTGCTTTTCTTATAATTCAAAGAAAACTGAATTTGTTTTATGGCAAATGAAGGAGTACGGGGTTCAAGAGTCTTGGACTCAATTATTTAAGATTAGTGACCAGAATCTTCAAGTGCAACATTATGGTTTTCCATTAGTGTGTCTTTATGTGTATGGTGATATGGCTATTTTTGCTGATAAAGTTAGTAAACAAGCATGTATCTATAATTTAAAAGATAAAACAGTACAGAGAACTAAAAATAGCAACTGCATACGATTGTTCGAGAAAGCGAAGGATTATGTAGAAAGTTTAGTTTCAGTTTGTTGAGAGTAAGTTTCTTTTTTAATTTATTTATTTTTTAATTTCAGTTATTTGAAATTATGGTAACTCATTGTTTCTCTATCCTTGTCTTTATGTACTAATAGAAAAATTAATAGATAAATGATATAGTACTTGATTTGTATGGACAATTAATACATTATTTCAAAATGAGGCGCAGCAGAAACATTAAAAATATCTGCATTCGTATAATGTTTGTAGTGACTTCAATTTAGATGACTATAAGTACACAAATGTTGACTTTAGATGAATATAAACATTTTCAGTTATGTCGGCATACTTATTGCTTACGTTCGGTGTGGTCCCGAATGTTCTAGATTTTCTTTTGGCTAGGGTGTGGAAATCATGGGCCCCGTCGAAAGTGATTGTTTTCTCTTGGCAATTACTTCAAAATAGGGTACCGACCAGGCAAAACCTTTTTAAGCGTAGGGTGATTAGGGATCCCGATCATGCTTTATGTGCATTCTGTGGGGCTTCGATGGAAGCGGTAGATCACCTGTTCGTTACTTGTGATTTTATTTCTACTGTGTGGTACTATCTCTTTAGGTGGTTGGGCTTCCGGTTTGTGTCCCAAAGAAGTACTAGTAGTGTTTTTCAAGGTTTTCTAGGTCTTGGGTTGAGTAGGAAGAATAGGTTAGTCTTGGGTGGTTTAATTTGACATGCTACTGTTTGGGCTATCTGTAACTCTCGGAATGATGCCATCTTTGCGAGAGGAACTATTTATGTCGAATCATTGATGGATAAGGTGAAACTTTCAAAGTGGAAGTGGTACCTGACTAAAAACCCTGGTAACCCCTGCTCCTTGTAGATCTTAACAACGGTCGACATTCAAACCCTTTTAGATTTGTCTTTGGTCATGATGAATCTACAAGAACTTATAAAGTTGTAGCGTTTCGTATTGATGGGAATACAGATCCAATGAAGCCTCCGAAAAGTGAGGTTAGAGTTTTCAATTTAGGTGGTAGTTGTTGGAAAAATATTCAAAGTTTTCCACTGAATCCTCTTGATTGGTTGGATAATAATATTAACAGCGTTAACTATGGTGTGCATTTAAATGGTACTATCAATTGGTTGGTTATTCATAATTATCGCTTTCAGGTTTATTATTACAAGTCTATTTCTCATGTGAACGAATTTGTTATTCTTGCGCTTGATCTTTCGACTGAGACATACAAGGAGATTTTGCTGCCTCAAGGTTTTCATGAGGTTCCGTGCTTTCAGCCAGTTCTTAAGGTTTTGTCGGGGCATCTTTGTTTTTCTCATGACAAGAAAACTGAGTTTGTTTTATGGCAGATGAAAGAGTACGGAATTCAAGAGTCATGGACGCAATTATTCAAGATTAGTTACGATTACGAGAATCTTGAAATGCGTTACTTCGATGATGATTATCAATTGGTGTGCCTTTATAAATATGGTGATATGGTGATACTTGGAAATAAAGCTGGCGATTTAGCAGTGACCTATAATTTGAGAGATGAAATAGTAGAGAGGATTAGATTTACAAACTCAATAGAGCACTGGAAGTATGATGCAATCGATTATGTAGAAAGCTTGGTGTCAATTCCTTGAAAGTAAGTTTCCAATTGTTTCGATATATCCTTGTTATTTTACACTAATAGATTGTGTGATCTATTTTGTATATAGTTTTACGATGTATTATTAAATTGAATGAATTTGTTTTGATTTTATATTTATTATCAGCTAGAAGATGAATCTTTCAATTAGTATAGGATAATAATGGGATGAATTTATAATAAGGTAGAAGATAAATTTGTTTTGAATTTTTTTATTGTAAAACGATCATTTGTATCAAATAGGTCAGATGTATCATCCGTGTCAATCAAGTATGTCATCACTATTGTCTAATTCAAATTGATTTAAATCCATTTCAATTTGATTTTCAATAGCCATTTGAATTAGATTTTCAATAGCTACTCTAATTTGATTATCAATTTCAAATTGATTTTCATCAAATTGACCATAGATTGAATGAAATTTGTTGTTATTTTTTATTTGTAGTTAATTGATTTTGTAATCTTCAATTTGAAATGTAGCATCATGGCATATATATTGAAATTTCAGTTTGTAATGAGTAAGATTAATGTAACGATATAATGCATGGTTGCATAAAATTTATGATTTAAGATTTGAAATTTATGACTTGTAGTTTTGATAAATAGATTAATGTAATGATATAATGCATGGTTGCATAAAATTCAGATGCAGAACCAAAATATTTCAAAGAGAGAAACTTTTCTTGCTTTCATTATTTCAAATTTGTATGAATTCATTGTCTTCACTTATTTTATGAGCATTTTGATTTCAGTTTTGTGAACCATTTTTTTGTTTTGTTTTGGCACTTTTAGTCTAATGGGTTTAATTTTTGAATATAGGTGATGAAATTCATTCACACTACTTTATTCTGAAACCGGTAGAGTTTGCTTATGTGTCGTGTTGGATCTCAATGGATCGGGGAGATTGAAGACCTTCTTGTTGCTTTGTCCTACTTGTGGTTGATTCTTGCCTCTTTTCATTAGGGGATTTTTCTAGTGATGGTGTTTTTGATGGATTCTAGTTTTTTGGTGGTGTGCCTTTTTGGTCTCTTGTAGTTTTATTTTGTTTTCTTGTCTTTAGAGATTTGAATTCTGGTAGAGTGTATTTCCGGTACCTCCTTGATTTTATGAACCCTCTCTTATACTTATTTGTTTTTATATTTATATATAATATATTTGCCATTCAATAAAAAATTATGAAATTAATTGAAAATGGAGAAATAGTTGGAGACAGAATGAAAGAGGATAAACATTTGATATCATAAGACAAGGATGGATTAAGCGACATTGTCTTGGGCATGATGGAAATCTGCATTTGATTGAGTAAAGTTAAATAGTGATGAGAATTTAATATGTTCTGTTTATGCATGTTTTAAAGTTCGGTCGGATAACTGATTTTGTCAACAAAAAAGAAAAAAACAGTTCAGATAACTGATAAGAAATTTTGTGGTTATTGATTGTTGATCATATGAACTTTATTTAATGAGAATCCTGGAATAAAATATGTATCTTACATTATTTATTTTTGTGTTAAATATATTTTTATTTTCTTTGAATATCTCAATTTTTATAAGTCTATCGTTGTTAACTTTGATTACACCGAATTCGGATTCCACCACCACAAATCATCCTCCCACCGAGAGCTTCACATGCTGCAGCAAAACTAGCAACTGATTCACTAAATCTTCCTCCCATATAAAAGGTCTTTTTCTAATTAACTGCCGCCTCTCTTTCAAGGGATAGAGAAAAGAGCCTTGGGAAAACATCAGCTAGAGCATCTTCCCCAATCCAAACTTGAGACCAAAAACACGTTGAAGCACCGTTATTAATCCTTCTCTTAATTGCCTCCGTAAACCATTTTTTAGATTGAACACAATCCTCAATCGCACAAATATCCTTCCATCAATAAGACGCAATTCTAACTCCCAGAATGCCATTAAAGTTAACATTATGAAACAACCCCGTACCATACTTTGCAACAAGAACATCCTTCCATAGAGCCGGCTACTTTTGGAGGAGTTTCCAACGCCACTTTGCAAGAAGACTCAAATTCACCACTCTAACATCTCTCACCCTTAAACCACCATCTCTCTTCGCCATACACACCATATTCCAACTAAGCCGACTAATCTTTCTACCACCTCTCACTCCTCCCCACAAGAACTCTCTTTGGATTCTAACCAAAGTCGGATTATTCTTTCATGATATATGTACCGTATATCATATATAGTTCGCCAAAGTCGGATTATTGCAGTGGTATATGTTTAATTAAAAACCAAATTTAGTAAATTTTTAAAAACCAAAAATTTATTTAACACTTTAAACTTTCTAATTTGTAGGTATCACAATCACATATCAACACTTAGAGGAATTAACAACTATTTATGCACAAAATTTAGGCACACTAACACAACTCAAAAAAAATATTGTGACATCAATTTATATCAATTTAATTCATTTCTTTTTCAATTATTTTTTTATTTTTATCACGAGTTCAATCTGATTCGGAAGTCAGTTCTGGCATCAAGTGATTTCAGCTCCTCCGGTTGCAGTTGAGGGGGATCGAACCGTAATTAATCTTCTCTACCAAATTCATTGTCAATCACCGGTGAACCAGCTAACAATTTTTAATTTTGGTAACTCATTATAAATGTGTCTGATACCATTTATTTGTGATTTTTAATTGAGTGGTGTTATTTGTACACCCAAAAGTTGACAACTTTTGGGACAACCTTCTTTTTTCTTTTACAACAAAAAAAAATAAAGTGAGAGGAAGAAAGAGAGACTAAGAATATAATGAGAGTATGATTGTGGTGTTTCTTGCTGAGCGAGACGAAGGTGTGATGATTACCATGACTCGATATGTCAAGTTAGAGTTCTAGGTTTGGGTGATAATTGTTATCGAAATATTAATAGTTTCCATTTGACTCCTCTAATCTCTGATTATAACAATGGCGTGCATTTGAGTGGCACAGTTAGTTGGCTGGCTATACGGGAGTATAATTGTCTCCAGCCCCGTTCCTGACTTTTTATGGGCCTTAGGCCAAAAAAAAAATTCTTTCGTTTAATATAATAGCATTAATACATACTTCTTGAGTATCTACCATTTTGAAAACAAATTTTTCAAGAGCCTCTTGTTGTGATTTTATTAGCTCTTCCTTTCATTTTTTTTCCAGTTTTTCTTTACCACATAAATGTTTTTTAGGCAACATCTTCTAAACTTCGGATAGAAAAACAAACTCAAGTAGAGAACAATAACACATGGAAGTAGAATGCTGACTTCGAAGAACAATTGAAAAATTGTAAGATCCAAATGGTTGAAATTGGATGAAAAAAATAACATGTTAAGTATTAACAAATTGTAGAAAATAAATTAAATAACTTGTTAATAAAATTAGGAACACAAAAAATAAAACAACGTCAAAACCTAAACAATAAAAACCTATAATATTCTTACATACCTTACAAGAATGCAAGAATTAGAAAAGAAAAAACAAAACAAACTCAATAGGAATTAGGAACAAAGACAGGTGGTGCCGTCTTTTTGTTGGTCTGCAGGATTCTATTTTAATACTACCATTATGCCTAATTATTTAGTAGGTATAAAAAAGAAATTGGACCTCAATCACATTTTAAATACCACCTATTTCGTAGGCTTAATCATATTTTCAAATATAATTGATTTTTTTTATAGTAGTATGTTTCCTTTCTTTAAATATAATTGATTTTTTATTTTCAATAATAGTAGGTAGATATAATAAAATATTTTGGGCCCCTAAAAATGATGGACCTTAGGCCATGGCACCTGAATTTTTCTCATCCCACCCCCCATGATTCTTTTTCCCCCCCGAATTTCCCTTTTTACCCTTATAAAAGTCAACTTCGGATTCTACGTTCCGAAAAATTTGAAACCTTTAATTATGTCCGGGAAACCTTTTCCGAACCAGTATTTCGGGCTTTAGCTTCCGAACCAGGACGTTATAGACCTGAAACCAGCTAACTTCCTCTCATTCATGTCACACACTCAATCTCAAGTTCTCTTTGGTTCCAAAAGCTTTTTTCTCCATTGTTGGCTCAATCTCAAGTTTTAGAGGCTATCTAACGGAATCAACACTCACTGATACATTAACATAAGGTAAATTGCGTTTCTAACCGATTAGATTTTGTTTATTTTAGCTTTGAATTGACTGATGCACCTAGGTTTCCGAAATCTCTGACATGCTATCGTTCGGAAAAGAGTTTCCGAAATAATGTTAATTTGAGTTCGGAAAATACGTTCCGAAATAATACTTAGAAAAATTTTCAACCCTTCCTGATGCACTGCTACTGTCTGCTACTGCCAAATTTTTCATTTTTTCCAAATTTAGGTAGATTACATGTTTTGATTTGCTTAATGGTTATTATTAATAACACGTTTAATGATTATACCTTAGATATTTGAATTTAATTTCCATATGTTATTTGATATGAATTGTAGTTGATATTGATTTTTTTTTGTTGTAGTTATGGTGGATCATAAATCTAGACAAGTAGTGCTTGGTATAGGTGTATATGAAGTTGTGGGCGATGTTAATCCTGTCAATTTTCATCAACCGAAAGAAGCTCCTCTTTGCTCTTCCTGCTCCTCCTCTTCCCGCTCCTCCTCCTGCTCCTCCTGCAATTGGTCCTCCGGCAATACATATTGATTCTAGTTCAAGTTTTTTGACGGACCAAGCTTTCGAGACTCGCGATGCTTTACTGAAGTGGGTTCGCGATGTAGCTGCTGGTTTAAAGTTTGCAGTAGTGATTGTAAACTCTGATTATGGTGATGGAAAGAGGAAGCAAAAGTTGGTTTTGGGTTGTGAAAGGGGAGGTACCTACAAAAGAACTAGCAAGAAGATAAAGTTCAAAGAAACGGGAACGAGGAACTGCGGATGCCCGTTTAAGCTCCGTGGTTATTTTCATAATACAACCAAGGATTGGCATCTAAGTGTTGTGAACGGCGTACACAACCATGAGTTTGATAAAGAATTAGATGGCCATCTAGTTCAGGGAAGGTTGAAACCGGAAGAGAAGGAGTTGGTTGCCGAATTGACAAGGAACTTGGTTCCGCCTAGGAATATAATGTCTACAATGAAGGATAGAGATCCGAAGAATGTCACCTACAAGAAAATGATTTACAATGCACGCCATAGAATGAGACAAAAAGAAAGGGAGCCGAGGAATGAAATTCAACATTTCTTTCATTGCTTGGAGCAAAAGCAATATGTCTTCAAATTGAGGCCGGATGATCTTGATGAAAAATCCACTGTTGTAAAGGACATATTCTTTGCGCATCCTACCTCTGTGGCGTTGTTCAACACTTTCCATAGTGTTTTATTGATGGACTCGACGTACAAGACAAACCGGTATGGTAGGCCGTTGTTTGAGATGGTGGGATCGACGTCGACTGGGTTGACTTTCAATGTTGCATTTGCCTTTCTTAGTAATGAGAAAGAGGAGAATTTTACATGGGCACTACAACATTGTCGGAGCCTATTGAGGAGTGAGGCCGTAGGACCGAAGGTAACGGTGACGGATAGGGATCCCGGTCTTATGAATGCGGTTGGTAAGGTATTTCCAGATGCAACACCGTTGGTTTGTCGCTATCATGTTATCAAAAATGTCAACGCAAAAGCAAAGACCGTGTGTAAAGTTAGAGATGGAGATGAAATGAGCCACACACAAGTTCTTAACATGGCGACAAATAGCTTTATCGCTATATTGGACGCGCAAACCCAGGACGATTATGCTGAGGCTGTTGTGGAATTTAGGAAAGTTTGTGCGAAATGGCCAACATTCCTTACCTATGTTCAAAAAACCATTCTTGACACCGACAAAACAAAAGTGGCGAATACGTGGACAAATGAGATTATGCATTTTGGGAATACTACAACCAACAGGGCTGAGTCGGCGCACGGTTTGTTAAAAAAGTATTTGCCCGACGGTAATGATGATTTTGTGAAGGTTTGGGAGGCGTGTGAACAAATGTTGGTGATTAAGTTCAGTGACATAAAAACAAGTTTTGGTCAAAGCTTGTCTGTTAAAGAACATAGGTATGGCGGGCAAAATTCTTTTCTGTACCCTTTGCTCTTGTTTAAAATTTCTCGCAAAGCTTTGAACTATATTTTCCATGAGGCAAAAAGAGTAGTGGAATGTGGTTCGGATCCGAAAAAGTGTGGGTGCATTATTAGGAAATCATATGGTTTGCCTTGTGCTTGTGTAATTGCCAAGAAGATTCGCAACAGGCTTCCGATTAGACTTGATGAGGTCAATTCGCATTGGAAGAAGTTGACGATCGAGTTTGGTCAATTTGAAGATGATGTTGAAGAAGAAGTTGAAGATGATTATGCGTGCACTGCTGAGTTTGAAGCAATTAAGGTTTGTTTTTAATATTTTAATTTGTCGTTGATTTTCTCGTTGAATTTCGTTGAATACTAATAATTTGTGTTTTTTTTTATTCTTTAGGAACGCTTGAAGATTGTTGATGTGAGCATGAAAGCGGAGATAAGAAACAAGCTTCGACAACTTGCTTTTCCGGAAACAACGACGTTGACAAGTCCTACCGTTGTTAAAAAGGCAAGTGTCGTTACAAGAAGATCAAGTGGGGTTGGAAATTCGACAGCACGGGAGAAGTCATATTGGGAGCACGTTGATGCGCAATTTCCCGATTGTCAAGTGTCACAGTCCAAGGCTGCAAGTTCTTCTCGGAAGGGAGCGAGAATTGGTAATTGGACTCCAACTCAAAGCTCACAAGTTAGTAGTCCACTTTTCAAGCATATGCCTCAGTTCATGCAACCATATATTGAAGATTTTGTTGATGTTGTGGGTGACGGCTATTGCGGTTATCGTGTAGTTGCATTGCATGAAAATGGAAATGAGGATGATTATGAGCTGGTTAAGCTTAACATGATAAGGGAGATTAAATCACATAGGAAATTGTATGAGAACGTGTTTGGTGGCAAGACTCGTGTTGAGTTCATTTTAGAAGCTTTGCACTCGAGTCCAAGAAATACACGCCGTTGTGTAGCTCCTAAGGAAAAATGGCTAACATTTCCGGATATGGGTCATGTGATTGCGACTTACTATAACAGGATTGTAGTGGAGTTGACATCACCCATTATCGGAGTTAGTGAGACTTTTTTCCCGCTTCGATCAAAACCACCAACTGATCCGGAATCACGGATTTTGTGTTTAGGTTTGATTCCGGGTCACTTTGTTCAAGTTAAGTTGAAGCCCGGTGCTATTTTACCTAAGGCGGCGTCGGAGTGGAGGCGATATTGTACTGATGAAGCTTTGGCTTGGGAGTATCCTTTCATGGATAGAATTGCGTTGTTTGAAGAATTGATTGATGTTGAAAGAGAGGATGCAATCAAGAAGAGGAAGATTAAAGTGAAAAAATTTGTTGGCATTGGTTCTAGCAAGGACAATCCACTCACATGCTCTGACAGCGAGTGATTGTATGTTTGTTGCAACATGTTCGCTTTTTTTTGTATTCATGACTTATGATTTTTTTGGCAATAGTTGTGAACTATGATGTAATTGCAAAGCGGCATGTAATTTTGTAATATTTTATGTAATTCGTATCTTAATTTATCTTAATTGTAATGAAAGTTATGTAATATACGTTCTCTATTCGAATTATATCATGTAATCGATTTGACGTATTTTGTATGTTTGTTATGGAATTTTATGTACTTTGAATATCTGCCTGGTTTTTATGTGTTTTATAGGTACAATTGAAACTGTAACTATATTACAGGTCCTGTCTGTGTTTTGAGGTCTGCATAACTCTGATAACTGATAATTCGGAATATACAATCCGAAATAACAGGCCATATATCAAATATTCGGAACGCAGAACCCGAAGTAGTACAAATACCATAGTTCGGGTTATATTTTCCGAAATACATTAATTGTTTAATGACAAGTTCGGAACGCAGACACCGAAATAATAATCAGAATCCTAAACCTGCAATATTCATTTATCTGTATTGCTAGGAAACTTTGAATAAATGCATAACAAATTATAGAAATGTGAATACATAATTATTTGGACATACGTTACACACACAAAGTTTAATTAAGCGGTTCAAAGGATTACAGACATACGCTAGCCATGTACATATCACAATGGTTACGATTGTTCACCGGAATTCATTAAAAACAACAAAAACAAACATTGCAAACAGAGATTACATAAACAAGCTTATGCCTCAATATGGTTTGTAGACATGGCAACGACGGCTAACTTTCATTTCATTAATCACCTCAAATTTGAAATGAACAAAGTCTCCTCTTTTGAATTCTTGGCTGTTTGAAAATTCATCCCAATTGGTAGCCTAGCTTCGTGCGATGCGTGTCACCCAAGTTCAAAACCGCGAGAGTCATTGTCACCCCATTATCACCACAGAGGTCAATGGTTTCGAAATCATAACGTCTAAGAAACTCCGCAAAATCAACATGTAGTGCCTGGAAGAACAAAAACAAAATATTAGACCTGATAGTATGGTAAAACTACAAGGGTTAGAACATGAACAGCGTTAAATGACTGACTATCTTAGGCATATCAACTCGATTTGGAGTGAGTTCGAACTCAAAAAAGGTTGTTTTCTTTGGTGCGAAACTCCGGCTATGAAATGCCGGAATTGTAGCTTCATCTCCCAATTGTTTGAAAGACTTGACTCCAAACAGATCATGACCAAAGTATTGTAAAACAACTTCAACATCATCCGGTAAGTTGTGAAATTTTTTGAAACTCTCCCATCCTTCGTTCAATAAAAAAGGATTGCCATAGTTTTTGTTGAACTTGAGTTTGTGGTGCTCTTTGTCATTTTTAATCACTTTCCAAGTCTTGCCAAGATAATACCTATGCCTTGTTGCAAATTCCATTTCAATCTCAGCATGTTCCTATAAAATTATGAGATATGATGTTAGGCACAATAATGAACAAATTAAGACATAGTCATGATATATTCATGATAGCTAGACATGACAACACATATTCATAGCAAGACTATACAATAATTGATAAGATAATGAAACTTACTTGATGAGATAAACGAACAATTGAAAGAGTTTCAATGTTTTTGGGAGGTGCAACAATGGTTGTGGAAGAGGATGCCATGGTAAACAATAACTAAAACCTTTGTGTTTGGGTTAACTTAAGAGTTTTGTGCCACTTGAAGGAGATGCAATTATATATAACCTAAGTGTTAACCTAGATATGTCATCAATAAAATTTTATATAAATATATAGGCATGGGAATATTTTGTTAAAACTAATTCAATGATATAGACATGTGATCAAGAGGCATGGGAATATGTTATCAAGAGGCATGAGAATATGTTGAGAGATGCATGAGAATATTGCCAAAAGAAAATTACTAGGTGTGAGAATCTTGTGCTTTATCACATGGGGTTGCAGAGGCATGAGAAGAGTGTAACATGGGGTTGCAGAGGCATGAGAATATCTGTGCAAAAGCAAGCTTTGCATCAGTATACTCCTGTCTATGTTTCAGCTTTTACTGCATATAAGTTGACTGATATTTCGGATTCTACAATCCGAAACATATATTTCGGAAAACGCATTCCGAAATAGTCAAAAATAAAATTACAACGTTCAGCTTTTACGTTTTTTTATTATTATTATAAGTTATTATAAGTTATTTGTTATAACTTATTATTTATTTTGTTATTATAACTTATTATTAATTGTATTATTATTATTATAAGTTATTATTAATTGTATTATTATTATTAAACGTTTCCGAAAATTTAAACGGTTAGGATGACACTATCAAACCTCTATAAATAGACATGCTTCAATTTAGTTTCATGCCACAATAATTGTAAAATGGATATCTCACTAACTTACCGGAGAGACACTCACCTTGCTGCAGTTTACTTCGACGGTGGAAAACCAAACATGTTTGGGATCTTCGTCGATGCAACTTTGGTTGATCTCAAACAACAACTTGATGAAATTAATCGTTGTTGCATTAATCCGAACGATGACAAAACAGTCACGAACGTCGAGTATCGAAAGTCATCAATGAGGTCTAATGGGAGTCTTACATTCACCAACATGAAGCTTGAAAAAAATGAGGATATCCGTACTATGTTTTCAGTTTACTCCCAATACAGCACAAATGGACCTATCGAGTTAGATGCCAAGCTGACCAGATCTGTTGATGCCATACTTGCAAGGTTGAAACGGCTAGAAGATGGAGAATGCTCATTTAATTTAGCGGATCCATAGTGTTATTTACCGGCTAGATCTGTTTTATTTTTTCATGAACTCGTCTTTATTTACTGTGTAACGTTTTTATTTTTCATGTCAGCGTTTTTATATTTTGTGTAAGGTTTTTATTTTTAATGTAATCGTTTTTATATTTCGTGTAACGTTTTTTTTTAATGTAATCGTTTTTATATTTCGTGTAACGTTTTTTTTTTTAATGTAATCGTTTTTATATTTCGTGTAACGTTTTTTTTTTAATGTAATTGTTTAGCTGTTGACAGTTTTCAATTGATATGTATAGTATAAAGTGTTGTTTAACGTATTTGAACGACTCAGATCGCACCGACACTTTGAACGGCTCGGATTTAACTGAAACTTTGCATGGCTGCAAATGCACCGACAGTTTGCATGGTTACAATTGCACCGACACTTTGAACGACTCAGATCGCACCGACACTTTGAACGGCTCGGATTTAACTGAAACTTTGCATGGCTGCAAATGCACCGACAGTTTGTATGGTTACAATTGCACCGACACTTTGAACGACTCAGATCGCACCGACACTTTGAACGACTCGGATTTAACTGAAACTTTGAATGCCTATAAATACGGGTTTGTTTCCTCAACCATAGATTCATGTATTTAACAAATTTATAAAGATGAATAACAATAATATGAGTGCTTCCGATCGTTATGTTGCAGAATATTTAGCTAAACGTTATGATTTCAGTATCAAGTTTCAAGGTATAGAAAGACCACTGAACGTCGAGCTGAAGAGTACGCTTACAACTCTACAAGACCTAAAAGATAGAATTGAATTCTTGTATGCATTTAAATATGCGAAAGAGCTAAGGATCCACAAAATTGCATTTTACGAATCTTACGTTGATATTACAGAGGATAATGCTGGTGGGTTTGACGATCATATCAAGAAATACCATTGGGTAATTTTAGAAAATGACGACGATGTGCGTTTCATGTTTAACACCATCGAAGGTGATCCATCTCCATACCGTTTGAGAGCGTCTTTAGAATGATTTTCTTCTTGTAAACCTTGTTGTTGTTGTTGTTGTTCTTATTTTCGTCTTTTATTTTTTGTGTAACGTCTTTAATTTTTATTCTATGTATTTCTTTTTAATTTTCTTGTACTCGTTTTGTTTTTATAGTGTAACGTCATGCACACGTATTCGTTGTATTTTCAATTGTGTTGCAACGTAATGTTTTTAACTTGTGTTCCGCAGTCTATGCATTCGTGTTGGTTTTTAGTGCAATCTTTATCCCAGTAATTATTAATATTCCTGCACACGTAATGCATACGTAATAAATATTTTTTATCCGACTGTTGCAATATTATTTTGAAACTTAAAACGTAATGATCGTTGATGTTCCCAATATTTCGGAAAATAGAAACCATAATGTACTTCGGAAAATACAATCTGTAATTTATTTCGGAAAATACAATCCGCAATGTATTTCGGAAGGTAGTTTCCGAAATATTTCAATTTACAGCAGTACTGCAATTGCATTATCAGAAAGCCAGAACAATGTATGTTCTCAAATACCCGCCAATACCAGAATTGCGCGCTTATTTATAACTAAACATACGATATTCATTATGCAAATTTTTATAACGTAACATACGTAAATGCGAAACATAAAAACAAACAAAGTACATTAATTATCAAAGTACATTACATTAACCAAAACCCATAATTGTCATTACATTAACCAAAGTTCAAAAGCGAAAAACCATAAATGTCAAAGTTCAAAATAACTGAACATCAACTGCGTAGCTGATGGACCAGGGGGACGGCGGTAAGGGTATTGAGGTTCACCCGGAGCTCTGCGCCTTCTTGAATAAACAACAGCTGGGGCAACCATCGAAAGAAGACGCTGCACAGTTTCGTATATCGGAGTCCCGGGCAACGCCTCACCATCTCTAACCGCCCGCTCAAGCTCAAGCCTTACATTCTGACAGATAGTAAAATGATCCCTCACACCTTCCCTTGCCTGCCGCTCAATCAACACCTCCAAATGCGTTGGTTCAGGAGGCTGAGAATGTGCCTCTAATCGGAGCATCTTCGGATGTGAGACTTTGTAAAACCATGCTACGTACCCAGGCTGATGGTCCCACGGGTTATCCACTGCTACACCCCGCATTTCCTCATCAATCAATCTCTCCTCCATCTCTTCCATAAACACCTGGTCAATCTTGTCTACCGTCAGGCCGGAAGGAGCAGCTGCAGCAGGAGGTCTTGGAATGGTCTGAACATATCCAAATTGCCTCAGCACACGTTCAGGCAAATGTGTGCTTGTGTCACCTCCGCACCTTAACCACCCAGAAAACCAACATTCATCAATCAACGGCCTCACTTGGCGGTGTGCAGTATATGGAGTGTACACGAAGTCTGACATCTGCATGTTATCCAGATGTTCCCTATAAGATGACTGATCCATATGCCCTTGCCCAGGCTCATACCTCGCATTACATGGGAGGGTTTCGTTCCAATTGGTAGCCAATTTCCACACACTCATTCTCGGCATGTGAGATATGACCCATCCCTGAAACAAACAGTCAAACGACATTGAATAAGCACAGGCAACTAAATTTTTGTAATTAATAACTAAATTTTTGTTAGCCAACTAAATTAGTAACCATACCTGAAGTAATGACATGTATCCTGCCATTAGACTGCAACGCTTCCCAGAAGATTTCTTAGAAGATTTTGCCAAATACGCCTGATGATACACGAGGGCAGCAGCACCCCAGTTCCAGTGACTCACCTCAGTCAGGTCCTCAAAATATTGCAGATACACAACATCACAATAATTCTGGCTCTTATTGCTGAAAATGGTACAGCACACCAAATACAACAAAAAGGCCTTGATACACCTTTCCCTATAAACAACAATCTCCTCCATAGGCTTATTTTCTTTCTCCGCCGCCAAAGCCGCATCCTTATTCTGCACGTACACAGCCTGCAACTGATTGTACTTGATATGACATCCTTTTGTTTTATCAAAATTGAGCTGAATAATATCCTCCTCAACGTCCAAATGCCTCTTCAACAGATCCATCCCTTCGTCTTTCCTCATCCGCGAGTGGTGCAAGAAACGCCCCGTAATCGGAAGATGCAGCAAACATTGGATATCGTCCAATGTGATGGCCACTTCACCAATTGGAAGGTGGAAAGTGTTTGTCTCTGGATGCCATCTTTCTGCAAATGCCGTCATCAGCCCGTGGTCGATTATGATGTAACTCGTCCTCGTCAAGGGCTCTAAACCCGTTGCCTCGATAGCCTTCCAAAACCAGTCGTACTCTCTAGTCTGCGGAAGCTTCGGAAGATTAATCACCTTCTTCCCATTTGCTACAGACTGCATCACTTTCTTCAAAATCTACAAAATTGCAAATAGAATACATCAACAGTTAGCAATATAGAAAATTTATTACCAAATAATATTAAATCGCACAAACATATTCATTAACAAATTTTAAGGCAATATTTACCGGCGCTTCACAGTTCGTAGCTTCCCATATTTGATTTGCTCTATGCTTATGGTAATCATGCAATAGAGACAAATCGCTCGGACCGCCTCCATAACCCTGTTCAGGAACCACCGGTGGCTGTCCATCATCATCAGCATCTTCATCTTCAGCAACATCTTCAATCGGACTATTTACATTCTCTTCATCTCCAACAGCATGTTCAACTTCACTCCCATGTGCTTGATCTTGTGAAGGCATTGATCGCCGTCGTGAACCACCCGTGGAAGAACCTCCCGTTTCATTTTCACTTCTTCCTTGAAACGGCACCGGTGATGGGCGACGGCGTCCTCTTGTAGCACGAGGGGCAACAGCTTCACGCGCAGAAGCATGTGCGCGTGTCTCTCTGCCTAATCTTGTTCTTCCAACATCTTCTTCCATTTCTACAATAAAAATTCAAAAACAAAATCATAATCTAAATACTATTTAACATACATTCAAATCCAATTCAGACATGTATATATCAACATTTATGCATACAAACATTTGCTATACCAATTATTGCATTCAAACATTTTATCAAACAATTCATGTGCAAAAATCATAGTGTTTATATCAACAACACAGAATCATAGTTTTGAAACATGCATTGATGCATACATCAACCCAATGCCACAAACAACACAGAATCAACATAATTAACAACATCAACAACATTTACAACAACTCAAATTGAAAAATTCCAACAGAAAATGCTAAAATTTCAAAAACAATGAATAAAAGACGAATCAATGATCTAAGATGCATAGAAGTTACTTACTTGTTAAATTAGAGTGGTTGAATTAGTTGAAGTGTTGATCAAAATCGTAACCTCACGTTTTCTACCCTTTTCCCACCCAACCCTATTTTGAAACTCAAAAATAGAAACTGACAGAAGATAGCGCGCTTCTGTTACTATGTTGATTTAGTTCGGATTCTATTCCCCAAAATAATGGTTAGGAGTCTACGTTCCGAACTAAAATTTCTTTTAAAATATTTCGGATTCTACGTTCCGAGGTTGACTTTGCAAGGGCAAAATTGGATTTCCGGGGGTTAAAAAGAGTGGTGAGGGGTGGGATGAGAAAATTTCATGGCACCCATTGCCTACCTTCGGGCCGGGCTTGATTGTCTCGGATATGACAACATAGATATTGAACATGTTAAGCAATTAATGATTGTTTCCCGGAATCTTTCGAGTGAGACATACACATAGTTTTTGCTGCCTTCTGGATTTGATCAGGTGCCACTATTTGAGCCAACTCTTCAGGTTCTTATGGACCACCGCCTTTGCTTTTCGCATGATTTCAACAAAACCGAAATTGTTATATGGAAAATGAAGAATTTTGGTGTTCAAGAGTCTTGAACTCAGTTATTTAGAATTGGCTACTTAAATCTTGAAATGAACATTTCAATTGGACGCCGTACTCCATTGTTGCCAGTTTACCATTCAAAGAATGGAGATACCCTAATATTGGCACATTGTATGTATTATAACCAAGCAATTATCTATAAACAGAGAGAAAATAGAGTAGATTGAATTAGAAATTCCAACGGAGTAAGTTTGTTCTCTTAAATTGAAAGTTTGGTTTCGCCTCATTGGAAGTAACTCCTCTTTAACTATTTACACTTGTTTTAATGTATGGTAATTGGTTGTGGTGGATCGACGCCGGAGGTCTTTACCGGTGTGGTGGTGATGGTTGCGATGGATTTGTGATGGGGTGTGGTGGCTGCGATGGCTCTGTTATGGGTATTGTGGTGGTGGTGGTGGTTGTGACGGATCTGACTGGAGGTTTTAGCGGGGGTGTGGTGATGAGGTGCTGACGCGGGTGTTGGCTATGGCGTTGTTGGTGTGCCGTTGATGCCGTGTGTGATTGGCTTTTTTCGATACAGGATTCTCTGACCGCGTTCAAATCTGTTGAGATTTGCACGACTCTTTTTTGAGTCTCTGATGGTTTTCAGATCTGCTGAGATTTGCAGGTTTCTTGGTATCTGATTGGCCTTTTTCCGCGTTGGTGTTGACTGCTTGGAGGCGGACTACATGTTGAGACTTATCTGCCTAGGTTTCCGGTCTACCACTTCTCATTGTTTTTGGCTCACAGAGTTGTTTTGAGATTCTAATGAGCCGTTTAATTTTGATTCGAGAGCGGGAGTTAAAGTATAGAGACATCTTTATGGGTCGGGTTGATGGTCTTTTGGTGGTCTGGAGGCCGAGGGTTGACCTTCTAATTATGGGATTAGAAGTAAACTTTTAGGTGGTGTCTGTTTTGGCTTTTCATTGGTGTTCCGCTTATATACGGCGCCTCTGTTTTGTAGTTCCGCTTTTCCCGACCTTTGCTCGTCCTGTGCAGGGATCGGTTATTAATAATAATATATTTGCTGTTAAAAAAAAAAAGGTGTGTTGTTTTAAAAAAAATTATGGTACTCCATTGTTCTCTTACCAGGGGCGCAGCTAAGTATAGCTATGGGGTAGCTTTGGCTACCTCAAAAATTATTTTTTTATTTGTTTAAGTAAGTATATTTCATGTATAACTACCCCAATAAAATATTTTTAGCTACGTCTTGTGAGTTTAACTCAATTGGTTTGAACTTCAGTTATTTCACTTATTCACTTTAAATATGAAATTTCTAGCCACTAGACTATTTTGATAAAAAAAAACTTTAGCTACTTCTAAATAAGTTTATTTGTCAATAATGAAGAGAAAATAGATACTCAAAAAATCATCACTTGTTTGATACAGTAGATTTATTTTGTTTATTGTGACATTTTTTATATATTAAGCAACTTGGTAAAAACTTTATTAACAATGCAAATGGTAAAGACAAATTAAAAATAATATGAACAATGAATTTCTTGCAAATGACTAAATTGTTTACATTTTGAAAGTATATACAAAATTATTATTATAGATAAATTTTACCCTCTTATTTTTATAACCAAGAAATTTAACTCTTTCAAGTGCTATCTAACTCAATTTTTTTATTAAATAGTTATTTTTATATAAATAAAACTATTGTGATTTCTCCTTTTATGGATTAAACTTAATATATTAATTTTAAAAAGTTGTGTTATATTTGGCCACCTCATAAGAAAACGGCTAGCTTCGCCGCTGTCTCTTACATTGAAAGTTTGGTTTTGACTCATTGGAAGTAAGTTATTTTTATTTTAGATTACTTATTAATTATAATCTAGAAAGTGATTCTCACAAAAGATGAGTCAATCCCTCTTGTATAATGTGGAAGGTGGGATACAAGAATAGGTTCATGACAAAGTGGAAGACTTGTACATAATTTTTGTATTTTTTTTTAAAAAGCTAATTTTATTAGAATCAAACAAGTACAAGGTGTATTTAAAGAGAGTACAAAGGCATTCAGCCCCAACAACAAATTACAGAACAGCTGCGGAAACAAAAACCAGAGAAATAAAAACCACCCTCCTATCATAAAGAGCACAAGAAAAACTATAATTGTTATGTTTCTTCGAACTTTACTAATTTCACTTCATAACGATGTTGTTTTGGATGTTTCTTTTTTATCTTAATGGATTGTTTTGAATTATAGGTATGCAACCTCAACTCCAAGCACATCCTCTGCAGATGGAAGTATGGTAGAAAAGTTTGTCCCATCCCTAATAGATGAACTAAGTGAAATTGGAGATATAGTTGGAGATAGTAGTGACGAAGAGCTGGAAGCGTCTTTGTTATCAGAAGATTCGGTTGAACTATGTGACACTGTCACTGACTCTGAGGATGAACTAAGTGATAATGATTCTGATGATGGTGGATGAAATTTGGTTATTGACTCTTTTGATGGCATTTCTCATTGATAGTTTGAACCTTAATTGACAGGTTTTGGTTGTTGGTCTTGAGTTAGTTTTTCTTTAGGATTGCTGTAAATTTTATTTCATTATTGTTGCTGGTATTTGAAAATTGAAACTAGTTGGTATTTCTTCATTAAAATAACTATAAGATAATTATACTTGAATGTGAGACAAACGGACAACATGCTGCGTCATTGCCACTAATAAGTATCGTTTTGTTTTCCCTCTAGATGTCCACGGTAAAACTTGGTTGTTGGGGAGGCTCTGGTTTTTCGTGTTTAAGTGGTGAGGCCGGTTTTTATTTTTGAGAGTTTATTAGCTTTTGTAGTTTTTGAATGTTTTAGTTATGTTTAATGTATTGTAGGCAGGTGTGTTGTTTTCTGCATAATCTGCTTTTGCAGATTTTATACTAAACCTTGGTCTTTTCTCTGATAGTCGGATACATCTTGCACTGTAAGCCTTTTATTTATTTTTTGCTTTCGCACCGGTTCCGACCCACTAAAGGTGGGCGACTAATCCGGCTCGTGCGTAGAGGCATGTGCACTGTAAGCCTTTTAATAAGAAGAGCTAGAGTCGCTTGAACTAGAAATAAAGTGATTGTAACATGTGTTCTGTTTCTAATCATTAAGTGAAAATGACACTTGTTTTTTTTAAAGAAGCTCCTTTCTATAAGGATTAAGTCTCTTTTTCATTATATCAATGGTTTTCATTACAACTAGATTCAAAAAGCAATTTTAAAATTAACTTGCAATGCTAATTTTATCCGGGCCAAAAGACTCAATGATTTAAACTATCCAAATAAATACAAAGATAATTTGTCTATTAAAACTCCATTGTTCTCTCTCTAAAACTCTAGATTCAGGGTTGGTGGCAAATTCTTATTTTCGCTCTTTGCTCACTTGCCCTTTTTCTCAAATTTTCTATGGAAGTAACAATTTCTATTTATAGGAAAAGTAAAAAATAAACGTTAAAAAAAAATATCTCTTTTAAAAATAAAACACTACTAAAAAAAAGCCTTTTTCGGACAGAATTTCAGACGGTTTAGAGATGGAATTTGGACAAATTTCCCACAAAATTCAGACGGAACAATAATTTCGGACGGAATTCGGACGGACAGGTGCTGTCTGAAAAGGTCGCGTCGCTAATTGAAGTGGTTGTCCCAAATTCCGTCCCAAATACATTTCGGACGGATTTCAGACGGTTTTCGTACAAACTCTGAAATCAAGCTTTGTCCTATATGTGAATAGGGGTGCTCGCGGTTCGGTTTGGATCGGTTTTGAGGTAAAAATCCATCCGATCCAAAGTTAATATTACTTGCGGTTTGGTTCGGTTTTGGATGACTAATTAAAAAAAATACGATCCAATCCGATCCAATTTTATGCGGTTTAATTTGGATCGGTTTTTGGATATCCAAATTACAAATTAAAATTTTTTATTTAAATATTAATATTACAATGACACGGTAAAATAATATATTTGATGTAAAATACAATATATAATATGTTAAAAATTAATATTTTGCAATGAAAATTATCAATTATATTTGAAATCTATGATATAATAAAAAGAAATACATTAAATTGAACTAATAAGTATTATTGAGAAAATTGAAAATCAATAATTAATATATTATAATGCAATATATCATACTAATAAAAAGTTAAATAAGTATTAAAAAATATATATGCGGTTTGGTTCGGTTTGGATCGGTTTTGAAAAATCAATCCAAAATCCGATCTGATCCGGCGGTTTTCACAAAAAGGTCATCCAAACACATCCAAAAATATTCGGTTTTTTGCGGTTTTCGGTTTTTTTGGATCGGTTTGCGGTTTTTATTTGGATTGGTTTGGATTTGAGCACCCCTATATGTGAACTTATTTTCCAACGAATTTCGGACGGAATGAAATAAATTTTCCAACAATTTTCGGACAGATTCTATGAGCTTATTTCAGACAGATTTCCTACAGAATTAAAAATCAGATTTGTTCTATGAATTGATTTTTTTACAGGTTTCACACAAATTTTTATTACCTGAGACAATTTTGATTAGAGGTGTGTTATATGGACAACCACTTTTTAGACAACTCATGGGACAACTTAAAATAACAAGGTAAATAAAAAATTATTTTAAAAAAATAAAATGGCTTTGTGTGAAGAGTTGTCCAAAGTTGTCCCAAATTAGATGTCAAAATATCATTTCTCTTTTGATTAAGAAAAGTTTATATTTGACAATAATACACTTTTTTATACAATGAAATTGTTTTTTTTTTTTTGTAGCAGCAAAAGAAAAGCAATATATTAATAATGGGGCACAAGAAATGCGGAGTCAATACAACAAAGTCAGTATAGCAGAGTTTCCCCCATAATACATAATAAACATCCCTTGTATCCAAACAATAGAAAACTTGAAAGCTACCCCCCTTACAACGAATATAACAGCATACAAAGCTCAATCAGACAAGGGGCTAAAAACGGTTCCATGATCCATTCCTCAACTTTGAAACATCTGAACGCAAGCAAAAGAAACCACACCTGGAATAAAAATACAACTAGATTTATATAAAATAACTAATAACATATGCAAGAGTAATCAAATATCTATCTTCTGCAATACAAAAAAGATACAAACTGGATTCATATGACTGCTCAATGTTCTAGCACAAAATATAACAAACCAACATGAGTGTCAAATTTAAGTGATACTTTCATCATTCTAAGATACCATACATCAACTAGAGTAATAAAAGGGATCAACAACAACAACAACAATAATAATAACAACCTTGACTTGAAGCACGATTTGCAATGTTTCCCACTGATAAATTCTTAAATTGATACCTGGAAAAACATGTATCGAGCTTCAATTAAACAAATCACATGATATTTTAACCTACAACAATGATTTATTAATGTTCAACATAGTAAAACATCATTGCAAATATTTAAACATACAAATTTATAATACCTCATTATTACTTTGATCACTAAATCCTTCATCTTCATCTGACTCATTATCCATCATCTCTTCTTCTGCATACTCCTCATTGTCATCAATATTATTATCAACTATGACATTGTCATTTATCAACCCATGGTCATCATCATCAGATTCACTAACCTCATCAAATCTTCCCTCACTATCTAATAAGGTAGTAGGTAAATCAATATCAACTGAGATGCCACCACTATTTTGATATGGGAAATCCTCTTGATAAGCAAAGTCATCAACTTGTTGATCCTCAATCATACCCCTTGCTTTGGTTTTGATTATAAACCACCACTACTAGAAAAGTTAAATTTAGATGCACACAAGGCAACCACTACTAGAAAAGTTAAATTTAGCGAGGGAAGGAATCCGTCGCTAATGTGTGAATTTTCCGTCACAAACACAATTAGCGACGGATTTGGTGACGTTTCAAAATCCGTTTGCAATTTCAACGTCGCAAAAATTTAGTGAGGGAATTTTTCACTCGTCACAAATAGCGACGGAATAAAATCATCGCAACAGAAATCATCCGTCACTAATTGCAGACAAAAAATGCAAAAATTGATCTTGGATTTCCGTCGCTAATTAGGGACGGATTTCAGTTTCCTTGCTAATTTATGATGGATTTCAAATTCCCTCGCTAAAATCTGTGACAGAATTGAAAATCCCTCACTAATTATAATGTAGTTCAAATTCCCTCACTAATTTGTGACAGTTTTGAAATTCCCTCACTAAAATTTCTGATATATTTTAAATTCCTTCACTTATAATTCAAATTTCATCACAAATTTTAATTTTAAACCATTTTATACAAAACTTTTATTTTAATTGAATCCAAAAGTATGATGCATTAAGATGAACAAAAACAGCAACGAACAAAGACAAAAAATGTAAATAAATCATTAATATAGCAGTAACAAACAATGAAATATAGTAATAGATACAAACAAGCCTAAAATTACGGACAAATTACAAGTGCATCAGAATGTGATTAACACTAGTACAAAAAACACTTTGAGAATCACTAGCCTAACTTAAGCTAAACGAATTGAGGAGTGCAACCACAAATTGCTCCCCCTTAGTAAAGTTCTTGTAGAAGTAACCTGAATGGAAAGACATGAGTTTGAGAATCAATCAGACAGTGGTAAATAGTAATATCAATATCATAAGTAGTTGAAAAGAAGAATTAAACAAATATTTTTTAGGCTATCTAGTTTAAGGCAATGGTTAGTATACATTACATACACCAGCACCTATATATATCATAAATTTACACCATGAAGAATTATGCAGGCTTATTATTAGAGCTATAACAGAACTGAAAAGTTATAAATATACATACAAAAATAAGGTCTTAGAGCATACAACTCATCCTATACAAAAATCTTGTTTCAGAACTGAAAACTACTCTTTATACAGTGTGTATAGTACATAGCAACTGCAGTTTTCGAATTTATTTGAAAGTGGCGAACAACTACTTGAATTCTGAAACAAAAATCAGGTCTTAGAGCATACAACTCATCCTATACAATGGTGAAAATGTTACTGAAAAGTACTCTATATTGGAGTAATGCAAAGAGAATAATAAGAAAAGAAATAATAGGTTCAGTAAGTGTAGTACCCTATCTAAGACTAGCTATTGCTTAATTTATTTCTTTCCTTTCAAAATAGTTAACAGGTGTTAATTTCTAATCCATACAAACTTGTGAGTCTGAATACTAACAGAGAGGTAAAGGAAAAGAAAATCAATTGATCAAAATATCATATAACGGTCATCCGCTATCCCACCTTCTGGGTCAGCCGCTATCCTGGATTGCCTACCTAGGTTTTCTACACTACACTTCCATACAAAACTTTCATATTCTCCCTAATTGAATCACATCAAAAATTTATATAATCCTAGTAACACATAAAAGTAAAACAAAAGTAAATTGTTAATGATTCATTCCATCTCTTTTCAGGAAAATTATCAAACAACTGATGTGCACAAAACTCATGGAAATAAAGACATTAAAAATTAAAACAAAAGTAAATTTTGTTAATGATTCATTGCGGCAAAATATCAAACAAGTGATGTGCACAAAACTCAGTCTTTTATTTTACTTAAAAATGGAACAAACTAATAAACATAACAGAGTCATAAGTAAATTTTTTATGTGTTTCTATGAGTTTTGTTTGAACTTGTTACACACAAATGATTATTTCAGCTTTATGTTTGAACTTTTTGGTACTCAATACAAACTTCTAGGAACATGTGAACTCACTCTTAACCCTTAATGTGAACTCACTTTAAACCCTAATTTCTTAAATAATCTCCACTAACAGTCATCTAAAATCAGAAATCACATTTGAAAAATCACTTAATCAAACACAACAATCAATGGAGAGAGTAATTAACTAATATAAATCACCAAAATGCAACATGCACACACAAATTACACATCATTGGAGAGAGTAATTAACTAATATATTTCACTTACAGTTTAGCTCCGAAGAAGTCGAAGAAACGAGATCAATTTAGGTCCAACGAAATGAAATGCGATTATAGCTCCGAAGAAGAAGAAGAAACGAAATCGATTTAACTCCGGCGAAACGAAATGTGATGATTTTGCGATTAGCTCCGAAGAAAAAGAAGATGAGAACACGATTAGCCCAATGATTTAGCTCCGAAGAAGACGAGAATGCGATCAATTTTGCGATTCAGTGATTCTAAGATGAGAAAGCGCTTTCGCGGGAACGCACTTTTGTGATTCTAAGCTCCATTGTTTATAATTAAATTTGGTTTTTAAACATTCTGTCTTTATATTTTAATAAAATATAAAAAATTATTTGTGATGGAAATATTACCTCACAAATTCTATAATTATAATGATGGAATAATTCCCTAGCAAAGTGGGTAAGGTAATTCCCTCACAGAGGCAAAAATTGCATTAATGATGGAATTTTGTGAAGGAAAATTTAGAGAAGATTAATTTTGTCAAAAATTCCATAATAAGACTAAAATTAATTAAATTTGTGACGGATTTTGTGACGAAATATTTGTGAGGGAAATTAATTGTCACAAGTTCTATCACTAATATTAGAAAATTTGATTTTAAGAAAAATCATCACAATCCGTCAGTAAATTCATCACAACTTGTGAAGGATTTAACTCCCTCCCTAAATTCCGTCACTAATCTGCAGTTTTTTAGTAGTGAACAATAAACGGATCATACTTTCTATAATGACGATTATGTCGAATTTGAACAATGCCATATTGTTCATTAACCTTTGTTCCTTTACCAATTGTAGGATCAAACCACTCACATTTCAACAACACGACCTTTTTCAATGGTGTTCCGGGAAATTCAATTTGAATTATTTCTTCAAGTTGACCATAGAAGTCATTTTCATATTCACCATAGCCTGTACCTTTAACGCACACTCCACAATTCATAGTAGACTTTCCAATTGAATGTGCTTTTGTGTGAAACTTGAAGCCATTCACAAAGTAAATAGGCCAAGTTTTTACTATCCTTAAAGGACCCCATGCTAAAGCATGTATGTTTTGATCTAACACATTATTTGAAGGATTGTCAACCTATACAAAATCATTCAACAAAGTTGTGTTACTAAAAGAATGTGCAAAACATATTAGTATTTTAAAACCGTTCGAAATCTGTTCAAAATGTAAAAATGATTTCAGACAAAATGTAATCCGTCCGAAAATTCCGTCCGAAATAACCAATTTTCTAGTAGTTAAAGGAACTTTATTTTTAAATATATCAAATTGAAAAACAAACAAAAGCAAACCTAATCTTAATGACTATCCAACTCTGGCCCATTTATTTACAAAGATTACACAAATTGATTTTTGCTTTCATTGAACACACATTATTTTCTGTAGAACATTGTTAGGGTTACACCGAACGCACCGCGCGCCGCAATGCCGTGCACTTAGGTGAAAAACCAAGGGAAATTTTTTGAAGGAGATAATGAAATTTCAGATGAAAAAAATTATGTTGAAGAAAAAGAATAAAGACAGGAAGAAAAAGAAGCTAAGAAAGTTAATGTTGAGTAGTACTATATCACAAAATCATCTAGTTAATGTTGTCGAAGAAGAAGCTAAGAAGAAGCGACTTCAATCCAATACATTAATCCTTCCCGACGAACTCATCGCCGAAATCATATCCATCCTTAACATCAAAACCATTGTCCGACTTAAATGTGTTAGCAAGTCATGGAACATTCTCATCTCCGATCCAACCTTTGTCGAAAAACACCTTAGTAAGTCCTCACAAAATCCACATCTCTTACTCACACCACTATCTTGGGAATACCCTATGAGTAGTGTTGTATCATTACCTGTGAGTCGTTTACTCGAGAATCAGTCGAGTACTGTTTCTGGTGACAATTGCCATGGTTGGGCAAACACAGTTCACGTTGTTGGCACCTGCAAGGGATTGCTCTGCTTGCTTTTCTGTGTGGATCAGACGTACTGGTTTCGTCTGTGGAATCCTGCCACAAGAACAATATCTATAAAATTAGGGACTTCTCATGACTATAACACTTTCAAGTTCAGTTTTGGTTGTGATATTTTGACTGGAACTTACAAGGTGGTTGTGTATCAGGTAGAAAAAGATGAAGAGAACGATGGTTCATGGAGAAGTCAGGTCAAAGTTTTCAGTTTTAGTGATAAATGTTGGAAAAATATTGACAGCTTCCCTTTAATTCCTATTACATGTATTCAATTTCAAATTGATCCAAATAATAATGGCGTGCATTTGAGTGGTACTATTAATTGGTTGACTCTAGGCAACTATTTTGACCAATTTATGATTGTTTCCCTTGATCTTTCGACCGAGAAATACACACAGTTTTTGCTGCCTTCTGGTTTTGATGAAGTACCATACGTTCAGCCAACTCTTCATGTTCTGATGGACTTCCTATGCTTTTCACATGATTTCAAGAGAACTGAATTTGTAATATGGCAAATGAAGGAGTTTGGTGTTCAAGAGTCTTGGACTCAGTTATTTAGAATCGACTACATTAATCTTCAAATGGATAATCTTTCAGTTGTTATTAACAATAACATGGGACTCAATGCAGAAATCTTTGATTGCAATACTCCATTATTGCCATTGCACCTTTCAAAGAATGGAGATAAACTGATAATTGCAAATTGTGAAGATGACCACGCGATTATCTATAATCAGAGAGATAAGAGTGTAGAGAGAATTAGAGTTTCCTCCAAAGTGTGGTTGTATTCTTCCATGAACTATGTTGAAAGCTTGGTTTCGCCTCCTTGGAAGTAAGTTCTCTTCTACGATTCCAATCTTAATTTTGAATCTATGACATCTCATGTATGTTGTTTTAGAATCTTTTTGTCATGTTAATTCATATGATGACTTAGGTTGATTGTATTGGAGAATTATATTATTTATATACATGATGATAGTTATATTGCAAAAATCCAGGCCATTCATATGCAGGCTTGGATTCATGCAATCATAGTAGAACCTAGTTTTTTCTTTGTTTACTGCTCAATATATGACTCCATTTTTGACCATTATCGATATGCATTCAGTTTAATGGATGTTTTTTGAATTTTAGGACTGGAAACAAATTCTCTATACAAGATAGTGAAATAGCGAAGATAGATGGAGATAGTAATGAGGAAGACGAAGAGGAAGTTGAATGGCCTTTGTTAGCAGAGGATTTGGATGAGGATTAACTAAGTGACAGTGACACTAACCTTGAGGATAAACCAAATGACAGTGACTCTGAGGATGATGAATGAGTTAATTTGTTAGATTTAGATTATGTTGTTTGATGAGAGCATAGGAAGTAGAACATAGTAATCTTTATTTTGAATGGTTGAAAAACTGAACTTTGTACAACCAGCCACAGTGTTTCTCATTCTGATTTATGACTTGGATTTTTAGTTATGCTGAAGAAAAATTCTACTAATTCACTAGTCATGTTTCCTATTGCTTCTAGGGTGAGAATAGGCCAGGCCGACCTAAGGGGCCTAAGGCCTGGCTGTTGAAGTCTGGCCTGGCCTAGCTTGTTTATTAAAAAGGAACAGAATTGCATTGCTTCTGTTGGTTTTGAAGATATTATTGATGGCTTGACTGTTGGTTTTTAAGGATCACCATAGTATTAAATAATTTGAGTAATAAAATGGAAAGTCTTATGCTCAAGTTTCGATATGATAAGTTTTCACATAATTCAATCAAGCAGAGCACTCATGACTTTATTGTAATATTATACTTATTACCATTGTCTTTGATGAATCCTTCAGATTGTGATAAAATTTTAAACTATTCTCTCCTAAATTCCCTCTATTTCTTCTGCAGAATTTACTTTTTTGTTGTAATTGTTCATAACTACAGTTGTGAAATGCAACTCTAACCAATTGCTTAAATACCAAACTAGTTTCTATTTCTTATACCAATTGCATAATTTGTTGAATATACATAGCGACCCTATTACCATCTTCTGATCTCAGTTATCTATTTATATTTTAAGCTTCAAAATATGTTTTTGAAAATAAATGTATATCTGAAATAAATTCATCTTGGTCTAATTTTGTTAAATCAAAATTTAACCAGTTCAAGCAACTGCACTTTAGCAAAGCAAGAATTATTTTATATTTCCATAAGTTCTCTTGCTATTTGTGTGGTTAATATTTTTAAAGTATAAAAAATGTAGTTTTTAACACAAATTTTTTCTCTTTTACTTCCTTAACTAGTTCTTCGGAGACACTAGTTAACATCACATTTTTTATAAATTACCCTATCACATGTGGTATTATAGGCTTGGATTCATGGTATATAAAAAGTTATAAATGACCCTGGTATTATTGTTAATTAAATTAAGGTTAAACTGTTCATTTGGTCCCTTACGTTTATTTTAGGTTTGAATCAGGTCTCTTACGTTTTAAAAGTTTGAATTTGGTCCCTCACATTATCGGCATTTGCATTAGTTAGTCCCTTCCATCAAATTTTTCACTAATTTCGTTTGATCCTTACACGTGGCTGACGGTTTGGATATGTGGAAGTGATTTTGGACATGTTGACAGCCATATAATAAACATAACCTTCACAAATAGAAGAAAACAGTTAGTGTTTGCAAAGGTCTTTGTCGTATTTTTTTTTCTATTTGCGAAGGTTCAGTTTATTATAAGACATTCCACGTGTCCAAAATCACTTCCATATGTGTAAACCGCCAACCACGTGTAAGGATCAAACAGAGTTAGTGAAAAATTTGACGGAAGGGATTAACTAATGCAAATGTTGATAATGTGAGGGAGCAAAATCAAACTTTTAAAACATAATGGACCTGATTCAAACCTAAAATAAACGTAAGGACCAAATGAACAGTTTAGCCTTAAATTAAAAAGTTATTATATATAAGGCTTAACTCAATCTGATAATGTTTTGAAATTTTTAAGTTGAATGCTTTTATTTAGGTTCTAATTTAGAATCTCAAAGTTTTATTTATTTCGATCAACTTTGTCACTTCGTTTAAAAATACAATAAAAATAAAATGCACACCGACTCAAAATTTTGCCTTCCCCACTAAATATAGGAATTGGATTTAATGTTATAGGAAATTATACAATTTTAGATATGAATAGTCTGATCTAAATTATGTGGCCTAGATCGTTTATTGTAATTTTATCTCTATATTAATATGAACCGTCTAATCTATAAGCCATTAGATTTTGTTTATTAGTGAATTTCATCTGCATTTAAAAAAAAAAAAAACAAATATTTGCATGGCAATCGATATGAAAAAAAAAAATTCTTTCCCAAACCCAAGCCCAACTATCTTCCCACCTTTTGTGGAATGAAAAGGAAAACCATACTTTAACATCACAATAGGGTTTGTGCATCTTCACTACTATTCTTGACAACAACTGAGTTGCATTAGGATTTCAAATTGAACCTCACTACTATGGCTGGAAAACGACATCAATCCAATGCACCAAAGAACTCATCACCAATAGGGATCTTCTCCCAAAAAATCCTCGTCAAAATCCTATCTCAGCTTAGCGTGAAAGCGATCTTGCAATATAAATGTGTGAGTAAGTCATGGAAAAATCTCATCTCTGATCCAACCTTCGTCGAAGAACACCTTAAGATATCTTCACAAAACCCACACGTTACTTTATCTTGGTATTCACGTAATGGTAAGTTTAAGAATATCTCACCCTTCCCTGTGCATCGTTTACTCGAAGAACCATCCATCACCGTTTCCTGCGAAGATTTCCATAAGATCACGATCCCAGGAACCGGTAGATTCGTTGGTTCCTGCAACGGATTACTCTGTTTTCTTTTCACTTCTTGGAAACCTGCAGAAACTTGTAACCATTGGCTCAGTTTCTCGAACCCTGCCACTAGAACAATATCTAAAAAATTAGGGTTGTTATGTTTAAGTGACATTTATTTATTAGGCTATTTGGAGTTCGCTTTTGGTTATGTTGCTTCAACGAGAACTTATAAGGTTGTAGCGTTTCGTGCTAAAGAGATCGAAGGTTCATGGAAAAGTGAGGTTAAAGTTTTTAGCCTAGGAGGTGATAATAGTTGGAGAAATATTCAGAGTTTTCCTGTGGTTCCTTATGATTGGTTGGATCCTTATTTTATGCTCCCAGTTTCTAGGCTTAATGATGGTGTGCATTTAAGTGGCACCATTAATTGGTTAGCTATGAACAAGTCTATTGAAGAACCTGTGATTGTTTCGTTAGACCTTTCGACCGAGACCTATAAACAATTTCTGCTTCCTCTTGGTTTTGATGAGGTGCCATTTTCTCGGCCGGCTATTACTATTCTAATGGACCGTCTTTGTTTTTCTTATGATTCAGCGGAAACTGAATTTATTTTATGGCAGATGAAAGAGTACGGGGTTCAAGAGTCTTGGACTCAATTATTTAAAATTAGTTTACAGTATCTTCAAATGCGTCTTTATAATGATGATTTTCAATTGGCGTGCCTTTACATGAATGGTGATATTGTGATTTGCGTAGATAAACTTCACCACAACGACGCATTTATCTATAATTTAGAAGATAAAACAGTAGAAAGTATTAAAAGTGAACTCTTCATACAGTGGTTTGATGACACAAAGGATTATGTAGAAAGTTTGGTTTCAGTTCATTGAGAGTAAGTTTCTCTTGGAAATTCGCTTATTTGAATCTATGTTAATTCATTCTTTATGTATGCTTGTCATTATGCATTAAAAGATTTCAATTACTTCAAAGTTAGTTACATATATTACGTTGAATAACGAAACTGGTTCTATCATTATTCTTTAGAACTGTGGATTCATGGCATTGTGGTTGTTGAACATATTTTATTTGTGTTTGCTTTTTTCACTTCTAGTCTAATGGGTATTTATTGAATATCAAATCTGAAACCCCAACAGAAGCACCTTTGGAATTATTGATGATACATGAAAGTATGGTAGGAAATTAAAGTCTAAGCAAACTTCATTACTAAATAGTTATTTACATTTTGCCATTTTTTCAACAAGCCAATGTTGTCTTCTTCTTTTTTATGACTTGAATCTTGAATCACTTTGATGTTTTTTTTTTTTACTAAAAATTACGATATTCATTCCAATAATTGATGGAGTACATCAAATGCAAATACAAATTCAACATTGCTAAAAACAAAAAAGATGAAATTAGGAACAAATTTACAACATTCAAGTTAATAACATACAATAGCAAAATACATACAAATAATATGATAAAACTAAAGTCACCGGAATGTCCATGTTTCCGGATCTGCAACATTGATGCCCAAATCATTGATTGAATTTGCAATTTATTGAAGTTAATCTTTCAATATGAACTAAACGAACACCGCAACAAGACGGAAAATTAAATCAAACAACGCCGTACCAAGACGACGAACAACACAATGCCGCACTCGACGACGAAATCACAAATACAAAAGAAAGTAACCAAACGACTCAATCTATATCAAAATCACTTATATAAATTAAAAGCAAGAAAGAAAAAAGATGCAGAGTGGTGATTTTAGGTCAAAAATGACCTAAAATCACTCCCTAATAGGTAGAGGAAGAAGAAAAGTCAAAGAGGAAAAAAGAATTTTTAGGGCCGGCGAGAGAGCGCTTTGCAAATCGTGAATCACTTTGATGTTTGATTGCTGTTATTTGGTTTCCGGAATATTTGATTTGATAGATGTTCTTCAATTTATATGTAACTACAATCTACCACATCTAATGAGCTAAAGAATTTTTTGAAATAGTATTTATGGTTATGTTCTATTCAAACATAATCTTTGATTCCGGATTTTCAAGTCAATCATCACAATTTCTCCACCTCGACTTCAAATCAATGATGATGACAGTTTAACCTCAATCACTTGGTTGTTCTCTCCATCCTCCATCTACTTTTTATTTTTGAGACACCGAAAAACAACACTTTATATCTTATCAATCATCCTAGATTTATATGTACTACCGCAATCAACGCTTCAACTATATTCGCTTTCCACAATTTAAAATTGTCCCAATAAAGTCCTACCATCTCCCCCTTCATATCCGGTGTACTCACTACAAAATTGTTTAGATTATCTTACAATGGACGCCAATTGTTTTGAATTTCTATTAGTCACGCCAATCATATTTTGATTTGTGGAGCAAAATTAACAATCAATAACCAAATGATTGCAATAATAATCACCAACAATATAAACAAACAACACGTTGAAAGAGAAGAAAGAACACAAAATATTATTTACCCTCAGTTTCATTATATTAATGGTTTTCATTACAACTAGATTCAAAAAGCAATTACAATGTCTATTAAAATCCCACTGTTCTCTCTCTAAAACTCTAGATTTTTTTTTTCAACAAAAAAAAAACTCTAGATTTATAGAAAAATAAAGATGAACACTTCGGTAAATATATTATCTGAATATGTATCTGTACATAATTTACATGGATAATTGTTATTTTTCCACAAATAGTATTTAATATCAAAAAATTAATAAATACTATTTGTAAATCAATCAAAATCATCTACCTCAACAAATATATCGTTATATATCTACATATAATGTGTACTAAAGATTCATAAAAATAAAATATAACCCTTAAAAATAGAAACAAATATGTTTTCAAAATAAAAATCAAATTTTTAAATATATACTCCGTATCAAATTAAAAAACAAACAAAATCTGACTTTGCAGTGAAATATATATCCCGTTTAAAAAATAACAAAAACAAACCTAATCTCCTTTAAAAAAAAACCTAATCTTTATGACTAACAGCCAACTCTGGCCCATTTATTTACAAAGATTGCACAAACTGATTTTTGCTTTCATTGAACACAAATTCTTTTTATAGAACATTGTTAGGGTTCAACTTAACACACCACTGCCGTGCACTCAGGTGAAAAACCAAAGGAAACCTTTTGAAAGTGATAATGAAATTTCTGAAGAAAACAATTATGTTGAAGAAGAAGAATAAGGACAAGAAGAAAAAGAAGAAGCTAAGAAAGTTAATGTTGAATAGTACTATGACACGAACTGTTAAGCACAACTTTTTTTTTTTAGCCTTTTAATTTCATAATTAACTAAACATTACGACTTAAATAAACATCGATGGTTAAATTAAGTCCAAATATAACAAACATGAACATAAAACCAACAAAAAGCAAGTGTTTTCAGTTTTGAGAATTTTTTAGTTTTTCACATGGTTTGGTTCAAATGTCATTTATATTCCATATTATTCCAATTTTGCTCCTGTACTTGGTACGAGTGCCCATACTCATTATTTGATAAAAATAAAGAACTTGAAATACAGTTCAAAGATGAACAATACAAACAGAGGCAAATCCACTCTTAAGTGAGGGGGTGCAGTTGGATCCCTTGGAATATATCCTATATTATTACTCTTTTACATCCCCTCAGTTGTAAACTTTGCACCACAAAAACTCTCTCGTTGGGTTAAGTACCAGATTTTGGAATTGGATTTTCCATTGTAACTGTGTGATGCTGTTACAACTTTCAACCGCCCGATCTTAATTGATGATTGAGATTGTTTTACCGTTGATGTGTTTTAGATCGTCCTATCTTAAATCAACAATCCAAATTTATTATTGTGCCAAACTGCGTGATCATTCCACTGCAAGCAATCTTGGTCCCCTGTTTTTCTCTGTAAGCCATGAAACATATCCCATGTCCATGACTTAATATCTTAAGGACATAACAACTACGCTAGAGAGTAAGATATGTTTAATTTACGCATGTGTTATGTTATGTGTAGTGTATATTACATTAATACAACTACCTGTTAATCTATATTATAGACAATAGACCTGTTAGATTAGTTTTTTTTTTTTTTGACATAGTTAGATTAGTTTTCCAGTGAAGCTAAGACGTTAATTATTTGTTATATTAAGGATCGGAGAAAGTATTGTTATTAATTTAATTAAAAAGTTGTTCATAAGTCTTAACTCAATCGATAATTTGTTAATATTTTTAAGTTAAACACTTTTATTTAGATTCGAATCTAGGACCTCAAAGTTGTGTGTATTTCGGTCGGCTTTGTTAATTCTTTTACAAATACAATAAAAGATAAAATGCACATTGACTCAGAATTCTACCTCCCCCACTAAATATAGGAATTAGATTTAATGTCGTAGGAAATTACACAATTTTCAAACAGTTTTAAATCTGCATCGTCCGATCTAAAATGTGTGGCCGAAATTGCTTATAATGATTTTATAACTATGTTAATTTATACCGTCCGATCAATAATCAACCATTTAAACCTAAAAGAATCTCAATCCCTAAATACAGAATCATCTTCACACGCCTAGGAAATATTTGGATTGCAAGAAGTATGAAAATATTTTTCTTTCCCAATATTTACTAACAAACTCCACCCAAGCCCAACTATAATTCCCACCTTTTATGGAATGAAAAGAGGAAATCATACTTTGAGTATAAAATAGGGTTTGTGTATTTTTCAATTTCAACTTCAACTTCAACCCTCACTTCACTACTATTCTTGACAACTGAAGGTTTCAAATTGAACCTCACTAGTCACTACAATGGCTAGAAAACGACGTCGTCAATCCAATGCACCAAAGAACTCATCACCAATAGGGATCTTCTCCCAAAAAATCCTCGTCAAAATCCTATCTCAGCTTAGCGTGAAAGCCATCGTGCAATTTAAATGCGTGAGTAAGTCATGGAACAATCTCATCTCTGATCCAACCTTCGTTGAAGAACACCTTAAGATATCTTCACAAAACCCACACCTTACTTTATCTTGGTACTCACGCAATGCTGAATCAAAGAATATTGTACCCTTCCCTGTTCATCGTTTACTTGACAAGCCATCTGCCACTGTTTCGAGAAACGATTTCCATCTTACTGCGACCCCTAGCAAGTTCGTTGGTTCCTGTAATGGATTGCTCTGTTTTATTTTAACTTCTTGGAAACCCGCAGAACCTTGTAAGCATCAGCTCAGTTTCTGGAACCCTGCCACTAGAATAATATCTAAAAAATTAGGGTTGTTATGTTTAAGTGACATTCATTTATTTGGCTATTTAGAGTTCGCATTTGGTTATGTTGCTTCAACGAGAACTTACAAGGTTGTAGCATTTCGTGCTAAAGAGATCGAAGGTTCATGGAAAAGCGAGGTTAAAGTTTTTAGCCTAGGTGGTGATAATAGTTGGAAAAATATTCAGAGTTTTCCTGTGGTTCCTTATAATTGGTTGGATCCTTATTATATGCTCCCAGTTTCTAAGCTTAATGATGGTGTTTATTTAAGTGGCACCATTAATTGGTTAGCTATGGACAAGTCTATTGAAGAACCTGTGATTGTTTCGCTAGACCTTTTGACCGAGACCTATAAACAATTTCTGCTTCCGCTTGGTTTTGATGAGGTGCCATTTTCTCGGCCGGTTATTACTGTTCTAATGGACCGTCTTTGTTTTTCTTATGATTTCAAGAAGACTGAATTTATTTTATGGAAGATGAAAGAGTACGGGGTTCAAGAGTCTTGGACTCAATTATTTAAGATTAGTTTAGAGTATCTTCAAATGTATCTTCCAATGCATAACGATGGTTTTCAATTGGCTTGCCTTTACGTAAATGGTGATACAGCGATTTGTGCAAATAAATTTCTCAACCACGCATTTATCTATAATTTAGAAGATAAAACAGTAGAGAGAATTAGAAGTAAACAATCCATACAGTGGTTTGACGAGGCAAAGGATTACGTAGAAAGTTTGGTTCCAGTTCGCTGAGAGTAAGTTTCTCTTGGAAATTCACTTATTTTAATTTATGTTTATTGTTTCTGTATCTTTGTCAATATGCACCAAAAGAGTGTGAATTTTTTTTAGAATGGCTTAGGTTGATTGTATTGCCAATGATAATGGTTTGACAACCTTACAAGATTGAATGAATTTGTTTTGATTTATATATCTATGATATATAATTATTATATAAGATAAGATAGAAAATGAGTTTTTCCAAGGTATATATAGCTATAGCTTGATTCTCCTTAAATTAAATTCATTGTCTGAGAAATATTGATGGAAAGATAAATGAGAATTCTTATTTTAAAACATGTTCTGTTTTGTTTTTCCTTTTTCTAAAAAATATTACTTTCACCATGTTAAATTCTTCAATTCTTTTTTGAATGATTGTTAGTAATTTAGATGATTATAGTACACAAATGTCACCTTTGGTGGGTGGCTTAAACATTTAAATGCTAGTTTGCAATGACGAGGGTACTGTTGTGTTTTTCTGCGATTTCAATTGTGGAGAGCCTTGGTTCTTGTTTTTGTCCGAGCATGGAGTTTAAGAACCGACAAAATCATGGTAGCATAAAGTTCCTTCCTTGTACACAGAACATTGTCGATATTGATGCAATTTATGTCATACCATTATATAATTGGATCAACACTGACAATGTTCAACGTACAAGGGTAAGCATTTTATACTAGGGGAAATCAAACGCTTTCACTTCTTTATACAATTTGTTCTCCTAGTATCACTATCACGGACACGGTATAAAATTGTGTGGAGTTGACCTGCCCTACTAAGCATATTTCACACAATCTATTTTAGCTAGTGACATGTATAACCAAATTTATATTGATTTCATTTACTTCAAAGTTAGTTACATATGTCGAATATCCAAATTGATTCTATCATTATTCTTTAGAACTGGATTGATGGTATTGTGGTTGTAAAACATATTTATTTTTGTGTTTCGCTTTTTCACTTGTAATCTAATGGTTGTTTTTTGAACATCAGATCTGAAACTCGAACAGAAGCACCTTGGACATAATTGATGATACTTGGAAGTACGGTAAGAAAGTCTAAGGAGAAAGGAAGAGGAAAAACATTTGATATCACAGAATGCGGAAAAAACAAGCAACCTTGTTTAGGGGATAATGGATGAAGCAATCGGTTATTTTTTTTTTTTGTGATCCGAACATAGGAAGTACGAAATAGTTATTTACATTTTGCCATTTTTTTAGATCAAGCAGCCACTGTTTTGACGTTTTTTTTATGACTTGGATCTTGAATCACTTTGATGTTTAATTGCTGTTATTTAGCATTATGGTTTCCTGAATATATGATTTGATACATGTTCTTCAATTTAGATGTAGCTACAATCTACCACATCTAATGAGACCATAGTGTTTGTGGATTCTCTTCTTTATGCTTACATCATAAATTTGATGGATATTGGATCCATCATAAAATATTTAGAGCACATTTTATCAAATAATGCATCACATTTTATTTATATTTATTGAAACTTGAAAGTATTTGGTGCACAAACTAATTTCAAATTTTGAAATAATCAAATCCAACAAATTAAAGATTATTACAATAATCAAATCCCAACACAATAGTTTCTAATTCTTTCCCATCTATGCAAAAGATAAATTGAAAACTAATTCATGGGACTAAGGTACTTTTGTTTACAGAGGAGCAGGGGCAAATGCTGCATGCATGTCCTCTGACACAGAAGAAACAGGGCCAGGTGCCGCTCCAGAGCTCACAAGCTCGACCATAGCGCGGCGAGGGTTGGTCTTTTGCATCTCACAAAGGTCAGGCAAAAACACACCTGCATAGTATCAATCGAGCTTTGTTTATGTTTATGCTAATTTCAAGAAAACAAAAATAATAGTACAAAGCATAGTTCTCATTTCTCAATAGTCAATACTAATCACTATGTTAGTTGAAATTTCAAAATCATCCTTGGATTGTTCTCTAAACTAACATAGTTCTCAACAAAAATAATACAAAACATAGTTATTAATATAAGAAAAATAATAATAACTGGGAAATTCGTAATTGCAGAACTAAACCCTCATATAACATATAGGTCAAATATTATATAATACGAAATATACGGCTAAAATAACTTCTTTTACACATCATGAAATGTTTCTCACATTTTTCAAAATTTATGGGTTGAAAATTAATAAATAAAAGTTTTAGTACTAAAACCAATGTTACGAAACGAAATGAAAATTTTCTTACCCTCTCCAGCAGCCAAATTGAAGTAAAGATCAACAATATTGGGGCAATTTTGGTAACAAGATGGTGAACAAAGTTTGGCTGTGAATTGTGGCTCAAGCAAAGCATCAGAAGAAATTCCAACAGAGTTCCTTTCAACTCCACAAGCTTTCACACATTGATTTGTCTCTATGTAACCTGCCATTCTCTCCACCACAACTTCCGATGTCGTGCACTGGTATTCTACGCCACCATCCGCGGCCTTCTCTGTCTCCAACAAACACCGTTTTCCTGAAGAAGCTATTGAGAAAGAACATAGATCCTTTTGCAACTCCTCACATACAACATCAGCTGTCAATTGAAGATTGAGAGTTAAAACACATATTATTTCAATATTTAACTTTTAAAATAAAAATTGCATTAATAACTAGATATTAATTGGAAAATATTTCAAAGGGGTGTATATATATAGTATGCTTACCAAAAGATGCATGGATAAAAAGGGAACAAAAGAACATAACCATAGGTAATTTGGATGAGAAAGACATGGTTTGAAATGTTGGCTATTATAAGATTTGTGTATAGTGTATCAAAAATTAAGGAATTGAATTACAAAAATGAGAAATATGGTATGGAAGATATTTCTTTGTTAATTAGCAATAACTATATGAAAAAGGTAACAAAGATTTGACTATATATATAGGTGGGAAATGTGACACTGTGTTTCTAATGGACGCGTTAAGATGGCTCCTAATGTCCTAAATAAGTTAACATGGGCTCCACCCCATTCTCTTTTTCTTTTTCTTAATTAAATCTTAAATTATTCAAGATTTTTATTTGAGGACCCGAATTCACTTCTATAGCATTTTCACGCGGTTTCACATTATACTCAATTTCAAACGTTAATTTGAAGTTAAATGGCTAAATTTTAAACACGGTTTAAAACAATGCTCTTAATTACCGATTTGAGATCGGATATTTAGATTTGTTACACTGCCACAGTGTAATGGCATGAAATTTTCAATTCATTTTTTGGAACAGGTTATTTTGACACATATAGATCATAGATGAAAATAGGTATTAATAGATGTTTAGAGTATGGCCTCCATTTCGCTAGTCGAATAACTTCAAACCTATTTCAAATAGATGTATGATTAGTTTCTTAAAAATAATCAATACTGAATTAATCCAAGTGGTAAATATTTTAGTCTCCTTAACTATATGGATAGGAATTCGATTTTTGACTCATATGTATTGAAAAATTTCGGTTGGTCACTCCTCTCTCTTGCTATATATGTTTATAATTATATATAATAACAAAATATAGGTTATTATAAATTTTCAAATAATATCATTTCTTTACCGCAAATAATTTTTCCATCTTTCGATTCTTTTTATAAGAAATAAATAGGTTAATAAAAATCGATGTCAATCTTTTGTCTACATACATGATATTTGTGAACTTGAAAATGGAAATAGTGAGGCAATTCTCTAATCTAAGAAAATGGATTATCCCATATCAATATATAAATATTAGTGACAAGAACTACATCGATCTCTTTGTATAATTTAGTTGACCTTTTTATTTATATTAATTGGAAGGCATAAAAAGTGATAGCAATTTACAAATTAAATAATATATTTGGGAGTTTTTAGAAGAGTAAAATGGCCTCCATTGTGACGCTAGTTAGTTAGAAAGTTGACGTTGTAACAAAAGGACATTGAATTAGTTTTGTGTTTCCCACGTTTAGAATTTCATTTCACTTAAAGAAAAAGTCATAATGGTGGAAAAAAGATACATAGGCGGCATGGACGAAAGCTCGAGAGAATTGCCACTTGTCTTGTCTGCGTAGAAGAAAGGAAGGTTGCAAGCAGACCATAACAAGTAGCTAGTATTATTGTATGGGGGCACTAGTTAGGGATACAAAAAAGGTAAATTTTGCATAGAAAATAACACTTTTAATATTTTATAAATTGTGACTACACAATTTCCAATGCATTCTTACTATAATAAGTGCCCCAGGGCACTAGTTAGCATTTTCCTTATTCTATTATTATTATTTGTTAGATAATCATATATACTAATTATTCAATGAATTAAGACTAATTAATAGTTTATGAATTTGAATTGAACATAGTTAATCTTTATAGATGTTATTAATATCTCAAATGATTTTAAATTGGTATAAAAACTTTGAATTTAACAATAAATTTTGACAAACTTAGATTCGTTAAAATATTATTCAGCAATGTGATATCATCTAATTATTACACCAATGTAATTTGACTTATCGCCATATATGTTAAAATTGAAGAATGAAGAAATTTTAATTAAATAAAGTAGCATTAGTGGTCATTTTATTCTTGAGATATGATATGTATATATAATGATAGTTTTTTCTTTTTTTTAGTATTAATTATCTATATCTCAAGAGAAAGGTCACATAATTCATAATTTGGCCGTAAAGTAAGTAAAATCATATAAATATTTATTCTAAGTTTTTAACCAATAAGCGAACTCAGATTATCTCGAACAAGAAATTCATTATCACAATTGAGCTCAATTTTAAATTTATAATATGATGGTTCTTTGATATAAAGTTCAGAGAGGAATCTGAAAAAATAAGGAAAGGAATTATATGCTCAATTAATTGATCATTTGCAAGTTCAGTGCTATAAGCAGCTAATTATTCTAAGATCATATTGGTTGAGTCATTTGAGTGGAATAAAGTCATTCCTTTTCTTCGGCTTGACAATAATCTTCTTGGGCCTTCCTGAACAATTAGGCCCAGGTTTCTCTACGGGCTCAATGCTTCCTACACCCTGGATATGTGTCATGTTACGGGTATAGGAAATCTAGGAATTAAAAGGAAAAAAATCCAATATTATCTCCCAGTCCCACATCAATAACATTTTCCTTGTGTCAAAGAAAAAAATATCAATACCATTTTCCGGACTTGGATTCACTGCTGTTGTAAACACACGCGAACCATTGAGTTGCGATCTAACGGTTCTGATTAAAAATTCAGAGTTTAATAATTTTATACAGTATCAAATCTCGACCATATATTTCTAATCGGACGGTCTAAATCAATTACTACGTTAACGTAGTACCTATGTTAAATCAAATTCCTGCATTTTTATTTTTATTCCTTTCTGCTATTTAACTATGGGACTTTGTAAAAATGGAAAATTTGCAAGAAAAAAAAAACATTTGTTATTTATCTAGCAAACTGCATTTGCTACCTATCATGTGGATTTACCTGACACTGGAATATTTATTGTTTGTAATGAAATCTTTTTATATTTAACTATGTTAACATATATATGATTTTAGAGCACATGATATGATCTATAAAATAATAGTAGAAATTACGGACTTATTGGTAAGGGTGGTCTTAGATTTGATTCTCACTCTTGTTAAAAACTAATAAATTAACCATTAATATATATTGGTCATTTTTAAAAATAAAATAAAATAATAGTACAACTTCTATTTTTTTCAAAATTATAGAAAATCTATGTCCGATCATAATCAAGTAATTTTTTCTTGTAAACGAAGGGATAAATAATACTGAAATTCACATATTGCAAGGATCTGGTTCAAACTTCAAACAGGGTGAAATATGTAAATTATTTGTGTATTACTTATTAAAAAAGTAAATGAAAGTATCACAAATAATATTCCAAAGTCCATAGCATCGAATTGTTTTGGAATTGTTGAATTAAAGCAAAGAAAATACAAAAATCCATCGTGGCAGAACAGAACCATTGGAATCCACAAGTAATAACATTCACAAAAAGGAAAATCATATGAATAAGATAAGTGGGACCAACAGTATCCCAAATCATTATGAACCTTACAATCTCTTTTCCATCAGTACCTTACAACACAATCAATCCATGCAACTTCATCACTTACCAACACAACACACTCCAAAAAAATCAACAAAATCATGGTTGCAATGGCAGCAGCAACAGCATCATCACAATTAATATTCTCAAAACCATGTTCACCTTCACGTCTATGTCCTTTTCAACTATGTGTTTTTGACACAAAATCTGTTCTATCAAGTTCAAGGAGAAAGCATGTGAGTGGCTCTGGTGTTAGATGTATGGCTGTGGGTGAAGCAACACCTGAGACAAAGAAAAGAAGTGGTTATGAGCTTATTACACTGACTAGTTGGTTGTTGAAGCAAGAACAAACAGGGATTATTGATGCAGAATTAACTATTGTTCTTTCTAGTATTTCTATGGCATGTAAACAGATTGCTTCTTTGGTTCAAAGAGCTAATATTTCTAATCTTACTGGTGTTCAAGGTGCTGTAAATATTCAAGGGGAAGATCAGAAAAAACTTGATGTTGTCTCAAATGAGGTAAAGTATTACACATTCCTTTAGTTTTTCAAAAAAAAATTCGCAATATTATTTAAATTGTTTAAATCAGGATCGAATTCTGAATTACCAGAGCCTTTTCTCTAAAAGGCAGAGTCAGAGTATTAAAATTAAAAAGAAAAAAGTCAAGGCCGAGTTGCAATTTGATATTCGAATAAATGTTACTAATGCTGCCTCAAGTATAGTCACTTCGAATCTCAAGACACATAAAAATTTGATGTCGCAATCAAAATCGCAATTGTGGGTTTTATTTAAATATCTTTGTTAAATATGCTTCAATTCATTGAGAAAATTTGATTTTGGCAAAGTTAATTTTCAAAAACATTTATTCTAAAAGGCTGTATAGTAGAAGTAGAAGAGTTGTTTTTCACATTTTTAACCAAATTTATAGGTACTTAAATTTAAAGGATTGGTACTTAGGTAGGTAGCTACTAATATTAACAAACAGTGCATTGTTTTGTATTTATTTTCAGGTTTTTTCAAATTGCTTGAGGTCAAGTGGGAGGACAGGTATAATAGCATCAGAGGAAGAGGATGTACCAGTGGCTGTAGAAGAGAGTTATTCAGGAAACTACATTGTGGTATTTGATCCACTTGATGGTTCATCAAATATTGATGCTGCTGTGTCAACTGGTTCCATTTTTGGCATTTACAGTCCCAATGATGAGTGTCTAGCTGACACTAGTGACTCTGATGACCCCACAGTAAGTGATGTTTGTGAATAGATTGTTTTTTATTATGACTAGGAATCAAACTCGATACTCCGAGGTTTACAACATTCACACACACTGTTTACCAACCACTTATACCAGACCATTGGTAATGGTCTGGTTCGTGGTAAAATAAAGCAGTACATGTTTGGGAATTGATCGCTTTTGTACTGATTTTCTTGTCAATAAAGCAGTACATGTTTGGGATTCAACTGCAATTGGTTGAACCGATTAAACCATGACCAGAAGATAATGCTGGTTCAATCTCTGGTCCGAGTTTTAAAACATTGCTTAACACATTACAAATTTTAACTGCAGCTTGACTCCGAAGAACAAAGGTGCATTGTGAATGTGTGCCAACCAGGAAGCAACTTACTAGCAGCTGGTTACTGCATGTATTCGAGCTCAGTAATCTTTGTTCTAACAATTGGCAAAGGAGTTTTTGTATTCACATTAGATCCAATGTATGGAGAGTTTGTTTTGACTCAGGAAAATCTTCAAATACCAAAATCAGGACAAATTTATTCTTTCAATGAAGGGAATTACAAGTTATGGGATGATAACTTGAAGAAATACATTGATTCTCTTAAGGAACCAGGTGCTAATGGAAAACCTTATTCTGCAAGGTATATTGGAAGTTTGGTAGGTGATTTCCACAGGACACTGCTTTATGGTGGCATTTATGGGTACCCTAGAGACAAGAAAAGTAAGAATGGGAAGCTTAGGCTTTTATATGAGTGTGCTCCAATGAGTTTCATTGTAGAACAGGCTGGTGGAAAAGGTTCAGATGGTCATCAGAGAGTACTTGACATCCAACCCACAGAAGTAAGTATAGACTAATTTAATATACCACTATAATGCAAGATCTTAAATCAATGTTTTTAAGATCATACCAAACCAGTCGGTTCAACCGATTGAACCACAAACCGACCATTTTGTCAGTCGGAGTGATCCCAGTTGAACTGTAGTCTAGTTCAGCCTTGTATAACCTAAGAATGGTTAAACTTTATTTTTTCTTTCTATTTTAACTTTTTTATTTAATTATTTGTCTTGCGGTTCAATGGAGGTTTAACCAATTGAACCATGACCCAAAGATCTAATCAAATAACTCTTTGGTCTTGTTTTTAAAAACATTGTCTAAATCTTGGTCGCAGTCACCATCTTTAGTATTAAAAAGAATCACGATCAAATATGATAGATGTGATTGCAACCTAATTTTAGTCACATTGTAGTCGCAGAGACATCAAATAGCTTGATGTCGCAGTCCAAACTGCGATTAGGGAATTTTTTGTTTCCTTTCAAAACCATGTTAAATGTTATGTTGGATAGTCTCTCATTCAACTTTTCCTTTTTATGGACAGATTCATCAGCGTGTTCCACTTTACATTGGGAGCACAGAGGAAGTAGAGAAGGTTGAAAAGTACTTAGCTTAAATGATATGTTGATGCAGAGAAAGTTGTTCTGTTTATGAATCTTAAGCACAATGAAACTAATCATAATCAAGTGGTTTTAAGGAAGAATTCTTTTGCTTTTATTCCCTCTTTTCATTTCTTTATTGCAAAGAAAAGAATAAAATATGTTAAGAGTCTTCAGATTATTTTGGATAAACATTATATAAAATTTTGAAGCAATCCTATTTTAATAGCACAAATTATCTTGCCTTAAAGTACAATGAAATCAAACAATCATGTCTGATACATTTTCTGTTTAAAATTACATCAAATGTCTCAATGTAAGTAAGTACATGTATGAAGGTCTTTAACCACAAAATATTGTTGCCAATTTCTTTTAATTGATCAGATGTTCAGTTTATAGACATTAAGACGGTTAACATCAATTTAATTGAACTACTACAAACCAAAGATGTTGGCTGATAAAAGATAAAAGAAACATAATATAAATTATTTATATTTAAAAGGAACAAAGATTGTATATATATCATTTAAAACGAAAATTAGAAGTGCAAAGGCACCATTATGAATAACTGACATCCCAACTATGTTGGCACCCCAGCCATCAAATAATCATTTGCAGCACCCCAAAAATTAAGTGAATTTATTGTTTTTACAAACAAAATATGTTCGTACATAGCTACATTTTGGAACAAAATATATCATCATCTTCATAAGATACAATTTTCTTCATCGAAAAAGGAGCTCAAATCTTCTATTGGCGCTAGATTTGTAAATATATCGAATTCATTTGTGGACTCGGGTGGAGAAATCTCATTGGACAACAGATTTTTGAAGCTTTCAGGCACATCGGCAGAATCAAATTCCCATGCAATACTTTGTGTTGCGAATTCGTAAACCACACCAATAAACCTTAACTAGTGTGAGGCTATAACAATCAAACAACCAACAACAAAATGGAACCAAGCAATAATAATCTAAACAAAGCTAAAACTATGAAAAGCAATAAAGGACACAACAAGCAATTGTTTACCCAGTTCGGCCAAATAAAGACCTACGTCTGGGGGAGAGGGCAGCTCTCCAATCCACTATCAAACTTGTTCAACTTGATTACAATGAGATTCCAAAAGAGTTGCAAGAAAATAGAGAAAACCTATTTCTACCCTTTTCCCAATCTCTTCCCGTGACCAAGAGATTCAATGATAAGTGATTACAAGGTGAAAGAAATGAGTTACAATCACTAGAGAATACCCAAGAGAAGACCTCTTGAACCCTAGACTTGATATTGCTAAAACCCCTTCTAAAACCCTATTTTCAGAACTGCACCGAATTTCTTTTTATTGTTGCTGGAGACCACATAGGCCTCTTCTTTCTGGTCTTGCCTTCTGGATTCCTCCTCAATACGAAGGCGAGTAATCAAACTCTCGATTGAAAATTCTTTTGCTTTATGACGAAGTTGATTTTTAAATTCTTTCCAACCAGGGGGCAGTTTGTCAATCATCACTGCAATTTGAAACTGTTCGTCAAGAGGCATACCTTCCGTTATTATTTCATGAGCAATTTTCTGAAGTTCATGAGATTGTGTCTCCACCGACCTTTCATCAACCATCTGGTACTTCAGGTACCTACTAACAGCATACTTTTTCACACCGGCCTCCTCGGTATCATATTTCTTTTTCAGCGCCTCCCAAACATCCTTAGCACTTTTGTATGTACTATAATAGTCATACAAATCATCACATAGACCATTTGTAATGTAACCTTTGCATAAATAATCATTATGCAACCAGAGTTGTTGTTCCTTTTTCAATTGAAGCTCTTTTGCAGCAGGATCAATCAAATCCTTTTCTTTTTGTTTTTCAGTCGCTGCATCAGGCTTATCAACCTTGTCACCGATGGTGAGTGGTTGTTCCTTTGTTCCGGAACTCGATCCTACAAGACCGACAGGAACAGTGGGCATATCCTCATTCAAAACGTGGACAACTTTTTTCAGAGTTAAAAAGAAAAACATTTTTTGTTTCCAACGTTTGAAATGGAGACCTTCAAACTTGAAAGGCCTTTCGGTTGCACCAACAGCCGAATTTCCAATAATTTCTTCGGTATCCATAGCAGTTTTGAAAAACGTCTTAAAATTGTTGTTTTTGATATTTAAAATAAAATATTTTTGAAAATCGGAACCGAAGAAAATTACTGGCTGAGTCACGACCAGGTCGCTCTCTTTAAGACGTTTCACGGTACTGCTCAAATGGTGCAAAGCAGACAATCAACCGTGCCGCCTCCAGGATAAAACAGCCCAGTTCAAAAACTAACCCGATCGAATATTGCACTATAACGATCGGAAGGAACACCTTCTTGAGTAATTCGACAAAATTACTCGAAATTGATACAACAATATCAATTTTAAGTGATACTACAATACCAGTTTCCAAACCAATGAAACACAAGAGACAAATAAATTATTATTTTTTTGGTGAAGAAAAAATGGAGAAGAGAAAATTGTTTGTGGTTTTATGGCTTATGTTTTTCTTTCTCGTGAAAAATGCTATATCAATGAAGAAGACTTTCATATATTGAAAAAACTAGAGCTGGCAACAAAATGCAACTGATAATTCAAGAGTGAATCAATAGGGGACATAGAAATTAAGTGGAATTGAAACATATTAAAACCATGTTGGAATGGTTATCAAGTATTGATTTTGTGATTTATTTCATGCATAATTAACTAATAAAAATTAGTTAATTTTGTGACTCAAAATAATATATCATCTAGGTCCAAGTCCAACTCGGTCCGACGGTGTCGCGCGCGTGTGATGATATTCGACAAGGTGTGTGCGGTCCTCTGTTCAAAAAACGAGTACCTCTTGAGCACATCCTTACTAGTCACATTTGCATATATAAACACTACTAATTAAGAGAGTGACTTAAGTGATGTGGGACTTGTTCCCACTACACTTTTTTTAATTCACACTCATTAGTTCCAAGTCCTACAAGACCAATGTGTTTATTCTTTTTTTTTTATTATTATAATTTTTAATCACAATGTTCCAACTTCCACACATTAGATGATCAACAAATCATTATTTTCACAACAATCCCCCACTTGAATTCAAAAAAGTGTTTCAGAGGTTTCTAAAAGATTGTGCATAAGCGAAGGTGTCTATGACTTGAACCTTTGCATAGCAAGTAAGAGCCTGATTTAGCAAGAGTGACGCTTGTCTTGAACTCTATCTCAGATTTTTCTCAAACCCGCACACAACCTTTCCATAAGGTGTTTCTTTGTAGCCCGTGCTTTAATGGCCCTGCACGTAAATCCCGGCTTCATGAATGCTCTAGGAATTCTGCCTCGAAATTCCATAGGAACCGGCCTCAGTTCCACGTTCATATAGGTGAGTCTATCAAGAGTACTCCTGTAGCTCGGTACTCCACTCATACAGAGTATAGATCTCATTAAGAGCTACAACTCATCCTTTCGCTATCAGGATTCATGCTTTTTCTAATTTTTACTTGCATGATCATCATTAACTCATCACAACTTGTTATTACCCATTGAACCTAATTCTTGGGATCTCCAGTCTTTTAGGTTGGGTTCCCATCATGATAAGTTCATATCGGCATTAGTCCCATCTTTATAGATGTATTTTGGACTTTCTCTCTAGCTAGTCCTTTCGTCAAAGGATCTGCTAAATTTTCATCAGTGCGTACATGATCCACTCTCACAGCTCCTTTAGTGATCATCTCTCTCACTGTGCTGTGCTTACGTCTTATTTGACGCTTCTTTCCATTATAGAATCGATTCTCAATTTTAGCAATAGCCGCGGTACTATCACAGTGGATCAACACAGCTGGCATAGGTTTTTCCCATAAGGGAATCTCAGATAGCAAGCATCTCAACCAACTTGCTTCTTCACTTGCAGTGGCAAGCGCTATCATTTCAGACTCCATAGTAGACTGAGCCAATATGGTCTGTTTCTTTGATTTCCAAGACACAGCTCCTCCAGCTATACTAAAAATATAGCCACTGGTCGCTTTGGAATCATCCGACAAGGTGTTCCAATCAGCATCACTGTACCCCTCAAGTACAGCAGGAAATCTCTTATAATGTAATCCGAGATTCATGGTCTTTTTAAGATACCTCATGACTCTCTCAATAGCTTGCCAATGCTCATTACTGGGCCTGCTAGTAAACCTGCACAACAGTCCCACGACATAGGCGATGTCGGGTCTGGTACAATCAGTGGCATACCTAAGACTACCAATGATGCTCGCATATTCAGTCTGTCTTACGCTTTCGCCAGTGTTCTTAAACAATTTTACACTGGAATCATACGGCGTACTTGCAGGTTTACAGTCAAAGTAATTATATTTCTTTAGAATCTTTTCCACATAATGGGATTGATCTAAAGTTATTCCGTCCTTTGACCTAGTGATCTTGATTCCAAGAATCACGCTTGCCTCTCCAAGGTCTTTCATATCAAAGTTGTTATTCAACAATGATTTCACTGCGTTTATAGCAGAAATGTTTGACCCAAAGATGAGTAAATCATCCACATAGAGACATACAATAGTGCAAATGCCATTTTCATATTTATAATAAATGCACTTGTCACTTTCATTCACTTTGAATTCATTTGATGTCATCAAACTATCAAATTTAATATGCCATTGTTTTGGCGCTTGCTTAAGTCCATACAAGGACTTATCTAACTTACAGACCTTTTGTTCTTGTCCAGATATTACAAACCCTTCAGGTTGTTCCATATAGATTTCTTCTTCTAAGTCACCGTTTAAAAAAGCAGTTTTAACATCCATTTGGTGAATAAAAAGATTATAAACAGCGGCAACTGAAATTAGTACCCTTATGGATGTTATACGAGTGACCGGAGAAAAAGTGTAGAAGAAATCTATATTTTCTCTTTGTCTAAAACCTTTGGCTACAAGGCGAGCCTTGTATTTATCAATAGTACCATCGGGTTTTAGTTTCTTTTTCAAAATCCATTTACAACCAATCGGTTTGCAACCAGGAGGCAACTCTACTAAGTGCCAGGTCCTGTTAGTTTCTAGAGACTCCATCTCATCATTAATAGCTTCTTGCCATAAATCTGCATCCAGAGATGACAAGGCTTCTTGAAGACTTGTAGGGTCTTCTTCTAAAGAATATACCGAATAATCCGGTCCATAATCTTTAGCTACTCTTACTCTTTTACTTCTACGAAGTTCTGTTTCTATTTCTTTGTTGCTCTCGGAATTTCTTATCACCGGAAGGTGACTTAACTCGGTGCCCCCACTATTTGTGGATTCATTGCCCCCACTATTTCTAGATTTAAAGGGAAATTTATCTTCATAGAAATCAGCATCAACTGATTCTATGATCACTTTAGCATTTAGGTCAAAAAACCTATATGCCTTACTGTTTGCTGCATAGCCAATGAATACACATTCATAGGCACGACTAGCGAGTTTGACCCGCTTCGGATCCGGTATCCTGACATAAGCAAGACATCCCCAGGTTCTCAAATAAGACAAATTCGGTTGTCTTTTCTTTAATATCTCATAAGGTGAGACCACATTATTAGCCTTGGGGACTCTATTCAGGACATAACAAACAGTCAATAAAATTTCCCCCCACCAGTGTGAGGCAGCACCAGAATAGAGCATACTAGCTACAACTAGTTCAGTAAGAGTTCTATTCTTTCTTTCTGCTTTACCATTCATTTCAGGCGAATATGGTGCAGTCGTTTCATGGATAATTCCATGTTCTTTATAAAAATTATTGCACAACATAGAATCATATTCAGTTCCCCTATCGCTACGAAGCTGCTTAATTTTCTTACTAAATTGATTTTCAATTTCAGTCACAAAAATCTTAAACATGTCAAGCGCTTCACTTTTATTTTTCATTAAATATACAACAGTATAATCAGAACAATCGTCAATAAAAGTGATAAAATAGCGTTTACCATTTCTAGTCAAAGTTCCATCAAGTTCACATATATCAGAATGAATTAAATCTAACGGTTCAGATTCTCTAATTACCGATTTATGTGACGATTTAGTTATTTTTGCTTGACTACAAAATTCACATTTTTCTATGTCATTAGCAATTAACTTTGGAATTAATCCTAGATTACTTAAATTAAGTAAAGAACGTTTACTAACATGACAAAGTCTAGCATGCCAAATATTAAAATCACAAACAGAGTAAACAGAAGGAGAAATTTTATTCAAATCAACATTCAACTTAAACATGTCATCAATAGCGTAACCTTTCCCAATAAAAATACCATTCTTAGTGATGGTGTACAAATTAGCCCCAATAGTTTGATTAAACCCAGCCTTATTAAGAAGAAAACCAGAAACTAAATTCTTTCTAATGTCAGGCACATGCATGACATCCTTCAAGATCAGAGTCTTCCCGGAGGTGAACTTCAATTCAACATCTCCAATACCAGCAACATCAGAGGTGTGGGCATTTCCCATCTGCACCTTCTTATTTTCAGCAGACGTGTATGTTTTAAACATAGCACGTTCATAACAGATATGACGAGTAGCGCCAGTATCTATCCACCAACCATCAGTACCACCAACCATATTGATTTCGGTGATCATAGCAACATAAGGCTCATCAGTCAGGTTAGCCTGTGCATTAGGGGCAGCAGCAGGTTTGTTCCTGAGTCTACACTTCTTTGCAAAATGACCCGGTTTACCACAGTTGAAACAAGACAAACCAACTGAACCGGAGTCATTCCTATGAGCAGGTGGATGCTGTTTAGCATTAGCATTAAGGGCCCTTGAAGGGTTACCATTCTTAATTCGGTTCGTTTGACCGCGGTTCTGATTCTTAAAAGATTTGCCCGTAGGCTTCAGAACTGCACCGAATTTCTTTTTATTGTTGCTGGAGACCACATAGGCCTCTTCTTTCTGGTCTTGCCTTCTGGATTCCTCCTCAATACGAAGGCGAGTAATCAAACTCTCGATTGAAAATTCTTTTGTTTTATGACGAAGTTGATTTTTAAATTCTTTCCAACCAGGGGGCAGTTTGTCAATCATCACTGCAATTTGAAACTGTTCGTCAAGAGGCATACCTTCCGTTATTATTTCATGAGCAATTTTCTGAAGTTCATGAGATTGTGTCTCCACCGACCTTTCATCAACCATCTGGTACTTCAGGTACCTACTAACAGCATACTTTTTCACACCGGCCTCCTCGGTATCATATTTCTTTTTCAGCGCCTCCCAAACATCCTTAGCACTTTTGTATGTACTATAATAGTCATACAAATCATCACATAGACCATTTGTAATGTAACCTTTGCATAAATAATCATTATGCAACCAGAGTTGTTGTTCCTTTTTCAATTGAAGCTCTTTTGCAGCAGGATCAATCAAATCCTTTTCTTTTTGTTTTTCAGTCGCTGCATCAGGCTTATCAACCTTGTCACCGATGGTGAGTGGTTGTTCCTTTGTTCCAGAACTCGATCCTACAAGACCGACAGGAACAGTGGGCATATCCTCATTCAAAACGTGGACAACTTTTTTCAGAGTTAAAAAGAAAAACATTTTTTGTTGCCAACGTTTGAAATGGAGACCTTCAAACTTGAAAGGCCTTTCGGTTGCACCAACAGCCGAATTTCCAATAATTTCTTCGGTATCCATAGCAGTTTTGAAAAACGTCTTAAAATTGTTGTTTTTGATATTTAAAATAAAATATTTTTGAAAATCGGAACCGAAGAAAATTACTGGCTGAGTCACGACCAGGTCGCTCTCTTTAAGACGTTTCACGGTACTGCTCAAATGGTGCAAAGCAGACAATCAACCGTGCCGCCTCTAGGATAAAACAGCCCAGTTCAAAAACTAACCCGATCGAATATTGCACTATAACGATCGGAAGGAACACCTTCTTGAGTAATTCGACAAAATTACTCGAAATTGATACAACAATATCAATTTTAAGTGATACTACAATACCAGTTTCCAAACCAATGAAACACAAGAGACAAATAAATTATTATTTTTTTGGTGAAGAAAAAATGGAGAAGAGAAAATTGTTTGTGGTTTTATGGCTTATGTTTTTCTTTCTCGTGAAAAATGCTATATCAATGAAGAAGACTTTCATATATTGAAAAAACTAGAGCTGGCAACAAAATGCAACGGATAATTCAAGAGTGAATCAATAGGGGACATAGAAATTAAGTGGAATTGAAACATATTAAAACCATGTTGGAATGGTTATCAAGTATTGATTTTGTGATTTATTTCATGCATAATTAACTAATAAAAATTAGTTAATTTTGTGACTCAAAATAATATATCATCTAGGTCCAAGTCCAACTCGGTCCGACGGTGTCGCGCGCGTGTGATGATATTCGACAAGGTGTGTGCGGTCCTCCGTTCAAAAAACGAGTACCTCTTGAGCACATCCTTACTAGTCACATTTGCATATATAAACACTACTAATTAAGAGAGTGACTTAAGTGATGTGGGACTTGTTCCCACTACACTTTTTTTAATTCACACTCATTAGTTCCAAGTCCTACAAGACCAATGTGTTTATTCTTTTTTTTTTATTATTATAATTTTTAATCACAATGTTCCAACTTCCACACATTAGATGATCAACAAATCATTATTTTCACAACACTTTAACCACAAAATATTGTTGCCAATTTCTTTTAATTGATCAGATGTTCAGTTTATAGACATTAAGACGGTTAACATCAATTTAATTGAACTACTACAAACCAAAGATGTTGGCTGATAAAAGATAAAAGAAACATAATATAAATTATTTATATTTAAAAGGAACAAAGATTGTATATATATCATTTAAAACGAAAATTAGAAGTGCAAAGGCACCATTATGAATAACTGACATCCCAACTATGTTGGCACCCCAGCCATCAAATAATCATTTGCAGCACCCCAAAAATTAAGTGAATTTATTGTTTTTACAAACAAAATATGTTCGTACATAGCTACATTTTGGAACAAAATATATCATCATCTTCATAAGATACAATTTTCTTCATCGAAAAAGGAGCTCAAATCTTCTATTGGCGCTAGATTTGTAAATATATCGAATTCATTTGTGGACTCGGGTGGAGAAATCTCATTGGACAACAGATTTTTGAAGCTTTCAGGCACATCGGCAGAATCAAATTCCCATGCAATACTTTGTGTTGCGAATTCGTAAACCACACCAATAAACCTTAACTAGTGTGAGGCTATAACAATCAAACAACCAACAACAAAATGGAACCAAGCAATAATAATCTAAACAAAGCTAAAACTATGAAAAGCAATAAAGGACACAACAAGCAATTGTTTACCCAGTTCGGCCAAATAAAGACCTACGTCTGGGGGAGAGGGCAGCTCTCCAATCCACTATCAAACTTGTTCAACTTGATTACAATGAGATTCCAAAAGAGTTGCAAGAAAATAGAGAAAACCTATTTCTACCCTTTTCCAAATCTCTTCCCGTGACCAAGAGATTCAATGATAAGTGATTACAAGGTGAAAGAAATGAGTTACAATCACTAGAGAATACCCAAGAGAAGACCTCTTGAACCCTAGACTTGATATTGCTAAAACCCCTTCTAAAACCCTATTTTCTTTCACTGTTACGGCTGCAGAAAAAACAGAAACAGGGGTTATATAGTCGAATTCGCGCCCAGCGCCCCTACCCTGCGCCTGGCGCCAGGCCAACAGACTCCACAGGCCAAACTAGCCTGTCCTGGGCGCCAGGCGCCCTCCCCTGCTTCCTGGATCATTTTTCTGCATCAACTAGTTTCAATAGGCAATTTCAACAATTCTCCACCTTGCATTTGAAACGATGGTGATGCCAACTTCCCATCAACCACCGTGCTGCCCTCTCCAATCTCCATCTACTCTTCAACGAAGTTAATCAACCACCGATGCCACTTTCTCCACAATGATTTCCTTTGACTCAATCATATCTCTAACAAAGTGCAACCGGATGTCAATGTGCTTTGTCCGCTCATGATACACTTGATGATTTGCCAAATGAATAGCACTTTGGCTATCACAATGTATCTTCACACAACCTTGACCAATCCCCATTTCGCCAATCATACCTCTCAACCAAATGGCCTCTTTGACTCCTTCAACAAGAGCTATATATTCCGCTTGAGTTGTCGACAAAGCTACAACCGATTGTTGATTAGCTTTCCAAGTAACCGCCGTTCCAAACAGAGTGAAAACAAATCCCGACAAGGATTTTCTAGTATCCACATTTCCCGCATAGTCCGCATCCACATATCCTTCCAAAGCATCCTTTTCTAGATCAATTCTCTTATACTTAAGACCACCCTTCAAGGACCCATTCAAGTATCTCAAGACCCACTTCAAAGCTTGCCAATGCACTTGACCCGGATTTGCCATAAACCGACTTACCACACTAATAGCATATGATAAATCCGGTCTACTACAAACCATACCATACATGATGCTTCCAACCCCACTTGCATAGGGAGTACTCTCCATCTTCTTCCTCTCATCTTCGGATTGAGGGCATTGTTTAATTGACAACTTCGAATGGTGACCAAGCGGCGTATTCACAACCTTAGAATCCGACATTCTAAAACGCTCCACCACTTTCTTGAAATAGTCATGTTGGGATAAGAATAGCTCACCTTTACTCCGGTCTCTCAAGATATCCATACCAAGTATCCTCTTTGCACTACCAAGATCCTTCATCTCAAATTCACCATTTAGCATCTCCTTGAGCCTTTGAATCTCATGCTTGTCGGAACTTGCCATAAGAATATCATCTACATAAAGAAGAAGGTAGAGAATGACTTTCTCATTCCTCTTCATCATGTACACACAACTATCATAGTTGATGTTGGAGTAAGCCCTAGAGGCCAATACTTTAGTGCTTTATTTATTAATAATAATAGACATTTCTTTATTATGTTTGTAACGTTCAAAATAATGAAGTCCCTAGAATAGAAAGTCCGTTTAATATTAAGTGTGACTTAATCATGAGATTACATTAAACATAAAGACGATATTCTTAAAGTATCCATAGTCGAGCTTTAAGGTGAAAAGGGATAACCTTAAAGCATAAAGACTATTATGAAGATATACTGATGATCGCATCTCATGGATCATGGGATAAGGAGTTATCAAGTCTTGACATAGGTATAAGAAATATTAGGAGTAATATTTATACCGGATTGACCCGCTATGAGAGTACTACATGCAAAGTTATGCAAAGTGTCATAAGTTACTCTCATGGTGATAATGGTGTAAACCGCCCTTAGACCTGAAACCACTTTGTACCCTAGATGTGGAGTCAAGTACTTTGTTGCTGATCTAACATTGTCCGTAACAGGATAACCATAAAGGCAGTTGATGGGTACTTCACAAAGCATGTTGAGGGACAGTAGTGACCTAGATGGAATTTGCCAATCCTGCATAACAGAATAAATGTCATGGGTCCAATATTGAACTGGACAAAGATGACACCAAGTATGCTTTGTGTTCAATATAGACATAAAGGGCAAAGGGGTAATTATACACGCATATATTATCACTAAAGGTTATGTTATGATCACATGTTAATTTCTCATAACTTGGGTAGCAATGATGTGTTGCTAGATACCGCTCATTGTTTATTATATTAAATAAAGGATTTAATATAATTGTCAACGTTATGGAAACCTACAAGGGTCACACACATAAGGACAGTCTAATATTGAGATAATTAAGGAACACCGTAAGGTAAGGTGTATGTGCAATGTGATAAGGGTATCACGGTAATTTAAACGAGCAAGAACACCATAGGTTATGGTGGGAGGGCGCGCACATGAGTACTACCACTCATGGGGGGCGCGCGCCCTAGAGTTGTCTTGATGCACAAGACAAGAAATATCTATAAATAGAGACCTCTTGTCATTGCTCAATACACAACAAAAAGCACACGAATATTTTAGAATTGAAAATCCTAAAATAATTCTCTCTCTCTCTCTCTCTCTCTCAATATTCTTGCATAGCCTTCAAACATAAAGGGCTAGCACTCTATTGAAGGTGACTGTCCGTGTGGACTAGTTAGAGGCGTCGGTGATCTTCATCAACGCTCGTGATCGTCTTGTTCTTGATTCAAAGGTTCTTCCCTACAAGAGATCGTGATTCAAAGGTTCTTCCCTTCAAGAGATAAAAACCCTAAAACACATATCATGCTCAATTCGTAAGGATCAAACTAAGGAAAATTTTTGAATTCCGCTGCTTAAAATAACGCTATTTTCCTTCAGTGGTATCAGAGCCACTTACGAATCCATGATCTGATGTTTGTTTAGTTCATGTATTTTGTTTTAATTTGATTAAAACACCTAATTAAGATTAAAATCGAGTAATTAAAATTTGGCATCTATTTGTGTAAAATTTGATGATTGACATTGAAACGGCTTCGGAATCCGACAATTGTATGGTGAAGCAGCGATATGTTAATCGTCATAAGTTTATACAAATAAGAATGATCAAGACTTATATGTGATATAAGTGATCGTGATGCAAGGCGGTGTATTTGATGCATCGTTCATAATTTCGTTCATTAAAACATATTATGAAAGTTATTTGATATTGAAGCGATTCATGTTCATTTGCTTTGGAATCCGACATTAGTATGGTGAAGCAATGACATGTTAATCAATCATATTGAATTTCGGTCATGAAAGGTTTTGACGGCACGAAATTGCTGCATTAGGATTCGCGGAAAAACAAGGGTTGTTTACGTGCCTGCCCTAGGCGCAGGGTATGCTGCGCTAGGCGCAGATGGCAGAATGAAAATTGGTTTTCAGCTGCAGACCTGCGCTAGGCGCAGGGCAGGCTGCGCTGGGCGCAGATGATGATAAGTGTCAAAAAGTAGTTAAATATTGTAAAGAATTAAGGCACTTATTTAACTTATTTAGTAAGAAACTTATGTGAAATAGTTATTATTATGTATATATTACTTTTTGACTAATCTCAACCTTGATTATTGGTTTTTTATGCAAAAAGATGCAATTGGTACAAAGAAATGCAAAGGAAAATGAAGAAAAAGGGGTTAGCAACTTTGAAGTGGTGGCTTAGCGACCAAAAGCGACCAAAATCTCCAAAATGGCAGTGCAGTCATCGCTCGAAGCGACCAGCAACCAGGACCTGCTCGCCCAGCGACCACCAACTCGCCCAGCGACCAAAAAGAAGGGCGGTTAGAAATACACGTGTCAGCAAACCCACAACTGAAGTAAGGAAGCTCGCCCAGCGAAGGACAGCTCGCCCAGCGAGCTTAGCAGAGCTGAACTGATATAAATAGACATCAATTGCAGAAATTTAGGGAGATCTTGTAAATTTTCGAAGCTGAAACAGTAGAGAAACCCTAGGAGACAAATTCAAGGGGATTTGAAGGTGGATACACAACAATAGTTGAGGAATCATCATTGATATGTTTGTTCATCTCTTCTCTTCTTAATCTTGTGTAAAGCTATCATGAAAATGAATAGCTAATCTCTCTATTGTTGGGATTAGGTGTAAATTACTCTAGTAATATGTGTTTATCTTGATCATGGTGTTATATATGTTTTAGTTATTAATCAATATTGATACTATCCTTGTTTTTATTGTTTTACTCTTTTGATTTGAAATAGTATAGAAATATATGTTTTGAATCATTGAACTAGGATAATATCTATTAAATCTAAACTCTAGGAATAGATTTGGGTTTAATATTCACTTAAAGTATTTGATCTTAATGCTATTGTATCGATTAATCACTCGAGGGATCGAGGTTTGAAAGGTATAATAGATTTCTCGACGTTATCTGGGGACGGAAACGATTGATGAGTAAATACGTGATGGTATTGATGAGTAGCTTGAATATGTATAACTGATTAAGGAAATATGTACGAATGAGTCAATTGAATCTAATCCCAGCAATTTAATCTCTCTGTCAATTTACTTAATTTTGCCACTTTTATGTTTTTACAAGTTTTCATAAACAAATCACTTTAAAACCCTTAACTTAGAATTATATTAATTGTTGAAAGGCATCGATATCGCACCAGTCCCTGTGGAGACGATAATATAAAAATACTTACTTTTGTACTTCAACAGATGACAGCAGCCAATTTTTGATCGTTCGCCAAAATTTTAATTTTATTAATCTACAGGACTTAATCTGATAATAATAAAATATGTGTTTATTATTGTGTTTTTGTGACGATTGGTTATGGCCTTAGTTTACTCTTTTGTTTTAATTTGGGATTTTAAATACGGCCTGCGTGTCGTGCCTCTCTCTGAATTTCTTGATGTAACTTCTTTTCTCATCTTACTCCCTCGTATGTAAAACGAGTATTCTTTGATGTAACATTATAATAGAATTACAAGAGGAACAAAGGAGGACAGCCATGAAGATGATGCTTGGAGAAGTAGATCATCGTTAGGCTAGTTTAGGGTTCTCTCATTGGCTTGAGAGGACACTTGCGTTAGGAGGCCATAACCATAACTTAACAAATATAATGAGATTATATGAGTTTAAGAAGCAATGGTTGGGAATAATTCATAAGATGAATTAGAATAAGGAGTTATTCACCCAATTGATATATTCAAGAATTGTATGAGATACAATTGGAAGGAGTTCCTACCTAAATAACTAAGTCTTGTGTAATCCGCCCACCGCGGACTTAAGACAAAGTGAAATATGGATCTTGACCCACTAGAAAATCTTCCAACGGGATTTTCCGAATGAAATGGTGAGGGTCATTTGTTTTGAATAAAATAGTGGAAGCATTTTAATAAAAGTCCTTATTAAAAATTATACAAATATCTTACATATCTTTGTAATTAAAACTTTATACAATATAAATTATATTGTCCTTATGAAGGACAAGAATCTCAGAAAAGAGTTTTTGAATTGGTACACAAATTGAGAATTGTTCTCAAACGCAAGAAGAACTATAAGCTATTGAACTATACTCTATAAAAGTACCTACTATAAACTAGATTGGAAAAAGATGCTTGTCAGAAGCATCAAGTTGACATCTAGATATATAATATTTCATACTTTTAAAAGAAATGATGAGATCATTTAAAACGAGTTCTTTTGAAAGAACGACAAAGTATGATAGAATTTCTCAATAGACCAAAGAGTTGGTCATAGGTTCAATCAAATCAATTTTAGTGGATAGATATGGTCAAAATTATTATATCTATCGGAAAATTGTTGAATTGAATGAGAAATAATTTGCACTGTCAAAGAATAGAGATATGATATAAATGAGATTTATACTCCTCTTATTTGAATAGAACAATAAAGGTTGCCAAAGGAGAACGGATGTTTCAATTTGGTTGAAATGGGAGTGCCGTAGATAGTTCATGAAAGAGTCAAAATAAAAGAATGAAGTGAGACTTCAATTTTGTACATCTAGTTATAGAAAGTCAAAGTTTCTATTTCTACATCAAGGGTATATGATACACGATGTTGAATCTCTAAAGAGGTGCTTAAAGAATTAGAACATTGACTATAAGTTTAAGTCAAGCTATGTCTAGAATGAAACAAGTTGTTTCATTGACAATAAAAGCTATGCCATGACTTAAAATCAAATTTGAAATAGAATACAATAATTGTTATTGAGTTCTATTTGGTAATAGAAGTATTAATTAAATACTTTGTATTGACAAGATATGAAAAGTAGCTTTGAATGATAAGACAAGTAGTGGTCCCATCATTTGAGCAAAGTCTTCTATACTAGTGCTCCAAATCAAGTAATGGACTAGGGCTCCATGATCTTGATAAGAACATCTATAACAGTTGTAATAAGAGCCAAATAAGATTTGGACCTTATATGTATATATCAAGAGCATTGTTATTTAGTACAAACATTTGATGTGTTAATTACTTGTTGAAAGTAAATTGACACATGATCTATTTGAACAATATACATGAGATGTATGTCGAGTACTAAACATATTTATATTGAGTATATTTAACTTCATTTACATTGATGATTAAAATCTTTAGATGGAGATATGTGTGTGACACAAATTAGAAAATCTTTGAATTTGTCAAGGAGTTCGATAAATGGAGTAAAAGGATATGACTCGACAAAAGTATTTAAGTCATATGAATAAGTCATAGTAATAAATACTTCATTAAAGGAGTACAATAAACTAATTTTATCACATCATGTTTGACATGATATAAGATAGTTTAATTATGTCATTGACTCTTAGAAATTTATTTGCTTATAATTAATCTTCACCCACAAATAGTTTCCCTTTTTTTAAAGTAATCATAAAAACACCATATATATGATATAAAGGTTAGACCACCAAGTTTGTCTTTATGAAAATTTGGACTAAAAATTTATCAGATAAATTTAATTCCAAAATTGGAAGAATAAATATGTGGAAATATCCTAAAGAATCTAAGGGATACTGGTCTTATATCACTCTTGGGACAAAAGTTGTTTTGTTGCTAGATTTGAAGCATTCCTCTAGTGGGAGTGTGTCTCTAAAAGAAACAGTGGGAGTGATATAGAACTTGAATAAGTTCAAGTACCACAAAATATATTTGTTTGAAAAGGGAACATAAACCGGTTCCTCAAAGTTGTTGAAGGACCATCAGTTTAAGTTGCACAAAATCCTAGATAAGTCTAACATATTACATGGGTGAGATGTATGATCTAATCATGACTCAACAAGGTGATATGGTTTTCATGAAAGATGAATCTTTGACTTGGTAAGAGGTCGTAAAAGGCCTAAAATCTGAGAAGTGGCTAAATGCCATGAAATCTTGTACAGAATCCATATACACATACCTTATGGTGATAATGGTATTGTCATCAGGATGAGTAAGACTCATACGATGAAAGTGAGTATTCTTATTGAACACTGATATGGATGGTATTGAGAATACCCTTTAAGATTTGATTGATCATTTAAGGTTTCACGCAAAGTCATAATGCAAGTTATGATGAAATCATAATTGTAATCATAAAGCTTAAAATCTGTTTAAATTCTATTTACTGAATATTGCACTACAAGTTTTAGCAGATGGACAACAAAGATGCATTCCTTAATTGGAGTGACCTCATATATATGTACTAGACATATACGAAGGGTTTTGCTTGATTCAAAGGATGCTAGAAAAGTATACAATTTGTAGCTATCTAATTTTGATTATATCAAAATTCTCAGAAGTTTAGCAACCAACATCACTTTTTTTCTCTCTCCAGAACCTGCGCTCTCACATCTCTCTAAAACAACAACTACATCACCTGCTATTCCCTTCAATCCAAACCCTCTTTTTGCAATGTAATCACACAGGGTGGTGGTGCGATGAGAGGCGCTGCTCTCAGCACCACCGTTTTGTTCCGATCGCCGGCGGTGGTGTGGTGGTGGTTTTGTTCCCGTCGGCTGCGTTTTCCGGTTCCGACGAGGTTTTGTTGTTTTCGCTCTGTTTTCGTTCGATCTGCTCTCTTATGTTTGTTCTGTATCAGTTCTGTTGGTGTTTGTTCTTTTTTTGTTCGATCTGGTTGTTTTTGTTCTACTTCAGTCCGGTTCGATCTGTTTTCCTCCGTTTCCGGCGAGTTCGTGTTTTCATTCTTTTGGTTTTCATTGTTGTGGTCCTTTGTTTGTTTCTATTTCGTTTTTTCTGTTTCTGTGTTTATGTATTGGATTTGATAATGGGGTGACTTAGTTCTTGGCCTCTTACATGGTGGTAGATTTTGTTTTCTTGGATTTGTTGTTGTTGTTCTGCTGGAGGTGTTTTGTTGGCTATGGTGGTGATGTCGGCTTGCTGCAGTTCTCCGACCAGCCGTTGGGGTTCTTTTTGTGGTGGATGTGGGCTTTGTTCCAGGCGGTGGGTTGGCTATGTTATATGAGATGTGGTGTTTCTTCCGGCGGAGGTGGTGGTTTTGGCTCGATTATGGAGGTTGGGTGTGGTTTTGGTGTTGGTGGCTGAGGTGATGAATGGCTGTGGTGGGGTCTGTTCTTGTCCTTGGTTTTTTGTCCTGGAAAGCTCGAAAGGGCTAGGTGCGTAGACAGTGGCGGAACCAGGAAATAATATTCCGGGGGGCCGTTAAAAAATTATAATTATAATATAGAAACTAAACAAAAAATTATATTTTATACAAAAATTTAAATAATAAAAAGTACAAATTTGTTCATAAAAATATTAAATTGTATATCCAAAATAATATTCTACGTGTGCTAAGTGATTTGAAATTATCAATAATAATTTACTTTAAACTATTATCAATGATTAAATTGCATTTTGTCACCAAAGTATTGATTTTCTTTTAAAAAAAAAACAAAGAAAAATACAGAAAACACCCCCTCCAGGAATCGAACACGGGACCATGTGGAAGATGGGGCGCTACTTATACCACTCGGCCACAGTTCTACAGTGTTAGTTTTTCGCTGAAATTAATATATGTAACATACCTTTGTAATTATATAATAAAAATATCAAGGATATACTAGTAATTTTTTTACCTTTGTAACATACCTCAGCCACCCCCTTGGTTCCGCCACTGTGCGTAGACACTCCGTGCTGACGGATGTGGTTGTTTTATCGTACCTGTAGGATGTATTGGTGTGGGAGAGGTGTTGGATGGTTAATGCCGAGTGTGAGTGGATTCACTATGTTACGAGAGTCTCTGACCATTTTCAAACCTGGTGAGGTTTGCAGGACTCTTTTGAGTAGCTGAGGGGTGTTCAAATCTATTGATTGTCGGTTCCCTGCCTACCGGTGTCTCTCAACCTCTGACCTTTAGGGATGCCTTCTAGTTCCTGATGGGCCGAGTAATTTTAATTCGAGTTCGGAAGTTAGGGCCGTGGTGTCTCCTAGGGTCGGGTTTGGGTTTTCTCTGGTTGGTTTAGTGAATCAGTATTGGTGTAGGGGAGGGTTGGGGTGATGATTTGGTGTATTGTTTTTTGGTATATGTGTTTTATCACTTTACCTTTGTTTGTACGTTTCTCAACAATTCCTTACACTTCTTGTGGAGGAATTGTTCATTAATAATATTTAGCCGTTTCAAAAAAAAAAAAAAATTCTCAGAAGTTTAATTATTTGTCCCTTATAAATTCGTTTTTCACAAAACTTCAAAAAGGAACAAATAATAAAATCTTGTGCACACAAGGAGGTTAGTGGGAGTAATAATATTAATCTGGTGTTATATGTGGCTGACATATTAATCATCAAAAACCTTTTCCTTTTACATGTGAGACATGGTTAAGGAAATAACTCTTGATGAAATACATAGGCAAGAATTCCTAAAGAGTTAGGAATATCCTATGTATTTGGGCAAGGATTCCTAAAGAGTTAGGAATATCCTATGTATTTGGGCAAGGATTCCTAAAGAGTTGGGAATAGCCTATGTACATATATTGATGAAGTGTTCAGACACTTGATGTGTAAAATCATCGCATGTGTCAGAAGATTGGTCTTTGTCTAAAGGACAATAGCATATCTCATTGGATGAGAGAGAGACACGTGAAAATAATCCATATGCTTTGGAAGATGGATTAATCATACACATCATAATATGTACTTAATCAGATACACCATATGCTTGTAGCATATTCAATAAGTACCAAAATTGAGACTAGTGTTGGACACTAACTGATCTTCAAGAATATCCCTAAGGACCTTAAAAGGAACTAAGGTCCATTTCTTGAAATATGTAGGTGTGGGAAATATCATTATAAGGAAGTTATATTGATGGTAGTTTCCATACTGATATATTGTATATCATGCCTGAATATAGACATTGTAAGCTATATAGCTTAGTAATATGTTTATTTCAGTTACAGAGGTGGAGTATTTTGGATCGTTTAGCTCATGATTGAGCTAAAACTATATTTCCGGTGTTGCAGATTACATTAAATCACATTAGTGATGGTAATGGTTTGATCTTGCAAACAATAACGGAGAATAGATCTCACCGACGATTCATATATATACTTAGACACTTCTATATTTCGATAAAGATCGAAATAGAAAGTTGGATAGATACGTAAGGTACCAACATAGGAAACAGTTCCTAATCCACTAACAAAGGCTCTTGCGCAGTTGAAGCGTGATGGGCATTCTAGGTCTATGTGTATTAAGGTAATGCTTGATTGGCTCTAGTGCTAGTGGGAGATTGTTGGAGTAAGCCCTAGAGGCCAATACTTTAGTGCTTTATTTATTAATAATAATAGGCATTTCTTTATTATGTTTGTAACGTTCAAAATAATGAAGTCCCTAGAATAGAAAGTCCGTTTAATATTAAGTGTGACTTAATCATGAGATTACATTAAACATAAAGACGCTATTCTTAAAGTATCCATAGTCGAGCTTTAAGGTGAAAAGGGATAACCTTAAAGCATAAAGACTATTATGAAGATAGACTGATGATCGCATCTCATGGATCATGGGATAAGGAGTTATCAAGTCTTGACATAGGTATAAGAAATATTAGGAGTAATATTTATACCGGATTGACCCGCTATGAGAGTACTACATGCAAAGTTATGCAAAGTGTCATAAGTTACTCTCATGGTGATAATGGTGTAAACCGCCCTTAGACCTGAAACCACTTTGTACTCTAGATGTGGAGTCAAGTACTTTGTTGCTGATCTAACATTGTCCGTAACAGGATAACCATAAAGGCAGTTGATGGGTACTTCACAAAGCATGCTGAGGGACAGTAGTGACCTAGATGGAATTTGTCAATCCTGCATAACAGGATAAATGTCATGGGCCCAATATTGAACTGGACAAATATGACACCAAGTATGCTTTGTGTTCAATATAGACATAAAGGGCAAAGGGGTAATTATACATGCATATATTATCACTAAAGGTTATGTTATGATCACATGTTAATTTCTCATAACTTGGGTAGCAATGATGTGTTGCTAGATACCGCTCATTGTTTATTATATTAAATAAAGGATTTAATATAATTGCCAACGTTATGGAAACCTACAAGGGTCACACACATAAGGACAGTCTAATATTGAGATAATTAAGGAACACCGTAAGGTACGGTGTATGTGCAATGTGATAAGGGTATCACGGTAATTTAAACGAGCAAGAACACCATAGGTTATGGTGGGAGGGCGCGCACATGAGTACTACCACTCATGGGAGGCGCGCGCCCTAGTTTTGTTTCTTGTTGGGCTTTGCCCAATAAGAGATATCTTGGTGCACAAGACAAGAGTTGTCTTGATGCACAAGACAAGAAATATCTATAAATAGAGACCTCTTGTCATTGCTCAATACACAACAAAAAGCACAAGAATATTTTAGAATTGAAAATCCTAAAATAATTCTCTCTCTCTCTCTCTCTCAATATTCTTGCATAGCCTTCAAACATAAAGGGCTAGCACTCTATTGAAGGTGACTGTCCGTGTGGACTAGTTAGAGGCGTCGGTAATCTTCATCAACGCTCGTGATCGTCTTGTTCGTGATTCAAAGGTTCTTCCCTACAAGAGATCGTGATTCAAAAGTTCTTCCCTTCAAGAGGTAAAAACCCTAAAACACATATCATGCTCAATTCGTAAGGATCAAACTAAGGAAAATTTTTGAATTCCGCTGCTTAAAATAACGCTATTTTCCTTCAGTTGCTCCTCACAAATCCACCCTTCAACAGAAACTCATCAAACCGACGATACCATTGTCTAGGACTTTGCTTCAACCCATACAAAGATTTCTTCAACAAACATACCTTTGACTTGTCTTCCACAAAACCTTCGGGTTGTTGCATGTAGATAGTCTCTTCCAACTCACCATGTAGAAATGCGGTCTTCACATCCATTTGTTCCAACTCAAGATCATATTGATTCACAATAGCCATAAGTACCCTTATAGAACAATGTTTCACCACCGGTGAGAAGATCTCATTGTAATCAATTCCCTCCACCTGAGTAAAACCCTTTGCTATAAGTCTCGCCTTATACCTTGGTGCTTCGACCCCCGGTATACCATCTTTCTTCTTAAAGACCCACTTGCTACCAACTACCCTTTTGTTTTTAGGTAATGGCACAAGCTTCCAAGTTTGATTCTTCTCCAATGAAAGCATTTCCTCATTCATTGCCTTCAACCAATCCTTGCCATCAATGCTTTCTAATGCCTCTCTGAAGTTCTTTGGTTCCGAGTCTTGCACTTCTTCAGCCGCATTCAAAGCATAACAAATAAGGTCAGCATATCCCAATCTATTAGGTGGACGAATAACTCTTCTCTCCCTATCTCTTGCTAATTGATAGTCAGAAGCAGTTGGTTCATCACTTCCACTCTCTTCAGGTACTTGAGTCTGATCCTCCTCTTCCCTCTCATCAGTGGAAGGCTCCACCTCAAACTGAATTTTCTCCACCCCAGTTTCTCGTCTTTCTTCTAGGTCTTTGCACTTCATCCCCATACGGGTCTCATCAAAAGTAACATCCCTACTAATAATGAACTTTGATCTTCCAGGTCCCATCATCCATAACTTATAACCCTTCACACCATCAGGATAACCAATGAAAACACATTTTACCGCTCTAGCATCAAGCTTGTCTTGCTTAATGTGAGCAAATGCCAAACATCCAAAGATCTTCAAATTTGAGTAGTCAGATGGTCTACCACTCCAAACCTCCATAGGTGTCTTAAGATCAATTCCTGTTGACGGACATCTGTTGATCAAGTAAGCGGCAGTGTTAACTGCTTCTCCCCAGAAACTCTTGGGCAATCCAGCTCCCAACAACATACATCTCACCCGCTCCAACAAGGTCCTATTCATTCTCTCAGCTAGACCATTTTGTTGCGGTGTGTATGCCACGATTATATGCCTCTTTATACCTTTCAACCTGCAAAACTCATTAAATTGCTCTGAAACAAACTCCAGGCCATTGTCAGTTCTCAAAACTTTCAGTTTAGTTCCAGTTTGATTTTCTATCAAGGTATGCCATTCTTTAAATTTTTCAAAAGTATCACTTTTGTTCTTAATGATATGCACCCACACCCTCCTAGAATAATCATCAATAATACTAAGAAAATAAGAACCTCCACCATGAGTAGAAACCGATGCGGGACCCCAAAGGTCCGAATGAACATACTCAAATGGCCTACTAGACTTGTGTACACCCACCCCAAACTTCACCTTGTGTTGTTTGCCTAGAGTACAATTATCACAAAAGTCTAGTTTGTTCAATTTCTCCTTTCCTAGCAAGCCTTGCTTAGCTAGTTCAACTAAACCTCTTTCACTAACATGACCCAACCTTAAATGTCATAGTTTAGTTTTGTCCGCATTTTCAACACTAGTTACACATGCATTAGAAATAACGGTTGAACCTTCTAAAATGTAAAGACCATTCATTTTAGACCCCTTAGCAATTACTAATGCGCCATGAGAAATTCTCATCACACCACGTTCAATTCTAGTGCTATATCCTAGACCATCAAACATGCTTATGGAAATTAAATTTCTCTTAAGTTCGGGAATATACCTCACATTCTTCAAAAGAAAGTCACGATCATCAAACATTTTGAGTCGAATAGTACCCACACCTTGAACCTTACACGCCTTATCGTTACCGAGACGAACAACTCCATCTTCTTTGAGCTCCAAGGTTTCAAAGTACTCCTTTCTTGGACACATGTGATAAGAGCAACCCGAGTCCATGACCCAACTCTTCTCCGGTTCCCAACTTGTAACCGCTAGTGCGCCCGCACTCTCATAACCTTCATCACTAGTAGCAATTTGAGCCGACGAACCACCACCCCCATTCCTCTTGGGGCAATCCTTCTTGAAGTGATCCGGTTCATGACAATGATAGCATTTGAACTTGCTACCACTATCACCCTTTGGCCTAGACTTAGACCTATATTTCTTGCCCTTTCCTTTTCCTTTGTATTCACTTCTACCCCTTGCCACATTCAACCCTTCTCCACTATCCTCAATCTTCAAGTCCTTAAACTTGCTTAGCTCCTTGGTTCTCAAAGCTGATTGGACTTCATCCAAGGTGATAGTGCCCTCTTTACCAAATAGAAAAGCTTCCTTGAGGTTTTCAAGTGACTTGGGAAAAGCACACAACAAGTGGAAAGCCTTGTCTTCATCTTCCAAGTTCACATCAATGTTCACCAAATCATCAACAATTTTGTTAAACTCCGACAATTGTTCCCCAAATGACTTGTTCTCAACCATACGGAAGAAGTATAGTTGTTGCTTCAACAATTGCTTATGAGCCAAAGACTTGGTCATGTACAACGAGTCAAGTTTGGACCACATAGCCGCCGCCGACGTTTCCTTAGCTACCTCTCTCAAGACCTTATCACCAAGACACAAAATGATAGAACTCAAGGCCTTCTCATCCATGTCTTTCTTCTCTTCATCCGAGAGAGTCGCCGGCATTTGTTCAATCCCCTTTAAAGCTTCAACACACTTGTGATGGATTAATAGAGCTTTCATCTCCACCTTCCACAACCCAAAGTCATTACTCCCGGTGAACTTCTCAATGTCCCATTTTGAACCCATAGTGTTTGATTGTTTAAACCCTAGCCCCACGGTGGGCGCCAATTGTTGCGAATTCGTAAACCACACCAATAAACCTTAACTAGTGTGAGGCTATAACAATCAAACAACCAACAACAAAATGGAACCAAGCAATAGTAATCCAAACAAAGCTAAAACTATGAAAAGCAATAAAGAACACAACAAGCAATTGTTTACCCAGTTCGGCCAAATAAAGACCTACGTCTGGGGGAGAGGGCAGCTCTCCAATCCACTATCAAACTTGTTCAACTTGATTACAATGAGATTCCAAAAGAGTTGCAAGAAAATAGAGAAAACCTATTTCTACCCTTTTCCCAATCTCTTCCCGTGACCAAGAGATTCAATGATAAGTGATTACAAGGTGAAAGAAATGAGTTACAATCACTAGAGAATACCCAAGAGAAGACCCCTTGAACCCTAGACTTGATATTGCTAAAACCCCTTCTAAAACCCTATTTTCTTTCACTGTTACGGCTGCAGAAAAAATAGAAACAGGGGTTATATAGTCGAATTCGCGCCCAGCGCCCCTACCTTGCACCTGGCGCCAGGCCAACAGACTCCACAGGCCAAACTAGCCTGTCCTGGGCGCCAGGCGCCCTCCCCTGCTTCCTGGATCATTTTTCTGCATCAACTAGTTTCAATAGGCAATTTCAACACTTTGTACGGGAATTTCCCTAAAAGCAAAATGTTGTTTGGGCCCTGAAGGAGAATCCATATCTGAAATATCCTTTCTCTTTCTACCGGATATATTTGAAACACTCGAAGGACGTCGCAATTGTGTATTCAATTTGTTTTGCCCAGAAGTAGAGACACCTAATTAAAAATACAAAAAATAAAATAAAAAATTAATCAAGAATGATAAATAGGAAATTCAACATATGTTGACAAATTCAAAGGATCACTCATATCTAAGCATGAATTAGCAAACTTGTAAATCACTACATAAAAAATAACTTTCTAAGTTCTCCTAGAAAAATCATCAAGTATAAAAATTATCAACGCATAAGGAACTACATATATATTGGTAAAAATACATTAATAAACTATATTAGCAAACTTGTAAATTTCTACATCAAATAACTCTGTAGTAGATAAATATGATAGGACTAAAAATCAATGAAACAATATTTATAAACCTGTCAAAGTTATCCACATTAATTAACAATGTGCCGATAAATATTTAAATAAGATGTGTACCCAAAAAGTGTTTAAAGGATTGTACCTGGATGAGATTTGTTACTAATAATAGCTGGTTGAGGAACATCAGTGAGTGTTGATTTTGCAGCATGTGGAGGAATGAATCCACTGACATTATAAGTAGTCGTGGCATTATGCACCATTTGCAATTGAATTTGATTTTTCTCATGTTCTAAATTAGCCTTTTCTTTATCCATAGTCTCTTTCTCTTTTAATCTGATGTAATCCTCCAACATTTCATTCAATGTCATCAAATTTTTTGGTGCCTGATTAAATAAAATATAAATAAATAAACAAACAAATAACATAAAGAAAAGTTAGACCTAATATGCAAAAATCTTCAACAAAATAGACAAAACATAAAAGAGTTGGAAATAAATGGCAAATAAAGATGCTGCTGCAAAATACCTCGTGAATGGGAGAATGGGCAAACAAAGAAGTAGCTTCGTTTCGGAAACATGAACGAGTAGATGTAAATTTGTTATCTGACAAGTACTTGTCAACAATGAATGCAGCTTGTTCGGGGATAAATTTGTTCTTCATCGTAGTATTACAGTGAATAGTTGAAACTTGAAAACTGTTAAGAATAATGAAAGTAGTGAGAAGTTGTTATTGAACAAGATAAAAGGAAGAATGAGATATATATATCTATAATGTAGATAAAATTTAAATTTATTTTTGGCTCTTTTATATACATAAATTTTTGAACCAACAAAGACCTATTTTTATGCACTTATGTCAAACAAAAAAATCATTAAAAAATATTTTTCTATAATCTAATATATTTTTCTATTAATTTTTTTAACCTTTTATGTAATTTTACTCTAAATAATAAAATACACAATATAAAGAGGAACAATCATAATAAAAATTCTTCTAAAAAAGCATAATAAAAATTATTTTCCAATAATATAATATAGTAAAAAATTAGTTGTCAGAAAAAAAAAACTTTTTTTATTAAAAAATTTACCGCCACATTATTCTATAATCTAGTAACAGGTAACAAACTTAACAATTTTTATCGACTACCTAGTTTCAACTTACTAACGAATAACTTGTAATTATTAACCAACTAACGACATTTTCTTTTAAAAACAACTAACTACATGATCAGTGGCGGAGCCAGGAATATTGAAGAGCCTGGGCAAAATTTTAATCGCAAATATCCTCTTCGAGACTTCTTTGCGGTGAATGTTCGAATAATATCGACTTGCTCTGTTTGTTTTTTGTTTAGTGTGATGATGTTGTGATTGATAGTGGTGGTTTATTGTGGAAGGCAGTGGTGGTTTGTGTTGGTGGTATGAAAAAAAAAAAATTACCTTAGCGGAGCCTGGGCACGTGCCCAGGCATGCTGTGCGCTGAATCCGCCACTGTACATGATGATACAAAGAACAATGTACGTAAACATGAATTACATAACATCAGACTTGGTCAACCGTACGTGACCCATGTCAATATTTGAATTTACCGTAAATAGGAACACTTACCAATGTATATTTATATATTTTATACATTCAAAAATTAAAATAATATCAAATTATACTTATAGGTTATATCTTAGTATTAGTGGAATGAGATGGAATCAAATGGAAAGGGATGAAATAAATTAATATTTCATTGTTTTGTTTTGTTTAGTTTTGATTTTAAAATGAATATGGAATGGATTGAATTTCATCCACTACCACTACTTACTTTCAAATTTTTTCACCCCAATTTGAAACGTAAGGGATGAAATATAACATTCGTTTCACTTTATAGTAAAATATGCAAACAAATAATAAAAAAATTATTTCATTCCACTCCATCAATTTATTTCACTCCAGTCTATTCTATCATATTCATTAATCTGAACATAGCGTTAAAGACTAAAATTAAAGAGTTTTGATATTGCATTCATGATTAATGCGATTTCATATTGAAAATCACTAAAAAAGATTTATAAAAAAGTTACAACGAGAGACTAATGTATAGTTTATTACCTTTTAGAGGATATGGTTGAGTCACTTTCAGTCTCTGAACTCGATCTCTCGTTCCTTGCCTCTCCAATATTATCGTTATTTATAGAGAATGTCCCAAATCCCAATCCATTAAAACTATTTATCGTTTTTTTTTTTCTAAGCCCAATCCATTATTTTAGAAACTTTTGTTTTTTCCCTCTTATTTATAAATTTATACTTATCTATTTATCGTTTGGAATTTTGATAATAACCGAGAGTAAATGAATTATATTATTAGAGTAAATCTGAGAATAAAATGGATACAATAGTGGGAGGAGTTTCCTCCAGCCAAATCCTATTGGGCTCTAAATGGGCCAAAGCAGCAAGACTGTGGGCCGCTTTGTTGGCTTCTCTACTAATATGGTTAAAAGACCAAGTTCTAAATTTGTGCGTATTACAATGAATCCCCCAGACATAGTTACCCACATAAGACCTAGGGTAAGAGTCAAGAGATTGGAGAAGGGCGATAACTAAGGCATTGTCACTCTCGATCGCAACATTTGGGAAACAGCAGTCCACGACAAGTAACGTCGCATAGTACACCGCACAAGCTTCGGCCAACTCAACATCATCACTTCCCGGTCTTTCCCACGTAGCCGCTGCAAGGAGTTCGCCATCAGAATCACGATAGGTGGCACCCAATCCCCATCTTCCGGATCGCGCCAGGTTAGCATCGCAATTGATTTTTATCGTGTCAGGTCTAGGTTTTTTCCATTTTTTGTGAACATGCGGTGGTCTTGTGTGGCTCTGATTATTGCTAGATCTGGAAGTTTGATTGCGATTATTTCCCGTCGAGTTATTGTGAGTGGAGAATTGCGCTAGGTTAAACTCTTGGATACTGCTTTGAGCTTTGTTAATAGTCTCGTGTTCTTCAATGTGTTTGTGTTCAAAGACATGTTGATTCCTAGCATACCATAGTCCATAGCAAATAGCAGCCACATAGCTAAGATCTTCTTCATTAAGATGGCTGGCAGAGTAGATGAGCCAGTCCCTGAAACTAGTTTGAATGCTGCTGAAACGAATCCCTAGCTTAGAGCCAAACCACACTCTATCTGCATATTGGCACTCTTTAAACACATGGTCAATAGTCTCTTCTTTCTGAAAACACCTGGGGCAAAGGAGTTGGCCCTGTAAACCACGTCTGCTGAGGGCTTGCTTGACTGGGATAGCTTGTTGAATAATCCTCCAGAGCAGAACTTTATGCCTAGGAATCGTGTGAAGCGACCAGAGGGTTTTCCATAGCATAATGTCAAGATTATTAGTGGTAGTAGGTGCAGAATTAGCATTGTCTTGCCATAGCTTGATCATATTATACCCTGATTTGACCGAGTAGGAGCCATCCTTGGTGTGAGGCCACATGAGCTGGTCCTCAGTTTGTTCCTTTATCAAAGGAATTTTTTTAATTTGGTCTCTTTCAAAAGGGAAGAAAACCTGGTCTATGATGTCAGTATTCCAGTCTTCTGTGGGCTGGAGAGTGATAATGTCACTAACTCTAGAAATGGGGCTGTTGTCCACCTGGGGAGTAAAGATTTTGTAGCCATTCTGGGATATTAGCCAATTGTCCTCCCATATTTTCACATTTTGACCATTCCCTATTTTCCAACAGCTGCCTTTTTTTATGATCTCTATGGCTTGGTGGATGCTTTGCCAAGCATAACTAGCTTATCGACCTTGGGTGGCTTGAAGAATATCAGTAGTTGGGTAGTACTTGGCTTTGAGGCAGAGACTAATGAGAGAGTGAGGATTAGTATGGAGACGCCAAACTTGTTTAGCAAGCAGAGCTTTATTAAAGATATACATGTCTCTAAAACCAAGCCCACCATGGAACTTGGATTTGAAGAGTTCCTTTCTGGTCTTTCAATGGACCTTGTTATGACCCTCTGTGCTACCCCACCAGAATCTGCAAATTGCCTTTTCAATTTTGTCACACATAGTCTTAGGCAGCATAAAACAACTCATAAGATAAGTAGGCACAGCTTGAATCACTGCTCTAATAAGGATGCCTCTTCCTGCAAAGGAAGGATGTTTCTCCTTCCAACCTTTTAGTTTGCTTCTGATCTTTTCCATGATGAAACCAAACACCACTTGTTTAGAGTGACCAATCTGAGTAGGCATCCCTAAATACTTTTTGATGTTGCTAGTGATGGAAAAAGGAAGGATTTCAGCAAAGTTATCCCTTGTGCTCTGATTAATTCTTGGGCTGAAGGTCATCTCTGACTTTTCCATATTTATAAGTTGCCCAGATACTCTTTGATATTCATCAAAAATTTCTTTAAGGTGAGTAGCTTCTTCTTTCTGTGCTTTGCAGAAAATTAAGCTGTCGTCTGCAAAAAATAGATGTGAAACCTTAGGAGCAGTCTGAGCTATAGCAATACCATTTATGAGTGACTGGTCTTGTTTATAAGTAATCATTCTAGAGAAAACATCAGCACACAAAATAAACAAATAAGGGGAGAGAGGGTCCCCTTGTCTAATACCCCTGTTAGGTTTAAACTTAGGTGAAGGATGGCCATTAACAAGGATAGAGAAGTTAACCGAAGACACACATTTCATAATGGTTTGAAGTAATTTACTAGGGAAGCCCATAGTATTAAGAGTAGCCTCAATAAAGCACCACTCTAGCCTATCATAAGCCTTAGCCATGTCCAACTTCATGCCTACATAGCCCTTGGTCTTGTTCTGATTTTGTTTAAGATAATGGAAGGTTTCAAAAGCAATTAGAGTATTATCAGATATAAGGCGACCAGGGAGAAAGGCACTCTGTTGAGGACTAACAATCTCAGGGAGAATATTTTTAATTCTATTAGCTATCGTTTTAGTGATGATTTTTAACATGACATTACAAAGGGCAATAGGTCTATAATCAGCAGGGGAGGTAGGATTCTTAATTTTGGGGATAAGACAAATAAAGGTATCATTATAAGAGGCAGGATTACCACCATTATTGAGGATGTTGAGGGCAGTCTGAGTGATTTCCCTTCCTATAGTGTCCCAATAAGTCTGGAAAAAATTAGCATTGAGGCCATCAGGGTCAGGGGCAGCATTGCCTTTGAGTTGGTGAGTGGCATAGGAGACTTCAGCAGCAGTAAACTCTTGATTGAGGTATTCTTTCATCTGAAGGGTCACCCTGTTGGCCACTACATTGATAGTATCCTGCATATTAGTGGGGTTAGTAGAAGTAAATAAGGTTGTGAAATACTGCTGGAAAACTTCCTGGATGTCTTTATTTTGAGTGCTGACAGTTCCATCAGGGTTGTGAATGAAATTGATCTTATTTTTCCTGTGTCTCTGGGAAGCTTTGAAGTGGAAGAATTTAGAGTTTTTGTCTCCATGTTGTAGCCAGCTAGTTCTGGCCCTTTGAGCCCACCATTGTTCTTCTTTGAGGAGCAGACCATCCAACTTAGCTTCCACCTGTTGAATTTGGTTAATTATCTCCCTGGAAGGAATTTGTGATTTGAGTTCCAGGAGAGTGGTTTGAGCTGTTTTGATGTCTTTAGGAATGCTGCCATAGGTGGTTTTTCCCCAATTAGCCAGATTGTCCATAACCATCTGAAGTTTATTGTGGGTTTCACCCCTAGTCAGGTCCCAAGTATCTTTAATGATCTGGCCACGGGTTTGATCCTGAATCCACATATTCTCAAATCTCTTAGTCATTATTTTGGTGTGAGAGTCGTTCCTGAAATCCAAGTTAGTACCAAACACTAGTAATATGGGTTTGTGGTCAGAGGCAAAATTAAGAAGATGATAATTAATAAATCTAGGAAATTTAGTGATCCAATTAGTGGAGGCACAAAATCTGTCAAGCCTTTCCTTTATATGATCATTTCCTTCTTGATTGTTACTCTAGGTAAATATGTCACCATGAAAACCCAAATCTGTCAAGCTGCAAGAGTTAAAAGTGTTCTGACATAAGCTAGCAGTATTATCACAATTATGCCTACCACCATACTTCTCATTAGAATTAAGAATCAGATTAAAATCACCAAACAGAAGCCAATTCTCGTGGTGATTAGAGCTAGAAAGATCAGAAATAAGCTCACAAGTCCTTGGCTTCTGGTGGTGATTAGAGTAGCCATAAATACTAGTGGCTCTCCAGCTATCATCATTATTGCCACAATCCACATAACAATCAATCATTCTTTCATTAAAGCCAGTAACAGAGAGGTTTACATTGTTAGTCCAAAGCATAGCTAACCCTCCCCTTCTATTACTACTAGTCAGAGTACAATCTACACAGAAAATATTGGGCAGCCTATTACCAAAAGCATTGATTTTAGGCACAATTTCCGCTCTTTGAAGCTTAGTTTCAGTTAAGAAAACCATATCAGGCTGATGAGTTAGAATGATTTGCTTAAGAGCTCTGACTGCAGATGGCTTCCCAAGGCCTCTGCAGTTCCAAGCTAGGATCTTCATTGGTTCTGGCTGGCCTTATTAATTATCAAGGCAAGCCTTAGTGTTGTGGGTGTTGTCTAAGCCTTCAGCATCAGTAATTCTCTGGGAGTCACTTTGAGTTTTTAGGAATTTCATTTTTGTCATGGTGGGGGATTGATTGTAGAGGTTCATAGTGCTGGTAGTAGTAGCCCTGTCTTGCTGTGTAGCTTCAGGGGTAGACTGGGGGTTACCTTCTGACTGTATTGCTTCCTCCCTTTCTTCTTCAAGCTTTATTTTAGCCATCATGTCCAACATAGATTTAGGGATCGGGCTGAACTGACCCCCACTTAGAGACTGCATGGGATTGTTATTAAACCTCTTATCCCTTTTGTCATTAACACGTTTCCCATAGATGTTAGATCTCAGCCATGGGCCCCTAGGATTGGTCCCTCCCTCAGCTAGGGCTGGTGTGGTGTAGCTGCATTTATCTTCTATATGGCCAATGAGTCCACACTTAAAGCAAAACATGGGTAGATTCTCATATCTGAAATCTACCCAGGTAATGCCATCCTTAGTGTTGCCAATGAACATGCCTGGGCGAATGGGGTCCTCTACATTTATGCAAACTTTGATCTTGACAATCCTGGCCTTCTGAGGATAATCATAGAGTGCTGCTTCTACCACTTTTCCAAGCTGTGAACCTAGATGGTTACCCATTGCAGTGGTTTTACAATGGATAGGTAATCCCCAGATCTGGATCCATGTAGGGACCTGATTAAAATCTATGTTCTTGGGGTTAATGCTTCTATCCCAATAGTGAACAATGAACCAGCAATTTCTGACAGTCCAGGGGTTTCCCTTCATGACTCTTTGAATGTCAACCTCAGATTCCATAGTAATGTGAAACAAACCTCCTTCAATTTCTGTGATGGTGAAACCTTGGGGATTTCCCCACATGCCCAAAAGAGAATTTTGCAGAATGGATTTCAGAATAGGTTTACTAGACAAAATTTTACCTATTATGCTGTTTTTGCAATGGCTAACTCCTTCCTTGATGTGTTCTTCTTTGTACATGCAGAATGGATCTTCCGCTGGATTGTTAGGCATGGTGTAGGTGTGTGGAGTAGCGTTTCCTTGTCTGCTTGGCGTAGAATCTTGGGTTCTTGGCTGATCTTGGTTGAAACTTGTTGGTGTTTGTGAAGAATCTTTTTCAGGTTGTGTGTTAGAGGGGCTGTATGGTATGTAAGGACAGTCTGAGTAGTGGGTGATGGTTGGCCTAGGCCCCATGAATTCAGGGATGTTGATTGTGTAGTTATGTGGAGTGGTTTTCTGCAGTTTGTTAGGGCGAGAAGATGAAGCTTCAATGGGGGAAGAATGAGTCGAAGTTTGGTTATTCTGGGGACCATTAGGAATAGAGTTCATGGAAGAATCCATGGTTAGGAAGAAAGAGGCAGCAAGGAGACACGGAGAGAAAGGAGAATAGCAAGAGAAACCACACGAGGGGAAACAAAACCGTTACAGAGAACGTGGAACAGGATCTTCACTAACCTTGATTAGAAGTAGCAAGGAGAGGAGTAACAATGGTCACATAGAAGAAGGTGATCAACGAAGAAGATGAAACAAGGGTCAGGATTCTTGGAGGATTCTTGGAGAAAACTTGTTGCTATTTTCTCAACTTCCTTCGTATATTGGATATTTAACAAAAAAATAATGTAGATAAACTCGTATCAAAGCTTTTTTATTTTAAAATTAAAATCTCTATAAAAAGGATAAAACTTAGGTGCATCTTTTAAGTGTTTTCTATATGATTTTTAAAATCAAATTTAATTTTTGTGAATAAAATAAACTTTGAGAAAATCAAGAGTTTGAAGAAATTATAGTTTGTTATGTTAAGAGCCTTAAGTTGGAAAATTCAAAATGAAATGAGCAAACCCATTATTAATTTTCCTACTTATCTTTATATATATTTATATTAGTTAAATTCCTAAGGCTTTGTTTGAATTGATGAAATATGATAGAATGAAATTGAATAGGATGGTTTGAAATATGATTATGTTCTTTGGATTCTTAAATAATGAATGGAATGAAGTGGTATATGATAACACTCATTCCATCTCAATCAATCATATTCCCTTTTTTTGTTCCCCTCCGATTTGGGGTGTATGCGATGGAATCAAACCTATTTAACAAAATACTTATTATATTCACCGGCTAATGCTACGGTGGACCACCTTCACAATTATCATTACTACTATAACGAATACAAATTTTACAAAATTCACCGTTGGAATGAAAGTTTGTATAATACAGATTATCCATACAAATTTTTAGAAAAATTGGAAATCATTTGATATGTTATTGAAATTTATAAAGTTTAATGGTATTTGATAAAAACTCATAAACCGTTAATCTTAATAGGTCTCAATAACATATAAAATGATTTTCAATTTTCTAAAAATTTGTATGGATGATCTATATAATACAAACTTTCAATCCAACGGTGGATTTTGTAAAATTCGTATTCGTTATAGTATTATTAAATATTGGTCCACCATATATAGACCACTTGATAAAATGGTCCATTTTAGAATTTGCCTAATTACTTTGTAATTTTTTTCTTAGAGTCTTTTAGACTCTCTTATTTACCAAAAAAAAAAAAAAGAATTTGCCTATATTCTGCTATTACTTTATGAAATCTTAACTTTTCATCTTGTTTCGCTCTCATGGTCTTAAAAATATTTAAGTCACTTTTAATTCTACTTTCTAGCTATTTATGTTGTTAAATTAAGGATTTTCTCATCTCGCCAACTTTACGGTTTTTTTTTTCTTTTTATCATGTCGTTCAGCCATATTACTATTATTATTATTACTACTAGCAGACGTGTCCGTTTGTGTGATTGACATTCTCTATTGTACTAATATAAATAACTACTTAATCTCCTTTTTTATTGTGCTTAGTTAATTGATAACTATTTAGCCTCTTTTTTGTTGTGCTTAGTTATTAAGAAAAAAAAATATTTTTTTTTACTAAAAAAATTTTTTTAATCTCCTTTTTTGTTGTGATTAGTTATTAAGAAAAAAAAAATTTGTACTAAAAAAACTGAAAACTTACTTTTACGTGGAAGTTATTTTTCAACATATACAAATATTTGAATAGAGTGAAGGGCAAAAGTGGCAATAAAAAAAGTCCACGCGAAAGAGAGTATTCTCTTTATATATTGGCATAGAAGATATAGATTATTATTATTAGTATTAGTATTACTATTATTATTATTATTATTATTATTATTATTATTATTATTATTATTATTATTAGGATTAAAAGATTATTATTATTAGGATTAAATATCTATTACTATATATAAAAAAGATACAAATTTTTGGGATGACTTTTTCATTATACCTATTTTACCCTTAAAAAAAACTACAAAAAAAAAAACTAAATATTTAACTTCCACATAAAAATAGATTTTCAGTTTTTTTTTAGTAAATAATTTTTTTTTCTCTTAATAACTAAGCACAACTTCCACATAAAAGTATATTTTCAGTTTTTTTATAGTAAAAAAAAAATTTATTCTTCTTAATAACTAGCCACAAAAAAAAAGGATGTTAAGTAGTTATCAATTAACTAAATCCAATAAAAAAATGAGATTAAGTAGTTATTTATATTTGCACAATAGAGAATATCGATCACAGCAAATAAAAAAAAAAGAATATCTATCACACAAACGGGCACGGAACGGCTAGTATTTATAATCCTTACCTGCAAATCACAATATTTTCTAATGTTTTACACATATTTGCAAAATAATCATTAAAAAATAAACATTTATTTAATAGGAAACATTAAAATTATGTGCAAAATAATTTTCTAGAGATCCAAATTAACATGCCACTCTTTTTTTTTTTTTTGACAAATCATGCCACTCTTTTTTATAGAGATCAAAAATATATTTAACCTTAAAATTTATATGGACTAAACTTAAAAGAACATGATTTATAGGAAACAAAATAATATTTAACTATTATTATTATTACTAGCGGTCAAACGTGTCCGTTTGTGTGATTGACATTCTCTATTGTGCTAATATAGATAACTACTTAATCTCATTTTTTTATTGTGTTTGGTTAATTGATAACTACTTAACCTCCTTTTTTGTTGTGCTTAATTATTAAGAAAAATAAAAGATATATTTTTTTAACTAAAAGAAATTGTTAACCTCTTTTTTGGTTGTGATTAGTTATTAAGAAAAAAAATTTACTAAAAAAAACTGAAAACCTACTTTTACGTGGAAGTTATTTTTCAACATATACAAATATTTGAATAGAGTGAAGGGCAAAAGTGGCAATAAGAAAATTTCACGCGAAATGGAGTGTTCTTTTTATATATTGGTATAGAATAGATTATTATTATTATTATTATTATTATTATTATTATTATTATTAAATGATATGGTCTTGTAATTTGTGCACTTTTACATTTCACTATAATGAAATTCACTTTGTACATAGATTTGATTTGATTATTTATTTGCATGATAAGGCAAACAAGTAAATTAAATTTAAGCTTCAAGTTGATAAAGCCCTAGAATGTTAATAATTGTCATATCATGTGGTCTCTACTATTTTAACTTGTGCAACCTGGTTATGCCAAGCACTAGCATGACTATTCAGGTCACACCTAGATCACTTTAAATATTCAAAACTCTACATAAACTTAGCCATTTAAAATGAGCTCAACTAGCTTGGTCCTTTTAGACTACGAGCTTATTAAGAACAAATTTGCATGTGAAGACGAGCTCAACAAGCTTGACGATTTATAGGACAAGCTCAACACAAGCTTGATCTTTCAAGACGCCCAACTCAGTTCGATTATGAATTTCTCCTTCAACATGTCCAGCTCAATTCAACCATAAAAATTCTCCTTTAGCATGTTCAGCTCAGCTCGATCATGAGCTCCGCCTTCAGCTTGCCTAGCTCAGCTCGACCATGAGCTCCACCTTCAACATCCTCAGCTTAGCTGAACCATGAGCTCCACCTTTAACATGCTCAGCACACCTTGACCGTGAGCTCCTCCTTTAGCATCCCAACTCAACTCGACTATGAACTCGCCTTCAGCATGCCCATCTCAGCTCCACTACCGTGAGCTCTATCTTTAGCATGTCTAGCTCAACTCGACCATGAGCTCTACCTTCAATGCGTTTAGCTCAGCTTGACCATCCAGGTCATGTTGAACCTAACAATCACCACGACAAGCTCAATATGGTCATTTAGGTCATTTTGAGCTTCGCCCTTAGTTCAACTATGCAAATCATTTGGACCTCATATAATCTTGCCTCGTGTCATGAACGAACATAGTGACATAAGCTATGTGTGCTTCAGCTCCACGTATCTTGTACGGACGAGCTGCATAGCAAGAGGCACTTAGGAATGATAGACTATAAAAAGAGGCATTTAAGAGTTAAAAATATATATTCATTCTATCGTAAACAATGTATTTCAATTTAAGTAATTTTTTTAAATACTCTAAAAATATCTAAGATAAGTGTTTAGATACGTGAACCGGCCCAACATTTGAAAGTTGGTTTTCATTATTGTGGTCATCATTTCTCTGTTCCTTTTCATCAAGTTGGATGTAATGCTAAAGTAGGAATACTATGACAAAAGAGAATGTGAAAAATATGTTTCGTTAAAGCTTTTAGCCACGGAGGAAAAAACAGTGGCAAATGGTCAGAGCACTAGTACACAATAAATTTTGTGGTCCTATATATATCTCAAACTATAGAGATATCAGAAATGTTATTTATACAATTTTTTTTACAACTATACTACAACTTTGATAATTGTTCCTTTATACATTTTATTTTTTATTTTTTAAAACACAACCACACATGTGACGTGAGTGATGTCACTCATTTAATATTTAATGTTTAATTTTTTATTTCCTACCTCTCTTCACCACACAGAGGAAGAAGAACAAACAAATACAACCTTCTCTCTTCACACCCGTCTTTATTGGCTTTCAATTTTTCTTTCTCATGAAATGGGTGAGCTTATAATCTCTTCTATTTTTTCATTTATTCACCCATTTGATCTTTCTCATTCACTCACCTTCTTCACTTTCAATTTTTTCTTGACTTTCATTTTCTCACTCACCTTAATCTTCACTAAATTGCTCGCACAGGAAGCTGTCGCCGTCGTCGCAGCACCGCTATACAATCTACCAGCTATTGTATGGAATTAAGTAAAGGAGTACAATGTACCCATTTTGTTTATACTGGTTTTAGATCTAATTACTCTACTATTTGCTCATTTTGCCTTTGGATACGATGTTATCTTGTACGACCAATAAACCCATTTGTATTGTGACAATTTGTTTTGGTTGGACTTTGTACCTGTTAAAAAAAATGCTTGCAAGATTTGTTTTAATTTTTTTTTTTTGCTTTCGCACTGGTTTTCGAGCCATCCAAGATGGGCGACAAATCCGATTCGTGCGTTTTAATTTACAATATGATTGAAAGTTTTATTTTATTTATTTTGTATTACTTTTCTTATTGTATTAATATTGAGGGAAAATATTAAACTATCTTAAGCATTAATCACAAGAAAAAATTGTATACAGAGTAACAAAGTAAATTATGAATTAAATTTATTTCTTGGTTTCGGTTCTTAGGGAGAATAACAAATAGTTCATCTTTTATTTTTTCTGATCAGTATAATTAATGATTTATTAGTTTACCTTCATAGTATCTGATGGAGTCATCAAATAATTCCTGATTGTATATGAGACACATTTCTGGTTGTTTGTAGATGATAACTTTAAAAAAAATAAAAAATAAAGATGAATGATTTTTTCAAGTTTGGAATATTTTAAGCCAATTAACCAAATATTTTCGCCAACTCCACAATTATTTGAACATGACTTTCCGTACTTGTATATTGACTATAGTTTTGATGAATTTTACTATTTATTCACAAGTTGGATTGTATATGAGATACAATTTTGTTTGTTTGTAGGTGATAAAGTTAAAGGTGGATGATTTAGTTAAATTTGGAAAATTTTAAATCATTAACCAAATATGTTCTCCAACTCCTTAGTCATCGATACATGACTCCCCACATTTATATTAATAATAATTTCAAGAAATTTCACTATTTATTAAAGAGTGAAATTGTATATTTGACACACTTCTGATTGATTGCAAAAGATAAAGTTAAAACATAGTTAAACGTGAATGATTTTTTCAAGTTTGTAAGATTTTAAACTAATTAACCAAATCTATTTGCCAACTCCCCAATTATTTAAACATGACTCCCCACACCTGTATTGGTAATAGTTTTAAGGAATTTTACTATTTGTTCACGAGTTGCTTTGTATATGAGACACAATTCTGTTTCATTGCAGACGATAGAGTTAAAAGTGGATGATTTGGTTAAATTTGAAAGATTTTAAATTAGTTAACCAAATATATTCACCAACTCCATAGTTATCAATACATGACTCCTCACATCAATATGAATAATAAATTCAAGAAATATCACTATTTATTTAATAGTGAAATTGTATATGTGACACACTTCTGATTGTTTGCAGAAGATAAAGATAAAACAAAGCTAAATGTGATTGATTTTTTTCAAGTTTGGAAGATTTTAAACCAATTAACCAAATTGGTTTGTCAACTTCCCAGTTATTTGAACGTGACTCCCCACACATGTATTGGTAATATTTTTAAGGAATTTTATTATTTGTTCACGAGTTGCATTGTATACGAGACACAATTCTGTTTGTTTGTAGACGATAGAGTTAAAGGTGGATGATTTGGTAAAATTCGAAGACTTTAAATCAGTTAACCAAATGTGTTCTTCAACTCCCAGTCATGGACACATGACTCCCCACATCTATATTATTAATATTTCAAGGAATCTCGCTATTTATTAAAGAGTGAAATTGTATATGAGACATACTTCTGATTGTTTATAGATGATAAAGTTAATAAAAGGTTAAAGGTGGATGATTTTTTCAAGTTTGGAAGATTTTAAGCTAATTAACCAAATTTGTTCGCCAACTCCACACCTGTATTGGTAAATAGTTCAAAGGAATCTTATTATTTATTCACGAGTGACATTGTATTTCGGACACGATTCTATTTTTTTTTTGTAGATTATAAAGTAAAAACAAAGTTAAAGGTGGATGATTTTGTTAACTTTGGAAGATTTTAAGTCAGTTAACCAAATATGTTCTCTAACTCTCTAGTTATAGACACATGACTCATCATATCTATATTAATAATAATTTCAAAGAATCTCACTATTTGTTCATTAATGACATTGTATATGAGAAACACTTATGATTGTTTGTAGATGATAAAGTTAAAATAAAGTTAGAGGTGAATGATTTTTTTAAAGTTTAGAAGATTTTAACCCAGTTAACAAAATTTGTTCCCCAACTCCCCGATAATTTGAACTTAGCTTCTCACATTTGTACTGATAATAATTTTAAGATATCTTATTGTTTGTTCAAATGTGGCATTATATATATGACACATTTCTGATTGATAAATTATTCATGTCTCATTAGGTGGGGTTATCATGAACAAAAATTTGGTTAAGCGCCTTTTTTTTTACAAGCATGATTAATCGACTTAAAATCTTTTAAAATGGGTACAAAGTCTTACAAAATAAAATAAAACTTTCAATCATATTGTAAATTAAAACAAGTCTTGCAACCATTTTTTTTTAACAGGTACAAAGTCCAACCAAAACAAATTGTCACAATACAAATGGGTTCATTGGTAGTACAAGATAACATCGTATCCATAAGCAAAATGAGCAAATAGTAGAGTAATTAGATCTAAAACCAGTATAGCTAAAATGGGTACATTGTACTCCTTTACTTAATTCCATACAGTAGCTGATAAATTGTATAGCGGTGCTGTGACGACGGCGACAGCTTCCTGTGCGAGCAATTTAGTGAAGATTAAGGTGAGTGAGAAAATGAAAGTCAAGAAAAAATTGAAAGTGAAGAAGGTGAGTGAATGAGAAAGATCAAATGGGTGAATAAATGAAAAAATAGAAGAGATTATAAGCTCACCCATTTCATGAGAAAGAAAAATTGAAAGCCAATAAAGATGGGTGTGAAGAGAGAAGGTTGTATTTGTTTGTTCTTCTTCCTCTGTGTGGTGAAAAGAGGTAGAAAATAAAAAATTAAACATTAAATATTAAATGAGTGACATCACTCACGTCACATCACATGTGTGGTTGCGTTTTAAAAAATAAAAAATAAAATGTATAAAGGAACAATTATCAAAGTTGTAGTATAGTTGTAAAAAAAATTGTATAAATAACATTTCTGATAGAGATAATGAGATATACTAACTTTGACATTTGCCTAATATTGTTGCTCTCTTCCAAAACATTTTCTCATAAAGGATGAAACACAAAGCTATTAAGGCATTGTGAAAGCGAAAGCACACAAGCAAAAGGGACAAGCATAGGCAACCCTCATGCAAACCTGTGATAAGGTTGTGACCTTTCATTATTCCTCTCTAATTTATCACCAGAGTCTCACATGCTCTCACGATTAAGCTGTAGCTGCCAAATAAATAGTCATGGCATGGTGCGGTTGAGAACAAACAAATTAGTCAAAGAGAGGGGATTCCTCCTTCAAAATTGGAATTAAATAGATTATATCAAACGAATATACTGTGAAATAAACATAGATTGATATAATGTAATGACATATAATAAGCTTGACATATTTTACTTAAATAAATAGAAAAACATAAATTTACTTAATAAATGTCGTATTTATTGTCCCGTAAGCTTAGCTCAGTTGGTAGGACATTGCATTATATATGTAGGGGGTCGGGGTTTGAACTTTGGTCATCCCACTTATCCACCTTAAAGGTGAAAATTCTAGCCACTAGGCTACTTTACCAAAAAAGTATTTATTGTGTTGGACCACCTCATTTTATTAAGACTTTTATCTGACTCGGTGGAAAAAATAAAATAAAAAAGCTTAATTTTATGTAACCGTGAGTCTGTCCGCCTCGCTCTGACTGATTTTATGTAACCACGAGTCTGTCCGCCTCGCTCTCTCCCCGCTTTTAAAGTGAGTTTTGTGGGGGCGGGCCAATTAAACGGGTCAATATCAAAACTTTGGCTTAGTCTGCCATAAAGGACGAATTAAACGGGCTGGCCCAGCAAGTCAGAACCATTTTGCCATGTCAAATTATTATTATAATATATATATATATATATATATATATATATATATATATATATATATATATATATATATATATATATATTCGAATATTAATATTTAAAATTGATTCAAAGTGATGTAAAAATAGTCTGTTTAGTCTTGGTTTTATACTCCTACTATGGAAGGTTGGTATCAATATGCACTATCTTGGTCCTTGGATGTTTTTTCCAAACACTGTGAACAAACGGCTTCTTCTTACGTAGTTGAAGCAAATTTGCTAGTTAATATAAGTTCCAATCATCATCAAGGTATTCAACAAATTCTTGCATGAATTTAGGATGCACCTCTCTTACTTATTTAATAATCTTATAAATTTAAATTGTAAATAGTTTTTTTTATTTAATAATCTTATAAATTTAAATTTATTTCATATATACCCTTTTTTAATTATTTTTAATTCAATTAAATTACTTTTTTTTAATATTCTCTCTCGTATTAAATAAGGACATAAGTGAAAATAAAAATTATGAGCCCAGAGAACATTAACTTACTTATTTTTAATATTCTCTCTCATATTAAATAAGTACATATGGCTTGTTTGGTTCAACCGATGGGGAGGGGAGGGGAGGGAAGGTGAAGGGAGAGATTTTTAAGGAGGGGAGACGAGGTAAAACATAATTTATTATGTTGACAAAATTAGCCTCACTTTTTTATTAAAATTCTAAATTATCCTTGTTGGAATATTAAAATTTTAGGTTAGTATTTTTGTTTTACAACAAAAAAAATTTAGGTTTTCTACTCATTAGATTTTTTTTTTTGGATATATATCCATTAGATTTTTTTTGACGTAATATATCCATTATAATTTAATCCTTATTTTGAGTCTATAAGGTTAAGGCTAAAAAAGTAAATTATTTCTCTCCTTCCCTCCCCCCTCGTTAAAAAGTTGAACCAAACATAAAAATTTAAAATATCACCTCCCCTCCCCTCTAAAACTCCTGAACCAAATAGACCCGTGTAAATTGGAGCTCACTCTCAAGTTTCACCGTCTGTCTCTCACTCTCACCGCATTGGTTTGGTTTGGATGACTTTTTAAATATCAATCGAATCAAATTGAACCGTGCATATGTATTTTGATGTCCCAGTTAGTATAATTTTTATCTTTAAAATCGAACCAAACCGCACACTACTTGGAACAGTTTCGAAACCTCCGAGCAATTGTCTTCGAATTACTCTGCGTAAAGATATTATATATTGAGTTAAGTTGTATAACGTAACATTCAGCTTTGCTTATGATATGATGTAAGTATAGAGATACAATCTTATGGAAGATTACACTCATATTTAGTGATGATTGGTTTTATGAATGAGTTTAAGAATAAAAATATTAAAAATTACTGTAAAATTTATTAATAACATATTATAATATATTTAAATTTCGATTTCCCAAGAGATCATTTGTATCTTTTTTTCAAACTTGACAATTTTTGAAAGATATGTGATTTGGTTGCTATGAGTATGACAGATCAATGGATAAAGATATTTTACTTAAACTATGACAAATAGAGATAGCTTCCTAGAACCTTTGACAAATCTATTCATTGTTAAAATACCCTATGACTTATCAATAGTTAGTTAGTTCAGTAGTGATTGACGCTAAATTTGATAGGGAGGATCATGGTTCGATCCTCCATAGCTACGATCGGGAGAGGGTTGAAACCACTTACTAGAACTGACACCCGAACCAGATTCAACTGGTGCTGAAAGGCAGAAAAAAATACCCAATAACTTCATAATTTGGAATCTCAATAATATTATTATGCAAAAAGAAAGGTGATGTTATCAACCAAAAAGATTTTGCAAAGAGTTTCTTGATTTATCTTCATTTAAATCTTGATACTCACCTTGTTTGATAAATTAACGGATATTGGTTATAGGTGATGACGGATGGTTGATCGTGGATAATTTATAGCTTATATAGTTGATTAGCAGATTGTAATGTTTGATAAAATTAACGGTTTAACTAATTGTTAAGAGTAAAATGACATAAAAGGGTATTCTTAATTAATAATAAAATTTATGTCGAACTTATATTTAAGATATTAATTTTAAAAAATTAATTAAATGTGCTAAAATTTTATATTAAATATATTTTTATTTTTAATTAATATATTTTTATCAATTTTGCATTAGTATACAACCAAACATAACAATTAACTCATTTATAGTGAAACTTTTTCTTAATTTTGGAGTTAGATCATAGACTTAATTTTCATCTTTATAAAAAAAAAAGTAAAAGGCATAACATAAAAATGAATGTAATTTTAAAAAGAAAAAGTAATGATATATCTATATATGTCATTAGAATTATGCAAATATAAAAAGTTCTAATATTTTATTAAAAAAAGTAGAATTTAGATAAAATAATAAGGATAAAACTAAAAGAAAATATGATAAATATAAGTTATAAGATTAAAAGCTAAATGAAATAGCGTTTTAAAAATAATTTTATATAAGATAGTAAAATAAGTTATAAGCTTTAAAAGTAATGTTACCAAAGAAATATTTTAGCTTATAAACTATATTTATAAGTTATAAGATAGTTTTCTTTTTCTTGCCTAATAGACTTAAAATATAAAGTGGAAATGTATGATGATTTTTGTATGGCTAATTAGTTTGACAAAAAAATCTTTTGTAACAAAATAGTTTAATAATATAATTGATTTCACTATGGAATTTTGTGAGGCTCAATGATAGGAATTAAGCTTTTTTTTTGTTTTTGTTACCATGATATTGGTATGAAGTTTCTACTGATGTTAGTGATAACTAATCTCTGTCAGAGAATCTGTGGGGCACACAAAATGGGTTTTTCCTTTCCAATCGAATTTTCTCTATACGCATGAGCCAGAAATCGAAACCATAGGAATTAACCATTTTAGTATATTGGATTGTGATTAATTTTGTAGTTATATATAGCTATGTGAAGTCTGCAAAATATATTAATTGGAGCTAAATTGCTTGGATTTAAAATTGTTAAAGGCTGGCAAATAAACTAATTAAACTTAATTTAGATAGTTTAAAATTGTTAAATTCCTTGTGTTTGAGTTGCTTAATAAAATTTTGCCGTTTCAAAAAAAAAATTAGATAGTTTAAAACTAGATATATACTCCCTCTACTTTTATATATAAACAAAAATTTAAATTTTATATTTATTTATTTTTGGTAAGGAGGCTAAAGAGAAAAGAAAAAATAAATAAATAAAAAGGAGAAGAAATTAATCACGGAGAAAGAAAGTTCACATTGCATCGTTCTTAAGAAGATCACAGACGCCTTCTAGAGGGGAAACATGAGTCAAGCTGACATCTGAGGAAGCTCCAAGTTTAGCGAATAAATCAGCACATTGATTCCCCTTAAATTTTATATTTATTTAATAACTAACACTAATTTCAGTCTTTAATATAAAAGAAAGATTATTATTTTAGATTCATTGAGTTTTTAATGTATCTAGTCAATAATATAAACTAAATATATTAGAAAGTTAATAAATCTAAAAAATAAATTTTTTCGTATATTAAACATTGAAGGGAATACTATATATATATTTAGGTCCCATTTGAATTGAACTTATAAAAATAGCTTATGCAAATAAATAAATTTTTGTGTTAATTCATAAATTTTCATTGACAAAAATTGTCTTTTTATAAGTTATTTTCGCATAAACAACCTTGAAAAATTTATAATAATACATAAAAGCTTATTTATTTGCATAAGCTGTTTCGCATAAGCTCAAAATAGATCAATTCAAACGAGCCCTTAGTCCATAATATAAACTAAATATATATTTTTTTTTCTATTTTTTTGTTTTTTATTTTATAAAAAAAACCGATATTCGGCTTAATAACTAAATATATTAATTATTAAATAAATAAATAAATAAATGAACTTTTATTTAAATATAAAACTGCAGTGGAATTAAAGTGTATAGATCCAAAATACTACAGCTGTCGCAAGGGAAGTAAAGCAAAGAATGTTATTGTTTACACTTTACATGTCTGGTTTAGCAACAAGACAAAGAAAGCATGCTTAGACGTATATTTAATATAAAATTTTAGCTAAATATATTTAATATAAAATTTTAGCCATCTGTGATTGGGTTGTGTGGATTGAAAGAAATCAGAGACTGTTCAGAAATTCAAAGTGCTCGATCCATACCTCAACTGTTGGACAAAGTTAAGTATTCTTATCGGTGGTTGAAGACTACGAACTCTAATCTAGTCTCAAACTACCATAGTTGGTGGTCGAACCCGTGTATTTGTTTGGGCATATCTTAGTTCTCTTGTTGCTATGTATTCGTGACATTGTGTAATCTTTTGCAATCTTTTCAACACGTCTTGTGCTGAGGAGATTATCTGATTAATATATATATTTCATTTTTACATCTTTAAAAAAAAAATTATATTACGTATTTTTTCATGTAAATATAAATGTAGGAATCTTTGTACTCGAATTTGACACTATCAAAATTTTAGAAATGGTTTTGTGTAGTCATAATATTTAGACACAACATCTTTTTTAATTTAGTTAGACACATCATTTAAACAAACATACATAAAAGAAAAGTGCAGCAAAATATAAAATAAATTGGTGCATATTTTTAAAATAATTAAATGATGCATAATTTTATCATTTTATGTGTTCCTGAGTATTTCTCCAAAAAAAATTAGTTCTATTCTATGTTACATTAAATTGCTTAAAAATGTAAAATGTTCTTTTATGAGACAAATATGTACTATACATTTTCTAAGTATAAAATTAACTAGTACTAAATTTTAACTAGTATTTTTGAGACACTAATTAAGAAAATCAAATTATAATAAAATTATCCTGAAACTTATATAGTAAATATTTCTATAAAAAAAAGAAAAAATGTAATTTTTTATTTTCTTAGTTAACTGTGCCTCAAAAGGATTAAATATTGAATATTGTGAACCGTCTCCAACAGGATGGATTCCTTTGAGCAGAAGTCAAGTATTGATACTCTTGTTCGACATGTGAATATTTTTTTAATATATTGATCGATACATGCATGTTAGATTAAATATTACTCCATTATTTAGTTATCTTAGAATTGTTGACATCTCTTTCATTTTCAAACCCTACACGTTTGCATATTGGAAATTGGCACATATTCCTTTTTTATTTTTATACATTTGAAGTTTGTTTTATATTTATATAATTAATGTATTTAGTTTATATTATAGACCAAATACATTAATTGTTAAATAAATCTAAAAAAGTGAAATATCTTTTATAAAAATGACTGAAATAAATATTTGTTTAGTAAAAAAAAATTATACATGTGGTTTTGTACAATTAATTAATGAATAAAATAATTCAATCAATAATTTTCACTATATATTTTCAAAAAAAAAGTACTAATTAGTAAACTAGTTAAAAATATTACTTATGACTCTATACAAAAATAAAAATTTGGTCTGATTCATTTGTGACGCCGTTTTGTGTTATACCCGACATAGAATGGATGGCTCCTTGTATTGATGTCGATTTGGGTGAAGATTTATGTCTAGTTAGTGTTCTCAAGGGGATTAATGATCTCCGGCTGTATAATATGGACTTCAATTTGAAATGGATTGCTTAAATAGTGATAAAATGAACGTTTTTGAGTTAGGTGTCATAATTAAAAATTGTAGATATTTTTTAACTTCTGAACAAGGGACAAAGATTTGCTCACGTTTATGTCGAAATCAACTAAGTCTAGTTATTACAATTAAGGTTTGTGTTTCAGGAATTTGATATAATTCAAATTGAATATATATGTCTCGATCATTTGTGGCTGGTGTAGTTGCTACGGCCATTGTAAGACCCAAGATTTCATTGTATAGTTGGTTTAAGGAATATTAGGGTTTTGATGTGTTCGTGTGATGAAACATCGTGTAATTATTTACTAAGTGAGATGCGTTGTATGGTTTTGTTTTAGAAAATCCGATGAAAAATATTTTGGGGTTTATGAAAATATTTACTAAGTGTTTTGTGTAGTGTTTTGGGGTCCAAGTGGGTTAAAGCTCTTGTGACATGTGGTGTCGCTTTTTACTTTGAGAACATGTTTGAAAATGATTACCGGACGGTTAAGGCCCGTAATAAAACTTGTGCTTGGATTTGGTTTTGATTTTGGAAATGAAAAATCAAATAACTTGCACTCGAAGCAACCAACAAGCTTTCGGAAATGAATTGCTTGCTTATGAAAATGGTTTGCTTTTGTGCCTTGAAAAAGTGTTGGGAACTAATAGGATCAAACTAGGTTTGGTTGGGGAAAAAGGTGGTGTGAGTTGCTGATTTTGCTGTCATGACAGGTGCAACTCGCTGAGCGAGTGTTTACTCGCCAGGGCGAGTGTCACAGGTCATGACAACACGCCAGGGCGAGCTCCAGAGCGAGTAAGACCAGTCCTCACTGCCTTCACTCGCCACCAACTCGCCAGGGCGAGCTCTGAGACCTAAAATTTTGGATTCTGATTTCTAAACTTGGTTTTTAGCTTTCTAATCCCTTTTTATTAATTTATGGAAGTGGCGGGGATTGGAAACGAGTTTTTCGGGTACTCGGAAAGTGCGTAACTTGTAACGCAAGAAAACGGCCATTTTGCATTTCAAATTATTTAAGACTTTTGACAATTGTTTTGGGTCCTAAAAATAGTACAGATAACTCATGGTGGTTGATCAATACGGTAGTTTTTGGTATGGTATCCGAAAAAGGGATTTTTTCCTTAGGAACCTTTAGGTTTTTGGGGTTTTGGTGTAGTTTCAATACTATTGGTTAGAGAACAATGTATTGATTGTTGCGCTGCTTGTTTTAGGAAGCGCGTTGTGTTGTTTGAGCGTGTATTGTTGACGGAAGCTTGCCGAGGTAAGGGCTCCTCTTTATTTCCGTCTTTTCAAACGGTTTTGTTAAACATGCTTTAGATTTTGCTGTGTTGCAATTGGTGGTGTGCTTGGCATGTTTTTGTGATGTATTCTCGATATGAGATCGTGGTAAATACATGATTCGTTGTCTTACATATGTTTGGTGAAATATGTGTATGATCAAGTGATTAAATACATATGATTAGATGTATATGTATGTGTTGTTGTGGTGTGATTACATATGCATGTACGATATGTATGTGTTGCATTAGCATATAAGGGGAATCGTATGCTCATGCATTCATAGTACGTGGTTATCGGGAATGGATCACGGGGTGCGATTATCGGGAATGGATCCACCTTACTCCTACGGGATTTATTGAGTCCAATAAGCGGTTATCGGGAATGGACTGCGGGGTGCGATTATCGGGAATGGATCCATCTTAACCCTTTGTGGTTTTATTGATTATGATTACTCTTCCGGAATTCATATGCATGTGGTAATGGGGAATCTACCACACTCATTGTAGAAGTCTGCATTAGGCTTGGTGTGCATTATATATATAAACCCGTTGGTGGGGATTTGCTTTGGTGGTTAAGAGTTTTCTCTTGTGTTTGTGGAATTATTGTTATGTGTACAATCTTTCGCACCGGTTATATATATACATACTTTTATTTTATGGTGACCCTTTCTTTCATTTGCGGGCTCATCCCACCCAGATGATGGGTTAGGTCGTGGTGACGACGGTGGCTGTTCCAGGCCCCAGTGAGCGGTTGGAGCTTTAGCTTAGAGTAGTTAGACTATGCGCCGGTGTGTTCTGTGCACCGTGCTTTTTGGTTAGCATAGGATTTCTAACTTGTGTTGTTGTAAGTATTTGAATACTTAGACTTGGATTGTAATTATTCAGGAATACACTTTGCTTGTCGAAGCACCTTATGGTAATGAGTTCTTTTGTATATTTGAATGCCGGCTCATTGAAAAATATTCTATGCGCACTCTGAGTGTTAGTTGATAAAGAAAAAAAAATATATATACTGCCTTTTCGGGCCTTTGAAAAACGGGTTGTTACAATTGGTATCAGAGCACGGCTTTAAATCTTCAAAGGGAAAGTGTATACTTGAGTCGTTAGTCCAGAGTCGGTTAGAACATAGCTAGAGTAGTGTCAGTTCTAGTGTTTGTTCTGTGTCGGGTTATGAGTTAGTAACCGTCGGATGAGATTTTCTGTTGAGACTCAGAAATGTTTGGATAAGGAATCTAATCAGAATTGGTATTGTGCAGAATAGAATGCCTCCAAGAAGGGCACCTACAGCACCTATGGCGGACAATGCTGATATAAACCAGATGGCTTATGCCATGCATACGATGGCAGCGGCTGTGACTGCTCAGAGCCATGCTAAGGCGCAGAGAGATTTGGAAAAGCGCGAAAGAGAAATACTCGCTGTTGGATCTAGACTCCTTTCAAATTTCAACCACTAAACTCCTCCAAAGTTTAATGGGGAGGGAGGTCCGGAAACTGCTGATTTATGGCTCCAATCTGTGGAGAGGATATTCGGGGCAATTCATTGTCCAGAAGGAGAGAAGGTGGTCTTAGCTACCTATCAGTTACTCGGGGGTTCTGAGTATTGGTGGAGGAACACCCGACTGATCATGGAGAATGTTCATGAAGAGTTAAGTTGGGAGAACTTCAAAAGGAGGTTCTTGGCCAAATATTTCCCTGAGACAGCTAGGGAAAGGTATGGGGAAGAGTTTCTGAGGCTAAGGCAAGCGGGCATGAATGTTGAAGCATATGCCAAGAAGTTTGAATCACTATCCCGTTTCTTCCGTTTCTTTAGGGATGGGATAGATGAGGTTTATATGTGCCATCGCTTTCAAGATGGACTGAGGTACGAGCTGCAGGATGCGGTTGTGCCGTTGGGTATTCGACAATTCCAGGTCTTGGTTGAAAAGTGCCAAGAGGTCGAAGACATGAGAAATAAGCGGGTGAACCGCCAAGGGAATTTTAGTGCTGGAGGACCAAGTCGTACCAATGATCGTGGTTCGACTCAGAATCGTGGGAAACAAGGTGGTAAGCCGTATGATCGTCCACAAAATAGTAAGGGACAAGGAAGGTCGGTGAATCAAGGGAACCAAAATAGGGTGAAACAAGGTTGTTTCAAGTGTGGCGAAGTGGGCCATTATGCCAATGAATGCCCGACCGCGGCAAATGTTTGTTATAATTGTAAGAAGCCGGGGCATGTGGCTAGAGAGTGCAGGGCCCCAAAGGCCGGGCCGTCGGCAAATGCGGCGCAAGGCTCACAAGGTCCTAGACCGGCGGCAAAGGCACGTGCTTACTGTATGGGCACTGAGTTGAGTGGGCAGGCTAGCAATGCCATCCATGAGAGCTGTCACATCGCAGGTAATTCTTTAACTGCTTTGATTGACACGGGGGCAACCCACTCATTCATATCTTTGGCTTGTGCAAATCATTTGAGTTTGAATGTTTATGTTCTTCCGTTTGATTTGAATGTTTTGACTCCTGCTAAGGATTTGGTAGTGAATACTGCATGTTTGCATTGTTTGGTAGTAATCCAGAATAGGGATTTTCTGGTCAATTTGGTGTGTCTACCGCTCTTATCTCTCGAGATCATTCTTGGGATGGATTGGTTATCTTATCATTATGTGATTCTAGACTGTGCTCGGAAATTGGTTTTCTTTCCCGAGCCAGGTGTGCGAAGGTACTTGTCTGCAAATCGGCTTTCTGTGGTTATGTGTAATGGAGAACCGGAGATAGTTTCACTTGCTAGCTTAGGAGTGACGTCGGAGATCCGAATTGAGGAAATTCGTGTGGTTCAGGATTTCCAAGATGTGTTTCCATCGGAGATTCCAGCTTTTCCTCCGTGTAGAGAGGTGGAATTCTTTATTGATTTGCAACCGGGTACGGGTCCGATTTCGGAATCAGCGTATCGGATGGCTCCAGTTGAGTTGGTAGAGTTGAAAAGTCAGATTGAAGACTTGTTAGTTAAAGGTTTCATAAGGCCTAGTGTGTCGCCTTGGGGAGCACCGATCTTATTGGTTAAGAAGAAGGATGGGAAATCTCGTCTTTGTGTGGATTATCGGAAGCTTAATAAGGTGACTATCAAGAACCGATATCCATTGCCACGGATTGATGATTTGATGGATCAGTTGAGGGGAACCTCAGTGTTTTCAAAGATTGACTTGAAATCTGGTTATCACCAGATAAGAGTGCGAGATGAGGATGTTCAGAAAACGGCGTTTCGGTCACGGTATGGGCATTATGAGTACTTGGTGATGCCGTTTGGAGTGACGAATGCACCTGCGATCTTCATGGCCTACATGAATCGGATATTCCATTCGTTTTTGGACAAGTTCGTAGTAGTGTTTATTGATGACATTTTGGTGTATTCGAAGAGTGAAGAGGAGCATGAAGAGCATCTTCGCTTGGTTTTGCAAATTTTGAGGGAGAAAAAGTTGTATGCTAATCCGTCAAAATGTGATTTTTGGTTGGAAGAGGTGAATTTCCTTGGCCATGTTATATCAAGAGAGGGAATAGCCGTGGATCCAGCCAAGATTGATACGGTACTTTCATGGAAGCAGCCTCAAACATTGACTGATGTGAGAAGTTTTGTGGGTTTGGCCGGTTATTACCGGAGATTCATTGAAGGTTTCGCTAAGATTGTGGCGCCTATGACACAACTTACGCGAAAAGATCAACCTTTTGCTTGGACAGAGAAGTGTGAGTTGAGTTTTCAGTTGTTGAAAGAACGGTTGACGACTTCACCAGTTTTGATGTTACCACAGTCGGAGGAACCGTATGAGGTTTATTGTGATGCTTCTCATCAAGGTTTGGGTTGTGTGTTGATGCAACACAAAAGAGCAGTGGCTTATGCGTCAAGGCAACTGAAAGTGCATGAAAAGAATTATCCTACGCACGATTTAGAGCTTGCGGCCGTTGTTTTTGCATTGAAGATTTGGAGACATCATCTTTATGGTTGCACTTTTGTCGTGTTTAGTGACCATAAAAGTCTTAAGTATCTGTTTGATCAGAAAGAGCTAAATATGAGGCAACGGAGGTGGATGGAAACTTTGAAGGATTTTGATTTCACCTTAGAATACCATCCTGGAAAGGCTAATGTGGTAGCCGATGCTTTGAGTAGGAAGAGTGTGTCGGCATGTTCGGCGCAAATGGCTAGTCAACAAGAGTTGTTGAGAGAGTTTCGTGACTTGCACCTAGAAGTATAGTTTGCTTTAGGGAATATGAGACTGGGTATGATTACCATCTCGAACGGTTTGTTGGAGGACATTGCAAATTGTCAAGATGACAAGTTTCTCATGGAAAAAAGGGCTTTGATTGTTCGAGGAACCAACCGAAATTTCAAGGTGGGATCAGACAACATTTTGAGGTGTCAAGGGAGAGTGTGTGTACCCGATGCTGTGAACTTGAGAAACACTATTCTAGGGGAGGCACACAAGAGTAAACTTAGTATACATCCCGGAGCAACAAAGATGTATCAAGACCTGAGGCATGATTTCTGGTGGCCGGGTATGAAAAAGGATGTGGCTGAGTATGTGGCGTCGTGTCTGACTTGTCAGAAGGCGAAGATTGAGCATCAGAGACCAGCAGGGATGCTGCAGTCATTAGATATCCCCGAGTGGAAGTGGGATAGCATTTCTATGGATTTCATCACTGGGTTACCTAAGACCAGGAGGAAGCATGATTCCATTTGGGTGATAGTGGATCGTTTGACTAAGTCCGCTCATTTTCTACCGGTAAGGAATACGGATACAGCGGCAAAGTTGACCGATATTTACATTGCAGAGATTGTGAGGTTACATGGGATTCCGTCAAGTATAGTGTCGGATCGAGACCCAAAGTTTACTTCACACTTTTGGAGGACTTTGCATGAGGCGTTGGGGACGAAATTGAGATTGAGTTCCGCCTATCATCCTCAGACAGATGGACAGACCGAGAGAACAAATCAATCTTTGGAAGATTTGTTGAGAGCTTGTGTATTGGATGATCGTGGAAGTTGGGATGATGTGTTACCTTTGATAGAATTCACATACAACAACAGTTTCCACGCGAGTATTGGAATGGCACCATACGAGACTTTGTATGGGAGGAGATGTCAGACTCCTTTGTGTTGGTACCAAGATGGGGAAAGTATGATAGTAGGACCGGAAATGGTACAACAGACGACGGACAAGGTCCGAAAGATAAGGGCAATGATGAAGGTTGCTCAAGATCGCCAGAAAAGTTATGCGGATAGGCGTCGGAGGCCTTTAGAGTTTGAGGAGGGGGATCACGTATTTCTCCGAGTTACACCAACGACTGGCGTTGGAAGGGCTTTGAAAGCGAAGAAGTTGACTCCAAAGTTTATAGGGCCTTATCAGATTTTGGAACGGATTGGGAAGGTAGCATACCGGATCGCGTTGCCACCGGTACTATCTTTGATTCATGACGTGTTCCATGTGTCGCAATTGCGGAAGTATACACCGGATCCGTCACATGTGATTACACCAGATGACATCCAGCTGAGGGATAACTTGTCATATGAGGTTCCGCCGATCTAGATTGCGGATAGGAAGATGAAGCGTTTGAGAACGAAAGAGATACCTTTGGTGAAGGTAATATGGAACGAAGCTACAGGAGATACCACCTGGGAGCTCGAGTGTAAGATGAAAGAATTATACCCCAGTTTGTTTGACGACGTCTAAGTTTCGAGGACGAAACTTCTTTTAGGGGGGTAGTATTGTAAGACCCAAGATTTCATTGTATAGTTGGTTTAAGGAATATTAGGGTTTCGATGTGTTCGTGTGATGAAACATCGTGTAATTATTAGGTTTTGCTGTAATCGAGTCTGTTTTGTGCTCGTGCACTGCAATTGTACAGACTTTTGTCTTGTGATCCTGTTGCTTGAATAAGAAGTTATTTGTGGTTTCAGAATAACGAGTTTTGGATTATTCTTGTTTTTGGAAAAACGAGTAGGATTTTACCCGCGGATGGAAAATCTTACTGCGTCTGTTTTAAGTGAGGTTTCGGATGGGAGTTTTATATATCTGCGTGAGTTAGGATATATTCTGAGAATAATTTTCTAAGGTATGGAAGAAAATTACAGTCGCGGAAAAAGATTCGGCGATAAGTTTTGGAAATGTTAAACGTTAGGCGTTCTTTCCGTAGGTTTTATGTTTTTGTGATTTACGTTCGTCGCGACGCGCGAGAGCTGAACGCGTGACTTATTATGGGAGAGTTGTTTAAATCTTGTGACTTATTCATAAAGCAAATTGATCCATTGGCTAAGGTTTAAGCTTGGACTTTTGACTTTGATCCAATGGTGGATTGGCTATCAAGAGCCTTGACATAGTAAGGAGGTTTGTTGATTGTGGACTTAGGAAAATCACAAACTTCACTCCTTTCTTTCTCTCTTCCACGTGAAACTCCATTGCTACTTTCCAACCTTCACAAATTTTCCTTTCTTCACCATTTCACTCCATTTCAAGCTTGGAAGCTTAGAGGAAAGTTGTAGAGAATCACTTTTTGAAGGTAACCCTCTCTTCTCATCTCTTAGGTTGGTAGACTTATAGAGTTTAGGAGTTTTTGGGTTTATGTTCTCATGAAGGTTTGTTAGGAAATGTTACTTTACATGGTTTTTGTTCCACGAAAGTTGTTCATGAGGGTGTAGTAAGCATGCTAGGCTTTGTTGTTTTTGTTTTCCATGAGTTGGTGAGAAATCTCATGAGAAAAGTTAGGGTTTTGGTTGGTTTATGTATTGATCAATAACATGTGGTTAAGTTGTAAGGTTTTGAAAAGAAAAGTTGTCTTTGAACCTTTGGGCAAAAGGGAGATGCGTTGTATGGTTTTGTTTTAGAAAATCCGATGAAAAATATTTTGGGGTTTATGAAAATATTTACTAAGTGTTTTGTGTAGTGTTTTGGGGTCCAAGTGGGTTAAAGCTCTTGTGACATGTGGTGTCGCTTTTTACTTTGAGAACATGTTTGAAAATGATTACCGGACGGTTAAGGCCCGTAATAAAACTTGTGCTTGGATTTGGTTTTGATTTTGGAAATGAAAAATCAAATAACTTGCACTCGAAGCAACCAACAAGCTTTCGGAAATGAATTGCTTGCTTATGAAAATGGTTTGCTTTTGTGCCTTGAAAAAGTGTTGGGAACTAATAGGATCAAACTAGGTTTGGTTGGGGAAAAAGGTGGTGTGAGTTGCTGATTTTGCTGTCATGACAGGTGCAACTCGCTGAGCGAGTGTTTACTCGCCAGGGCGAGTGTCACAGGTCATGACAACACGCCAGGGCGAGCTCCAGAGCGAGTAAGACCAGTCCTCACTGCCTTCACTCGCCACCAACTCGCCAGGGCGAGCTCTGAGACCTAAAATTTTGGATTCTGATTTCTAAACTTGGTTTTTAGCTTTCTAATCCCTTTTTATTAATTTATGGAAGTGGCGGGGATTGGAAACGAGTTTTTCGGGTACTCGGAAAGTGCGTAACTTGTAACGCAAGAAAACGGCCATTTTGCATTTCAAATTATTTAAGACTTTTGACAATTGTTTTGGGTCCTAAAAATAGTACAGATAACTCATGGTGGTTGATCAATACGGTAGTTTTTGGTATGGTATCCGAAAAAGGGATTTTTTCCTTAGGAACCTTTAGGTTTTTGGGGTTTTGGTGTAGTTTCAATACTATTGGTTAGAGAACAATGTATTGATTGTTGCGCTGCTTGTTTTAGGAAGCGCGTTGTGTTGTTTGAGCGTGTATTGTTGACGGAAGCTTGCCGAGGTAAGGGCTCCTCTTTATTTCCGTCTTTTCAAACGGTTTTGTTAAACATGCTTTAGATTTTGCTGTGTTGCAATTGGTGGTGTGCTTGGCATGTTTTTGTGATGTATTCTCGATATGAGATCGTGGTAAATACATGATTCGTTGTCTTACATATGTTTGGTGAAATATGTGTATGATCAAGTGATTAAATACATATGATTAGATGTATATGTATGTGTTGTTGTGGTGTGATTACATATGCGTGTACGATATGTATGTGTTGCATTAGCATATAAGGGGAATCGTATGCTCATACATTCATAGTACGTGGTTATCGGGAATGGATCACGGGGTGCGATTATCGGGAATGGATCCACCTTACTCCTACGGGATTTATTGAGTCCAATAAGCGGTTATCGGGAATGGACTGCGGGGTGCGATTATCGGGAATGGATCCATCTTAACCCTTTGTGGTTTTATTGATTATGATTACTCTTCCGGAATTCATATGCATGTGGTAATGGGGAATCTACCACACTCATTGTAGAAGTCTGCATTAGGCTTGGTGTGCATTATATATATAAACCCGTTGGTGGGGATTTGCTTTGGTGGTTAAGAGTTTTCTCTTGTGTTTGTGGAATTATTGTTATGTGTACAATCTTTCGCACCGGTTATATATATACATACTTTTATTTTATGGTGACCCTTTCTTTCATTTGCGGGCTCATCCCACCCAGATGATGGGTTAGGTCGTGGTGACGACGGTGGCTGTTCCAGGCCCCAGTGAGCGGTTGGAGCTTTAGCTTAGAGTAGTTAGACTATGCGCCGGTGTGTTCTGTGCACCGTGCTTTTTGGTTAGCATAGGATTTCTAACTTGTGTTGTTGTAAGTATTTGAATACTTAGACTTGGATTGTAATTATTCAGGAATACACTTTGCTTGTCGAAGCACCTTATGGTAATGAGTTCTTCTGTATATTTGAATGCCGGCTCATTGAAAAATATTTTATGCGCACTCTGAGTGTTAGTTGATAAAGAAAAAAAATATATATATACTGCCTTTTCGGGCCTTTGAAAAACGGGTTGTTACAATTGGTATCAGAGCACGGCTTTAAATCTTCAAAGGGAAAGTGTATACTTGAGTCGTTAGTCCAGAGTCGGTTAGAACATAGCTAGAGTAGTGTCAGTTCTAGTGTTTGTTCTGTGTCGGGTTATGAGTTAGTAACCGTCGGATGAGATTTTCTGTTGAGACTCAGAAATGTTTGGATAAGGAATCTAATCAGAATTGGTATTGTGCAGAATAGAATGCCTCCAAGAAGGGCACCTACAGCACCTATGGCGGACAATGCTGATATAAACCAGATGGCTTATGCCATGCATACGATGGCAGCGGCTGTGACTGCTCAGAGCCATGCTAAGGCGCAGAGAGATCTGGAAAAGCGCGAAAGAGAAATACTCGCTGTTGGATCTAGACTCCTTTCAAATTTCAACCACCAAACTCCTCCAAAGTTTAATGGGGAGGGAGGTCCGGAAACTGCTGATTTATGGCTCCAATCTGTGGAGAGGATATTCGGGGCAATTCATTGTCCAGAAGGAGAGAAGGTGGTCTTAGCTACCTATCAGTTACTCGGGGGTTCTGAGTATTGGTGGAGGAACACCCGACTGATCATGGAGAATGTTCATGAAGAGTTAAGTTGGGAGAACTTCAAAAGGAGGTTCTTGGCCAAATATTTCCCTGAGACAGCTAGGGAAAGGTATGGGGAAGAGTTTCTGAGGCTAAGGCAAGCGGGCATGAATGTTGAAGCATATGCCAAGAAGTTTGAATCATTATCCCGTTTCTTCCGTTTCTTTAGGGATGGGATATATGAGGTTTATATGTGCCGTCGCTTTCAAGATGGACTGAGGTACGAGCTGCAGGATGCGGTTGTGCCGTTGGGTATTCGACAATTCCAGGTCTTGGTTGAAAAGTGCCAAGAGGTCGAAGACATGAGAAATAAGCGGGTGAACCGCCAAGGGAATTTTAGTGCTGGAGGACCAAGTCGTACCAATGATCGTGGTTCGACTCAGAATCGTGGGAAACAAGGTGGTAAGCCGTATGATCGTCCACAAAATAGTAAGGGACAAGGAAGGTCGGTGAATCAAGGGAACCAAAATAGGGTGAAACAAGGTTGTTTCAAGTGTGGCGAAGTGGGCCATTATGCCAATGAATGCCCGACCGCGGCAAATGTTTGTTATAATTGTAAGAAGCCGGGGCATGTGGCTAGAGAGTGCAGGGCCCCAAAGGCCGGGCCGTCGGCAAATGCGGCGCAAGGCTCACAAGGTCCTAGACCGGCGGCAAAGGCACGTGCTTACTGTATGGGCACTGAGTTGAGTGGGCAGGCTAGCAATGCCATCCATGAGAGCTGTCACATCGCAGGTAATTCTTTAACTGCTTTGATTGACACGGGGGCAACCCACTCATTCATATCTTTGGCTTGTGCAAATCGTTTGAGTTTGAATGTTTATGTTCTTCCGTTTGATTTGAATGTTTTGACTCCTGCTAAGGATTTGGTAGTGAATACTGCATGTTTGCATTGTTTGGTAGTAATCCAGAATAGGGATTTTCTGGTCAATTTGGTGTGTCTACCGCTCTTATCTCTCGAGATCATTCTTGGGATGGATTGGTTATCTTATCATTATGTGGTTCTAGACTGTGCTCGGAAATTGGTTTTCTTTCCCGAGCCAGGTGTGCGAAGGTACTTGTCTGCAAATCGGCTTTCTGTGGTTATGTGTAATGGAGAACCGGAGATAGTTTCACTTGCTAGCTTAGGAGTGACGTCGGAGATCCGAATTGAGGAAATTCGTGTGGTTCAGGATTTCCAAGATGTGTTTCCATCGGAGATTCCAGCTTTTCCTCCGTGTAGAGAGGTGGAATTCTTTATTGATTTGCAACCGGGTACGGGTCCGATTTCGGAATCAGCGTATCGGATGGCTCCAGTTGAGTTGGTAGAGTTGAAAAGTCAGATTGAAGACTTGTTAGTTAAAGGTTTCATAAGGCCTAGTGTGTCGCCTTGGGGAGCACCGGTCTTATTGGTTAAGAAGAAGGATGGGAAATCTCGTCTTTGTGTGGATTATCGGAAGCTTAATAAGGTGACTATCAAGAACCGATATCCATTGCCACAGATTGATGATTTGATGGATCAGTTGAGGGGAGCCTCAGTGTTTTCAAAGATTGACTTGAAATCTGGTTATCACCAGATAAGAGTGCGAGATGAGGATGTTCAGAAAACGGCGTTTCGATCACGGTATGGGCATTATGAGTACTTGGTGATGCCGTTTGGAGTGACGAATGCACCTGCGATCTTCATGGCCTACATGAATCGGATATTCCATTCGTTTTTGGACAAGTTCGTAGTAGTGTTTATTGATGACATTTTGGTGTATTCGAAGAGTGAAGAGGAGCATGAAGAGCATCTTCGCTTGGTTTTGCAAATTTTGAGGGAGAAAAAGTTGTATGCTAATCCGTCAAAATGTGATTTTTGGTTGGAAGAGGTGAATTTCCTTGGCCATGTTATATCAAGAGAGGGAATAGCCGTGGATCCAGCCAAGATTGATACGGTACTTTCATGGAAGCAGCCTCAAACATTGACTGATGTGAGAAGTTTTGTGGGTTTGGCCGGTTATTACCGGAGATTCATTGAAGGTTTCGCTAAGATTGTGGCGCCTATGACACAACTTACGCGAAAAGATCAACCTTTTGCTTGGACAGAGAAGTGTGAGTTGAGTTTTCAGTTGTTGAAAGAACGGTTGACGACTTCACCAGTTTTGATGTTACCACAGTCGGAGGAACCGTATGAGGTTTATTGTGATGCTTCTCATCAAGGTTTGGGTTGTGTGTTGATGCAACACAAAAGAGCAGTGGCTTATGCGTCAAGGCAACTGAAAGTGCATGAAAAGAATTATCCTACGCACGATTTAGAGCTTGCGGCCGTTGTTTTTGCATTGAAGATTTGGAGACATCATCTTTATGGTTGCACTTTTGTCGTGTTTAGTGACCATAAAAGTCTTAAGTATCTGTTTGATCAGAAAGAGCTAAATATGAGGCAACGGAGGTGGATGGAAACTTTGAAGGATTTTGATTTCACCTTAGAATACCATCCTGGAAAGGCTAATGTGGTAGCCGATGCTTTGAGTAGGAAGAGTGTGTCGGCATGTTCGGCGCAAATGGCTAGTCAACAAGAGTTGTTGAGAGAGTTTCGTGACTTGCACCTAGAAGTATAGTTTGCTTTAGGGAATATGAGACTGGGTATGATTACCATCTCGAACGGTTTGTTGGAGGACATTGCAAATTGTCAAGATGACAAGTTTCTCATGGAAAAAAGGGCTTTGATTGTTCGAGGAACCAACCGAAATTTCAAGGTGGGATCAGACAACATTTTGAGGTGTCAAGGGAGAGTGTGTGTACCCGATGCTGTGAACTTGAGAAACACTATTCTAGGGGAGGCACACAAGAGTAAACTTAGTATACATCCCGGAGCAACAAAGATGTATCAAGACCTGAGGCATGATTTCTGGTGGCCGTGTATGAAAAAGGATGTGGCTGAGTATGTGGCGTCGTGTCTGACTTGTCAGAAGGCGAAGATTGAGCATCAGAGACCAGCAGGGATGCTGCAGTCATTAGATATCCCCGAGTGGAAGTGGGATAGCATTTCTATGGATTTCATCACTGGGTTACCTAAGACCAGGAGGAAGCATGATTCCATTTGGGTGATAGTGGATCGTTTGACTAAGTCCGCTCATTTTCTACCGGTAAGGACTACGGATACAGCGGCAAAGTTGACCGATATTTACATTGCAGAGATTGTGAGGTTACATGGGATTCCGTCAAGTATAGTGTCGGATCGAGACCCAAAGTTTACTTCACACTTTTGGAGGACTTTGCATGAGGCGTTGGGGACGAAATTGAGATTGAGTTCCGCCTATCATCCTCAGACAGATGGACAGACCGAGAGAACAAATCAATCTTTGGAAGATTTGTTGAGAGCTTGTGTATTGGATGATCGTGGAAGTTGGGATGATGTGTTACCTTTGATAGAATTCACATACAACAACAGTTTCCACGCGAGTATTGGAATGGCACCATACGAGGCTTTGTATGGGAGGAGATGTCAGACTCCTTTGTGTTGGTACCAAGATGGAGAAAGTATGATAGTAGGACCGGAAATGGTACAACAGACGACGGACAAGGTCCGAAAGATAAGGGCAATGATGAAGGTTGCTCAAGATCGCCAGAAAAGTTATGCGGATAGGCGTCGGAGGCCTTTAGAGTTTGAGGAGGGGGATCACGTATTTCTCCGAGTTACACCAACGACTGGCGTTGGAAGGGCTTTGAAAGCGAAGAAGTTGACTCCAAAGTTTATAGGGCCTTATCAGATTTTGGAACGGATTGGGAAGGTAGCATACCGGATCGCGTTGCCACCGGTACTATCTTTGATTCATGACGTGTTCCATGTGTCGCAATTGCGGAAGTATACACCGGATCCGTCACATGTGATTACACCAGATGACATCCAGCTGAGGGATAACTTGTCATATGAGGTTCCGCCGATCTAGATTGCGGATAGGAAGATGAAGCGTTTGAGAACGAAAGAGATACCTTTGGTGAAGGTAATATGGAACGAAGCTACAGGAGATACCACCTGGGAGCTCGAGTGTAAGATGAAAGAATTATACCCCAGTTTGTTTGACGACGTCTAAGTTTCGAGGACGAAACTTCTTTTAGGGGGGTAGTATTGTAAGACCCAAGATTTCATTGTATAGTTGGTTTAAGGAATATTAGGGTTTCGATGTGTTCGTGTGATGAAACATCGTGTAATTATTAGGTTTTGCTGTAATCGAGTCTGTTTTGTGCTCGTGCACTGCAATTGTACAGACTTTTGTCTTGTGATCCTGTTGCTTGAATAAGAAGTTATTTGTGGTTTCAGAATAACGAGTTTTGGATTATTCTTGTTTTTGGAAAAACGAGTAGGATTTTACCCGCGGATGGAAAATCTTACTGCGTCTGTTTTAAGTGAGGTTTCGGATGGGAGTTTTATATATCTGCGTGAGTTAGGATATATTCTGAGAATAATTTTCTAAGGTATGGAAGAAAATTACAGTCGCGGAAAAAGATTCGGCGATAAGTTTTGGAAATGTTAAACGTTAGGCGTTCTTTCCGTAGGTTTTATGTTTTTGTGATTTACGTTCGTCGCGACGCGCGAGAGCTGAACGCGTGACTTATTATGGGAGAGTTGTTTAAATCTTGTGACTTATTCATAAAGCAAATTGATCCATTGGCTAAGGTTTAAGCTTGGACTTTTGACTTTGATCCAATGGTGGATTGGCTATCAAGAGCCTTGACATAGTAAGGAGGTTTGTTGATTGTGGACTTAGGAAAATCACAAACTTCACTCCTTTCTTTCTCTCTTCCACGTGAAACTCCATTGCTACTTTCCAACCTTCACAAATTTTCCTTTCTTCACCATTTCACTCCATTTCAAGCTTGGAAGCTTAGAGGAAAGTTGTAGAGAATCACTTTTTGAAGGTAACCCTCTCTTCTCATCTCTTAGGTTGGTAGACTTATAGAGTTTAGGAGTTTTTGGGTTTATGTTCTCATGAAGGTTTGTTAGGAAATGTTACTTTACATGGTTTTTGTTCCACGAAAGTTGTTCATGAGGGTGTAGTAAGCATGCTAGGCTTTGTTGTTTTTGTTTTCCATGAGTTGGTGAGAAATCTCATGAGAAAAGTTAGGGTTTTGGTTGGTTTATGTATTGATCAATAACATGTGGTTAAGTTGTAAGGTTTTGAAAAGAAAAGTTGTCTTTGAACCTTTGGGCAAAAGGGAGATGCGTTGTATGGTTTTGTTTTAGAAAATCCGATGAAAAATATTTTGGGGTTTATGAAAATATTTACTAAGTGTTTTGTGTAGTGTTTTGGGGTCCAAGTGGGTTAAAGCTCTTGTGACATGTGGTGTCGCTTTTCACTTTGAGAACATGTTTGAAAATGATTACCGGACGGTTAAGGCCCGTAATAAAACTTGTGCTTGGATTTGGTTTTGATTTTGGAAATGAAAAATCAAATAACTTGCACTCGAAGCAACCAACAAGCTTTCGGAAATGAATTGCTTGCTTATGAAAATGGTTTGCTTTTGTGCCTTGAAAAAGTGTTGGGAACTAATAGGATCAAACTAGGTTTGGTTGGGGAAAAAGGTGGTGTGAGTTGCTGATTTTGCTGTCATGACAGGTGCAACTCGCTGAGCGAGTGTTTACTCGCCAGGGCGAGTGTCACAGGTCATGACAACACGCCAGGGCGAGCTCCAGAGCGAGTAAGACCAGTCCTCACTGCCTTCACTCGCCACCAACTCGCCAGGGCGAGCTCTGAGACCTAAAATTTTGGATTCTGATTTCTAAACTTGGTTTTTAGCTTTCTAATCCCTTTTTATTAATTTATGGAAGTGGCGGGGATTGGAAACGAGTTTTTCGGGTACTCGGAAAGTGCGTAACTTGTAACGCTAGAAAACGGCCATTTTGCATTTCAAATTATTTAAGACTTTTGACAATTGTTTTGGGTCCTAAAAATAGTACAGATAACTCATGGTGGTTGATCAATACGGTAGTTTTTGGTATGGTATCCGAAAAAGGGATTTTTTCCTTAGGAACCTTTAGGTTTTTGGGGTTTTGGTGTAGTTTCAATACTATTGGTTAGAGAACAATGTATTGATTGTTGCGCTGCTTGTTTTAGGAAGCGCGTTGTGTTGTTTGAGCGTGTATTGTTGACGGAAGCTTGCCGAGGTAAGGGCTCCTCTTTATTTCCGTCTTTTCAAACGGTTTTGTTAAACATGCTTTAGATTTTGCTGTGTTGCAATTGGTGGTGTGCTTGGCATGTTTTTGTGATGTATTCTCGATATGAGATCGTGGTAAATACATGATTCGTTGTCTTACATATGTTTGGTGAAATATGTGTATGATCAAGTGATTAAATACATATGATTAGATGTATATGTATGTGTTGTTGTGGTGTGATTACATATGCGTGTACGATATGTATGTGTTGCATTAGCATATAAGGGGAATCGTATGCTCATGCATTCATAGTACGTGGTTATCGGGAATGGATCACGGGGTGCGATTATCGGGAATGGATCCACCTTACTCCTACGAGATTTATTGAGTCCAATAAGCGGTTATCGGGAATGGACTGCGGGGTGCGATTATCGGGAATGGATCCATCCTAACCCTTTGTGGTTTTATTGATTATGATTACTCTTCCGGAATTCATATGCATGTGGTAATGGGGAATCTACCACACTCATTGTAGAAGTCTGCATTAGGCTTGGTGTGCATTATATATATAAACCCGTTGGTGGGGATTTGCTTTGGTGGTTAAGAGTTTTCTCTTGTGTTTGTGGAATTATTGTTATGTGTACAATCTTTCGCACCGGTTATATATATACATACTTTTATTTTGTGGTGACCCTTTCTTTCATTTGCGGGCTCATCCCACCCAGATGATGGGTTAGGTCGTGGTGACGACGGTGGCTGTTCCAGGCCCCAGTGAGCGGTTGGAGCTTTAGCTTAGAGTAGTTAGACTATGCGCCGGTGTGTTCTGTGCACCGTGCTTTTTGGTTAGCATAGGATTTCTAACTTGTGTTGTTGTAAGTATTTGAATACTTAGACTTGGATTGTAATTATTCAGGAATACACTTTGCTTGTCGAAGCACCTTATGGTAATGAGTTCTTTTGTATATTTGAATGCCGGCTCATTGAAAAATATTCTATGCGCACTCTGAGTGTTAGTTGATAAAAAAAAAAATATATATATATACTGTCTTTTCGGGCCTTTGAAAAACGGGTTGTTACAGCCATATTAATATATTACCAGAAATGGTAAGGTGGATGGACCCCTTACCAAGCCATGGAGTTTGTAATAACATTTTTCCTTAATTTTTGGAGAGTTGTGGGTGTTGGCCATTGTATGATTAGTTCTTCTAGTTAGATTTTCTCTTGAGACGTAAATCATCTTTTTATTCATTGTATTTGGTTCTATCTTATTTGTGCAAGTTATCAAGTAAGATCTTTAGTTTATTCAATTTCCTAAGTTCGAACTCAGAAATTCGAAATTTAAGAAGTGCTTTTTATTACTGCATCAAACATTTGGTGGAGTTAAAAAATAAACTCATATTTTGTTGTTGCATTGAATATAAAAGTTAAGCACCAACAGTTGGTCGGTATGTATTTTGTACACTTGAAAAGGGCATCATACGTGTATCATGTGAAGTTATTTATGTAGAAATCCAAAATATCCATTTTAGTATTTAGATTCTTTTATCTTAGTACGTGTAAAGGTGGGAATAGGCCAGGCCGGCCTATGAGGCTTTAAGGCTTAGCCTACATAGGCTCAGGTCAGGCTGACCTACTTCTTTAAATAGAGCAGGTCAAAGTTTTTTTATAAGCCTATTTAGTTAAATAGACCAGGCTGCAAACCATTAGAAAAGTCTTTTAGCCTATTAGGCTGACCTATTTAAGTTAATATAAATAATATTTTTAATACTATTATTATTGATATATTAAAATTTGTACATTGATTAAATTATAAATTTATTAACTTTTTTAGTAGTTTAAGTTTATTAATCTATATTAATTTTTCAAATATATAAATGTATTATTATAAACTAGAATTGAAATATGATGATATATATAGTCAAATTCTCTAAAATATCATGTTAAATATCGCAAGGACGTTGGTTTATTAGTTCATAAGTATTTTAAAATAAATATAATTATTTATTTAAATATCTTCATGTAAAGTAGACTTTTAAACATACTAACAGGCCACATTAGGCTTGCAAAAGGCTAGGCTCAGGCCTAAAAAATAAGCATATGATAGGCCACAGGCCAGACTCAGATCTTCGATTTTTTTGACAAGCTAGACTCAAGCTTGGCAATGCCTAGCTCGGCCTAGCCTATTCCCACCTCTAGGTAGATGCATGATGCAATTTTTATCTCTTTTTTTATATACAAGTTTCAACTATATAAAGAAAGATTCTTCCTAAAAGGCAAGCGAAATTTTTGCTGCAAATAAGGTATGAGGGATTAATTTTTTTAAGGGTAAAACATATTTTTTGTTTTTATAGAATTTTTAAATTTTAATTTTCGTAACTATAAAAAAATCACATGTTTTTATCCTAAAAATTTCTTTTTTATTTTTAGTTCCTAAATCCTAATGACTAATTTATGTTTATTTTAATGTTAATGTTATAATTTTTTTATGTTATATTAAACCTATATAAATCCATATTATGTTAATAAAAAAGACAAAAAAATGTCAAATTTTTATCTATTAAAGACAAAATATTTTATAAAATTAATTTTTACAATGACACATAGAAGATACCTGATTAATAATAAAATACTTTCAATAACATTATTTTCTTCCTGCAACAAGTTCCAAATTCCTATCACAATCACCATTTAGTAAAATTAAATTCTTTTATATACATTCTTATTAAAGTCATTTTTTAACAATACTTTTGCAGTCTTAAAAATTCTTATTAAAGTCTTAATAGAATGATAAATATCACTAAAGTTCATGTCCAAAATTGCAAGATTTTGAATAGATGTCTGGTTTAACGATATCTGTATTTGTCAATTGAACTAAAACTTATGGACACAAATTAAAAACAATTTATCTTAAATAAAAATTATGAAATTCATTAAATCAAAAATATTCTGTAATTGTTATTTGTTTTTGGAGAGAGTCTTACCTAGGCACAAAGTTTTTGGCACCAAATTTAGGCACACACCCATAAACCAAAAAAATTAAAAGAAAAATAGATTTGTCACATCAATCAATATCACTTTAATACTTTTATCTTTAATTTTTTTAACTTTTTGTGAGAGTGCCTAACAAATAAAGATTTGGGTTTGTGCCTATATTAGCATTTCTCTTGTTTTTGTGGAAAAACATTAATTATAGTAATATTTTATAGTACCACTACTTTATTGTATTCCATCACTGTCTACCACTGAAAGAAAGTGAAAGTAAAGTGCACACAATGCAGATTCAACAAAACAGTTAAAACGTATTTAATTTTCACAACCTCAACCCCAACAACTTCTCCCCCAATATTCTTAACTTTCTTTCTCGGTTTTCTTCACACTCTCTCAAACCCTAAAAATGAACAATTTCCCCTTTTGATGCAAATGGGTTCAATCTACCAACTCTAAACTCATACCCACCAAAATTAAACTCACACCCACTTCAATTATGGCAACATTCTTCACATCCAACCACTTCACTGCTTTTACCATCCTCATCTTATTCCTCAAAATCCAATCTTTTGATCCTGTTTCATCCTTTAACTTCACAGATTTTGGAAAAGATCCAAATTTTAAGTCTATTGTAGGACTTTATCACAATGCAAAGGTTGCTAATGGAAGTTCTGAAGCTCTTCTTTCTGGGTTTGAGGATTCAGCAAAATGGGCAGTCAGGTACAAAAAACCCATCAGGATTGTTGATGTTGATGGTGAACCAAAGTTGTCAGAATCATTTTCAACTTATTTTGAATTTTCAATGTCTTTGGGTGATGGTAATGGCTTAGCTTTTGTTATGGCTCCAAAGGGTTTTGATGAATCTAAGGTTGTTGCTGTTGAGTTTATTGCTTTAAATAAGAGTTCTGCTAGTTTTAGTATGATTGTTAAAGTTGGTATTACTCCTGTTGAAAAAATCAATGTCAGTTCTTTTAATATGGTTATTAGAAATGGTGGAAAGTTGTATGCTTGGATCGATTATGAAGCGAGTGGGAGGCGTTTGGAAGTTAGGTTGAATCGATATGTTCATTCAAAGCCGGTTGATCCGTTGTTATCGAAGTATGTTGATATGACAAATAATTGGAAAACTGAAGAGATGTTTGTTGGCTTTGATTCATTGAAAGGGAGAACTTCTCAAGCGTGTTTTCTTTATTCGTGGAGCTTTAATTTAAGGCGTTATCCACGGTGGTTGCATGGTGTGGCGCTGGAGCCGAAGTTTTCTTCTGATAAGAACACACATAGTCCACTGGCAGGGAAGCCGAGGAGTGATTGTGTTTTAAAAGTTCTTGCTGCAATGATATTTGGTGCTGGATGTGGAGCATTGGCTGCATTCACCGTGCTTTATTTGTGGACGATATTTGGTAATAGACGTCCTGTGGTTCCAGAGGAGTGTGTTATGCAGCCGGTAGATTTTGAGTACAAGAAAGTGAACATTGTTGTAGATAAACCCCTTAAAGATGCTAAGGAGTAGATCTACATGATTGAACTAGTTGGATGTGTGTGTTGTAAATCGGTGTTCATTGTATTCAGGTTTTGCTGTGCCGTAGTTTGGTAAAGAACTAATTAAGTTGCATTTTCTTATGTTAAATGTCTATTTTTGAGCAAATTAAATTGAGATTCTCTGCATTAAAGGTTATATGGCAATTCTTTTTTAAACACAGCTAATTCTATGTTATTAATGTACATTATATGATGTTTGCTTACTGTGATTTTTGAGCGAATTAAGATTGAGACCCCCTCTGTTCATTGTGCATTGTAAGGAACTAAGGATCAGTCATGGAAGCAGCATCAGTGTTATGCATTTATAGTCTCATCTCTTATATGATACTTTGTCCATGAAATTGCTACAAATACAAAGATTTGGATTACGAATTCGTTTCTTTTAAGGTTTCTCAAATTACATCATCGTTTTTCTTCTTTCTTTTATTGATGTTTTCCTTCATTCCTTATGTGAAACTACTTTTTAGCAGTTAGAAAAACAATAGCTGTTTTATTGATAAGAATTTTGATTTATTTGCATACTCTATTACTTATCATTAATATTCTGGCACATAATGCTGTTGTATGGGCTATTTGGTTTATTGGCATCTTTAAATCGAAAATGGATTCCCTGCTATATCCGTGTCACACAGTTACTAATCCCGGTCGTTTGATCTGAAATCAAGAGGTGAGATTTAAATGACGCGGTAATGAATCCGGTCCTTTACATCATGTTCTTTCACTCTGCGCATTCTGCAGGGAATCCGGTCCTTTAAATCATGTTCTTTCGCTCTGTGCATTCAGCTGATAGTATTTCTGCAAATAAGATTATCAGTTTTGATATGTGCTACTGCAGATGATACCTCTGTCAATGTTATGGTATAACAAGCATTATGTCTTTCTATAGATTACATTGCATCATACACTATTCCCTTAAAATGCTTGAGAAAACTTTGATCCTTGTTTTAATATTGAGGCCAAGGCTAGCATGGACAAGGGACTTAGGTCTCCCATGGTGGGAAAGTTTATTTAATGGTTGGATTATGATGGTCCACACATTTTTACCATGTCCTACACACACATGAACACTCTTATTTTAATTTTTTTTCTCTCTCACCTAAAATTTGAAGTTGCTGGGTTGTTGTTGTGGAAGTTACAATGAAAGAGGAGGGAGAACTCATTCTTTTTTTCTTTTTCTTTTTCTTTTAATTAATAAAATAAATAGGTATTTAACTTTTAAAAATGGTATTTAATTGGCAAAATTATACTTTGGTCTTTTATCTTATTTTTTTGTAATATTTTGGTCCTTTATCTTTTATTTGTAACACTTTGGTCTTTTATCTTATATATTTGTAACACTTTGGTCCTTTATCATTATCATTTATATGTAACACATTGATTCTTTATCTTTTATAACATTCACATATAAACAATTTTTCTCATATTTTTTTAATTAAAAAAATGCTGAATTTTATTTTTTAAGATACATTTTTATTAAAATTAAATAAAACTCATAATTTTGATGAATATACTCATCATCTTCACCAATTCTTTCATATATTCATGTTCTTTAAAGGACCAAAGTGTTACAAATAAAATATAAAGGACCAGAGTGTTACAAAAAGATGAGGTAAAAGACCAAAGTGTTACCAATAAAAGATAAATGATCAAAATATTAAAAAAAATAAGATAAATGACTAAACGTTTAATTTGCTTACTAATTAAAAATGTCACTATACGTTGACACACGTCGCCTCGTGATTTGCTAGCTAATTCAAAATAATTTGAATATTTACAAATGATCTCCAATGATGAAAAACTTTGAATATTAAACTTTGAGTATTAACGTTGACACACATGATCTCAAATGATGAAATATTTCAAAATTTATAAATATTTCATCAAAGTTTTCTTATTTCTAAAAATTTATAAATTTATAAAAGATAAAGGAATAAAATGTTACATATAAATAATAAATGACCAAAATATTACAAATATATAATAAGATAAATGACCAAAGTGTTACAAATAAAATATAACTGACTAAAATATTACAAAAAAAATAAGATAAAAAAACATGTAATTTTGTCAATTAAACACCATTTTTAAAAGTTAAATACCTATTTATTTTATTAAAAGAAAGAAGAAAAAAAGAATGCGTTTTTTCTTCCTCCTCTTCATTGTAACTTCAACAACACAACAACTTAAAATTTTAAGTGAGAGAGAAAAGAAAAATTAAAATAAGAGTGTTCATGTGTGTGTAGGACATGGTAAAAATGTGTGGACCATTATAATCCAACCATTAAACAAACTTTCTCACCATGGGAGACCTAAATCCTTTGTCCATGCTAGCCTTGGCCTAATATTGAAGTTTTCCTTTGTCAAGCATTTATAACATTTTGGCATATTGTTATTAAATAGCCTCTCTAAATGTGGGTGGCATTTAGTATGGAACAATGAAGTAATTTTCCACCATGGGAAAGTTAGTTTTGTACCCTTAGATCTAATAAGGAACACAACTTTATGGCAGACTCTCAACACTAGATTTTTCCTCCACCATTCATTCTCTTTCTCTCTCCTCTTTGTCTCCCACCCCTCCCAACATTGCCACCAACATCCAGTACCAGAACCTTCCATATTCTCTAACCTCCTTCCCTCTTTTTAATCTTCCATAATAATACAAACAATTAAACATTAACATGGGAGATAATAGAGAACAAGAATCATAGATCGATTATCATGTTGTTCTAGATCTTCATTCTTCACTACAACTAATGACAATGAAGAAACAACAACAACAGCAGCAAGACTTATCATAACAACAACAAAACAACATTTTTTCCTCATTCTAGAATACGAAACGAAATGAAGCATCACTGTCTAATATTTAAAAACTAAACCACCATATAAAAATATACACTTTTTTATTTGTTATTTGATTTTATTCACAAATCAAAACAGTAAACTATAAAATTTATAAATTAAGAGATTAAACCAATTGAGAAACATGTTGACATTTTACTAGATTGTGCTCATGCTGAAATTTTTTATTGGTTTCTTTCTTGTATTTTGTTTCTCTTAGATTTAAAAGTTTGAGTTTGATGATGATTTATTTGTGTTTAGATTTTTTCTAGATAGGGATGGAGAGCGGTGATAGAGGAGGGTGGTGGTTATCCGTCGGAGCTATTGATAGGGATGGAGAGGGAAGATCCGATGAGGAGGCAGTGGGTGGGGGATTGGGGGAAGATGGGAGTGGGTTGTAGAGAGTACCGGTTAGATCTAGTGTTGATGGACTATAATAAAGATGTGTTCTCTATTTGATCAAACAGTCAAAAATCAACTTGGTCAAACTTTTCCATGGTGGGAAAATATTTCATTGTCCCATACTAAATGCCACCCTAAATGTGTATGTTCTGTGTTGTGGTATGTTTTCTCAAATACTATAGTAATATGCTAGTCATGTGATTTTGCTTGTTATAGTCTTGTAGTAGGTGGAGGTAATTTATTTTGATCATTATTGCTTGGCAAGCTATACAGTATGTAGCTATTTATTTATTTATTTATTTCCCTTTTTAGATCATTCAATTGGTTTTCTTTTGCCACATAATTTTGCTGATATTATGATCATTTAGGTATTTTCTTTTTCTTGGTAATTTAGATGTTTTTCTTGGTTGGCTTTATTGCTTAACTGGAACTTATTTGAATGAGAAACATCATATACCATTCATTGTTAAAAAAAGTGTATTTTATTTTATCTTTAAAACTTCTATTGGTTTTAATTTTGGAAGTTAAAATTTTCAGATTCCACTTGGAAGTTAACTTATGAAACAGAATTAGGTTTTGTTGTTTTGTTACCGTGGCGAAAACCTATCTTAAAAGAATTAATTTTGTAAAATTGATTCTAATTAAAATTAAATTTATTGTAAAATGATTTATGTTTAAATATGTGAAAGTGAGTTGGATAGTAAATTTGAGTGCAAATATTACGTTTATAAGCAAAATCAATTCTAATCGATAACATGTAAATGTTCATGCAGTGAATCCAAACATTCATACACTGAAAGCCTTTTCATATGCATACATTGGGTATGAAGATACATGGAAGATACTACCAATTGAAGTATGTTAATTGGGTGACCGTTAATTGATCCTTTTTTTTTTGGTCAGGGATTGGTCTTTAACATTGTATTACCAATCCCTGACCAAAAAAAAAAGACCAATTAACGGTCACCCAATTAACATACTTCACTATGTACTTTCAATAATACACACATCATATCATTAAGTAATATGACATTTAGTCATGATAATGCACAAACATGAACAAATATGAAAATTGTTTTATTTTCATATACAATTATTTTAGAAAAAATTATAGATCATTTTAGTTGTTTGCCCCGTTTTTAATATGCAAACATTGTGACATAATCCAAAACAAAATTCAACGGCGCAGTGGAATAAGCGAGGCTATCCAATCACTAGAGATTGTTACTAATACTGTCCAAAAAAAGAAATTGTTACTAATAAAATTTACTGATGGTGTAATTTCTCTCTAGAGAGAAAGTAGGTTTTGGTGACCATGAAACATATAGTGAATGCGTTCAATTTATAGAATCTTGCTCATCACAAGGTCTTGTAACGTGTAACATTTTTTTAAGGTTTATCTTTAGCATCAGATTATGGGATAAGTGGGAAAAGGAGTGGACCAACTCAGCATGTTTTTTTTCCCAAGAATAGCAATCCACAACTACCCAATTTGTGACTCAAAAATTGTCTCATGTGGAAGGCAAAAAAATAGGAAAAAACTAACATTCTCCCACTTGGTCCATCTAAACCATAATCAATCATAACAAGGAACTAAATATAGAAATCATGACGACATTTCCTCTTATTATGAGTAGTATCTTCCATGTATTACAATATATCAATATCAAGTCTCTCAACATCAATCCCCAACTTAATGAAATAACCACATGTTTATTTCTGGTCTAAATGAAGTGAATTTTTTTGTGCACATAACAAATAAGGAAAAATTCAAACTGAATAAGAGTTTCATCAAAATAACAAATGTCTAATGAAAATTACATCGTGGAACCAAGTACCATCCATACTACATGATCCTTGAAATTCTTTGGTGGCATGCCTTTTGTCAAGGGATCAACAATCATCAACTCCGTGCTAACATGTTCAATGACCGCTTTATTTACTTTAATACGTTCTCTTACAGCTAAGTATTTGATGTCGATGTGTTTACTTCGACTTCCATTTTGTTGTTCTTAGCCATAAATTCCTTACAAGCATTGTTTCTTTACTTCAACCTTGAAAACCTTACAAGCATTTAAAGCTCCATCTTCAGAATGAAGTAAGTAGAGATGCATATACCGTGAAAAATCATCTAGAAAGGTTATAAAGTATTTCAGACCACTTGCGTCCATGTCCGGACAATAAATATATGTATGTATGATCTCTAATAGGTTTGAACTCCTATATGCACCCTTTTTGAACTTGTTAGATTGCTTACCCTTAATGCAATTCACAGAGGTCTCGAAATCGGCAAAAATTAGGGTACTAAGTATCCCTTCATTTACTAATATCTTAAGTCTATCGATTGAGATGTGTCCCAATCTTCGGTGGCATAACATTGAGGATTTTTCATTCATAATACATCGTTTCAAACCAGCAGTAACATGCATTGAATTATAAGCAGCGTTATTTTGTAAATTAATAGAATAAAGACCATTGCGCAATTCACCAAAACCAACAATTCCAGATTTGTTAACTAAAGCAAAACCAGAATCCTTAAAATTAAATGACAAACCAAGAGGTGCTAGCATAAAAACATAAATCAAATTCTTCAAAAAAACTGGGAACATAAAAGGTCTTTTCTAAAACTAAATTAAAGTTGCTGCTTAAAATTAAATTGCACGTTCCAATGGTATCCACATGTGAACGCATCTGCCCTCTTTAATAGACGTATTGTTCACTTGCCACTGGCTTCCTTGGTTTTGCATACCCTGCAAGGTATTCGAAACATGGATCGTAGAACCAGAGTAAATCCACCGTGTGTTATGATTTATATTAACCAGATTAGATTCATAACAAACGAATGTAAATGGAGTACCTTTCTTGTCCAGCCAACTCTCCAACTCTTAAACTTACTTTAGATAGTTCTTCTTTATGTGCCCTTTCTTTTTGCAGAAGGAAAACTTAGACTCTTTCTTTATGATTTGCTGAGGAGGAATATTGTCTTTATCCTTACCAGATCCCTTCTTTTTCTTTCCTTGAACAATCAAATTAATTCTCACCTTCCTCCATCATTAACCTTTCCTCTTCCTGCACACACATGGTCAATAATTCATTGATTGACCATTTATCCTTATTTGTGTTATAGGATATCTTGAAAGGACCACATTGATGAGGAAGAATGCATAAAATGTATTGAACAAGGAAAGAATCAGACATTGTTACCTCCAAATCCTTAAGTTGAGTCGCTATATCCCTCACAAGCATGATGTGATCAGGCACTCCTCTCACCTCAGTGAGCTTTATGGTTGGGAACTTTATGATTAGAGTGCTGGCACGAGCCTTATCAGATGAGACAAATTGCTCATCAATGGCCTTAGTAAGGTCCTTGACATTCTCATCATGCTCGAATGAACCACGTATACCAGCAGATATTTTGGTCTTTATGAAAATAACGGAGAGACGGTTAGACCTCTCCCAATTTTAGAACTCTCTGTTATGTTCATAAGGACCAAAATAGCTACTGGTATCCGTGGTTACATCAAGCATCATGAGAAGTCAATGACCTTATTAAAGCCATTGATGAGTAGTTTGTCTCATCTGATAAGCTCGTGCCAGCACTCTAATCATAAAGTTCCCAACCATAAAGGTCACTAAGATGAGAGGAGTGCGTGATCACATCATGCATATGAGGGATATAACAGCTCAACTTAAGGATTTGGAGGTAACAATGTCTGATTCTTTCCTTGTTCACTACATTTTATGCATTCTTCCTCATCAATATGGTCCTTTCAAGATATCCTATAACACACATAAGGATAAGTGGTCAATCAATGAATTATTGACCATGTGTGTGCAGGAAGAGGAAAGGTTAATGATGGAGGAAGGTGAGAGAGTTAATTTGACTGTTCAAGGAAAGAAAAAGAAGGGATCTGCTAAGGATAAAGATAACATTCCTCCTCAACCAATCATAAAGAAAAAGTCTAAGTGTTTCTTCTACAAAAAGAAAGGGCACATGAAGAAAAACAGCCTAAAGTTTAAGAGTTGGCTGGACAAGAAAGGTACTTCATTTATATTTGTTTGTTATGAATCTAGTATGGTTAATATAAATCATGACACATGGTGGATTTACTCTGGTTCTACGATCCATGTTTTGAATACCCTGCAGGGTATGCAAAACCTAAGGAAACAAGTGGGAAGTGAACAATACGTCTATTCAGGCGGGCAGATGCGCTCACATGAGGAGGCCATTGGAACGTGCAATTTAATTTTAAGCAGCAATTTTAATTTAGTTTTAGAAAAGCCCATTTATTTTCCTAATTTTTTGAAGAATTTGATTTCTGTTTCTAGGCTAGCGCCTCTTGATTTGTCATTTAATTGAAGGATTCTGGTTTTGCTTTAGGTAATAAATTTGGAATTGTTGGTTGAATTGCGTGATGGTCTTTATTCTATTAATTTACAAAATAACGCTATTTATAATTAAATGCATGTTACTGTTGGTTTGAAACGACTTCGAGACCTGTGTAAATTGCATTAAGGGTAAGCAATCTAACAAGTTCAAAAAGGGTGCACATAGGAGTTCAAACCTATTAGAGATCATACATACAAATACTTATTGTCCGGACATGGACGCAAGTGGTTCGAAATACTTTATCACCTTTCTAGATGATTTTTCACGGTATATGCATCTCTACTTACTTCATTCTAAAGATCCCCAAGAAGATAATGAGATAACATTAAGAAGATCTACTAGAGTCAGAAACCCAACAATTCCTAGTGAATTTATAGTGTATCTACAAGAATCAGACTGCAGCATAGGAACCGTAAATGATCCTGAAACGTTTTCACAAGCCATGAGTCGTAAGGAATCAAACTTGTGGCACAATGCCAGGACTACATGGACTATAGTTGAAACAGAAACACAGTAAATAAAATTAAAAACTGCAGAATCAATTATATTAAGAGAAGTATAAGGAATTAGAAATTTAGAATTGATCATCAGAAATTTGTACCAAATAAAAGTTGTTCAACCCAAGAAACTTAACTTTGAAAAACTATTGAAAATTGGATTGTGGTAAAAGGATTATACCTTGAAAATAGAAATATGCACTTGGAATAACTAAACAACCGGAGGTCACACACTGATGAAGAATCTGGTTGACAATTGTTTGTGGAGTTGTAAGGGTTTTAACAATTTATAAAACGTGATAAAACCCTAGCGTTTAGTGGATATTTTTCTTTTACTTGGAATAACTAAATAACCGGAGGTCACACACTGATGAAGAATCTGGTTGACAATTGTTTGTGGAGTTGTAAGGGTTTTAACAATTTATAAAACGTGATAAAACCCTAGCGTTTAGTGGATATTTTTCTTTTTTATAAACAAGGATTATTGGATCCTTAGCGATGTATGAGCCCAAAATCTCATTTAAATCCCATCCAAGATTCAATGCAATATTGAGTATTTTCTTTATTATTTTATATTTTATGATTGTGATAAATTTCTGTATTTTGAAAGTTATCATAAAAATAAAAACTTAATAGGAACACTTTTTAAATGCAGACCAAACAGACAGTGATTTCTGACAGACAGAATCCCCCTCAAGAAAAAGAATCCAAATCGAAGGCCCTCTCACCCGAAGCAAAGAGCCATAGCTAAGTGAGCGCAACAGTTTAGACTCCACCATAATATGTAATTTGGGGATGCAGCGGGAGTGCACAGTGCCCGGGTACACTGAACACCAAGCCAATCTCGATGACAAATATGTACCTAAGCATTTATTTAACATTTGGCCCCTAATAGGAAAGACCACACGGTTTGACTTCTCACAACTACAATCGAAAAATGGTTGAAACTACTGGAACTGAACCTCGAAGTTGTCCAATAAGCCGGATACTCATGATGAAAACCCAAAATAAAAATATTATCAAAAAATAAACGGTTCGGTAGTTATTGATTCTCTCCTAGAAACTATTAAAAATTAGTATAAATAAAAGAAATAGATTTTTTTTTTTATAATAGAAATAGAAAAATTAAATTGAGAAGACTAGATAGACATTGATACTTGTGTTTATTTTCATAAAAATAAATCACCCTTTAATATGATATTGAGAAATCAATATATAATACTTTCTTTTTGATAGAGCGATATCAATATATATAAATTTCATTCTTAGAAGTAAATAAACATGAAAATAAATTGTAAAAAATTTTGTAGCAAAAAAAATCTATAAATATGCACCAATCAATGTGATATTGCCAACTCATTTCTCAATATTTGAGATAAACTGGAACATTATAAATATGCACCAATCACTTGTTATAGAAAATGAGAAGAAAATTAAAATCTCCCAAATTCCTAGTACTCAGCCCTTATTTGGAGTGCCAGCAAAGAAGATAATTGTTTCCGATCATGCTAGTTGCTATCATAAGATTAAGGATTGAAATAAAATAGACTCTTAAAATCAATCTTATAGCCCTGGGAATATAATCCCAGAACAGAAGCATTACTCAGAGAGGTATTCTTCAAAACAAGGACTTTGCTTTTGAAGATGATTTTTTGAAAACTTGGTAATCACAAGTACTGATAGAAAACATAAAACAATACAACCAAAATGCAACAGCACAGTGACATAAGCACGAGTTATCGCATTGTTACTAAAAGGTGTTCTTACAATTTGTACACATTAGAGATTCTAATATTGTTTTGAAGACGATTCATAGAGATTACTTGCCAAAGTCCTCACAAACTTCTTAACGGGCCTCATACTGGACAATGCGACGAGTGCGCTTCTTGTAAAGGATTCTATAACCACATTCACGGCACTGAATAACATCGCCTGGCTTCAGGGTATTCTCCACTCCACAATCACCACACAGGTAACTCACTGGCTCAGGCTGAGGATCCATGACTAGGAGCAAGTAACAGATCTTCAGAAAAATTAATCAATGTTATCATCAATTCAAGAGGTCAATTAAACAATCATTATATTTACAATTCAGAAAATTATTCTACAGAAATCACATGCATCCTGCTTATTCCTTTGAGGTCCAATTTTCCCTCAATCAGAGTTAGAAATAAATGCAAGATACTGTGAATGATAGTTGCTAAGACATTCTCAAGAGATAGGGGCCGTTTGGATTTGGCTTATTTTTGAGCTTATAAAAATAGCTTATGCAAATAAATAAAGGTTTATGTTAATTCATAAGTTTGTATTGACAAAAATTGTATTTTTATAAGCTGATTTTTCATAAACTACCTTAAAAAGCTTATAATAACACATAAAAACTTATTTATTTGCATAAGTTATTTCACATAAGCTAGAAAATAAACCAATCCAAACAAGCCCATAGTACTATAATAAGTAAATAATTAACATCCAATCATATTTATTTTCACACAAAATTCATCGAATTTTATTCAAATTAATGCAATTTGCAGTAAAAATGAAAGAAAATTGAAATGCACAATCATTCAATAAAGAAAGTCGAGTGGAAAAGAAAGATAACAATATCAATAACAATGGGAGATGAATCAGAAAGAACGTAGCGATAATAAGTTCAATCATACCAAATAAATAGTATTTGATGATCAGACATCTCTTATTATTGTTCTCATCATATTCACCTTACTCTAATTGTAAAAAATAATTACAATCTAATTAATAATTTTCCAACCATTGAAAAAAAAAATTCAAATAAAAAATTCAAATAAATTTGCATAGCACTTAGAAATATTTTCCAGCTTAGATCTCAGCATAATATATCATCCTCAATTCCTCTAGTGAGGTTTCAGATAGATAACGCAGTTTAAAATAACATCACTTCACAGATCCATAAATCAAACCAAATAAGAACCATAAACACAAATATAAACAAACTATTAAACTTTAGAATAAGTGATTATAAGAGAAATTAGTACAAAGAGCGTCTCAGATTAATAATTCCCCAAAAATTTCTTCACTAATAAATCAAAGTGCAAGGATAACGAATTATAGTTACTCATCACTGATACTCGGGAGAGTGAAAACGAGACTTTATGGATTAAAGATTGAAAAGATGGAAACAAGATTATACCTTTGATTTGGTTCTTGAGGTAATGAATTGAAGCAAAAAGCTGCGTATGAGAAAATAAGCTGAATTTTTGGGATTTATAGAACTATGTATACCCCAGGTACTGTTTGGATCTTCTGATATTTGTATTCGGTCTGGGCCAATAGGAGCCCAACTCTATTTTAATATTCTTTTTACACCTCCTTGATTTTCAACACCCCTCCTTTCCACATTTTTCTACTCCAACTAAGATAAAATATTTTATTTCCTCGAATTTACTCATCCTAAAATGAGAAAAAAATAGTGTTGTAAAACTAAATTTGTTTATTTATACTAGTTGTGAGGTTGTGATTCTCCGTTAACGTTATACAAATTTAATTTTTTTTTGCTTTTAAATCAAGTATTTAAGTAAACAAAAAAATAAGGGTAAATTTAGCCAAATTACTCAATTTTTTTGACAATGTTATTTAATATTTTAGTTGACAAAATTATTTTAAAGTGAACAATTTACTCTAAAAAGTAAAGTGAATGATACAATTTTGTCGATAAACAAATTAATATTTGATGTTATATGATGAATAATAAATCGTTACAATTCAACCCTTAATGTTATATGCACATGAAATATTTTTTTGATATAGAACCTGGAGTCCTAAGCCTCAAAATGATAGCATATTAGCATTATTATGGTGAAAGATTACATCATAGAACATAATTTCTCTTTGAACAAGGATCCAATTCAAAGGTTTATTTTTCTTATCCTCTTTTGAAGCAAACTAAATATGCCAAATTCTTCTTCTTGTTAGGCATGAGGGTAATTGGGTGAGTGGATTTTCTCCATTGGATTTCTCTCAAGTGTTTCATTAATTTTTAGTTCTCTTCTTTGAGTATGTATGAGTATTGTTAATGGTCAATAAATGTTCCTTTTCCTCAAATTTACTTGAAGGTTTGTTTGAAGGAGTTTCTAGTGCAAATTCTATTGTTCATAGTGTTTTCTTATGGCATAAACAACCTTCTTTGAACTAGTTGAATAAAGGGTTCTACACAAAAGTATGTGATCATATCAAGTGCAAATAAATGTTGTTTCGGCTTGTCTACCAGGCCATCTCTTCCTCTCATTCACTCTTTTCGGTGCACAATCGTCCACCCCTCCTCCCAAACCATAGCCAGTGCCCATCTCCTTGATCCGTTGGTCTTTCTTACCACCTCCATCATATCCCCACTGTCACAATTTATCCTAATCCAAAGAGACATACTATTGTCGCTGACAGAGTCACCGTAACATGACTACTTCAAAATAAGATTGTGCAAGGCAAATACTCCAAATGCTCACCAGCAAGCTCCTAGAGTCCATACGATGTTGCGGCATGCTAAATGCTGCCTACTGATTATATTATTCTTAGCAGCAAAGTAGTTCAAATAAAGCCTAAGAAAATTTAAAAGAACAGAAGTTACAACAAGTATTAAGCTATCCAAACAAGCCATGAACAATTAAACTAACAAAATCTAAGTGTTCACCGGTTGCATTGGACCCACTTGAATTTGGCTTTATTCCATAAAATAACCATAATGCATAACTGTGATTCGTACAAGCCAAAGGATACTACAACAAACATAATCTACAAAACCCTCAAACCAAAAATCATGTTTCTGTTATTATTCAGAACAAACAAAAGAGAACATACAAATATATATAGATAAAGACATGTACAACCTTAAAACATCACAACTTCAACCACTCCAAACAAGGACACAAGCCCCAACAATATCTAGAAGGGTAATAATCCTTTAAGTAAACGTCCCTGTTATATCCTACAATATAGAAACTGAAGGATTGCCGGCGATGAGACATGGTGACACGAGTCACTGGCACAACTGAGATTGTATGTCTCTCACAAATGACTCTTGCAGTTGTAGGTACTTGAGCTCTCTCAGCAATGACTTCAGAAGAAAACATGTTGAGAAAATAAGAATCAGCGAAAAAGGCAGGAGTGCATTGGTAAGCCTGAGTGTTGCATAATTGAACCCCTTGGGATCTATGGAAAACCTCATCTGGTACTGATGCTGCTCCTTTAGTTGCATTTACTTTTCGAGTTGAAAGCGTCCTCCTGTAAATGTGCAGATGTTTACAATTAGTATTGTAGGACTGGGAGCATTGTAAAAAAAGGTTAGATATGCGAAGTTGTATGATACTGCAAAATGAATCTTATAATTTTACCATATTTAATGTAATCTGTTTCTTGTGATGGATTTCAAATCTGCGTAAGGGATTGAGCAGTAAGGTTCAAACATCAAACTTAAACACATGCCCTTTGTATGCTCGAACAATACAAAATATTTATCTTGAATATATAGAGACCATTCAGTTTTATAAAATGCTCTATAAATACCATTAATAACTCTATCAAGTTATGAATTTGCTTTGTCAAAAAAAAAAAGTTATGAATTTGCAAAATCGTAAATTTATTTTAGTACATATTATAGTTCATAACAACTGCTGATGCAATTCACTCAACATATTTTCAATGCATATTTCGCTAGTTGAAAAAATGAAATATTTTATTTGATGGTTTTGAAAATTATAGAACCAAAGCCAACCAAATGAATACCTCCAAAAAAATATACCTACTAAAGAACACGGGCCATGAAAACTAGTACCTACTAAATTAACTACGTAAGATGATGTATTATAAACAGCTACAGTTAATTTAAGGAAAGTTATTCCATGCGAGAACATATTTTACCATTCTAGTAATTAAAAGTAAACAAACTAGACGCAAGCAGATTAACATACCATTTAACAATGGCTACACTGCGTGCTAAAAGAGAACCGCTTCCACTACACGTTTCACACTTGAGCAATCCACGAGATCCACAAATCGCACAAGGAAGCTTCCCTTTACCATTACATTTCACACATCTGCAAGAACATGTAAATTGAACCGCTTCTGTTACACATTTCATACTTAAGTAAATTGACCATTTCAATTGTGAGTATAAATTTCCCGCTTCACACAAGGCAATGCAGAATAGAGACATTTGACCAAAGCTTGAATTCAACATTTGAATTTTTATTTTCAGAATTTCATTCTATGGAAAATAGAGCAATCAATCATCTAACCTATACATACAAAATATAAGCAAACTACTTACAGTGTGTCAGAACCATCTTTATGAGCAATCAAACCCCTTCCATAACAACTAGGACATTGAGTCATCTGATTTTCTTTATAATGTCCAGGTTCTTGGTCCGCATTGCATGTACTACAGACTATCCCTCCTCGCCCGGCACAATCTGAAAATAATTTCCAGGATTTTAAGAAAATAGCAGCTTAAATACATGAAATTTGATTTGTGAAAGTTTGAGATGTAAATCATGAATTTACCTGAGCATTTCTCAATAACTTCAGAATGGGGGATCTTTTCACGCACCTCTTTGGAGGGTACAAATAGAACAGGGAACTGAGAACTTAGATCCAACTCCCAAATACTACGTTCGGGTCCCTTATCCTTTCCATCAATACTGCCACCAAGGTATGGCTCTGTCTCTTTTATGATCTCTCTTTCTTCTATAAACGTATCGAGAGTTCCAACATAAACATTACAGTCTTCCACTGCATGAATCTTCCATGTTCGAGCAGGACGGCTACCCCAACAACAACGATGACCAACATGGTCAATGAGCAACTCTCGTATCTCTACTTCATCCAAATTTTCCCTATAAGTGAATTATCCATTTGACAAGATTATTAAATTAGAAGACACTTTTTAATTAAGTTAGACATGTATAATATGCTTCACCAGACAATTCCATGACCTATTAATAGGGACCAGACAATTTATGATTTAACATTTGGAGTATTTCCATGACCAATATTTGTGTATAAATCTATATGAAAGGGGCATAACACCACGTCCCAGATCAGATATAACAATACACTTCAAAGTACGAAAGGTACATTAGTTCCTCAAAGATCGTATTCAATCTATAAGATCTAAGCTTTTGAGCTATTGCGATTTTTTAGATCTTTTTCAGACATTGCTAATGTCTTACTCAAATAAAGGGAGCGACAAACTTCTATTTATGATTTGGAGCAGTTCCAGTCCAAATATATGAACATAAATAACCAAGTTACTTCATGCAGTATATACAGTTTTAATTATTTGTCCATGATTCCAGGAGAACGGTGCATAACACTACCACCAAGATCAAATATATGTAACTATGCATTTTCATGTTACAAATATACTGTGGTTCATTGGAGGTCATATTTAATCATAGAGACTTGAGTCATCCTGAAAATACCAAATTTCATATACCTTGGTTTCTGTTTTCTGCCTTCGTATTTTAAGCTTGATCAAACATAAATCTTTATCTAAAAAGTCCTCTGTACCTCGAAATTTTCTGCTATAACTATCTACGGAATCTATACTCTATCTCTATGTCAACACTTAGCAGATTAAGCAGCTTGATTACGTGTTAATTTATCTAACCTTTAATTCTATACTATCAAATGTGATTGGGCCCCGTTTTTCCACCTCAAATATTAGCTTCTTATCATTCACATACACAAAGTTCAAACTCGATGCTTTACACTATAACTAAATAAGGTGAGAGACAAACAAAACCGACCCATAAAGGAATACCAAGGAAATGAAGAACAAGGCAAAATAGACATATTGATCAATAACAACATTACAACACTAACACAAAAATATATTTTATCTCTAGCACCTAACATATGCCATAATATGGTCGAAATCACCGTAGAATAAAACTACAACTAATACTTCTTTCACAAAGAAATTTATTTTGAAAAATTTAAGACATCATGCACAGTCTAGTTTCAATATGACAAGCTAAGTCTAACACATGTAACTATACCTCTGGAATTCTGGTCTTGGTCCACCATAATCTCCTCCATATCCACCTTTATAAGCAAGAGCTTGCACTGCAGCAAGCAATGTATTTAACATCCAGGTTTATATATAGGAAAAAATCCTTAAGCAACAAAACTTAAACAAGAAATGCTATCAACTCCATGTTTGCCTCCTAATTATAAAAAGACATTGCTAATAAAACAAAACAAATTCCCCCAACACAAACATAAATCCTTATGTTCAAAGACTGCTAGGCTACACTGCTAAAGCTTCTATTTAACAACACTTTATAGTTTATACTTAATACCATATAGTTGCAGCTATTTGACAACACTGCATAGATTGTAGTTCAACCAAAAAAGCTACTTTGTACTCTATAATTTCACCAATCATTACAAAATTTAAATAAATGCAGACAAGCTTACATTTCCAGGAATTAATCATAAGTCATGAAAATGAAAATAAGAAACACAAAGTCAAAACTAATCACCATAACTGAAAAGAGACAGATAAATAATCATAAACAAACAAGAAAACTACCTGCAGGATCAGGGTCAGGTGATCCAACCAAAGCCCCGGGAACAGGAGGATAGTAGCCTACAGAAGAAGAAACAGCAGCAGCAGATCGAATTTCATCAACACTTACATGAGTTCCAGTCACAGAAGCAGTAGGTATTGCAGAACCTGTTCGACCCAGATACTGATACGAGCTCCAATTTCCACTCTGATTCCCAGTCCCAACCAAATCACTTCTTTGTTCTAATTCAACAAAAAACAAAAAATACCCAGAATCAAAATCATGATAAAAATACAAGATCAATGATAAAAATTGAAACTTTATGTGAAAAAAAAAAATTGTGATGGGAAAGAATTGAAATTTTACCAGATAGAAGAGGTTGTTGTTCCATGATGGTTGAAATGGCTTAGACAGAGACCAAGTTATGGAATTCGGTGCATTATATATGTGGGTTTAACTTTGTCATTAAGGAATTAGAATTTTGGATTATAGAAAGGGAAATAAGATGAGCGTTGTAAATGGTCCACGCTCTTAATACACGGCATCAATGCTGACAAGTGACAACGAACGGCAAAATCCAAGAACAAACTTTTGTTGTTTGTTAATTTAAGGTTAAATTGGGTAAATTCTGTGGTCTGGCTTGTGCAACTCAACTTTATTAAACAATCATTTCAATTTAATGGATTGGATTGGATGATCATTAGAGTGGTAATTTCATTTGAGTAAATCTCGGACTCGATCCGCCGCTATAGTAAATACATGGCAAAATTACATGTTTGGTTTTTATCTTATTTTTTTGGCTTAATTGCAGTTTTGGTCCCCCTATTTTCAATTTTTTGCAGTTTTGGTCCCCCTATTTTAAAACTCGACAGTTTTGGTCCCCCTATCATAATTTTTAACTATAAATTAACGATATGATATGATTTAAACGGCGTGGTATATGATTCGATGATGAAAAAATATCAACATCGATGTAATTGTAAGAAAAATCTTTCATAAAGTTCATTTAAAACATGTTTGTTTTAACAATTTGGTCTTTTATCTTTCATTTGTAATATTTTGGTCCTTTATTTTATCTTTTTTGTAACATTCTGGTCTTTTATCTTTTATTTGTAACATTTTGTTCCTTTAAATAACATAAAAATGTGAAAGAATTGATGAAGATGATAAACATATTCATCAAAATCAAGAGTTTTGTTTAATTTTAATAAAAAAGTATCTTAACAAATAAAATTCAATACTTTTTTAATTAAAAAAAATGAAAAAAAGGGTTTATATGTGAATGTTATAAAAGATAAAGGACTAAAATGTTACAAATTAAAGATAAAGGACTAAAGTGTTACACATATATAAGATAAAGGACCAACGTGTTATAAATAAAAGATAAAGGACCAAAATGTTAAAAAAAATAAGATAAAGGATCAAACGTGTAATTTTGCCTAAATACATTTATTTTTGAGTAAATCTACATCATGCATTTAATTTTAATAATTTTGGAGGTCGGAGACGGTCAACGTGGTGGAGGGAGATAGCGCAGATTAGGGAGGGTGGTGGTGAGCTAGGGGGTAGATGGTTTGAGGAACATGTTTCGAAAAAAGTGGGGGACGAGTCAGCTACTTTTTTTTTTTGGACTGATCTCTGAATGAATGAGACTCCTTTGTGCAAATGGTTTGGGCGCCTTTTTGATTTGGCGGAGACCAAACTGCGTACGGTGACTGAGATGATGTTTTCGCGAGGGTGGGGGCGGATGGGGAGGCTTGGGAATGGTAGAGGCAGCTGAGGGTGTGGGAGGAGGAGATGTTGGAGGAGTGTCAGTCTTTACTTATTAACCTCTCCTTGCAGGCACAATCTTCAGATAGGTGGCAGTGGCAGTCAGACCCTGATAAAAGCTACATTGTCCGGGGAGCATATCAGCTCTTCATTTCTCATGTTTCGGCTTCTCTGGATGATGCGGAGAATCTCATTTGGCATCCTCAGGTTCCGTGGAAGGTTTCCATCTTCGCGTTGTGTTTACTACGTGACAGGTTACCCACAAAAGCAAATCTGGTCACTCGAGATATCTTATCTCCTGTAGCTCACTTTTGCGTATCTGGATGTGGAGCGGTCGAGTCGGCCCAACACTTATTCATCTCCTGCAGCATTTTTGGTTTTCCCTTTGAGCATTAGCCCGTTCGTAGATTGACATTTCATTGGTGGATACCACTAGTTTACGTGATCACTTGGTTCAGTTTACATATTCAGCTGGTGGATCTCGAGCACGCCAATCTTTTTTGCAACTCATTTGGTGTGCCTACGTTTGTGTAGTGTGGACGGAAAGAAATCATAGATTGTTCAGAGGCTCAACAAGCACTTCCCATCAATTGTTCGACAAGATTAAGCTTTTTTCCTATAGGTGGTTGAGGACGACGAGTGTTACTTTAGCTTCAACCTATACCATAGCTGGTGATCTAGTCCCTTGCTTTGTTTGGGCCTTATATGATTTGTTTATGGTTCTCTTTCATTGACTCTTTGTAAACCTTTGTAGTTTTCCTCGGTACAACTTATGATGAAGAGACTATTTTTTAATATATTTTATGTTGACTTGTTAAAAAAATAAAAAAGTGTCGCTGAGATGCCACTTTAGGTAAATTCTAATGGAGAGACTCTTTCTCTTTTTTTTTTGGGTCAAGTAGCTATCTCTCAAATGGATCATGATTATATTAATATTTATATTATTGTAATATCTTAAATCAGTTTCTATTTTTATCTATTAAACACAATTTGGTTTCTAAGGAATTGATAAAGATAGAGACTATTTTATGTCAATACAAATTTTATTTTGAAGACTCAATATTTGACAAATTTATAATTTGAGGGATACAAATCTTGTCGTCCACTAGGAGAGCCATTTGAAGTATGAGCTTTGCTCTATATGGTCTGGACAACCACGTAATATCGAAAAGATTATTTCAAATTTGAGACTTTGAGAGGAGCACACTCAAACGTCCAAGTCTTCGCTACTAGATCAATCCATATGAGTTAATATTAGACAAATGTCTCATGCATATTGGTATAATGTGAAGCTTAATTAATATTTAATATACATTGTAATTGTAATATTGTAAACTCAAATCTTTCCTTGATAATAAAGTCGAATTACAATGGTCCATTAATTTCCGTTCAAAAAAAAAAAAACAATGGTCCATTAATTCAACTCAATTGGTAGCTGCAAGGATATTTTATAAAGTATTGAGATTCAAACTCCGAATTTTTCACTTCTTTTACAAATAAGGTGTATGAGTCTACAATTACTATATAGTGAGAGATGTAGACACAATTGACCAAGTTTTTTCGTTTGTCTATTGTCGACAATTATCATTCCTTTTTCTCTTTTGAGACTGCAATTGGCTTCACTCTGATTCAGTAATAATTGATCCATCATCTGGTTGAATGACAATCAACAAAAGTTTAGGAATTTAACTTGCATTGACTTTTGTCTAATTTTTTTTCTTTCTATGATGTGGTTCTGCATATTGAGACATATTGGAATCGTTTATGAACCAATTATATCTTTAATCTCCTCACATATATTTGTGAGTATAATACAAGAATATTTTAAAAACATGTCTCTTTTTTCTGATGTAAAAAGGAAAATAAAACAAAACCCTATACTAAGGGATGTCAATAGAGGAACAAACTCCCCTTAAATCTTTCTCAATCTTCATCAATAAGTAAACTAATCCTATTGGAAATAGCTTCTAATCAACTGAGCACATTGTTTGTCTACACCATCCATCCCTAATCCGGTGTCACACCAGATAGATCAGCTGAAGCTTCATTTTCTACCTTTGGCTTCTTCAAGGGCCTATCTGTCAAAGAAGCATTAGATGACGAATCAGCCCGATCAGCTCTACTTCCTGCCCATATCCATGCACAAAAACTCAAGTAATTAGTACCAATACTAAATTGATATCAACAAACAAGTCGGCTACAATTGATGCTACACGAAAGAATAACGACGAGAAATGAAAAGAAACAACTGCCAGAATTCAGAATATACAGGAAACATAACAAAAATTGATCTACTAGAGTTCAACTACTCTCAGATGCTATATAATCCAACACGGTGATCAAATATTTTTATTTTTATAAAATATAAGCATGAATTGTGTAGCACCTACGATTTGAGTAGAATAAAACAATTGGCCGCTTCTCCTCCTTATTGGTTTTATAAAATCAATGGATACGTTAGATTTCAAGTTTCGAACACTGCACATGTTACATAAGTATTTCGTATATGAGGGTAAGTATGCAGGCACAACTAGTTAAAAATTACAGATAATATGCAAACAATTTCTGCATGAACTTTAATATAATAATAATGTATGATGAGGTTTTGCTTGGTTGAATATTGTACTAACCTATGAACTGGTTGAGGCTGTTCGTCAAAACAGATGTTGAGATCAATGAAGCTTTTAGAATGCTGATACCCTGCAACCACATGAAATCAAATATAGAAGGTTGTTGTAAATATAATATAAGAAATATTAATATGAAAGATGGTTCTGCTAACACGATGCTCCCGTTACCTCTTTCTGGCCAATATCAATGACAATTTCCTCCACATCATTAAGGGGGACCTTCATTCTTTCTAGATATGAAATGCCATCAATGGATGACATTGGAGTCACAACCAAGTCATCTGTCACCATAAACGTTATTGGTCCATTAGCATATCCTCCAGAAATAGGGGATTTAGGACCAACAAATTTAAATAATTTGTTATTTTCCTTATAATTGTTATTACGTATCGGTAATATCTGGTTCCTAAGTTCCAATTGCCCGTAAGTGGATGGATTCGTTAGCAAGACTTTAAGTTCCTCTGACCTCAAACCTTTGCTTGAACTCAATTGAGTGACACTCCTATATAATTTATCAATGCAGAATATGGAAGAGCATCCTTGGAGCATACACAACACTCCTCCCAAGGGAAAGGTGAGAAAACTAAAAACAAAGTCGGCAAAATCTTCCCCGGCTTCAACAAACAAAACCTGTACATTTGATTTTCTTCTCACTACTTTCACAACCATTTTATTTGATAGTTCCTTTTCTTCGCCAGTCCAAACCCCCAATTGGTTTCTTGGGTCTAAATTACCAACAAATTGTTCCTTTTTAAATATAAAGTCTGACAGTGGAGTCTTTGAGATCAAAGACAATTTGAGAAGATCTACTACCTATTCAAACCAGAGATTGAAGAATTAGTGTGAGAAAGCAGAAAACTAGATTAGTGAGAGAGAGCAGAAAACTAGGGAAATCATATATAGTACAGACTCGTGTTAACAGTGCTACTGGGGCACTTGTTAAACATACTAAAAAAGGGAAATCATAGACATAATCAATGTTGGAAAAATAATATTAACATGCTAAACTAGTGCTCGAGAATCCAATTTCATACATATATATGCCAAACAAACATAGAAAACTTGCCTCATTCTTGGTGAGATTAACAGTTTGTTTATCAATAACATCATAGTCATTGACTCCATGCTTCTGAAGGAGATTTAAGCTTGTTCCAATAAGATTAGGCATCACAAAAAGATCATCAGAAACTATAAAAGTCGAAGTTTCCATAACAAAGCCATTTTCTTCCTTTGAAATCAAGGGTTTTTCTCGGTTAAATAGTTTTCCACAAATACATTTTTGATTTTTGAAGTAACTGATCACGTACTGATTTTCAAATTTGCAAGTCGTCTTCTCACATAGGTAGTAAGACTGTAAGGCTTTAGTATCGTCAAAGTTCAATTTCACATTCTTCAAAGAATACATAAATTTTCTTGGATTGAGTAGCATATCCTTGCATGTCTCTGACCATAGATATTGTTGATCAAGATTTGCCACACTTTGATAGAGTGAGCTAATGCTGCCAAATTGAACTGCTTTAATATTTGAGTCCTCCTTAGCAACAAGTCTTGCAATAGTACCTAATGGCAATGTTAAAAAGCTGAAAAGAACATCAATAAAATCCTTCCCTGCTTCGGCGAACAGAATTTTGTTTTTCCCCTTTTCTACTAAAACTCTAATGGATACTTTGTGAACTTGTTCAGCTGATGCATTTTCAGCCATGGTAAGAATATTGAAAGAAAGAGTACTCACATATTAATCACACAGCAAAGTTGCAACACGCACGCACGCACACCACAAGAAAAGTGTACTCACTAAGAAATCACACGCACGCACACCACAAGAAAAGCTAAAACGTTCTATTTTACTTGCGGCGCACACCACAAGAAATCAAGCCGCAGGGTTTCTATTTTACTTACGGCTCTATTTATAAGACTAAGATTGGGCCGGTTTTTGCCACACCCGTATCCGACCAATCAAATCTAGGCTATGTTTGACAAGATATACGGTGCATTTGTTTAAGTTTTTTTTAAAAAAAAAGTGATTTTATTTTTAAAAAAACTAGAGATTCTTTTATAAAAAAATTTAAAAAAAATCTAAAAACTATTTTCCACTAGAACTTCGACCAGGGTCTGATTAGCTGTAATGTGTAACTATAAAAAATATACGATACAAAAATTTTAATACTAAAATGTGTATGAAAAAGTGGAGTAACATTAAAAATTAATTCAATTATAAATCTGGACAAATATTCATGCATGCAACATAAATTATGATATATTACAAAATATTTTTTACAAGCATTGGAAATTTTATTTGTATTTTCACAATCTTCGTCGATAATCAAAATCTTTAAACGATCTCTAGAAGTGACTTTTGAAATCACAACATACAACTGACCATATTTTTTTTCTTTGAATGGCAAATAGATACTCATGGATGATTCTACACGGGCAAGCCCAGGTAGTTGCCCAAGCTCTCACCAAAATCTTTGGTATTTTTAGGGGTTTCCTTAAGAAAAAATTAAGATTTTTGGGGGTTAGTTTAGGGCAAACCTGAGATTTTTTGTTCAATACTGAAGTAAACTGAAATTTTTAAGGGTTAATTTTGGGTAAAACTAAGAATTTGGTAAGGAAGACTACAGTTCGATCCTCCGCAACTGCAATCGGGAGGAGACTGAAACCACTTGATGCTAGAATTTTCCTCCGAATCAGATTAAACTGGTGGTGAAAGCCAAAAAAAATTAGTTTAAAGTAAAGGATCACTTTGAATTTCTTATTTATTATTATTTGATAAATTTGGCTATTAATACTAGACTAGTATTAGTTCATGCGCCGGTCACAATTTGAGTTTGAATCTTGATAGTGTCTTTACTTACTAGAAGAATGAATATTAAAAGTGTGCTGGTGAAATCTTGGTTAAATCTAAGGCATATTGAGGCATGACAAAACAACAAATTCCCCATAAATCTTTCTTAACTCTTCATCAATAGTAAATTAATACTATAAGGAATATAACATCTAATCATATGAGCACATGGTTTTTCATATAAATACTTGATTAAACACGGTTTAAAGAGTTTCATGCTTAAAATGACCGAATACAAGATAAAAGGCTAAACTGTACTTTTGGTCCCCTACGTTTATTTTAGGTTTGGATCAGATTCCTTACGTTTTAAAAGTTTTAATTTGGTCCCTCACGTTATCAAATTTTGCAATAGTTAGTCCATTACGTCAAATATTTCACTAAATCCGTTTGATTTTTACACGTGGCCGACGGTTTGGACACGTAGACGTTATTTTGGAAACGTTGACACTATTTTGGACATTTTTTTTTTTGGTCAATTCCATTATTATAAGTAATATATATTATTTTTAATTATTTCTTTTACTTAGTTAGCATCCTAAATGGCACTGAACATGTCCAAAATAGTGTCTATGTGTCCAAATTGTCAGTCACGTGTAAGGATCAAACGAAATTAGTGAAAAATTTGACAGAAAAGACTAACTAATGCAAATATTGATAACGTGAGGTACCAAATTAAAACTTTTAAAACGTAAGGGACCTGATTCAAACCTAAAATAAACATAAGGGGTCAAAAATACAGTTTAGCCCAAGATAAAATATGATCATCCAAATCACTTAAACATAACCACATATTTCAAACACCAAAAAAAGACATGGTTGTTAAAAAAAAGAAGCACATATCCCTATAGATAAACTTTCTACCTCTAACTTCTTCGGACTTAGATTTGCTCAATAGCCTCCATTAGCTAACCCTCCATTTGTTATCCATTTATGAGAAAGATAAACACAGAGTAGTGAAACCCACTAAAGGGATCCACTCATAAAAGTGGAAACCATTATTCTTCATTTGCATTTATCTTTCTTTTAAATGGATAACAAATGAAAGATATAAAACGGAGCAAACTCAAACTCGACTTCTTCAAGGGTCTATCTTTCAAAGAAGCATTAAATGACAAATCCGCCTGAGCAGTTGTACTTCCTGCCCATATCCATATGCACATAAACTAAGTAATTAGTACCAATTCAAAATTATTAACACGAAACAAGTGACCATGATTTTGCTTGGTTGAATATTGTACTAACCTATATACTGGTTGAGGCTGTTCGTCAAAACAGATGTTGAGGTCAATGAAGCTTTTAGAATGCTGAGACCCTGCACCATATATATATGCAATCAGATATTGTAAGAAATATTACTGGAATGAAAGACAGTGCCAAACAAAGTCTAATAAATTCCTTTACCTCCTTCAAACCAATACTAATGACCGTTTCCTCCACATCGTTAAGGGGGACCTTCATTCTATCTAGATATGAAATACAATCAATGGATGACATTGGAGTGACAACCAAGTCATCTGTCACCATAATCGCTAATGGACCTCTTGTATATCCTCCAGAAACAGGGGATTTTGGATCAATAAATTCGAACGGTTGATTATTAATATTATTGTCACAGATAATACATGTTTCAATTGGAAACATCTTGCTCCTAAGTTGAAATATTGAAAAAAAATTAGGCTTAGCTAAATCGGCTTTGAGTTCCGGTGACATTAAACATCTCTCTGGACTCAACTCTTTAATGCTCCTATATAAACTATCCATGCAGCTTATAGAAGAGAACCCTTCTAGCATTTGCAGTACTGCCCCCAAAGGAAAGGTGAGAAAACTAAAAAGAAAGTCCGCAAAATCTTCCTCTGCCGTAGCAAACAAAATCTTTCTGTTTGATGTTCTTCTTATTACTTTGATAACCATATGCTTACCGTCATCAGAATCAGGTGATGGTAAGCCAATTCCGGTATTAATCATGGGCTGTAAAATTTGATTTGAATTACAAAGGATTTGTTTCTTCTTTAATAGAAAGTCGGTCAGAGGCGTCTTTGAAAGCAAAGACAACTTGAGAAGATCAGCTACCTACACACCAAAAAAAATTATATTAAGAAGAAAAAATAAATTGACAATTGACACCAAAGATGAGATTTAGAAAACATGCCTCCTTTTTGCCGATAAGTATTGTTTTTTTCTCAATATCTGCAATGTTGTTGATTCCTTGCTTCTGAAGCAAACATAGACTTGTTCCAAGATCATTAGGCATCACTGTAAGATCATCATGTATTATAAAAGTAGCACTTTCCTTAACAAATCCATTGTAATAAGTCATATGACTTTCGGTTTTCAAAAGCTTTCCACATTGGCATTTCTGATTCCTAAAAATACTCACACAACTACTACAAAGGCTATTCTCACAAAAGAAAATCAGTGTGGGCGTGTCATCGATATTCAATTTGAGCTGCCCGAAATGACCTTCCATTGAATTCCTTGGCTCGAGTAGCATTTCCTTGCAATTTTGTGACCATAGATGTTGCTGATTTAGATTTGCCACACTTTGATAGAGTGAGCTAATGCTTCCAAATTTAACTGCTTTCATATTTGAGTCCTCCTTAGCAACAAGTCTTGCAATAGTACCTAAAGGTAATGTTAAGAAGCTGAAGAGAACATCAACAAAATCCTTTCCTGCCTCAGCATACACAACTTTGTTTTTTCCCTTTTCTACCAAAACTCTAATGGAAACTTTGTCAACTTGTTTAGCCATTATTAATAATCATCAGATTATCTAATGCATCATGGGCCTATTAAGCCAATATTAATTCCTCCTTACATACTCATACTCACTATAAGAAATCACACCACACAGTTGCAACTTAAGAAAAGTGCTAAAACGCTCTCTTACTTGATCTTAGAAATCAAGCTGCGGGGTTTCTATTTTACTTCATCGTACAAATCATATCGTAGGGTTTCCTTTTAGTTTGGAAAGGAAGTTAATTAAACTAGACGCCGACCCGTGCGTTGCACGGGTTCGACGAAATAGCATAGGTAAACCAATCATGGTGATGATCAATCATGGATATTGCTTGAAGAAAGAAGTTTAATCATAAATAAACCCAAAATGATTTAAAAAACAATGCACGGGATCAGCCATTGAAAACAAATAGAAAGATGTTGGAAATAGCACCAAACAGTAACAGGAGACACATGGAAGATGCATATGTAAAAGATGGATGCAGCTAATGGAAGAGGAGAAGAAGGCATAATGATTTAAAAAACAATGCACGGGATCAGCCAATAAAAACAAATAGAAAGATTGGTTCAGCCTGCATGAATGAATTATTGTTCAGCCTGCATGAATGAATTATTGGAGAGCCTAAACACACATGTACCTCTTTCAAAGGCTAAATGAATAAATAAATATAAACACAGACAAAAGAAAAAGAGCAACACTTTGAAAGTTAAAAAAAAACAAAACAGCATAAATCTTGCATAGTTAAGAGAAAATCCCATAATTAAATTGTTAAAGAATGGTTCGACAAAATAGCATAGGTATATCAATCATGATCATGATCAATCATGGATATTGCTTGAAGAAACCCAAAATGATTTAAACCAATACACTACTAGAAATTTCACTATTAGCAACCGATTTAGCAACCGATTTATTTCGGTCGTTTTAGCAACCGATTTTGAGACCGAAAATTTGAGTGTTAGAGTAAAAAAAAATTCAGTTGCTAAATCAGTCGCTACTTAATTTTAGCAACCGAATTAAAAACCGATATTTAGCAACCAATATTTCGGTCGCTTTAGAGACCGATTTAGAGACTGTTATTTGAGCTTCAAATTTAAAAATATTTCAGTCGCTAAATCGGTTGCTATAGAGACCGAATTGGAGACTGATAAATAGCGATAAATGATCCGACGCAAAAAAAAGTCTCATAAAAAAAAATCTTTCATCATATTCATCCATACTCACTCTTCATCCCATCAAAACTTACCACCTATAACGACAACAACGAAAAGCTACTAAAACAAAGAACAGAGCTCTCGACCAGCTTATTGAACACAGAGAAAGAGAACTCGAAACTGTCGCTCTCGATCCCTCCGCCGTCTCAAAACGTAGCTCTCCTTCCGTTGTCTCCGCCGGTGAACTCACAACAGCTTATTCAACTTTTGATTTCCATGTTCGATTTCGCTAATCTTATTTTCGATTTTTGATTTCTGATTTTTCATTCTTCGTATGAGTTTTAGTAGATCCAGATTATGTAGAAATAGCAAAAGTAAGTAACTATACAGATCCAGATTATGTTTATTTATTCCTTTTCTGATGCATAAATTGGTTCTATCATAGTTTACACATTGTTTATTTTAATCTCTATGATATAAGCATTTTGTCACTCATATATTGAATTTTGAGTTTTGATATCCATATGGCGGTGTTAGTGGTACCTATTAAGTAAAATTCAGCTTTAGAAATGTTGTTCACATTGTGCATTATCTGTACTTTTTGTAGGACTAGTTAGATGAAATAGTGCATGCAGTGCTGCTTGATTGAAGGTTGATTAAAGGTTGATTATTAGAGGAAAGTAGTAACAACAAGCAAGAAACATTTGAGGTAAGCATTCTTGCTTATTTTTGAGTTTTATTGAGTGCACATAAATTGTTTGATAAAAGTTCTTAATGATAATTAAGTATAGGTCTGCACACTATAAATTTAAGAGTTAAAGAAGAATTTTAAAAGTCTAATTCTAACATAAGATTCACTGCAGCAACTTCATTCAATTAGACTCCGATGAATGCGGACTCCAAATAATTTTGTGTAGTATATTATTCGTTTGGAGTTGATTGAAATTAATTTGTTATCAGCGTTGAAATTTTTTGTTTCGCTTAGGTAAATTGGATTATGATGTAATTAGATGATGATATAATTGGAAAATCAGAGTATGTAATACGTTTTAGGTTTAAACTAATTTTCCAATTCTCATTATTTGTGGTTTAAACTAATTCAAACCACTTTTGAATTGGCAGGTTTTTCTCAGTATTCATAGATTATTGTTACTGATGCGTTTTTTTTTTGGGAGTTATTGCAAATACAATGTCCTGTTCTGATAGGAACTCAAACCCGTGTTCATTTGTGAGGCATAACTATCTCAGTCCCATCATACTTGTTAAAAGAACTGCTGTTCGTTTAAAGGTTCACTTTGATATCTCATTCTCAATTCTTCAATGATCAATTATCAGGTATCAATTGTGTCTTTTACATAGGATTAGATGTTACTTGTTAATGTTATTTATGATCTATTTGACAATTTATTGTGCTTTCATTGAGTTCCTAAAACTCATTTATAGTGTCTTAAGGTATTTTTATTTTTTGCCTATTTTATGTAAACTATTTTAAGTAGTAGTTACTATTTGGTTATATTGATGCAAATGCAAATTTATTTTTTCAAAACACATATAATGCATATGCATTGAATTAGTAGACAAAATGAAATGATACTAGGCAATCCTGTGTGTGTGGGCTGTTTGAATGTCTACTTTTTTTTTTATCTTGCCAATTTCTAATATTGATCAACATATCAGTAAAAAGAACAATATAGTGAAACACTTTATTTATGCATGTCAGTTTATAATGAAAATAGTACAAAGCACTAACATTGTATCTATATTCATTGACAAGAAAATAGGAATTTATTTAGAGTTTTCTGCATCTGTTTGGGTGGTTTTATTGTCTCCAGGAGATGCTGTAAAATTATGCCTTTCCTCAGAGGTAGCAGTGATAACTGGCATCCACATATCAGCTGTACACTCAAGAGAGACCTTACTTGAGGATCGGCAGCCATGGTGGATGATATCATCTCATCAACATCATCCAATTTTGCTGATAATCTATCCAACTCCTTAGCTATTTCCAACTCGTCAAGCTGTTTGGTCGAATTTGAAGGAACTTTTGTGACCTCTAATCCAACTGTTTCGATTTTAGAACGAAGTTCAATTAGTTAAATGTGATAGTGTTTCCTATATACTCTTCTCTTTCTGCAGTGGTGATAGAACTCCTAAACAGAAAGTGAAGTTAAAGGTTACCGAGGAAAAGCTACTGAACTTGATAGTGAAATATAATGGTGACCGGCCAAGATCTGAGGTAATTCTGTTTTGTGGAGTTTTAAAACAGTTTATTAAATTGTATATGTGCCACTGAATTCTGAGGTAATTTTGCTAAATATATGTCTGAACTATAGTATTTTTATTTCGGCAATGAATCGCAAGTTTTTTTAGAAGTATCTGATTAATATATGAGTATAGCTGAAGCATGGTTATAGAGTTACCACATCAGTTTCTCTTTTCTAGCAATGAATTATGATGTATTTTCAACTTCTCTTAATCACAATAGTCACCTCTTTTCTACATTTTTTGTTAGCCTTTGATTATTGTGTGATTTTAAATGAAGTGTATTTTCAACTTCTCTTAATCACAATAGTCACCTCTTTTCGCAAAATTTTATGTTAAATTTAAAAATAATTTGAAATTTTAATTCGAAGAAGATTTTCTCTAGGCGCACGAGTATATACACCCTAGTTATTATACCAAATTTTGATCCTACTTATTGAACGATAAAAAAATATTAAAGAAGGAACAAGGCCAAAGTAAAGCTAGACAAACAATAAGCCAAAGTATTGAGGCTTCTTTACACAATAAACCACATCTATAGAATTTTAAAGAAATAAACTTTGTTTAAATTTGAATATATCAAAAATAAACTTTTTTTTTTGTTGGAAGAGATATATATGAAAATAGAAAGAAGAGTAGAAGAAACAAAATTTAGTTGAATATATTTAAACCAAATTAATTTAAATTTTTTTTACCCAATAAAATGTTAGTTTTTATTATATTGAATGTTTATCTTCTTAATGAGCTCTTATAAGTTTGTACCCATAAGAATAAGATTATCTTTTAATAAAAAAAAAAAAAAAAAGGTTTTTGTCAAACACAGAACACGTATCAGAAAGAAAAGGAAAACCACGTGAAAACCTTTCTCTTCCTCTACACAGCAACCTTCCACCACCGTCATCATGGGAGTTACCTCACGCCGGCGCCACTCTCTCTTCCTTATTCTATCTCGTAACCCCACTATTTTCTTCTCTTTAGTTTGTTGTTGAAAAAGGAAAACGAGAATCATCACTCTACCGTGAATCCTCCACTTCCGGCCACCGTTGAGCCATCTACAACCTTCCTCCGGTCTCAAAGCAACTAATTGCAGCCTTCAACAACATTATAGCAACACCAAGGTAATCAATAAAAAACACATACAGTTTAGGGTTTTAGAATTGAGATTATTATTATTATTATTATTATTATTATTATATTATTATTATTATTATTATTATTATTATTAGTATTATTATTATTATCATTATTATTATTATTATTATTGAAAGCTGTGAGTCTTCTCCATATATATGATTACACTAACCTATTTTCAGTTCAAGTATAAAATCAAGCTTATTTACGATATTTGGATATAATCTTTATATCCAATTTATCAGGAGGGTTGGTTTATTTTTTCTTCACCCATTATACAAACTTCTTTATTTGCACTTTTCATTCTTCTATTTACTTGTTTGTCCTTTTACATTCATATATTATATTTTATGGCTTATACTTTATTAATTTATGCTATAAACAATTCTATTTCTTTTTATTAATTGCAGATGGTAGATAAAGCTAACGAAAGTGCTTCCAAGAATCATAAATCAAAACGTCTCAAAAGCACAAATCCACATATGTCATCTCATGATGCAACTCCTCACATGACATCTAATGATGTACCTCCTCATATGACTTCTCATGATGAACTTCCTCCCATGGCACCTCCTCATAGGACATCTAATGCTACCCATCCTCTTAAGAAACCCCCTTCAAACATGTCTCGTGTTCCACCTCTTTGTAGGACATCTAATGCTACACCTCATACTACGACATCAGCTACCAGGACGTCTAATGGCCCACATACTCATGCTGCAGCACATACTACGACATCAGCTACTAGGACGTCTAATGGCCCACATACTCATGCTGCAACTCATACTACGACATCAACTACTAGGAAGTTTAATGGCCCACGCACTCATGCTGCAACTCATACTACGACATCAGCTACTAGGAATTCTAATGGTCCACATAATCATGCTGCAACTCATACTACATCTAATGTCCCACCTCCTCATGATGTTCCTCATGCTGCATCTGCTACTAGGACACCTCCTCATGATGTTCCTCATGCTGCATCTGCTACTAGGACACCTCCTCATGATGTTCCTCATGCTGCATCTGCTACTAGGACATCTAATGAAACACATCCATCTTCAAGGGTAGCATCACCATCTAATTCACAACCTTATGATTCTGATGGAGCACAAACCCAAAGATTAAGTGAAAATGTCGTTCCATCTGAGGCACAAAGTCGTGGCAGGAAGCAAACTTTATTCCTTGACTTAGATGGGTATATATATATGTGTGTGTGTGTGTGTGTGTGTGTGTGTGTGTATGTGTGTATTTTCAGTTCTTTTCATATACTATATAAATTTGTTAACTATTAATATGTATTGTTTGTAGATTTTTGCCTTCGTATGATGCAGCTAATGGGATTGGAGATATGATGAGGAGTAATTATACTGAGCCATGGACCTCATGGAAACGGATACCCACTGAGACAAGGGACTTGTGGTTTAGAGAATTGAAGGTATTTTTCTAATTTTGAAATTATGTCTATGGCACACAAGGCAAATAGGCTGTAATGAAATTTCCTATTTCATGATGTGCGTCAAAAATTGTAATTAGTTTATTTAGTCATAATGAATGCATTGACATATTTGGAACCTAAAGGCCATTTGTGTTATTTAATTTTGTAATGAAGGTACATTTTTTGAAAAGGAATGACTGGTTTAATTGTTCGCTAACAATAGAAAGAATATAAAAATGATAAGGACAGAGGAAACAACTTTTAGATGTCCAACTTAAGTACAAAATGAATAGATTGAAGAAAAAAATGCAGAGAAGTTAAACTATAAAATCTTGTAGAGGAAAACAATAACATCGCAACAAAAAAAAACAAATAAACACAACCTGCGTTTGCATGACATTCTTGTTCTAGGGGCAGTTGTTTTCTTTACCATAAGTTGAGTTATACAACTGTGAAATCATGCTTTATGTGTTTCTTCAGAAAGCTAAATACAATGCTTTACCATAAGTTGTTTTCTTTTATAGGAAGCAAACTAGAATGCACATGGTTTTGTGTTTTGGTTTGTTTTGATTTCATGATTTGTATTAAAAACTAGGTTTAACCTTTGCATGTCTTGATTAAGCCGAAACTGAGATCATATTTGTGAAGCATGATTCTGTGTCAATAGCATGTTCACACATATTGGGAGCTGAGGAGAGGTGTAAGAAGGAGATTGGTTTGTTGAGATGAGAAAAAATAAGGGCCACTGTCTTGTTATTTTCTTCAGTACCATACATTATCTTTATGACCGCACTGTCTTTAGCTACTTCGTCAGTAGAGTTCTCAAAATTCTCAACTTTTCTTTGAAGGACCTAGAGTTCTAACGATTGAGGTCGAAATTAAAATCCTTCTAAGATTTAATCCACATCAGGAAGCATATTTTGCATTCCAAAGACAGGACTAAGAACATTGTTTTCAGTTTTTCATCTACTGAATTAGAGATGGTCGACACTCAGAATTTTCAAAAGCATGACACAGAAATATTATATGACTGGAAACATGTGATATTTAAGAAGCATGAAACCTCCCCTCTGTTAGGTATATGTTGATTTGACATATCTTAAAAATATGTAATAATTTTTTTTGACAAAAAAATGTGGGGTAGAAGAAAAAATAAGAGAAAAGGAAAAAGTTCTAATCTTGTATGGTTCACTCAATTAATGCATCTCTTTTATCATTCTCTTTGTTTTCCACCATCATCATCAATTGTTTATCCTCTAAGGTTTGAAGTATCACTCTAATTGTAGTGAATGATGACATGATGTTCAATCATTTTAAAAAATTAGCTTATCTCTGTTAGTTCTTTTATAGGAAGGGCATAGACAAAAAGCTTTGTAAATAAGTCTTTGTTTGCCTGAATAGAGTAATTTATAGCTTATTTGACTAAATTAAAAGTATGTTTCGATGTATTTGATATCTGATATGATACCTCAAGTAGAATTTAAACTTATTACTTGCTATTAGAGTAAAAACACACTCTAGTCTTTGACAAAAAAGTTGAGACTCATGTGGTCCTCACATTAAAAAATACAATATTTAGTCCGTCGGTTTGTTTATGCTTCCTATTTTTCTAACCCTCTTATTGTTTATATATACAGAAAAAGTTTAAGTTTTGTCCACCGGATGATGCGTGGGCTAGAAACAACTTTGAAACACGAGGTGCAGCAATAATGAAAAATAACTTATGCAAGGCTCGTCTCACAAAGAAAAGACCAAGTTGGATTGATTCGGATGTGTGGAATGCATTAGACGAGAAATGGAAAAATCCAGAATATAAAAAGAAGTGCATGTAGGCGAAAACAAATAGAGCATCTGACCGTGATGGTTTTGGAAAGCCCCTTCACACTTGTGGCTCTATCACCACATCACAACATAGAGCTAATTTGGTAAAGTTAATTTATTTTGTTTATATAAATATGGCGTGTATAAATATTTGTGATTATGTGTTAATGCTGCAAATTCTATTTTAGATTAGTTTATTATTGTTGTTCCTAATGAGAATGGATATATCTACTTTCTAAGATCTTAGTTTAATAGGTAAATGTGTTGCCTTGGCCTTGTTGCGTCAGGTGCCCATTTGTTTAATGGATCAGGCTTAATTTTAGGTTTGGTGTTGATACATTGGCATTTTAGCTTAGTATTTTAGTTTGTTGTAATAAATGATGGTTGAATTGAAAGCCTTTTTTTTTAAAGTGCTAATTTTATTAGAAACAAATCAGTACAAGTTGTACTTAAATATGGTACAAAGGCATTCAGCCCCAACAACAAATAACAGTACAGCAGCGGAATAAAAAACCAGAGAAATAAACAACACCCTCCTACACCTATAACACATCAAAAACTGGTGCAGAAAAGCTCACACAGCAGAACACCGCAACCGCCAAACCGCCCAACAGGAGGATTTATCATTTTTGACACAGCCCCGGGTCCCAACACCACTCGTAAAAGAGGCATATCGGAATTGAAAGCCTTAGGGATCTGTACTTGTGACTGTGTTATAAATTGTCTCGGTTTGTAGTAGTGTTCTTTGCACATGTTGTGCATAATTCACTATTTAATAAATTTTGCTTTTAAAAAAAAAAAGTTTATTTTTTGTTTAATGATGTAAGTGAAATTTGTTTGGCTTCTAGTTCTAATTTATATATTCTTTGTTTTGTTATAGACGGAAGAGAATGGCACTCCCCCCGCTCCTTCAGATTTGTTTCTTCACACACACCAACATCGCAAGAATAAGACTTGGGTTGATCGAAAATCAGAACATGTCTATGTAATGAGTTCTCAACTTTAAATAATATTTCTACTTCAAGTTGATTTCATTTTATTTTACTTATTTTTAAAATATTAATTCGCCTTATATTTGTGTCAATAGGGAAAGTATAAACATAGATGGGAAGAATTAACTCAACAAGCATCTTTAGAAGGAACTCAGCCACCAAATGACATAGATGTGTGGACTGAGGTTGCAGGAATAAGGAAAGGACATATATATGGTCTTGGGAGTGAATCATCTTCATTTGTAGGCCGGCGAAATTATCGTGGTTCAAGCTCCGCTTCAACTGAATGGGTGCAAAGACATGAATTTGAAGAACTGAAACTTGAAAGGGAAGAAATGAGAATTGAAAGGGAAGAAATGAGAAAGGAAAGGGACGAACTTCGTGGTATGGTAAAACAATTGATGAAAAAATTTAACTTTCGGCCCAAGTCATATACTAGAGATCAAGTTCATGAAGATGATGTGGTTGATGATAATGATGATATGGTTGATGATAATGAGGATGTGACTAATGATAATGATGATATGGTTGATGATAATGAGGATGTGGCTAATTATAATGATGATATGTCTGATGATGATAATGTCGTGTTTGATGATGAAGACTTAGAGCAAGAATGACAAATATAGTAGTGTGACTTACTTTAGTATGCAAGAATTGAAAGGAATTTATTCCATCTTTTTTGTGTGTTCGATGATACTTGCAAGATAGTGATAATTTAGTCTTGATTATGTTTTGGATTGATATTTTTTTCTAAGTATTTGATAATATTTAAACATATTATGCTTATATTGTTGTGTTCATGTCTAATGGTTTGGTGTTTATGAAAGAGTTGATTAGATTTGAAAAATTGCTTTATTGAGAATGTAAATCAATAATAATAATAATATTATTATTATTATTATTGTCAAAAAAAAATTATTAGAGACCGAAATAGAAACCGAAATAGAGACCGAAATAGAGACCGAAATTATTGCAAAGTGTTTCTCAATCGGTTGCAAAATTGGTTGCAATGAGTAAAGAAAGTAATGCAAATCAGTCACAAAATCGGTTGCTATAGCGTCAGAGAAAGCATCGCAAATATCGTCGCTAATTTTGGTTGCTATTTCGGTTGCTGAAATCAGTCGCTAATTCAGTTGCTAAGAAATCGGTTGCTAATTTGGTTACTACAGATCAGCGACCAAGGCTTTAGCTACTTCTTTAAATCGGTTGCTATATCGGTCGCTAATGTGATTAGCGACCGATTTTTGATTAAAATCGGTTGCCAAATCGGTTGCTAAACGCGACTTTTTTAGTAGTGATATAACATTAGGAAAGCACAATAAAACCATGGATAAATAAACCCAAAATGATTTAAACCAATATAACATTAGGAAAGCACAATAAAACCATGGGTTAATCATAATTACAGGCTCATGGATCATTCAAAACATGACATTTGAAGAAAAAACAATGCAAGAAAAATGAAATATTGCATAGTCAAGAGAAAATCCCATAATTAAATTAGGAAAGAACTAACAATTAATATTCAAATGATATGGAATTACAAACATTGATGATGATAAAAATGCTATTTCTAATTAAATTGCTTTCTTGCTGTCAACTTCTTCAAACATGGTATCATCATCTTCTCCTCCACCATTAACTGTCTCTAGAGATTCATAAAAATCCTGGGAGACGTCATTGCTGGCTAAACTTTCATCCTTGAGAATAGCAACTTTGAAGCAATTGTCATAAATTTCATATGTGAGAAGAACTTGGGTTGGTTCTTGAAGGCCTAAGAAAGAGGAAGCAAGCATGTCGTCTGTCATGTAAGAGTTGCCCTCGTGAAGCAAGAGTGCGACCCGAATTGATTGTCCATCTTCACGCCGCAACAGTCCAAAAAAATCCTTCCTAAGCTCTTTAATCCAAGCAGCTTTAAATCTCGGACAGATTTGGATCCTTCGCTGTACATTGATAAACATGAAAAGTTAATGTGTTAGATGTGCGGCTAATTTAAAGTTAATGTTTAGGATGTTAGGGGACAATACCTCGTGTGGATTGATGCAAGTTTCAAATGACTTCGACTCCTTTCGGAGAATTCTTTTGAAGCTTATATACAACACAATTAAGCACAAAAGTAAGACAGAATTTTTTATATCCATTGACCCAATCTCAATATAACCATTAAATTGGTAGAGGACAGTGCAAACAAACCTTGTGAAGGATGGAGTCGCCATAGGTGTGAAGACTATAAGGCAGGAAGAGATAAGAACTTCAATCGAAAATCAGTTAGAGGTGGGAGTGTAGGCCTATTCTATAGACCCACAATTTCTCATCAAAAATCAATCCTGGGAGTAGGAGAATTTTCATCAAGCTAACATGTCAAAACTAACAATTATATTAAATATATTATAGTTGCAATATTGATTTTATCATTCCAATCGATTACCTAATCAATGGTATTATCTGTTTAAGTGACACTTGTGTGCTTCCTTTTATACATGTCCATGAGGCTATATTGATATGTTTCTTCCATCAATAGGAGAGATCCACGAATCACAGTGGTGGGAACACAAAATTATAAAGGTCAAAATAGGAAGGCTATCTTCTTGCCTATCGTCATGATCATCTGGTACTGATTACATTTCCCTGAAGTTTTGTTGTGTTATCTGAGACTGAAATGCGTGCAGTTAAGAGAGTGTTAATTTGGATGGTCCATATTAACACTGTACATTAACTGCACGCCTCACAGTCCCAAATAACACACAAAAAGTCAAGGAAGTGTTACCAAAATCAGATGGTCATGACAATAAGGAAGAAGAAAGAACCCTCATTTCATCCTAAATTATTTTGTGTATATAGAGCTGTGTTTCGAGGAGATCTCCTATCAGTGAAAGCATTGGACGAATAGAATTTTAGGCAGATGCAAACGACATTAAAAGGAAGAAAGCAAGTGTGACTTAAACATAGAACATATTGTGAAAAATGTTTGCTTCAGTCATCCAATCAGAAGAGAAAATTGCTTTCTGAAGAGATATTGTGACTTGGGAAGATGCCTCGTGAAAAACAAAGTTTGGATTGCCTTTTACGGGACACATTCCGAAGACAAAATGTCTCTTCAGAAAACAACTTCCTCTTATGATTGGATGACTGAAGCAAATATTTGTCTCAATACCATCAGGACTTTTTACCAAACAATTTGTATGAAAATTCTATTGATCACTTGATAACATATGGAAACTACTAATACATATTTTTTAAATATGTGCGTTGATGAAGAAGAATGGTGATGGAAGTGGTAATGCTGGGATTATAGGGAAAGTGAATAGATTAGACTCATGACATATCCATCTGTTGGACGGAATCTGATCCCAACAGGATTGATATTTAGAAATCATGTAGAGATAAGTGTTATTTGCCAACTTTGCATGCAAACTCAACCATGAAAGCTAGAGTGGGGCCTGAAAACCTACACTCAATAATAGTTCACTTTGGGTGTCTCGAAACCTGGATTATCCCATTCTTCTGTTTATGTTTAATACAAATGAATGGTGCAATACAGCTTTAGAGCCACGCAAAATGGACCATCGCTGAATATAAGTTTTCATGCCCCATTCTAGCTCTCAAGATCTAAATCACATGCAAAATTGGCAAACAACAAAAATTTACTCACGATTCCTGCATATCGATCCTGTTGGATTCAGATTCCGCCCAACAGATGAAGGGATCCTAAGCCTACCATATCCAGATTCACTAAAATCCCAATAGTACTACTTCCATCACCAATCTTTCCCGCCAACGCACATTGACAAAGAATATGGATTTTTAGTTTAGATATGCGAAATAAATGACAATGAGGGACATGTTAAATGAAAGGAATATTTTATCAAAAGCTAAACTAAATCATGGAAATTGAATGGATCTAGTCATTCCATGATCAAATCCGCACATTGTTGGGATTGTTTCTATATGTTATCAAAATAAAAATATGTTAAGTTACTTGGAATTTGCATGGCAGTTTCGTACTCCCTTCAATCTGTCTCAAACTGCAAGGCCAGAAGAAAAACCCAAAATTTAGAAAATTGAAACACGTACTAATCAAAATTAAACCGTCAACATCTTTCAATTCATGAACTCAAAATAGAGTCAGTATTCAAATCAAAAACCTAAAATTTAGAAAAATGAAAAGATAAAAGATTTGCAATTTTATGAACTAATCACAATATGATGCAGATCCAAGCTAAAAATATAGGAAGAACGTTTACCTTAAAGAGCTAATTAAAGTCCCTCTCGTACTCCCTTCAATCTTCTCCAAACTGCAAGGCATTTAAGAATGGATTAATGAGAAAGGTAGAATAAGCAAGACCATCATTACAATGTTCAAAAGAATTTGGAAAATAAGAAGATATCTGTAGGACACACTGTTACATGCGACTGCTCTTTCTTACATATGCCATTGTATGATTTTATTATTGTGCTCGATTGATAGTTACAATCAATGGAATAAGACAAAATAAATGGTTTACCTAAATAGAGTTATTTGTGATAAGTATCCTATAGATTAGGGGCAAACCAACAACCCATATTTCTTCTTCCTTGCAAATCACATTTAAAAAACAATGTAAAATGTGTAAGTCGTTGCTTATAGAGAAAAAAAATGATGGAGAGGCACAATGAATACATATATTATAGGTGGATCAAATATTATTACATGCCACTCATAAACATATTCGCCACATTTGCAAACTATCAATACATATTTATTGATAAAATGGGTTGATGAAGAAGAATGGTAACAAAGTGTTTGTACTAAGATTGAAGCGAAGATGAATAAAATAGATATATGACCCATCCATTCGTGGGACGAAAATCCGATCCCAACAGGATCGATATTAAGAAATCATGGAGAGATTAGTGTTAATTGCCAACTCTGCAAATGAACCCGAACTTGAATGCTAAATTGGGGCATGAAAACCTACACTCAATGATAGTCCAATCTAGGTGGTTCTAAACGTGTATTATCCTAATCAAGAGACTTTGGTTAACACAAATCAATGAGGTAATACAGCTTTAGAACAACCCAGAGTAGGCAATCGCTAAGGGTTCGCTTCCATGCCCCATTCTAGCACTCAACATCGATCTCACACGCAAAGTTGGCAAACAATAATAATTCCCTCATGGTTCCTGCATATCGATCCTGTTGGATTCAGATTTCGTCTAACAAATAAAGAGATCATAAGCCTACCATATCCAAATTCACTAAAACCCAAACATCATGCCTTTCATTACCAATCTTCCATGCCAACGCATATTAGCAAAGAATATGTATTATTATTTTAGAGATGTGAAGTATATGATTATGAAGGACATGTAAAATATGATGCGAAACTGAATTATAAAGATTGAATAAGTAAGATATATGTTACCTCATAAATTCTTCACTATATTGGTAATATTCTTAGTTGTCAAACTCACACCTTCACAAATCAAGTATTAAACAAACATTAAGAGATTCGATGTTTAAGGAGGCAATATTGAACATAAAATAAAGTATTTTTTGAAGCATAAAAGATAAAGTAAAGTGACTGGGGCAAAGAACAGAGTAGGGAGAGGTATAAAGCATAAAGAAAAGAAACATAAGACATTAATCAAGTCCGATAAAACATAAACTGATTAATAAATGTGAATAAACCATAAAAGTAAAACCACAAATGAAAATTAACCTTCAAACAAAATAAATGCTAAGACCTAAAACTTACGAAATCTCAAATGCATGAAAAATAAATTTACATTAACCATAAAAATGAAACAACAAATGAATTAGTAACTTAATTCTAAAAATAATGGTAAGTGAGGTTCCACTAAAGATGAGATATATGTTTCAAAAATCCACAAATAACACAAAGCAAAGAACCAAGTAAATACAACTAATAAGAACAACATAAATTAGTCCAAATTACAATAAGTTAAATATGGACATTATACACACTAATAAGAACAACATCAAAAGTTAAATCTACATTATAATAAAAAGAGGGAAGAATCCAAATTGCAAAATTCACTTGAGTAATTACCCATTTTTATAAACAACCATAATCAAAGAAAAACAGAAAATGTAAATGTGAATGGTCTACAATTTTACAATTCCTTAAAACAAAATTAGTCATGCATGCACAAAAGAACCAATACACATATCAAAAGAGTAGTGATATTCCATATATATGATTAACAAAGAAGCAAGTAAATACAACCATAAAAGTACTAATTACAATATAGAATTACCTGAAAACAACACACAAAAGACTGAAATCAGAAAAGTACAATGAAAATATGATTTCTAGCTAGGAAAATCAGATGCATTTTCTAGTTAGATTCTTCTAGAGCAAAAGACTGAAATCAGAAAAGAATCATTACCTGTAAATGAATGGAAATTCATTGCCAAGGGTGAACAAATTTACAACCTATGATTTTTACTAAAAATATGAGATTGTTGTTCTGAGGATAAATTTAAAATCAAGTTTTTACTAAAAGGACAATGAAAATACCACTAAAATCACAGCTAATTACCTGATTCACCCCATTGAAACATGCAAATCATACACACCAAAATAAACAACAATTTAACAATGTTTATACCATCCAAGGATCTGCTCATGCTAAGGATCTTGCTAGACTTTTGAGAGCATCCCTATGAAGAAAAAACCAAACACAACTCAATGCATAAAAAAAAAAAAAGAACCAGTTATCTAGATCTAAGTAAAATATGCAAAAACCTGATTTTCAATTTTTCATTGGAATAGAGCTATTATAGTTAAAGCATGCATGATACAAAAAACCAAGTAAGTAATTATAAGATCATATAATTATAAGATCATCACATATGCCAATAAGAACATCAAAAAGCCAATATTTCTAATTTAATATAGAAAGAACAATACTTTCCAGCATAACCAACCATATAGTCAAAGCATGCATAGAACAATCTGATATTAAAAGATATGGAGAAAAAAAACTGACCCTGTTGTAGATCAACAATATCACTTATCACTATCCATTCCTTCAATGCAAAAAATTTACAAAAAAAACTTAAAATCAGAACACAACATATTCAACCAACAGAACAAATGGAAGATATATAAAAGTAATGCAGTTACCTTAGTTCATTGACATCCAAAGCTCCAATTTCATGGAATATCTCAAACATGCAAAATCAAAATCTGAGTAAGAGAGGTTCAGCGCTATTTTTTTCAAAAACCTCAAATTAGAACAGAACTAAACAGATTGAGAATAGAAGATAGATGAGATTACCGTAGTTACCTTAAGCTTCAATTTTATGGAATACCTTAAACATGCAAGATCAAAATCAAAGAAAGAGAGATACAACACAAATTATTTCGGAAAAACTCAAAATCAGAACAAAGCAAAGCAACTTGAAAATGGAAGAAAGATGAGATTACAGCAGTTACCTCAGTTTATTGACATGCAAAGCTTCCGTTTCATTGACATGCAAAGCTTCAATTTCATGGAATCCCTAAAAAATGCAAGATCAAAACTCATTGACATGCAAAGCTTCAATTTTAAGTAAATGATCCACATATTTACAAATTTTATAAAAACAAACTAAGTGATGAAACTAAGTCATACATATTTAAAAAGTAGTGATATACAAACCAAAATCAACAACAATTTAACAACACACACATCAAATAAATCAATTTATTCACCATCTTCATCAACACCACCAACAATCTCAACACAAAAAATTCATAACAGAACCCAATTCATGAAAGCAAAAGCATGCATGGAGGGAAAAACGCAGCATAACATGATCAGAAGAAAAAAAAAATCAGACCCAACAACAATAACAAACAATTTCCATTTTGCTGGGGTTACCTTAGCTTATTGATACCCAAAGCTCCAATTTCTTGGATTACCTCAAACATGCAAAATCAAATCCTGAGTAAGCAAAGGAAAAAATGTAATTAATCATAATCACACAAAAACATAGTTATAATTAACAAAAAATAAAGAGATAATACAGAAATTAACATGATCCAAAAATTATAAGATCAGAACAACTCAAAAAATCAGAACAAAACATTATGGGTATTGGAAAAACTCAAAATCAAAACAAAACAAAACAAAACATTACCGTAGTTACCTCAATTCATTGACATGCAAAGCTTCAATCTCATGGAATCCCTCAAAAAATCAAGATCAAAACATTTAGGGTTGGAAAGTTATGCGACGGCAGAGAAATAGAGGGGCCGGGGAAAGAGAACGGCGGCGGAAAAGGATCGCGAGAGAGGACGAAGAAAGAGAGAAAAGGGTGAGACGGTGAGAGTGAAGGAGAGCGCGAGAGAGAGAAGAGTAGCAGAGAGAAGGCGGAGAAACAGAGAGAAGGGTGAGAGAATGAGAGAGAAGAAAGAATGTTTGGTTTGGGTTTTGAAGAGGAAATGATCCATGTGTCTTTCATGCAATGGAACATGTGTCACCAATTTGAAGAGAAATGTGTACATGTACCTTAGATGGATTGGAACACATGTGGAGCAACAATTGAGACACATAGAAAGAATGACATCATGGATGACATACTATGGTAGGGTTTTTAAAAGATCATTAGGGTTTAGCATCATGAGCTTTTAGTATAATAGATAGATAGATAGATAGATAGATAGATAGATAGATTTGGCGGCTCTATTTATATGACCTTACATAATTCGACTATGATTAGGATTGGGCTGGATTTGGCCAAACCCATTATCCAACCAATCAAATTTAATTGGTTTGGTTTTGGTGTAAAACTCATTTTTTATGTGAAACTAGTTTTGAGACCCGTGCATGATGCACGGGTCTATTGACTTTTATTAATAAAATATTGTTAGAATATAAGTTAAGTTATTGTGTTCATTTTTGTAAAATTTATTAAATTTGTAATTTTTTTTATTAAAGTAATTGTCCCGTACATGATTTTTGTGTAACAAATTATAATTAATAATAACAAATATTTATTATTCAATTCTTTTTATATTAAAGCAATTGTCCCGTGTATGATTAAATTTTTTTGATTAAAGTAATTGTCCCGTGTATGAATTTTTGATTCAATTTCTTTTATGTATTAGTGATAAATATTTTATCTTGTGTCTTTTTTATATTTATTATTGATGAGAATTATTCTTCTGTTGTTTAAAAAAAACTATTTGTGAAAGCTTATGTGCATTGATTTTTTTTATATTTAAGATTGATATTATACTAAAGTATACAATTAATTTATAATAAAATATTTAGAAAAATGTTATAAAATATTATTAAAATATAAGTGACGTTATTGTGCTCATTCTTGTAAAATTTATTAAATTAATATTTCTTGATTAAAAAAATTGTCCCGTGTATGATTTTTGTGCAATAAATTAAAATTAATAAATATTTATTATTCAATTCCTCTTTTTTATTAAATCAAGTCTCGTGTATGATTAAAAAAATTTATTAAAACAATTGTCCCGTGTGAATTCGCAAGCTTTTTTTACGCATGTTAATTCATAAATTTTCACTAACAAAAATTATATCTTTATAAACTTTTTTCATAAACTACCTTATAAAACTTGTAATAAGTCAATCCAAATGGGTTCATTTTGTGTAATAAATTAAAATTAAAATTAATAAATATTTATTATTCAAGTCCTTTTTTTATTAAATCAATTGTCTCGTGTATGATTAAAATAATTTGTTAAAGCAATTGTCCCGTGTAAATTCATAAGTTTTTTTTACGCATGTTAATTCATAAGTTTTCACTAACAAAAATATCTTTATAAACTTTTTTCATAAACTACTTTATAAGTAAGTATTTATTTCTATTTTTATGTTCTTTCATTTTTAAGCTCATAAATAAGTATCTTCTTTTATTAGGTTCTTCTATTTTTATTTTTTATATATAAGTTGTTATATGTTAGATTGAGTTATCATTCATCATTCAAAAAAAAAAAATTTACTATTTTTTCATTCAAAAAAAAGTTTGCACTATTTTTGATGTCTATCTTTTATATTGATTTTTGTTCATATTTTTATGCGTAATTTTTTTAATTAATTTTTTTTGTTAAATATATTTAATTTGATCAATATATTTTTTAGAGGTAGTTTCCGATGCTATTTTTATGGGAAGATGTATTTATGCTTATCTTTTTTTTCTTTCTATTTTTATTTTGTATTTTTTTTAGTTTAGAGTTAAAATTACATTTAAGGTCATAAACTCTGAAATATACTTGATTGGATAAATTTGGTATTTTAGTAGTAGTTCCTTTTAATATATTGTCAGTAGATTTAAATAGGTTTGGTTTGAGTGTATAAGTATTAAATGCATTATTTTTTAAAAAAATTCAAAAAAAAATTTAATTTGTACCATTCTTTTCTTCTCCTCCTCTAACCCTAGCCGTCACCTCTTTTTTTTATCTTCTTAGTTTATCAAAGAGGGGTGATTTAAGGACAATTTTGGCCTGAAATCACCCCTCCAAATTGTTTTTCTTTTTTTGTTTTAATAAATAAGTGTGATTTTCACATATTTCTTTGTTTTGATTTCCCGTCTTCGGTGTCTTTTGTTGTCCCGTCTTCGTGCGGTGTATTTTGTTTTTCCGCTTTGTACGGTGTTCAATATTATTTCAGGTTGAAGGATTAGCTCTGATCTAGTGCAGACAAGGTTGTCAGAACCGGACCGGACCGGCCGGTCGGACCGATCGAACCGGGAACCGTACCTGCATCCGGTCCGAGTCGGCCGCAAAACCGGTCTGCGTATGAACCGGAAAACCGGCCGAAAACCAAAAAAAACGGGCCAAAAACCGGAAAAAACCGGCGGTTCGAAACCTGAACCGGTTTAAAAAATTTACTTATTTTTTTAATTGAAAAAATTAAAAAAATCCACAAATTAAGTGGGGTCAATCTCATACCACTAAAAGTCACATTAAATGATGACCAATCAAGTGGGAAACTTCAAATGCACTAAGAATCATCCTAACAAATGTTTATTTATAACCAAGTGGGAGACTTCAAGTATGAGATTTCTCCAATGTGGGACTTCATAGAGTAGTTCATATACAAAGACACTCTATTTTTATTTACAAAACACATGTAACTTTATTTTTATTAATAATTTGTAATGAGATTAAAAAAGACATATTTATTTTATTTTACAAAACACACTTTTATTTATATTTGTTGTAAATTACCAACAAATTCAAAATAAATATAAAGAAAAAATTAACCAACTTTCTCAATAACTATTTTTTTTAATTTAAATTATACAATTATAAACTTTTATATGGACTTCCATTTTTAATAGTGTAAAATTATATATATTGTCTAACTTTTAGTTTATTATTATCATTATATATTATTTTAAATATAAAAATTATATATTTAATTAAAAACGGTCCGACCCCTGTCCGACCATTGAACCTTGAACCGGTAAGCTCACCGGTTCGATGACCGGTCCGGTTCTGACAACCTTGAGTGCAGATTCAATCAATGTCGACTTTGATGTCATCAACGTTACAGATCTGGAGGCATGGATACTCCAGACACTTCAATATAGTCATATTCGTAGGCTTATGTAATTTGCCGTTTTATGCTATTAACACGGATACTGTGAGTTTGTTCGCAGATTTATCCCCTTTGTTTTTAGCGATTTTGAATTTGTATTGCATCAATGTACTCCAACAATTTGAATGAATGAATATCGTTTGTTTTGAGTCAAAAAAAAAAAAATTCAAAAAATTAAATTAATTGACATTTTCTTTTGTCTTAGATGAAGTGATAATTCATTGAAATTAAACTCACATAATTGTGAGATCGGGGTTTTAATCCGGGTCACGAAGTCCGACCTAATAATTTCGGCATTTTGCCAGTTGAGTTAGAACTTTTTTTTAGAGTGGAGTTGAACTAGGACTTATGAGACAAGTTAATTGACCTTTTATTTAGGGCTTGTTTGGTTCAACCGCGAGGAGGAGGGGAGGAGAGGGGAGGTGTGGGGAGAGATTTTTAAGGAGGGGAGGTAAAACATAATTTATTATGTTGACAAAATTACCCTCACATTTTTATCAAAAGTCTAAATTATCCTTGTTGGAATATTAAAATTCTAGATTTTATTTTTTTTTACACGAAAAAAAAATTTAGGTTTTCTCATCATTAGATTTTTTTTGGTTATATATCCATTAGATTTATAATTTAATCTTTATTTTGAGTTTATAAGGTTAAGGGTAAAAAAGTAAATTACTTCTCCTCTCCCCTCGTTAAAAAGTTGAATCAAACATAAAAATTTAAAATATCACCTCCCCTCCCCTCGTTAAAAAGTTGAATCAAACATAAAAATTTGGGGTCTGTTTGGTTCGGGGGTTTTGGAGGGGAGATGAGGTGATATTTTAAATTTTTATGTTTGGTTCAACTTTTTAACGAGGGGAGGGGAGAAGTAATTTATTTTTTTACCCTTAACCTTATAAACTCAAAATAAGGATTAAATTATAATGGATATATTACGTCAAAAAAAATCTAATGGATATATAACAAAAAAAAGTCCAATGAGTAGAAAACCTAAATTTTTTTTGTTGTAAAAAAAAATAAAACCTAGAATTTTAATATTCCAACAAGGATAATTTAGAGTTTTAATAACAAAAGTTAGGGTAATTTTGTCAATATAATAAATTATGTTTTACCTCGTCTCCCCTCCTTAAAAATCCCTCCCCTTCTCTCCCCTCATATCCCCTCCTCCTCGGTTGAACCAAACAAGCCCTTAGGGAAAATTTAGACTAAACATTACTATTTTTTTTAAGCAACTAAACGTTACTATTAAAAATTTAAATACTTGAATTTATGAAACTATTAAGTGTACTATCAAAATTTTAAGATTTTAACCCATAAAATATCAAATTATGTGAGAAGTGTTAGCAATTTTTTTTTTTTAACATTCTCTAATACTCACTCTCTAATTGGATTAAATTCATAAGAGTCTCTACGAGTGTAATTGAACCGGTTTGAATGGAATTTTGGTGAATTTAGTGTCTGAACCAATGAACTATTGATTGGTTTGATTTGGTTTGGCTTTTGGTGTTTTTCAAAAATAAAACCGAACCAAACTAATTGGTTTTGTTAAGATACTTTAATCGATTTACGGCACTTTCAATCACACATAATACTTGATGTAATAAATTATCACCATTGTAGCGGGCTGGAAAATCACTTCCATTTTTCATACAATGAAGTCGCCATTGACGTTTATTTATCCCGGAAGGGGAAAGGAAAATATCACGAAAACCTTGGTTTAGGTTCGGGAGTTGATTATGCGAGAGGAAGGTATTAGCACCCCTCGCATCCATCGTACTCGATGGGAACCGTTTAGGTGGTTTAGGGTTTGTCTGCGCAGGTTCGAATTAAATTACTCTATCGTTGGCTAATCTCTACTCGTTTCCAAATAAATTAAAAGGAAATAAAAGGTTTTTTATTAATTGAGTTTGACGGTTGTAGGAGCCCGCTCCTACGTATTCCCCGGTGCAATGGGAAACTCAAAACTCACGTAGTTCTGGTAAAAAATGTTTGTGTGGTTGGTTGATTTTAGTGGATAACGTTTATTTCGTATTCCGCTGACACAACGACGCTTGTATGCTCTAATCAGAGGCTTAAGCTGTGTGTGTGTCAGAGGAGTAGATAAAACGTGTATCCATTGAAAAAAGAGTTGAAAAACGGATGTTGCTTATTTCGCATTCCGCTGATACAACGGTGCTTGTATGCTCTAATCAGAGGCTTAAGCTCGTATGTGTCAGAGGAATGGATAAAGCGTATATCCATGTTTTCTGAAAAGAAAGTTTGAGTGTGTTGGGTTAAGTTTTAACGCTTGATTAAGATGAGAACAACTTGCGATCACTAGTCAAATGTCTAGGATCCAAGTTATCCGGAGCGGAAAGAAGCAAATGCTAAATTCCCCCTTTTTCACCCTTGTTATTATGAAAATCTTGATTTAATTTGATTAAGAAAGTATTCCAAAAGGAAAAGACGAAGGTTGATTTATTTTAGAGTTTGATTAGGATGAGAACAACTTGCGATCACTAGTCAAATGTCTAGGATCCAAGTCATCCGGAGCGGAAAGAAGCAAATGCTAAATTCCCCCTTTTTCACCTTTGTTATTATGAAAATCTTGATTTAATTTGATTAAGAAAGTATTCCAAAAGGAAAAGACGAAGGTTGATTTATTTTAGAGTTTGATTAGGATGAGAACAACTTGCGATCACTAGTCAAATGTCTAGGATCCAAGTTATCCGGAGCGGAAAGAAGCAAATGCTAAATTCCCCCTTTTTCATCCGTTATTTATTGCAAAAAGTTTGATTAAGTTTGATTGTGAAAACAGAGTCCAAGAGGAAAAAGTGTGCAAAATTAAATAACAATGACATTTGATATAATAACAATGCGACAATTAAATGTGAATGAATGCAAATATTCAAATGAGAATGCATGAATCAACACGATATAGTTAAATATGCATGAATGAATCAAGAATGAATGAGAATTAATGATGCATAATTAAATAAAAATGCATAAGCTAAAGTAACGTACAATGAATTAAATAACATAAACATGCTAAATTAAATCAAAGTAAATGAGATGAGTTAGAATGAATTGAAATAATGCTAAAGAGCTGAAGACAAGCATAAGAAACAAAAATAAGCAATTAATCATAATTAAGCACTTAAGTAAATAAGCTAAAAAGCTAGAAAAGTGATTAAACAACAAGCTAAGGGAAGCATGAACATAATCTGAAATCAAACATGATATGAGCAAAGCAAAATGGTCCAGTAAGCTAAAAAGCTCAAGCACCAAATAAGTGCTTATGAAAATAAGCTGAAAAGAAATAACAAAAAAACATAAACAGGAAGGGGGGTGCAAAATATTCAGGAATAGCAAAAATATGGGGGTGTGAAAAGTAGATCTGGGCTGAAAAGCCCAGTATGTATGCGAGTCAACAAAATACAAAGTCAAGAGAAAACAGATCCTACGCGGTGCAAGATTGAGGTGCATGGTAAGATTTTAAAACCTGGGCTGTTGATTTGATCAAACGCACACGATTTAAACTGGAGGGAGCCAATGACGCGTTGCCACGTCATCGTCTTCAACCTCCATCATCTTCATCAACAACAACAGCACGACGCCATTGATGAAGAAAGGAAGAACACGGGTTCAACACCCAAAAAACACAAAACAACACTAAAATCAACAATCAACTACACTACGTTGCACGATTTTTCGCGCGGATCATGAATATGCCAATAGTTTTCAATGAATCATTACAGAAAGGCAAAAACGAAGCAAATAAAGTTTTCAAATCAAAACACAAACTCACGATTCAGTACAAATTGGAGCAAAACAGCTAACCAGAAAGCATAAAGGTATGAATATGAGTTGAATGGTGTTAATTTTTACCTGAATAGGTCTCTGAGAAGCACGATTTGAACTCAACCTTCTTCTCGCCACCGTAGCTCTTCTTTACCTTGATTCCTTCACTTTCTTGAGCAGAAAATGGGTGATTCTTGCTTCTGGGACAGTAGTGAACGTGCTTGGATGGATAGTTTCTGAGTTGGAGTTGAGATTTTGAGTTTTGCAATTTTGAAAATGGATGAAAAATGGTGTATTGTTCTCTCTATCTTGCAGCGCCGTTTTTCTTCATTCTCTCTGCCCTAGGCACTGAAATTGATGCTGCTATTTATAGGATTATGTTTAGGTCAAGTGGCATTGTGATTAAGGAGAATGGGTGAGGGTAATTTTGAGATTGGACTTGATTGTTGTACTATGTTTTTGATCCTCTTATGCCAAACAAAAAAAGGTGATGAGGTGTAGTAGGAATGGAATATTCTAGTGTTTTTTATGATAATCTTGTGGCACAAAAAATGTAATGGGCCAAAGAAAAATTAATTGGATAAAGTGATGAATAAAAGTGATGCAATAATGCAAATGACATGAGAAATGTAATTTATTAAAAAAATGAATTTTTTTGGAGTTTTTATGCAAAGTGTTGATTAAATGTGAAAAGAAAAAATTATTTTATTATGTGGGGCAAAATTAGGGTATGACAGCTGCCCCTATTTAATTAGCTTAAACCATAAGAATGCGAATAACCCTGGTCCATCTGAAGTTTGAGTAGATTTTATCCAGCCGCTCTCACTGAAGGTCCATCTGAAGTTGAGGAGATCTTATCCAGCCGCTCTCACTGAAGGTCAATCTGAAGTTTGAGTAGATTTTATCCAGCCGCTCTCACTGAAGGTCAATCTGAAGTTGGGTAGATTCTATCCAGCCGCTCTCACTGAAGGTCAATCTGAAGTTGAGGAGATCTTATCCAGCCGCTCTCACTGAAGGTCAATCTGAAGTTTGAGTAGATTTTATCCAGCCGCTCTCACTGAAGGTCAATCTGAAGTTGAGGAGATCTTATCCAGCCGCTCTCACTGAAGGTCAATCTGAAGTTTGAGTAGATTTTATCCAGCCGCTCTCACTGAAGGTCAATCTGAAGTTGAGTAGATCTTATCCAGCCGCTCTCACTGAAGGTCAATCTGAAGTTTGAGTAGATTTTATCCAGCCGCTCTCACTGAAGGTCAATCTGAAGTTGAGTAGATTTTATTCAGCCGCTCTCACTGAAGGTCAATCTGAAGTTGAGGAGATCTTATCCAGCCGCTCTCACTGAATGTCAATCTGAAGTTTGAGTAGATTTTATCCAGCCGCTCTCACTGAAGATCAATCTGAAGTTGTTGTGATGATGTGCTTATATAAGCCGTTCTGATCATTTGTAGAAGGACTTTGCCAAGCATTTACAATTCACTGGGGAAGGAAGCGGTTGCCCTGTCTTTCACTGACAAGTTTGCTGTGAACACGGATGATTAACCAATTTTGCTGAGGAGACGGTTTTACCAACCGACTTTCTGGGTGAAAGGGCCAACTGGCTTTCTCATGGTTAAGTGGCCAAAAGTTGTATTATGCGAGGAGTTACCTTTAAACCTGCTTTATGAATGCATGTTTACCATGATTATTTATGCATGAAATGAAATGCATGATTAATGTATATGATGACATGAAATGACTGTGTGCTATTGGAAGTCGAGTTTCAACATGGGTGTTAATGAACACTGGGTTTTTTGGGTTCCATTGAATATTGGATTTTGAGTGTGTGCCAATAATCATTGGACTTTGAGTGGGTGCCAATAATGATTGGACTTTGAAGGTGTGCCAATAATGATTGGACTTTGAAGGTGTGTTTGCCAATAATCATTGGACTTTGTGTGTTTGCCAATACAAGGTTAGGTTCTTGGTTGTGGATGTTTGATTTGGCTATTTGGTTATGAGATTATTGAATTTGTGGTTTGGGGCATATCTGATACTGAAATGAAATGACATGATTAATGCATAATGATGATTTACATGAGTAAAATGACATGATTAATGTATGATGCATGATTTGCTAGCATAACATGATTAATGCATGATGTCTATTACATGAATGAAATGACATGACTAATGCATGACGATGATTGATGCCCCTGTGGTGGGTGATGAGTGTTTTTGGTATCAAGGCTTTTTGTGGAATGATGGTTGATGTTGATCCCCGACACCAATTCCGGACTTAATGGTTACAGACATCTATCAGTCTTTGCTTGAGTAGCTTGAAGGTGTAGGGAGAACTTGCCCCTGTGTATCATGTCTTGCCCCAGTCTGTTGGGCATCTGAAGTATTTGGCCTTTTTTCTTGATTTTTGGCCAACTTACTGATATTGGTTCTCCCTCCCAGAGAGGTTTGCCCCTAGATTGACCCATTCTTGAAACATGTTTGATTGGGCCAGCAGGATCTTCAGATGATCTTCACCTAATCACAAGAGTTTGTTCTTAATTGGCAGAACCCCAAGGTGATTTGCCCCTAATTAGGAGTGTCTTGAACTGACTTGCTAGGTCCTTGAATTTGATACCCTCAGCCATGATCCGATCTTGGGACACTCTGTCCATGCCAAATGACCTTTCTAAGGGATGTGCCCCATGATTAAGTGAAGTCCTGAGATAGCTGCCCCAGATTAGTCCAAGGTTCTTCTTGATTGCTTGGTAACAACTCAGAGTTGGAACTTCTTTATTGTCAAGTGCTGACTTGCAGATAAACCTGTTTGCTTGAAATAGTAATTCTAATGCCATTTTAATGCAAGTTTTGAAATTGAAGTTGAGATGATATTTATGTACAATGGATGTATATTGTGGAAGAAAGTGTGAGAGTATGATATTGACAAAAGATTGACAAAAGATTCTTGTGAGTCAGGTTAACGCAACCTCGCTACTGTATGCTTTCAAAATAAACCTTGCTTCAATTAGGTCTTTTGAGGGTTATAACGTGGCCTGGTTCACGGTTTCTGAATAAAAGGATATAAGGCTCAAAGTTTAATTTTAACCCATCCCATTCTTCGTGATGATCTTCAGTCCTAAGTTCAATTAACTCCACTCATGTATTCAAGTCCCAAGAGTTTTTAGAGATTGTGATGGTGATAATATGATGGTTCGGGAACCGAGGATGTGTGTCCCTTTTGGTATGGCAGTCACATTGGCCTTTTTGTTTTGGTCACATGATTTTGTTTTGTCGTGAATCTTTGTGACATTCGTTTTTTGCATTTTTTTTCATTTTTTCAATCCCTAACTTTTGCCTAGACTACACTTTTGTGTTTTTAGTCTAGCGGGATACCCTAATTTTTGTCTAAGCCATTTTGAGGTTTGGACTTAGCGGGCTTTTCTTTCTCTTTTTTTGTATATATTTTTTGTTTGGTGAATTGTGACTGCCTGGTAATGGGTGATGAAGAACACTTTTTTTGTTTTTCTCTCTTTTCTCTTGAAACTCGAACGCATGGTCGAATTAATTGAACACTACCCTGCCCCGGGTTAAGATTGCGGGTTCTTCATATAGAAAAGAAACACCAACTTCTAGGCTCAAAGGGGGTGACTACGGATTATCTTCCTTATTTCTCCGGTGTTTGGGGATTTGAAACAATGCCTTACATCATCAGCAAAATTTTATTTGAAAGCATACTGTAGCAACTTGGTTATTTCGTTTTTCATCATCCTCTCTCCAATCTTTGTTCAAACAGAAATGATAAAGAAAGAAATGAAATGAGAAGTATCGATATATTTTTTGCTTTTGTGAATAAGAAGAGAGAAAATTGAATGGACATGAAAGAATGGATTCAAAACATGCATTATTATTTCATTAAGATTACTATTACAAGCAAACAAAGTTTAAATGCTGATAAAACTTAACAAACAAAGAAATTAAAACATGACAGCCTAAAGATAATTTCATGGCTTGATTCAATCCTTGAACTCTTCAACTAGCATACTCAGAAGGGTCTGTATGACTTGGCAATGAATTATCCTTCACGGTTGGGCTCTCCCTCTTTGAAACTCAACAGTTTCTTATCAATAAGCTCTTGAACCTTGTTTTTGAATACCCTACAATTTTCCGTAGAGTGACCTTCGGGATCAGCATGGTATGCACATTTGGCCTTAGGGTCATACCAAGCAGGGAATGGCGCAGTTATCGGCTTTAAAGCTCTTGGGATTACCATCCTATTATGCACCAAATGTGGAAAAAGCTGACCATAAGGTATTGGGATGGAATCAAAGACCTTTCTCTTTTTAGTGGCCTTTGGCTGATTCTGCTGTTGTCCTGGATTTTGTGCGAACTGTCCTGACTGGAGGTGATGGAAAGGCATTTGCATCGCCTGATTTGGAAACCTCTTGGGTTGTTGGTGTCGAACGGTTACTGGATACTGACGCTTGAAGCATGGGGTTCAAGCAGGCACTGCTGAGTGAGAGTGAGAGCGAGGTGGGCTGACATTGTTGGGCAAGAATGATTCCATCATCCTTAGCTTGTCCTCTATTATCTTGAACTTTTGGCGAGTCTCCTCACTCGGGGATGCAACAGATTTTCCCTTAGAGTTATCACCTTGATGAGCATTCATGTGATCCTCGGGACTTCGAGGCATAGCAAACCCGGGTTGGACTTGATGAGTTCTTGGCTGGCCAACCATGAATTCAGTGTTGGTGGCCATTGGCTCTTGGGTGACTTGAGCAGCTGCAGAAGTATGTCCGGAAGATGAACCGCATGAAGGCCATACCACCTTTGAAAATGAGGGGTCAATTGGAGGATTTTCCCCTACTGTTGCAGCATCGACTCTTGAAGGCAGACTGAGACTAGCTAGTATTTTCAGAACACGGTCTAACTTGTCGGTCAGTTGGTCCACATCACCTCTTAAGTCATCAATATGTTTCTGCCAATTTTCCATGATTTCCTTGAAATGCTTTGAGTCCGGTATCGGTGTCGGGAATGAAGCTGAATAGGTGGACATATGAAGATGAGATAATGGTCTTTGGTATGAATGCAAATGCATGCAAAAGTTTTTATGCTTCATCATTTTATTTTTTATGCAAATGTTATGCAAAAAAAGTTTTTATCATGAATTTTTATGAATGAATGCATGAGTGCATGGATGCATGGATGCACTTTTGTAGCAGAATCTGTCACAACGAAGCAGAGGTTCAAATATTATTTCTGAGGTTGAAAGGCTCAAAGTTACCTGCAACCCATCCCTCTCACATGTTGTTCTAAGTTTGATAAAGTGCCTAAAATCACGGATCGCCCCTTTGGAAACGATGTCGCTATTGCAAAAGCTCACGACAAACGCGTCCAAAAGGAAATCTCCTTTAGGTAAGGTCACAAAGCAACCTTGACTCGGGTTCTAAACGGAGGTCCCTAGTACAAGTTTAGGTTCTAGACCGGTCAAAAAAAGGTCCCTAAGGTCATGGACCCAACAAGAAAACATCAGCGCTCGCTAGTCAAATGTCTAGGAACCCAACATCTTCAAGAGGATCTACCTTAGGCGGGGCGATTATGTCAGCGCTCGCTAGTCAAATGTCTAGGAGCCCAACATAACAACCCCTAACTTAACTTAAGCTTTTCTCAAGCTCGGGTGTAGAGCTGCTCAAAGTAACCACGCCGCAAGGGCAAAAAGAAAAAAAAGAAGGAGTAGAAGAAGAGAAACAGCCAACCAAGCAGATAATTGACAGAAAATAAAAGATAAAGCAAGATACTGCAAACCTGGAAATAGCAAACAACCAAACAAACCATCTAAACTGGGCTTAACTCTCAAGCGTCCCCAGTGAAGTCGCCAGCTGTAGCGGGCTGGAAAATCACTTCCATTTTTCATACAATGAAGTCGCCATTGACGTTTATTTATCCCGGAAGGGGAAAGGAAAATATCACGAAAACCTTGGTTTAGGTTCGGGAGTTGATTATGCGAGAGGAAGGTATTAGCACCCCTCGCATCCATCGTACTCGATGGGAACCGTTTAGGTGGTTTAGGGTTTGTCTGCGCAGGTTCGAATTAAATTACTCTATCGTTGGCTAATCTCTACTCGTTTCCAAATAAATTAAAAGGAAATAAAAGGTTTTTTATTAATTGAGTTTGACGGTTGTAGGAGCCCGCTCCTACGTATTCCCCGGTGCAATGGGAAACTCAAAACTCACGTAGTTCTGGTAAAAAATGTTTGTGTGGTTGGTTGATTTTAGTGGATAACGTTTATTTCGTATTCCGCTGACACAACGACGCTTGTATGCTCTAATCAGAGGCTTAAGCTGTGTGTGTGTCAGAGGAGTAGATAAAACGTGTATCCATTGAAAAAAGAGTTGAAAAACGGATGTTGCTTATTTCGCATTCCGCTGATACAACGGTGCTTGTATGCTCTAATCAGAGGCTTAAGCTCGTATGTGTCAGAGGAATGGATAAAGCGTATATCCATGTTTTCTGAAAAGAAAGTTTGAGTGTGTTGGGTTAAGTTTTAACGCTTGATTAAGATGAGAACAACTTGCGATCACTAGTCAAATGTCTAGGATCCAAGTTATCCGGAGCGGAAAGAAGCAAATGCTAAATTCCCCCTTTTTCACCCTTGTTATTATGAAAATCTTGATTTAATTTGATTAAGAAAGTATTCCAAAAGGAAAAGACGAAGGTTGATTTATTTTAGAGTTTGATTAGGATGAGAACAACTTGCGATCACTAGTCAAATGTCTAGGATCCAAGTCATCCGGAGCGGAAAGAAGCAAATGCTAAATTCCCCCTTTTTCACCTTTGTTATTATAAAAATCTTGATTTAATTTGATTAAGAAAGTATTCCAAAAGGAAAAGACGAAGGTTGATTTATTTTAGAGTTTGATTAGGATGAGAACAACTTGCGATCACTAGTCAAATGTCTAGGATCCAAGTTATCCGGAGCGGAAAGAAGCAAATGCTAAATTCCCCCTTTTTCATCCATTATTTATTGCAAAAAGTTTGATTAAGTTTGATTGTGAAAACAGAGTCCAAGAGGAAAAAGTGTGCAAAATTAAATAACAATGACATTTGATATAATAACAATGCGACAATTAAATGTGAATGAATGCAAATATTCAAATGAGAATGCATGAATCAACACGATATAGTTAAATATGCATGAATGAATCAAGAATGAATGAGAATTAATGATGCATAATTAAATAAAAATGCATAAGCTAAAGTAACGTACAATGAATTAAATAACATAAACATGCTAAATTAAATCAAAGTAAATGAGATGAGTTAGAATGAATTGAAATAATGCTAAAGAGCTGAAGACAAGCATAAGAAACAAAAATAAGCAATTAATCATAATTAAACACTTAAGTAAATAAGCTAAAAAGCTAGAAAAGTGATTAAACAACAAGCTAAGGGAAGCATGAACATAATCTGAAATCAAACATGATATGAGCAAAGCAAAATGGTCCAGTAAGCTAAAAAGCTCAAGCACCAAATAAGTGCTTATGAAAATAAGCTGAAAAGAAATAACAAAAAAACATAAACAGGAAGGGGGGTGCAAAATATTCAGGAATAGCAAAAATATGGGGGTGTGAAAAGTAGATCTGGGCTGAAAAGCCCAGTCTGTATGCGAGTCAACAAAAAACAAAGTCAAGAGAAAACAGATCCTACGCGGTGCAAGATTGAGGTGCATGGTAAGATTTTAAAACCTGGGCTGTTGATTTGATCAAACGCACACGATTTAAACTGGAGGGAGCCAATGACGCGTTGCCACGTCATCGTCTTCAACCTCCATCATCTTCATCAACAACAACAGCACGACGCCATTGATGAAGAAAGGAAGAACACGGGTTCAACACCCAAAAAACACAAAACAACACTAAAATCAACAATCAACTACACTACGTTGCACGATTTTTCGCGCTGATCATGAATATGCCATTAGTTTTCAATGAATCATTACAGAAAGGCAAAAACGAAGCAAATAAAGTTTTCAAATCAAAACACAAACTCACGATTCAGTACAAATTGGAGCAAAACAGCTAACCAGAAAGCATAAAGGTATGAATATGAGTTGAATGGTGTTAATTTTTACCTGAATAGGTCTCTGAGAAGCACGATTTGAACTCAACCTTCTTCTCGCCACCGTAGCTCTTCTTTACCTTGATTCCTTCACTTTCTTGAGCAGAAAATGGGTGATTCTTGCTTCTGGGACAGTAGTGAACGTGCTTGGATGGATAGTTTCTGAGTTGGAGTTGAGATTTTGAGTTTTGCAATTTTGAAAATGGATGAAAAATGGTGTATTGTTCTCTCTATCTTGCAGCGCCGTTTTTCTTCATTCTCTCTGCCCTAGGCACTGAAATTGATGCTGCTATTTATAGGATTATGTTTAGGTCAAGTGGCATTGTGATTAAGGAGAATGGGTGAGGGTAATTTTGAGATTGGACTTGATTTTTGTACTATGTTTTTGATCCTCTTATGCCAAACAAAAAAAAGGTGACGAGGTGTAGTAGGAATGGAATATTCTAGTGTTTTTTATGATAATCTTGTGGCACAAAAAATGTAATGGGCCAAAGAAAAATTAATTGGATAAAGTGATGAATAAAAGTGATGCAATAATGCAAATGACATGAGAAATGTAATTTATTAAAAAAATGAATTTTTTTGGAGTTTTTATGCAAAGTGTTGATTAAATGTGAAAAGAAAAAATTATTTTATTATGTGGGGCAAAATTAGGGTATGACAACCATACATCATACATAAAAGAAAAGACAATGACATGGTTTTTAAACACATGTTTCAATTCAAACAAATCTGACAATAATAAATCCATACGTTTTCAAATACAAAATAAAATTCATAAGTTTTTAAATACAACGTTTTCTTAAGGTATTTTTGTGAGCCAGGTTCTGAGAATGTTGTGTTACTAAGTTGAGCCTTTTTTTTTATAATAAGTTGGGCCAGTTTTAGATGTGAGCTAATGTGTTTTACTGGGGTGCTGAACTAAATATATGGTTACTAATACGACTATTGGTATGGTTTATCGATTCTTAAAAACTGAATCCTAGAATCGAACCAATCCTTGTCATTTTTCAATTGGTTCGATTCGATTTTGGAATCGAACCATAAAATCAATTTTTTCTCGGTTTGAATCGATTTGTATCGTCGGTTCAATTGAATTTGTCTAATCAGCTTGTATCCCTATGAGTCTCAGCACTTTATATATGACCTATTTCAAATGTGAGAGACTCACATTTATTTCAACTTATTAAAGAGAGTGAGTGTTGAATCTAAGGTACCATTTTTTTTGTTAAGACCAGGGTATCCACCGCCGAACGCAGTGACTATTCCCGTCGCTAGATTGGAGGAACCCCAAAGGATGGGATAGCTAGCCCAGAGATTTAAAGTTGCTCCATACCCAAGGCGAGGATCGAACCCTCGACCATTGGTTAAGGGAACTAAGGTACCGTTTGACCTAACTTATTTTAGACTTTTTTACTCAATAAAAGAAAAAGTTATGCCAAACAGATTTTCAAGAAGCTCTTCATAGAAAAAAAGTTGCTTAATTTTTATTAGTAAAGTACATAGATAAAAGATTTTTGAAGCAAAAAAAACAACAATTACCAAACAGGTTTAGCTTTTTTCTAAAAGCTTTTGTTCAAACACAAATTTCAAACACAAAAACAATGACATCGTTGTTAAAAAAAATAAAAAATATCCATGGACATAAACTTTCTACCTCTAACTTTTTTGGGTTTACTCCGTTTACTATCCCTTCATTTATTATTCATTTATGAGAGAGAAAGACACAAATAAAAGAGTAGTAAGACTCGGTAATGTGGTCCCACTTATAAAAGTAAATACCATTAATCTTCATTTATCTTTCTTTTAAATGGATAGCAAATGAAAGATATAAAACGGAGCAAACTGAAACTCGACTTCTTCAAGGGCCAATCTTTCAAAGAAGCATTAGATGACAAATCAGGCTGAGCAGCTCTACTTCCTGCCCATATCCATGCACATAAACTCAAGGAATTAGTACCAATTCAAAATTATTAACAAGAAACAAGTGACCATGGTTTTGCTTGGTTGAATATTGTACTAACCTATATACTGGTTGAGGCTGTTTGTCAAAACAGATGTTGTTGAGGTCAATGAAGCTTTTAGAATGCTGAGACCCTGAAACCACATGAAAACAAATATGGTGAGTTGTTATGAATCTAATATAATAAAAACTAAAGTGAAAGACAATGCTAATTGAAAATTAACACACTACTTTTTACCTCTCTTTGGCCAATATTGATGACAATTTCTTCCACATCATCAATGGGGACCTTCATTTTTTCTAGATATGAAATACCATCAATGGATGACATTGGAGTCACATCCAAGTCATCTGTCACCATAAACGTTATTCCTCCATTAACATAACCTCCAGAAATGGGGGATTTTGGATCAACAAAGTTATATGACTTAAAGTATTCCTTATAGTCATTTTTACATATCGGTAATATCTGGCTCCTGAGTTCGAATTGCCTAGAAACAGGGGGATTAGTTAGTAAGTCTTTGAGTTCCTGTGACATTAAACCGTTACTTGAACTCAATTCAGTCACGCTCTTATATAAATTATGAATGGAGCATAAGAAAGAGAATCCTTGAAGCATACGCAACACTGCACCCAAGGGAAAGGTGAGAAAACTAAAAAGAAAATCCGCAAAATCTTCCTCAGCTTCAACAAACAAAATCTGTTTATTTGATTTTCTTCTCACTACTTTCACAACCATTATATTAGATTTTTCCTTTTTTTTGCGAATCCAACACTCCAATTGGTTTCTTGGGTCTAAATTACCAACAAATTGTTCTTTTTTAAACATAAAGTCTGACAGAGGAGTCTTGGAGAAGAAAGACAATTTCAGAAGATCAACTATCTATTCAAACCAGAGATCTAAGAATTAGTGAGAGAAAACAAAAAATTAGGCAACAATAGAATATATATATATATATATATATATATATATATAGACTAATGTTAAATAGTGTTCCTGAGGCACTTGTTAACAGAATTTATAAGAATTAGGGAGTGAAAACAGAAAATTAGGCAAAAACAGAATTTATATAAATATATACCTCTTTCTTGCTGATATTAATTGTTTGTTTATCAATTGCACCCAAGTCATTGATTCCATGCTTCTGAAGAAGATTTAAACTTGTTCCAATAAGATTAGGCATCACAAAAAGATCATCAGAAACTATAAAAGTCGAATTGTCATTAAAAAATCCATATTTTTTCAAATTCCGGTGTTTCTCTCGGTTCAATAGCTTTCCACATTTACATTTTTGATTCCTGAAGTAACTAACACAGACCCTATTTTCAACTGAGCAATGCTCCTTCTTACAAAGGAAGTAGGACTTCAACGGTGCAGTATCGTCAATGTTGAGTTTTATATTCTGCCAAGATTCCATAGAATTTTTTGGGCTGAGTAGCATATCCTTGCATGTCTTTGACCATAGATATTGTTCATCAAGTTTGTAGACACTTTTATAGAGTGAGCTAATGCTGCCAAATGATAATCTTTCAATATTAGACTCCTTAGTAGCAATAAGTCTTGAAATTGTACCTAAAGGCAATGTTAAGAAGCTGAAAAGAACTTCAATGAAATCGTTCCCAGCCTCAGCATACAAAACTTTGTTTTTTCCCTTTTCCACCAAAATTGTAATGGAAACGTTGTCAACTTGTTCAGCCATGTGGGAAATATCTCAAAAGAAAGAGTACTCACTAAGAAAACACACCACACAGTTGCCACACTACAATTAACAAATCGTAGAAATCAAGCCGCAGGGTTTCTATTTTACTTCGTACAAATCAAATGGTAGGGTTTCCTTCTAGTTTGGAAAGGCAGTTAAAATTAAATTTGCGGCTCAATTTATACGACCTTACATAATTGGAGTATGACTAGGATTGGGTTGGTTTTGGCCGAACCCGTTATCCGACCAATCAAATTTGAGAGTTACTTTTTGCACTCTCGAATCTCATATACATCCTCTGCTATACTCAATTTACACCCTCGTTGGGATGCGAGTGTGTAAATAGTCATAATTGTGGAAAAAGAGTTCGATTTCTAGATAGCAAACTACAAATTAAGTTCGCTTTCTAGAATGCGAACCTTATAATTTTTTTGTTCTCTACACTCTTCTTTCATCTCCCGTCCAATAACTTTAAATGAAACATAATTTGTAAGTTAAAGTGTGAACCATTCATTCACCTAATTTCCTATTTTGAGTAAACCATCAAATCAGTCCCCGACTCTATAAGACACTTTCAAATAGGTCCCCGACTTTATGAATATTTCAAAAAGGTCCCTCCCACATCTGGTGCAAAGAGGGGATATGCCCACTCCCCACTTGCTTCTACGAAAATTGGTAAGGATGCGCTCCTGAGCAGCCAACCATATAAAAGTTTGTATACAATGAGGTCCTTTCCAATCCCATAAAGACTTCCAATCTCCCTCCTGAGCAGGAATATCACCATACTGTAAAGTATAAGCACTCTGCACTGTGAACCGGTGAGTATTAGTGCCTTCCCAACCCATGGTATCAGGCCCATCACCATCGTTAGGGGCCGGTAAAGCTAACACCTGATTAACAATATTAATTGGCAAATTATTACACAGAAAGTTAAGGTCCCAATCCCCTTCTGGATTTAGGGCATCCCTCACATAAAGAGTAGTATCAATGAGGTTTTGAGAAGCCGAGCTAAAGAGTACTCCTCCGTTAGGAACCCATTTATCCAACCAAAAATTAGTTCTTCTACCGTCCCCTATTTTCCAAAACACATGTCGTTGAAAGTCATTCCAAACTCCCTCAAGAGCTTTCCATAGAGGAGAATCATAAGGCTGAGAGCTACAAGACACTATGAGATCATTATCTCTACCATACTTACTCAGAAGAACTCTGCACCAAGGCTCATCAGGTTTTTTTACAAGGTTCCACAACATCTTCATAAGGAAAGCCTCATTCATATGATGTGGTCTCTTAAAACCCAGACCACCATTAGGCTTTGGTTGACAACAAACATTCCAATTCACCAGATGAGTTTTACGCCCCTGATCAGTGTCCCCCCATAAGAAGCCACGCTGAATTTTCTCAATCTCATCGCAAATAGTTTTCGGAATTTTTGCATATTGCATATGGTAATAAGGAATAGAGCTAATAACTGACTTAGAGAGAGTAATTCTCCCGGCAAGACTCAAACATTGTTGCTTCCACCCACTAAGCTTGTTTTGGATTTTATGGACAATGTGTTTAAAATGCCCTCTAGTAAATCTACCGTTTGCTAAATTAGCCCCCAAATATCTACCCAAATTAGTAACGTGAGAGAAACCGGTGTGAAGTAAAATATCATCACGAAGTTGGCTATCAACATTCTTAGAGAAAAATATCTGCGTTTTTTGATTGTTGATCTTTTGTCCCGAGGCTTGGCAAAAAAGAACAAGGCAGTGCATAACACAATGAGCTTGCTCAATAGAGGCTTCTGCCAAAAGAAGAAGATCGTCAGCAAAAAGAAGATGAGAAATTTGGGGATCATACCTGCCAGCACGCATTGGTTTCCAATACTCAGCTTCCACCTGATCAGCTATAATGTGTGAAAGTCTTTCCATACAAATAACAAATAAATATAAATAAGGAGACAAAGGGTCCCATTGTCTTATGCCTCTGGTAGGATTAAAACTATCTGTCTTTTCTCCATTCCACATAATTTTGTAAGAAGGGGACATAATACAGTGATGAATCACCTGAATAAGTTTAGGTGGAAATTTACAATCCTCTAGACATTGCTCAATGAAATTCCAGTTAAGACGATCATAAGCTTTCTCCAAATCTATTTTTATGGACATGAACATTTTCTTACCTTTCATTCGAGACATGGAGTGGACCATTTCATGAGCCACAATAATGTTATGATGTATGCTACGCCCCGGAATAAAACTTGATTGATACGGAGATATGACATCATTCAACAAAGGTTTAATCCTTCTAACAATTACTTTAGAGATAATTTTGTAAACAACATTACAAAGAGAAATAGGTCTAAATTGAGTAACAAATTCTGGTTTATCAACTTTAGGAATCATAACAATAAGAGTATTATTAATAAAAGAAATAAGAGAAGGATTAGCCCAAACCTGGTTGACAAATTGAAAAAGAGAATTAGCCACAGTGTCCCAACACTGCTGAAAAAAGATAGCAGGATATCCATCTTCTCCAGGTGATTTATGGGGACCCATCTCAAACAGGGCAATCTTGCATTCTGATAATTGAACTTGGGCACTTAGCCTATCATGATGTCTCTCAACAGAATTTGGATAAGTATTCCAGGAAACAACATGCTCACGCTCCACTGTAGCTTATGTGAATAAATCAACATAGAATTGACGCACTAAAGATTTCAAGTTTTCAGGTTCATCAATCCAATTACCAGCATCATCCCTTAGAGTCAAAATTTTGTTCTTTCTTCTCCTGATTATAGTTTTTGAGTGGTAATACTTAGTGTTTCGGTCGCCATCAGCAATCCACTGGCTACGTGACTTCTGAAACCAAAGACACTTTCTTGATAAAGAGTATTTTCCAATTGTGCCTGGAGATCTTTCTCCAAACTATCCAAAAAATTACTATACCTATAATGAGGGCTATTTTGGATACCATTCAACCTAGCCAGAAGCTCTTTTTTCCGCTTAAAAATATTGCCAAAAATTTCTCGGTTCCACTCCTTTAACTGAACAGTAAGATTAGAAAGGGTGTGAATCAAGTCATAATTTCCTTCCCAATTATTTGTCAGCAGTCTGTTAAAATCAACATGAGTAATCCAAGCAGCCTCAATGTGAATTATTTTAAGACTATTGGATTATGTTGAATTATTTTTTAATAATTTCAATTCAGACTTTAAGACTTATGTTTGGTTTTAATTTTTAATTCCGCTGCTTTATTATATCGTTTGGTATTCAATTTGAATTAGAATAACACTCTTTTAGTAAATATATCTTTCAATTTTATAAGTAAAATTAATGGGAATTGGAGGGAGTTACAATGTGAGTGAGGCATAGTAGTTCCAATAAACTAAATTAGGAGATACTATGTATATGTATAGTGGTTAGATTCACTAATTATATTATATAGAAAGGTCCCTTATTTGATTCCTTGTTGTGGCAAATTGACATTTTCTCACAAAAATTAATGCAAACTGCAGAACAGTCCGATTTAGAGCCGGTTCTTTCGGTTCCCCGATCCTACCACTGATTCGTTCAGTTCACATTGGTTTTTGCCGATTTCAAGCAAAACCAGTTCTACAAGTTAACAAATCGCCCAGCCCACCGGTTCCTGGTCAGACTATTTCGACTAGCCAGTCCGGTGTTCAAATGTTACATTGATTGTTGAATGTAATGAAATTACAAACACATTCACAAGTGTATGTTTTATTGTTCTTTATGATCATCAAATTTATTTTTTGTTGGCCAATTTAATTTTCACTAATAAATGAATGTAATTGTGATACATTCCTACTAATCAAGTACAACGCTAATCACCAAGGACAACTCTAATCACCACTAGACCAACTAATTATAGGTGATTTTGCAACATTTTAAAACTAAATTGAAAGCATCTCATACATTCAAATACTTGAATGACTATTTATTTCATAAGATTTTTTTTTGACAAATATATTTTCATAAGATATGTGATTAAACATTGTTTTAACTTGTCCAAAAAGAAAATTGTATTAACTTACATAAGCATTCAGATAGGAATATTGAAAATGTGATAGAAGTAATGAATCAGGGATTCTTTAACAGAAAGGTGAACTAATACTTTTTTGCACTAAGTTGCCTCTAAGTTTTTACTGAAACCAGAGTTCTGAAGTTTCAATTCTACTGCAACCAAAGAGAATCCATGGCAAAGATGCAATAATAAACCAAACACCACAAAAAATGTAAATTGAGAAAAGAGCATCATCAATGTAATACAAACATCCAAATTACTTAAACATAAGCGCATATTTCAATCATCAAAAAGATAACATGGTTGCTCTACGCCACCCCTAATCAGTTAGCTCAACCTTCATTTTCTTTCTTTGGCTTTTCAGGATATCCGTCGAAGCAGGATTAGTTAACACACTTGCCTGCACATGTCCACTTCCTGCCATATGTACATGTACATATAATGTAGTAATCAGTACAAATTCAAAATTGTTTATTAACAAGAAACATCAAATATATTGTCTTGTAACATTTTCCCCTTCTCACCTTTCATTCTTACTTTCTTTGTTTTCTTCTTTTCTTTTTACCTGTTCCTCTATATCACTAATTAGCTTTATAGAAAATTGTTTCTTTTTAACTGTTCCTCCATATACGATTATTACAATCTTTCATTACTTGGAGATATAAGCACTGCTTATAACAAGTAGGATTCTAATTACTAGTATTCATAATATTACTAGTAGAAATAATATTCTTGAGAAACAAAAAGGAATAATTACTAGTATTCAAAATATTTTACTGGAAACGTAACGAGCATTGAACTAATAGAGTCCAAGTATGCAGACACACCCAGCAAAATCTAAAGATAGTATAAAAAACAATTTCTGCAGGAGCTTTAATATAATGTTATATGATATTTTGCTTGGTTGAATAATGTACTAACCTATGTACTGGTTAAGGCTGTTCGTCAAAACAGATGTTGAGGTCAATGAAGCTTTTAGAATGCTGAGACCCTGCAACCATAAATATATGCAATCAGATATTATAATAAATATTATTAGAATGAAAAAAGAGAGTGCCAAACAAAATCTCACAAACTTCCTTTACCTCCTTCAAACCAATGCTAACGACCGTTTCCTCCACGTCATTAAGAGGGATCTTCATTCTTTCTAGATATCAAATACCATCAATGGATGACATTGGAGTCACAACCAAGTCGTCTGTCACCATAATCGATAATGGACCTCTTGTATATCCTCCAGAAACAGGGGATTTTGGTTCAATAAATTCCAACAGTTGATTAGTATCTTTGTAATTGATAGTACATGTTTCAGTTGGAAATATCTTGCTCCTAAGTTCAAATTTTGGAAAAATATAAGGCATAGCTAGTTGATTCTTGATTTCCGGTGACTTAAAACATCTCTCTGGACTCAACTCTTTAATGCTCCTATATAAATTATCCATGCAGCATATAGAAGAGAATCCTTCGAGCATTTGCAACACTGTCCCAAAGGGAAAGGTGAGAAAACTAAAAAGAAAGTTTGCAAAGTCTTCCTCTGCTGTAGCAAACAAAATCTTTCTAGTTGATGTTCTTCTCAGTACTTTCACAACCATCTGCTTACCCTCATCGGAATCGGATGATGGTAAGCCATTTCCAATATTAGTCTTGGGCTGGAAATTTGGATTTGAATTACAAATAAGGATTGGTTTCTTCTTTAATACAAAATCTGTCAGAGGGGTCTTTGAGAGCAAGGACAGCTTGAGAAGATCTGCTACCTACACAACACAACAAAAAAAAGTTATATTAAGGGAAAAAATAAAATTGACAGTCGACACCAAAGATGGGATTTAGAAACCGAGAAAACATGCCTCCTTCTTGCCGATAAGTATTGTTTTTTTCTCAATATCTGCAATGTTGCTGATTCCTTGCTTCTGAAGCAAACATAGACTTGTTCCAAGATCATTAGGCATCACTGTAAGATCATCATGTATTATAAAAGTAGCACTTTTCTTAACAAAGCCATTGTAATAAGTCATATGACTTTCGGTTTTCAAAAGCTTTCCACATTGGCATTTCTGATTCTTAAAAATACTCCCAGAACTCCTACATAACATATTCTCACACAGGAAAACCTGTCTGGGTATGTCGTCGATATTCAGTTTGAGGTTCTGGTAACGACCTTCCAATGAGTTCCTTGGCATGAGTAGCATTTCCTTACAATGTTGTGACCATAGATGTTGTTGATCAAGGTCTGATACACTTTGATAAAGTGAGCTCAGGCTGCCAAATCTCACAGCTTCAATATTCGACTCTTCAGCAACGAGTCTTGCAATAGTACCTAAAGGGAATCTTAAGAAGCTGAAAAGAACATCAACAAAATCCTTCCCTGCCTCAGCATACACAACTTGGTTCCTTTCTTTATCCACAATAACTCTCAAGGTAACTTTATCACCTTGTTCAGCTGCCATAGTACAGAAATCGCAGAACACACAGATATCAAGCAATTAGCAATCAGCTTTGTCAAATTGTAAAGGATGCTTTCTTCAACGTATATTTATGCAGTACTAGTTTCTATACAACTTTGGAAAGTGAAAAACTATTAATCACATCAGACTGAGATGATAAAGGGTGCGTTTGTTTTGGATTTTTTTGAAAATAGATTTTATAGTGTTACATAATTTTATGGAAAAAAAAATTACAAAGAAATTTTTTATAAAAGCTTCAAATCAAAATTTGGTTTGAATAGTTATTCTTAAAACGTCATTTTAGGCATTTCATCATTTTATTGAAAAAAAATTTGGATATCAAAATTTCAAAAAAATCATTTAATTTGAAGCTATTTCAAATAGATTTTCATAAAAATCATTTTTGAAATACAACTTTTTCAAAAAATTGTGATTTTGACTATGTTTTGTTCTTCAATAATGTATGTTTATGTTATATGATGTCAAAATTAGTGTTTCAATTTAGAAAAAATGAATATAAAAAAACTTGTAATATTTTGAAAAACGATTTTACAAAATCCATTTTTAAAAAAATACAAAGAAAAAATCCATTTTCTTAAATCTAAAACAAACGCACCCAAAGTTTGGTTGATGATTGGTTATTTTATACTTGTAAGTTGTAACGATAAATCTCCTTTTTTTTTTTTTTAAGAAAACGAAACGTCTTCTCGAATACATGGTGGAATTGAATTGATTGCATAATCTACTTACAAGGAACTACTGCTAAAATCCTAAATTTGTCCAATCAAATTTAATAATATTTCAGAATTTATGCCCTTAAATGTAATTTTAATTCTAAACTAAAAAAAAATATATAAAATAAAAATAGGAAGAAAAGAAAAGATAAACATGAAATAATTTTTCCCATAAAAATAGCATCGGAAACCACTTTAAACAAGTATCAATCCAATATATTTTTTTAAAAAATTAATTAAAAGAAATTCATGTGATGTCATTTCATGTTGTTCACGTATGCAAATTTGTTAGTTACATGGACGATTTAAACGGAAACTTGACTAAAAAGAGTAAATTGAAACTTTTTAAACCTAAAGGACCAAATTAAAACCTAAAATAAACATAAGAGATAAAATATGTAATCTACTTACAATATATTAAAAGGAACTACTACTAAAATCCCAAATTTGTCCAATCAAATTTAATAATATTTCAGAATTTATGCTTTTAAATGTAATTTTAACTCTAAACTAAAAAATATATATAAAATAAAAATAGGAAAAAAAGAAAAGATAAACATGAAATAATTTTTCCCATAAAAATAGCATCGGAAACCACTTTAAACAAGTATCAATGCAATATATTTTAAAAAAAAGTTAATTAAAAGAAATTCATGTGATGTCATTTCATGTTGTTCAGGTATGCAAATTTCTTAGTTACATGGACGATTTAAACAGAAATTTGACTAAAAAGAGTAAATTGAAACTTTTTAATATGAGTTAACATGGAACAATTGCTTTAATAAAAACAATTAATCATACACGGGACAATTGCTTTAATAAAAAAAGGAATTGAATAATTAATGTTAATTATAATTTATTACACAAAAATCATACACGGGACAATTGCTTTAATAAAAAAGTATTAATTTAATAATTTTTACAAGAAAGAGCACAATGACGTCACTTATATTTTACAACATATTTCTAAATATTTTATTATAAATAAATTTTATACTTTAGTATAATATCAATCTTAAATATAAAAAAAAATTAAAATCAATAGAAATGAGCTTTCACAAATAGTTTTTTTTTAAACAATAAAATAATGAATTCTCATCAATAATAATTATAAAAAAAACAAAAGACAATATATTAAAAGGAACTACTACTAAAATCCCAAATTTGTCCAATCAAATTTAATAATATTTCAGAATTTATGCCCTTAAATGTAATTTTAACTCTAAACTAAAAAAAAATATAAAATAAAAATAGGAAGAAAAGAAAAGATAAACATAAAATAATTTTTCCCATAAAAATAGCATCGGAAACCACTCTAAACAAGTATCAATCCAATATATTTTTTAAAAAAAATTAATTAAAAGAAATTCATGTGATGTCATGTCATGTTGTTCACGTATGCAAATTTGTTAGTTACATGAACGATTTAAACGGAAATTTGACTAAAAAGAGTAAATTGAAACTTTTTAATATGAGTTAACATGGGACAATTGCTTTAATAAAAACAATTAATCATACACGGGACAATTGCTTTAATAAAAAAAAGGAATTGAATAATTAATGTTAATTATAATTTATTACACAAAAATCATACACGGGACAATTGCTTTAATAAAAAAGTATTAATTTAATAAATTTTACAAGAATGAGCACAATGACGTCACTTATATTTTACAACATATTTCTAAATATTTTATTATAAATAAATTTTATACTTTAGTATAATATCAATCTTAAATATAAAAAAAAAATTAAAATCAATAGAAATGAGCTTTCACAAATAGTTTTTTTTAAACAAACAAAGAATGAATTCTCATCATTAATAAATATAAAAAAAAATACAAGACAAAATATTTATCATTAATACATAAAAGGAATTGAATAAAAAATTCGTGCACGGGATAATTGCTTTAATAAAAAAAAATTAATCTTACACGGGACAATTGCTTTAATAAAAAAAATAATTGAATAATAAATATTTATTATTATTTATGATAATTTAAAAATCATACAAGGATCAATTGCTTTAATAAAAAAAAATTAACTTAATAAATTTTACAAGAAATAATACAATGACGTCACTTATATCTTAACAATATTTTATATGTAAAAATCAATGGACCCGGGCGAAAGCACGGGTCTCAAAACTAGTAGAAAAAAAAAATAAAAAAACTAGAGTTACTCACTCCGTTCCTTTTTATAAGAAACAATTTGAAAAAATTACACATACCAAGGAAATACATTGTAAATAATTCTTTTCATTTAATACTCTTATAAATTTAAACTTATTTCATCTATGCCCCTATTTAATTACTTTAAATTCAATTAACTTACTTATTTTTAATATTCTCTTTCATAATAAATAAAGGCATAAGTGAAATTCAACATTAAAAATTTGAAAATTAGTCAAAGTTTCTTATAAAAAGGAACAAAGAAAATTTCACTTTTGTTTCTTATAAAAAGGAACAGAGGGAGTATTTGTTAAAGAACTAAATAAAGTAAGAAAGTATTGGAACTTGTGTAATCTACTTTTTAAAAGTATAAAGAACGCTTTTTTCAATGTAAAAATTACTTCTTTTGGTATCCTTAACTAATACCCGGGGGCACTAGTTAGCATGACACAAAAAAAAATCTAAAATTTCTCGTGGTCAGCCGAACATTAAACGAGGCGCTTTAGGGTGTGTTTGGTAACACAAATAAGCTAGGTTATAGCTTGTTTCATACAATTAGAGTTGTTTGGTAACACAAACTTTTTTTAATAGCTTATAGCTTTTTTCTGGATGCTATTTCAAGGAGCGTTTGAGCTTATATTTAATACATTTTTTATAATTTTTTTCATTTTTAACTTTTTAATTTAATTTTTTTTTATAAATTAAAATACTATCCACTAAAGAGAAAAACTATGCAGTAAATATTATTTTATATTTATCGATCAATTTAAAAACTAATTTAAATCAATTAGTTTTTCAGCTATCAGCTATAAGCTATCTTACCAGCTTAACTTTACCCAACTATTAGTGTATGTTTGGTTTCAATTCTGGAGCAGCCAGAATTGATTCTGGACGTGTAGAATCGATTCTGACTTGTTTGGTTTTTCAAAAGTAGAATTGATTCTACCTCCAAAAGTGATTCTACTTGAAGCTAGAAATTGTAGCTTCTGATTCTAGAATTGATTTTTACACTCAAACTTTTTGTTCAACTTATTTTTGCATGAACATATCCAAACATAAATCACTTTAATTTAAAATCAATTTTGGCTAGAATCAATTTTACAAAATCAATTCTGTCAAAATCAATTCTTGTCACCGCAGAACCAAACATACACTAAATAGTTGATTATAAAAACATATTTTTTCCAATAATCAAGATTAGTAAAAAAAAAAACAAAAAATCCTTCATAGATATCCTTGTGGCCACTAACTTATGGCTTACCCGTTTAATAGATAGATACTTGCACAAATTATATAAGGCAGACTCGAATATCATATTTATCCAACTAGCTAGAGAGACACAAATATGATACTATTCATCCTCCTGGCTGACAAACCCCAAGGTCATGCCTTCCCATAAAAAACTACAATCCATATACAAGAAGTTTACATTCATAGCCAAATTCTTCCGCCCACTGAAACCAAACTCTCTTGTACCTCTATTGAGAGGCCTGATCGAGCAATTCAACAATGCTTACAAATCATTCTACGACAAATCCATATAATCTACACAATATATCTCTAACAATCTCCGCCCCATTATCAATGCAAACGATATACCCATTAAGTCAAGGATCCAACAAAATGAAGTATCTATAGTCTATACCATTAGCGAGGGTTTGAAATCGATACCTTCTATAATTTATGATTAGATGTGCAGCATTAAGGTAATCCTACAAATTATAGATTATGGCCTCTGTTTTCATTCTGATTTGAAGCAAAAAAGAAAATTATAATCATTGAGGCACACGGTTTATCATATAAGTACGCATTGAGTTTTATCAACTTTTGTCTAATTATTTTCCAACGATATTGATACGTTAAAATCGTTAATGAACCAATTGTATCTTTAGTTAACCTTTCTTAAATCTTCAATAAGTAAACTAATCATTGAAGCACGTGGTTTATCATATAAGGACTCGATTAAAGGTTTTTTGATATAAATGACAGAATACAAGACAAAATATGACCATCGAAATTACTTTAACTATAAGTTATATGACCAAATATTTCAAACACCAAAAAAGATGACATGGTTTCTTTCTCTACACAATCCCAAATCTGTTTCACAACATAAATCAGCTCAAGCTTCATTTTCTTCATTTGGCTTCTTCAAGGGGTTTACTGTCAAAGAAGCATTAGCTGAGAAGTCTGCCTGATCAGCAGCTCCACTTCCTGGACATATCCATGCACATATAATGAAGTAATAAGTACTTATTCAAAACTGTTTACACGAAACAAGTGACATGAATTTTAATATTATATATATAATTTTCCACCCTTCTTGATCCCTTTTCACATTTCATTCTTTCTATATTGATGAGAAATGAAAAGAAACAATTAACTGAATTCAGAATATTTTACAGGAAAGAAATACAAATTGATTAAATGGAGTCTAAGTACTATAGAATATTATGATTTAACACAGTGATCTAATAATTTTATAAGCTTGAATTGTGGAATGTTTTTATTATAATTATAATGTATGATGAGGCTATGTTAGATTGAATAATATACTAACCTATGTACTGCTTGAGGCCGTTAGTCAAAACAGATGTTGAGGACAGTGAAGCTTCAAGTATGCTGAGACCCTGCATCAACATATGAAATCAAATATTGCGAGTTGTTATGAATCTAATTGAAGAAATATTAAAATAAAAGAGAAAGACTAACAAACACTTCCTTTTACCTCTTTCTGGCCAAATATTATGAATCTTGCGAGTTGTTATGAATCTTATATAAGAAATATTAAAATAAAAGATTGTGCTAATAGCACGACACTCCTGTTTACCTCTTTCTGGCCAATATTGATGACAATTTCCTCAACATCATTAAGGGGGGCCTTCATTCTTTCTATAATTGAAATACCATCAATGGATGACATTGGAGTCACAACTAAGTCATCTGTCACCATAAACGTTTGTGCAATAGCAAATCCTCCAGTTATAGGAGATTTAGGATCAACAAATTTAAATGATTTGTTGATTTCCTTATAATTCTCATTAGGTATGGGTAATAGCTGGTTCTTGAGTTCCAATTGCCTCGAAATGGGAGGATCGGTTAATAAGTCTTTGACTTCCTGTGAAGCAAAACACCTATCTGGCCTCAATTCAGTCATGCTATTATATAAGTTATCAATGCAGCATAATAAAGAGAATCCTTGCAGCAAATGCAACACTCCACCCAAAGGAAAAGTGAGAAAACTAAAAATAAAATCAGCAAAATCTTGCTCTGCTTCAACAAACAAAATCTGTTCATTTGATTTTCTTCTTACTACTTTCACAACCATTTTATCAGATTGTTCCTTTTCTTCACCAGTCAAAACCCCCAATCGGTTTCTTGTGTCTAAATTATAAACATTTTGTTCCTTTTTGAGGATGAAGTCTGACAGAGGAGTTTTTGAGACCAAAGACAATTTGAGAAGATCAATTATCTATTCAAAGAAAACAGAAAATTTGTCAATAGAATTTATAATAATAATAATTATTATTATAATAATAAAAATAATAATAATAATAACAATAGTAATAATAATATGTATATGTGAAACAAACATAGAAAACATGCCTCTTTCTTGCTGATCTTAACAATTTGTTTATCAATAGTATCAAAGCTATTGATTTCGTGCTTCTTAAGGAGATTTAAACTTGTTCCAATAATATTAGGCATCACAAAAAGATCATCAGAAACAATAAAAGTTGAAGTCTGCTTAACAAATCCATTGTGTTCCCTCAAATTCAAGGTTTTTACTCGGTCCAATGGCCCTCCACAAGCAATACATGTTTGATTCCTGAAATAACTCGCACAATTTTCAACTTTGCATCTGACAAACGATTCCAGCTGACAAACGAAGTAGGACATCAATGGTTCAGTATCGTCAATGTTCTGTTTCATATTCTTGCAACGATTCCCGCTTGAGTTTCTTGGCTTGAGAAGCATTTCCTTGCATGTCTTTGACCATAGATATTGTTCATCAAGATCTGAGACACTTTGATAGAGTGAACTAATGCTGCCAAATCTAACAGCTTTAATATTTGAGTCCTCTTTAGCAACGAGTCTTGCAATAGTACCTAAAGGCAATGTGAAAAAGCTGAAAAGAACATCAACAAAATCCTTCCCAGCCTCAGCATACACAACTTTGTTTTTTCCCTTTTCCACCAAAACTCGAATGGAAACATTGTCAACTTGTTCAGCTGATGATGCATTTTCAGCCATGGTAAGAATATTGAAAGAAAGAGTACTCACAGATTAATCACACGACACAGTTGCAAGTTACAACACTGCAATTAAAAAATAAAAAGAAATGAAGAGTTAAACAAAAAATTCTTTACTTTCAATGTGAAGAAGCGGTTAGGAATTAGGATGAGAGACTGAATATCATATTTTATCTCAATTTTTTTTTATTTGCTTAGCCATGCGAATGGAGTATCATTTTATTTTTACTTTAACCCATAAGGAAATTTGCCCTTCAACACCTTAATTAATGATTAAACTGTGGTTTAAGGGCTTTAAGGTGTTGCCAAGGGGTGGGGAATATATAACTATTCTTTTTTTTTTGCTTTCGCACCGGTTCCGACCCACCAAAGGTGGACGACTAATCCGGCTCGTGCGTAGAGGCATGTTCGGTCCAATGATTTCCCGTCAAAACATTAATTGTTTGGGAATTTAAATAAACAGTGTACTTGAGACATAGAAGCTAGCCATGATTGGTAATTGATTAGGTGACGGTGGCTGATGTCGGCGATGAAGGGTTCAAGGTTGAAAACATGCTAAAAGACTGTGGCCTTGTGGGAAGCTGGTAGTCGGTAGAGCTTTTGTTCAGAAAACTACCATGCAAAGATACACTTACCGGAAAATGAGATTTTAAGATCAATATCCCACCGCAATGGAAGTGAAAATAATATTTTGACCATTTTTATTTTAGTCTTTTAATAACAAAAAATGAAGCAGAAGCCTTAAAGGGTGGATCGGTGTTGTTTGGTTCAATTTTGAGCATATAAAAATTATCTTAATCGAGAGATAAAATTAATGCATGCGGTTTTTTTCGGTTTTTTTTAAAGCCATCCAAACCAAGTCAAACCAAACCAATGTTGCGGTTAGGATTGGTTTGGTTTGTGCAGTTTAATGATATGATTTGACAGTCTACTGTTTTATGTAGTCAATTAGGGTTTGGCTTGCTAAATTTGACTAGGTAATAAGTTGATTGCTACTAGTTGATAGAGTTAAGTTAACTATTGCGGTTTGGTTTGGTTTGGTTCGGTTGTCTGAATTGAAAACCGCAAACCAAATCAAACCGCACGGCTCAGAAGAAAAATGACCGTACAATTCAAACTAAATGTGGTTTTGATTTAGATTTTTGTCAATTTACGATTTTAGTTTTGGATAAATTCAGAAAGCCGGATTGGATAAGAGGCGGTTTAGACCGCTTACAGTAGTTCTACCTATACAAAAGATGATGGGCCTTCCACGTACCTTTATTTAGACCTATACGCCTCTCAAACCAATCTAGGTCGGTCACACCTAATTTTCACATTAAGTTACCATTAGTGTATTTTTTGCGAATAAAACTTTCGCACCATAAAACCTTGCTGTTTTAATTAATTATGACACTTCGGACAGATGGTTGTGGTTGGGTGATGGCTTAGAAGATTTTACGATTAACTCGGCCTATGTAATGCTGGAGAAATTGGCACCTAATCACAAAAGCTCTACCAGCCTCCCACAAGGCCACAATCTTTTAGCATGTTTTCACCCTCGAAACCCTTCATCGCCGACATCAGCCACCGTCACCATGTTTTCAAACTTCGGACGGTGCCGCACTTTTCTACGATCTCTTAATTAAAAACAAACTCTTGTAAAGGATTATGGCTAATTTTTCAAACTATTTCAAATAGTTTATGAGTTTATAGCTTATAGCTTATCGTTTTTTCTTCTATTTTTACCCTTATTATATTAATGAAAGACCACTTTTATCCTTTATAATTAGAGTTGCTACATGAGTTTATTATGTTTTAAATGTGAGAATATAATGTACCTTATAATGCTAAATATAATTGATAAAATATTACGTTGATATACTTAGTTTGATTAAATATAATTGATCGACAAATTCACCAAAAATAAATAAATTCATATAATGATCACATTAAAAAAGAATCTGTAAAAAATAAATAACGTTAAAAATAAAGAAAGCTTCGTGTACAAATTTTAAAAAATGAAAGCTTGGTATCTACACAAGGAGACTGGATCCTCTCCGGTACATTTTCTTCAGCAGTTAAATCTCAGCCCCACCTTTTCTTTTCATTACAATTTTAATTAATTTTTTTTAAAATGAATGATTGGATGGAGCACGGGACCTCCTGCAGTTGAAACTGCAGGGGAGGGAATCCAATCTCCTACACAAGGTTATAAATGAATGAATTTTCCATATTTTCTTTTTACTCAATATTTTAGTTATTTTATTAATAGGTACATAATTGTGTTTGTTATATATATTATATTATGTATGTTATGAATGTTTATTCATTACGTTGAAATGTTGACAATATATTGTTATATGTCTTAGGTTAAATTTTATTATTACAAAATTTGCATGTTGAATAAATTCTATTGTTATGTTTGATTTTTTATACAGTATAAAAACTGAAATAAAAATATTTGAAATAATTACATTTAAAATATAAATTAAATTAAAATTATTAAGATATATGTATTTTAAATATTATTTTGATATAAATTTCAATATGTACTATTTTATACCAAATAAATTAATATTATTAAGAATATTCTTTTGTATCATTTTATATTTATCAGCTGGTTCAACCGCTAATTTTACCAAATATTTCAATTAGCTTATCAGCTATAAGCTATCAGTCATCAACTATAAACTATCAACTACAAACTAGCTATAACCAAATATTTCAAACACCAAAAAAGATTACATGTCAGCTCAATCAACTTTTTCTTCCTTTGTCTTCTTCAAGGGGTTAACCGTCAGAGAAGCATCAGATGAGGAATCTGCCTGATCAGCAGCTCCACACTTCATGGACATATCCATGCACATAATTTCAATGTATTGAATGCACCAGTTTCAAGATCAAATTTCTTTATTTATGTGTTTAATTATGTATCGAGTGCATTATTTAGCATTTTTTAATTATAATTATAATGTTTGATGAGGTTATGTTATATTAAATATTGTACAAACCTCTTTCGAAAGAACTTTCTCCCCATCAACATTTTTACGGGAAAAAATTCCACATCTTCGAGTCTCCAAACGGGATAATTCCTACGAGAATTTTCATTTATAGATTAAATTAACATCCCTAAATATAATATAATATGGCATGGTTCGGTGAACCTGTTTGAATAGATTAAATTAAAGGAGTCAGTCAAATGTATGACTTTTCTAACAAACAGTTTCTTTTTTTTAAATAAAAATAAAATAAAATAATCGAATTGTTTCCAATTAAATCAATTTTATTACCATTTATTAAAGGATGACATATATTTTATATTTTTATTGTATGTTCATCATAAATTATCATAATTAAAATTTAACTAAAATGCCTATATATATGTATTAGTTTCTGTTGTTTGATATTGTCTCAACATTTTGTATACTTTCGGTTAATAATATTGAGTAGAAGAAAATAAAGATGAAGCAAGGTATCATTCTTCTAATGTTGGTGTGTTTGCTTGCTCTCTTTAGCCACACTTATGGTATGTCTAACTCATTTATTATTATATGTTAAATTTATGTAATTATCTTCTTTACTAAACATTGTTTGTGAATAAACTTACAATGTTATTTTTTTTTTGTCAATAATTTGATAACAGGCACAGAGAGTAGAAAGATAATGGGACCAGAGAGTGGAAATACGGTGTGCGATCAGGGAGTGCAGTTGCCAGGATTGTGCGACCTCAACAAGTGTGCTGCTGCAGTGAGCAAACAATATGGGACCAAGATTATAAGTTGTTCATGTAAAGATACTCCAATTAAGGCTGCCTTTTGCATGTGTAAAACTATTTGTTAATAAGAAAAAGAAAATAATAAAGGTCTTGTTTGATCCTTCATTTTATGTTAAAGAAAATTGAAAAACCTATTATGAAATTGATAACACATGATTAATAAATTGATAAATTTTTTAGGTTAATTATATTAATGTTTGAATTATATTTCCAGTCTTAGATTTGATTTTCAATATATATTCCTTTTGTTTTCTTGAATTAATCATGTTAATATCATTTATGTTTTTGATGAAATTTATGTTTATATTATTAGTGTAGTTTGTCGTATTCATAATTTGTATATTAGTATAAATTTAAATGATCTTGTACCCAAAAAAAAAAATTAAATGATCTACTAATAATATATGATACTTTTTTTTTTTGACAAAATAATATATGATACTTAAAAATAGTTTTTGTGGACAAAGAAAGGAACACAGTTCTGTATGGTGAAGCAGGGAAGAATTTTGTTGACGCTCTCTTCAACTTTTTAACATTGCCTACTACTGACAACTCCATTAGGGTAGCAGCCTATTGATATTTTTTTAAAATAAATATCAAACCATTGATATTTAAGTATTTAAAATATATGCATATGCATATAATTTAATTATAAATTTTATAATTTATTTGTTGTATGCTAGCTTTAAAATTTAAATAATACTCTATCGTTTATTTGACAAATCTCAACTCGATTAAATTTAACCAAATTAAAATGCTTAATTCTTTTATTGATTTGGTTCAAACTCTGTATGAAAAAATTACAAAATATTGAACCAATTATATATTTTTATTAGTTAGATTTTTTTCCGTTCAAAAAGTCAAACTAAACCGAAATATTGCACCCTAACCAAAACCACATTCAATTATTCCATTTAGGAGTGTATATTCATTGAGAGGGAAATATATAAGAGAGAGCATTGTAAATTGATTGTTGAAAAAAAAATTGTAGCTTCTTTTAAAGAAAAAAGTAAACACATAATATACTAAATATATGATTATTTTCTCGACAAAAACAAAATCAACTGATTTTATTAATAATAATGTTTTCAATACAGCAAGAAATAGAATCAAAGATAGTACGATTAGTCTAAGACATGACAACCCTATCTAAATTATGAGTTGCCATATATAAATTTTAATGAATACGAAAATTTGCTTCAACAGAAGAATATAAAGAGTTTTTTTATTCGTATTTGAAAATAAAACGTAATCTTTTACTTATAAAAGGAAGCTCCTACATAGCTCATATGCAAGTATTTTGCCTATGTGGCACTTCTAAAAAAACTCCACATCCCTATTGAAATTTTACCAACTAATATCTAAAAAAATATAAATAATAATGATAATAATTCAACAAAAAAAATTAATAATAATAACCATGTATATATTTATGATACTTAACTTTTAGAATTCTATTAGAATTGTATGGGATATTATAAAATTTACCCACCGTAATGTATATATGATCACCATCATTATTATCATTTTCATTACAATAATAATAGTTATTATAGTCTATAATAGTATATTATGCATGTTGTGGTTCTTCATATTCGTAACATAAGTAACTAATGGAATTTATGCTCTAATGAAATAATGCATATTCTATTCATATTCATAACTCTCTATAATACTTTAATGAAATAACTCACTCACCAATTTATACATGTTCTCCCACACTATATATAAATATCTTTAGCAATACTCTTCTCAAACATCTATCTTCATTTTCATTTTTTTTTCTTTTGCATTTTTTTACAAAATTGAAATCAGATTTCTTCAGGTAAATATACAATGTCCAAAGTTATAAATATTTGTTCATGTCTCCGATGGAAAAAAAGTGTTTATCTTGGCTATCATCAAGAAAAAAATATGTTCTACGCACACACATAAGAAAAAGAATATGGAAGATCCATGTTATGTTTTTTCTTTTGTTAGTTGCTATATCTATTGTATGACTTCTCCTATTCCCATGCATTCATATATAGGTTGGATAAAATTTCCATATTTTGAATCGAATATATTTCATTGAATGTAATTAAGAGGCTTTTTTTTTTCAGGTTGAAAGAAATAAATTTTGCCCGAAGATATGATACTAATAGATGAGGAAATATATATTGTTCAACTTCTATATTTCATTGAATGTGATTAAAAGTTTTTTTTTTCCTTTTCAGGTTGGATAGTATTCTACATTTTTTTTTATATTGTTCAACTTCTATATTTTAAACATCGTTTGTGAGAATATAATTGCAAACATTAATTAGCAATATATATGACTTCTTCATGTTTGTTAAATATATTGGTTGAAAAGCTTTCTTATCATATGCTTTTATATCACATTATTAACATGAATTAATATCAAAACAAGAATTATCTTTTAATAATATGAGAGACCTTAAATTACATAGATGAGTAAAGTAAATATAGTTACATCATGTAGTGCGTAATTTTCCGAGAAAAACCAAAGGATGAAAAAGAAAAGACCAAAGATGAATCATAAAACATAAATAAATGAAGATTTATTTAAATTTCGCCCACTCTTTTATATGTCCAATAATCAAGGTTATTTTTGTTTCATTTTTATTATTGTTCAACTTCTACATTTTTAAGATTATTTGTGAGAATATAATTGAAAGCATTAGTAATATATGACTTCTTCATATTTGTTAAATATATCGGTTCAAGAGCTTTCTTATCATATGCTTTTATATCATATCATTGACATGAATACATTTGTTTTTTGGTAGCTACATAGGCATATGGTGGATAAATCAATGAGAAATACTCATTAAGTATTTTTTTTTTAAAATTGCAAAGAATTTATTGAGAACACTATTCTATGCCCAATGAGTACATAAGGAATAGAAAAAATTATATTTCTACACTAATGGAAGTACAAAGGCTAAAAGACACATAATCATTAAGACTTTTCTCAAGTTTAAAAACTCAATACATTTAATCTATAACAAAATTGAAAAACTCCAATTAAATACTATTAAATATAAAAGACAAAAAAAAAGAGGGAAAATAAACCTCTCCAAATAAAAAAATAATCACCAAAGAAAAGAATTTAGCATAGTAAAAAGAAAAGATAAACCATATACCACTGGCTAAAAAAAATCTGATTACCGCACATTTAAATATATGTTATCCTCTATTGTATTTCAATTGCATCCTTTTATTATTTATCCATTTTATATTGTATTATATCCTTTTGATTAATCCATAATTTTTATGGTTGGATATAGACTAAAATTACTCTATTATATTGACCGGCCAAATTACCTTGAAAATTGATATAATACTTATATACTTTGTTCTTATTTTCTTTTCTCTTATTGCCTACGAAATTCAATTAAAAGAGTTACTTCTACTATATTGTGGAGTGAAATAAGAAAGAGACAAAAACTATTTATATTGATTCAAATATTATTAAAAAAAGAGAGAGACTAAAACAAACAATAAATCTCAACAAGAAAAAGGAAAATATAAACAAAAAAAGATGAATTAAGTAAATAAAAAAATGTAAGCCAAACAATGGAATAAAAAAATCTAGACCAATAAAGTCGGGATAAAATTTCACCAAGTGAATATTTGATATGAAACTCCAAAGAAGTCAATATTATAGTAAAGGTGTGAAGAGACACAAATCTCATCAAAAATGATAATTAATATATATCCCAAAATGATAATTAATATAAAGTAACTTCTAAGCTAATAAGATCTCATATGTTGCCTTAGATATATACAATCCCCACAAAAGAGCATATCCACAACCACTCCAAAAAATATATTCATGATAAATAGAGTATCATTACCAAAGGCATCACATGATGTCCTAAATATATAGGACCAAAAAAGGAACACTACCGCTGTTCTTAACAAAATATACCTGCATCAGTCAACATTCGAATGAGAGCTTCACCTCTCATATGAGAGTATAAATGTTAACCTTCAATCAATATACATATAATAAATCAATGAGTTTTGATATTTTTTCAATATGAGTTCAAATAAGTATAAGTATGGATAATAGAATAATCGAAATAAAAAATGACAATTTCTAAGACTAACCATCAATTAAACCAATTTGATAGAGAATATGGATAAAATATTTGACCATCCTTTTATCACAACAAAATTAAAAACCATTACCAAAAAACCTTTTAAAAAAACTTTTGTCAAAAAAAAAAAAACAAAATTAAAAACCATTACCAAAACCCCACAAACTTTTTATTGAAGAGGTATACATGAACTCTTATTAAACATGAACAAGAGTTCAATTAGCTACTAAACACCAGGAAAAAGAACAACCACTGATACTCATACAATACAAAGCAACCTATGAACCAGACCACAAGAAAATTGAATCCTCAATGATCGTATGAGAGCACAATCTATTCTATTGAAAGTAGCCATAAGGGAGCATCACTTAAATGATGGATATAGCAGCAAAATTTAATTCTTTTCTCAGTCCAAGCAACAACCCACAAACTTCATCGTGAGATTTCTTAAATTTTTAAAAATTTAAGAAACAGAGAAAGAAATTTTTTTAGGGATTTTGATTTGAAGGATTGTAGTAAATGAAAATGAAATTTTATGAGAAAGAAGGGTATTATTGTCTTTTTTCCCAAAATTTGAGCACATCTTCCCCCTTTCCGTCCAAAGTTGCGCGGAAATAATTTTTCCATGGGGCCCACATAAAAGTTTCTTTCATTCACCTTTTAAGATTAGTCCAAATGGTGGAAATATTCAGTTTCCACCATCTTTCTCTCCCCCGACTTTCTTTCCTTCTACTTTCTCTTAAACCAAATATAGTGTAAATTTCATAGAATCGAGTAAACGATTCGATTTGATGCATAATTTTTATAAATTGAGATCACATCATAAATAAGTCAATTAAAATATAAACAAAACTACAATATACATCAATAAAAATTCTTACATTTTTAAATAATTTTAAATTTGATTTTTATTCGTATATTAATATTTAATATAATGATATTTTAAAATATTATCAATCATTTGACTATATATGTCATTATACTTCTCACATTTTTAAATAAATTTAAATTTAATTTTTGTTCATATATTATCAATCGTTTAACTATATATGTGATTATACTTATTACAATTATTATTTTTCAATTATTAATTTTTTTAATTGTATATTTTAATCGAGCCCGTGCAACGCACGGGTTTATTCCTAGTAATATGAAAAGAAGACATTTTTCTTTATAAGTTAAAAATACTATATAGTCTATATTTAAGGAAGTTTTAAGTAAATTTACAAATTTCTTAACAAGTAAGCAAAATATCCACGCGCACCAAGAATTGAACCCACATTTATATCAATTAAATGCAGATTTGAAATATTCATTTATATTATCCATATATATTTATTAAAAATGCATTTTTTTCTACAATATATAAGAGATACTCTAGAAAAAATATTACCTTATTTTCTCTCTTAAATGATAACATTTGTAAAAAAAAAACTTCTTCCGTCCCTAATTATTATAAGACCGTATTTGAATTTTCAACCACATTAATTATTACTTTACCCAAAATATCCCTAGTTATTCTACCTATTATTCTACAACATACAAAAATATATTGATAAATCATAAATAAATTCTTTCTTAAATGATAAAATAGTAAAAGCAATATTTACTATCAATAAGTTTATTAGTACAACCAACTTCTTAATATCCGTGATTTTGCCAATGGAATCTAAATATTTAGAAACAGAAATAGTATTAATTATCAACTAATTTAATACCACAATCAACTTTATCGGAACAAAAGGTACTAGTAATTAAAATCCTAGTGAGGCTATATTTGGTAAAAAATAGCTGATAATTGATAAGTTAGGTTATAACAGATAATCTAGCTTTTAGCTTATAGGAAATAAGCTAGCTCATAAAATTTGTAGTGTTTAGTAAAATTAGCTTATAAGTATGAAATAATATAAAAAAGATATGTGTAATTAATATTTAATTTTTTTCAACTAAAATAATAGGGGTAAAATTGGAAAAAAATATGATAAACTAAAATTTATACGCTCATAAACTACTTCAAATAACATTTGAAAAATAAGCTATAAGCTCTTTTTTTAAAACCATTCCAAGCAAAGCTTTTAGCTTATCTGTTTGGTAAACCAAATAAGCTAACTTATAGCTTATAGCTTTTAGCTTATAAGCTAAAAAGCTCTGTTTGGTAAAAGTTTTTAGAAAAGAGCTTATAGCTTATTTTATTAGCTTATAGCTTATTTTTCAAATGCTATTTCAAGTAGTTTATGAGCTTATAGCTTATTATCTTTTTCTTTCAATTTTACCCTTATCATCTTACTTGAAAAAAATTAAATATTAATATTTAAACATATCTTTTTTATGTTATTTCATACTTATAAGTTAGTCCAACCGCTAATTTTACCAAACACTACGGGTGTGTTTGGTAAGTCCAATAAGCTAGCTTATAGCTTATTTTCTTTTTATAAAATAAAAAATTATCCACTAAAGAAAATAACTACCCACTACATGTCCTTTTATGTAATTTTATAGTTATTAACCACTTTAAAAGCTAATTTTACCAAACATTTTAATTTCAATCAGCTAGCTTTTCAGCTATCAGCTATAAGCTAGCTTATAGTTTAATTTTACCAAACAGACCCTACAAATTCAATTAGCTAGCTTATCCGCTATAAGCTAAAAGCTAGCTTATAAGCTATCTGTTATAAGTTCATCCGCTATAAGCTAGCTTATCAGCTATCCGCTATTTTTTACCAAACAGAACCAACTAAAAACTATAAGTTATAATTTACTCTCTCTGTCCCAAAATAAATGACATGTTTGACCACTGACACGTTTGCCAATGCACAACTTTAATTGTTAATATCTCTAATTGTCTATTATTAAAAATTATAAAAATGGTATATTTTGAAAGTACTCGTCGAGACAAATCAAACATCTCATATGCTAATATTTACATGTATACTACACTAAGTCAAAAAAAGGTCATTTAAAATGGGACGGAAGGAGTAGCTTATTTGTCTTCCCAAAGTATTTGCCTTAACTTCTTTTTCTTTTTCCTTGTACTTCTCTTTGTTTGAGACGTTGCATTTACTGCTCTTGTATTATTATTTTCGCACCTTACCAATGTCTATCCTCGTGTATAACATTAACTGCAGGATTTGAATCGTTTTGAATTGAAATACACATACTATACCATAACGATTCATCTCTCAATTTGTTTTAAAACCTACAAATTTCTCTCCATATATACTATAGTACTACACGGTACTATTTGTATGTAGAAAATATCACCGGTTAACCATTACTATTTCAACTGCATCTTAATATTCTATCATGTCGACACCAATTTCACTGAGAATTTTGATCGATGAAGAGAAAAATAAGGTCTTATTTGCTCAAGCAGGGAAAGATTTCATGGATATCTTGCTAAGTTTCCTAACATTTCCTTTGGCAACCATTGCAAGACTTGTTAACACTGAATCTAACATGCAAAAAGTTAGCTTTGGAAGCATAAGCACTTTGTATGAAAGTGTGTCCAATCTTGAAGAAAAACAATTTTTGACACCAGCTTGTAAAACAATGCTGCTTCAACCAAAGAACTCAATGGAAGACTATTACCAAAAGCTGAAGTACAACATTGATGTCACAAAAGAAAGTACTTATTATATATGCGAGGATTGGTACTGTATTCGTCAATCAAGTAGTGGCTTGTTGAGCACATTTTCTAATTTGAAATGCCGTTGTGGGAAGTTAATGTCGTCATCTTTTTCTCTAAATGGTACTGATAAGATTGATAACAGCGAAGGATTTGTCACAGATGCAACAACTTTTAATATTTCAGATGATTTAAGTGTGAAGCCGGATAGTTTTCAAAATTCAATTTGCCAACCCATGAATCTTCTTGGCCTTGAAAACTTCAATGCTATCAAGTTTATGACTGTCGACGTCACTGCGAAAGAGGTATCTTTGTTTTTCATAAATATATATTTTTCTTTTACTAGAGTTTTGTTTGGTGAAATCATTGCTTTAACATGATGTTTTTTTATTAATCTTTGCTAGAAAATCAAAACAATTTTAGTAGAGTTGAGAACAATTGTATTTGGAATTGGAATTTCTCTTATTTTGCAATTTTAATGCCAACTAGTGTTTGAACTTTAACTAAACATGTATATATATATATATATATATATTTGTTTATTTTGTAGATATTGGATTTGTTGAAGTGTGCCTTAATCTCGAAGACACCTTTGACAGACGTATTTTTGCTGAAGAAACAAAATACTGAGAGTCCACAGCCAAACACTAGTGTATTGGATTTGCATAGTAATACTGTTGAAGAAAATGAAGGCAAGAAAATTAAAATAAAGGTAATGGTGAGAAAATCCAACAACAAAATTTTATTTGCTTTAGGTGATGCTGATTTTGCAGACTTCATTCTTAGTTTCCTAACATTTCCCTTTGGAGGAGTAGAACACTTGTTAAAGGGAAACTCATGTGGTTCAAGCATTGGTAACCTTTACAAGAGCATTGTTGAATTGGACAGTGACACTGTCACGACCCAAACTCACATCGTGACCGGCGCACGGACTAATACTAGTCCGGCAAGCCTAATGACTAAATAAACAACTTTACCGAAATATGGAAATCGGTATAATTAAAAGAATCAAAATAATCAACCTTGTATATAAATCTCAATACAATTTGATGGAATCAAAATAAATAACTTTAAAGAAAATATAAAATTCTAGTAAAATAAAATAAAAACCGTTACGAGAGAATCGAGAGATGGCTCCATCTCGTTGATAGCCCTTTCCTCCTAAGAGTGGCCTTTCACTTAGTGGCGGCTCCATCTAACGGATAGCCCTTTTCTCTTCGATTCGGAAAACACATTATCAAATCCATCGATCATTACATTACTAAAACCGAGAGCTAGCTTCATCTCGTTGATAGCTCTTTCCTCCTAAGAGTGGCCTCCCTTAGTGGTAGCTCCATCTAACGGATAGCTCTTTTCTCTCGACTAATAAAAAACATCAAATGTATCGATCAAGGAGTCTACATCTCGTTGATAGCCCTTTCCTCCTAATGGTGGCCTTTCCATAGGGGTGGCTCCATCTAACGGATAATACTCCCTACCCAAAATTATATTACTAGGTGCACCTAGGTCGTCGTCATTATAACCGTGGTTCTTAAAATATATCTCAATACCACATTTCTCAACATATCAAACTATGCCAAAGTATATAAATCAAAACTCAATTTCAGATCTTATGCTAAACAGCTTATACGTAATATAAATAGAGAATGATATTATAGCTCGACAGGGAGGATCCCTGGTCCTACGTATCCCCAAACGGTTAGGGAATCAGAGCCACGTAGTTCTCTAAGGGTTGATTACCTATCAATAAAGTATATAAAACTATCTAATTTCATTATATGCACATATACCACATTATCTGTTCGTTGTGGCGAACGGTAAACTTTGTATCCCCAATAAAGCTTCAAAATAAAATTTTAAAACAATTTCCGGAACAAGAATGAATTCATAGCATTATAACCACTAATTTTTACTAGTTGCATTTCACTTCACATACTTCACAATTTCAAGCTAGTAGTAATTCGCAATAACTATATATGTAAATCTTAATACTCACAATTAGGGGAAACACCTTGTGTTTAGGGCAGTGCACAATCTACACTTCCAATCACAAAAATCGTGTTCTCAACAGCCTAGTGTCTACTGTACAACTTCACACAATATTCCCTATTCTTCGTATTTTATTACAACTAGTGGAACATCAATAATTCTATCATTCTACTATGTAAAAAACTTGAGCAATTCTTGTTAACATTTACTCTTATTCATCTAATATGAGAATTTGCACTACTACTTATGAGAATCATAATGAAAATTTCTATTTCTCATAATTCTACTTCTACTAATAGATTCATAACCTAGTTTAAGGAACTCACCTTGTTAATTTGATCACAAAAGAAGAAATTGATAGAAAAAGTGAGAATTTTGAGCTTCTTCAATTTTTCCCAAACCTCCTTACTCCATGTTTCTCGCTTTATTCCATTGAAATTTTAAGCCCCTTCTAATTCAATAAAATGAATATAAGTGAAGAGTTTTGCTTAGAAGTGGAAGAGAAAAAATTTTGGCCCATGAGATTGTGTTGTTGGGTTCGGTGATGCCATTACCAAAAGGGGTAAAAAGAGGATTGAAATCCCTCTCATTTTCTTTCACTAGTGGATGTTTCTAGAGAGAAAGCTTTTTTTTTTTTTTATCTTTTATTTTTTAACTTTATTTTATTAAAGTAATTAAATTAATTTTAATTCTATATATGAAATAAATAAATGTACTGATTTGGATTTTCCAATATAACATGTTCATCCCAATTACCAAAATTACGTATACCCTCTCCCATATTAAATAATTACTATAGTATAAATCATGTGTAACTACTATTTAATTGGGATATTACATTCTACCCCCCTTAAGAAAATTTCGTCCTCGAAATTTTTACAACTTACCTCATCACATCACTCTTCCGTTGCGCACTCTGCCATCAAATATATACAACTTTTAAATTAATAAATTAAGTGTGAACTTATGAAAAGAAACAAAACTAATAAGAATCAATAATAGAAATCACTAAATAATCTATGAAGAAAAAATTAATATCGAATCTTGTAAAACAAGTCGAATAAAATAGAATAAAATAAATACATTAGCAGTGAATTAAAAACTAATTACCATTCTCAATATACGAAACTATTTTTTTCAACTATGCAATCTCTACATTACAATAGGTTCTGAGACTATCATTCTCTATAACAAATGTTTCTAAACAGTATCAAGGAAGCAAATATGGTATTATTGGTGAACATAAATAAATAGAAAGACACAAAGTGATGAATGTACTAGTTTTAGCTTTAACAAGTTATGTCTTTTGCAATTGTAAACACTGTCCATAATAAACAACAAAGGAACACTATAGTGACAAGAATTAGTGAGTAATTCAAAACCAAGAATCTTGAATCTAAACAACCAATTTCAAAAGAGCAGCCCTGTTTTAATATTTGAATGTAGAGTCCACAAAGGTTCATTGTGTTAAACTTCCAAGATTAAAGCACAAAAGTCAAATGAGTTCTCATGAATGAGCAAGATTAAGAACCTTGTGTCTAAATCCTTAAGAAGATTTGCAACCACAAACATAACCATGGTTCATGGCAGTTTAGCAGGTTCAGTTCAGGACCTAAAGTATCAATGTTTATAGGAATTTAAACTAGCAACTATGTCACAAGATCGAGTTCTTGAAGCAGAAAATAATAGATTCGGGGCCTGTCAAATTGCACTTTTTTTATTTTTTTTATTTTAGCAATTGTTTCACAACTTGTGCTACCAAAACAATCGCATGACAGTCAAATGGTAAGGAACGCAAACAAGTCACAAATAATCAAACCTCATATCACTCAAATTTGGCAATTTCAAAATTTGGCAAGTAAAGCATACAAAAGAGTTTACCCCCAAAAAGAACTTATAATGTTGCAACATTGCTTTCAAACAAATCATTCAAACTAAACACAAAATTAAAGGTACTGAACCTAAATTAAGTCTTAAACACTAGAAAACCAACACATATATGTGTTGAGTGTTATGCAAGTCCCTTTCATATAGAAAAACATGTTAATTCTAAATGCAGTAATCATCATATCAATAGCTACATTTTTCCAGGATGCAAAACCAATCAAAATAAAATATCAACATACATTCTTAGCCACAAAATATGTGTATCATTATCGTCTCTCATAGGCTAAGTACGTCACAAACACGGTATCACTCAAGCACCATCCTCGCCTTGCATGAGCTAGATAACTCGTCTCAATAATATTTTTCACAAGAGTATACACAACGCATACATCCTCTAAGCACCTTATAATTAATTTAAATCAAAGATTTAAATCTTATGCTAATACCAAAAATTCAATCCTCATTAAGTATACTTTTTTCTCTTCAAATAAACCTATTTATATACTAAGAACCTTAAATCATAAATGGCATCAGATACATCAGCTGCATATTATAATTTCAAATCAAAAGCAAGGCAAATCATAGGCTATCTTCACATCTAACAAGTTCACTTTTGGGACATGGCATCCATGAATCAATTTTCCTATTCTACAATAACCTTCAATCAAGTCGACTAACAACACAACCAGTGTACCATACAATATAACTCGCACCAGCTAAGAAGACAACACCATTTAATCCTCGGGTTATAGTGGTAAACGTGATTACCTTCTTTATCAGAAGTAGCTTGTCATGAATTCCTAGCAACCATATTGTAGGCACTACCACAACTCCAATTTATACTATATTTTCCTCAACTCACATTACACTAATTTATCCAACTTATATCCTATTTTATTCTAACTCAATCTACACCAATTTATTTTGCTTCCCACAAGTCATAACAACAAACAAAATGCTTTCAACAACAATCTTTTCTTATTTCGATTTATCACTGATAAACCATTTCCTAGGACTTATATAAGATGAACAAGAGTACTCACAAGTTTGTTCAATCCTGAGTTCCAATCTAACCTTAGTTTGAATCATGCATGCATAAGAGCTACCCTTCTTCTAGTTTACAAGCAATCTAAAATACTTCACTTTTGGAACTACCAACTGATATGTTTTTTGTCAAAGACTCAATAATCAAGATAGTTTTCAGGACATTCTAATATTCCGCCACCTAATTAATAAATAATCTTGAAAATTTTCTTAGAATTAAAGAAGTTAGAATTGGAATCATTTGCATGTGTTATACTAATAAAAACAACTCTATGAAGACATTATATAGCTTTGCTATATTTTAACCTAAACCGGGCTCTGATACCAACTTTGTCACGACCCAAACTCACATCGTGACCGGCGCACGGACTAATACTAGTCCGGCAAGCCTAATGACTAAATAAACAACTTTACCGAAATATGGAAATCGGTATAATTAAAAGAATCAAAATAATCAACCTTGTATATAAATCTCAATACAATTTGATGGAATCAAAATAAATAACTTTAAAGAAAATATAAAATTCTAGTAAAATAAAATAAAAACCGTTACGAGAGAATCGAGAGATGGCTCCATCTCGTTGATAGCCCTTTCCTCCTAAGAGTGGCCTTTCACTTAGTGGCGGCTCCATCTAACGGATAGCCCTTTTCTCTTCGATTCGGAAAACACATTATCAAATCCATCGATCATTACATTACTAAAACCGAGAGCTAGCTTCATCTCGTTGATAGCTCTTTCCTCCTAAGAGTGGCCTCCCTTAGTGGTAGCTCCATCTAACGGATAGCTCTTTTCTCTCGACTAATAAAAAACATCAAATGTATCGATCAAGGAGTCTACATCTCGTTGATAGCCCTTTCCTCCTAATGGTGGCCTTTCCATAGGGGTGGCTCCATCTAACGGATAATACTCCCTACCCAAAATTATATTACTAGGTGCACCTAGGTCGTCGTCATTATAACCGTGGTTCTTAAAATATATCTCAATACCACATTTCTCAACATATCAAACTATGCCAAAGTATATAAATCAAAACTCAATTTCAGATCTTATGCTAAACAGCTTATACGTAATATAAATAGAGAATGATATTATAGCTCGACAGGGAGGATCCCTGGTCCTACGTATCCCCAAACGGTTAGGGAATCAGAGCCACGTAGTTCTCTAAGGGTTGATTACCTATCAATAAAGTATATAAAACTATCTAATTTCATTATATGCACATATACCACATTATCTGTTCGTTGTGGCGAACGGTAAACTTTGTATCCCCAATAAAGCTTCAAAATAAAATTTTAAAACAATTTCCGGAACAAGAATGAATTCATAGCATTATAACCACTAATTTTTACTAGTTGCATTTCACTTCACATACTTCACAATTTCAAGCTAGTAGTAATTCGCAATAACTATATATGTAAATCTTAATACTCACAATTAGGGGAAACACCTTGTGTTTAGGGCAGTGCACAATCTACACTTCCAATCACAAAAATCGTGTTCTCAACAGCCTAGTGTCTACTGTACAACTTCACACAATATTCCCTATTCTTCGTATTTTATTACAACTAGTGGAACATCAATAATTCTATCATTCTACTATGTAAAAAACTTGAGCAATTCTTGTTAACATTTACTCTTATTCATCTAATATGAGAATTTGCACTACTACTTATGAGAATCACAATGAAAATTTCTATTTCTCATAATTCTACTTCTACTAATAGATTCATAACCTAGTTTAAGGAACTCACCTTGTTAATTTGATCACAAAAGAAGAAATTGATAGAAAAAGTGAGAATTTTGAGCTTCTTCAATTTTTCCCAAACCTCCTTACTCCATGTTTCTCGCTTTATTCCATTGAAATTTTAAGCCCCTTCTAATTCAATAAAATGAATATAAGTGAAGAGTTTTGCTTAGAAGTGGAAGAGGAAAAATTTTGGCCCATGATATTGTGTTGTTGGGTTCGGTGATGCCATTACCAAAAGGGGTAAAAAGAGGATTGAAATCCCTCTCATTTTCTTTCACTAGTGGATGTTTCTAGAGAGAAAGCTTTTTTTTTTTTTTTTTATCTTTTATTTTTTAACTTTATTTTATTAAAGTAATTAAATTAATTTTAATTCTATATATGAAATAAATAAATGTACTGATTTGGATTTTCCAATATAACATGTTCATCCCAATTACCAAAATTACCCTCTCCCATATTAAATAATTACTATAGTATAAATCATGTGTAACTACTATTTAATTGGGATATTACAGACACATATTTGAGATCCTCTGATTTAAAGGATAAGTTAATTAAATCTAAACTTGCTCACCAGTTCAAACTCCGTAACCAGTTGTTACCTTTTGAAGAAACGGCTGCGATTGATTACTTTTTTGTCTCGAGATATAATAGGAGAAAAACTGGATTGCATGTATCTTTAACTGCTTTTGAAGAACCTTCAATTACTTCAAAGGAGTCATGTGTTCCAATGAAGTTTGTGGAGCCGCAGTTGGTAATTGGTGAAGAGTATGGTGAATGTGGTGGAAGAGGTTTCATGAAGGGTCCAGCATTGTACATGGTGACTGATGACTTGGTTGTTACTCCGAGTACTTCTGTTTCTGTCATTTCATTTTTGATTAAATTGGGTGTTTCTTCTTCTGATTTGGAGGAAAAAGTGATCACTGTTGGAAAAAATGAGGTAAAGTAAAATTTAATAGAATTTCATCAAACTTCATTACATAATGGTTTATCTTATTCCATTGGTTTTGTTGCAGGGTCTTAGCATTTTGAAAGCTTCTTTGATGTCATCTTCTGCTCTGACTAATGGTCTTGGTCCATTTCTTAAAGTCAAGGTTGAGACGTTTGTTAAAGTCAAGGAGGAGAATATCTCAAACTAATGCTACACCATTTGGAAAGTTGTAACTCGAGGCGATTAATCTGCTGATTCTTAATTTACTGATTTTTGGTAGTATCAAGGAATGTTTTGTACGTACTACTATATTTATGTTTTGATTATCAAGATATGTTTATGATGTGTTTTGTTTTGGAAGTTTCACTATCTTTACAAGAGCGCTGCGAATTAATGAACACATCTATCAAAGAATTGTTTCCAATTATTATTCTGTAGGTTAATCCTTCTACACATATCTACATTACTAACATGAAAATAGTAAAAGCTAAAAGCATAAATCAACGATTCAATCCTTAGAATTGCACATAAAGAAAACTGTTGCTCTGCAACTTTCAATCTTTGATTTGATAAAAGGAAAATCCTGATGAATATTGAATAGTTCTAACTTCTAACTAACTTTGCCAGTATCTAACTGTATATATCGGTCCTAGTATCTAACTAACTAACTACTTGATGGTGTTATAAGTTAATAGTTCTAACTAACTTTCTAGTTTGGCTCTAACTGACTTGCTACCGTGATGGGTGACACAGGTTGCCAGTTTGGCAATCAATGCATTCTTACTATGTACTCATGAAGCCCCTGAATCAAATAATAGAAACCAGCAAAATTAGACAAAATCCAATGCTAAATTCACTAATCTCCAAAGTTCTCACCTTGAAGCGCTTACTGCTTCGAAAAACGGAAATAGACAAATCAAATCAGCATCCAATTCTCTTAAATAGAACTGCAAAATAATTCAAACACAAAAACGATTGCACTGATTGGTTGGTCTACACCATCCTTTCTCATGTTATTAACCCCATAGGTTAACTCAAACTTGATTTTCTTACTTATTCTTTTTCAGGCTTTATGTCAATTGTCAAAGGATTTGATATACTATGAATATCAATTGTTAACTCCGCAAAAAAAAAGTGTCGGAGATTTAGACTCAAAATCAAATTTTTCTCTGCTTTATTCATATGCCAATGATTACAATATATAGTACAATCTCAAAAGGAATCCAAGATAGTACATTCTAGATGATTACATCATTACAGCATTTCTTTACCAACCCTATCCTAACAGAATGGGTGACTCAGCAGAGAACATTCTAGGACCTCTATTTTACTTCTTGTCCCTCCTCTTGACAGAGGTGTCAAAACCAACAAGCCATGAAGGCTTATTTGTTTTCCTTTTGTTTCGTATGGTCCTTATATTTGGAATGGGCTCCTCTTCATTCTCACTTAGGCCCATATCCTCCTCAGCAGTGTTGCTCATGACACAAACACACCTATGTAGTTGTTCAAGGCTCAATGTAATGATCCACACACCCTCTCATGACCCTAGTGGTTTCAGGGCAATGATTGAACTGAGTCTTTGTGTCGAAAGTCTTCCTAACCAATGTATTCACATCGTGTGTCCCATTGATGGATCCTCGACAGTGCATAGTGGATGAAAAAGCTTTCTTTTAAGGCGGAGCATACCCATAAAAATCATAAAAATGGACGGACTCACGCTTGAAGAAAAGATTGTTGATGTTTCAACTCTTTACAAGTTAGAGAACCTATTAAGAATCTCCCGTCTGCTAAGGATCTTATTAACAATTTTGAATTGGAAAATAATTCGCAGGGGAAGTCTTCCGGCTGCTAATTATAAAATTAAAGCTGTTACCTCCTAAGATTGACACTAGAAATACACTAACTATGATTTATCTTGATCTTTTCAGTAAGTTTATAGTCACAAGAAAAACACACTGTAACAATTTTGGTTAGCGTATTTGTCAATTTTAGTTCATAGTATAAGTTTGTGTTTTACATTCTGGTTTCCGTTTATGATACGATTCTATATCGAGGAATCAAAATTGTAAATTGCTCACATATCTGTAGATTTTTTTCGGTTTCAACGAAGATAAAACATAACTGAATTACCAAAAAGTTATTTATAAAGAAAAAGATGAAGTTTAATTAGAACACATCGTTTATCTTATGAATGAATACTTGATTCATCACATAGTTCAAAGCGTTTTCAACTTGAAACAATAAGCATCCAAATCACTTAAACATAACAACATTTCAAATACCAAAAAGATGACATAGTTGCTCAACAGCATCCCTAATTAGTTATCACCTCTTAGGTTAGCTCAAGCATCATTTTTCTGACTTTGGCTTCTTCAGGTTGTACATTGGGTTATCTGTCAAAGAAGCATTACATGACATATTAGAGACAACAGGTATATATGTTTCATGCCATGCACATATTTACATATAATAATTAAGCTAATTTAATAGTGAGTACCAAATCAGAATTGTTAACAATAGTGTCATATCGGTCTAATATTTTTAAGCAAGGACGACGATCTATCCAAAATTTAAATGTTTTTTTTTTATAAGAAAAGTTGGTGAAACTCTTCAGAGACAAACCTTAATTAGTTAATTCATGAACCAAACTAACGACAGAAGTATTTCGTATGTGAGTATAGCATACAAGTACAACCAGTTAAAAATTTAAAGGTAGTATTAAAACAATTTATGCATGAGCTTCAATATCATTTTTATCAAAACAATTTATGTATGATGAGGTTTTGTTAATTTGGTTGAATGTTGTTCTCACCAATGTACTGTTTGAGTCCATTTGTCAAAGCAGAAGTTGAGGTCAGCGAAGCTTTTAGTATGCTGAGACCCTGCATCATATAAACAATCAAATAAATTATTATTAGATATATCAAAATAAGAATGTTATGATGAAATCTCAAACACTCCCTTTACCTCCATGACTCCAATATTAATAACCATTTCTTCGACGTCATTAAGGGGCACCTTCATTCTTTCTAGATATGAAACACAATCAAATGAAGACATTGGAGTCACCACCAAATCCTCTGTAACCATAATCGTAAATGGCCTTGCAAATCCTCCAGAAACAGAAGATTTAGGATCAACAAAATTCAAGAAATGAGTACTTGATTGGTAAGTAATCGCTGCCTTTCCAATTGGTAATATCTGGTTCCTGACTTCAAATCCAGGAAAAATTTGAGGCTTACTTATTTTGTTTTTAAGCTCAAGAGACCTTAAACATTTCTCTGGACTCAGCTCGGTCAAGCTTTTATATAACATATCAATGCCGCTTAAAGAAGACGATCCTTCAAGCATTTGCAACACTCCTCCCAGAGGAAAAGTGAGAAAACTGAAAAGAAAGTCTGCAAAATCTTCTTCTGCTATAGCAAATAGAATCTTTCTATTAGATTTTCTAACCAACAATTTCACGGCCATCTGCTTACCTTCTTCAGATGGTAAGCTCTTTCCAAATAACCTATTTTCAGACAGAAACGTTGTGTTTGAATTACAAATTAATTGTTTCTTCCTAACCATAAAGTCCGTCAGAGGAGTCTTTGAAAGCAAGGACAATTTGAGAAGATCAATTACCTACACATATATAGATAATATTAAATCTAAAAAATCAACACTAATGATGATGATATAAATCTAACAAAATAAAAACAAGAAGATGATGATATAGAATTCGAGAAATGTGAGAGAAAACATACCTCCTTCTTGCTGATAAGTAGCGTTTTTCACTCGATATCTGCAATGTCATTGATTCCATTCATTTGAAGCAAACCTAGAGTTTTTCCTAGATCGTTAGGCATCACACAAAGATTGTCCTGAATAATAACAGTAGCAGTTTCCTTAACAAAACCATTTTCTACCGAAATCAAAAAAGTGGGAGGAACAGCAACTCTATTGTTCAAAACATTTCCACAACTGCATTTCTGATTCCTAAAAGTGCTCACATTTCTCCATAATGAGCAAATACGACGATCGTCCCAATCCCCACACACGAAATACTGCATGAGTGTGTCACTGTCGTCGATCATCAGTTTGAGCTGATGACAATAACCTTCCATGGAGTTCCTTGGCTTGAGTAGCATTTCTTTGCATGTCTTTGACCATAGATATTGTTCATCTTCATCAAGATCTGACACACTTTGATAGAGTGAGCTAATGCTGCCAAATTTCACTGCTTCAATATTTGAGTCATCCTTAGCCACAAGTCTTGCAATAGTACCTAAAGGCAATGTTAAGAAACTGAACAGGACATCAACAAAATCTTTCCGTGCCTCCGCATACACAACTTTGTTACTTAATTTGTCCACCATAACTTTCAAGCTAATAACATTGTCACCTTGTTCACTTGATCGAGTTGCACTGCTAGCCATAGTTAACAAACAATCACAGATATCCAAAACAGTTAGTAACACAAGTCACAGCTTTATCAACTTGTAAAATGACCGTTTTCTATCTTCAACGTGTTTAACAGCTTCACAAGTGAGTTGGACACCACACTTTAACCCAAAACCTTAAGGTGTTAGGTTTATGGATCCTTTCACTTATAAAGTGTTCAACCTCCACCATTCTAAGCAATGTGGGACTTACTCACTTACACTTGTCACAACAAGGATAACATAAATCATACGTTAGGCATGTGAGATTGGTAGAAGAATAGCACGAGTCGCAATGGTGGGGAATATGAAATTTTCCACTTTCCTAACATTTACTGCACTTGTTCCACTAAGCGTTTAATGGTTAAATGATCATTGGTCACTTAACTTATTTATTAGCTAATTTATAACCTTAATTAGCTAAGAGACCAATATGAAACTCATAAATAAGTTAAATAACCAATTGCCCAATTTAGCCTTAAATTTATATATATTAATTCTATGTATTCTCTGCTATCATTTTTTCGCTGTATTCCTTGCTATCTATTTTACAAATTTCAAATTAAATAAATTTATACAACATACTCAAAAGCGAATGAACTAACAAATTGTTTCATTTTGTTATTTTTATTAGACAATATTTTGTAATAAAAAAACAAATAAACTAATATATATAACCAAATGAGGGGAATTAATGGAGTATTTTGTCGAAGTTAAATTTAAAGAATTTTAAATGACATTTAAAAACTACGAATTTGAAATTTCTTCCTCTCATGTTTCAAAATTATCAAATTGACCCCTATAACTTTTTGAAACTTACAAATTAACCACTAAAATTTTCAAAGTAGTCCCTATTTTTAAAATTTAAAATTTGACCAAAACCTTTTCGATCAAATTTATAAAAATAGCCCAAAAATGTTCACAATAAAATTTTATATTATCCTATTCAAACACACAAATGAAGATAATTCAGATATAATTATTTAAATTAGTTAAAATTCTAAATTCTTTAAAAACATTAATTAGTGCATCCGAACACTCTAAGGAATTAGGTATATGACATCCTTTTATATCCAATACTCTTTCCATATATAGTCCATACGGTCCATGTGTCCATACGGTCCATGTGGCCGAGACTTAACAACTCACACTTAAAACTCATGAAAAGAATGTCGGATATCTTCACCAATTCCAATATGTAAGTGATTTTAGAATACCTGTATCCCAGTTTGTTGCAACATGAGTTGAAAAGAATGGATAATCCACTATGTATCATGCATCAAAAGTAGATTAAAGCAATTATTGATAAAACCTCCCAGGTTATTCTTATTCTAATGCAAACAGTAATGCCTGATCAGGATATCCTTTATCACCCTATATGTTAAATCAACCTTCATTTTCTTGACTAGGCTTACTCATCAAGTGGTAAAAGAAACTAGGCTAAACTACACATTTGGTCCCTTACGTTTATTTTAGGTTTCAATTTGGTCTCTTACGTTTAAAAAGTTTCAATTTGGTCCCTTACGTTTATTTTAGGTTTCAATTTGGTCCCTTCCGTCAGTTTTTGCACATGTGGCAGACAGTTTGCTTACGTGGCAGACGGTTTGCACACGTGGATTGACACGTGGACACCTGGACACGTTGACACGTGTCCAATTCAAACAGTGGAACAGTGAAATTTGACGGAAGGGACCAACTAATGCAAACGTTGATAACGTCAGGGACCAAATTGAAACTTTTTAAACGTAAGGGACCAAATTGAAACCTAAAATAAACGTAAGGGACCAAATATGTAGTTTAGCCAAGAAACTATCAATGAAAGCAGCTTTGGATGTCAAATGTGAACCGAATGGAATATGAATACATGAACATGTAGATATAATAAACTAATAATGATGATCACTAAAAATTGTTAACTCAAGAAGAAACAAGTGTGGTTGAATATTGATGAGAAATGACAATAGGACACCATTATCATGGTACACCTGTTTAGTGTTATAACATTCATTCATAACTTGTACTCCATACTCCTGAACTGAATGGGATATGTATGGTTATAACTTATCAGCTTCACGCAACATTTGATGTATTATGCAAAGGTTGAGACTGTTTGTCAAAGCAGATGTTGAGATCAATGAAGCTTTAAGTATGCTGAGACCCTGCATTGCAACCATATATATATATGCAATCAAATACTAATGTGAATAGGTTGAATCTGAAATATAATTTTAAAAAGGAAGACTATGCTAAATGAAGTTTACCTCTTTCACACCAATACTGATTACCCTTTCATCTACATCATTCAGAGGAACCTTCATTTTTTCTAAATAAGCAATACCAGAAATGAATGACATTGGACTCACAACCAAGTTATCTGTGACCATAAATGATATTGGTCCTTTAGTAAATCCTCCAGAAATAGGAGATTTGGGATCAACAAATTTCAATATGTCATCTGCTGTCGTCATCGAACAAATGGGTAATATCTGGTTCCTGAGATCAAATTGTAGGCCAATATATGGCTTACTTAGAGTATCTTTGACATCCTGTGACCTAAAAATCATATCTGGACTCAACTCAATCACGCTCTTGTATAAATTATCAATGCAGCTTATAGAAGAGCGTCCGTTAAGCATATGCAACACTCCACCCAGAGGAAAGGTGAGAAAACTTAAAACAATGTCAGTAAAATCTTCTTGTGCTTCAACAAACAATATTTTCCTATTTGATTTTCTTCTTAGTACTCTCACAACTATCCTTTTAGATTCATCAGATGATTCTTCAACATTTCCAATCAAACAATCCATAAAAGTTTTTGGGACTAAATTACCAATCCATTGATCCCTTTTAAATATAAAGTCAGTCAAAGGAGTCTTTGAGAGCAAGGACAACTTGAGAATATCAATTACCTATTCAAACCATAGAGATTAAAGAATTAATAACAAGACTACAAGAAGGTAAACAATATAACAATAAATAGAAAAAGTAGCTTAAAAGATTACTAAAAACATGCCTCTTTCTTGCTGATGTTTACTGTTTGTTTATGAATAGCATTGATGTCTTTGATTTCAAGCTTCTGAAGAAGATCTAAACTTGTTCCAAGAAGATTAGGCATCACACAAAGATCATCAGAGATAATAAAAGTAGATGTTTCTTTAACAAAGCCATTCTCTGTATTGAGTTTGCATTGACGCAATACATTCAATAGCTTTCCACAAATGCATTTTTGATCGCTGAAAGTACTCACATAGTATCCATTTTCTCTTTTGCAATTATCGTCCTCACAGATAAAGAACGGCAAGCTTTCTGTTTCATCGATGTTCAGTTTCATCTTCTCGAAATAAGCTTCCATAGAGTTTCGAGGCTGTAGTAACATTTCTTTGCAGGTGTGATTCCATAGATATTGTTGATCAAGATTTTCCACACTTTGATAGAGTGAACTAATGCTGCCAAACTTAACTGCTTTAATATTTGAGTCAGTAGCAACGAGTCTAGCAATAGTCCCTAATGGCAATGTTAAGAAGCTGAAGAGAACATCAACAAAATCTTTCCCACACTCAGCATACAGAACTTTGTTTTTTGACTTTTCAACCAAAACTGTTAGGGGAACTTGAGCACCTTGTTCGTCTGATGGATTGGAAGCCATGGTAAGATTATGAGAACAAAGTGACTGAGAAATAATCTCACTTCTACGTTCTACCAAAATAGTAGTTAAAGCGCTCTATTCAACATTGGAAGAATAAGTTTCTTCAATGTGTTATGGTTTCTAGATGGCTTTGGAAAGGAAAATAATAATAATCACATATGATACGGTATGTATTGCTACTAAAAACCATTGATTAAGAGGTTTGTTTGGTGAAGAATATCGGATAGCCGATAACTTAATTTATGACTAATGACTTATAGTTGATAGCATATGACTGATGAGATAAGTAATACTCCCTCTGTCCCAAAATAAATGAACTGTTTGACTACTATCATCTTTGATTATTTATTATTAAAAATTATAAAAATTATATATTTTGAAAGTACTCGTCGAAACAAATCAAACAACATCTCATTTGCTAATATTTGCATGTACATAATTAATAGAAAAATAAGGTCAAATTAGATCATATGAATAGTACACGAAGTCAAATTTAGGTCATTTATTTTAGGACGAAGGGAGTACCAAATTAAAGTGTTTGATAAAATTAACATTTTGAACTATTGTCCCCGTAGGAGTACCACAATGGTTGGGGCATCGAAGAAAGTAGAGAAGGAAGTCCAAGGCTCAATCCTGTTCAATTAATGTTAGACGTAAATCTAAAAAAAACTTTAATAATTATTTACTAATAAAATTTATATTTAAGATATGGTGCAAACCAAAAAAAAATTTATATTTAAGATATTTAAAATTTATTCTTTGTCATAAAAAAATTTTAAATTTATTAACTTTCTTTTTATAATTAAATGAAATGGTAAGCCATTGAAAACTCACACACACAAGTGAATAGAGCGGGGTTCAAAACCCAATCATAGGGTCCGACATTAGCAACTTTGGCATTTATGTTAGTTGAGCTAGAATTTGTGAACTGAATTAATTTAATATACATGTAGAATCTTTTATATATTATATTTAAATTAATTTTAGTATATTTTTAACAAATAAACATAACAATACATTTTTATATGTTTCAAAAAGGAAAACATACATCTGCACAATAGTATTTACTCTCTCCGGTTTTAAATATGAGCAAAGAATCACTTTTAAAGTAGGGGTGTATATGGATTGGACAAATCTTATCGATCCCGTCAAACTCATGTAATTCAATCCAAAAAATCGGATCGGATCGGATAATTGGATGGATTTAGGTTTCAAAAATGAAAATTCCATACAAAAAATCGGATTTCAAACAACTTTTAATATTTCATATGATTTAAGTGTGAAGCCGGATAATTTTCAAAATTCAATTTGCCAACCAACTAAGCTTCTTGGACTTGAAAACTTCAATGCTATCAAGTTTAGAAAATTGCTCTTTAGGCCCCCTCAAAATTACAGTCTCTATGAGATCCTACAATCCGAAATGTCAATTTTTTAGGGTTTTATTTTGTTGAAAAAATTACGTGTTTCGGAAGATATGCGCCAAAAACGTAACAATTCGGAAGTTATCTTCCAAAATGTGATGGGAGGATATCTTTCAAATCTTCCGAACCTTAATGGGAAGATACATTTCCAAATACCAATTGCAACTAAATATTCGGAAGATATGTTTCCATATGACCATATGTCATGAAGTTATAATCCCATCTTCTCTTTGCATGAACCCTTTCTTTCCTTTCTTTACCTTGGAGCATTTTGCATTAGCACTCAATGGAAACTTATCTTCCAAAATTAATTAGCTCATTTCGGATTGTATAATCTCATCCATATTATTTAAATGTAAAATGGAGGATATTTTTTGATTTTTCGGGGGCCTGTGAGCAACATGGATGACACTCAGCAAAGGTGTATAAATATTACCTTTTATAAGTATTTTGTTTAGTGAAATAACCTTGCTTTAAAGGGATTTTTATTTTTTCTATTCTTTGCTAGAAAATCAAAACAATTAGTAGCACGGTATAAGAACAAACAATTTTTCAAATATCTCTACTGGGAATTGAATTTTGTAGTATTTTGCTATTAATATTTTTTATTTATTAACATAATACCAAAAAAAAAATGCATACTTTATTTATGAATAATTAAAACACCATTAATTAAGAAAGATTATACTTCATATACTTCATATGTAGTAATAAGCAATAAGCAATCGGCATATGACTTAGTTGTTACTCAAAGTACTTCTATTTCTGTCATTTCAGGTTTAACCATTGCCAATTTTCGGAACATGTCAAATGCTATATATATATATATATATATATATATATATATATATATATATTCTTGGAAGAAGATTTCAGAACATTTTGAAGGAAACATAACTAAAAAAATTGATCTAATATTATTGTTATACTTCAGCATAATAATCTAATATTGTTAAGCAAAATTTCATAGCATCCACAATTTGAATGTTTTGTTATAAGCCAATATTAGCAAAACTCTTTCAATTCAACATCTTAGACGTTCATTAACCAACATATGAGCATAATCAGAAAAACAAAAACGACACAGCAAGATCTGTGTCAAACAAATCATCAATTACTCTAATCGATCAGAGCATTCAGAGTAGTTGATAGCTGCTCTTACAAGGTCTACTCTTCTTTATGGTGCAAATATTGTTCGATTATGTAAAGGCTGAGCCTTGAGACCCGTTGTCAAAGCAGAACTTGAAGTCAGTGAAGCTTTCAAAATGCTCAGACCCTGCACCATGTATGCAATCAAACAATGTGATTGGTTAATATAACAAAAGTAATATTAAGATAACAAAGAAAGTGCTAAAACTAAGTTTGAGAAACTGCTTTACCTCCTCCATATTAATTCCAAGGACCCCTTCATCCAAGTCATTAGGGGAGACATTCATTCTTTTAAGATAAGAAGCAACATTGATGGATGACATGGGACTTACAACCAAGTCATTAGTCACCATGAAAGTTGAAGAGTCTTTCGTATATGCTCCAGAAATAGGGGATTTAGGATCAACAAATTTATAGGAAACGCGTGGACTGGTTAACAAATCTTTAAGTTCCTGTGACCTTAAAAACCTTTCTGGACTCATCTCAGTCATGCTCTTATATATATTATCAATGCAGCTAATAAATGAGTACCCTCCAATCATATGCAAAACTCCTCCTAAAGGATAGGTGAGAAAACTAAAAACAAAGTCAACAAAACCTACTTTTGCTTCAACAAACAAAATCTGTTTATTCGATTTTCTTCTCACTACTTTCACAACAAAACCTTCAGGTAGTTTCTCTTCTTTCTCTCCAATCCAAAACTCTATTAGGTTTTTTGGGTCTAAATTACCAACAAAGTGTTCCTTATTAAAAAGAAAATCTGTCAAAGCTGTCTTTGACAAAAAAGACAACTTGAGAAGATCAACCACCTATATTATACAAGATATTTAAAAATTAGTGAAAAAAATATACTCCTTAGAGAAAAAATATAGAAAATAATATGACAGAAAATATAGGTCGACAGAAGAGAATAAAGAATTAGTAAGTAAAAGATGCAAGTTAGAAAACATGCCTCTTTCTTGCTGATATAAACAGTTTGTTTATAAGTTGCACCAGTTTGACTGACTCCATGATGCTGAAGAAATTTTAAACTCATTTCAACATCATTCGGCACCACACAAAGATCATCAGAAACTATAAAACTCAAACCTTCCTTAACAAAGCCATTTTCTTTACTCAAATTTTGGGTTATTCTTCTGTTCAATAGCTTTCCACAAATACATTTTTCATTCTTCACGGTACTTACACAGGACATATTTTCAATTTTGCAAGTATTGTCCTCACAGACAAAGTAGGACTGCAAGAGTTCGGTGTCGTCGATGTTCAGTTTCATCTTTTGGCAATAAGCACTCATTGAGTTACTTGGCTTGAGTAGGATTTCTTTGCTGGTATGTGAGAATAGATATTTTTCATCGAGATCTTTCACACTTTGATAAAGGGAGCTCAGACTGCCAAGTCTCGCTGCTTCAATATTCGACTCTTCAGCCATGAGTCTTGCAATAGTACCTAAAGGAAATGTTAAGAAGCTGAAGAGAGCATCAACAAAATCTTTCCCTGCCTCAGCATACACAACTTTGTTCTCTTCTTTTTTCACAAGAACCGTCAAGGAAACTTTGTCAGCTTGTTCATCTGACATATTTTCAGCCATGGTATGGTTTGTACCTCAGAAATCACACAACACCTTTGTTACAGTACTTTAAAGCAAAAGCATTATAACAAAAAAGACTTGAGGGTCTCTTATTTATACAAGTTGAAGGCTTTGTGTCTTGATGGCTTTGGAAAGGAAAACATTAATCACATTGCATCGGTTAAACAATCAAAAGGCGTAGTTATTGACAATATCTTCATTGCAATACCCTTTCAAAAAAATCTTCATTGAAATACTTAAACCAATTAATGAATATTCCGTTATCTAGGAGACTTAAATATTTTTCTGTCAAACAAAAAAAAAGGAGACTTAAATATTTTGAGTGGACCTTAGTATTTTAATCGTCCATATCGTAATATGACTAGCTTTTAAACTCCTCTATCTTCCTTTTTTTCTTCGGTGAATTATTTTACTACACTCCTCTTTGAGACGTTTCATTTTATAACCCACATTTTTTTTGTCATTGTTTGTTTTTTACGTAAAGTGCTTATAGGATATCAACATTGTCAAAATGTGTCGATTTTGGACATTAGCTAAAAGTGGGGCCGTCATATAAAAAAGAGGAAAAAACAAACTTTATAAATTAGGTGTACTCGCAGTTTGGTTTGGATTCGTTTTGAGCCAAAAACTGATTCGACCCAAAGATAAAATAAATTGTGGTTCGGTTCGTTTTGGATGATAAATTAAAAAAAAAACTGATTTGAAATTTTTTTATTAAATATTAATTTTATAAAGGTACTATAAAATTATATGTTTGATTTTTTTGACGAAATAAATAATATGTTTGATGTAAAATATAACATATAATAAATTAAAAATTAATATTTTAGAATGACAACTATGGATTATATTTGAAAAATATGGAACATTACTAAAACAAGAAATTAATTGAACTAATAAGTAGTATTAGAATTAATAATTAAAAAAATAGAGTATTGAAAAATTAAAAATCAACAAATAATAAGTTAATATGCAATAGATCATACCAATAAAAAGATAAATAAGTATTAATTTATATAGATTTGGAAGTCCTACATAGATTTGAATCATATCAATTCTTTTTTATTCTTTATTCGTCCAAATCCCTCAACACCAGAGGATGTTCTTATTGTTTTTTGTTGATAATTTTTTATACAATCTCGTATTATTTTATCTTCTTTTAGATTCTCGAAATAATCTCTTGGTTGTGCAAACCAAATAGAATCATGATTTTGAGTTGTACCAAGTCTGAAACTCAGGGGATGTATTTTTTGTCCCATAACTCCTCACTACTCTATATAAAATAATACGTCTTATTTGTCTACTTTTTTATTTCTATCTTTATATATATATATATATATATATATATATATATATATATGTGTGTGTGTGTGTGTGTGTGCGCGCGCAATTTTGTGTGGATCCATTTTAAAAAATCAATACAAAATCCGATCCAATCCAACGGTTTTCACAAAAGGACAATCAAATACATAAAAAAAAAAAATCGGTTTGCAATTTTAAGCACCCTACTTACAATGTTAACCACAATATCGAATAGGGGTGTACGTGGGGTAGATTGGGTTGTGTTTGATCAAAACCAAAACCCGTACTACATACGGTACTCCAGATTTAGTCCAAAAAAATAACCACCTATTACAACATTAGGTCGGGTTGAGTAAACCCACTAATTTTCGAAAAAATAACCTTTTTAAATTAATAACCTTTTTAAACATTGGAGAAATATGGAATAGGGGTTGATAAAAATAGGTGGAAGTTTTATGAATGATTTAGAATGTGAAAGGTTTATTTGATTTTTGGTGGTGGTGTAGAGAATGGGAGAAAGTGGTTTACGGTAGTGGAGAGAAGTGAGAAATTGCTCTTTCCAATGGTTACAAAGCGTGTAGTGAGGATTGATCTTTCCAAAGTCTGCTGCATTAATGTTTCTCACGTGTTTTACCCCTGACATAGCATCTTTGGTAGAACGGTCATATCTGCTCCTGGCATAACACGTTTCCCAGGGGTTATACCCCTGGCACAAGCAAGAGTTGCAGACGACTCACGTGATGTACCAACATTTTAATTTTAAAACCTATATTTTTTCCCTCTCTACTATATTTTATTTCCCGCCTATAAAGCATCAAAATTTCAAAATCCTTGGATTCCACTTTCCCAGGGGTAAACCCCTAGCAAAAAGCGTTTCCTTTCCCAAGGGTGTGTACCCCTGTCAAAATATCCCTGGCAAATGACCACATTTCTTGTAGTGATTGGTGTCTCAGGCGACAAAAGAACAACTCAAAGAGACAACAGAGGAAGCGAAAGCCATGACCTATATATGGTGTACATGCATGTATCAGCATCCTTCATCGTTGTTAATCCTTCACCATATTTAGACGAGGAGATGGATATAAACTCGAGGGTGAGGTATGTCCAACCCGGGGAATATGATACATATTAAGTGCAGTAACAAGCTCTTCCATTCCACCACCCTATCATGCTAGTGTTTCCATTGCCAACACCCTATATTTGACATTTAATTAACCAAATATATAGCCACTATTTTTGACATTTTACTTCTTGCATTCTCATTACTTTTGACTTCTTACGGTTGTAATCAAGGCCTCTAGGATAAATATGGCCATTACCCTCTTATATAAGCATCATGAAGTTTATAAAAATTGGGTTTCTCTTTTGAGATATTAAGAGTGGATTCTCTCTTGACTCCTAAGCCAACAAGACTAGAGACACTATTTAATGACTTTTTTATGAAGGAAAATTGAACAACTTAGCATTTTCCTTTTCCTTCTCCTACAGAAAAACGAATTACTCACATCTCTTTTCATACCATATGTTCATCTTCCATCTTCTCTCCAAAAATATCTTGCATGCATCATTTCCATGAAGATTAAGCCTCGTTTAATACGTTAGAGGTTGATTGGAACAGATTAGAGACTAGAGTTCAAGTTTGGAGCAAGAGAATTTGTAGAGTATAAGAAGATTGAGGTTACAAGCTTGAATAGTCCAATCCAATCACCATCATCGTCATCAACACCCTCTCTCAACTAGAATCACCTTCAAGTTTAAAGGTGAGTTGATTAAATTATGTTTTAATTATGGATTTAACTCCTAAGCTTGATACTTGGAGATCTTACTATTGTCTTTTCAATAAGTTTCTTCATTTGATACTTGAAGACAATAATGTGCTAGAAGGGCAAGGTATAGTCACGGAAAATACATACTCTATAGTATAATTGAGACATCTACGTGGTGATTCTAGATATTGAGGCATTGAAATCAATTTCAGTCCAATAGTATCTTTTGTCTTCTAGCTTAAATTAAAGACGGTATAATGTAACCAATAAAAACGAGGTCATCGTAACTGAAATATCAAAACCTATATTTGTAAAAAAGAGATATAAATGCTTTAAAAGGTTTCAAATTAGATCACATTGTCTTACTTATGAATGAATACTTCTTTCAATACGAAGTTCATAGAGTTTTCTGCTTAAAACAAGAGAATACAAAACAAACTGTGACCGTCCAAATCACTTAAACATAACCAAATATTTCAAACACAAAAAAGATGACAAGATTGCTCTACACCCTCCTTCAGTCTTCAGTTATCATCCCATATATAAGTTAGCTCAACCATCATTTTTCTTCCTTTGCCTTCTGCCCTTCTTCAGGGGGATATCTGTCGAAGAAGCATTAATAGATGACACATTAGCCTGAACAGGTCTACTTCAGGCCATGTACAACATGCACATATGATGAAGTAATTAGTACATAATCAAAATTGTTGCCTTGACAACAAACAAGTGACCATATCATTACAAACCCTTCATGAGTTTCTCTCTTCTCCTCTCACCTTTCATTTATTCATTCATTCATTCTTTCTTTCTTCCTTTTCTTCTCAACTTTTTCATTGTTCGTTTTAATTACTCTATTCCCTCAACGCTAGTCAACATTAATTATCATTTTTTCTATGTTCGTTTTATTAGTTGGAGAAAGAAGTACTACTTATCAGGTATAACATGTCAGATGCTATATATATTTATGGAAGAAGATAGAATATTGATGATCTAATATACTATAATCTAACTAATCTCAAATGTCATACTTCAGCATAGTAATCCAATATTGTTAATTAAGCAAGAGTTTCCTAGCATCCACAATTTGAATGTTTTTTATAAGCAAATATTAGTAAAACTCTTTCAACATCTCTTAGTTCATTAACCAACATAAGAATTTCTCATGAGCTTAATATCATTTATGTTTGGTTGAATATTGTACTCACCTATGTAGTCTTTGAGGCCATTGGTCAAAGCAGATGTTGAGGTCAGTGAAGCTTTTAGTATGCTGAGACCCTGCAACCATATAAACAAATTATACAAACAAATCAAATATTGTACTCCATAAGATATATCAAAATAAGAGTGCTAAATGTAGTTCTCACACACTCCCTTTACCTCCTTCAAGCCAACATTAATGACCATTTCTTCCACATCATTAAGTGGGACCTTCATCCTTTCTAGATATGAAACAGCGTCAAATGATGAGATCGGAGTCACAACCAAATCGTCTGTAACCATAATTGTTAACGGCCCTCTTGAAAATCCACCAGAAACAGTGGATTTAGGATCAACAAAATTCAGGAGTCTATTACTTGAGTTGTTATTAAACACAATCGTTCCAATTGGTAATATCTGGTTCTTAACATCAAATGTAGGAAAAAATTTAGGCATACATAGACTGGTTTTGAGTTCCTGAGACCTTAAACATCTATCCGGATTCATCTCAATCACGCTTTTATATAAAATATCAATGCAGCTTAAAGAAGAGAATCCTTCAAGCATTAGCAACACTCCTCCCAGAGGAAATGTAAGGAAACTAAAAAGGAAATCTGCAAAATCCTCTTCTGCTATAGCAAACAGAATCTTTCTATTAGATTTTCTAACCAGTAATTTCACAGCCATCTGTTTATGCACTTCAGATGGTAACCTCTTTCCAAACCTAATCTCAGAAAGGAATGTTGGGTTTGAATTACCGATGAATTGTTCCTTTTTAAAGATAAAGTCTGTAAGAGGAGTCTTTGAGATCAAGGACAACTTGAGAAGATCAATTACCTAAACATATAAACATCAAAAGAAAAATATGAAAAAATCAACACCGAAGATTATGATTTAGAAATCAAGAGAAGTCAGAGAAAACTTGCCTCCTTCTTGCTGATAATGAGTGTTTTTCTCTCAATATCTGCAATGTCATTGATTCCATTCATCTGAAGTAAACATAGACTCTTTCCTAGATCATTAGGCATCACGCAAAGATCGTCCTGAATTATAAAAGTAGCAGTTTCCTTAACAAAGCCATTTTCAGACGAACTCAAACTATTGCTGGGAGTGAAGCCAATTCCTACATTCATAAGCTTTCCACAATGGCATTTTTGATTCCTTAAAGTGCTCACATTACTCCCAGTTTTGTATCCAACACAATCCTCCCAATTCTCACACCCGAAATACTGTATCGGTGTGTCATCAATGTTCAGTTTGAGCTGCTGACAATAACCTTCCATGGAATTCCTTGGCTTGAGTAGCATTTCTTTGCATGTCTTTGACCATAAATATTTCTCATCAAGATCAGCAACACTTTGATAGAGTGAGCTAATGCTACCAAATTTCACTGCTTCACTATTTGACTCCTTAGCCACAAGCCTTGCAGTAGTCCCTAGAGGGAGCGTTAAGAAGCTGAAGAGAGCGTCGACAAAATCTTTGCCAGCCTCCGCATACAAAACTTTTTTCCTCTCTTTGTCCACCATAACTTTCAAGGTCACCTTGTCAACTTTTTCAACCGGTTTACCAATAGAAACTTGCAAAGAAAAAAAGAATTCCATCGTGCTTAGATCACCAAAGAGACTAAGCAATTAGCTATACAACGTTTTCAACTTGTAAAATGGAAGTTTTCTTTCTTCAACGTGTTTTAGTTTCAAGACAGTGATGGAATGTGAAATTTAAATATACATCGCATCGGGTAGTGCAGAAGCCTTGGAGTAATTAGCCGGATAGAAAAGGATTAGTTAATTAATGTTATGCTTCTTCATTAAAAGCTTACTGTAAGCAAGTACTAGTACCACTACCAATGAATCTGTGGTTATCCTAGAGAATAGAGTTGTACGATACATCTTCTTGAACACACGAAAAAACAATGCAATTGATTGCCTAATGGAAAATCCAAAAATAAATTGTGATATAAAATTTGTTGAAAATTAATATTGTTTGTAGGGATAGGATAGTTTGGTTTTGGAGGAAAACTGAATGGGTTTTTCTAACTTGTGCAAACTTTTGCACAGGATAAGAAGCAATAAATTCCTTGTTTTATGCATCTTTTTCTCTTTTTTTTTGTTAATCAATTAATGCCATTTTTTTTCTCTCTCTCCTATTTACGTGAGTTTTTTATTTTTATCACCAAACTAGTTTTGAGACCCGTGCATTCGCACGGGTCTATTGATTTTTATTTATAAATTATTGTTAAATTATAAATGACGTTATTCTGTTATTTTTTTAAAATATATTAAATTAATTCATTTTTTTATTAAAGTAATTGTCCCGTGTATGATTTTTATGTAATAAATTATAATTAATAATAAAAAATATTTAGTATTCAATTTCCTTTTTTTATTAAAGCAATTGTCTCGTGTATGATTAATTTTTTTTCATTAAAGCAATTGTCCCGTGTATGATTAAATTTTTTTTATTAAAGCAATTGTCTCGTGAATGATTAAATTTTTTTTATTAAAACAATTGTCCCGTGTATAATTAATTTTTTTTTATTAAAGCAATTGTCTCGTGTATGATTAAATATTTTTTATTAAAGCAATTGTCCCGTGTATGATTAAATTTTTTTATTAGAACAATTGTCCCGTGTATGATTTTTTATATATTAGTGATCAACATTTTCTTTTTTTTTTTACAAAATTATTGATCAACACTTGTCCCGTGATGTTTTAAGTATAATGACAAATATTTACCCCGTAATTATTATAATATATATTCATCAATAATGCACTTCTTCTGTATTTTTTATATAAAAGTAAACAAAAATAGAGTAGATTTTTTTATAATAAAAATAGAGTAGAATTTAACTATTATATAATAATATATTAAATTAAAAAATATAATTTTTTTACGAAATAGAAGATTTGAAATATTTTTAAGAATTGATGAGGACAAATTAGAATTTTTAGTAGTAATACATTTTAATATATTGGCCCTGTTTGAATTTGGCTTATTTTTAAACTTATGAAAATAGTTTATGGATATAATTTATAAATAAACTTTTATGTTAATTCATAAGTTTTTTTACGCATATTAATTCATAAGTTTTCACTAACAAAAATTATATATCTTTATAAATTGTTTTCATGAACTACCTTAAAAAACTTATAATAATACATAAAAACTTATTTATTTGCATAAGTTATTTCGCATAAACTCATAAATAAGTCAATCCAAACGGGTCGATTGTGTTTTTGTTTCTATTTTTCTGTTCTTTTATTTTTAAGCTCATAAATAAGTATCTTCTTTTATTAGGTTATTCTATTTTTATTTTTTAAATATAAGTTTTTATATGTTAGATTGAGTTACTATTTTTTCGTTAAAAAAAAAGTTACTATTTTTGTAGCGTAACTTTTATAGTGAATTTTGTTCATATTTTTTTGTGTAAATTTATTTTAATTAAATTTTTATGGGAAGATTTATTTGATGTTTATCTTCTTTTTTTCTGTTTTTGTTTTGTTTTTTTTTTGTTTAGAGATTTGATTTCTGATGCTATTTTTATGGGAATATTTCTTTTATGCTTATCTTTCTTTCCTTTTTTTTGTATTTTTTTTATTAGTGTAGAGTTAAAATTACATTTAAGGGCGTAAAACTTGGAACACCGTTAAAAGTAATAAGGACAAACTTGGATTTTTAATAGTAGTTTCTTTTAATATATTGTAAGTAGATTGAATTTTTTCTCTCTCCTCTATTCACTACTCAGTTCTCGTACAGTGCAAATGAAAACTATTGAGAAAGGCAAGAGTCACTTTCTTCTTCAACTTTTTTTCTCTCATGTCACTTTCTACTTCAACCATGAAAATACACTGAAACAAAACAATTTATTGTTACTTTCTCCTTCAAAAATATGTCAAGTGAAAATATGTCAAGTGAAAAAGTACCACCCATTTGTACTCATATGATTGTTATACCAGAGTAAGTTTTTCTACTTTCTATTCATGCTTTTTTAGACACAAATAAACTCTTGTTTTGCAACTGTACTTCAACTTCTAAACCTTCCTTCTTCAAATTAATTTATGTAGGTTGAGAATCACAAATTTGGTTGGTTTGAACAATCTTCCAAATAATGAAGCATGTGGTAATTCAGAATGTGAAGTAGTTGAGTTGAGTAACCATGAACAAGAAGCCATTACTATTGAAAACTGTTTTGAACCTTTTATAGGGCAGTGCTTTTTAAGTGAAGAAGAAGCTTTCAAATTTTATGAGAATTATGCCAAAAGGAGTGGGTTCTCAATTAGAAAAGGTAGATTTGTTAATAAAAATGGGATAATGCATAGGAGTGATTTTTTGTTTCACGGTGTTTTTGTTGTTTTATGCATGGAGTTTTGTTGGAGTTTTGTTTCATGGTGATATTCTGATTATTCAACGTGAATAAGAGTTTCAATAAGAGAGAGAGAAATAATAGGCATTAAGTTACGTGTTAAATTAGGAGAGAAAAAATAGGAAAAAATAGGAGAGAGAAAAAATGGCATTAATTGATTAACAAAGGAAAAAGAAAAAGATGCATAAAACAAGCAATTTATTGCTCCTTATCCTGTGCAAGTTTGCACAAGTTAGAAAAACCCAAATTGAATTATTTTCAAAATTTATAATAATCGAATCGAACTGAACTGTTTGTTTTTACAACTGAACTATTAAAGTGGTTCGGTTTTATGGTTTTAAACTAAACCATAACTAATTTTTCACTAAAAAAACTGAACTATATATTAACCGAACCGAACTGAATTGTTAATCATGAATCAAACCGAATTGTTTCAGTTTGGTTTTAAAACTGTTGGTTATGATTCAGTTTTTTTTGTTCGATTTGCTTTGGTGATTCGGTTTGCTTTTGGTTTTAAAACTAATGTAAAAAAAAAAAAAAAAAAAAACTAAACTCATAACATCAAAAAAATAAAAGAAATAAACTCATATAGCAACTCTAAATTATAAAGGATAAAAGTGGTTTTTAATTAAATTAATAAGGGTAAAAATGGAAGAAAAAATGATAAGCTATAAGCTATAAGCTCATAAGCTACTTGAAATAGCGTTTCAAAAATAAGCTATAAGTCAGTAAAATAAGCTATAAGTCAGTAAATAAAAACTGTTACCAAACAGGTCTTTTAACTTATAAGCTATAAGACATAAGCTATAAGTCAGTTTTTTGACCTTGCCAAACAGACCCTTACTTAACCTGCCTTAAATGGAAGAAAAAAAAATCTCTTAATGGGGCTAAAGCACCGCCCACCTATTAAATGCTAGGAAATATAGGTTTAATTGTTTTGGTTCCTTCTATATTATTTTTCTCTCACTCTTCCAGAAGGTTTTGATTGTGAAGGATTTTGACCACAAAATTTTCTATTCTTCTGCTCTCATATCATATCCAGCATTCAACACTACTCCCCTTCCGCAACTACATTTACACTCTTCACTCTTTATCGTTCAATTTGGGTTTTCAAGATTCGCCCTGCTGCAAACTTTTGGGTTTCCCCATCTACACTTCAATGGTACCTACTCCATCATCTTCTCCTTCTCCATATAACAATTTCTATACTATTTACTTTGAATATTTTGTTTGAATCAATCGCAGGGTAAGGGAACTGCTGCAAGTTTTGTTTGTTTTAAAGATTAGCAATTGGCTCCGACGAACCATTGCTCTGAACATTATTGTTTCTCTGACTAGCCATGGCTTTGATCGCCTCCAACGACGCCAAGGTGTGTACTCGATCCGACCAGCCATCACTCCGAGCAGGGTGTGGCAAATCAATGGGGTGTTGGTAGAAAGCGTTGGCACACGCGACATGGACGGTGGTGGCAGTGGACGTGGTTCTTTTGGTTCCAATTTCTTACTTTCCTCCTTTCATTGTTTATTACCTTCAAAATACCAATTAATTGTTATTTGTTTTTCCATATGAAATTTTGGTTTGATGTTTGTTTTGTGAGGTTAGTTGATGTTAGTTTCTTTTTTATGTTATCTATATGCCAAGTTTGAACCGGTTGGATTGGATGATTACTAGCGGTGAGGAAGGCAGGTTGTTGGAGCCAATTGCAACTGAAGGTTTGTTTTTCATTTCTCTCATTCTCTCTTACGCACTCTTAAATACAATTGGTGGTATTTTTTCCTTCTTATTTTATCTTCTTTTTTATTGCACAGAGTAGTGTAGGAGACAAGTTGAATGTTGTGTGTGTGAGAAACAAATGAATGGAACAATTATTGGTTCGAGCATCATGTTTTATCAATTGTTTACATTTTTTTAGTGTGATTTTTTTCTCTAATTGTTTGTGTCAATCTCTCATTATTTGTTTCTTTTTCTTCAACAAGTATGTTTTGAACTGTTAACTGATCGATGTTATGTAAATCAAATTTAATTAGTTTGTTTATTGTTGTTTCAGCTTTATTATATGTGCATCTATCTACTAGCAAATCAAGTGAACAAGTTTGATCTGTTTCTGCATGTTATATGGTCCGATATGCCACTTAAGACAAAATCATGATAATTAAGAATACTTTTGGATTTAAATAATTCTACTATATTTTGTTCACGCTTATTTTCTTTTGTATCGTGGGTGTACTAATGCTGTTTTCTTTAATCTTCAAAGTTTGTTGCAATGATGTCCTGATTTGTGTTACATGACATAGCCATACAAGGATGTGTCACCGTATTGTGCAATAAAATTGTCAAGGAGTGTATTGTGGTTATTTTGATTTTGCAGGGACTTTTGTTGAATACGTAGCTAACATTGATGAGGATTATTATCTAGCATTCTCTTCACTATAGTTGCAAGAAAGACTGATATATGAGGAAATACACTATCAAGAATTGTCATTGAATTTAATGATATTAATCTTAGAATAGATCTCTTGAATGTGCTGCTACAATGATATGAAATGTTTTTTGTAACGCTTTTTTAATCTACAGTGGAGAAAGGAACCGAAGAGAATTTTATGTTGATATCAATTTTATAATATTAGGTGCTATTTATTTTATTTTCGATAACTATTTCTTTTATTTCCACTCTATTCAATTATAATTAATTTGTTCAGTTCTATTCCTTTTCTTTTTATCAGATTATGAATGAACCAGTGAATTTCAACCTTAATGGGTTCATTTAACTGAAATTGAATGAATCTGTGAATCTCAAATTTCTACCAAGTAAATAAATCTTTTGGAAAAACCTTCTTTTAAAGTTTGACCTCATCTCTAAAATTTCCTCTGAAGCTTTCCTCCCAAGAAAGGTTTGAATTCGGTCACCGGAGAAAAACATGAAGAGTAAAATCTATGGCTCATCTCCAAATCTGTATCTAGAGTAAGCTATTTTCTTTTTATTATGCTTTTTGTTTTTATTTCAACTGTCCAAATCTGTTGCTTCTATTAGTTGCCATTGTTTTTAAAATTTGTTCCTATTTTTATGATTATGTTTGTTAGAATCTATTTTTTGAGCTAGATATCAATCATATATATTGCTTTTGCTTTGAACACTTTTTAAATCCTCAGTTACTATCTATGCAAGCATTTTGTTTTCTAAAATCTATTCTTTTAGTTGCCATCTGTTGCTTTGAAATTAAAAATACCATAGCAAAAATATGGTTTCATATTTGATTAGAATTTAAACACAATTATGCATGTAGGGAGGCTATGGAAGAGGGTGATTCAAACAAGAAAGAGTTTGTTGCTGCATAATATTTTAATACACCTACAAGCAAATCCTTGAGGAAGAGGTTGGTTTATAATATCAAATTGTTGTTATTGATGTTAAGGTGAAGCTTCATCAGTTGCCGAAGACCAAGAACACAAATGTGTGAAGAATGAAAAGGCTGATTGAAGCTGTTTGGCAAATTGAAGTTAGAAGTTGTACCTTCCGGTTATTTTCGTGTCATGCTTATGGAGTTAGGGTCGTATGGATGTACTTTCCGTTGTTTTTTGTTTGAAAGAGTCTTGCTAATCAAATATGGCATTTTGATTGTTTTGTTTTGTTATGTTTAAGAATTTCTGAAATTCTTATGCATATTCAATGATGTTATGCTTTTTTGTTATCAAATCTGTTTGGCATACAATAATTTGGTTTAGATGATATACTATTATATGATGATTTTTATCAGATACATGGAGATATTTTTAATACACTGGTCAATTCTTTTGAGTTATATTTTTGAGCCACGATTTTAATGTAGTGCGTATGTTTTGGGACTCTACAATTATTCTCAAAACTATATAGTACTATAAGTAATCATTGTTTATTTCCACTGAATGATTAACACTACTTTATTCTTTCTTTTTTTGACTAAAATTCTTATCTAATCCAATATATAGTTTTAATGTATTCAAATACTATTATAAAAAAAAAAAAAGGATATTCAAATACTAATGAATGGTTTATCAACTAAAGAACCAAGTTTCATTCATATATATAGAAATTGTTTTTTTCAAAGGCATCAAATATGTATTTATTGATCAAGTAATGTAGATAAATATATGATCATACATGCCCACTTATGATTATATCGATTTTATTTAGAACCATGTGACGATCATGTAATGCACACCTGCACTTTCTTTAGTTATCTGTTTTTGCGACTTTTGTTTCATAATGCAGCAAGGTACAATTACTGTACAACCTTGAGACACTTAAAGATCCAATAAAATTAAGTTACTTTATGTAGTGCGTTGTTTTTTTAGACTCTAAAACCGTTAACTCAATACAAATACATTATGGCGTGTAAGGCTATATTGCTCAAATGTCTTATAAAGTTTTTTGAGCTACGTTTTATAATTAATGCGGTCAAATCTATTGTTTTTACAAAACTTTGATAAACTATCATTAATTAATTCAATGATAATTGACGCTGGACTTGATAGGAAGGACCACAGTTCGATTCTTTCCAACTGCAATTGAGAGGGGGTGGAACCACTTGATGCCAGAACTGACGCTCAGACCAAACTAAACAATCCAATGGGATGGATACTGACAGAAAAAAAAACTTTGATAAACTAACACATTCAATAAAAGTAAGTTACTTTTTTATTTGTGTTTTTTTTTAGCCTAATACTACCTCTGTCCCAAAATAAAAGACCTTTTTGGGTAAATCACGGAAATTAAGAAAGTTGATTGTGATATTAAACGCGTTGACTATTAGTATTATTTTTACAAGTTTTTCCTTTATGAAAAAGAATGAATTGATAATTTACAAAGTATTTATTACCAATTCCATTTAATTCCATTTGTACTTAACTATTTTAAGTTTCAATATATTTATGTTTTGATTTCATTTTAATTTTTTATTTTCAATTTTAATTATAGCAATTTAAATCGTATATCTATCACCCCACAAAACCCGTGCAATGCACGGGTCGGAGTCTAGTATGTATAAAGGAATTGTTCTTGTATCTTCATGCATCACATTCTTTAAACCTAAAAAAGAACTATCCTGAAATTACATTCTCTTCAAATCCAAAATGACCATCACCATAGTTGATAATGATGTCCGTGACTACACTCACGATAGGTACGATGTTGTCTTCCACTCCGAAACCATTCACACAATGGTCACACATACTCCTTTCATGGTTGACGCCTGGCTCTCAAACCTCCCCCGAAATAGCCACAACAGCCGCTTCGTTGTTGGCCTCGATGTGGAGTGGCTCCCAAACAGACAACGTAATATGGATAACCCCGTTGCTATCATTCAACTCTGCATAAACAGAGAATGCCTTGTTTTTCAAATCCTCCGCGCTTCATTCATCCCACAATCACTTGTTGCATTTCTTGAGAACCAAGGCAACACATTCGTCGGTGTTGGTATCAAAGAGGACGTGGAGAAGCTTCTTAGAGACCACTCCTTGCACGTTGCGAACTTTGTTGAACTTCGCACACTCGCTACTGAGAGATTTGGGGAACACATGAGAGGTGCTGGACTTAAAACATTGGCTGCTCATGTTCTTGGTAAGGATATTGAGAAACCAAGGAAGATTACTATGAGTAGGTGGGATAAATTTAAGCTTACTCCTCAGCAGGTTCAGTATGCATGCATTGATGCTTTTGCTTCATTTGAGATTGGAAGGATTCTTTATGCTAGTAGTGTTTGATTGGTTAGTTTGTTCCTCGTTTGTTTTTCTAGAATGTTTTTCCATATGTGTTGGTTTCATTTTGATATCTAGACTATAGATTGGTAGGTACTCTACTGCATTACTCTGTTTCATTATGTAATGCAATTTTGAGGTTTTTGATTTTAGAATTATGATTTGTTAATTTCTTTCGTAAACTGTAGAAAAAATTAATTTAAAATTTAAAATTACATCAAAATGATTTAATATAGAAAAATCACACGAAATTAAATAATTAGATGTTAGATAATTATATCCAATAAAATTTTAAGATACTTTTGTTTCCATCTTTTTTTTCTCTAGTTTTTATGAAACGTCTAATCGAAATCGTATGGTAATAGATGGTTGAATGCCTAAAATCATAAATTGGAGGGGATTCAATTTCATAATAGCACATAAGTTAGTTAGTTGATTGAATTTGTAAGTTAATAGACAAAGGATACTCTTACCCATTTACACAAAACGACTTAGAAAACACCAAATCCAACACCAAAATCAAGAATAGTTATCCTCTACACAATAAAACTAAAGAAGTCACACACCATTCATAATATACAGATAATAAACCTTTATTATGAAAAACTTGTTACCAAACACTTCTAATTTTATAAACAAACTTATAAACTAATATAATAAACTATAAGCTAAATAGAGTCCATCAACTTCTCCCAAATATCATGTTACAACAGTAGTGCGCTAACATTTATAACTTATACTCCTGAGCTTTTAATAGGCTATATGTAATGCCTATGTAAAATTTTCACGCAAGAATTGATGTATTATGGAATGGCCGAGACCATTAGTTAGAGCAGAAGTTGAGGCCAGTGAAGCTTTTAGTATGCTGAGACCCTGCACCATATATATATATATGGAATCAAATATTGTGAGATGAATCTGACTAATATAATACAGTATTAAAAAATGAAAAACTAAATCAAGTCTCACACATGCTTACCTCCTTCTGACTAATACTCATGACCCTTTCTTCTACATCAGTAAGAGGAACATTTATTTTTTCTAAATATGCAAGACCAGAAATGGATGAAGTTGGAGTCACAACAAAGCCATCTGTCACCATGAACGATTTCAGTCCCCTAGTAAATCCTCCAGAAATCGGGGATTTGGGATCAAGAAATTTTAATGTCCTAGGTATTACCGGTTTCGGTGACACAGGTATGGGTAATATCATGTTCCTGAGTTCAAATTGGAAGCTAATATAAGGCTTCGTTAATACCGTGTCTTTTACAAGTTGTGATCTTAAACACCTGTCTGAACTCAATTCAGTGATGCTCTTATATAAATTATCAATGCAGCTTATAGAAGAGAACCCTACAAGTGTGTGCAACACTCCTCCTAAGGGAAAGGTTAGAAAGCTAAAAAGAAAGTCAGCAAAATCTTCCTTCCCTTCAACAAACAAAATTTGTTGATTTGATTTTCTTCTCAGTACATTCACAATCATCTTATTAGACTCATCACATGGTTCCTCTACCTCGCCCAATCCAATCCAAAACTCCACAATATTTCTTGGGTCTAAATTACCAACGAACTGTTCCTTTTTAAAGATAAAGTCTGATAGAGGAGTCTTTGAGATCAAAGACAACTTGAGAAGATCAATGACCTGTTTAATTTCAAACCAGAGATTAAATAATAATAATAATAATAATAAACAGAATATATGACATACAAAGTGAGAAAACGTGCCTCCTTCTTGCCGATAATTACGGTTTGTTTATCAAAAGTGTTAATGTCATTGACTCCAAGCTTTTGAAGCAGATTTATACTTGTTCCAAGAAGATTAGGCATCACAAAAAGATCGTCAGAAATGATAAAGGTCATAGTTTCCTTAACAAAGCCATCTTCTGTAGTTAATGTCAGTGGGCGAATTGCATTCAATAACTTTCCACAAATACATTTTTGATTCCTAAAAAAACCCACACAATTCCTATTATCAACTTTGCAAGTGTTGTCTTCACAAAAAAAATATGGCAAGCATTCTGTTTCGTCAATGTTCAATTTCAGCTTCCTGCAATAACCGTCCATCGAGTTTCTTGGCCTGAGTAGCATTTCTTTGCAGGTTTGATTCCATAGACATTGTTCATCCAGATTTGCCACACTTTGATAGAGTGAGCTAATGCTGCCAAATTTTACTGCTTCAATATTTGACTCTGCAGCCACGAGTCTTGCAATCGTCCCCAGAGGCAAAGTTAAGAAGCTGCAAAGAACATCAACAAAATCCTTCGCGGCCTCTGCGAACAGGACTTTACTTTTCTCTTTGTCTACCAAAACTTTTATGCGAACTTGGTCACCTTGTTCATCAGACGCAGTTGCAGCCATGGTAATTAGTAAGAACCTACGAACACAGAGTCAATAAGAAATCATACATCACAGTTGAAACAAACGCCAATAGATTCTGTTATTTCGAGAAGAATAAGTTGCTTGCTTCAACGTGTTATAGTTTCTAGACGACTTTCGAAAGGTAAACAATACTGATCACATAGCAATCAAACAGGCGGTGGCGAAGTTAGACTAAATTGTAAAGGAACAACAAAACTACATGGCAGTGTAGAAACGGTTCAGATTGCGATTCAATTTCAAGGCACGGGTCAAGAATTTTGAACACGAACACAATATAAACAAATTACAAAAATCAAAAGAATTACATGGAATAAAAGATAGCACGGATCATGATGGAAAGAATTGCAAAATAAATCAAAAGCATTTACAATTTGAACAACAAACAACAGTACAATAGAATTTCAACTAGAAGTAATTGCAACAGAAGTAATAGGATTGCAATTTGAATATCAAACAACAAACAATAAAGTTTGTATAAAACTAGAGAGAGACTTACAGTGTGGTAGTAGGAAGGCGGTGGCCGGTCGGTGGCGATGGCGACTTACGTGCGCTAGTAAGATGAACGGCCGTGGTCGGTAGAGGGGGTTTTTAGCGTCGCGTGTGGTTGAAGGGGTTTTGTCGTCGCGTCGTGAGTCGTGAGACGCAGAGGAGGAGAGAGTGAGAGTTGACTGATGAATAAAGTTTGATACTATTTCATTCTTCTTCGGGAAGAAATCCTTGGTGGACATCTAGGCCCCGTTTGGCCCGGCTTATTTTCCTCTTTTTTTCTTCTCCTTAAAAATAGTAAAGAAGGAAAAAATTGTGTTTGACTTCATTTTTCTTTATTTTTTACTTCTTTACTTTATTTCTCTAATACTTTTAAGGAGAAATAGTGTCAAATATAATTTTATACTTCTCTATTTCGTTTAAGCTGAAATAAAAAGTAAAAAATAAGCTGGGCCAAACAGGGCCCTAGTCATCTTGATTTACCTTCCGCGGGTTTGATTTTTTTTTTTTTTTTTAAAAAAAGCTAAAAAGAAGAGGGAGGAAAAACAAAATTAAAAAGAAAAATTAATCACCAAGAAATGATGTCCCCATTGCATCGATTCTAAGAAGATCATGATCCGCTAATTTGATTAAAAGACACATTTGTATTAAAAAAAATTAATTTAAATATAATTAATTAATTGATAATATTTCAAAATATAGTGACATAAATAATAAAAATATATATAGTGACATAATTATGTTTGATATTAACTTATATTTCACAAAGGATTAAGGTGGATCCACTCCCGCAATCACACCCCATGGTCCACTCCCGCAACCATGTATTGAACTCAATAAAACCCTATAAGAATCAGGTGGGTCCACTCCCGCAACCACACCTCGTAGTCCACTCCCGCCACTACGCACTAACAATGCATGAGCATACGATTTCTCATGTATACTAATGCAACAAATACATACCTCCCTAGCATATGTAAACCATCCCAACAACATACATATATATCCAATCATATGTAACAAACCACAACAAACATACATACATTTCCAATCATATGTATTTACCCACATGTTCATACATACATCTCCAATCATATGTAAAACAACGCACGTATTGTAAACACTTTCTCATCACGAGAATACATAACACATACATGCCAAACACACAAACACGCATCACCGAAAATAACCAACAAACATGTTATAACTCAGTGAAAAGACAGAAATAAAGTGATGCCCTTACCTCGGCAAGCTTCCGTCAATAATACACGCTCAAACAACACAACGCGCTTCCTAAAACAAGCAGCGCAACAATCAATACATTGTTCTCTAACCAATAGTATTGAAACTACACCAAAACCCCAAAAACCTAAAGGTTCCTAAGGAAAATTCACTCTTTCGGATACCATACCAAAATCTATCGTATTGATCAACCACCATGAGTTATTTGTACTATTTTTAGGACCCAAAACAATTGTCAAAAGTCTTAAATAATTTGAAATGCAAAATGGCCGTTTTCTTGCGTTATAAGTTACGTACTTTCCGAGTACCCGAAAAACTCGTTTCCAATCCCCGCCACTTCCATAAATTAATAAAAATGGATTAGAAAGCTAAAAACCAAGTTTAGAAATCAGAATCTAAAATTTTAGGTCTCAGAGCTCGCCCTGGCGAGTTGGTGGCGAGTGAAGGCAGTGAGGACAGGTCTAGCTCGCTCTGGAGCTCGCCCTGGCGTGTTGTCATGACCTGTGACACTCGCCCTGGCGAGTAAACACTCGCCCGGCGAGTTGCACCTGTCTGATAAGTGCCAAAAAGTAGCTAAAATTACATATATATTTTAAGCACTTATTAACTATGTTGTAAGATATTCTTTAGTTTTTCCTCACTTAAATGTACATATTTGTTTAAGTCATTTCTTTCAATTAAGTCTCCCTAAATCTCAACATTTGTGCAGAAATTTGAAGAAAAATTGCAAGTTAACTCGCCAGGGCGAGTTCAGAGCGAGTGCAGAGCGAGTAGAGGCAGAGAGCATCAAATTGGATATCTGATACACTCGCCAGAGCGAGCAGCAACTCGCCAGGGCGAGTAACAACTCGCCAGGGCGAGTGAAGGCGGTTCAAACTCACTCATGACGTGGCAGTAACCCTCTGGTGAAGAAAGGTCAACTCGCCAGAGCGAGCTGGAGCTCGCTCAGCGAGTTCTAAATTTCAGAAATACTATAAATAGAGCTTGCTGTCATTTTTCTGAGAAGAGACTTGTGAGATAACTTGTAATAGAGTAGCAGAAGCAGAGGAAAACCCTAGGAGCCAGATTCAAGGGGATTTGAAGGTGGATTCACTACAATAGTTGAGAAATCATCATTGATAAGTTTGTTCATCTCTTTTATCCTTAATCTTTGTAAAGCTACCATGAAAATGAGTAGCTAATCTCTCTTTGTTGGGATTAGGTGTAATTGACTCTATGTGTATGTATTTCTTTTGATCATGGTATTATATATGGTTTTAGTTTAGTTATCAATTTTGATGTTGTTCTTGAACTGTATGTTTTAATTTTAGGGTTTGAAATGGTATAGACGTATGCTTTTTGAATCCGAGACCTAGAACAATCATCTATTAAACTCTAAACTCTAGACATAGATTTAGGTTTAATATTCACTCTAAATATCAAGTTTTAAAACTATTGTGTTGATTAAATTGTCCGAGACATCGGAGTTTGAGCAATACGATATAGCCGGTATATTGATCGATCACTCGAGACATCGAGGGTTAATGAATATAGCGGGATTCTCATCGTGCTCTGGAAACGGACACGTACATGAGTGATATGTGATAGAATTGATTGATAGCTAGAACCTGTGTAACTGATTCGAATGATACATGCGATTGGGTCGGTGAAATCTAATCCCACCAGACTTTTCTCTCTGATAACAATTCCTTTTATTGCACTTACTACTTTATTTTCACAAGTTTTCATAACAAATATTTTCAAATCACTTTACTTAGAATTATATTGATTGTTGAACGGCATCGATATCGCATCAGTCCCTGTGGAGACGATAAATCTATACTTACTTTTGTACATTCAACAAAATGGCGCCGTTGCCGGGGACTGGCGTTTAGATATTGAAGCATTGCAACAATTTGTATTCTTTTAAGTATTTGTATAATTTTGCTTGTACTAACCCTTCTTTGCTAGTCAGAGAATTTTTCTTGTTAGGCTAATCCTTTTTCAGGTTACTCATCACAAACAAAATCATGACTGATCGTGATTATAACAACTTCTATACTCCGGATGAGTATGAATCGTATCAACAGTGTCCTCTTGATAATTATGGGCAAACTCCAGAGGCTAGATTGGAGGAGACCATGGTTAAATTCATGGAAATGCAGCAGCAAATAAGCCAAATGCAACAGATGCAAGACCAGCACCAACAATATATGAAAAACAGTCTTGCACGGAGCAAAAATATGGAAATTCAGCTCAAGCAAATGGCTGAAAACCAAATCAAGGAAATTCAAACCAACACTCAAACCACTCATGAAGAGAGAGATGATACTCTAACAAAGAATGAAGAATGTGGACAGAGTGTTGAAGAATGTGTTGAAACACATGAGGAAGAAACAATGCTCAAAGGATGTGGTGTAGAGAAAATAGCTGAGGAACCAAAGACACCACGCGAAATAGAAATTCCTCAAGAATTTCCATCTACTGAGGAGGACGACACTGTTGATAATGAAGAAATGATGATGGATGCAGAGGTAATTGAAGGATTACTTCACAAGGAAATAGCATATGAACAAAAGAAGGAGATAGAGAACAAGGAAGAGATTGATCGGGTCATAGATGAAATATGTGCCTTGTTCCACAAGAATGAATTGGGGAGGATATGGACTCCACAACATTTATTTCTCAAGTTCATGGAATTCCTCCCAAATCAAAGGAAAAAGACGGATGATGTGCTTTCCGTCTCATTTTGGCCACCCTAACCAAAAAGGCGTCCAGCTAGTGACGTAAAAGAAGCGCTTGTTGGGAGGCAACCCAATTTTCTTTCCTTGTCTTTTATTTAAAGCAATTTTAATTTCGCATATGTTATAATAGTTTTTGAACATGTTTAGCCTCTTATAAACAAGTCCTTGAACTGGTAATGTGCATATGAAATGAAATGTCTAGGTTTGTGATCAATCAAAAGCAAATGCATGATTAGAATGATTTTCTTTCAAATGCTATAGTTTGAGATCAACCGTTTGTGATTATCTTTGAATAATAGGATGAATTTGAACTAAGTTGCTTGATTCAATTTGATTTCATTCATTCCTTCTTGACATGATTGATTAATTATGAATCACATAGACCTAGCCGGGTGAGATTGTGTGAACTTTCCACTGTTTATATATCTGAGAGCCGGCAATTGTGATGGGAGGATATCTTTCAAATCTTCCGAACCTTAATGGGAAGATACATTTCCAAATACCAATTGCAACTAAATATTCGGAAGATATGTTTCCATATGACCATATGTCATGAAGTTATAATCCCATCTTCTCTTTGCATGAACCCTTTCTTTCCTTTCTTTACCTTGGAGCATTTTGCATTAGCACTCAATGGAAACTTATCTTCCAAAATTAATTAGCTCATTTCGGATTGTATAATCTCATCCATATTATTTAAATGTAAAATGGAGGATATTTTTTGATTTTTCGGGGGCCTGTGAGCAACATGGATGACACTCAGCAAAGGTGTATAAATATTACCTTTTATAAGTATTTTGTTTAGTGAAATAACCTTGCTTTAAAGGGATTTTTATTTTTTCTATTCTTTGCTAGAAAATCAAAACAATTAGTAGCACGGTATAAGAACAAACAATTTTTCAAATATCTCTACTGGGAATTGAATTTTGTAGTATTTTGCTATTAATATTTTTTATTTATTAACATAATACCAAAAAAAAAATGCATACTTTATTTATGAATAATTAAAACACCATTAATTAAGAAAGATTATACTTCATATACTTCATATGTAGTAATAAGCAATAAGCAATCGGCATATGACTTAGTTGTTACTCAAAGTACTTCTATTTCTGTCATTTCAGGTTTAACCATTGCCAATTTTCGGAACATGTCAAATGCTATATATATATATATATATATATATATATATATATATATATATATATATTCTTGGAAGAAGATTTCAGAACATTTTGAAGGAAACATAACTAAAAAAATTGATCTAATATTATTGTTATACTTCAGCATAATAATCTAATATTGTTAAGCAAAATTTCATAGCATCCACAATTTGAATGTTTTGTTATAAGCCAATATTAGCAAAACTCTTTCAATTCAACATCTTAGACGTTCATTAACCAACATATGAGCATAATCAGAAAAACAAAAACGACACAGCAAGATCTGTGTCAAACAAATCATCAATTACTCTAATCGATCAGAGCATTCAGAGTAGTTGATAGCTGCTCTTACAAGGTCTACTCTTCTTTATGGTGCAAATATTGTTCGATTATGTAAAGGCTGAGCCTTGAGACCCGTTGTCAAAGCAGAACTTGAAGTCAGTGAAGCTTTCAAAATGCTCAGACCCTGCACCATGTATGCAATCAAACAATGTGATTGGTTAATATAACAAAAGTAATATTAAGATAACAAAGAAAGTGCTAAAACTAAGTTTGAGAAACTGCTTTACCTCCTCCATATTAATTCCAAGGACCCCTTCATCCAAGTCATTAGGGGAGACATTCATTCTTTTAAGATAAGAAGCAACATTGATGGATGACATGGGACTTACAACCAAGTCATTAGTCACCATGAAAGTTGAAGAGTCTTTCGTATATGCTCCAGAAATAGGGGATTTAGGATCAACAAATTTATAGGAAACGCGTGGACTGGTTAACAAATCTTTAAGTTCCTGTGACCTTAAAAACCTTTCTGGACTCATCTCAGTCATGCTCTTATATATATTATCAATGCAGCTAATAAATGAGTACCCTCCAATCATATGCAAAACTCCTCCTAAAGGATAGGTGAGAAAACTAAAAACAAAGTCAACAAAACCTACTTTTGCTTCAACAAACAAAATCTGTTTATTCGATTTTCTTCTCACTACTTTCACAACAAAACCTTCAGGTAGTTTCTCTTCTTTCTCTCCAATCCAAAACTCTATTAGGTTTTTTGGGTCTAAATTACCAACAAAGTGTTCCTTATTAAAAAGAAAATCTGTCAAAGCTGTCTTTGACAAAAAAGACAACTTGAGAAGATCAACCACCTATATTATACAAGATATTTAAAAATTAGTGAAAAAAATATACTCCTTAGAGAAAAAATATAGAAAATAATATGACAGAAAATATAGGTCGACAGAAGAGAATAAAGAATTAGTAAGTAAAAGATGCAAGTTAGAAAACATGCCTCTTTCTTGCTGATATAAACAGTTTGTTTATAAGTTGCACCAGTTTGACTGACTCCATGATGCTGAAGAAATTTTAAACTCATTTCAACATCATTCGGCACCACACAAAGATCATCAGAAACTATAAAACTCAAACCTTCCTTAACAAAGCCATTTTCTTTACTCAAATTTTGGGTTATTCTTCTGTTCAATAGCTTTCCACAAATACATTTTTCATTCTTCACGGTACTTACACAGGACATATTTTCAATTTTGCAAGTATTGTCCTCACAGACAAAGTAGGACTGCAAGAGTTCGGTGTCGTCGATGTTCAGTTTCATCTTTTGGCAATAAGCACTCATTGAGTTACTTGGCTTGAGTAGGATTTCTTTGCTGGTATGTGAGAATAGATATTTTTCATCGAGATCTTTCACACTTTGATAAAGGGAGCTCAGACTGCCAAGTCTCGCTGCTTCAATATTCGACTCTTCAGCCATGAGTCTTGCAATAGTACCTAAAGGAAATGTTAAGAAGCTGAAGAGAGCATCAACAAAATCTTTCCCTGCCTCAGCATACACAACTTTGTTCTCTTCTTTTTTCACAAAAACCGTCAAGGAAACTTTGTCAGCTTGTTCATCTGACATATTTTCAGCCATGGTAAATTTGTACCTCAGAAATCACACAACACCTTTGTTACAGTACTTTAAAGCAAAAGCATTATAACAAAAAAGACTTGAGGGTCTCTTATTTATACAAGTTGAAGGCTTTGTGTCTTGATGGCTTTGGAAAGGAAAACATTAATCACATTGCATCGGTTAAACAATCAAAAGGCGTAGTTATTGACAATATCTTCATTGCAATACCCTTTCAAAAAAATCTTCATTGAAATACTTAAACCAATTAATGAATATTCCGTTATCTAGGAGACTTAAATATTTTTCTGTCAAACAAAAAAAAAGGAGACTTAAATATTTTGAGTGGACCTTAGTATTTTAATCGTCCATATCGTAATATGACTAGCTTTTAAACTCCTCTATCTTTCTTTTTTTCTTCGGTGAATTATTTTACTACACTCCTCTTTGAGACGTTTCATTTTATAACCCACATTTTTTTTGTCATTGTTTGTTTTTTACGTAAAGTGCTTATAGGATATCAACATTGTCAAAATGTGTCGATTTTGGACATTAGCTAAAAGTGGGGCCGTCATATAAAAAAGAGGAAAAAACAAACTTTATAAATTAGGTGTACTCGCAGTTTGGTTTGGATTCGTTTTGAGCCAAAAACTGATTCGACCCAAAGATAAAATAAATTGTGGTTCGGTTCGTTTTGGATGATAAATTAAAAAAAAAAACTGATTTGAAATTTTTTTATTAAATATTAATTTTATAAAGGTACTATAAAATTATATGTTTGATTTTTTTAACGAAATAAATAATATGTTTGATGTAAAATATAACATATAATAAATTAAAAATTAATATTTTAGAATGACAACTATGGATTATATTTGAAAAATATGGAACATTACTAAAACAAGAAATTAATTGAACTAATAAGTAGTATTAGAAATAATAATTAAAAAAATAGAGTATTGAAAAATTAAAAATCAACAAATAATAAGTTAATATGCAATAGATCATACCAATAAAAAGATAAATAAGTATTAATTTATATAGATTTGGAAGTCCTACATAGATTTGAATCATATCAATTCTTTTTTATTCTTTATTCGTCCAAATCCCTCAACACCAGAGGATGTTCTTATTGTTTTTTGTTGATAATTTTTTATACAATCTCGTATTATTTTATCTTCTTTTAGATTCTCGAAATAATCTCTTGGTTGTGCAAACCAAATAGAATCATGATTTTGAGTTGTACCAAGTCTGAAACTCAGGGGATGTATTTTTTGTCCCATAACTCCTCACTACTCTATATAAAATAATACGTCTTATTTGTCTACTTTTTTATTTCTATCTTTATATATATATATATATATATATATATATATATATATATATATGTGTGTGTGTGTGTGCGCGCGCGCAATTTTGTGTGGATCGATTTTAAAAAATCAATACAAAATCCGATCCAATCCAACGGTTTTCACAAAAGGACAATCAAATACATAAAAAAAAAAAAAATCGGTTTGCAATTTTAAGCACCCTACTTACAATGTTAACCACAATATCGAATAGGGGTGTACGTGGGGTAGATTGGGTTGTGTTTGATCAAAACCAAAACCCGTACTACATACGGTACTCCAGATTTAGTCCAAAAAAATAACCACCTATTACAACATTAGGTCGGGTTGAGTAAACCCACTAATTTTCGAAAAAATAACCTTTTTAAATTAATAACCTTTTTAAACATTGGAGAAATATGGAATAGGGGTTGATAAAAATAGGTGGAAGTTTTATGAATGATTTAGAATGTGAAAGGTTTATTTGATTTTTGGTGGTGGTGTAGAGAATGGGAGAAAGTGGTTTACGGTAGTGGAGAGAAGTGAGAAATTGCTCTTTCCAATGGTTACAAAGCGTGTAGTGAGGATTGATCTTTCCAAAGTCTGCTACATTAATGTTTCTCACGTGTTTTACCCCTGACATAGCATCTTTGGTAGAACGGTCATATCTGCTCCTGGCATAACACGTTTCCCAGGGGTTATACCCCTGGCACAAGCAAGAGTTGCAGACGACTCACGTGATGTACCAACATTTTAATTTTAAAACCTATATTTTTTCCCTCTCTACTATATTTTATTTCCCGCCTATAAAGCATCAAAATTTCAAAATCCTTGGATTCCACTTTCCCAGGGGTAAACCCCTAGCAAAAAGCGTTTCCTTTCCCAAGGGTGTGTACCCCTGTCAAAATATCCCTGGCAAATGACCACATTTCTTGTAGTGATTGGTGTCTCAGGCGACAAAAGAACAACTCAAAGAGACAACAGAGGAAGCGAAAGCCATGACCTATATATGGTGTACATGCATGTATCAGCATCCTTCATCGTTGTTAATCCTTCACCATATTTAGACGAGGAGATGGATATAAACTCGAGGGTGAGGTATGTCCAACCCGGGGAATATGATACATATTAAGTGCAGTAACAAGCTCTTCCATTCCACCACCCTATCATGCTAGTGTTTCCATTGCCAACACCCTATATTTGACATTTAATTAACCAAATATATAGCCACTATTTTTGACATTTTACTTCTTGCATTCTCATTACTTTTGACTTCTTACGGTTGTAATCAAGGCCTCTAGGATAAATATGGCCATTACCCTCTTATATAAGCATCATGAAGTTTATAAAAATTGGGTTTCTCTTTTGAGATATTAAGAGTGGATTCTCTCTTGACTCCTAAGCCAACAAGACTAGAGACACTATTTAATGACTTTTTTATGAAGGAAAATTGAACAACTTAGCATTTTCCTTTTCCTTCTCCTACAGAAAAACGAATTACTCACATCTCTTTTCATACCATATGTTCATCTTCCATCTTCTCTCCAAAAATATCTTGCATGCATCATTTCCATGAAGATTAAGCCTCGTTTAATACGTTAGAGGTTGATTGGAACAGATTAGAGACTAGAGTTCAAGTTTGGAGCAAGAGAATTTGTAGAGTATAAGAAGATTGAGGTTACAAGCTTGAATAGTCCAATCCAATCACCATCATCGTCATCAACACCCTCTCTCAACTAGAATCACCTTCAAGTTTAAAGGTGAGTTGATTAAATTATGTTTTAATTATGGATTTAACTCCTAAGCTTGATACTTGGAGATCTTACTATTGTCTTTTCAATAAGTTTCTTCATTTGATACTTGAAGACAATAATGTGCTAGAAGGGCAAGGTATAGTCACGGAAAATACATACTCTATAGTATAATTGAGACATCTACGTGGTGATTCTAGATATTGAGGCATTGAAATCAATTTCAGTCCAATAGTATCTTTTGTCTTCTAGCTTAAATTAAAGACGGTATAATGTAACCAATAAAAACGAGGTCATCGTAACTGAAATATCAAAACCTATATTTGTAAAAAAGAGATATAAATGCTTTAAAAGGTTTCAAATTAGATCACATTGTCTTACTTATGAATGAATACTTCTTTCAATACGAAGTTCATAGAGTTTTCTGCTTAAAACAAGAGAATACAAAACAAACTGTGACCGTCCAAATCACTTAAACATAACCAAATATTTCAAACACAAAAAAGATGACAAGATTGCTCTACACCCTCCTTCAGTCTTCAGTTATCATCCCATATATAAGTTAGCTCAACCATCATTTTTCTTCCTTTGCCTTCTGCCCTTCTTCAGGGGGATATCTGTCGAAGAAGCATTAATAGATGACACATTAGCCTGAACAGGTCTACTTCAGGCCATGTACAACATGCACATATGATGAAGTAATTAGTACATAATCAAAATTGTTGCCTTGACAACAAACAAGTGACCATATCATTACAAACCCTTCATGAGTTTCTCTCTTCTCCTCTCACCTTTCATTTATTCATTCATTCATTCTTTCTTTCTTCCTTTTCTTCTCAACTTTTTCATTGTTCGTTTTAATTACTCTATTCCCTCAACGCTAGTCAACATTAATTATCATTTTTTCTATGTTCGTTTTATTAGTTGGAGAAAGAAGTACTACTTATCAGGTATAACATGTCAGATGCTATATATATTTATGGAAGAAGATAGAATATTGATGATCTAATATACTATAATCTAACTAATCTCAAATGTCATACTTCAGCATAGTAATCCAATATTGTTAATTAAGCAAGAGTTTCCTAGCATCCACAATTTGAATGTTTTTTATAAGCAAATATTAGTAAAACTCTTTCAACATCTCTTAGTTCATTAACCAACATAAGAATTTCTCATGAGCTTAATATCATTTATGTTTGGTTGAATATTGTACTCACCTATGTAGTCTTTGAGGCCATTGGTCAAAGCAGATGTTGAGGTCAGTGAAGCTTTTAGTATGCTGAGACCCTGCAACCATATAAACAAATTATACAAACAAATCAAATATTGTACTCCATAAGATATATCAAAATAAGAGTGCTAAATGTAGTTCTCACACACTCCCTTTACCTCCTTCAAGCCAACATTAATGACCATTTCTTCCACATCATTAAGTGGGACCTTCATCCTTTCTAGATATGAAACAGCGTCAAATGATGAGATCGGAGTCACAACCAAATCGTCTGTAACCATAATTGTTAACGGCCCTCTTGAAAATCCACCAGAAACAGTGGATTTAGGATCAACAAAATTCAGGAGTCTATTACTTGAGTTGTTATTAAACACAATCGTTCCAATTGGTAATATCTGGTTCTTAACATCAAATGTAGGAAAAAATTTAGGCATACATAGACTGGTTTTGAGTTCCTGAGACCTTAAACATCTATCCGGATTCATCTCAATCACGCTTTTATATAAAATATCAATGCAGCTTAAAGAAGAGAATCCTTCAAGCATTAGCAACACTCCTCCCAGAGGAAATGTAAGGAAACTAAAAAGGAAATCTGCAAAATCCTCTTCTGCTATAGCAAACAGAATCTTTCTATTAGATTTTCTAACCAGTAATTTCACAGCCATCTGTTTATGCACTTCAGATGGTAACCTCTTTCCAAACCTAATCTCAGAAAGGAATGTTGGGTTTGAATTACCGATGAATTGTTCCTTTTTAAAGATAAAGTCTGTAAGAGGAGTCTTTGAGATCAAGGACAACTTGAGAAGATCAATTACCTAAACATATAAACATCAAAAGAAAAATATGAAAAAATCAACACCGAAGATTATGATTTAGAAATCAAGAGAAGTCAGAGAAAACTTGCCTCCTTCTTGCTGATAATGAGTGTTTTTCTCTCAATATCTGCAATGTCATTGATTCCATTCATCTGAAGTAAACATAGACTCTTTCCTAGATCATTAGGCATCACGCAAAGATCGTCCTGAATTATAAAAGTAGCAGTTTCCTTAACAAAGCCATTTTCAGACGAACTCAAACTATTGCTGGGAGTGAAGCCAATTCCTACATTCATAAGCTTTCCACAATGGCATTTTTGATTCCTTAAAGTGCTCACATTACTCCCAGTTTTGTATCCAACACAATCCTCCCAATTCTCACACCCGAAATACTGTATCGGTGTGTCATCAATGTTCAGTTTGAGCTGCTGACAATAACCTTCCATGGAATTCCTTGGCTTGAGTAGCATTTCTTTGCATGTCTTTGACCATAAATATTTCTCATCAAGATCAGCAACACTTTGATAGAGTGAGCTAATGCTACCAAATTTCACTGCTTCACTATTTGACTCCTTAGCCACAAGCCTTGCAGTAGTCCCTAGAGGGAGCGTTAAGAAGCTGAAGAGAGCGTCGACAAAATCTTTGCCAGCCTCCGCATACAAAACTTTTTTCCTCTCTTTGTCCACCATAACTTTCAAGGTCACCTTGTCAACTTTTTCAACCGGTTTACCAATAGAAACTTGCAAAGAAAAAAAGAATTCCATCGTGCTTAGATCACCAAAGAGACTAAGCAATTAGCTATACAACGTTTTCAACTTGTAAAATGGAAGTTTTCTTTCTTCAACGTGTTTTAGTTTCAAGACAGTGATGGAATGTGAAATTTAAATATACATCGCATCGGGTAGTGCAGAAGCCTTGGAGTAATTAGCCGGATAGAAAAGGATTAGTTAATTAATGTTATGCTTCTTCATTAAAAGCTTACTGTAAGCAAGTACTAGTACCACTACCAATGAATCTGTGGTTATCCTAGAGAATAGAGTTGTACGATACATCTTCTTGAACACACGAAAAAACAATGCAATTGATTGCCTAATGGAAAATCCAAAAATAAATTGTGATATAAAATTTGTTGAAAATTAATATTGTTTGTAGGGATAGGATAGTTTGGTTTTGGAGGAAAACTGAATGGGTTTTTCTAACTTGTGCAAACTTTTGCACAGGATAAGAAGCAATAAATTCCTTGTTTTATGCATCTTTTTCTCTTTTTTTTTGTTAATCAATTAATGCCATTTTTTTTCTCTCTCTCCTATTTACGTGAGTTTTTTATTTTTATCACCAAACTAGTTTTGAGACCCGTGCATTCGCACGGGTCTATTGATTTTTATTTATAAATTATTGTTAAATTATAAATGACGTTATTCTGTTATTTTTTTAAAATATATTAAATTAATTCATTTTTTTATTAAAGTAATTGTCCCGTGTATGATTTTTATGTAATAAATTATAATTAATAATAAAAAATATTTAGTATTCAATTTCCTTTTTTTATTAAAGCAATTGTCTCGTGTATGATTAATTTTTTTTCATTAAAGCAATTGTCCCGTGTATGATTAAATTTTTTTTATTAAAGCAATTGTCTCGTGAATGATTAAATTTTTTTTATTAAAACAATTGTCCCGTGTATAATTAATTTTTTTTTATTAAAGCAATTGTCTCGTGTATGATTAAATATTTTTTATTAAAGCAATTGTCCCGTGTATGATTAAATTTTTTTATTAGAACAATTGTCCCGTGTATGATTTTTTATATATTAGTGATCAACATTTTCTTTTTTTTTTTACAAAATTATTGATCAACACTTGTCCCGTGATGTTTTAAGTATAATGACAAATATTTACCCCGTAATTATTATAATATATATTCATCAATAATGCACTTCTTCTGTATTTTTTATATAAAAGTAAACAAAAATAGAGTAGATTTTTTTATAATAAAAATAGAGTAGAATTTAACTATTATATAATAATATATTAAATTAAAAAATATAATTTTTTTACGAAATAGAAGATTTGAAATATTTTTAAGAATTGATGAGGACAAATTAGAATTTTTAGTAGTAATACATTTTAATATATTGGCCCTGTTTGAATTTGGCTTATTTTTAAACTTATGAAAATAGTTTATGGATATAATTTATAAATAAACTTTTATGTTAATTCATAAGTTTTTTTACGCATATTAATTCATAAGTTTTCACTAACAAAAATTATATATCTTTATAAATTGTTTTCATGAACTACCTTAAAAAACTTATAATAATACATAAAAACTTATTTATTTGCATAAGTTATTTCGCATAAACTCATAAATAAGTCAATCCAAACGGGTCGATTGTGTTTTTGTTTCTATTTTTCTGTTCTTTTATTTTTAAGCTCATAAATAAGTATCTTCTTTTATTAGGTTATTCTATTTTTATTTTTTAAATATAAGTTTTTATATGTTAGATTGAGTTACTATTTTTTCGTTAAAAAAAAAGTTACTATTTTTGTAGCGTAACTTTTATAGTGAATTTTGTTCATATTTTTTTGTGTAAATTTATTTTAATTAAATTTTTATGGGAAGATTTATTTGATGTTTATCTTCTTTTTTTCTGTTTTTGTTTTGTTTTTTTTTTGTTTAGAGATTTGATTTCTGATGCTATTTTTATGGGAATATTTCTTTTATGCTTATCTTTCTTTCCTTTTTTTTGTATTTTTTTTATTAGTGTAGAGTTAAAATTACATTTAAGGGCGTAAAACTTGGAACACCGTTAAAAGTAATAAGGACAAACTTGGATTTTTAATAGTAGTTTCTTTTAATATATTGTAAGTAGATTGAATTTTTTCTCTCTCCTCTATTCACTACTCAGTTCTCGTACAGTGCAAATGAAAACTATTGAGAAAGGCAAGAGTCACTTTCTTCTTCAACTTTTTTTCTCTCATGTCACTTTCTACTTCAACCATGAAAATACACTGAAACAAAACAATTTATTGTTACTTTCTCCTTCAAAAATATGTCAAGTGAAAATATGTCAAGTGAAAAAGTACCACCCATTTGTACTCATATGATTGTTATACCAGAGTAAGTTTTTCTACTTTCTATTCATGCTTTTTTAGACACAAATAAACTCTTGTTTTGCAACTGTACTTCAACTTCTAAACCTTCCTTCTTCAAATTAATTTATGTAGGTTGAGAATCACAAATTTGGTTGGTTTGAACAATCTTCCAAATAATGAAGCATGTGGTAATTCAGAATGTGAAGTAGTTGAGTTGAGTAACCATGAACAAGAAGCCATTACTATTGAAAACTGTTTTGAACCTTTTATAGGGCAGTGCTTTTTAAGTGAAGAAGAAGCTTTCAAATTTTATGAGAATTATGCCAAAAGGAGTGGGTTCTCAATTAGAAAAGGTAGATTTGTTAATAAAAATGGGATAATGCATAGGAGTGATTTTTTGTTTCACGGTGTTTTTGTTGTTTTATGTATGGAGTTTTGTTGGAGTTTTGTTTCATGGTGATATTCTGATTATTCAACGTGAATAAGAGTTTCAATAAGAGAGAGAGAAATAATAGGCATTAAGTTACGTGTTAAATTAGGAGAGAAAAAATAGGAAAAAATAGGAGAGAGAAAAAATGGCATTAATTGATTAACAAAGGAAAAAGAAAAAGATGCATAAAACAAGCAATTTATTGCTCCTTATCCTGTGCAAGTTTGCACAAGTTAGAAAAACCCAAATTGAATTATTTTCAAAATTTATAATAATCGAATCGAACTGAACTGTTTGTTTTTACAACTGAACTATTAAAGTGGTTCGGTTTTATGGTTTTAAACTAAACCATAACTAATTTTTCACTAAAAAAACTGAACTATATATTAACCGAACCGAACTGAATTGTTAATCATGAATCAAACCGAATTGTTTCAGTTTGGTTTTAAAACTGTTGGTTATGATTCAGTTTTTTTTGTTCGATTTGCTTTGGTGATTCGGTTTGCTTTTGGTTTTTTGTCCACCCCCAAGTGTTTGGGTTAAATGCTTGATTTTGTCCTTTGAATGTCTAAAAAAAAATAAGTTGCATACTTTTATGGCTCTATTTGATAAAATTAGCGGTTGGCTGGCTTATGGCTGATAGCTTATAGCTGATGGCTGATAGCTTATAGCTTATGGCTGATGGCTGATTGAAGTGTTTGGTAAAATTAGCGGTTCAAGTAGCTCATAAATGTAAAAAGACATAAAAGGGTATTCTTAATTAAGATAGTAATTTAAATTTATTAATTAATATATCTCTTATATTTTATTATTAAATTAATTTGTGTATATTAAAATGTTATGTATAACAATTATGTATAATAATTATTTAAAATCATGCTTATTTGGATGTATTGTCTCGAGCATGATTTTTCTAGATTTTATACCAACTTACCCAAATTGATTCAATTGAGGCCGAATTAGAAATGTTATTATTAATTCAAATATCCAAATACTGCAAATATTGTAAAATTATATATTTTTTCTAACTTGTTTAAAGATTCATTTGTGCAAAGAAAAATTGTTGCAATATACGTATATAACACAAATGACAAAACAGGGTTTGGTGTAATAATATTATGTTAGAATTAACTAATCAATTTAATAGGATACCTCCCAGCACAATGTTTAGATGCATGTCTCAAATCAAAGTGAAAATAGGGTAAAGGTGTATCCATGGGTAAAATTGGGTTTTTATTAAAATAATAAGGGTAAAAATGGAAGAAAAGATGATAAGCTATAAGCTATAAGCTCATAAGCTAATTGAAATAGCGTCTGGAAAATAAGTCATAAGTCAGTAAAATAGGCTATAAGTCAGTGCTGAAAAAACTGTTACCAAACAGGTCTTTTAGCTTATAAGCTACTCCCTCTGTCCCAAAATAAATGACTTGTTTGACCACTGACACGTTTGCCAATGCACAACTTTAATCGTTAATATCTCTAATTATCTATTATTAAAAATTATAAAAATGGTATATTTTGAAAGTACTCGTCGAGACAAATCAAACAACATCTCATATGCTAATATTTGCATGTATATATTAGTAGAAAAATAAGGTCAAAGCAGGTCAAATGAATAGTACACTAAGTCAAAAAAATGTCATTTAAAATAGGACGGAGGGAGTATAAGACATAAGCTATAAGTCAGTTTTGGAGGCTTGCCAAACAGATCCTATAAGTAGCCAAAGAGGGTAAACTTTGGAGTCAACTGGATAGTAAAAAATGCTAAAGAGGGTAAACTTTGGAGCCAAAGTCGGATTATTGAAATTTGAAGGACCAAAATTGAGAAATAATATAACTTAAGGGGTTAAATCGAGCAATTGAAATTTAGAGGATTAAATCAAACAATTGTAAAATTTAGAGTGGCAAAATTGCATTTAAGCCTTATTGATTTTACAATTTTATTATTCAATTAATGTTTTTTTTTATACTATTTATTATAGATTATATAAAAAGATCTAACATAATTAGACTTTTTTTGACAAACATAATTAGACTTATGTTGGTAAAAATAATTACTGCGGTTAATTTTTTTTAATAAAATGTCTTATAAAAAGGAAAAAAATTCTTTATAGGTGTTGAGACTATTTTCAAAGGTGTTTAGACGGTGTGTCCCATTAATGATAAACCTCCAACAGCCAACGACGCTGTAAGTGGATGAAAAAGCTCCGATTGAGGGAGAGCATATTCATAAAACGGAAGAGGATTCATGAAGGGTCCAGCATTTTACATGGTGACTGATGACTTGGTTGTTACTCCAAGTACCTCTGTTTCTATCATTTCATTTCTGAGTAACTTGGGTATTCCTTCTTCTGATTTGGAGGAAAAAGTTATCACTATTGGAAAAAAAGAGGTAAAATAAAAAATGTCTTTCGCATTAATATTTAATATTTCAACAAACTTTATTACAGTGTTTTATTTTATTCATTTGGTTTTGTGGCCGGGCCTTAACATATTGAAAGCTTCATTGATGTCTTCTTCTGCCTTGACTAATGGTCTTGGTCCATTTCTTAGTGTCAAGGATGAGACAATTGTTAAAGTAAAGGATGAGAATATCTCAAACTAATACTACCATTGCGCTACAGTTCCGACTTGAGGCGATTAATCGACATCAAAATTGTTGAGCTTAAGCCTTAATGTACTTGCTCATAATGTCCTATTTTTAGTTTCAAAAAATGTTTAGTACTTTCTATATTTATGTTTTGAATATGAAGCAATGTTTAGTGTCCTATACACTCCTATGTTTATCAGTTTATGTCAATGATATGTTTTGTTTTGAATTAACCACCTTGTCTTTGTTGCCTTTACATGTGCAACACTAATTGATGAACTCATCCATTAAAGGTGGTTTAATCGTTCACAGTTCACACATATCTACATTTACTCATATGGGATAAATTTGCTGCCTCCTACAATTGTAAAAAGCTAAAGTCATATGCCATAGGATTAGGATGCATAACTCAAACCTTGCAATAGGCAAATGCTAGCTATGATATTCAAAAGTGAGATGAATATTTGCTTCATCAAAAGCTTCTGGTTCTCCTCCGCCATCACTACTCTATAATTAACACTGTTATCATGTATTGACTATATTACGATAAAATGTGCAAGTTACTTTTAAACTCTAATTCTAGTAGGAAATTGAATGAAAACGAACTTTTCTCTTGCACCAATTTTACCGAATTCTTTACTTGGTGTATTAACAGAAAATCAGTATAGGTTTATTTCTTGTAATTACAAATCAATGGACGAATTTACCTACAAATCAATTGACTTACTGAACCGTTTAACCTTTTCGTAAAGAAAAATGTTAATTAGTGCTTCTAAGCTAGTAATAATTAAGGAACCAAATGTTAGTGCTCGTAGATAGGGGTGCTCGCGGTTCGGTTTGGATCGGTTTTGAGGCAAAAATCCATCCGATCCAAAGTTAATATTACTTGCGGGTTTGGTTCCGTTTTGGATGACTAATTAAAAAAAATCTAATCCAATCCGATCCAATTTTATGCGGTTTAATTTGGATCGGTTTTTGGATATCCAAATTACAAATTAAATTTTTTTATTTAAATATTAATATTACAATAACACGGTAAAATAATATATTTGATGTAAAATACAATATACAATATGTTAAAAATTAATATTTTGCAATGAAAATTATCAATTATATTTGAAATCTATGATATAGTAAAAAGAAATACGTTAAATTGAACTAATAAGTATTATTGATAAAATTGAAAATCAATAATTAATATATTATAATGCAATATATCATACTAATAAAAAGTTAAATAAGTATTAAAAATATAGGCTTAATTAGTTTGTAAGTCCCTTAAAGAATTTTTTTGTTTCACTTTGGTCCCTTAAAGAAAATAGGCTAAACATAAGGGACCAAATTGAAACCTAAAATGTGTAGTTTAGCCAAGAAAATAAGTTTCACTTTGGTCCTTATTGATATCTCCATCAGTCAATATAGTCATTTCCGTCCATTTTTTTAAAAAACCGTTAACTTCAGTACATGTGCCACGTAACAACCTATTTTACCACATGTACAGAAGTTAACAGTTTCTGAGAAAAAATGGACGAAAAGGACCATATTGACTGCCGGAGATATCAATAAGGGACTAAACTGAAACTTATTTTCTTTAAGGGATCAAAGTGAAACCAAAAAAGTTTTTAAGGGACCTGCAGACTAATTAAGCCAAAAATATATATGCAGTTTGGTTCGGTTTTGATCGGTTTTGCAAAATCAATCCAAAATCTGATCCAATCCGGCGGTTTTCCCAAAAAGGTCATCCAAAAATATTCGATTTTTTGCGGTTTTCGATTTTTTTGGATCGGTTTGCGGTTTTTATATGGATTGGTTTGGATTTGATGGATATTAGTAGAAGAATGGAAGGAGCCGCAATGGGTTGGTTTTGGGTAATATGAAATTTTCCCTTCCCTAGTATTTACTTGCACTCAAGGCTCAACGTTTAATGGCCAAATTAATCAGCAAAGACCTTAGTATATCATAAATCCTAGTAATAATACAAATTATAAATGCAAATAAGCTTTGGGAATAGTAAAACTTAAAGAAGTAAAGCATCAATAAAGATGCCTAATTACTCTATTGCTTTCAATATTCTCACTCTTATCTTTATCTTAATCTTAATTATTATCTTATCTTAATCTTATCTTAATCTTAATTATTATAAATGGTATGTTGTGCCTCTTTCTTTAAACCCTAATCAGCCCCAATTTATCATACTTACTTATCCCTAATTTCCCTCCAAATCTTAGGCTCTGTTTGGCAAAAATAGCGGATGACTGATAAGCTAGCTTATGGCTGATGGCTGATAGCTTATAGCTGATAGCTTATGGCTGATGACTTATAGCTGATAAGCTAATTAAAGTGTTTGGTAAAAATAGCGGTTCAATAAATGATATATGTAAAATGACATAAAAGGGCATTTATAATTAATAATAAAGTTTTATTTAAGATATAATATAGTAATTTAATTTTTTAATTTAAATATCTTTTATATATTAATACAAAATGAACTTTTATGCACTAAAATTTTACATTAAAATTATTTTCATTTCAATTTTTATATTTTATAAAGAATCGAACATAACAATAATAAATTTATTCAAATGATAATGACTTATACTCCTTAAGCAAGTAGTAGTTAAAGATATGATTATTAACTATTGCGTAATAAGAATGTAAAAAAAAATTAGGAAGGAAGAAACCACTTTATATTAATAACATAGTAACCCAAAAAATAATTAAACAATAGAAATTAAATATAACAACACATTTTTGAAAAATTCATATAAAAGTTAAACATGTATTCAATGTAATAATAAAATAGCGTGAACAATTAACCAAGAAAAAGTTAAACGTAAAAATATAGCACATATAAAAAAATATAATAAAAATAAAAATGGAACGTAAATAATAGATTAAATTTATCAAAATGAAAAAAAAAAACCAAAATATATACGGTATCTTTTAGCAACAGACCGAACAAAAAAATAGAAATTAAACTCATCTAATAACAAAAATCGAAAGAAATAAAAAATATATATATTAACATTTGTAATAAAATATCAAAACTAAACTCAAGTACTCAACTACATTTTACGTACCCGCACAAAAATAACTACATTTTTAACAACAAAAAAACTAATGTAAAAAAAAAAAAAAAAAAAAACTAAACTCATAACATCAAAAAAATAAAAGAAATAAACTCATATAGCAACTCTAAATTATAAAGGATAAAAGTGGTTTTTAATTAAATTAATAAGGGTAAAAATGGAAGAAAAAATGATAAGCTATAAGCTATAAGCTCATAAGCTACTTGAAATAGCGTTTCAAAAATAAGCTATAAGTCAGTAAAATAAGCTATAAGTCAGTAAATAAAAACTGTTACCAAACAGGTCTTTTAACTTATAAGCTATAAGACATAAGCTATAAGTCAGTTTTTTGACCTTGCCAAACAGACCCTTACTTAACCTGCCTTAAATGGAAGAAAAAAAAATCTCTTAATGGGGCTAAAGCACCGCCCACCTATTAAATGCTAGGAAATATAGGTTTAATTGTTTTGGTTCCTTCTATATTATTTTTCTCTCACTCTTCCAGAAGGTTTTGATTGTGAAGGATTTTGACCACAAAATTTTCTATTCTTCTGCTCTCATATCATATCCAGCATTCAACACTACTCCCCTTCCGCAACTACATTTACACTCTTCACTCTTTATCGTTCAATTTGGGTTTTCAAGATTCGCCCTGCTGCAAACTTTTGGGTTTCCCCATCTACACTTCAATGGTACCTACTCCATCATCTTCTCCTTCTCCATATAACAATTTCTATACTATTTACTTTGAATATTTTGTTTGAATCAATCGCAGGGTAAGGGAACTGCTGCAAGTTTTGTTTGTTTTAAAGATTAGCAATTGGCTCCGACGAACCATTGCTCTGAACATTATTGTTTCTCTGACTAGCCATGGCTTTGATCGCCTCCAACGACGCCAAGGTGTGTACTCGATCCGACCAGCCATCACTCCGAGCAGGGTGTGGCAAATCAATGGGGTGTTGGTAGAAAGCGTTGGCACACGCGACATGGACGGTGGTGGCAGTGGACGTGGTTCTTTTGGTTCCAATTTCTTACTTTCCTCCTTTCATTGTTTATTACCTTCAAAATACCAATTAATTGTTATTTGTTTTTCCATATGAAATTTTGGTTTGATGTTTGTTTTGTGAGGTTAGTTGATGTTAGTTTCTTTTTTATGTTATCTATATGCCAAGTTTGAACCGGTTGGATTGGATGATTACTAGCGGTGAGGAAGGCAGGTTGTTGGAGCCAATTGCAACTGAAGGTTTGTTTTTCATTTCTCTCATTCTCTCTTACGCACTCTTAAATACAATTGGTGGTATTTTTTCCTTCTTATTTTATCTTCTTTTTTATTGCACAGAGTAGTGTAGGAGACAAGTTGAATGTTGTGTGTGTGAGAAACAAATGAATGGAACAATTATTGGTTCGAGCATCATGTTTTATCAATTGTTTACATTTTTTTAGTGTGATTTTTTTCTCTAATTGTTTGTGTCAATCTCTCATTATTTGTTTCTTTTTCTTCAACAAGTATGTTTTGAACTGTTAACTGATCGATGTTATGTAAATCAAATTTAATTAGTTTGTTTATTGTTGTTTCAGCTTTATTATATGTGCATCTATCTACTAGCAAATCAAGTGAACAAGTTTGATCTGTTTCTGCATGTTATATGGTCCGATATGCCACTTAAGACAAAATCATGATAATTAAGAATACTTTTGGATTTAAATAATTCTACTATATTTTGTTCACGCTTATTTTCTTTTGTATCGTGGGTGTACTAATGCTGTTTTCTTTAATCTTCAAAGTTTGTTGCAATGATGTCCTGATTTGTGTTACATGACATAGCCATACAAGGATGTGTCACCGTATTGTGCAATAAAATTGTCAAGGAGTGTATTGTGGTTATTTTGATTTTGCAGGGACTTTTGTTGAATACGTAGCTAACATTGATGAGGATTATTATCTAGCATTCTCTTCACTATAGTTGCAAGAAAGACTGATATATGAGGAAATACACTATCAAGAATTGTCATTGAATTTAATGATATTAATCTTAGAATAGATCTCTTGAATGTGCTGCTACAATGATATGAAATGTTTTTTGTAACGCTTTTTTAATCTACAGTGGAGAAAGGAACCGAAGAGAATTTTATGTTGATATCAATTTTATAATATTAGGTGCTATTTATTTTATTTTCGATAACTATTTCTTTTATTTCCACTCTATTCAATTATAATTAATTTGTTCAGTTCTATTCCTTTTCTTTTTATCAGATTATGAATGAACCAGTGAATTTCAACCTTAATGGGTTCATTTAACTGAAATTGAATGAATCTGTGAATCTCAAATTTCTACCAAGTAAATAAATCTTTTGGAAAAACCTTCTTTTAAAGTTTGACCTCATCTCTAAAATTTCCTCTGAAGCTTTCCTCCCAAGAAAGGTTTGAATTCGGTCACCGGAGAAAAACATGAAGAGTAAACTCTATGGCTCATCTCCAAATCTGTATCTAGAGTAAGCTATTTTCTTTTTATTATGCTTTTTGTTTTTATTTCAACTGTCCAAATCTGTTGCTTCTATTAGTTGCCATTGTTTTTAAAATTTGTTCCTATTTTTATGATTATGTTTGTTAGAATCTATTTTTTGAGCTAGATATCAATCATATATATTGCTTTTGCTTTGAACACTTTTTAAATCCTCAGTTACTATCTATGCAAGCATTTTGTTTTCTAAAATCTATTCTTTTAGTTGCCATCTGTTGCTTTGAAATTAAAAATACCATAGCAAAAATATGGTTTCATATTTGATTAGAATTTAAACACAATTATGCATGTAGGGAGGCTATGGAAGAGGGTGATTCAAACAAGAAAGAGTTTGTTGCTGCATAATATTTTAATACACCTACAAGCAAATCCTTGAGGAAGAGGTTGGTTTATAATATCAAATTGTTGTTATTGATGTTAAGGTGAAGCTTCATCAGTTGCCGAAGACCAAGAACACAAATGTGTGAAGAATGAAAAGGCTGATTGAAGCTGTTTGGCAAATTGAAGTTAGAAGTTGTACCTTCCGGTTATTTTCGTGTCATGCTTATGGAGTTAGGGTCGTATGGATGTACTTTCCGTTGTTTTTTGTTTGAAAGAGTCTTGCTAATCAAATATGGCATTTTGATTGTTTTGTTTTGTTATGTTTAAGAATTTCTGAAATTCTTATGCATATTCAATGATGTTATGCTTTTTTGTTATCAAATCTGTTTGGCATACAATAATTTGGTTTAGATGATATACTATTATATGATGATTTTTATCAGATACATGGAGATATTTTTAATACACTGGTCAATTCTTTTGAGTTATATTTTTGAGCCACGATTTTAATGTAGTGCGTATGTTTTGGGACTCTACAATTATTCTCAAAACTATATAGTACTATAAGTAATCATTGTTTGTTTATTTCCACTGAATGATTAACACTACTTTATTCTTTCTTTTTTTGACTAAAATTCTTATCTAATCCAATATATAGTTTTAATGTATTCAAATACTATTATATAAAAAAAAAGGATATTCAAATACTAATGAATGGTTTATCAACTAAAGAACCAAGTTTCATTCATATATATAGAAATTGTTTTTTTCAAAGGCATCAAATATGTATTTATTGATCAAGTAATGTAGATAAATATATGATCATACATGCCCACTTATGATTATATCGATTTTATTTAGAACCATGTGACGATCATGTAATGCACACCTGCACTTTCTTTAGTTATCTGTTTTTGCGACTTTTGTTTCATAATGCAGCAAGGTACAATTACTGTACAACCTTGAGACACTTAAAGATCCAATAAAATTAAGTTACTTTATGTAGTGCGTTGTTTTTTTAGACTCTAAAACCGTTAACTCAATACAAATACATTATGGCGTGTAAGGCTATATTGCTCAAATGTCTTATAAAGTTTTTTGAGCTACGTTTTATAATTAATGCGGTCAAATCTATTGTTTTTACAAAACTTTGATAAACTATCATTAATTAATTCAATGATAATTGACGCTGGACTTGATAGGAAGGACCACAGTTCGATTCTTTCCAACTGCAATTGAGAGGGGGTGGAACCACTTGATGCCAGAACTGACGCTCAGACCAAACTAAACAGTCCAATGGGATGGATACTGACAGAAAAAAAAACTTTGATAAACTAACACATTCAATAAAAGTAAGTTACTTTTTTATTTGTGTTTTTTTTTAGCCTAATACTACCTCTGTCCCAAAATAAAAGACCTTTTTGGGTAAATCACGGAAATTAAGAAAGTTGATTGTGATATTAAACGCGTTGACTATTAGTATTATTTTTACAAGTTTGCCCTTTATGAAAAAGAATGAATTGATAATTTACAAAGTATTTATTACCAATTCCATTTAATTCCATTTGTACTTAACTATTTTAAGTTTCAATATATTTATGTTTTGATTTCATTTTAATTTTTTATTTTCAATTTTAATTATAGCAATTTAAATCGTATATCTATCACCCCACAAAACCCGTGCAATGCACGGGTCGGAGTCTAGTATGTATAAAGGAATTGTTCTTGTATCTTCATGCATCACATTCTTTAAACCTAAAAAAGAACTATCCTGAAATTACATTCTCTTCAAATCCAAAATGACCATCACCATAGTTGATAATGATGTCCGTGACTACACTCACGATAGGTACGATGTTGTCTTCCACTCCGAAACCATTCACACAATGGTCACACATACTCCTTTCATGGTTGACGCCTGGCTCTCAAACCTCCCCCGAAATAGCCACAACAGCCGCTTCGTTGTTGGCCTCGATGTGGAGTGGCTCCCAAACAGACAACGTAATATGGATAACCCCGTTGCTATCATTCAACTCTGCATAAACAGAGAATGCCTTGTTTTTCAAATCCTCCGCGCTTCATTCATCCCACAATCACTTGTTGCATTTCTTGAGAACCAAGGCAACACATTCGTCGGTGTTGGTATCAAAGAGGACGTGGAGAAGCTTCTTAGAGACCACTCCTTGCACGTTGCGAACTTTGTTGAACTTCGCACACTCGCTACTGAGAGATTTGGGGAACACATGAGAGGTGCTGGACTTAAAACATTGGCTGCTCATGTTCTTGGTAAGGATATTGAGAAACCAAGGAAGATTACTATGAGTAGGTGGGATAAATTTAAGCTTACTCCTCAGCAGGTTCAGTATGCATGCATTGATGCTTTTGCTTCATTTGAGATTGGAAGGATTCTTTATGCTAGTAGTGTTTGATTGGTTAGTTTGTTCCTCGTTTGTTTTTCTAGAATGTTTTTCCATATGTGTTGGTTTCATTTTGATATCTAGACTATAGATTGGTAGGTACTCTACTGCATTACTCTGTTTCATTATGTAATGCAATTTTGAGGTTTTTGATTTTAGAATTATGATTTGTTAATTTCTTTCGTAAACTGTAGAAAAAATTAATTTAAAATTTAAAATTACATCAAAATGATTTAATATAGAAAAATCACACGAAATTAAATAATTAGATGTTAGATAATTATATCCAATAAAATTTTAAGATACTTTTGTTTCCATCTTTTTTTTCTCTAGTTTTTATGAAACGTCTAATCGAAATCGTATGGTAATAGATGGTTGAATGCCTAAAATCATAAATTGGAGGGGATTCAATTTCATAATAGCACATAAGTTAGTTAGTTGATTGAATTTGTAAGTTAATAGACAAAGGATACTCTTACCCATTTACACAAAACGACTTAGAAAACACCAAATCCAACACCAAAATCAAGAATAGTTATCCTCTACACAATAAAACTAAAGAAGTCACACACCATTCATAATATACAGATAATAAACCTTTATTATGAAAAACTTGTTACCAAACACTTCTAATTTTATAAACAAACTTATAAACAAATATAATAAACTATAAGCTAAATAGAGTCCATCAACTTCTCCCAAATATCATGTTACAACAGTAGTGCGCTAACATTTATAACTTATACTCCTGAGCTTTTAATAGGCTATATGTAATGCCTATGTAAAATTTTCACGCAAGAATTGATGTATTATGGAATGGCCGAGACCATTAGTTAGAGCAGAAGTTGAGGCCAGTGAAGCTTTTAGTATGCTGAGACCCTGCACCATATATATATATATGGAATCAAATATTGTGAGATGAATCTGACTAATATAATACAGTATTAAAAAATGAAAAACTAAATCAAGTCTCACACATGCTTACCTCCTTCTGACTAATACTCATGACCCTTTCTTCTACGTCAGTAAGAGGAACATTTATTTTTTCTAAATATGCAAGACCAGAAATGGATGAAGTTGGAGTCACAACAAAGCCATCTGTCACCATGAACGATTTCAGTCCCCTAGTAAATCCTCCAGAAATCGGGGATTTGGGATCAAGAAATTTTAATGTCCTAGGTATTACCGGTTTCGGTGACACAGGTATGGGTAATATCATGTTCCTGAGTTCAAATTGGAAGCTAATATAAGGCTTCGTTAATACCGTGTCTTTTACAAGTTGTGATCTTAAACACCTGTCTGAACTCAATTCAGTGATGCTCTTATATAAATTATCAATGCAGCTTATAGAAGAGAACCCTACAAGTGTGTGCAACACTCCTCCTAAGGGAAAGGTTAGAAAGCTAAAAAGAAAGTCAGCAAAATCTTCCTTCCCTTCAACAAACAAAATTTGTTGATTTGATTTTCTTCTCAGTACATTCACAATCATCTTATTAGACTCATCACATGGTTCCTCTACCTCGCCCAATCCAATCCAAAACTCCACAATATTTCTTGGGTCTAAATTACCAACGAACTGTTCCTTTTTAAAGATAAAGTCTGATAGAGGAGTCTTTGAGATCAAAGACAACTTGAGAAGATCAATGACCTGTTTAATTTCAAACCAGAGATTAAATAATAATAATAATAATAATAATAATAAACAGAATATATGACATACAAAGTGAGAAAACGTGCCTCCTTCTTGCCGATAATTACGGTTTGTTTATCAAAAGTGTTAATGTCATTGACTCCAAGCTTTTGAAGCAGATTTATACTTGTTCCAAGAAGATTAGGCATCACAAAAAGATCGTCAGAAATGATAAAGGTCATAGTTTCCTTAACAAAGCCATCTTCTGTAGTTAATGTCAGTGGGCGAATTGCATTCAATAACTTTCCACAAATACATTTTTGATTCCTAAAAAAACCCACACAATTCCTATTATTAACTTTGCAAGTGTTGTCTTCACAAAAAAAATATGGCAAGCATTCTGTTTCGTCAATGTTCAATTTCAGCTTCCTGCAATAACCGTCCATCGAGTTTCTTGGCCTGAGTAGCATTTCTTTGCAGGTTTGATTCCATAGACATTGTTCATCCAGATTTGCCACACTTTGATAGAGTGAGCTAATGCTGCCAAATTTTACTGCTTCAATATTTGACTCTGCAGCCACGAGTCTTGCAATCGTCCCCAGAGGCAAAGTTAAGAAGCTGCAAAGAACATCAACAAAATCCTTCGCGGCCTCTGCGAACAGGACTTTACTTTTCTCTTTGTCTACCAAAACTTTTATGCGAACTTGGTCACCTTGTTCATCAGACGCAGTTGCAGCCATGGTAATTAGTAAGAACCTACGAACACAGAGTCAATAAGAAATCATACATCACAGTTGAAACAAACGCCAATAGATTCTGTTATTTCGAGAAGAATTTTGAACATGAACACAATATAAACAAATTACAAAAATCAAAAGAATTACATGGAATAAAAGATAGCACGGATCATGATGGAAAGAATTGCAAAATAAATCAAAAGCATTTACAATTTGAACAACAAACAACAGTACAATAGAATTTCAACTAGAAGTAATTGCAACAGAAGTAATAGGATTGCAATTTGAATATCAAACAACAAACAATAAAGTTTGTATAAAACTAGAGAGAGACTTACAGTGTGGTAGTAGGAAGGCGGTGGCCGGTGGGTGGCGATGGCGACTTACGTGCGCTAGTAAGATGAACGGCCGTGGTCGGTAGAGGGGGTTTTTAGCGTCGCGTGTGGTTGAAGGGGTTTTGTCGTCGCGTCGTGAGTCGTGAGACGCAGAGGAGGAGAGAGTGAGAGTTGACTGATGAATAAAGTTTGATACTATTATTACATTCTTCTTCGGGAAGAAATCCTTGGTGGACATCTAGTCATCTTGATTTACCTTCCGCGGGTTTGATTTTTTTTTTTTTAAAAAAAAAAAAAGCTAAAAAGAAGAGAGAGGAAAAACAAAATTAAAAAGAAAAATTAATCACCAAGAAATGATGTCCCCATTGTATCGATTCTAAGAAGATCATGATCCGCCAATTTGATTAAAAGACACATTTGTTTTAAAAAAATTATTAATTTAAATATAATTAATTAATTGATAATATTTCAAAATATAGTGACAAACAATAAAAAAAATTATAGTGACATAATTATGTTTGATATTATTTTATATTTAAAATAAAGTGTTGTTTAGAAATATGAAATTTATAAGTTTGAAATAATGTATCATATTTTATCTTAATAGTGTAATTGTATAAAAGAAAATATATGAATCGTATTAATGTAGTTGCAAGTTGTTTTGTTTTTTATTTTGATACATTTTATAGTTTTCAATAAGAGTTAGAGGCAATCATTTTTACTGACAATAATATTAATAAAAAAGCTTGAACTAAATTCCAATTATAAAATGTGATTTATATATAATCGTCCCTGAACTAAACTATTAATAATAGTCCTTGAACTAAACTATTTCTATAGCTTGAACTAAACTATAGAAATATACTAAATAGTCCCTGAACTATTAATAATCCATCAAATTGGTCCTTCATCTATCATTTTCTTTCATGTTTTTAAAAAAATTTAGGGACTAAATTGATGTCCTAATGATAGTTTAGGGACTGTTTGGTATATTTTATTGTAACAGCCCGTTTTTCAAAGGCCAAAAAGGCAATATTTTTTTTTTTTTCTTTTTCAACTAACACTCAGAGTGCGCATAGAATATTTTTCAATGAGCCGGCATTCAAATATACAAAAGAACTCATTACCATAAGGTGCTTCGACAAGCAAAGTGTTTTCCTGAATAATTACAATCCAAGTATAAGTATTCAAATACTTACAACAAAACAAGTTAGAATCCTATGCCTAAACCCAAAAAGCACGGTGCACAAAACACACCGGCGCATAGTCTAACTATACTCAGCTTCAACACGAGCCCACTATGGCCTAGAACTGCCAACACCATCCTCTCGACCTACATCGTCATCTGGGGTGGGATGAGCCCGCAAATGAAAGAAAGGGTCACCACAAAATATATAGTATGTATATATATAACCGGTGCGAAAGATTGTACACATAACAATAATTCCACAAACACAAGAGAAAGCTCTTAACCACCAAAGCAAATCCCCACCAACGGGTTTATATATATAATGCACACCAAGCCTAATGCAGACTTCTACAATGGGTGTGGTACTATCCAAGCTACCACATGCATGAATTCCGGAATCGTAGGTCCAACCCACTAAAACACCAACGAAATCACAAGGTTAAGGTGGATCCACTCCCGCAATCACACCCCATGGTCCACTCCCGCAACCATGTATCGAACTCAACAAAATCACAAAGGATTAAGGTGGATCCACTCCCGCAATCACACCCCATGGTCCACTCCCGCAACCATGTATTGAACTCAATAAAACCCTATAAGAATCAGGTGGGTCCACTCCCGCAACCACACCTCGTAGTCCACTCCCGCCACTACGCACTAACAATGCATGAGCATACGATTTCTCATGTATACTAATGCAACAAATACATACCTCCCTAGCATATGTAAACCATCCCAACAACATACATACATATCCAATCATATGTAACAAACCACAACAAACATACATACATTTCCAATCATATGTATTTACCCACATGTTCATACATACATCTCCAATCATATGTAAAACAACGCACGTATTGTAAACACTTTCTCATCACTAGAATACATAACACATACATGCCAAACACACAAACACGCATCACCGAAAATAACCAACAAACATGTTATAACTCAGTGAAAAGACAGAAATAAAGTGATGCCCTTACCTCGGTAGGCTTCCGTCAACAATACACGCTCAAACAACACAACGCGCTTCCTAAAACAAGCAGCGCAACAATCAATACATTGTTCTCTAACCAATAGTATTGAAACTACACCAAAACCCCAAAAACCTAAAGGTTCCTAAGGAAAATTCACTCTTTCGGATACCATACCAAAATCTATCGTATTGATCAACCACCATGAGTTATTTGTACTATTTTTAGGACCCAAAACAATTGTCAAAAGTCTTAAATAATTTGAAATGCAAAATGGCCGTTTTCTTGCGTTATAAGTTACGTATTTTCCGAGTACCCGAAAAACTCGTTTCCAATCCCCGCCACTTCCATAAATTAATAAAAATGGATTAGAAAGCTAAAAACCAAGTTTAGAAATCAGAATCTAAAATTTTAGGTCTCAGAGCTCGCCCTGGCGAGTTGGTGGCGAGTGAAGGCAGTGAGGACAGGTCTAGCTCGCTCTGGAGCTCGCCCTGGCGTGTTGTCATGACCTGTGACACTCGCCCTGGCGAGTAAACACTCGCCCGGCGAGTTGCACCTGTCATGACAGCAAATGACAGCAACTCACACCACCTTTTTCCCCAACCAAACCTAGTTTGATTCTATTAGTTCTCAACATCTTTTCAAGGCACAAAAGCAAACCATTTTCATAAGCAAGCAATACATCTCCGAAAGCATGTTGGTTGCTTCGAGTGCAAGTTATTTGGTTTCCATTTCCAAAATCAAAACCAAACCCAAGCACAAGTTTCATTACGGGCCACAACCGACCGGTAACCATTTTCAAACATGTTTTCAAAGCGAAAAGCAACACCACATGTCACAAGAGTTTTAAACACTTGGACCCCAAAATACCACACAAAACACTTAGTAAATATTTTCATAAACCCCAAAATATTTTTCATCGGATTTTCTAAAACAAAACCATGCAACGCCATTCCCTTTCGCCCAAAGGTTCAAAAACAACGTTTCTTTTCAAAACCTTACAACTTAACCACATGTTATTGATCAATACATAACCAACTCAAAACCCTAACTTTTCTCATGAGATTTTTCACCAACTCATGGAAAACAAACATAACAAAGCCTAGCATGCTTACTAAACTCTCATGAACAACTTTCATGAAACAAGAACCATTCAAAACCAATTCCTAAAACATTCCATCTCATGAACATCAACTAATAAATCCATCATACTCTAAAAGTTTGGCCAACTAAGAGATGAAAGGAACTTAGTTACCTTAGTAGATGATTCCTTGCAACTTTCTCTTGATCCAACAAGCCAAAAATCCTTAGCTTTGGTGAAGAAATGAGAAATTTATGGAATGATGAAGGACAAAGGGTGGTTCACGGCAATGGAGAGAAGAATGAGAGTCTTGTGCAATTTTTCTAAGTCTCCAAAGTGATCCAAAAGTCTTACTATAAAGTGGTCTTGGTTCATGGCAACCATTGGATCAAATAGTAAAAGCTTCTAAGACTAATCCCTAGCCCTTGGATCAAAACCAAGTCTATCCTCACAAGATATTTCCCACAACCTCTTACAACAACCGCACGTTCAGTTCTCGCGCATCGCGACGAACGTAAAACACAAAAACATAAAACATACGGAAAGAACGTCTAACGTTAACCAATTCCAAAACTTATCGCCGAATCTTTTTCCGCGACTGTAATTTTCTTCCACACCTTGGAAAATTAATCTCAGGACATAACCTCACTCACGCAGATATATAAAACTCTCATCCGAAACCTCACTTAAAACAGACGCAGTAAGATTTTACATCCGCGGGTAAAATCCTACTCGTTTTTCCAAAAACAAGAATAATCCAAATCTCGTTATTCTGAATCCACATCAACCTTCTCATACAAGAAACAGGATCACGACCCGAAAGTCTGTGCCTTTCCAGCGCTCGAGCACAACACAGGCTCCGTTTCAGCAAAAATCTCATTTATACAACGATACACACAAAATAGTTCCACTAAAAACCCTAAAACTTAGCCGACGCTAAAGTTCCTTAGGAAAAACTGTACAGTGGAATCTTGGGTCTTACATTTTATTAGTTCGGGGACTAAATTGAAGAGAGATTGATAGTTTAGGGACCAAATTAAAGGTTTATTCAATGGTTTTGTGACTTTTGTCTTTCTCATCTTTTGATTTTATTCCTTAAAAATATGTACACCAAATAACATATAGCTCATTACGCTTCTCCATTCAATTTAAGATTTCTTATATTTTAGAAAAATGCAGTTTTTATGATGATGAGTTTAATTGTTATGCACTGTCAGTGTAAAGTTATTTTACACATGCAACCAATAAGAATGATTTAAACTTCCATGTCATATAAAGATAGTGGGGTAAAGTGGGGTGATGTGGCGGAATACATGGTTGTTATTGGTTGACAGTGTAAAATTAGGCTTAATTGCAGTTTTGGTCCCCCTATTTACAATTTTTTGCAGTTTTGGTCCCCCTATTTTAAAACTCGACAGTTTTGGTCCCCCTAACACATATTTTGTCTAAAATATGATGATACAACATGAACTTTATGAAATATTTTTCTTACAATTACATCGATGTTGGTATTTTTTCATCATCGAATCATATACCACGCCGTTTAAATCATATCGTATCATCAATTTATAGTTAAAAGTTATGATAGGGGACCAAAACTGTCGAGTTTTAAAATAGGGGGATCAAAACTGCAAAAAATTGAAAATAGGGGGATCAAAACTGCAATTAAGCCTATTAAATTCTTTTGGATTTTCCTTTCAAACTTTGACTTATTGGATTGTATCTCAAAATTTCTTTAGTGCCGATATTTCTAGTTTGTTATTTGTTTTACCTATTTTAATTTGCTTAATCCTTTATTTTTTGTTTGTTTTTCTTATTTTTGAGGGTTTTACGTTCCCGAAATTTTTTTGTTTAATTTTGTATATCTTAATTAATTAATAATATTTATTTGTAGTTTTTAGTTTAGTTGCTAATTTAGTTGGGATGACTGATTATTGTATTTTTTTTTTACCATCAGTTTAATTTGGTTTGAGGGTTAGTTCTGACATTACGTGGTTTCAACCCCTTCCAGATCGCAGTTGTAGGAGATCGAACTGTAGTCCTCTCTATCAAGTTCAGCGTCAATCATCACTGAACCTAGGGATGTCAACCGGGTGGGGATACTTTACCACTCATTGCCCCGCCATCTAAAATATTCCTCATCCCCATCCCCATTCCCCGCTTCGGAGAGTATTCTTCCTTCATCCTCATCCTCGCGGATCCCCACAGTTCTTGCGGATATCCATCAACTTTAAAAAAATAATCAAATTTCTATTATTTTCAATCAAACTAGTTGTAAAAAATATTCAAGTTTAATTATAAAAAATATTAAAATATCATTATGAGTCTTGTGACAATTATAAGCATCATATATAAACAAATGTATACACATATTATGTGAAAATATAATTAAAAATAATTTATAAAGTATTAAAATATAATTTATAAATGTTATTTTAATAGTTTTCGGGTGAACTTTCTCCTCCATCCCCATCCACAAAGAGAAAAATTCTCCAACTTCGGATCTCCAAACGAGGTAATCTCTACGGAGATCCCCAATTACGAATGAAATTGACCATCAATTAATGATTGGTACCGACTATTGTCTTTGAGACTACACATATTTGTTTAAAAAAGTATATATGAATTTTTCATGAGTTTCACACTTATATTAGTGTAAATATTATTTTTTTGTCATACTATTTAATAATAACATGTTTGCATCATAATTATTTGTTTTTCAGCTTAAATTGCACCTTATTTATTTGGTTTTTTTTCTTTTTAACACATTTAAGCCAATTCATGTGGCGAAAATGTTATTTTTTTCATTTAAGCCAATTCACTTTGAGCATTTATACTTTTGTGAGCTTAACACGGTTGGCTTGCATTATAGTATATGTAAAGGGTCGACGTTTGAAACTCGATTATTCCACTTATTCACTTTAAGGGTGGAATTTCTGGCCATTAGGTTACTTGACAACAAAAAAAGACAAAAAATGAGTCGAGCTGAGAGTTGAACTCGTCTAAGCTCAACTCCAGTCGATTTTATCTGATAGGAATTGGTTCAGTTCGAAATTCGGCTCGAGTTCAATGGTGTTTCATGGTTGTTGTTGCTGAATCGGCAAGAATCAAGCAATCAAAATTTATTTTTAATTCCCACATGAGGCCCGTTTGTTTTGACATTTTTATAAAAATATATGGATTTTATAGTGTTACATAATTTTGTGTAAAAAAAAAAAATTTAAGAAACTTTTTATAAAACCTTGAAATAAAAATTTAGTTTGAATATTTATTCTTAAATTGCTAGGTATTTCATCATTTTATTGAAATTTTTTTTGGATATCAATATTTTCCATTAAGAAAGAGGAATGATATGATTTAAGAATAAATATTCAAACCAAATTTTTATTTGAAGGTTTTATAAAAAGTTTCTTAAAATCATATTGAATTTTAAAAGATATGATTTAAAAATTTGTTTGATTTATAACATTAAATATAGAACCATGTAACAATGATGTATAAATAATGTTTTAAAAAGAAGAAAAAACAATCATTAAATAAATAAATAAGAATATAAAAGTACTCTACACATAACACTATATCTCAAAAGAGTTTTTCCATTAAGAAAAATAAATAAAACCAGATCAACATGTCTGTCACCACCATTGATTATGGTCTCCCTTGCAAAACCCACAATAAGTACGATGTTTTCTTCCACTCTCATATCATTCATACAATGGTCACAAATACCCCTTCCATGGTTGACAAATGGCTCTCAAGCATCAACCCCTACCACAACAACAATAATAGCAGCCTCCTTGTCGGCTTGGATGTTGAATGTCTCCTCACCAATCCTGGCGGTATATCTTACCCGGCCGCTGTCCTTCAACTTTGCATAGGCGGCGAATGCCTTGTTTTCCAAATCCTACACGCCCCATATGTCCCGGAATCACTTGTTGCTTTTTTAGGCAACAAAAATCACAAGTTCGTTGGTGTTGGGATCAAAGACGACGTAGACAAACTTGAAAGAGATTTCTCTTTGCGCGTTGTAAACTTTGTTGATCTTCGTACCCTCGCCGCTCAGACGTTGGATGACAAAGCAATGAATCTTGCTGGGCTTAAAACATTGGCATTGCGTGTTCTTGGTAAGGAGATTGAGAAACCAAAGAGAATTACTATGAGTGACTGGAGTAATTTTCCACTTACTATTAGGCAAGTTCAATATGCATGTGTTGATGCTTTTATCTCGTTTGAGGTTGGAAGGATTCTTTATTCTTCTAAGGTTTGATTGTTTTTAGTTTGGTTTTAGACTTTTAGTCCATGATTTGGGGTTTTTTTTAATAGTTATTAGAGTTTTTGTAATTTGAGATTTTTTTTTTAACTCTTTGGTTCCTGAGAGAAAGAACCCTAGTAGTTCAGAGGTTCGACCATGAAGTAAGTAAGATTTGACCAAAATATTCTCATCACTTAGACCATTTAACCGATATAGAACTAATTACCAAGTCGATCGGCAGCACAGGACATCTAAATGAGGGACACCAAAAACCGAATTTGATTTCTTTTAGATATATGTTACCAAACACCAAATGTTGGTAGTTCAGGGTTTCTGACTAATCATGTAATCAATGATATTTATGGTCATATATACTAGTATGATTTATACCAGGATTCATTGGCTAGCTTGCCTCAGGCTTTCTACTATAGTCATGTTCTTTTTTTCTTTTTAAGTTACTTGGTTTTGTGCTCCTTAATTTGCTCATTTCATCACTGCATCACCCGACATTCGACAATGTTCTTGCCAGACAATGTCTTTATTTCCCGAGGCATATTTAAGAATTTTCAAACGAAACCTTGATTGAATTTACAATTCCAACAACATTTTATATGTTAATATTTGTTTTTATTTATTAGTAAAAATATATTGTCAAAACAAGATATGTGATAGATTGTTAATATATATCATCAACATATAAACTTTAATTATAACAAATTCATTATCAAATATCTTTTAAAAAAATCAGGCTCATACGTCAGGAAAAATAATATCAGACCCGCATTATCTTGTTGGCCGATGATACACTTGAAAGAAATAATAAAATATTCTCTCATGACTCATCTTCTCTATCACTATTTTGCCCTTTTACTTTATTTCATAACAAATTAAACTTTTAAATGAGATTAATAATAACAAATGTGTAAAAATAGAAAAGCTAATTTATCGTCAAAAAAAAGAAAAATAAAAAAATCTAATTTATTTTATATTTTGGTGAATAACTGAATTTCAATACTTGATTTTATTTACATTTTATTATGGACAAAGTAATTCATATTTATCATTTGTAGTTGTATAAATAATAAGAAAAAGGAAATATTCTATAAATAATAGTACTTAAATTATTTTTTTTAATTACAAGTCTCAATTCATACACACTTTTACCTTTTCTATAGGTAGAATAATATGCTTTAATCCTTTCATTCATAAAAGAACTAAAATCTCCAATTTTCTTGGAAGAATAGCTTCCTTCACCATCTGATAACCATGTGTCAATTTCTTTTGGAATTTTTTTAAAAAAAAAATCTTTTAATAAATCCCCAATTGTTTGGGAATACCTTTTCCTTCGCCCTCAATTACCCATGTGTCTATACCATACTATTTTTGAACAATTCTTCCCTTATACCCGCTAACATTTCCCAACAATTAAGGGATTTTGTAACATTGTCTGCTTTTTAAGTGATGTAAACAAACTTAAGAAATCACTTCTAAATTAAACTCATTTCACTATGGATACTAATTCCCTACGTCACTTGATTTGCTTGGCTCCAATCAAGGATGTTACTATAACAATTTTAGTAGATGAAGTGAGAAACAAAGTTTTATTTGTTCAAGCAGGTAAAGACTTTGTTGATTCCTTGCTAAGTTTCTTAACTTTGCCATTAGGCACCATTGCAAGACTTGTAGGTCAAGATACTAAATTTGGAAGCATAAGCTCTTTGTATGAAAGTGTGGCCAATCTTGATGAAGATAATTTCAGGTCAGCTTTAGAGAAAGAACTATTGGTTCGACCGATTAACTCGATGGAAAAATATTGCCAATATCTTAAACTCAACATTGATGACACGGAGAAATCGAGGTCTTTTAAGTGTGGTTATCAAAAGTGCACTAGACCTAACAAACGAAGTTGCGAGTGCTTTGAAATTAAGAGAAGTCAGTTATGTCAAGTTCAAAATTCTAATAAAAGCGGTTTTGTTCCGAAGACCGCAAATTTTACTGTTTCGGATGATTTGAATGTGAAGCCTGATAATTCGAAAAGTTCTATTTCTCTACCTAAGTATCTTGGATGTGGTGACATTGATACTATCAAGATAGTAACTGTTGAGGTCACTCGTAAGGAGGTATCTATCTATTTACATATCTATCTCGAAAATTCTGAATATCTCTTTTATCTATACACATCTTATTACAATATACGATGAAAATTCTCTAACTAAATATAGAAGATACTAATATTTATACAATGAATATTTTATATTCTAATACATCGTAATATTGTGTTAGCCATATAACAATGTTGATCTCTAATAAGTATAATATTTTACATATTGCTTATTTTTGTAGATACTAGAACTTGTGATGTGCTCCTTATTGTCCGCGACACCTTTATCAGACGTATTCTTGTCGAATACAATATTGGTTGAGAATGCAAAACCCGCCAATATTTCGGACTTAGGTGATGGTAAGACTGGAGCAAACCTTGTAAGGAACACAATAGAAGTAAAGGCAATGGTGAGAAAATCAAATAACAAAATATTGTATGTATTGGGTGAAGAGGACTTTGCAGACTTATTACTATTGTTTTTGACATTCCCTTTGGGAGGAGTTGAGAACATGTTAAATGGAAATTCTGGCCTTGATAACATAGATAATCTATTCAAAAGCATGGTTGATTTGGATCCTCAAAGGTATTTCAAATCCAAATCAGATTTATTGTCTAAGCAAGTTAAATCTAATTTTGGTGGAAAATTGTTCATCAAGAATCCTTCAACATATATGGTAACAGATGAATTAGTCATCACAAAAGGTTCATCTGCCTCTGCCTTTTCCTTTCTGACTGGAAGAAGAATTCCTCTCTCTGATTTGGAAGAAAGAATGATCAACATTGGCAATAAAGAGGTAAAGTGTGTAGTTGTTAATTTAATTTCTTTTCTTTTGATAATGCCCTGTTTGGATAAACAGCTTATTTGAAACTTATTGCACAAATGCTTATCATGATAAAAGCATATGAATAAGCTTACATAAGTTATTTCTATAGCAAAAAATAAAATAAAATTGTTTTTGTATATGTTATAAGTTGTTTGTTTTCATAACTATTTTAAAGAACTTATGAAAATAAGTCGAAAAAAGCATATGAAAAATATCATAAAATATTTTTATAAGTTTTTTCAAACAGTCTCACAAAATTTATGATGCTCAAATGAATCAATATAGAGATTTTTTACATTATCAATCGATTATAATCGTATCATAAAAATTGTTTATCTTTAATATGCAGGCTCTTTGTCTTTTGAAAGCTTCTTTGATCTCATCATCAGCTCTCACAGATGGTCTTGGTCCATTCCTTGCAAACAAGGACAAGAAAAACTCAAACTAAAGGCCTTTATGATTGAGACAATCAAATAAAGCTAAATCTTTGAGATTCTGCTGATTCTCTATTTCTTTGCTGATTATAAATTTCGCATGTTTTGCAATAATTTGCTTGTTTGTCTTACGCCAATGATATATTTTAGTACTAGTTTAGTGCTATTTCGAAACTCTCCAATTATGTATCACTCTTCACTCGCATCTCCTCTCGTCCTCTAGTTGATTTCCTCTCCCTCTGTCGAAGTTCTACATGCAGAGACCTCGGAGTTTGAAGTGGTGCCACCCTTCTCATATACATTCGGAATGGTTCCTCTGGTGATCCTCCCTTTCTCTCACATGTAGCGTGTGGAAAATGATTAGGCCAACAAGTAATTTGGATCGTTTTGTTTTTCAGTTTTTCATTTTTAGATCTTGTCGAGTATTTTTCGTATTTCTGCTTTAGATAGATTTGTATTTGGTTATGCAGTTTGTTTTGTAGATTTGCATTTTCTGTAGATCTTCATTTTTGCTATCAATGAATATCAGTTTCAGTTTATTCTTTCTTATTCTATTATCTCCTTAAAAAATTTGGCAGCATTTTATTGTTTTTTATTATCAAGCAAGATAGTAGGTGTCTCTTTAATTCCATCTCACATTAAACTTTTCAATTCCTTGCTAATTAAAAAACCCTTCATCTTTTATTACTTACCTAACTATAATCACCATGTAATTCAGATTCATGCACACTGGAAACTCAATCCATCACATCCACAGAGAATCAAACATACAAACATAAGAAAATGATTTGATAGCAATTTGAAATCCAAAAACTCATTATTACATGTACACAAACACAAAAGGAAATTAGTTCCCCAAATCTAAGACATTCGTATATACAAAGATAAAACCACACGAACATGACAATGAAAAGTCACAAAGATGAAACCACACCAAACATATCACACACACACAAACAATTAAAATCAAATCTGATTAGAACAGAGACGACGACCAATCTCACAGGAAACATGAGCATCAAGAGTTGCATACTTAACCTGATCCGCACTAAGCTGCGGATTATCCCACCTACTCATCGCAATGCTTTGCGGCTTCTCAACAACTTTCCCAAGCACACGTTCGGCCAACGTTTTAAGTCCACTGCTCAACATCTCTCGATCATTAAGTTTCCAAGCGGCAAGGCTTCGTAAATCAATATATTTAGCCACACTGTAGTTGTAATCTGATAGAAGCTTCTCAACACCAGCTTTGATTCCAACCCCGACGAATACGTTGGTAGGATCAGCGAGGAAGTTAGAGATGGAGGGGCAAATGTAGGGGGCGTGGATGATCTGGTAAATGAGGCAGATGTTGTTGATGCAGAGTTGGAGAGTGGTGGGTGTGCTTGACTGGCCACCTAAGGGGTTTGGACTCCATTCGATATGGAGGCCGATAATGGCAGAAGATGGAATGGAGAGGATTAGGGTTTCGATAAACCACATATCAGCGTGGTCAGGGGAAGAGGTGACAAGGGTTTGGACTGTATGGTTTGAATCGAAGGTGATGTTGTAGAGTTTATGAGTGTCGAAACCGAGGTTGTGTTCAAAGAGGGTGATGAGGTAGGGTGTTGGGGGGTTGTTGGTTCTCGGGTTGATGGGTGTGCCGTTACGGTTAACGCGGAAAAGTATTGACATTGTGCAATTAATCGTTTACTGATGAAGAAGAAGACTATATGACAGAAGGTGGATTTCAATTTTCGAATGGAGTGGAGTGTGGATGCATGGAACAAAGACTCATTAATAGCAATAATATAATATTAAAATACTCCTTTTTCAACAAAATATAAAATGGTGTTAAAAAATTCTATACTAGTACTAATTGATGGTAAATTGGATTTAAAAAAATCAATCATGAATTGTCTTTTGTACGTCTGTTTTATATCCATAATAATTGATGTGCATCAAGGACAATTATCAGTTAAAAATTATTTTCAAAAGATATTGCCAACATGATCGCATTCAAAAACAGAGTATACTATTAAGCAAAAGATGAGTTTCTTTATTCACTATTGAAGGTGAGGCCTATGCTTTTCTAAAAGTTATGCAAGTGGCTTCCAATAAGGTTTTCACAGAGTGCTATTCAAAAGTGATTCATAATTAGTGGTGGAGGCTACTACATCAAATTGCTGTGGAACTTTCAAATTTAGTTAAACTGTTTCTGGTATTATTAACATTATGTCATCTTTTATTAACTTTAAAGTAAAATTTGTTAGAAGAGTAACGAATATAATTGCTCATACTCTTGTTAGAACGGCTATTTTTTCAGCTAATTTTCATAATTTTGAGATTATTCCCTTTTGTACTAAACATTTACTTGTTAACGATATGAGTTAAGTTTATTTTGGTTTATAATAATCTAAAGGTAAGAGATGAGCTTTAAAGGTACTCACCACTGATATCTAGTGATGCTCTCAAGTTGTTGATATTTAAGGCAAGATATTTGAGATGTGAAAGACTGATTTGGATTCTTTACATTCGAAAATCTTACATTCATCTATATTAAATTTATTTTTAAAGTCAATTTTGTCATTATCACCTAATACCTATCATACTATCTTTCTCCATTCTCTCCTCACATTTTTACAGTAAACATAAATGAATGTAGGTGAATTAAAGGTTTTCAAATTTAATTATGTTTATGTGTACCGTGGGATATTAAGAATAACAATAGACTCATACTCAACATATATCCGTAAAAACATTATATCAGATCGAGTAAACAATCCATACGATAAGTATGGACACTGGGAATAACGGTCAATAAGAGAAATATGCAGTATCAGTGTCATCGAAGGCTTGGCTTTCCTAGACACATCAATTTTAAGAACTTTTCACAATTTTTCACTCCATCAGCTTACTGCACTTTCAAATTTCAACTCTATCTCCTTCTTCCTCAATTAAGCATCCACTTTTAACTTCAAGCAAGTACTTAGAGCCCATTTGGATAACATAAGCAATTTTGTATTAGATATTTCTATAGTCAAAGGGAAGATATGGTCAAACTATTATCATTAACTATTTAAAGTGATTGTGAAAATTAGCTTAAAACAACTTATGACTATATTATAAGATGTTTTGTAAACTCTCCCAAATAACCTGTGTCTTTGCTACCATTAAATAAGTCCATATAAGTTGTTCATAAGTCAATCCAAACACAGATATTGTAGTAAGAAACTTCCATTTATGTGACAGTCACACACACTAACACTAATACTAAAATCAGTTTAGTAGTTTATGAAGCCATAGGAATGTAGCAATTGTCAAATGAAAACTCTTAAATTCACATTAAATTTTTTGATTCATTCCTACTAAAATTGATTCCTCTTTCATTATTCACTTAATAATAAGCATGTAAGTTAGATTCTGCTACAATTCTAACCCATCACACCCACAGAGAATCAAACACAAAAAAAAAAACCACATATTCAACATAAAGAAAAACAGACACAAATGATATTAAATCCTTCAAATCTGAAGTTTTAATTACTTCAATCCAAAATCCAGAAATAATAACTGTCATTAACACATAAACAAACACAAAAGGGAAAATTTTCCTCAAATACTGTAACACATTCATTCATGTATGTATAACATCACTGAAAAATCACTAAGATACAACAAAACACTGAAATCAATTCTGATTATAATATAAACGACGACCAATCTCAAACGAAACAAAAGCATCAATAGTAGCATACTTAACTTGATCAGCATTAAGCCGAGGATTATCCCATCTACTCATCGAAATCCTTTTCGGTTTCTCAACACTTTTCCCAATCACACGCAACGCCAAACTTTTAATCCCAGTTCTCGACATATTTTGATCACTCAACACATCAGCAGCAAGGTTTCTCAAATCAACAAAATTCACAACACTAATATTATAATCTGCTTGAAGCTTCTTGAGGTCTTCTTTAATTCCAACGCCAACGAATTTGTTATTAGGGTTAGCGAGGAACGTTAAGAGGGAATTAGGAACGAAAGGGGAGTGGATGATTTGGAAAACGAGGCAGCGGTCGTTGATACAGAGTTGGAGGACGGCGGTTTTGTTTGATTGGCCGCGTTGGAAATTAGGACGCCATTCAATGTCGAGGCCGACGAGGACAGGGCAGGGGGGGTGGAGACGGAGGGTTTCGAGGAGCCATGTGTCGACGATGGAAGGGGTGGAGGTTAAGAGGGTTTGGATTGTGAAGGTGGAGTCGAGGGTGATGTCGTAGAGGTTGTGGGTGGAGTGTTGGAGGGAGTGGTCGTGGATGGTTATGGTGATGGGTTGTGGTGGTGGTGGTGTGGGGTTGGGATTGGCGTTACGGTCTCTGATGATAGTTGACATTGTGAATGTAGTTTAATGGTGAAGAGAAGAGTAGGTATGGTGAAAGAATGCAGAGAGCACGATGACGAATTCGAAAGGAATCGCGCCAACAAAAACTACTGTGCGAAAGCGAAAATGTTTTTTTTTTTTCAACTAACAATATATAAAAAGACGGCTACTAAAAAAAACCTAATTTGTCTTCATCAAATCAAATACAATAATATCATATATCTTTTACTTTACATGTAATTTTACTTCTTTTTTTTTTTTACTAAATGTAACTTTACTTCTAAAATTAAAATAAAAAAGGGTAAATAAGCTTACATTAATAATAAAATAGGAAAAAAATAAGGTGACTACTCCTCTACCCTTTCATAATTTGAGGGTATTTGCCCTTCAACAAATGAGAACAAGCCACATAAGTGGATTTGTATGTGGTCCCCACAACAAATTGTAACAAACTTATGGGGACCACATAAAAATGGTTGTTCTCATTGGTTGAAGGGCAAATACCCTCAAATTATGAAAGGGCAAATTAGAATTCCCCAAAAAATAATGATAATAATAAGTTTTAGTTAAAAAAAAACTTTATGTACAAAAATATGAACATAAATCACAATAAAAGATACAAATTAAAAATAATAATTCAATCTAACATATAATAACTTTAAAAAAATAAAAGAAGATGCGCTAGAAAAAAATAAAAGACTAAGCCAGCTTATATAAAAAATAAATCATGTCTACAATCAAAGATTAAGAATAAAAAAATAAAAACAAAATTGCAATATATTAAAAGGGATTACCACTAAAAAAACAAATATATTTGACCTATATTGTAGACCAAACACATTAGTTTTCTAATGAATCTAAAAAGTAATTTTTTGCTTGTAATAGTGACGAGATGGAGTACATCTCTCCTAACTCTTTATCTCTCGCTTAATTTTACTTTCTCTCCTATCTATCTCTTGATTGTTTTATTTATTTTTTAATAAAGAGGAAATGGATTTAAGAGAGAGAGAGCTAGTAAAGAGATGTAGAGAGTGGGTAAAGGAGAGATTCAAATCCCTAAAAAAACTAATTTGTCTTCATCAATCTACTAATAATATATTATAAACCTAATGTCCCAACTTTGAGGTGGAGTTTATTAAGCGACAATCAAATAAAGTTGCTCAAACTTTAGCTAGGGCGACCTATTGTTGATCTAGCCGTCGTATTTTTTATTTGATTCCTCTTTGTATTTAAAGTATTTAGATTAATGAAATGAGTTGAATTTGCTATTGTCAAAATAAAAATAAAAATTAGTCATTGATTCCATTGCCTTTTACTACCTCTAAGTCCTATATATAAGAAAAATGTAGAAACATTGTTAGATTAAATTATATTTCTCCACCAATTGTTAGTTGGTTCGGTGATGAATAGAGTTGAATTTAATAGGGAAAATCACAGTTTAATTTCTTGCAATTGCAATCTGGAGGAAGCTGGAACCACTTGATGTAAAAAGTGATTCTCGAACTGGATTAAATTAGTGGTGAAAACCAAAAAAATAAATGATATTTCTCCCGAGTGCAGTTTTCTATTCTCCTCCTCAATCTGTTATGCAAAGTTAACTACTCCCTCTTTCCCAATATATAAGATCTTTTTCAAAATTACCCTTCAATTATTAAGAGAGAGAAATATTGATCTTTTACTTTTCTTCATTTAATTGAGGGTATTATTATAAAAATTCAATTAATGTAACTTAAATTTTGAAAAAAGTCTTATAATTTGGAACAACAAAATTTACCAAAAATAATCTAAGGTTGCTTGAAAAGTTTGAGTGTAACTTGAATCCATTTATGTAGCTTGAGTGTAACTCTCTTGATTCAAGTTTTTACTAATGGGAATTTGGTTGCTTGAAAAGTAAAGATTCAATGAAAAATTGCATTAATATTAATAGAAACTTTGGTTTTAGACTTTCATATTTACATAAAGAAAATATTTGTGCTGACAGAATAGTAAATGAATTTCTTACTAATGGGTTAATATGGTGGAATCAATTACCTAATTATTCTCTAGAAGATTTCTTTAGAGACACCTTAAATTTATCAAACCAGTGTAGTATCACAAATGGTAGATATTTGAATCACTTAACTATTTGGCCACAAATTCTATCTTGATCATGAGTGAAATAACATTTGATAGAAAATGTTAATTCCTTAAATAAAACTCGATTACCTCAAAACGAATGAATCTCCGCAATTATGTTAATTCCTTAAATAACATTTAGATGAAGTGGTAATCCACTAAAATTAAACTCATCTAATTGTGAGATTCGGATTTGAACCTGGGTCACGCCGTCCAGTGTAACAATTTCGACACTTTACCGGTTGAGATAAAACTTATAAGACAAAAATAATTTTTTTTTAGGGACACACCAAAATCATGAAATAATGTTATTTGTAATCAATGGAATAAGAAATATATAGATAAATGGTTGAATAATTCTAATTACTCCGCATTTGATTATATATAGAGAAAGATCATCTTAATAATATGGAACAAATGATAATAATGCCCTGAAATCGAAACTACTTTAATTAATCCAGAATACTCCTCCTCATCATCCACACACTTAAAAATCCCCAAATGTTTAACCTAAAACCTAAGAACACTAATGACAAAGATAAAACGATACAAAACACATCAAAACGACACAAAACAGAGTAATCATTCATTCAATAACCTGATTAGAATATAAACGACGACCAATCTCAAACGAAACATAAGCATCAACAGTAGCATACTTAACTTGATCAGCATTAAGCCATGGATTATCCCATCTACTTCTCGTAATCCTCTGCGGTTTCTCAACAATCTTCCCAAGAACACGTTCAGCCAAACTTTTAATCCCACTTCTCAACAAATCTCTATCATCAAGCACTTCAGCAGCAAGGTTTCTCAAATCAACATAATTCCTCACACTCATGTCATAATCTTCGATAAGCTTCTCAACATCAGCTTCGATCCCAACACCAACGAATCTGTTGTTAGGGTTAGCGAGGAAAGTTAAGAGGGAGGTAGGAATGGAAGGGGAGTGAATGATTTGAAAAACGAGACAGCGGTTGTGGGTACAGAGTTGGAGAGTGGCGGCGGGGTTTGATTGGCCGCGTTGGGAGTTTGGACGCCATTCGATGTCGAGACCGATGAGGAGAGGGGATGGGAGGGATTGAGTTTCGAGGATCCATGAATCGACTTGGGAAGGGGATGAAGTTAAGAGGGTTTGGATTGTGTGGGTTGAATCGATTGTGATTTCGAAGGTGTTGTGGGTGTCGTAAGGGAGATAGTGATCAACGAGGGTGATGTTGAGAGGTGTTGGGAGATTGGGGTTGGGGGAATGGATGTTGATGGGTGCGCCGTTGCTGTCTACTAGGAAAATTGGCATTGTGGAAATTTGGTTGATTTGTGAAGAAAGAAGATTTGATTTTGGAAAGGAAAGGAAAGGAGTGTTGATGGGGAGAAAGTAGGAATATAGTGGGAGACTGCTGAGATGGAAGGGAATCACGGAAATAGTTGATTTTTTCAGAAAAAAATATGTGATTATTTTACTTTTTTAACTATAATAAAGGATATTTTTTTGAGTTGTTGATTTTCTTTTGTGATTATTTTAATACTTAAATTTTTTTTTCTAGCTTCCCAAATTTTTTTTTCTAGTCACACCTCAATAATTTTTGGTTGCATCCCAAATTGACCAAAATATTTTTAGAATAAATTTTATTTTCAAATGCAATCCAAAAACCTTTGTGCATTTTTTAATTTTACTTCTTCGTTAACTCAATTTACATAACCTTAATCTGAATTGAGTTTACGTAAGTTTGTGTAAATTTTGTTTGTGTATGTGTATGTAAGTTCATTTAAACTAATAACTAATGTCCTTTATGTCAAGCGTGTGTGTGAACTGAGTTCTAGAAGGTAATGTAAATTGAGTTTACGTAGCTAATATAAACTCAATTTACATAACCTTAATGTAAACTGCGCTTATGTAAGTTCATGTAAACTTTGTTTGTGTATGTGTATGTAAGTTCACGTAAACCGGTAAAACGTAAATCCTTAAATCAGGTGTATGTATGAATTGAGTTTATGAATGGTTATTCGAACTGAGTTTACGTAGGTTATATAAATTCAATTTACGTATGATTTGAAAATCTATTCTCCACGTATGTGGTTTTAGGTTACATTAGAAGTTCATGTAACCATTTAACTTCAAAGTTAACATTCACTAACCTATGTATTCATAGGAAAACATGAAATCACATGAAGAAAAAAAATGTCGTAGAATTGAAAACGTATAAATTCACTAACCTATGCAATAAAGTCTTAATGGAAGACCTTCAAATTCAATCTTTCACTGTGATTAATGACGCATTAACGAAGTTTGTGAGAGAGAATGCATTAATGCGGTTTATTAGAAAGAAAGCACATGAAGCAAGAACATTATTTTTTTTTTTGGTTACAAATAGAAATAGAATACAAAGATGAGAAACGGTTTTTAAAATATTATATAAAGGACAAATTTAGTATTACGATAAATTTTAATGAAATTTGGGTTTAATTTACAGCTTTGGTTCCCTATTTTTATTATTTTACAGATTTGGTTTTCTTCTTCTAAAATATGACAATTTTGTTCTAACTATAATAATTTTTAATCATAGACTGATGATATGATATATTTTAAACGATGTGATATAGGATCTGATAATAAAAAAATATCAACATAGATAAAATTGTAAGCAAAATCTGAGGGCATTTATTAAGATGTGAAAGAAAAAAAAAGGAGACACCAAGAGGGACCAAAACAGGTCTTGCCCAAGGGGCTCTGTCTAGGGTGCATGACCTGTATAGGTCATGTACCGTGTATGACCTTTTCTTTTCTTTGCAAAATAAATAATAAATTATTAGATTTTATATGTTATTTAATTGAATGGTAGTGATTGATAGTAGAGTTGATCCGATAAAATTTATATGGTTGAAAAAATAGTGAAATTTGTAGTATCAATTAAAAAGGGTGATTTAAGTATCGTTTGACCTAATTTATTTTAGATTTTTTTACTCAATAAAAGGAGAATCTAGGGCAAACAGGTTTTCAAAAAGCTCTTAATAAAAAGAAAACAAAGTTGTTTAATTTTTATGAGTAAAATACATAGATAAAAGACATTTGAAGCCAAATAATACAAAAATTACCAATCATCTTTAGCTTTCTTCTAAAAATTCTTATTTTTACTTTTAGCTTTCAGATAAGTTTTTAAACCTAAAAAAGCTAAGCCAAATAGACCCTTAGTCATTGAACCAAATCATATTTACAAAAAAGAATCATTCAAAGTTAATAATATATTGTTTTTTGAAAAAGGTTAATAATTATTTGGAAAGAGGCAAAGAATGAAATTAGGTCACAATCTATATCAATATTACTAATATGTTAGTATGTGTCGTGCACATGATAATTTACTTTTAAAATATTATTTATGTGTTCATTTTGATATATTATTTATGAGTAATTTGGTTTAAAATATTATTTTTATATTTTTTAGCTTCAAATATCTTTTATCTATGTATTTTACTCATAAAAATTAAATAATTTTTTTTGTTTACTAAGAGCTTCTTGAAAAAATAATTTGGGCTAGGTTCTCCTTTTATTGAGTAAAAAAATATAAAATAAGCTAGGCCAAACAATATCTAAGTTACTCTTTTTAAATAATACTAAAAATTTCACTATTTTTTCAACCATATAAATTTTATCAGATCAACTCTAGTATCAATCACTACCATTTAATTAAATAACATGAACAATATAATTTAATGGTATATATTTATTTTGAAAAGAAAAAAAAAAAGGAAGTCATGCACGGTACATGACCTGCGTTAAAGCAAGGGTTTTAAAGCTCCCGAATCTTTTTGAAGATTTTTTTAAAAAAAAATTGTTGGAATATGTATTGAATTTTAAGACATTTTAAAGCAAGGTTTTTTTTTTAATAATTTAGGAGCTATTAATTTTTGTTTTAATGGAGTTTTTAGTTTTAACATAAGATTTTTCAATTGTGCAAGGATTTGTTAATTTTTAAGATATCAAATTAAATTCTAAGATGGGAAAAATAGATCAAACATTTTTTCTTCAAACTTCAGTTAATTTCTTTTTAATATTATTTGTTGGAAATTTATTAAGACAGGTAGTAATAGTATGCGATCAAAGCTTACAAAAGTATAAAAATATTTTATATTTGTGTCTGAATTTAGTATTATTTTCTATCTCCGAGGATATGAAATGTCTAACTTTTTTGTCAGAATATGGACAAAATGTCTCGGTTAGATTCTCCGTTCAAAATATAGGAAAACTCCATTCAATGCTCGATGGAAATAGAGTTATGTGAATCCTCCCTGGAACTGGAAGATGATTTTGAGATCTTTGAACATATTTGAGGGGTTAAATATGACTATTGCAAAAAGATGATGGAGAAACTCATCGGTAAGATATGTTTGAGAAGCGAAGTATGAGGTCACAAACATAGATTGCTCACGGCTAAATATGAATTGAGACGAAAGCTTTATGAAGCCTCTTGTAAAGAATCCAATTTCCTTGTGATATGGGGGACAAACTTTGTTATAAGCTGTCCAAGTCGCCAATAAATAGTTTCTTTGCACGAGTAAGAAACTGATGTATTTCCACGGGCCGTCCTCGTTCTGTATGGGTTCTTTTGAATTTCTCATAACGTTTTAGGTGGATTGGCATCTCAAGGTCCTTTGATGGGCATTAAAAAATTGTGGGATTGAGTCTAGTGGAAACAACGTAACAAAACAATGTTCGAATTTTGATTGGAAGAAATACCCACATTTGGTGTTATTCCCAATCGAAGGAACCTATGAAAAAAAAAGTACTTAATTTCTATGTTATTCTCTCAAAACTTTAAAATGCCTCAGATTAAAATTTGCTTTACTCCTACAAATATATTGGGCAGACTTTGGGGATAAAATGAGTGTTTTCTGGAAATGAGAGGCTTTTGAGGAGTTTACTTCATCTAGAGGTATTCAGCAAGGGGATTCTATCTTTTTGTTCTTTTTGTTAGGGGAGGTCTTCATATCTCGCATTTGACATTTACGGATGATATCGTTCTATTTTTGGAGGCCAACATTGATTAAGTGAACCAATAAATGTGATTTCTACTATCTTCGGGTCAAAAAGTTAATCAAAAGAAGACTAGAATTTATTTTTTTCGAAATGTTGTTTGGAATGTTTAAAATCCGCCAATATTTAATTGATAGGCTAGACAAATTCAAGAAGGAAAGCAGCCCAAAATACAAGCTGCAAATATTTATGCAGAAATCAAAACTGGGTTTTGCTCATATTACAAATATCAGTCCACATCTCCTGCTATAATGTATCATGTAGCACAAAAAATATTAAGCTGGATGCTTGAGGCCAGTGGTTACCATACCAAATTTTCACATGTTATAGATGTCTAATCTTAATAAACCAAAAATACATTTGCAAACATTAATACAAACATACTCTTATAGAAGTATTTAATCACATGAATTAGGAATAACAAGGCACCATTTGTTACATATTTTTGTATCATGAGCTCCATCAACCATGACTTGTACCCTTACGTTTCCTAGTTGACCTTCGCAACGCCAATACAGGAACCGTGTTCTTGGTTACCTGAATTGAAAAACCAACGTTAGCTACTACCGCTCCTAAAAGAGATTAATGTAACAACTTTTGAAGTATACAGTGAGACACATATAGCTAACACGATATGGACACAGATCAACACTAGAAATATCAACAGTATATGGCACTGCTGCCACTGTTTGAGTTTTCAGATGTGTCATACGAGGGTCGAAGGGCGATACATGTAAGATAAGAAGACATGTCTAATCTCAATGGTGTAGGAACTGTGTTCGCTCGTGCAGAAACATGGCTCCCAAAAACACAAAATATATGTAAAAATCCATAGAAGAAATGAAAAATAATCTCGGCAGCTAAAAGTTAACAGAAATATGACATATGTCTACATTGGATCATTATTATATATAGTATAATGTCATGAGTCAAAAACTAACCTTTTTTGCAATATTCATGTTTGGCTCCTGCAAAAAAGAAAATTCCTTTAAACAATAGTCTTATATTAACAAAGATGTTGGTAAATAAAAAAAAATGCTACCTGTGACTGTATGTTAGGAGGCAGGGGCAATTCCTCCATAACTCGAGCCCCGCTTGAACCATCCGGAAGCTGAGCACTCCAACTTTGACCATTATCTATGCCGAATGCCTCAGAGTTAGATTCTGGTCTAACCATATCTTGAGGAGCAGAAATGGCAGATGTTGAGGCCTGTATGTCCTTATAAACAAAATTAAGTCGGTTAGGTTTTCTATCTCAAGCAGCCAATACAACTATATGTAGAAAGGAGAAATTAGTAATTTCTTCACCTTAACAGTTTTTATAAATTGGTTGAGACCATTTGTCAAAGCAGATGTTGATATCAACGAAGCTTTTAGAATGCCGAGACCCTACAACATGTAACCATAAAGTAAGTGTAATGTTAGCAAATAAAAATAAACTCTAAGATGAACATGTGCATACCTCCTTGACACCAATTTTGATAACTCTTTCCTCCAAATCAGATAGAGGAACTTTTGATCTTTTTAGAAATGACACAGTAGAAATGGACGACATTGGACTCACAAACAAGTCATCCGTCACCATGTACATGGATGGTCCTTTTGCAAACGATGATTTTGCAGTAGACGACTTGGGATCGACCAATTTAAATGGTACAAATCTTTCTTCAGAAATATTATTATTGCGAGAATACAACTTTTCTTTTGTAAGATCAGTAGCCCATCTCTTACTTGTGCAATCGTAGTAAGTATGATAATAGTTTATCGGTAAGAAAGCTGCACCAATTGGCAATATCTGGTTCTTGAGTTCAAATTGTGCGGCGCACTGAGGCTTACATAGTTCGTCTTTGAGTCCCTCCGACACTAAATATATATCTGGACTCAAATCAGATAAACTTTTGTATAAGTTATCAATGCTGCTTAATGAAGAGAACCCTTGAAGCATATGCAACACTCCACCTAAGGGGAATGTTAGAAGACTAAAAACAAAGTCAATAAAATCTGCCTCCGCTTCAACAAACAGGATTTGTTCATTTGATTTTCTTAACATAACTTTCACAGACATCTGCCTATCCTCATCAGATGGTAGGTCACCAATCCGAAACTCAACATTGTTTCTTAAATTCAAATTATCGACAGATTGATTCTTCTTTAAAATAAAATCGGTCAAAGGGGTCTGCGAGATTAATGATAATTTGAGAAGGTCAACTACCTATACAAATTTAATAAGAAATAATCTATTAGCTAGAGAAAATAATCAGTATTCAAAGACAACATATTTATATAGATGATATAGAAGCTTAAAAACATGCCTGTTTCATGTCGATTTCAACAGTTTGTTCGTCAATAGCTTCAATAGTCTCGACTCCAAGCTTTTGAAGTAGATTTAAACTAGCTCCAAAAACATTAGGGATCACACAAAGATCATCACAAATGATAAAAGTAGCATTTTCCTTTACAAAACCTCTTTCTAGATTTAAACACTTAGGGAATACTTCTCTGTCCAATACTCTCCCACAATAGCATTTTTGATTCCTAAAAAGGCTCAAAAGGCATCCTCTTTCCTTTTTTCTACAATACCAATTCTCACACATGAAGTACCGCATAGGTTCAGTGTCGTCTATATTCAGTTTGAGCTGTCGACAATAGGCTTCCATCGAGTTCCTTGGTTGCAGCAGCATATCCTTGCATGTCTCCGACCATAGATATTGTTGATCGAGATTTGCCACACTTTGATACAATGAGCTAATGCTGCCAAATTGAAATGCTTCAATATTTGAGTCGTCCTTAGCCACGAGTCTTGCAATAGTACCTAAAGGGAATGTTAAGAAGCTGAAGAGAACATCAACGAAATCCTTTCCTGCCTCAGCATACACAACTTTGTTCTTTTCTTTGTCAACCAAAACTCTCAAAGTAACTTTGTCAACTTGTTCAACCGATTCAGTTTCAATGGAAGCCATAAATATTGCACACAAAATAGTACTACTCTAAAACAGATATCCAAAATGGGTTTATGAAGAGTTTTATTTTTAAATTGACGCTTTCTTTCTTGTATAACTAACTAGTAATGGTAAGAAAAGAAAAAGTCACTGCTGCTACTAGCTACTTCAATGTTTTTGTACTATTTTCTAGATGACTTTGAAAAGGGAAATTAACCATTAATCACTTGAGATATTATAACCATTAAAAGCATTGGTTAGCCAAACCAATCACTTGATTATTTTGATGCTTCAATAAAAACTTAGACAAATTGTAATACTAGTAAATAAATAAATAAATTAAAAAAACTTGACAATAGTAGTAGGTGGAATTTAAAGGGATAATGGAATTATTACTTGTGTGACGTTGCTCCAAGCTAAGCTAACCAACAGTAATAATGAACTTAAACGGACTCATAACACCATACCTTACGTTTCCTACTTTTGCATGGAAAACAGAGAAATAATACTGTATTTTTTTGGAAATGTTTTTTTTTTACTCACCCTTTTATTGGAAATGTTAAACTGTGCTTCTTGTGCATTAATAAAAATAAAAAAATTTATGCATTTAATATTTTAAAAATATAAAAATTTATTTTTTCAATAAGATGATTTGTTAATTTTTGAGGACTAGAACATAGATTAGTCCCTTACTATTTTATTTCCTTTTATATCTAAATCACTTTTATACGTCCCAAAATATTTAAAAAGCGTTAATAATGGAGAGAATGAAAATAATAGAAAATGAAGATGATCGTAACTTCTTACGGTATTTTATAGGACACACTTAAATATGTGTATGACATTATGAATATATTTCAAATTAATCTCTGATTATTAAACTTTAGAGTTTTTTATTAACAAAAACAAACTTTACTCAAATAAGTTTCGATACAAGGAGGAATTGATTGAGTTAAAAACACAACAAGAGTTTGACCCCACGTTGACTTCTTTGTCTTGCTTATCGGCTCGGAATTGAACTAAAAAAAGAGACTTACTCTAATGATGCCTAGAAATGACACCCTCCCCCCTTAACAATATGAGTGGTCATATTCACTTGTCGTTTAATGAAATTTCACTCTAAAATGTAACATGAGATAGGCCTCTTTAAGTCGTTTTTTCAAATAGCTTCCTTCAATGTCCTACCATCGCCTTCAATAATGGTTAATCTCCCATTCATAAGATTGGTTCCCGCATGTTGAGGATGCCTTGAAATCTCGTATTAGAAGAGTCAGAAATTCGCGATGGGAAGTCTACTTGCTGCCCGAAGCGCAGAGGCTTAGGCGCAAAGCGCGCCTAAGTTCCATGGATTGTCTCTGCCTCCTGCGCTAGGTGCAGTGTGTGGCTGGCCAAATTTGGTTTGTGCTAATTTTGTGGAAAAATTAGTTTATGAAGAATATCTAACTTGAATTTTATTTGTTTTTAAATTGGATATATTTAATAACAATGTGAGGAATTATAATGACTTGTATTAAAATACTTTGACCTACACAACTTTCAATGTTATATTTTAGAATTATACTGATAATTAAGTAAAAGGATTGTTTTTGTCAAAAAAAAAATAAAAGGATACTCTCTCTTTTAATTATTACAATTTTTAACTATTGTACTCCCTCCGTCCCAAAATATAAACAAAAATATCATTTTTTTGCCTCAAATTATTAGCAAAAGAAACCAACTTTAATCATTTTCAAGGTATACTTTTACTTATTCTCATAAAATTAAATGCAAATTGCATTTAATTTACTCTCTCTCTTCTTTTCCCCATAATCAATAACCAATAATTTTTTTTTGCATTTTCTCATGAAACTTATTTCAAGAAAAACAAAAATAGCCATACTTCAAATTATCACATTTTACTTTTCTTAATAAGTGTGAATTTTTTTTTGTGCTTACATTTTGGTACGGGGGAGTATATAAAATGGTCAAATAGATCATTTAAAATATTCATGTGAGCTTAACTCAGTTAGTAGGGATATCGTCAGAGTCGAGATTTGAACCCCAAATACCCTACTTATTCACCTTTAAGGTGAAGTTTCTAATCACTCTACAACTTGACAAAAAGAAAAGATCATTTAAAATGAGATAGAGGAAGTATCAAAATAATTGGACCCGGATTGTGTACGATTAAAATACACGATGTTTCATATCTCAGTCATCAATTAGAAATTGGACGGTCCAAATTACTTACTACCAAAATCAACTGCAAACGATCTCAACTGTTAATTTCAAATCGGATGACTTGGATTAGTACCAACTGTGTGACGCAGTTAGTGCGTTAAATCCAAACTCAAAATAGCTTCGTTTGGCTAACCAAGGCCTTACTGGTTTCACTTTCCAAAGACTTTTAATGCATTAAAAAAGAGTTTATCAAAACAAAAAAAATGCATTAAAAAGAGGAAGCGTTTCGATAGAAAACATTGAACTACTAACCTTTTCCTTTATTGCTATCCTATTTATAAAACATTTTGGAGTATTTGTTAGTTCCTCTATTGCTATACTATGGCTGCCATTGAAACTCAACCCGTTAAACAAAATGACAATGTTCGTTTGAGAGTTTTGGTAGACAAAGAAAGGAACAGAGTTCTGTATGCTGAAGTAGGGAAGGATTTTATTGATGTTCTTTTCAGCTTCTTAACATTGCCTTTAGGTACTATTGCTAGACTTGTTGCTAAAGAGGACTCAAATATGGAAGCAGTTCAATTTGGCAGTATTAGTTCACTCTATCAAAGTGTGAAAGATCTTGATCAACAATATCTATGGTCAGAGACATGCAAGGAAATGCTACTCAATCCAATTAACTCCATGGAAGGTTATTGTCAGCAGCTTAAATTGAATATTGATGAAACACTTGTGCAGTATTTTATGTGCGATAGATGGGAATGTCGAAGAAAGGAAAGTGGATGTCTTTTGAGCTTTCTTAGAAATCAAAAATGCTATTGTGGGAGAGTAATGAATATTGAAGTATTTCCTGAATGTTTAAATCTACAAAAAGGTTTTGTTAAGGAAAATGTAACTTTTATCATTTCTGATGATCTTTATGTGATGCCTAATCATTTCGGGGCAAGTTTACATCTACTTCAAAAGCTTGGAGGGCTTGATACTATCGATGCTATTGAGGAACAAACTGTTGATATCGACAAGAAAGAGGTATGTTTTCTCATCCATTTACATCATCTTCAAATTTTTGATTATTTTCTCTTATTGAATATTTCTTATTCATTATGTATAGGTAGTTGATTTTCTCAAGTTATCATTAATCTCAAAGTCCCCTTTGACTGATTTAGTTTTCAAGAAGAACCAATCCGTTGATAATTTGAACCGAAGAAACAATTTAGAGTTTTTGATCGGAGAGCTACCATCTAACGAGGATAAGCAGATGTCTGTGAAAGTTACCGTAAGAAAATCAAATGAACAAATTCTGTTTGTTGAAGCAGGGAATGATTTTATTGACTTTATTTTTAGTTTTATAACAATCCCCTTGGGGGGAGTGTTACATATGCTTCAAGGATTCTCTTATTTAAGCTGCATTGATAACTTATACAAGAGCTTCTCTGATTTGAGTCCAGATATATATTTAATGTCGGAGGGACTCAAAGACAAACTATGTAAGCCTCTCATAGCTACGCAATATGAGCTCGTCAACCAAATATTACCAATTAGCACAGCTACCTTACCGGTGAAATATTGTCATACTTACTATGATCACAAAATTGAGAGGTGTGTCGTCAACCTTACAAAAGAACGGGTGCATGTATTCTCACAATAGTATTGCTTTTCCTGAAAAGTTTGTTCCATTTAAGTTGGTTGGTCCTAAATCCTCTATTGCAAAATCATTTGTCAAAGGACCGTTAATGTAAATGGTGAAAGACGACTTGTATGTGACTCCAATGTCGTCCATATCTACAATGTCATATCTTAAACAATTAAAAGTCCCATTATCTGATTTGGAGGAAAGAGTCATCAAAATTGGTGTGAAAGAGGTAAAAATCTTCATAAGACTTAAAGAGTTTTCTTTCATCATAATTTATTTTCATTTGCTTACTTCAAACTATATGTTCCAGGGACTAAACATATTAAATGCATCTTTGATATCAACATCTGCTTTGCAAAATGGATTGAAGAAATTTCTAAGAACCATTAAAGTGGAGAAGTGACTGATTAGTGCCGGTGCTGTATCTGTTAGATTATCATTGATATGTTATGAACACTATTTCATCAAATATTTGGTTATATATGTTTTATGGAAAATATTTTGAATATGTTATGGATACATCTTATTTTCTCCATTAGTTTCTCTCTTTGTTATGAACAATTTATAATAGCATTTCTTTTCTCAGTGGTACTCTCCTTTGAAATGATTGCTATAACAGTGTAGAAGATTGTTATGGCAGCCAATAATCACAGATCACTAACTAGTATTTCCTTCATCTAATTCTTCTTCACTCTCAATGCTTGTTAGTCACTTTGACCACTTAATGTGTTGGTAATATTTGGCTAGTGGCTAAATATCTAGTTACTTTAATTCATCTGCTACCCAAATATATTGTTCATTAATCCAGTAAGCAATGCCCATATTTATTGTTCAAGAAGCTTTTGAAAACATTACACACACACACTACACAAATTAAACAGGTATCAAAGACTTACAACCTTATATGAAATACATTTCCAAGACTAAAAAAACTTGCAGAAATTGTCCACGATGAAGTAATAGAAATTCATGCCCACCAATCCTATGTAGTAAAACCATGCTCTCCTCCAATAAGGATTGATGTACAAAACAATTGCAATTACTGACAAAATTGATGTGTATGCCACAATAAAGCTCAAACGGAAAACATACATGTCCACCCAAATATCATCATCTCCTTCCTTGTTCAATCCATTTGCTAATGTAGGCGCGTTGCAACTTTTTGACAATGGAAGTCCACAAAGAAATTGATTCCCCTCATAGCTACTTTCATCAAATGTACTAAATTGTCCTTTCCATTCCGGTGTTGCACCTGATAAATTGTTGTGTGTCACACTGAATACTTCAAGGGAGGTCAATCCACTTATCTGAGGAGGAATTTGACCACTCAACATGTTGAAAGAAAGATCTAAACTCTCTACTTGTACCAAATTGGAGAATGTGTCTGGAATTTTTCCCGTGAAAAAGTTGTTGGACAAGTTCAGTGCTCGAATTCTTGTCAAGTTTCCAAGTTCAGATGGGATACTTCCGTTTAACTTATTATGAGATAAGTCAATTCCAGACATATAAATAAGGATATTGGTTGTATAAGTTTCTGATCTTCTCTTTGAAGTAAAGGAATCTCTCTCTTTCCCAAATCTTTTTATAGCAGCCCTATCTACTTCAGGTTTAACATAACCAACGAATTGGGTCCTTAATCTCTCAGGATCCTTATTCTCAAAAGGCATTTTACCGAAGCAACTAGGTATTTCCCCAACAAAACTATTATAAGAAAGGTCTAGTATAGTTAAATCTGTAAGATTGCATACTTGCTTAGGTATATCCCCTTTAAAGTTATTACCTTTCAAAAGGAGAATGTCCACTTCTGTAAGATGAAGGTCATGTATTAGATCATGAAATCCATTTATTATTGCATTGTTGCTGAGGTCTAGTGTCACTATGGAAGACCTTTCTCCAAACATGTTTTTGGACAAACAACTTAAATTATTGTCGCTCAAATGGATAATAAGGGTAGAAGAATTTACAAAAGATGGAACACAACCTACCAACTTATTTTGTGAAATATCTAGATACTTAAGACTTTCAAGTTTTGTCAACTCTGATGGGATAGATCCTTCAAAATGATTATTGGACATTGAAAGCTCAAACAATTGAATATTATTTTTCATTTGGCTTGGAATTTTTCCAATAAAATTATTATCGCTTATGTCCAAATTTTTAATTTCAGATGAGTTAAAAAAGTTACTTGGGATGCTACCAGAAAGACTATTACCATCTAAGAACAAGCTCTGCAAAGAACTGAACATTGACAACATAAGCGGTATGGGTCCATGAAGCTTATTGTTTGAAAAACTCAAGAATTGAAGATTAACATATCCAGATATGTTTTGTGGTATTTGTCCAGACAATTGATTATCAGACAAATCTAATGCATCTAAAGAGCTTAGGAGACTTGGTTGAATTGGACCACGGATTGAATTTCCACACATGTTTAGCTTACCCAAATTTGGAAAAAATGAACTAATATTGTTGTTCAACATTATACCAGTTATTGCATTGTTAGATACATCAATTTCTATCATGTTGAGATGAGGACGGGATGGATGCTCGAAATCCCCTATAAAGGAACAACTCTCAAGAATAAGATATTCCATTTTTGTGTTGTTTTCTACTAACCAATTTGGATACTCTCCACTTAGTTTACATCCAGTGAAATCCACAGAAGTCAAATTGTATTGATAGAGAAGAAAGTTTGGAGGTGGAATGGAGTTGGATTGATTTATTGAAGACAATTGAAGGACTTGCAATTGAAATTTTGGAACCCATGTTTTCAAAGTTGAGTGTGGATCAAGGATGACTTTATTTCCATTGCCATAGATGAACTTAAGGTTTGAATGGTTAGAAAATTGTGTTAAGGATATAGGGAATTCAAATTGGTTTTTTGCAAAGTCAAGATATTGAAGAGAATTAAAACTTGAAAGGTGAGAACTAATATTACCAATAAAGTGATTATTAGAAAGTCTCAAAGTTTGAAGTGATGTCATGTTGACAAAAGATGAGGGGAGTTTCCCAACAAATTCATTGAAAGACAGATCCAACTCTTCCAACTTTTTAAGCTTAAACCAATCTGAAAAATGAAACATTGATGTCAATTCCAGTTTAAATAACTAGTATAAAAAAAAATCAAAATAAAAAGAAAATACATCATTGGATTATGATGCATAGTGTAAAATTTGTTCTAATTACTCAAATGATAAATATCGTTACCTCGAACTTCCCAAAGGTGAAATTTGAACACATTTTGTATTTTATTGTGATTGCAGTATACTCTTTCCTTCCCAAAGGTATAAATAATATGATAAAACGTCATTGTTTTAGGTGCATTTCTTGTTCCACTCATAAAGAGATGGTTTTTTTTAATAAAAAAACAGTTTTTTTTTTTTCAAAATTTAAAAACATGGAAAACCACTTCTTTTTGAATGGAGCAGCAAGAAATGCACCTAAAGCAATGCATGTAAGATTTATTAAAAAATTTATTGTCCTAACTCCTAAGATGACCGGCACATTTTAACTTTCAATCAAATATTGATTTATGGGCATTGCTATATATCCCGAGAGAATTCATCCTGATCAAATCACGAAAAGCTTTTAGCCAATTAAATTTCTTCTTGGCCGGGAAACATGGGAGTTCATGGGTATAGCTTAGGAAAGATATTTGGTACTCAAGGGACAGGATGTTGCCATGTCATTCGTGAGCCTCTCGTGATACAACTTTTCGGGATATTAAGCATTTCCCTAATTTCCCCAATTGTGTAAGTTATAATAATAATAATAATAATAAAAATAATAAAAAAAAATTATTTACATCGATGTGAATTCAATATTTTCACTTTACATTTACGAAATAGGTGAATGCCACAATACATGATAAGGACACATTAGTAAAAAATATGATTTTCTATCTTTTATTTATATACATGGTATGGGTATATATAATTTTTCTTTTTGTCAAATAATATAGTAGCCATAATTTCAATGTTTAAGATAAATAAATGGAAAATTCTTACCATAATTCTTACATGTCCCTACCACCCGAACTTTAACTTATTTAAAAGAGAGGCTTACACTACTTAATAATTTGAGAGTATTCACCAAGGCCATCAAACTTGACAGATTTGATGCACCAAAAGAAGGCTTGGGCATAGTATGTGTAGGGAGTTGTATTGATGTGTTAATTCATAACTGTTAGTTATAGTTTTAACTGTTTTATTAGTTAGAGTCCTAACCAATGTGTGGTTAGGAAGTTAGTTTGTTACAAGTGCAGTTACTTGTGTTACAGGGTACTGCATATAAATAAGTTGTAATCGTTTTGTTTTTCATACCCAATGAATGCGATTAGCCGATTACAACAAACAATCACTTCATCTTCTTCCTTATCCTCTCATTTTAATTGCTTCAAAATTACAGTGTGTGTGCAAGAATCAAGAGTGTGTCTGATCAAGTTCTTAGCTATTGCATTATTCAAGTGCAATATAGCCACTGCTGCGCTCACAGTTACAGCTGACATGAGATCACATTAAAGGATGTGTCCGTTAACGTGATATGTCGCACCATTAACAATCAAGTTGACTAGGAGACAAATTTGATGTAACTTTCACAAATTCTAGACCAATTTAATTATTCGGATAATTCAGTGACGAATTTGATTGAGGATTGAAAATTACTTATTTACTCTAAAATAGTCGAGTAAAAAGGTTGGTGTAAATAATTGCATTTAATCAGTAAAAGATAATTTAAATAGCTATAAATACTCACCAACAATATCAAGCGGTCCATTCAAGTTGTTCCAACTCAAGTCAAGAGTTTTGAGATGAGGAAGACCATTTAGGAATGAAAGAATAATGTTGCTTATATTGTTGTAAGACAAGTTAAGGATCTCCAAAGACCTCGATTTTGATATATCTAGCAATATATAAACATGCATGATTAGTTGCATATGTATTTCAAACAAACTGTCAGGAAAAAAATGTTTTTCAAAATTCAAACAAAAAGCAATTAAAAAAGAATAAGAATTACAGTAATATGCAAAGTATGTATGACGTCATACTATGAATAAATCTTAGAGTAAAAAAGAATGACACGTCTTAATGTGTATGCAAAATGTGAGTTGGTTGCTAAGCGGCGTCTTTGGGAAAATCTTTTAATGTCAAAGAAAGGCTTCGGGGATGGCTTATGGTGTGTGGTGGGGGATTTTAATGCGGTGCGGTATAGGGAGGAGCGTAGAGGTGTTGGCCTATCGGTTAACACGTCTTCCGTAGCGGATAGGAGGGATTTTAATGAGTTTTTGGAAGCCTTGTTCTTGGAAGATATCAACCCGGTCGGAGGCAAGTTCACGTGGTTCCATTCCAATGGTGTGTCGATGAGTCGGCTTGATCGAATGCTAGTATCCGAGGAGTGGCTATCCTATTGGGGAGGGTTGATTCTTCGCATCCTTCCGAGAGATGTGTCGGACCATTGTGCCCTATTGCTTAAAAATGGAAACATCGTCTCGGGGCCAAAACCTTTCCGGTTTTGTAACCATTGGCTCCTCCATGATGGTTTCAAGAAGGTGGTGGAAGATTGTTGGGGTACCTCAAATGTGACGGGGTGGATGGGGTTTGTTTTACAGGAAAAGTTGAAGGTTTTGAAAGGTTGTATCAAGGTGTGGAAAAAGGTGGAGTTTGGGCGTTTAGAGGAAAATGTCCATCGTCTAACTCTTGATATTAGACGGTTGGATGTTAAGGGGGAGGAAGGTTTGTTGTCTAATCAAGAGGTGGAGGAGAGGAAGAAATCCTTTTGTGAATTATGGAGGCTCCTTAGAAGTAAGGAGAGGCTAACTTTTCAAAGGTCCCGTGCTAAATGGTTGAAAGAAGGCGATGCAAATACTAAGTATTTTCATGGGTGTTTGAAGTCTAGACAAAGGGGTAACTCCATCTCTTGTCTAAGGGTGGGTGCTAGATGGCTCGACTCGTCGGCGGAAATTATTGAGGAAGTGGTTAGTTATTTTTCAAATCACTTTGCTTCTACTCATTGGGAGAGACCAAAAATTAATGGGGTTCCTTTTCCCCATATCTCGGAGGTGGATAATCGGTTGTTGGTGGAGCCGTTCTCTTTGGTTGAAATAGAGGAGGTGGTGAAGTTGAGTGATGGTAATAAAAGTCCGGGGCCGGATGGGTATAATTTTACTTTTATTAAGACTTTTTGGAGTTTGCTAAAAGGGGAGGTGAGAATTTTATTTGACCAATTCCATGGGAATGCAAGCCTCCCTAAAAGCTTATTGTCATACTTTATTACTCTTATCCCAAAGGTTGCTTCTCCTTCGGTAATTGGTGAGTTTCGTCCGATTTCGCTTTTGGGTTGTTTATACAAATTGATTTCAAAGGTCTTGGTGGCAAGACTCGCTAAGGTGATGAACTCGGTGGTGGCGTCTACTCAAACGGCTTTTCTTAAAGGCCGAAACCTTGTAGATGGAGTGTTGGTGGTTAATGAAGTGGTGGATCTTGCGAAGAAATCGGGGAGACAAGTCCTAATTTTTAAGCTTGCGTGTTTGCGGGGAACCTATTGGTGCTTGTCAATGGTAGTCCCACTAAGGAAATCAATATTTAAAGAGGTCTTAAGCAAGGCGATCCCTTGGCGCCTTTTCTTTTTCTTTTGGTGGCGGAAGGATTCGCGGGGTTGATGAGGAGTGCGGTTGAGAAAAATCTTTTCAAGGGGTTCTCGGTGGGTTCGGAGGGTCTCGAAGTATCACACCTCCAATATGCCGACGATACTCTTTGTATTGGTGTGGCATCGATGGAGAACTTGTGGACCATTAAGGCCATTCTTAGAGGTTTTGAACTTGCTTCGGGTCTTAAAGTCAATTTCGGGAAGAGTAGTTTGATTGGTGTAAATGTTCCCATTGGTTTTATGGATTTAGCGTGCAATTTTTTAAATTGTAAGCGTGGTGTTACTCCTTTTTGGTACCTAGGGCTCCCGGTGGGAGCGAATCCTAGACGTGCCTCTATGTGGGAACCAATGGTGGAGTGCTTAAGGAAGAGGCTTCGGGGTTGGAGTAAGCGTTATGTGAGTCTCGGTGGTCGAATCGTGCTTTTAAATTCGGTCCTTAAGTCCATTCCTATTTTCTACCTTTCTTATTTGAAAGCGCCGGTGGTTGTGTTGAAGAAGATTATCCGGATCCAAAGGGAGTTCCTTTGGGGAGGGGTTAAGGGAGGTAGGAGTATTAGTTGGGTTAAGTGGAAGGAGGTTTGTAAACCGAAAAGCCAAGGTGGTTTAGGGGTTAGGGATGTGGGGAAGGTTAATCTAAGTCTCTTAATCAAGTGGAGATGGAAGCTTTTGCAAGGTGATGAGGCGGTGTGGAAGAGTGTTTTGGAGGCTAGGTACGGGTTGGATGTTCGTCATAAAGTGCATTGGATCAATCATCCGATTTCTAACCGCTCGTCGGTGTGGTGGAAAGACTTGTGTCGTGTGGATGTGTTGGAGGACGGTAGTTGGTTTGGTCAAAATATTGAGCGCCGGGTGGGGAGGGGTGATGATACTCGGTTTTGGAAGGATTTGTGGGTGGGAAATTCCCCTCTTTGTGAGCGTTTTCCCCGTTTGTTCTCTATATCCCTTCAAAAAGATGTTTCGGTCGAGGAGATGAGAGGTTCGGTCGATGGTATGGATAGGTGGTTATGGCAGTGGAGAAGAAATTTGTTCGCCTGGGAGCATGAGTTACTGCTGGAGTTGCAGGAGGCTGTTCCTATGGTGGTTCGCTCGGAGGAGGTAGATAGCTGGTTTTGGAGGCCGGGAGTTAGTGGTATGTTTACGGTAAAATCGGCCTATACGTTGCTTGGCACAATTTTTGGGTCGTTAGTGGATTTTGGCCCAAACGAGCTGAAAGTGTTGAATAATATTTGGCGAAGTGCGGCGCCGTCAAAGGTTATAGCGTTCTCTTGGAAATTGCTCCGGAATAGAATTCCGACAAAGGTTAACTTGGCGGTTCGTGGTGTTTTAGTGGCTGGAGGTGTGTTGGACTGCGTCCACTGTGTTGGTTCGGTGGAAGATGCGAGGCATCTTTTTATGTTCTGTAATTTTGCTTACGGTGTTTGGTCGCGAATTTTCCGGTGGCTTGGTGTCGTTCTTGTAATGCCGCAGAACCTCTTCTCTTTCTTTGACTGTTTTGTTGGAGCTGTGAACAATAAAAAAGCGGCGAAAGGCTTTGCGCTAATTTGGCATACAACGATTTGGTTGATTTGGCGGTCTCGGAACGAGGTGTTGTTCTCCAATGGGGTTAGAGACTTGGTGAAGGTGGTCGATGATGTTAAGCTTCTGTCGTGGCGTTGGGGGTTGGCTCGTCGGTCGTTCAAAATCTGTTTGTTTTATGAGTGGTGCTGGGAGCCCGGAATTTGTTTCTGTTGAATTGTTTTTCGTCTTTTGCTGCTGTTGCTCTGTTTGTTTTTTGCTGTTGCGGTTTGGGGTGGGGTGTTTGTCTTGGTCTGTTTCTCTTGACTTATTTCCCTGCTGCTTGTAATTTCTGGTACTTCTTGTACCTGTTATTAATAAATGTTTTGCCTCTTTCAAAAAAAAAAAAAAATTATACTCACCACTAATATCAAGCGATCCGTTTAAGTTGTTTAAACTCAAGTCAAGATATTTGAGATGTGTAAGACCATTTAGGGTTGACACGATATTGTTATTTAAGTTGTTGTCACTTAAGTCAAGAACTTGTAAACTGGATGGCCATGCAAATCCATCATTCTCTAGAAAAAAAAATAAAAATAAAAATTAGAACATGTCATTATACGTATTCACTAAGAACAAGGAACTTATCAAATGATGACAACATACCTAGGGGCCATAATTGCAAATTGTTGATACTCAGGTCAAGGATCTCCAAAGACCTCAGTTTTGATATATCTAGCAATATATATACATACATGATTAGAGATTCCATATATATGTTTTTCAAACAAGCACGAAAAAGAAAAAAATATTAATAATTAATATGCAAAAGTATGACATACTCTGTATTGATCTCGGAGTAATTTCACTTTGCTGTAAATTTAAACGCTTGAGTGATAAAAGGCCACTAAGAGCAGATGCAATATCAATGTCATTGAAGTTGTTCCACGAGATGTCAAGGATCTCAAGATTCTTTAATACTGCACATAATCCTACATATTAAATTAATATAAGGGGTTACTGCACCGGTTATTAGACATCTTAATGAAATAAGATGGAGAGTGTTAATCAGTGATATATATACCTTGAAAATGAAGATCAGAGACCAATCCAATTTGAGTTAAATGCAATTCCTTCAAAGATGTGAATCCCCTAAGTGAAGGCAGGATTTCATTATTCAAATTGTTGTCACTTATGTCAAGGACCTCCAGATGCAGCATCTTTGATGTAATTGTCTCCAAAACTGTCTGAAAAGCTATATATGGTACCGTACAAATACTATGTATCAGTATTAGTGCTAGTTAATTAATTATAAATTATAATTATTGCCTTTAATTTTTATATTGTTTTAAGAAATAAAACTACATTACCGTCAAAAATATTTATTTAAAAACTATACATATGCGATGAAAGTCCATCCAAACAAGACATAATGCTCTTAGCATTATACAAAGGATTATAATTCAAGTTAAGAACTTCCAAATTTTTCAACCCTGAAAAATAATACGTAAATGAATTAATTGTTTACTTTATAATTGAGATAATGAAGTATGAGAATATAGAGTTTGTATGAGAAATAAATAACCTTGATCAGTTTTTGTGCAATTGGATATTTGTGCACCTGACAAGTCGAGACTCTTCAAATCTTTGAAGATTATGAAATCCGAATAGTTAAGCTGCAAAGGTCCAATATTGGATAGTTCGACTTTGAGTTTGAGTTTGGCAATTCGTCCATTGGTGGTGTTGCAATCAACTCCATTCCATTGACAACAATCAGCGGTGTTAGTGTTGTCTGCCCAAGACAGAGAATTTCCTATTTTGAAATTGAGAGCAATAAGAGCTTGTCTCTCTTGCTCCAAACACCCTTCACAACACATAAGTACTTCCCCTAAAACCAAAACCAACAAAAACACACATACTAAGAACCTCTTCATTTTCTTCTTCTTCTTCTTCTTTATGTTTTGTGTGACAATAGGATTAATTGGCCGTTTAAATAAACATACTATTAACAGTAAAAAAATTAGAAAAACGATAGAATGACTTGACTAGAGTGGACTTGCAAGTCAACTCGATTGTTTCTTGTTGGATGGGTTCACTCCCCAAGTGGGGCCCATGCCAATTAAAAGAAGCAATAAGAAAAGGGAGGTGTATATTTTATGTTTAGAGGAAGGTACATTGTCTTGTTGTGGAGAAAGTCTACTATAGGCACAAATACAACACCTCAATTTTAGGCACACTCACATTAAACTAAAAAAAATAAATAAAAAATTATTAAAGTTATATTATTTGATGTGACCATTTTATTTTTCTTTTAATTTTTTTTATGTGTGAATGTGTGCCTAAACTTTGTGTCCAAACATTTGTGCCTATGTAAGACTACCTCCTTGTTGTGGCCCATGTTTCCGTGTGTTGCTCACTTGATGAAAGAAGGGATTGTTTAATCCATAGATATACACAACACAACCATATTGGGGAGAATTACGGAAACCGATGGATGAACTTGGACATAAAGTTAGTCGAAATTCATCCATCGGTTTCCGTAATTTTCTTTCCTTCCATTTTCTTTCCACACAACCAAACACACCTTTAAGTATCGCAGCACTAACAGAGAAAGTGCACGGCGGCAGACTTGAAGAATACGAGATTTTTGAGTATAAGTGTGTGTAACAAAGTTATTTGTTTTAAGCTACGATTTGAGTATGTATTTTTTATCATTTAGCGACTATTTCCTGGTTGTTTAAATTTCTTTTTAGATTGAGTTAGTTTACCCATTTGTATTAAAGTTGAATTGTTGTTTAGTTCCACCTTAAATGATGTTTATTGTTGTTTCTGGTATATATTTTGTTGTGGATTCGTAAATCTCACACCAATAATCTTGATGTGTGGAGCAAATCGAATAAGCAATCAAACAACCGAAAATAGCAATAGTAATCACGGACAAATAAAACAACGAAAGCGATAAAGAGACACAAACGATTGTTTACCCAGTTCGGCCAAATAAATACCTACGTCTGGGGGAGAGAGCAGCTCTCCGTTCCATTATCAAATCAAGTTCTTATAAAAAGGAACAAAAAAACATTCCACTTTTGTTTCTTATAAAAAGGAACGGAGGGAGTATTGTTTTAATTATTTAGAGAGTATCAATCATTTCAAACAAAAATTATTATCTATACTATGACATATAAATAGGGAATAGAAAAATAACTAAAAATTTTGATTTTATTTTATTTTTCTTATCTACACTACAAGAAAACACTCATTTAGCGGCCGCAAAAAACGGCCGGAAAGTAAGGAAAACGGCCAGAAAATTAAAAAAATGGCAAAAATTACCGGCGGACATGATCGGCCGCAAAAAATGGCCCCGGAAGCACTTACTGGCGGCCACGCCCGTCGCAAAATCCTGCACCAGACTGACACACCTGCAGCACCTTTACCGGCGGCCTAGGCCGTCGCTAATTCCTGCAATGCCTGCCCTGCAACTTACATTACCGGCGGCTGGGGCCGTCGCTAATTCCTTCCTTTTTTTTAAAAAAATAATTAATTATTTTATTTAAATTTATGTTTATTAATTTATAAAATATAAATATTAATTTATAAAAATGTATTTTATTTAAATAAATAATAACAAAAAAATCACTTTTTCAAAAGATTCATCCATTTTTCAAGAATTTATTCATCTTCATCATGCATCATAGATTCATCCATCATCAATCTCTTTCTTCTTCAACCTTCTTCATCATAGATTCATCATCATGAACAAGGTCAACAACAACAACAACAACAACAACAACAACAACAACAACAAACTCACCAATTTCAATTCCTAACCCATAAATTCAAAATCCCAAAAACTTATAAATTTCATCATAAAACACTCATAAATTTCACATAACTCAAAATCCCAAGAGAAAACACTCATAAACACTCATAAGAACTCATAAATTTCAGGATTTGGTTTTGGTTATGATTGGTTTGAAGAATTTGATTTTAGTAGATATGAAGAGAAAACTTTGAACTTGAGAAATTTGATGATGGTGAAGGTGTATTTGTTGTGATGATGAATATGGTGATGTTGTTGTTGGTTGGAAGAATTTTAGTTTGGATGAATGAATGAATAAATGAAAGAAGGGATAAATAGATAGAGAGTGAGAGAGGGAGTAACCGAGAGAAAAATGAAAGAAAGAGAGAAGGATGTTGTTGTTGATGATGATGAATAAATGCTGTTTCTTTTTTTTTTTTTTTAATTTGCTAAAATTACCGTCGGCCTAGGCCGCCGCTAAGTGCTGGATCACATTCCAAGACTAAGTGCTAAAATTACCGTCGGCCTAGGCCGCCGCTAAGTGGCTCACGCGTTTCAAAAATAATATTTTTTTATTTTGTGGCCGTTTTTTTCATTTTCCGGCGGCCTAGGCAGTCGCAAACTTACCGGCGGCCAAAACGGCCGGTAAATTGATATTGAATCCGTCGAAAAATTGATGTATTCTTGTAGTGCTAAATTTTTTTAGTTTATCTTTTAATAAAATATAGTTTTTATGTTGTGTCCACATGTTCTAGTTCAACTGTTAAAAAATGCCAAAATTATTAGATCGGACGTCAGTACATCGGATTCTCCACTTTTGTGGGAGTTTATAATAATTTTGTCACTTCGTTTATCTATAAAAAAATATATAAATATTATGTTGTTCTTTCTACATTTTTTTATTCTAAAAAGAGGTCATTTTTTTTGTTAGGCTTCATTTTAATGTTAGTTTTAGGCCTAAACGTTACGTTGGGCCGATCTTCGGAGATGCTTGCATGGTAAGTTACCAACTGACGAAAAGCTCGAGAGGTTTTTTTTTTTTTTGAACGGCAAATATATTATTAATTAAAAACGGTCTTTGCACAAGACGAACAAAGACTGGTAATTAAGGGCTACAAAACAAAGGCACCGCAAATAAACGGGACACCAATGAAAACACCAAAACATAAACTACCTAAAAGATGTCTACTTCTAATCCCATTCTTAGAGAGACACTCATCAGCTTTCAGTCCATCAGCGGAGACATCAATCTGACCCATAAAGACGCCACTAGACGCTAACTCCCGAACTCGAATCAAAAGTGCTCGGCCCATCAGAATCCAAACAGCAGCTCCGTGAGTCAAGTTGATAGGACAACAGTAGAATGAAAAACCAGACACATAAGTCTCAGCTTGTAGCCCACCTCCAAACAGTCAACACCGATACGGTAGAGATCAACCAGATACACAAAAATCTGCAAATCTCAACAGATTTGGACACCAACAGAGACTCAAAAAGAATCCTGCAAATCTCAACAGATTTGGAAAACGGTCAGATAATTAAGTATCTTTAGAAAACCACACACATAGGCATCAACCACACATTGGCGGCATCAAATCCAACCGCCACCATATCAGCACCTCGACACCACATCACCTCTAACCACCACCACCATTCCAACACGACACCAACATCCATCAAAGTTCGAGAGGTTATCTGCCTTCCAAGCTGTGGTATTGATTCTGATTCAACTCTTCACTTATTTTTGGACTGTAATTTTGCTAAACAAATTTGAAATTGGCTAACTTCCATCCTGAATACTCACTACAATTTGTCTTCTTTAAGTGTATGTCCATCTATATATTCACTTTTAGATCAGAAAGTAGTAAAGTTTAGATTTTTATATTGTACTCAATTTAGATTATTTTTAAGTTTTTGGAATAATTTAGATTTTTTTTTTGGTTTATGATCACGGGAAGGGATAATGGAGCAACGTTATTCCAAATTCCAATCATACCCTCTGATGCTTACCTGGCTAGTTAATGTGACGTGATAGTGGAATATTTTCCTTTCCGAAATATATATAGAAACTTGAACACATTAACCTTCTTTTATTTTCAATTGTTTGTGACTTAATTAAATGTTGCACTATCTGATGATTAGATTAGTAATTTTGGTTTCCAAGGTGAGAAGAATGCGTACATGTGCATGAACCAATGCATTTTTAAGAAGCAACAATAGTCAAACTTTTTTATAAGAAAAGGTTTCCACTTTCTGCCAAGTTGTAGTATTTGAGAATTTCTTAGTATATTGGTGTTCTGTGATTGCCACTATGGCAGCTAGCAGTGCAACTGAATCAGTTGAGAAAGTTAGTTTGAGAGTTATGGTAGACAAAGAAAGGAACAGAGTTCTTTATGCCGAGGCAGGGAATGATTTTGTTGATGCTCTCTTCAATTTCTTAACACTGCCTTTAGGTACTATTGCAAGACTCGTTGCTGAAGAGTCGAATATCGAAGGAGTTAGATTTGGTAGCATTAGTTCACTGTACCAAAGTGTGGCAGATCTTGATGAAAAATATCTATGCCATCAAAACTGCAAGGAAATGCTACTCAATCCGAGAAACTCGATGGAAGCTTATTGCCAGAAACTCAAACTGAATATAGATGACACACCTGTGCAGTACTTCTTCTGTGAATGTTTCGAATCTAGACGTCGTGAAACTAAAGAATGTCTTTCGAGCATTTTTAGGAATAAAAAATGCTTTTGTTGCAAAGTATTGGACCGAAAATTATACCCCGAATATTTAGATCTAGAAAATGGTTTTGTTAAGGAAAATGCTACATTTATCATTTCTGATGATCTTTATGTGATGCCTAATGTTTTTGCAACAAGTTTACATATACTCCAAAAGCTTGAAGTGGATACTTTTGATGCTATTGAGGAACAAACTGTTGATATTAATAAGAAAGAGGTATGTTTTCTCAGTTATATTCTGTCATCTTTAGATTTTTATTTTTATTAATTCTTATTGATTATTTCAAATACATATATTTGATTTTTGTAATGTAGGTAGTTGATCTTCTGAAGTTATCATTACTCTCAAAGTCCCCTCTATCTGATTTTGTTTTGAAGAATCAATCAGTTGATAATTTAAACCTCGGGAGCAATTTGGATTTTCCGATTGGAGAGCTACCATCTGATGAGGGTAGGCAAATGTCTGTGAAAGTTACTGTAAGAAAATCAAATGAACAAATTTTGTTTGTTGAAGCAGAAGAAGATTTTGTTGACTTCGTTTTTAGTTTCCTAACATTCCCCTTGGGAGGAGTGTTGCATATGCTTCAAGGATTCTCTTCTGTATGTTGCATTGATAATTTATACAAAAGCATGACTGAATTGAGTTCTGAAAGATATTTAATCTCACAGGGAATCAAAGATAAACTATCTAAGCCTCAATGTTTCCCACAATTCGAGCTTAACAAACAAATATTACCAATTGGTGCATCATCCTTACCTGATTATTTTTTGCTTTCTTCCGGTTATGCTTGTTAGGAGTAATTTATATTTAAGGGTATTTTAGTATTTTACTATGCTATCTTTATGACCTAGTCCTTGTGTATAAATAGGAGTAGTCATATCATCATAGTAGTTAGTGCCATTTATTCTTCTTGTAGCCGTCATTTTAACAAGTTCATTAATATATTTCTTTTCTATTCATCTTTGTGCACCAACAATTGGTATCTAGAGCTCCGGTTTGAATCCACGGGAAACACGAGTGAAACGTGAGGCGTTGTGTGATTGATTTCGTTTCTTGAATTCGAGTTGAATCTTGAACGAAGTTGTAACAGAATCACATTTTCTGATTCTGCGGGATTGGGAAACACGAGTGTTAGTGAGATTTAAGTGAACGCACAAAGTTTGAAGATGAACGGAAACAGTGGTATGAGTACCAAGCTTCCAGTGTTTGATGGCAAAAACTGGAATCGTTGGATGAAACAGATGATTGTTCTGTTTGGTGCTCAAGATGTGCTTGAACTTGTTACTGAAGGTTATGTTCCAGTAGCAGCTGATGCAACAGATGCACAAAAGCTTGCTCAGAAGGATACGAAGAAGAAAGATCAGAGGGCGTTGTTCTACATCCATCAGTGTGTGGATGAAAACGTGTTTGAGAAGATTGCTGACTCAGAAACGGCAAAGGCCGCGTGGGACACACTGATCAGATGCTATGGTGGTGATGCATCAGTGAAGAAGGTAAAGCTTCAGTCCTTACGAAAGCAGTATGAGAATCTCAACATGAAGAACAATGAGAAGGTCCCTGAGTACATCTCAAGAATGATTTTGATCACTAATGAGATGAAGGCGTGTGGAGAAACACTCTCAGAACAAGTAATCATTGAGAAGGTATTGAGATCACTTACCCCTCAGTTTGATTACATTGTGGTAGCTATTGAACATTCCAAGGACTTGAGTTCCATGAGAATTGAAGAGCTACAAAGCAGTCTAGAAGCACAAGAGTTGCGACTGACTGAGAGAAACTCTGAAAGAGAAGTAGAGCAACAGGCTCTGAAAGCAGACTCTGGAAAGAAGCATCAGAAGCAGTCTTGGTCAGAAGCCAAGAGAAGATCTGATGGAGCTCAGAAGCCAGAAACCTCAACCTCTGATAAGCAGAAATATCAGAAGGGAAAGGAGAGGTTTGACAAGAAGAAGATCCAATGCTACAGTTGTCAGAAGTTTGGTCATTTTGCTTCTGAGTGTCGTTCAAACAAAGAAAGGAAGTCAGAAGAAGCAAATATAGCCAGAAGCTCTGATGACTCTGATGGTGAATCTGTGTTGCTAATGGCTTCTGAGACTGATGATATGAATTCATCAGAGTGGTGGTATATGGACACAGGATGTTCAAATCATCTTACTGGAAACAAGAAGTGGTTGGTTGACTTTGACTCTGGCAAGAGTACAAAGATCAGATGTGCTGATGATAAATACCTTAATGCTGAAGGTATGGGAAATGTCAAGGTCATTCTGAACAATGGAAAATCAGCTTTGATTCAGAATGTATGGTATGTACCTGGCATGAAAAGCAATCTGATGAGCGTAGGGCAACTGATTGAGAAAGGATTCTCAGTTACCATGAAGGACAATCTTCTGAAGCTGTATGATCGTAATCAGAAGCTGATTATGGAGTCAGAACAGGGAAGGAACAGGACATTCAAGGTGAATGTTAGAACTGCAGACTCTGAATGCCTTAGTGCAACAAGTGTTGAGAAGGATAGTGAGCTGTGGCACAGAAGATTTGGTCATTTGAACTTTAGAAGCCTGGAACATCTGAGGTCAAAGAATCTGGTAAATGGAATTCCTACAATCAAGAGACCTGAGAAATCATGCAAGGTGTGCATGGAAGGGAAGCAACCAAGACTATCATTTGCATCAGGAGTAGCTCCAAGAGCAAAGCATGCCTTGGGAGTAGTACATTCTGATGTGTGTGGTCCATTTCCAGTAGCATCAATTGGAGGGAATAAATACTTTGTGTCATTTGTAGATGAGTTCACTAGAATGACATGTGTATCCCTGATAAAGTTCAAACATGAAGTGTTTGCTGAGTTTCAGAAGTTCAAAGTGAAAGCTGAGAAACAGAGTGGTCAGAAGCTGAAGATTCTCAGAACTGATGGTGGTGGTGAGTTTAATTCCAACGAGTTTAAAACTTTCTGTGAAGAGAATGGAATTGAGCATGAGGTTACTGCTCCTTACACTCCTCAACACAATGGTCTTGCTGAAAGAAGAAATCGTACTTTGCTTGATATGGTGAGAAGCATGCTGAAAGAGAAGAAGCTTCCTCATAATTTATGGGGTGAAGCTGTTGCAACAGCATGTTATGTGCTCAACAGATGTCCAACAAAGAAGCTGAAAGAAATAGTTCCTATTCAGAAGTGGACTGGAGATAAGCAAAGTGTTAGTCATCTTAAAGTGTTTGGTTCTGTTTGTTACAAACATGTTCCAGAAGCCAGAAGACATAAGCTGGATGATAGAAGCAAAGTAATGTTGTTGATAGGGTACCACAGTACAGGTGCTTACAAACTCTATTGTCCAGAGACTAACAAAATTGAATTCAGCAGAGATGTCATTGTGAAGGAATTAGAAACTTGGGATTGGAACAAAACTCAATCCAATTCTGATGTGAGAATTCTTGAAAGAGACTCTGACGGGGATTCAGACTCTGATGAAGATTCAGGTTCTGAAGGAGACTCTGATTCAGAAAGAGACTCTGAAGATGGTCCTGAAGGTGGTCCTGAAGATGGCTCTGAAGGTCAATCTTCTGAAGGAGAAACTTCAATAGACAGAGGCTCTGAAGATAGCACTTCTGAAATTCCAACTTCTGGAGGAAATTCTGTGGAACAAAGTCAAAGACCACAGAGAATCAGAAGCATCCCAAGAAGGTTTGCAGATTTTGATATGCTGCAAGACACTGAAGTAGACTCTGAGGGAGAAGTTATTCAGTGTGCTATGTTAGTAGACTCTGAACCCGTAAGTACAGAAGAGGCTCTTAAGCAGCCAGTCTGGTTGCAGGCCATGAAAGAAGAACTTGATGCTATCAAGAGAAACAAAACTTGGAAGCTATCAGAACTTCCAAAAGGCAAGAAAGCCATCAGTGTCAGATGGGTTTTCAAGCAGAAGCTAAAGCCAGATGGATCAATTGGCAAACACAAAGCGAGGTTAGTAGCAAGAGGATTTCTGCAGAAACCTGGGCTAGATTATTCTGAAGTGTTTGCACCTGTAGCAAGACATGAAACAATCAGACTGGTAATTGCAATAGCTGCTAACAGGAATTGGCCTCTGATGCATTTAGATGTGAAATCTGCATTTCTGAATGGTCCATTACAAGAGGAGGTATATGTGTCACAACCTCCTGGTTTTGAGAAAAAGAATCAGGAAGGGATGGTGTATAGATTACATAAAGCCTTGTATGGATTGAAACAGGCACCCAGAGCCTGGAATATGAAGATTGATTCTTTCTTCAAGAAGCATGGGTTTCAGAAATGTGAATTGGAGTATGGTGTTTATGTTCAACACACTTCAGAAGGCAATATGACTCTGGTATGTTTATATGTTGATGACATATTGCTGACAGGAAGCTCTGAACAAGAGATAGCTAAGTTCAAGAAGGCTCTGATGAATGAATTTGAGATAACAGACCTTGGTAAAATGAGTTACTTTCTAGGGATGGAATTTATGTACTCTGAGAAAGGAATCATTTTACATCAAATGAAGTATGAACTTGAGCTTTTGAAGAGATTTAAGCTGGAAAATTGCAAAATTGCAATTACACCTTCTGATACCAATCAGAAGCTGGACTCAGATTCTGATGGAGAGGATGTGGATGCTACAACCTTCAAACAGTTGGTTGGTTCTCTAAGGTATTTGTGCAATACCAGACCTGACATTTGCTATGCAGTTGGAATGGTTAGCAGATTTTTGAGCAAACCAAAATGGTCCCATTACCAAGCTGCTGTCAGGATTCTGAGGTACATCAAGGGAACTCTGAAGCATGGAGTGCTATTCCCTTCTGAAGGAAAGACTGAATCAGAGCTTCTGAGCTACTCAGACTCTGATTGGTGCGGAGACAGGGTTGATAGAAGAAGTACTTCTGGGTACTTGTTTAAATTCTTGGGAGGTCTTATTTCTTGGTGCTCCAAGAAGCAGCCTGTTGTGGCTCTATCAACCTGTGAAGCTGAATATATAGCAGGTGCTCTGACTGCATGTCAAGCTGTGTGGATTCTGAACTTACTACAGGATCTGAAGATCAAGGTAAACAAGCCTCTGAAGCTGATGATTGATAACAAGTCTGCAATCAATCTTGCCAAGAACCCAGTGCTGCATGGGAGAAGCAAACACATTGAGACCAAGTATCACTTCTTAAGGAATCAGGTTCAGAATGGAGTGTTAGAAGTTGTGCACTGTAGCACTCAGAAGCAGCTGGCAGATGTGATGACAAAGGCAATCAAGACTGACCAATTTCTTCGTTTGAGGGATGGAATTGGTGTTGTTAGTTTTGTGTAAATATAAATCAAGGGATGGTGTTAGGAGTAATTTATATTTAAGGGTATTTTAGTATTTTACTATGCTGTCTTTATGACCTAGTCCTTGTGTATAAATAGGAGTAGTCATATCATCATAGTAGTTAGTGCCATTTATTCTTCTTGTAGCCGTCATTTTAACAAGTTCATTAATATATTTCTTTTCTATTCATCTTTGTGCACCAACAATGCTTATGCATATTCTACCGATGTTATAAAAACAATGCTGTATTCCAAGAATGGTGGTGTCATATGTTTGGAGGTATATGTACCATATAAATTGGTTGATCCAAAGTCCCCTACCGAAAAATCAACATTTGCGAGAGGACCATTGATGTACATGGTGACAAACAACTTGTGTGTGAGTCCAATGTCATCCATATCTACTATGTCATATCTAAAAAGATCAAAAGTCCCACTGTCTGATTTGGAGGAAAGAGTCATCAAAATTGGCGTGAAAGAGGTAATCATGCTCATTAAAACTATAAGAGTTGTAATTCATCTTGATCTTAATTTATTTTCATTGGATTACATTACACTAATTTTTTGATTCCTTTCTTGTTGTAGGGTCTCAGCATACTAAAAGCGTCATTGAGCTCAACATCTGCGTTGCAATATGGTCTCAAGAAATTTATAAGAACCGTTAAGGTGGAGAAATGACTGATTTAGAATAGTTGATGTCCCTGCTTTAGACTTGTGTTGATATGTTAGGGACTATTTCATCAAATGAAGTCTATTTCTGATTATGGACGCCGGCAATTTACCACAAAAAACATTCATATAGCACGCAATTCTGCATTGGAATCTTTGAGAACTCACATATACATATCCTAGACAGACCAACAACACTCTTTACACTGCAACAATTACTTCACCCATTAGGCTTCAATCCCTTTCAAATTTTGAAGGATGGAACTCAACAAAACTATATATCTCCTTAGTTGCTTACATTTAATTGATTGACCGGCTACTACTCATGTGTCACGTCTTGGATTTATTATCGATACAAAGTCTATAACCATAAGACTAAATACTTCACGAATTGTTCATTTTAGAACTTTTGGGTCACAAAAAACTTTTGGGGGTATGTGATAGAATAAAGTGGAGTAGTAAGTAATTAGATTCCATTGTTTGGATTAGCAAAAAAAGATTATTAAAAATTTTCATTTAGTCAAAATTTGTTTTGAAGAGGTAAGCATTGTCATTCATCATAACTAATTTTCATTACATTTGCAGAATCTCATCATATTAAATTCTTTGTTGATCTTAGCATCTTTTTCGACAAAATGTTTCAACCAATTCACAACTGACCAAGTAAAATGGATATATGGGAACATAAATAGTCAATACTATAGATACAGAATCATCACCCATATTCATTATTCCAGAAAGCCTTTGAAAACATTGTACACACAAAACACAACTTTTTTTAACTGAATGATTGTAAAGTAAAAATTCATAATACACATACCACACAAACTAAACAGATATGTAAATATGCTTACAACCTCACATGAAATACATTTCAAATATTAAAAAAACCAGCAAAAATTGTCCTCGATGAAGTAGTAGAAATTCATGCCCACCAATCCTATGTAGTAAAACCATGCTCTTCTCCAATAAGGATTGATGTACAAAACAGTTGCAATTACCATCAACATTGATGTGTATGCCACAGCAAAGCTCACACGGAAAACATACATGTCCACCCAACTATCATTTTCTTCATCATTGTTCAACCCATTTGGTAATGTCGCAGGTGCTTGTCCATTTGGATTGCAACTTTTTGGCAGTGGAAGTCCACAGAGAAATTGGTTCCCCTCATAACTGCTTTCATTAAATGTACTAAATTGTCCTTTCCATTCCGGTGTTGCACCTGATAAATTGTTGTGCGCCACACTGAATACTTCAAGGAAATTCAATTCACTTAATTGGGGAGGAATTCGGCCACTCAACATGTTGAAGGAAAGGTCTAAACTCTCTACTTGTACCAAATTGGAGAATGTGGATGGAATTTTCCCAATGAAAAAATTGTTTGACAAGTTCAAAGATCGAATTCTTGTCAAGTTTCCAAGTTCAGATGGGATACTTCCGTTTAACTTATTATGAGATAAGTCAATTCCAGACATATAGATAAGGATACTGGTTGTATAATTTTCTGATCTTCTCTTTGAAGTAAAGGAATCTCTCTCTTCCCAATATTCTCTTTTAACAGGCCCATCATCAGGATCATAGTGCAAATTGAGTTGGACCCTTAATCTCTCAGGATCCTTATTCTCAAAAGGCATTTTGCCGAAGCAACTAGGTATTTCCCCAACAAAACTATTATAAGAAAGGTCTAGCATAGTTAAACTTGTTAGGTGGCATAATTCATTTGGTATATTCCCTTTTAAGAGATTACCTTTCAAGAGGAGAATGTCCACTTGTGTATAGTTAAGGTCATGTATTAGATCATGAAATCCATTTCTTATTGCATTGTTGCTGAGGTCTAGTGTCACTAGGAAAGACATTTCTCCAAACAACTTAAATTATTGTCGCTCAAATGGATAAAAGAGAGAAAATTTTCAAAAGATGGAACACAACCTACCAACTTATTTTGTGAAAGATCAAGATATGTAAGTTCTTCAAGTTTTGTCAGCTCTGATGGGATAGATCCTTCAAAATGATTATTGGACATTGAAAGCTCAAATAATGAAATACTATTTCTCATTTGGCTTGGAATTTTTCCAATAAAATTATTATCACTTATGTCCAAATTTTGGATTTGAGATGAGTTAAAGAAGTTACTTGGGATGCTACCAGAAAGACTATTACCATCTAAGAACAAGCTCACCAAAGGACTGAACATTGACATCATAAGCGGTATGGGACCATGAAGCTTATTGTTTGAAAAACTCAAGAATCTGAGCCGACTCCCATATCCAGATATGTTTTGTGGTATTTGTCCAGACAATTGATTATCAGACAAATCTAATGCATATAAAGAGCTTATGAGACTTAGTTCATAAGGAATTGAACCGCGGATTGCATTTCCAGACATGTTTAGATTACCCAAATTTGGAAAAACTGAACTAATATTATTGCTCAACATTATACCTGTTATTGCATTGTTAGATACATCAATTGTTTTCATGTTGAGATGAGGACAAGATGGAAGCTGGAAATCTCCTATAAAGGAACACAACTCTGAAGAATAAGAGTTTCCATTTTTGTGTTGTTTTCTAATAACCAATTTGGGAACTCTCCTCTTAGTTTACAACCACTGAAATCCACTTGAGTCAAATTGTATTGATAAAGAAGAAAGTTTGGAATTGGAATGGAATTGGACTGATTTATTGAAGACAATTGAAGGACTTGCAATTGAAATTTGGGAACCCATGTTTTCAAAGTTGAGTGTGAATCAAGGATGACTTTATTCCCATTGCCATAGATGAACTTAAGGTTTGAATTGTTAGAAAATTGTGTTAAGGATATAGGGAATTCAATTTGGTTTTCTTCAAAATTAAGATATTGAAGAGAATTACAACTTGAAAGGTGAGGACCAATATTACCAATAAAGTGATTATTAGAAAGTCTCAAAGTTTGAAGTGATGTCATGTTGACAAAAGATGAGGGGAGTTTCCCAACAAATTCATTGAAAGATAGATCCAACTTTTCCAACTTTTTAAGCTTAAACCAATCTGAAAAATGAAATATTAATGTCAATTCCACTTTAAAGGAGGTATATATCGAAGAAAATACATTTTAACAAAAATTAAAAGAACCAAAAAGAAAAGAAAATATGACATTGGATTTGATGCATAATGTAAAATTTGTTCTAATAATTTAAAGGTAAAATTACATGTTTAGTCCTTTATCTTATTATTTTGTAACACTTTGGTCCTTTATCTTTGATTTGTAACTATTTGGTCTTTTATCTTATCTTTTTATAACACTTTGGTCCTTTATCTTTTATTTGTAACATTTTGGTCCTTTAAAGAACATAAAAATACAAATGAATTGATGAAGATGATGAACATATTCATCAAAATTATGAGTTTTATTTAATTTTAATAAAAAAGTATCTTAACAAATAAAATTCAGCATTTTTTTAATTAAAAAATATGAAAAAAAAAAAGGTTTATATGTGAATGTTATAAAAGATAAAAGACTAAAGTGTTACAAATAAAAGATAAAGGACCAAAATGTTACAAATATATAAGATAAAGGACCAAAGTGTTACAAATAAAAAATAAATGATCAAAATGTTACAAAAAAATAAAATAAAGGACCAAACATGTAATTTTGTCTAATTCAAATGATAAATATCATTACCTCCTCTAATGGAAAGGAAGTACAAGTGGTACTCTATCAAAAAAAATATCCCCAATCAAACAAAAAAATCTAGAGCCTAAAAGTTTCCCCAAAAAAACTATATATCTTCATCAGCATCCCATTTCCTTATCTAAGTAAGCACTCAAGTGGGAAACTTTAGCCACTCATACATCAAACAAACCACCCCGAGGAAGATGCCAGAAACCATTTTGCTTATTATTGTGAGTACAATATCACACGCAGACAAGAGCTTGGATGGAACACATTTTGCTTATTATTGTGAGTACAATATACGGAATTGGATCCTATGCAGTTGACTGCACTGCAGTTGGTGAATATGGACCGTCCGATATTTAAAGAATAAATTTTAGTTTATTTTTTAAATATAAAATTGAGTTTTAATTCTGACCGTCTGATCTAAAAATAAATGGCTTAGATTTGACTGACTGCAGTGCAATCACTGATTAGTGACTACACTCAATTCTGGTCCTACAATATACTCTTTCATTTCCATAAGTAAAATAATATGAAAAATATTAACTAGTGCTCCTGAATGTAAATATAATCAATATTTATAAAATAGAAAACGTGTTGTTTTTAATATAAAAATACTATTTTAGTATCCTTAATTAATATCTGGAGCACTACATTTTAACTTTCAATCAAATATTGACTTTTTTCCCCAATCCTTAATAAATATTATTTACATCCGTTTGAATTCAATATTTTTACTTTACATTTACGAAATAGGTGAATGCAACAGTACATGATAAGGACACATTAGTAAAAATATTATTTTCTCTCTTTTATTTATATATATATGGTATATATAATATTTGGTTTTTTTGTTGTCATATAACATAATAGCCATAATTTCACTCTTTAAATAAATGGGAAATTCCTACCATAACTAAACTTTAATTTTAATTATTTAAAGGTGAGGTTTACACTATTTAATAATTTGAGAGTATTTACCTAATAAACAAACAATGAGAACAAGTCAATAAGTAGATTTGCATATGGCATCTACAGATAACTTTTCTTTCATAAGTATATGATTTATTTTTATTGATTGTTGGATAAATAATACGGCGGAACATTAAATTAACAGGGCCTCTTTCTTTTAAAAACAGAGGGTTTATTAAAAAAAAAATCAAATGCTTAAAAACGTTTGTGGACAATGAAATCGACCGGTAGTTAATCCCTAAAATTGAGAATCTTCAATCTGGTTAAACTCGACAATTGTGTATGAAATAAATAGAGTGCCGATTATTTTAGAAGTACTAGTATTAAAATAATCAAGTAAATAAACAAATTTGTTCCTAAATTTGCACACGTCAATCAAATTCGTCCTCGAATTATTCAAAATAGCTAAATTATCCTTGAATTTGTGAAAGTTACATAAATCAGTACCTCCATCAACTTGGTTGTTAACGGTGCTGGCGAGTCATGTTAACTGCTGACGTGGTAAAGGTAAAGGACGGCGTCCGATAAAGTGATATGTTAACACCATTAACAATCAAGATTGAGCGTCAAATTTAATGTAACTTTCACCAATTCATCAAGACCAATTTAATTATTCAGATAATTTAGTGCCGAATTTGATTGACGAGTGAGAATTGCTTATTTACTCTAAAATACTCTAGAGTAAAAAGAAATTGGTGTAAAATAATTGCACTTAATCAGTAACAAATAATCTAAATAGCTAAATATACTCACCAACAATATTATCAAGCGGTCCATTCAAGTTGTTTGAACTGAAGTCAAGAGATTTGAGATGTGGAAGACCATTTAAGAATGAAAGAACAATGTTGCTTATATTGTTATTAGACAAGTCAAGGATCTCCAAAGACCTCAATTTTGATATATCTAGCAATATATAAACATACATGATTAGTTACATATTTCAAACAAACTGTCCAGAAAAAAAAAAATTTGTTTTCAAAAATACAAACAATAAGTAATATGAAAGTATGACATACTATGAATAAATCTTAGAGTAAAAAAAGATGATTTTCAAATAGTAATAAATACTCACGACTAATATCAAGCGATCCGTTCAAGTTGTTGATACTTAAGTCAAGAGATTTGAGACGTGTAACACCATTTAGGGATGAAACAATATTGTTATTTAAGTTGTTCTCTCTTAAGTCAAGAACTTGTAAACTGGATGGCCAGGCAAATCCATCTTGAAAAATAAAATAAAATTAGAACATGTCATTATATGTATTCACTAATTAAGAATAAGAAACTTAGAGACCATAAATTATTAAAATGATCGCAATACCTAGGGGCCATAAGTTCAAATTGTTGATACTCAAGTCAAGGATCTCCAAAGATATCAGTTTTGATATATCTAACAATATATATACATACATGATTAGAGGTTCCACTTCCATATATACATACTATGAATTTTTTATTTTTTTTCTTAATGGCATATATATATATATATATATATAAAAATAGCGGGAGTCAAAATACAAATCAGGACATACTATGAATTGATCTCGTAGTAATATCACTTTGCTGTAAAATTAAACTCTTGAGGGAAGAAAGGCCACTAAGAGCAGATGCAATGTCAATGTCATTGAAGATGTTCCCGGAGAAGTCAAGAATCTCTAAAGACCTCAGTTTTGATATATCTAGCAATATTAGAGGTTGATTTTATTATTAGAGGTTCCATATGTTTTTCAAACAAACACAAAACAAATATGACATTACATACTATGTATTGATCTCGGAGTAATTCCACTGTCTCCTAAATTTAAACTCTTGAGGGAAGAAAGGCCACTAAAAGCAGATCCAATATCAAAGTCATTAATGAAGTTGTTCATAGAGATGTCAAGGATCTCAAGATTCTTCAATACGGCGCATAATCCTTCACATTAAATTAGCTTTATATATCTTAATAAAATAAAATGAAAATTGTTAATCAGTGATATACTAGCACTATAGCTGACCTTGAAAATGAAGATCTGAGTTCAGGCCAATGTCATTCAAATACAGTTCATTCAAAGATGTGAATCCCCTGAGTGAAGGCAGGATTTCATTAGTCAAATTTTTGCCACTTATGTCAAGGACCTCCAGATGCAGCATCTTTGATGAAATTGTCTCCAAAATTGTCTGAAAAGCTATATATGGTACCGTACAAATACTATGTATCAGTATTAGTGCTAGCTAGTTAATTAATTTTCAGAACCAAATAAAATTTATATATTGGCTTTAATTTATGGGTCATGCTAAATGGTGCCCCTGGGGCAATGGTTAAGGATACAAAAATAGAAAATGTTCTTTTTTAGTACTTCAATGCATTGAATGCACTATTTTCAAGAATATTTTACCATTTTTGTATCTTTAACCATTGTCCCTGGGGAACCATTTAGCATTTTCCTTAATTTATGGGTCTTGCTAACTAGTGCACCCGGTGCACTAGTTAAAAAACCCAAAAGTAGTAACTTTCACATTGAAAAAAACATAACTTACACTTTAAAAAAGTTGACTACACAAGTTTCAAGATAATTTTACCATTTTTGGTCCTTAACTAGTGGAAGGGATGCAATGTTTAACATTTGCCTTAATTTATATAGGGTTAATAGTGTTTTACCCCCTTGTAAAATAGGCGAATTTTGCTTTACACCCCTATAAAAAATTTCTTTAAGATTTCCCCCTTGTAAAATATATTTTTTTGTTTTACCCCCTTGGTTGCACTTTTTAAATCGGTTATTTTGTTCAACCGATTTAAAAAGTGTTGTTTTTTAAATCGATTTTTTCTGGTCAATCGATTTAAAAAGTGCACCCAAGGGGTAAACCAAAAACAAATATTGCAAGGGGGAAATCTTAAAGAAATTTTTTATATGGGGTAAAGCAAAATTCACCTATTTTGCAGGGGGTAAAAACCTATTAACCCATTTATATATTGTTTTAAGAAATAAAACTATATATGGTCTCACTATGTAATGAAGCGTTGTCCTCGATCAAGCCATAAGTATACGATAGAGACTTAAGAGATGAAAGACCATCCAAACAAGACAGAATGCTCCTAGCATTATAACTTAAGTCAAGAACTTCCAAATTTTTCAACCCTGAAAAATGATACGTACGTAAATGAATGAATTGTTTACTTTAGTAATTGACATATTGAATGATGATAGAATATAAAGTGTGTTGTGTGTATGAGAAATAAATAACCTTGATCAGTTTTTATGCAATTGGATATTCGAACACCTGACAAATCTAGACTCTTCAAATCTTTGAAGATTATGAAATCCGAATAGTTAATCTGTCTAGCTCCAAAATAGAAAAATCCTCTGACATTGAGTTCGAGTTTGGCGATTCTTCCATTGATGGTGTTGCATTCAACTCCTATCCATTGACAACAATCAGCGGTGTTAGTGTTGTCTGCCCAAGACAGAGAATTTCCTATTTTGAAATTGAGAGCAATAAGAGCTTGTCTTTCTTGCTTCAAACACCCTTCACAACACATAAGTACTTCTCCTAAAACCAAAACCAACAAAAACACACATACTAATAACCTTTTCATTTTCTTCTTCTTTATGTTTTGTATGACAATAATAGGATTAATTGGCCGTTTAAATAAACATATTGTACTATTTAATAGTAATAAATTAGAAAAACGATAGAATGACTTGACTAGAGTAGACTTACAAAGTTACAAGTCAACTTGATTGTTTCTTTGCACTAAGCTTATGGTAAAGTTTATGTGCTGCCTTTTATTGTACTCAGCGTGTTCAACACTTCCATCCATCGCTAGACCAAACAAAAGCAGTGTCTGTGTAGAAGATCTCCATCAAAGAAAAGGAAAATGCTAAACAGTGCACCGGTGTACAAATTAAGCATATTAATATAGAAATATTTTCTCGGAACTTGTGCTTTTAATGTAAAATGTTATCCTTTTAGCATTAACTTTAGGAGAATGTTAACATGTGCCCTTGAGACACATGTTAAGAAAACAAATTTGGAAAGTATTTATTGTATTTTATCTCATAAGCATTAAATTTCTTGCATCATTAAATGTAAAATTTCTATATTAAGGTATCTTAACATATGCACTTAGGGCACAAGTTAACATGACCCTTAACTTTATCCTTTTATTTCTTTTTTGGGTATAATTAACTATTGCACCAAGTGCACTGTTTAACATCACCCTAAAAAAAATTTTGCCACCCACCCCAACAATTATACTTTCACCCCTACAAACTATTCAATATTTCAATTTTATCAATTCATTAATTAATTTTTTACATTTTATTTTTCACAATCATTTCCAACTTTTATGGACTAACTAGTAGGTAACCCGTCCTATCGGACGGGTCGAGAAGTTACGCGTTTATTTTTTATTAGTTACGAATTTTTAAAGTTACAATTTCATAAAAATTGATTATGCATGTAGTTTATACATTTGTACAATTGCAACTTTATGAAATATTTGAAAATTGATAATTTTATTTAGTATTTTGACATTTGGTATCAAATATTTTGTTTCACATAAAATGGTTATTTAATTAAAGTTAACTTCTAATCAAATAGTAGGTATCAAAATAAAGCAATATCATTTCAATAATCATATTATAAAGTTCGTTTAAGAATGTTTGTTCAATTGTGTGGTTGGGCCAATTTTATTGTCAACATTGTGGCCCAATATTTTGTATCACAAACTCGCATAGTACACATATGTAGGCAATAGAAAATTGATATAAAATAAATGGTAATTTATTAATTTGAAAATTGTTAACTTATAAGAATAGACAATAGAAAAGTGATATAAATATTATAGAGGTAATAGACATTACAGATAATTTAATTTCTGTATGATTTATTTACTATATATAATAATTATTTTGAAATTGTTATGAATTCTATGAATCCATGGCATACTTTGTCCCGTATATGGTAGTTATTTTAACAAATATTTTTTTATGTATGTATCAGTCAACAATAATTGTCCTATATTTATCTTATGTATGATTTATTTACTATATATAATAATTATTTTGAAATTGTTATGAATTCTACGAATCAATAGCATACTTTGTCCCATATATGATAGTTATTTTAACAAATATTTTTCCATATTTTTTTATGTATGTATCAGTGAACAATAATTGTCCTATATTTATCCCATATTTTTTTTATCCCACGTGTGATTTATTTAGTTAATATATATGATAATCATTTTGAAAATTTTATTGGTTTGTTGTAAAATGAATGTATCTAGAGTATATTATAATGTAGATATATTTATTTTACAATAAACCTAAAAAATAAAATTTCTCTTATATATAGGATCAGAGGTAGTATTATTTTATACTCCATTTCTCTAGCCTAGTTTTAGACCATGAGTGTTAAGATTTTTACTTTGATAGTACGGTACTTTATTTTCAAACTTTCAATCTATATGGACAATTTTCTTTCACATCTCTTTTCACTTTTTTACGGAACTCCTTTTTTTTTCCATTACCTTTAGTTGTCATAGACTTCTTAATGGTACATACATAGACTTGTTATCATTTAAATGTTTATTTTAGCAAAGACAACTGCCTTAGCAGTGCAGAGAATCATTAACTTTTTTCACTCTCCTACTACCAATGCAATGTCTTTTCATATCATAGATAAAAAATTGTTCATTAGGTAAAGGATAAATTGTCACGTGATCTCTCTTCCATCACTTTCACATAACACTCTTTTCTTTTTTTATTTTACTTCACTCTTCCTTATCACTCATCAATCATGTAAATCCAATTTCTTTCTTCCCTATCCGCAAGACACCACCACCGGCCATATTTCTTGTCATTCCCAGCCAACATTTGATCTTCTTTGGCTACATCATTGGATCGATTAAATCTCTCTTTTTGGCCTCTACAAAATCCGCTAAATTTCTCTCATGCTTATTTTTTTATATGTTGATGTTATCTTAAAAATTTGGTAAAACCATCTTCCTCTCACTCCAAGATCCAGTTGATATATACACCACCAACTTCTCTGGTTTAGATCTCAGCCACTAAGCATTTTTTAGAAAAACTATTAACAAATAAATACTTTCTTGTATCTCCTTTACAAAACTTCCAAAGAAAAAAAATCAATCGAAGCAAGTTGGTTGGAAACCACCGTGCCAGAAACCATCTCCGCCGCAAATAGGGCTTTTCAAAATTGTTCTTTGACTGCAACCTTCATCTTAGTGCCTTTAGCTTTCATTTGCTTCAAGCTTCATCTTTTCTCTTCAACTACTTCTATGATATATTTTTTCAGATTTGATTAATAAAAAGAAAGAAAGTAGTAAAAAATAGCAAGATATTCAACAAAATATGTACGATCTTCATTCTTTATTTCTTTACTCGTCTTTATTTTTTTTGTTTTATTTAGTTTTCTCCTGCAACAAATTTAAACAAAAAATAGTTGTTAAATTTTTTTCCCCTTCAAAATAGTAAGTTTTGCTACAAAGCAATAGAAGTGGAAGATGTGATATATAGCCAAAATGAGTTTGATTTCATACCTGAGTTTGATCTTCCGATACTTATTTGGCTATGATGAAGTTCAAGAAAAAAATCATTTAGTAAGCATGATATGAAAGAAAATGAAAACAAAAAAGAAAAATAAGTTTGATCTTCATACCCACTTTAAATAAATAATCTATGGTTGCATTTCTTCATCTCTAAGTGTTCCTCTTCCAAATATCTTTTTGGTTAGTAACATCTTTGATAAACTCGAAATTCCTTGCTATTTTTCTGCCCAAATAAACTAAAATGTACGTTAACCATCTATAGCATTCAAAAGTAAATTCGGTAACTATCAAAAGTGTTAAAATCAAAGATCTAAGCAAACCATAGATCGAACAAAAAAAAGACATACATTCATAACTAAACTCAGATTATCATTAAATGCGTTAAATGAGTTTGTAAAGTTGAAGAAATTAGTAAAATGGGTTTTGAAAAATAAAAGAAGATGAAAGAAAATGAACTTGGAAGCTCAACTATGAAGAAGTTTGCAAAATGAGTTTTTGAAAAACTGATGAAATGAAGTTTGCAGCAAAGGAAATGATAGATAGAGAAATGGTTTTCTCAAAAGTGTGTCAGTCTTGATAATAGAGTCAAAAAGCAAATTTGAAATTGACATTTGTACTTTTTGTAAAAAGTTTTCAATTGAATTTCAACTTTGTGACTTACATTGAAACTGTGAGTTATTTAAAAAGTGATACTTGTCTCACAAAGAAAGTTGGTGGCTTGGTTAGAGTCTCCATCGGCTCAGTTACCTTGCTTCTAGTTCAGTTAGTAATTTTTTAGACACCAAATACCCTCATTTGTGACACATGGCAATATTTGAAGCAAGGGTATTTTTATCTTTTCCAAGTACTACAACATTCTTATATGGTATTGGATGTGTAAGGCTGTAAATGAGTCGAGTCGAATTCGTCTGAGCTCAACTCGACTCGTTAAAAATTTGTTTGGCTCGAAACTCGGCTTGAGTTCGACACGAACTCTTTTTTCAGCTCGAGTTCGGCTCATTTAGAGTTCATGATCAGTTCGGTTAGGCTCGTTAAGTTCAGTTCAGTTCATTTTCAACTTGAAACTCAACTCAAAAATTCGACATGCATTTTTTTTTCCTATTTATTTTTAAAATTCCTAAAACCATATCATTATGCATGACATTGTCTATCAATTTTAATGTTATTCATTTTTATTATATTATTATTAAGTGTTTGTCTTTTTTTATAGTGTTTGTCATGATATAAATTTAGGGCTGAGCAAAGAGTTATTGTATTCACCTTCAGTAGATTAGGTCAAATTGAGTATTTTGGTCACGAGAAGAGATTCAGGTATTGGATAGAATTAGATGCTAATTCTTGTAACCCAATTGAGATTTCTTGTGAAAGTTACTTGGATTGAGTTGGGTAATGGGTTACCCGAACTATTTTTCTATTTTTTTTATATTAAAAATATAAATATCGAACAATTATATTTTTTCATAAAAATAACTCAACAATTGTATTTTTTGAAAAATATTGTAACTTTTTTTCACCATATAAAATAAGGGTCATGCTAAACAGTGTCCCCGGGGCACTTGTTAAGCATACTAAAAATATAAATAAAAGATAAAATTAATATTGATAAAATAACTTTTTATATTCTCGATGCATTGAATGCACAAGTTCCAAGATATAATTTTCATATTTATATGCTTAACTAGTGCCCGGGAGCACTGTTTAGCATTTTCCATAAAATAATCACCTATTTTTTGTGTATACCCACTAATTTACGGGTTGGATAGTGTGTTATCCAATTTTTTTTCTTCCTTTTTTTAATATCAAATGACTAAACGAAATATCATAGAAAATTATTCAATTTTTTTTTAAAATAGTGCGATGAATTATTATATTCGTTTATAAAAATTATGAAATCTTTTTATTTTCTTAAAAAAATAGTATAACTTATTTTCAATATAAAAATATTTAATAATCAAATCACAAAATCTTTAATATTTTCATAAAAATATTTCAAAAAACATAACACTAGTGGGTCAGTGGATTTTTTGGGTTGGGTCCGATTTTACTCGGAACACTATTTTTTTTATCGATTTTTCATTTTTAAAATTCATATGCACCCACTTATCCGACCCAACCCACTTTTTTGGGTTGAATTGGGTGGGTTCGGCCGAATTTGACCAATCCATATACACTTTTAAATATGACTAAGTATTTATTACGTGATCGAGTCAATCATCGAACCTATAGGAAACTTGTTTAAGGGGTTAAAGTCACTCTCCCTTTAAACCAATTTAGTATTGGTACTACTACCACGTCTAGTTTAGTCAAGAAATTCTAATTTATAAACTTTTCAATTTGTTCCGATAAATTTAACTCAATTGGTAAGGATATCATATCATATTTGTAATAGTCGATGTTCGAACTATGAATACTTCATGTTTTTTTCTTCGAATGACAGATATATTATATCATATAAATATAAAAATAAAAAAGGTACAAGATAAAAAAAGTATGGAGATATATAGTGGACCACCTAAAACATTTGAGGTTGATAAATTAATGGGAGTGACTATTGTGAATAACGGTCATATAATTAAGAGATCAAAACAAAATATTTTTTCTTTAAGAGATCAATGTAAAACGAAAAATACTTTCAAAAGATCAAAATACTACTAATTAAGCATTTTTTTTAAGTATATGGTTTCGGTTGGATTTGGATCATCTTCAATTTTTTCTCTTATGTTTGGTCATATGCAATGATCTTAGCCATTTATTCATTTTTTTTCTCTCTCCACTTAAGTGTTTTTTTACTTTTAGTAAATTATTAACCATTAGATAAAAAAAAAAAAAACAAAGAGAACATGAAAGAGAAAATTAGAGAGGATCCAAATCTTTTTTGGTAACCCGATCCAGCGCACGAATCGATGAGCCTTTAGCCACGGAACAATATTTTCCAATAATATTGTTCCCCTTAATTTGTTCTTGTTCAAGAAGATATGGTTGCTGTAATTATATCTATTGATTATCGCTTGCTAATCCATTGATATTCTCTAATGGTATCCTTGGTTGTGGAGAGAAAATAAGAAGAGAGAAATAGGTGAGAGAGAGTAAGAGAAGAGAGAAATAGGTGAGAATTGGAGTAGATTTGATGTGTTGATTGGTATAAGAGAAAGATGAGAGAAATTGAGAAGAGAGAAGTGTTGATTGTTTTTGAAAGTACAAAAATGCCCTTGAATTAAAAGCACCTACACCAATATTAATATTATTATTTTTTTAATTTCAATTCATCATTTAAGTAATTAATTGATTATATTTTATTAGTTTTATAAATTTCATCAACTTAATTAATTTTATTTAATACGTAAGATGATAAATTTAATTGTTTCTTTGACTAAAAATTTAATTGTCAGTTGGTTAATTATTTTAATTTCATTCAAATAATTAGAGTATTTAAATTATTAATCTATTGAACCCTATTTACCGAGTTATATCAATCTTTCTCTACGTACCCTCATTTTTCTCTACCCACGCTCTCAAATATGTGTTGATTGCTTAAAAAGTAAATTGGGAAAAATAATTTGTTGAACTTAGCAAAATTGTTAGCTATTTGTTAGCTAATATTAATATTAATATGAAACTATGTTCTGTGGAGATGAGCCAACAAAGAAACCGTTTTGGAAAGCTTCAATTTCAATTTGTATGCAATTTTGAGGGACAAACCACAAGGACGATATGGGCAAAAACGTAAAATTGGAATAAATAACCATTTCTATGCTCTTTCTTCGCTCTAACGCAGAGAAATGGAAAACGTGCGGGTCCCACGTTTTAACTTTCTCTCTATCCTTTTTCTCTTCAAACCAAGCAGAAGAAGTTGAGCCTTTCTTTTCAACTTCTCTCTTCACAACTCCTCTCTCACTTATTTCACTCAAACCAAGCACAGGCTAAATGTTTAATGAAGCATCACAATGACCAAGCCTTTTTTTTTTTTTTTTTTTTCACCACCATTTGAATCTGGTTCGGAGGTCAGTTCTGGCATCAAGTGGTTTCAGCCCCCTCCCGATCGCAGTTGCGGGGGATCGAACCATGGTCCTCCCTACCAAGTTCAGCGCCAATCACCACTGAACCAACTAACGATTGGTCAATGATCAAGCCTTTTGTTTGGCTAACTAATAACCGAGGCATTAAGGGTGCGTTTGTTTTAGCTTTAAAAAAATAGATTTTTTCTTTGTATTTTTGAAAATGGATTTTGTAAAACCGTTTTTCAAAATATTATAAGTTTTTTTATATTCATTTTTTCTAAATTGAAACACTAATTTTGGCATTATATAACATAAACATACATTATTGAAGAACAAAACATAGTCAAAATTACAATTTTTTGAAAAAGTTGTATTTCAAAAATAATTTTTATGAAAATCTATTTGAAATAGCTTCAAATTAAATGATTTTTTCGAAATTTTGATATCCAAAAAAAAAAATTCAATAAAATGATGAAATGCCTAAAATCACATTTTAAGAATAACTATTCAAACCAAATTTTTATTTAAAGTTTTTATAAAAAGTTTCTTTGTAAAAATTTTTTCCACAAAATTATATAACACTACAAAATCTATTTTCAAAAAAATCCAAAACAAACTCACCCTAAATTGTTCGCTCTCTTTGCTGTGGTTATTAAATATGTTTTCCCTTTCCAATGTTATATTGTACCAAATTGTTTTGTTAATTACCATCATGTCCATTAATAATTAAAGAAGCAAGAAATGGTCCATGTTACAAATCATACAGTATGCTTTATTAGTTTATTAGAACAATTAGTAAAATTTGACTAAAGTTGCATATAGTATTGTTCTGCAACTGCTATACTATGGCTGACAGTGCAACTCAGTCTGTTGAACAACAAGCTGACAAAATAACCTTGAGACTTATGGTGGATAAACAACACAAAAAAGTTGTGTATGCTGAGGCAACGAAGGATTTTGTTGATGTTCTTTTCAGCTTTTTAACATTGCCCTTGGGGACTATTGCAAGACTTGTGGCTCAAGAGTCTAAATCTAATATTGAAGCAGTGAGATTTGGCAGCATTAGTTCACTCTACCAAAGTGTATCAGATCTTGATCAACAATATCTATGGTCAGAGACATGCAAGGATATGCTACTCAAGCCAAGAAACTCTATGGAAGGTTATTGCCGAAAGCTCAAACTGAATATCGATGACACTGAACCCATGCAGCACTTCATCTGTTTGAAATTGGGTTGTACTAGAGAGAAAAGTGGGAACCATTTGAGTACATTTAGGAATCAAAATTGCAGCTGTGGAGGAGTAATGAGCCAAGCAATTTCCCCACCACAGGAATGTCTGAGCCTAGAAAATGGTTTTGTAAAGGAAACTGCTAGTGCTGCATTTATCATTTCTGATGATCTTTCTATTATGCCTAATGTGTTTGGAACAATTGTTCATCTACTTCAAAAGCTTAAAATCACAAACATTGAAGCTATTGTGGAACAAACTGTTGATATCAGCAAGATAGAGGTATGATAATGTCAAATAACCGATTATCCCAAAAGCTTAAGCTATTAGGAAGAGCTACATCAATGGTTTTATATTATTTCTAACATGCCCCCTCACGCAAGCCCATTTGGGCTTGAAGCGTGGATAATGCATAGGCCCATCTACCATATGCTTAAATTCCACTTTTTAATTAGAAAGTGAGGGGAGCGAGGATCGAACTCTAGACCATTTAGTCATAGAAGCTCTGATACCATGTCAAATAACCAATTATCCCAAAAGCTTAAGCTATTAGGAAGAGCTACATCAATGGTTTTATATTATTTCTAACAGATAATTAGTTTCCAATTTCCATAACATTTTTGCTGTGGATTAGTTTTTCTCTCAAAATCTCAGTATGAATTTTTTTTGCAGGTGATTGATATTCTCAAGTTGGCATTGATCTCAAAGACTCCTTTGACAGACTTCATCTTTAAGAAGAACGATTTACGTGATGAATTTGACGAGAGAATCCAATTTGAGACTAAGAATGGAGATGAAACATCCGTAGAGGGTAGGCAGATATCGGTGAAAGTATTGCAAAGAAAATCAACTGGAGAGATTTTGTTTGTTGAAGGAGGAGTAGATTTTATTGACTTTATTTTTAGTTTTCTAACATTCCCCTTAGGAGGAGTGTTACATATGCTTCAAGGATTCTCATCTTTAAGCTGCATTGATAACTTGTACAAGAGCATGATTGAGTTGAGTCCAGATACATATTTAATGTCAATGGAACTCAAAGATCAACTAACTAAGCCTCCCATTGCAGCGCAATTTGAGCTCAAGAATCAGACACTACCAATTTCTGCAGCTACCTTACCTTTCTATTATTGTGTAGTTTCCTATACTGCACGGTCGATTCGCACTCTTATAAGTATGCCCAAATATTATTCTAGTATTTCTGAGAAAAGGTGTGTACGTTTGAATTTTGTTGATCCGAAGTTCTCTGCTTCAAAATCATCAAGTTGTGGAGAATTCGCCAAAGGTCCATCAGTTTACATGGTGACCGATGACTTGGTTGTGACTCCAATGTCATCCTTCACTGTTATTTCACATCTAAACAGTTTAAATATTCAACCGTTTGATGTCGAGGAAAGGATCTTTAGAATTGGTCTAAAGGAGGTAATTCACTATATAAGTCTTTCATGACCTTTATTAACTTACATTTTCGTGCACTGTTACTATGATTTGTAGTAATTTGTTTACATATGTTGCAGGGTCTCAGCATTCTAAAAGCTTCATTGACATCAACGTCTGCTTTCGCAAATGGTCTCAACCAATTCATAACAACTAGTTACACAACCATTAAAGAGGAGATATGACCGATTATTTATCGGTTATACAAATTGTGGGAACTAGAAAACATTTTTTTAACATATATTAGACCTGGAGCAGTTGCTAAACTATTTCATCAAATAGTAGTATTTTGTTATGCTTTATTTTAATATATCATCATTTCACCAGAGATAATTTTCTGGCTTATTGGATGGTTGTAATTTCAGAATTGCTATTTGTTATTCTTCCTTTTGGATTTTTTCTTGGTTTTTATTACTATGTCACATTACTAACTTACTTGCATCCTCACATTGCTAATGCTTCTAATAATGATTAGAACTTTTTATGATACATAATTGGTGAATGAGAGATTCTCTCATAGCTTTCAAATTTAGGTGCTCCTGATCAATTTGTTTTATGTTATTATGATCTCTCACTTAAAAAATTCTATTGTTTCAAAGTTTATATCAACTTACACAAATCCATTGCGTCAACCCTGTGTGTGCATGCAGTGATCATCATCTAATCTGTGTAATTTAATGGGTCAAACATCCATGAGCTTACTCTATACTATAGTCTCTACCCCTTCATTAAAAAATCCCTATATTGTTAATGGCTGTACACAACTAAATATGGTTATTTGCAAATAGAATGATCTGACTCAAATACAAGTGTATCCTTATCCATCTCACCATCTAATTAGATAACCCCAAGAAATTATAAAAAGATTATATATCTTTTGTCATTTTTTATTTTAGTTTCTTTTTGTAATATTAGAAAGTAAATGTTTCAATTATTTTAGAAAAAAAGTGATTTTTTTATTATTTTAATATGAGAAAAAAGAATATGCACAGACAGTAAAATAATTTTATACCGTCAACTAATTTACAACCATATTTTCCGCCATGTCACCCTACAAATTAATCTCACTTTCTTAATATGACATGGAAGGTTGAATCATTTGTATTGATTCTCGGTGCATATGTCCTTTAAACTCTTCTAATATATGTATGAATAAATTTTATAGAAATGAACCGACGGTATAAAATAATTTTGCACAGGTATGCTAACAACCATGTTTTCCGTCTCATTACCCTCTTTCTCTCACGCCGGCCCTATAATATTTTCTTTTTTCTCTTTGAGTCTCTTCTTCTTCTATCGGTAAGGGGGTGATTTTAGGTCATTTTTGGCATAAAATCACCCCTCTGTATCTTTTTTCATTGCTTTTAATTTAAATAAGTGATTATCATTCTCACATAGATTGTTCTATCATTTTTGTTGTTTTCTTTTGTATTTGTGATTTCGTCGTCCGCGTGCGGCGTTGTGTTTGTTCGTCGTCTTGGTACGACGTTTGATTTTTCCGTCTTGTTGCGGTGGTCGTGTAGTTCATATTGAAAGATCAACTTCAATCAATTGCAAATTCTATCAATGATTTGGACATCAACGTTGCAAATCCGGAAGCATAGACATTCCAGTGACTTTAAATTTTTCATATTATTTGTTGTAGGCATTTTGCCGTTGTATGCTGTTAACTTGGATGTTGTGAGTTTGTTCACTGATTCATCCCTTACGTTTTTAGCGAATGTTGAATATGTGATTGTATTTGATGTAATCTACTATCAATTTGAATGAATGAATATCATTTTGTTTTTTGTGAGAAAAAAAAATTATAAGGTTGTATGTCTCATATATGTCCTAGCTCAACTGACAAAAATGCTGACATTGTTAGACCGGACGTCGTAACCCGAGTTCGAACCCCGACTCTCAATAATTATGCGAGTTTAATTTCAATGAATTATCACTTCATCTAAACAAAAAAATTATAAGGTTATAACAAGTTATAGGTACGAAGTTGATATTGCAATTTAGCAGCGACTAATTAATTGACATTGGAAAATCTATTGCACACACAAGATTTTTTTTAATTGAATTTTCTTCATTGATAAAAATTAAAAATCGAATTCCTAACCATTTACTTAAGAATTCCAAATCCATTAATATTTGGACAAATTTATTATTGGTGATACAAGTTATTTTTTCCTAAAAAGAATTTTATAAAAGTTATAGCTCAAACAAATTTGTTTAAGATATTTAAAATTGTTTAAAATAGAATATATTAAATAATATTAATTTACTATTATCTTAAAATGTAAATTATATAATAATATAATAATTATTTTTATAAATTTTGAAGAAGAAATAGTGAAAATATAGATTTGTTCTCATCAATATAAATACCAAAAATGGAAAGAGGTTGATCCTCTTAAAACTCTGTTTGGTTCTTTAAAGAAACTACGAGTTCAGATCAGCTCCATTTTGTTATGCTCCATTTTGTCCATTTATTGCATAGATGTGTGACATATGGCAAAAAGAAATTTGACGGTTCAGATCAAAATTAAAATCCATGTTGTAACAGTTTCCTTCTGTACCGCATACCACTCCTCCCTCTTCCTCCACAGCGCCTCTTCCTCTTCCTCTTAGCGCCACTCACCGCCGTTTTAGTATCGCCGTCACCTCCTCCTTCCTCTCCAGCGCCGCTCGCCGTTATTCTCCACTTCGCCGACGCCAGAATTTCGTTGATGATTGTTGCTAGAAAAAGATTTGGGAACTTCTTTTGAAGATTTTAGATAGTCTGTTTGTTGCAGGAAATTGAAGATTGTTGTTGGGATACTTTCATAACGTTTATGAAAAAGATTTGGAATTTTATTTATCATTTTGCAAAGATTTGGAAACTTTTTGTCAAAAGAATTGAAAAGAAATTTCAAATCCAAAATACTCAGTTACTGAATTTGAGAGAAAGAAAAAGACCAAGAACATATGGCGGAGGAGCGCGGTGTAGCGGTGGGCCGTCACGGCGGCACTACGGTGGAGTCATGTTGAAATAGAGAAGAGGGAGAAGACTGTAAGTCTGTAACCATGGAATAGAAGAACACAGTGTAGTTACTGAATTTTTTAAAGTTAAATCTGGGCCATTAAAATGCTTCATTGCCACTTGGCAAACATCTGTTAAATGAACTTGACTAAATGGAGGATAAGGTAATGGAGTGGATCTGGACTCAGAAACTATGAAGGGAAAAATAAGTGAGAAAGAGAGAAAGGAATTGAAATATAATTAATTTGACATAAAAGAAGAAAGAAAGAAAGAAATAAATTTAATAATTTGTGAATTGTCAAATCTTACTTAATCCCATTTTTTTTATATGACGTGAAAGATTGATGTATTTTTATTAGTTGTCAGTGTAAAGTACACTGACAGTGCATGTCTTTTAAACTCAGATTAAAATAGAGTTTAGTGGACATAGTACATCAGTGTAAAATATTTTTACAAGAACATCCAATAGAAATAGATTATTCTTCCACATCATACCATAAAAGTGAAGTGTATTTCAGTGATTTGGAATACATAGTATTATTTGACAGTATAAAAATATTTTATACTATTTTTTTTGTAAGGAAAATATTTTATACTATTGCTACATGTCCTATTTTCTCATTAAAATATATAGTATGTTTTCACAATTTTTTATTTTTTTTACAATACATATATTCAGAATTTCAAATATCCAAAAATGTTGTAAAAAGAAAAAGCTTAACTTAACAAATATCCACGTAAGATTCATTCAATCAAGACTTAAAAAAAAATAGGCTTAAATGCAGTTTTACCCCCCTATTTTGAATAAATCGGAATTTTACCCCCTTATTTCACTAAAACGGTAATTAATCTTTCTATGTAACTCCAAATTTAGTAGAATTTGATTATGTGGAAAGTTAACTCGATTACGGTCATTTTGGTACCAGTTTGGTGAATTATTGATCAAAATTGAGTTATCAAAATTGAGGTACCAGTTTGCTTCTGAGCCTCAACTTCAAAGCTTCACACATAACTCAATTTTGATCAATAATTCACCAAACAGGTACCAAAATGACCGTAATCGAGTTACCTTTCCACAGAATCAAACTCAACTAAATTTGGAGTTACATAGAGAGAGTAATTGCCGCTTTAGTAAAATAAAAGGGGATAAAATTCCGATTTATTTAAAATAGAAGGGTAAAACTGCATTTAAGCCAAAAAAATATTATTCTCAAAATTCATATTTCATACTCTAGTATAAAATGGACACAACATGGCGAAAATTTCACATAGTCGACGCATCAGTGACACAAAAACAGGTTTTTTCCTTCTTCCTCCCAAAACCACTCTAACTACATCATTTTTCTTCATCTGAATTGTTCTTTTATTCATTCTATTGTTTTTTATTCTTCTCTCATTTTCTTTTAGAAGCAATGGTTGGAGGTGGTAACACTAAATCCGATATCTCTTTTGCTGGCACTTTCGCCAGTAGTGCTTTTTCTGCATGTTTCGCTGAGGTATGCATGTCGCAATATATACCCTTTTTCTTCATAAATTATCATCTGGGTATTCATTATATTTTGATTTTATTTTCTGGGTAATTGTTTTTTTTTTATGATCTTGTGTAAAACCCATTTGGGTTTTTTGAATTATACCCTATTGTTTTTTATTATGTGGTAATGATCCTAATTGATTATACTTAATTGTATTGTGTTGATTCTAATGATTTTTGTTTGGTGCATTTTTTTTTTAATTAAAATGTTAATGTGATTTTTTGTTGTTGTTGTTGTTGTTTAAGTTTTTAGATTGATTATTGTCCTTTTGGTTGGTTAGAATTATGTTGAATGTTGGTTTGTGAGAAAATCTGTTTTGTGATCAAATAAGATTTCCATGTTGGTTAGGTCAATTTGTGCCTACTCGGCTGCCGAGTTTTTAGCGCATGTTTGAATTGAATTTGAGAGGTAGTTTGGCAGAATTACGGTTTTTTACAGTGATTTTGGCAAAAACTAAACTTTGGATCTTGAATTATGCTGTTGTCGTGATTTTGTCAAACTCATTGTCATTTCTGACATGTGCTTATTGTTTGAACGTTTGAGGAATTGCTATGTTCAATGCTCTAGGTATAATTAAACGCATTTGCTTTACACTCTTGGCTGTTCAATTTTTAAGACTTTACGATGCTCGGTGATTTGTAATTGCAGATCTTGGAATTGGATATTTGGGATGAATTGATTGTTTTGTTGAGAGTCTTAATTATCTCGTTGGCTAACAAAATTCTAGAAATGCTGTATTTGATATTCACTGATTGAAGCAGCATTGAAAAGTTGCATAATGATTGAATAATTTTACATAAATTTTCCAATATGAAACAGCTAACGATTTATTCACAAATTATCGTTATGGAGATCGGTTAAGCTTGTTGTATACTAACTATGCTGTTTTGCATGTTCCATTCACTTGTTAGATTTAGTGTGATAATGCTTTTAAAAAGAACTAAGTCCTCAAATTTATCTATTATATAGATATGTACTATTCCTCTGGACACTGCCAAAGTTAGGCTTCAACTTCAAAAGCAAGCTGTTGGCAGTTCGGTGACCTTACCTAAATACAAGGGTATGCTGGGAACAGTTGGAACCATTGCCAGGGAAGAAGGTCTTTCAGCACTCTGGAAGGGAATTGTACCAGGGTTACACCGTCAATGTTTGTATGGAGGTTTAAGAATCGGGTTATATGAGCCTGTGAGTATATTGACTGAATCTCAAAGATTGTTCATTTATTTGAGTTTGTATATCTACTTTTGTGCATATGTAATCTGATCTTGTGAATTACTTACGATTTTTAACAGGTTAAGGATTTGTATGTTGGGAAAGACCATGTTGGAGATGTTCCATTGTTGAAAAAAATTCTTGCTGCCTTAACAACTGGTAAGTCCTATTATATTTCTTCTAAATCTCTCGATATGTAATGCAAAATTATGATATTGAACCTCTTGAATTTGTCTTTTCGGCAGGTGCTGTGGCAATTGCAGTAGCAAATCCTACCGATCTTGTCAAAGTTAGACTTCAAGCAGAAGGAAAATTGCCTCCTGGTGTTCCCAGGCGCTACTCTGGATCATTGAATGCTTATTCAACAATTATGAGACAGGTCTTTTCCTTTTTAACCTTGTATGATTTACGATAAACGTACATTTGATCCTTTTTTAGGTTCAAAACTCATAATTAGTTTTGTTTAATTTTCTATCAAACAAACAGGAAGGAATTGGAGCTCTCTGGACTGGCATTGGCCCCAATATCGCAAGAAATGCTATCATTAATGCTGCTGAACTAGCCAGCTATGATCAAGTGAAAGAGGTAATGTAAAAAATAAATAAAAAAATATTAAACTTCATTTTGTAGTAAAATATTGTAATTCTTCTTTCATTATTTTAATAATATAATTTTTTTTTACTGCAGACCATTTTGAAAATTCCAGGATTCACTGATAACGTTGTCACTCATCTTCTTTCTGGTCTCGGGGCAGGTTTCTTTGCAGTCTGCATTGGCTCCCCAGTTGACGTGGTAATTTATCGGTGTTTACATCTGAAAATCAATATTTGATTGCATCCTTTTTATTGTCTTATATATATAGCGTGTTGATAACTTGATATGCTACAGCCTGCATCGTTTTGCACTTCAATTTGACATATAATAATGCTTATTATAAACAAAAATAAAATTCGACAGATGGTCGTTTTAAGTTCCATTAGGGTGGACGTGTATGACGGTTTTTTTCGTTTATATCTTCATTCGGTTGCTTATTGAGCTTCTTAACTATGCAGTCTTCTTATCATTTCCCTAATTCAATTGTTCCATCTTCCTTCCGCTGTATATGCAGGTTAAGTCAAGAATGATGGGAGATTCTAGTTACAAAAGCACCATTGATTGTTTCGTCAAGACATTAAAAAACGATGTATGTTTTTTTTACCGTCGCTACTTTTCTCTTCTTTAGTTCTAAGCATGAACTGTATGGGAATAAAATGCTTTAGTGATTTTTTTGGCTGAGACGTTACATTTTTATGTTTTAATTGGAGAAATATTAAAACCATGGCGCATGATTTATTTCTGTGTTCACAACTTCATATGGCTTTTATCTGTCTATTTTGTCTGAATATTGTCAGTGATATCATTTATCTGGTTCAATTGGTTTTGCAGGGACCTTTAGCCTTTTATAAGGGTTTCATACCAAATTTCGGACGACTAGGATCTTGGAATGTAATCATGTTTTTAACTCTAGAACAGGTATGAGTTTAGTATTTTATGATATTGCATGTTTTTAACCACACAAGTCGGTTATGTGGGGTTGAATTATACTCATAATGTAAGAATTATAATCATAAACTCTCTGAAAGAGTGCTTGAAAAAATAAACTATATGTTATCTCAAATTCAATCAAAACCAAACATGTTAAGTCAATCTGTTGTTATGAATGTACACAAGCATGATTATGACATTTGAGTTTTTGATCCATTTTGTTCTTACATACATTCTCACAATTATTCAGCTAAATTTTGCTCTTTTTTTCTCGTTTTTTTGACCCAGACTAAAAAGTTCGTGAAAAAATTGGAATCAGCCTGAGCTCAACCAAGTACCAATGGTCGAATTTTATGAGAATGGGGACAACTGGGGCTGCAAACAGAAATCATCAAGAAAATAAAAACTCTTCTCTTCCTTTTTCCCTATTGGAATGTGTGACCATTTATTTTTTGGCGGAGTAAAATTAGGTATAAATAAATGAAAATAATGAAGTGTGGTCCGTGTTAGATGCCTCGAACAGCGATCTATTCACATAAGCTAGTTTTAATTTTAAAGCGTTTTTAGAAAGAAAAAGTTTAAAGGTACTGTTTTATTTCTTTGTAATTCTTACTATTTTATTATTATTACGAGCCAGGCTTGGGTTGCTTTTTGCGTACCTTACTTATTTCGATACACTCACATGTGTACCGTACTTTTATTGTGCTCCAAATATCATTTTCTGAAAATCATGTTTGAAACATGTCGTATTTCTCGCAAGTACAATTGAGTTAATAGCCGTAAGGATATTGATATGTAGAGGTATGTGTTCAAATTTGAGATTTTCTATTTCTACACAATTAAGTGAGAGTCTAGCCACTAGACAACGTAATGACTTATTGCTTCTTAGAACTTCGTGAGGTTCGTGCTTGTAGAAATTGAAATGCGTAACCAGAAGTGTTTCTTCGATCAAGTTTGTGCCCACAACAGTCTGCATCAGAGTAACCTATAGTCAACATCTTACCTTGTTCCTTTGTCCCTTGTCTAGGAAACAAAATTTCATAATTTGCAGTGCCTTGCAGATATCTCAACAGTCTCTTAGCAGCAACTAGATGAAACAAATGTCTGCAGTGCCTTGCAGATATCCCCACTTCAATCTAACTTGAACTGTAGTTGTTGTTTGATTGTGATCTGCCATTTTGAATCTTAGCACATCTTTCACATACTTTTGTTGATGCATTACAAGACCTTTCCTTGTTTCAACAAACTCTGCCTAGAAAGTATGTCAACTTTCCCAAATCTGTCATTACAAATTCTTCTTTCATTACTGATTAAACCGATCAATTTCTGTTAGACTACTTCTGAACAGCAATATAAAGTTGGTTTTATCCAAAACATTAGGCTTAAGTGGTTAATGAACACCCTTAGGATGGATCGTTCGGGAGAACCGGAGTTCGACTCCTAGTGGGGACAATTCTTGGCCAGACTTTTTTAACCTCGGTGCTGAACTTTAGATTATCGGAGCCCTCATCCCCTGATAACCAGAGGGTTAATAAGAAAAAAAATATAAAAATTGGTTTTAGCTATTTTGGATTTAGCATAGACACCATTTTCCATTCTACACTTGTGAAAACTAGCTTTAGCAAGGAAATAATTGATTCTTTCATTCCATGCTCTTGGTGTTTCACTAGTCTCACCTTCCATTATGACTTTTGAACTTTGTACCTTCTTCATCTTGAACTATCAAAGTGGGAAAATGTGTCAAGCTGCTGCATTTTTTCTTCCAATTCAAGCATTCATTTTCAACTACCTTTACATCACTGCTTAGTATTATTATCTGCTTTACATGATCAAATAGTCTATAAGCACATGTTGGATGATATTCAACCAATATCATAGCTTCACACATGTCCTCAAGGTTCTTTCTTTGTTGATCTGATATATGCTTGAATCATAGGGCACCAAAGGTTCTTAGATGACAAGTATATTTATACAATGTATTGTTACTTTGGTTAGTTAAGAAAGCTAACCATATTGCATAGAAAACTAACAACTAGTAACAAACTTATTTTATTATACATAATACATCAACCAGTATCATAAAGATTTTTTTTAAGAAAATGAGTTATGAGTATATGTTTGGAATGGTGCCAAGAATTATATTGACAATTTTTTTCTGTGAAGTCATTTTGAACATTTTGGTGTCACTTTGATTTGTAATGAAATACATTAAGCTGATTATGTATGAAACACTGTCATTTTGTGCTTAATAACATGACAACAAATGCATACTAAGTTATTGTTACGAAAATAAATTACAACCAAATTCCCTTCCCATTTCAATTTGACATATAATAATGCTTATTATAAACAAAAATAAAACTCGACAGATGGTTGTTTTAAGTTCCATTAGGGTGGACGTGTATGACGGTTTTTTTCGTTTATATCTTCATTCGGTTGCTTATTGAGCTTCTTAACTATGCACTCTTCTTATCATTCCCCTAATTCAATTGTTCCATCTTCCTTCTGGTGTATATGCAGGTTAAGTCAAGAATGATGGGAGATTCTAGTTACAAAAGCACCATTGATTGTTTCGTCACGACATTAAAAAACGATGTATATTTTTTTCCTACTATCGCTACTTTTCTCTTCTTTAGTTCTAAGCATTAACTGTATGGGAATAAAATGCTTTAGTTGTTAGACTTTTTTGGCTGACATGTTACATTTTTATGTTTTAATTGGAGAAATATTAAAACCATGGCGCATGATTTATTTCTGTGTTCACAACTTCATATGGCTTTTATCTGTCTATTTTGTCTGAATATTGTCAGTGATATCATTTATCTGGTTCAATTGGTTTTTCAGGGACCTTTAGCCTTTTATAAGGGTTTCATACCAAATTTCGGACGACTAGGATCTTGGAATGTAATCATGTTTTTAACTCTAGAACAGGTATGAGTTAAGTACTTTATGATATCATATGTTTTTAACTACACAAATCGGTTATGTGGGGTTGAATTATACTCATAATGTAAGACTTATAATCATAAACTCTCTGAAAGAGTGCTTGAAAAAAGAAACTATATGTTATCTCAAATTCAATCAAAACCAAACATGTTAAGTCAGTCTGTTGTTATGAATGTACACAAGCATGATTATGACATTTGAGTGTTGATCCACTATGTTCTTACATACATTCTCACAATTATTCTGCTAAATTTTGCTGTTTTTTCTCGTTTTTTTGACACAGACTAAAAAGTTCGTGAAAAAATTGGAATCAGCCTGAGCTCAACCATAGTCACACGGTTCACAATTCGTTTCGGTACGTGGTACGGGTTCGGGTACGCGGTACGCTACCTTTAAAGAATTCGGTACGTGAGGGGTATACATAGTCGGTACGCTAATCGGTACTTGTTAATAAAAAATTACATAAAATATTTGATGAAAATATTAATTAGGATTAAATTTATGTTAATTAATATTATTAATCTAAAAGTTTATATTAATCATAAAATTGAGAATCAAATTTCCATCAAATAAAAATTGAGTGTATGCTGGTAGCATATGTGTTTCGTGTATCTTATTTGATTGTTGGGGTGGTTCGCCGGTACTTAGGTTTAAAAGAATTCGGAGAGAATTACGACGAACCAATTCGCAAAAGTACCATGAATTGGTACGCGCGAACCAATTCGCGGTTCGTCACCTTTGGGAAGAATTATGTGACTATGAGCTCAACCAAGTACCAATCGTCGAATTTTATGAGAATGGTGACAACTGGGGCTGCAAACAGAAATCATCAAGAAAATAAAAACTCTTCTCTTCCTTTTTCCCTATTGGAATGTGTGACCATTTATTTTTTGGCGGAGTAAAATTAGGTATAAATAAATGAAAATAATGAAGTGTGGTCCGTGTTAGATGCCTCGAACAGCGATCTATTCACATAAGCTAGTTTTAATTTTAAAGCGTTTTTAGAAAGAAAAAGTTTAAAGGTACTGTTTTATTTCTTTGTAATTCTTACTATTTTATTATTATTACGAGCCAGGCTTGGGTTGCTTTTTGCGTACCTTACTTATTTCGATACACTCACATGTGTACCGTACTTTTATTTTGCTCCAAATATCATTTTCTGAAAATTATGTTTGAAACATGTCGTATTTCTGAAAATTAATCTTTGGATGAGAATTTGTTAACACATAGAGTCAAATATCTCTTTCTAATTGAACTTTTTTCATATACAAAAGTTAAAAATTGAATTCTAGTTATTTGCCTAAGGTGTAAGAACCCTTACCACTCGAACCAACCAATGTGTTTGTAGATAAATCAATAGTGAAAATATAGAAAGTCAACAATGGAGCTATGTGACAGCTGACATTAGTTTGAATTTGGGACAATGGAACTATGGAACTCTTGATATGGATCTAATAGTCCCGCGAGTGTTGTTGTGAGGAGCATATTAGCTATAGAGCATGTACATGAATTTGGGCTAGATCTAGAGCACTCAGGCTGCATGTATTGGGTGTTGACAGTCTGGAACTGTTATCTATTGTTCTCACTAATATAACTAATTAAGGGCACCCTATAGTGTCAGAATGCCAAGGTTTAGTCCTAAAGTTTATGTTATTTCTATAGTTAACTAGTTTTTTTACCAGTGCTCTCGCACGGATTCTTTTTTTTTTAGACTTTTCCTTTTGTCACTCTATGCTTACTCGCGTATCCTACGAAATAATTAAAATATCATTTTGTGGCTTAAGTCACAGATGTTATAATTGTAGGGTGTTTTGGGGCGTGTCCGTATGTTACGGACAGGAGTATTTTGATCATTTCATAGAGCGAACCAGAAATCGTAGGGCGGCAAAAATAATAACCTTTCTTTATGAGATATTTTCTTATTTTATAAATTAAACAAATGTAGTAAAACAGACTTATAGAAGTGGGCAAGGGTAAAGAAGCAGATGGCCCATTTTATGAATTTTTCTCTCCCCCCCACACCTCTTTTTAACCTCCAAAATACTGATTTGCCTTTGAATAAGTATTTCGGAACACGTTTTCTGAAATATTTCTAGTTCAAATTCGGTAAAAATTTTGAAAAATACATTCCGAAGTTCGTATTCAAAAAAAAAATTCAGAAACGCATTCTGAAATTTAAAATCAAGGACCAAAAAAGAAATTAAGGGGGAAAAAATGTGGGGGGAAGGGGATTTCATTCCAAAATATATATTATATGATAGGTGATGAATAGAACTTTTAGAAAATATTTTTTCAATAAATATTTTAAAACGGTATTAAATTCTCTAAAGTATTTGCAAAACACATATTTATCTTTGTTCCAAAACAACACATAATTATCTTTATTGCTTGATTTTGCTTTTGTAAAAAAAAAAATTGAACCCACTCATTTTACATCATCTTTTAATGAAAATTTCTCTTCCGACCCCCATGGTTCTTTTATACCCCCCTAAGGTACGCATTTGCCCTTGCACGGTATCGTGGTTTTTAAAAACCGCAATTTTAGCTTTCCGCGGTTCGCAGAAACCGCGACGTATTTATATAGTAACAGAAGTGCTTCTCTTCTGTCAGTTACGAAAATTTTTTAAAAAAACACCAACACTTCTCTTCAACCTCTCTTGTGCGATTTTGGGGGTAAACATCAACTTCCAACTTCAAAACATACTTAATCAAGTAAGTTACATACATTTTTGATCATTCATTGTGTTTGTCTCAAAATTCATTAATCTAGGTTTTTTTTTTCCATAAGAAAAGTTGTATATTTCAATTTTTGATTTTGTGGTTTGAAAGGTTGATTTAGTTCCTTCTTGATCAACCGACCGCGTCTTGAAAAAATAATTTTTTTCGGTGAACTTCTTGAATAGGTGTTGCATTTCGGTCATTGAAGCCCGCATAGAAACTTTCAAACGATAACGAGCATTGTAAATTTGTCTTTGGTTGGTCTTGTTATCCGGATCTCTCTCCTTCAAAGTGGCAAGTATATTTTTTGGCGCCACCAAATTCCGAGTCAATTCATCCATAGTCTCCTTCTCGTTCCGCTTCAATTGACCAACAATCAAATGCCCTTCAAGTCCTTTAACCAGCTCGTGGTTGTGTGTGCCATTGACAACGGTCATGTACCATTTGTTATCGGTTACATGCAAATAACCACGGAGACGAAAGGGACATTGGCATTTTCTCGTCCCGGTTTTTACCGTTTTCAACTTCTTGCCTTTTGACACATAGGTACCGCTTCGCTCGCAAACCAACATGAAATACGGTTTCCGTCTGTTATCACCAAAATCAGATTTGCCAATTATAATCCCAAAATTCAACTTCACGGCGACATTACGAGCCCATTCAATTAATACATTGCGGTCTTCATTTCCCGTTTTAGTCTAAAGTGTGCTCCTGTGTCGATCTCAATGATAGGAGGCTTTGAACCCGAAGCTTTAAACTCAACAATGCCTGGTGCATTGTGAAGTAACAAAGTTTGTCACAAGAAAGGGGGGTTTGAATTGTGACCTTTAAAAATTTGGCTGCAAGTTATGATCAACACAAATAACTTAACACAGAAAACTTGTGAGAACGTTCTGAGAACGAAACCAGTTAGCGATAAGAAAATGTAAAGTGATTTGTGTGTGATGTGTTTGCTCAAATAAAAGAGTAGGGAAAGAGAAGATCAAACACAGCAATTTATCCTGGTTCACCCCTTAACAGAATGGGCTACTCCAGTCCCCACTTGCGTGAGATTATCCACTATAATCTAGTCCGAGATTACAATGAGTCCCTTAACCTAAAACCGAGGTTAAGTCACAGATTAGTTATCACCAACTAATCTGAATCAATTCACAAACCAGTAATCACCTACTGATTTGAAACACTTCACAAATCAGTTATCACCAACTGATTTGAACACTCAATCAATTCTAACCAATTGACTTGAGCAAGATCTTACAATTTAAGAAGTGGTTGTTGAAACTAACAAGCCTATATCAACCTAAACTAGTTGTATAGCTTACAAATGAAATACACTCAGAAATGCTCAAATGGATTAAGATCCTAAGTTCTAGAGCTTGGAGTATGAGTGTATAAAGAAGAGCTTAAAGTGATATGGAGGTCACAAAAGTATGTATGGCTTTTTGTAATTTGAAACTCTTGCTCTTCAAATGATATCAACGTGCTATTTATAGATGAGGAGGCTCCTTGATGTCTTGGGCTCCAATTATGACCGTTGTGAGTGAAGAAATAGCAGTTGTGAGACATATGAGATGAAAGAGAAAATCTGTCTCATTAAAGTAACCTTCCCAGAACGTTCTCCCATTGCTTCCTGACATGGGACAGAACGTACAATGATGATCTGAGTTCTTGGAACTTGATTGAGAGATTCCTGATCATATAGCCGTTGTAAAGGTGTTGAGTTTGAATTTAAAACAGCCCATTAAATGACTGGACAGAAATCAAACAGTAGAACACTTTGCTGGCAAAACTGGGAGATCGTTCTCTGATCATTCTCTGATCATTCTCTAAGCTCATGGATAAAATCACACGTGATTAAAAGAGCTGTTGATAGTTGTCTTGCAGCTGGAGAGCTTCAGTCTATGAAGATAGAGCAACTATTCAAAACTATTCACTTGTCCTTGCAAGTACATAAAGTCTTGGTCCTTGTAAGACTTTATGGGAGAATGTAGCAACCCCTTGTCCTTGTTCCCTTAAATCATGGGTTGATGTCTTCAGTCTCACTTCAGTGTGTTGTATCAATTTTATTGGACTAGATTAACTCTTGAAGGAATATATTAATAACATGAAGCCTTGTTATGAACAATTGAACTTATTCCTTAAAAGTGCTTATTTGAACGTGATGCCTTGTTCAAAAATGATTCCTTGCCTTAAATGACTTATGCACTGTTGTGATCTTGCATTTACTTCCATGAAAAAATTCTTTCTTGTTTCTACCAAGTTGACTCTTGAAAAGTGATTATTCTTTAATCACATGAACTTAAATCATGGTACAGTGTCATTCTGAGAATGTTCTTCTGGGCAGAATCTTCAAATGATGTTTTGTTTGTATCTTGTGAGTGAAACTTATTGAATATAATCCTTAAAGGCTGTCTTAGATTAAAACACTCAAAAGCACTTGTTAGATAACAAAATGATCAGAATCAAATTAAAATTTAATTAAGGGTTTGTTATCTTTAAAACATCAAAATGGATTTTGTCTCAACAATCTCCCCCTTTTTGATGATGACAAAACCTTGATTAGATTTTAAAATGTGATTCTGATTAAACCAAAATGAGTAATAATACAAAGTGATTTAATCAAAAAGCTCCCCCTCAATTTATGCATTCTTTAATCATTATTCAAAATATGCATATGCTTAATTGAGTAAATAAAATCACACAATGTTGAATCAAATAAAACATTCATTAATCAAAGCTCATATAAGAGCATAAACATCATTCATACAAGATTAATGATCAAAAGTGATTCAAAACAAAGGATTAAAGTTCAAAGTACAAGATTCAGAATATAAACATAAAAAGAGAAGTTTTCTAATGAAGCAAAAAGAACTTCTCATCATATCTAATCTATTCTGATCTTAAAAACAAACAAACAAGAGAATTAAAATCTTCTAATCTCCCCAAAAGCACAATTCTTCTTCTTAATCTTCTCCCCCTTTTGTCAACAACAAAAAGGCTTGGGAGGTAAAGGGAATGATCACTGAGGTGCATCAGGGGTGGAATCATCAGAGCTGGAATCATCAAAGGATGGAAGCTCTGTGATGGGAGGAATTTCTGGATTCTCTGGTGGAGGAGCAACACGCATAGCAGGGCAAAATTCATTAACTAGCCAAGTCCTAAGAATGCTATTTTCCTTCATGTTGTAGGTCTGAATGTTGTTGGTGATGGTTAAAGCTTTAAAAATCTTTCCCATATCTTTCCTAGTCCTAGTGACTTCCTTCTCAAACTTTGATTTCTTAGGAGGTCTAGGATCAAAGTGGAAAATGTTCTCAGAATCTAAGCCTACAGCTGCTTGATTTGTAGAGGTCATGCTAAAAGAGCTTAGAGAAGCAAAGTTTTGGGGAAAGGAGGGTAAAGATGTACCAGCATCATTAAAAATGGGAGCATGAATGTTTGAGAGTTTAGGTGGTGCAGTGTTGAGCCAAAGTCTCATAGCTTCAGTGGAGTGAAAGGTTCCAATAGAACTTGGAGGAGAGGTCATTAATGGTGAGAACAAAGAGGTGTTAACAGGGTTGTCTATGGTTGAGAAACCATCAAGCAAGGTTTGATTGAAAATGGGTGGTCCTAGGCTAGCACCTGGAGTGGAATCAAACTCTAATGACACACCTAAATCTCTTGAATCAGAGAGATTTCCTTCTTGCAGAACTTCTTTGCCTCTTGAACTGGCAGGGAGAACGTTCTGAGACTGATCCTGTTGACTGGTAACAGCTTCTGCTAGGATTTCCAAATTTCCTGCTGGCTCAGTTTCTTCTCTCTTTCTTTTTAATCCTTGATCTTGAGAGGATGAAGTACCAAAATCAGTGAGCATTTTCATCACATTCTTGATAGAAAACACTTTAGAAGTGTTTCTAGGTTCTTCACTCTTAAAACTCACATTAAACCTTCTGAAAACTTTTGTGAGAATCATCCCATATGGCAAAGTTTTCTTCTTAGCACCTGATTCTACAACATTGATCATGTGATGGAGGATGACATAGGGTAGGTTCAGACGAATTTTGTTGAACATATGGTACATGACCATAGCATCATTGTCAGTGACTTTGTGCATGCTTCCTGTCCTAGGAAAAACAGCATGAAGACACATGTTGTGGAGTAATTTGTAGCTTGGTAAAAGCTTAGAAGCTGGGGGTTCCTTGAGATCAACTCCTGGTTCAAACATTTCTCTAAAAAGTTGGGTTTTGTTCACTTGAGCCATGGAATACCAACTTGGTCCATAAAGGGTGTCACCTTCATTGGGTAAGTCTAGGAGTTGACTTAAAAGCTTGGTTGTGACTATGACTTTGACTCCCTTAAGGTAAGAGATAATCATCTCTTTTTCTTGATAGACTACAACATTGAAGTAAAATGCTGAAACTAGGCTAGGGTAGTGGGTTTCTTTGATGTTGAAAAAATTGGTCCAACCTAAGGGATGAGTGTATTGAGTTAGGTCAATACCTTTGTTTGCAAGTTCAGCAAAGTTGTAGATTCTTCCTGCTGCAACTGGTTTGTCTTTCCAAAATTCATCAAAAGTCACTTGAGCATTTTGATGGATTAAAGGGATTGGAAGTTTACGACGGCTTGGAACATGTTCCTTGAGAAGGGCATCATCAGAGGGTTCAGAGTTGAGTTTAGAGGATGATGATTTTTCTGAGGAAGAGGGATTCTTAGAAGACGAGGAAGGTGAGACAGAGGAAGACGATTTTGTACTTTGGTGTTTGGAAACTGGTGTGTTGTCTGAGAGAGTGTTCTCAGAATCACTGTCTGAAACTGAGTAAAAGGTTGGATCAATGGTTGTTTTCTTCCCAGAGCCTGAAGCAATCCTGTTTGATCTTCTAATTTTGGAATGATCAATATGTTTGGATTTCTTGGTGGTAGAAGGCTTGGTTTTTGGTGTTTTTGAGGCCTTTGAGACGGTTACAGTTTGTGAGCGGTTTTCATGTGTGGTGGGTGGTTTTTTCAGAGTTGGTGTAACTGTAGGAACAATGGTTGGAATAGAAATGGGTATGGTTCCAACAAAGATTTGATTTTGAGGAATAGAGGGTTGCATGCTGGTTTGCTTGCTTGAGGCTTCAATGGCTTCCATTACCATTTGAGTGATGCTAATGGTAGGAATGGATTCATTTTGGGATTGATTTTCTGGAACATTTGAGGTTTCAGAAACAGGGGTTGTTAAGGGAGATGGTTGAGGCGGAGGGAAAGGAGAACGAGTTGAAGATGGAGAATCAGAGGAGTATTCTGATCTTCTTGCTGGGTTTTTGGTTCTAGCCATTGGTGAGATTGTTTTGAAGAATGAAGAAGAGAAAAAGGGTTGAATAGTAACGGTGAGGGAGAGAGAGATGACGGTTACTAGAGTGAGAAAGAGAGTGGAGTAGTGGATTGATTTGAACTGAAAGGATTGGCTTTGGTTAAGTAGATGAAATGATGATAGAGTGTTGAGAATTGGAATTGGAGGAGTAGGTTAGGTAATAGGTACTAATTAGGAATAGTGCTAATGTGTACTTTGGGTAAAGTAAAAAGTTATGACAAGAGGGAGAGAGATAGTCAAGTTGAAATGTGACATAGGTAGAGTAAAAGTTTGTCTTAAAAATTTCTGAATAAACAGTAAAAAACTAAGACACATAAATGAACAATAAAATGACTTCATGAGAAAGTCACAAGTCCTGCTGTTCGCAGAGCAGAGAGAACGTTCTCAGACTGTTCTCAGATTTTGTTCAACAATGATCAGTTGGGATTTTTCATGATTTTCAAATTTTCTTTGAGAAAATTAAACCTATCCTCAACTAAGGGTTTTGTAAAAATATCAGCAAGCTGAAAATCAGTATCAACAAATATCAATTCAACATCCTTTTTGCAAACATGATCACGTATAAAATGATGCTTAATTTCTATATGCTTTGATCTAGAATGTTGAATGGGATTCTTTGATAAATTTATGGCACTAGTATTATCACAAAGAATTTTAATATTTGTGTACCTTAGTGAGTAATCTTCAAGTTGGTTTTTGATCCATATCACTTGAGAGCAACAATTTGCAGCTGAGACATATTCAGCTTCTGTTGTTGAAAGTGCTATGGTGTTTTGCTTTCTGCAACTCCAACTTACAAGAGCTTCACCAAGAAATTGACAAGCTCCACTTGTGCTTTTTCTTTCAAGCTTATCACCAGCATAGTCAGCATCACAATATGCTTTGAGGTCAAAATGTGATCCCTTCTTGTACCAGAGACCAACATCAGGAGTGCCTACTAAATATCTGAAGATTCTTTTGACTGCTGTGAGGTGTGATTCTCTTGGAGAAGATTGAAATCTTGCACAAATACCAACTGAAAAGACAATGTCTGGTCTACTAGCAGTTAGATAAAGGAGTGATCCAATCATTCCTCTATATTCCTTTTCTGAGACAAGTTTTCCATTTTCATCCTTGTCTAAACTTGTTGATGGATGCATAGGAGTTGACATGATTTTTGCTTCATTCATCTTATACTTCTTGAGTAGATCTCTGATGTATTTCTCTTGACAAATGAAGATCCCATCATCTTGTTGCTTGATTTGCAAGCCAAGAAAAAATCTGAGCTCTCCCATCATACTCATCTCAAATTCTCTTTGCATGAGATTAGAAAACTCTTCACACATTTTCTCATTAGTAGCACCAAATATAATATCATCAACATAAACTTGCACAATTAATAAATCTTGATCATTTGTTTTTCTAAAAAGAGTTGTATCAATTTTACCTCTTGAAAAACCATTGTCAAGTAAAAATGTGCTTAACCTTTCATACCAAGCTCTAGGAGCTTGCTTAAGTCCATAAAGAGCCTTGGTTAGTTTGAAAACATGATTAGGTTTATGTTCATTCTCAAAACCAGGAGGTTGATGTACATAAACTTCCTCATTTAGAAAACCATTTAAAAAAGCACTTTTCACATCCATTTGAAAAAGCTTAAAGCATTTATGAGATGCATATGCAAGCAAAATTCTAATGGCTTCTAACCTTGCCACTGGTGCAAAAGTTTCATCATAGTCTATACCTTCTTGTTGGTTATAGCCTTGAGCAACAAGTCTTGCTTTGTTGCGAATTACCTTACCTTCTTCATCAAGCTTGTTTCTAAAGACCCATCTTGTACCAATGATGGAGTGATCTGGAGGACAAGGCACAAGCTTCCAGACTTCATTCTTCTCAAATTGCAGTAGCTCTTCTTTCATGGCTTCAACCCATGATTTATCAATGATAGCTTCATCAATAGATTTTGGTTCAATTTGAGAGATCATTGCCAGAACGTTCTCATGAACTTGAAATGATCTTCTGGTTCTTATGCCATCAGCAGTTTCTCCTATAATCTGATCTTGTGGATGATATCCAACTATTCTCCAAGTCTTAGGAGGTTGTTGAGATGGAGTTAAAGGTTCTGCAACAGCTTGATCGTGTTGAAGGTTGAACTTCATCTTCATCAATGTTAGCTTGACTAGGCTGTTCCTCAAATTCATCAAACTTGACATGCATGCTTTCTTCCATGTTGTTAGAAGTCAAATTGAAAACTCTATAGGCTTTGGATGTTAGAGAATAACCTAAGAATATTCCTTTGTCTGACTTTGCATCAAACTTTCCTAGATTATCTTTGATATTCAAAATGTAACAATAACATCCAAAAATATGAAAGTAAGAAATATTTGGTTTCCTATCTTTCCAAAGCTCATAAGGGGTTTTGTTCAAAATTTTTCTTATTGAAACCCTATTTAAAATGTAACATGCAGTGTTAATGGCTTCAGCCCAAAAATATTTTTCAACATTTGATTCATCAATCATTGTTCTAGCCATTTCCTGCAAGGTTCTATTTTTCCTTTCAACAACTCCATTTTGTTGTGGAGTTCTTGGACAAGAAAAATTATGAGAGATGCCATTATCATTAAAGAATGATTCAAAGTGGAAGTTTTCAAATTCTCCACCATGATCACTTCTCACAGAAATGATATTGGTACCTTTTTCATTTTGAACCTTTTTACAAAAGCTTTTAAATGATTCAAAAGATTCATCTTTGTGTTTAAGAAATAAGACCCAAGTGAATCTTGAATAATCATCTACAATGACAAAACCATAATTCTTACCTCCTAGACTAGTAGTTTTGACAGGTCCAAATAAATCTATGTGAAGTAATTCAAGAGGTCTTTTTGATGAAATAAAATCTTTTGGTTTAAAACTGCTTTTAGCTTGTTTTCCTCTTGTACAGCTTTCACATAGTTTGTCTTTGTCAAAACTTATCTTAGGTAATCCTCTTACTAGATCAAGTTGAGAAATTTTAGCCATTGTTCTCATACTTACATGTCCTGCCCTTTTGTGCCAAATCCATTTATCTTTTTCAAGAGACACAAAACAAGATTCAGCAGGCAATTCATCTAAGTATAAAACATACACATTTTTCATTCTTGATCCATTAAACAGAATTTTTCCAGAAGATATTTGTCTAACTTCACAAGTGTTGGTTTTGAAAATAACTTCAAGGCCATTGTCACATAATTGACTGATGCTTATTAAGTTATGTTCAAGACCCTCAACATAGTGAACATTTTCAATTTTAGCAGAATTAATCTTACCAATAATACCTTTACCTTTGATACTAGCTTTTTCATTATTTCCAAAGGTAACAAGTCCTCCTTCTTTCTTCTCAAAAGAAAGAAAGCTATGTCTGTCTCCAGTCATATGCCTTGAGCAACCACTGTCCAAGTACCATGGCTTGCTCTTCTTTGTTAGGAGACATTCCTGCATGAGAGTTTAGTAAGACTTTTGGTACCCATACTGATTTGGGTCCTTGAGAGTTAGTGTTTCTCATAACAGTAGGTTTCTTATATAAAACATTTTTCTGAAACCTGTTTTGATTTCTCATAACATTTGGTTTCCTATATGGAACATTTTTCTGAAACCTGTTTTGGAGAATGTTCTGAGAATCATATTTTTTCTTGTTCAAAGCTTTTCTTTTGAAACAGAAAAATTTAACATGACCATGTCTATGACAGAAGGAACAAAAGAGTTTTTGGACATATTTTTCCTTATGAGGAATAAAAGATTTTTTGCATATCTCTTCTTTTTGATGAGGTCCAAAACCTAAACCAGATGCACTAATGATGTCTAAACATGATCCATTGATCTTTTCAAAAGTTTTTGTAGATGTTAAGAATCTAGAAAGATCTTTTTCTAAAACAGACACATCCTTTTTTAACTTAGCATTTTCCTCTTGTATGCTAAAATCTGTGATTTGTTTAGATGAACTCTTAAGACTGACTTGCATATTTTTGAGAGCTTCCTTTAAGGTTTCTACTTCATTTTTATACAAGTCTCTTTCATGAGTTATCTTTATGACTTCTTCTCTTAGTTCATTATTTTTCTGAGTTGTAATTTGACAGTCATATAACAAATTGTCACAAAAATGTTCAGTTCTAATGCATGATGAACAAGGTTCAAGGGTTACCTCTTCATTGTCTGATTTTGTCATTAGACAAACATTTGCTTCTTCTTCCTCCATTTCTGACAGTTCTTCCAAGTCATCCCATGTAGCCATCATAGACTTTCTTTTGAAGGATGGTTTGCTTTGATTTAGCTTTGGACATTCTGTCTTGAAGTGACCTAGTTGATTGCATCCATAGCATCTTATTTGACTCATGTCAGTTTCAGGCTTTGGATCACTTCTTCTTGCTGGAAAGGATTTTTTGAGTTGATTTCTTCTCAACATCAGCTTCTGAATTCTCCTTGACAGAAAGGCTAGCTCTTCTTCATCATTTTCATGAAAGACATTATCACCTTCTGTCTGTTCATTCTCAGAATGTTCTTTAGTTTGAGACTCAAGAGCAATCATCTTTTTCTTCTGAGGTTTATCTTCTTGAAGAATTGCTTCATGGGCTTTTAGAGAACCAATGAAGTCTTCTAGCTTCATCTCAGATAAGACTTTGGATTCAGTAATAGCAGTTACTATGTGTCTCCAATGTTTTGGTAAACATCTTAGTAACTTTCTGATTCTTTCATGTATGGTATAACTCTTTCCAAGAGAGTTTAACTCATTTATGATAACTGTAAATCTTCCATACATTTGATCTACAGTTTCATCTTCTTGCATCTCAAACAGCTCAAACTTTCTGACACCAATGTCAATTCTAGTCTCCTTGATACGACTAGTTCCTTCATGGTGAGTTTGAAGTGTGTTCTACATTTCTTGTGCAGTTTTGCATTCCATAATCCTGTCATATTCTTCCCTGCACAAAGCACACTTAATAAATAATTTAGCTTTAGAGTTTAGGAGTACCCTATTAGCTTCATCAGAGAGCCATTCAGCTTGAGGCTTTGGAGTGGAGGTATCTTTGATGTATGGAACATATTCTCCATTTTCTATGACAGACCACATGTGGTTGTCTTGTGATCTTAAGAACAGTTCCATCTTGTCTTTCCAATAGTAGTAATCATCTCCTTCAAAGAGAGGTGGTCTATTTGAAGAACCTCCTTCTGAAATGAATTTTGCAGCTTTGGCCATTACTTCCTTCCTGAATCTTTTCCTCTAGCACTTGTTAAATGCTCAACCTTGAGAGGCAGAGCTCTGATGCCAATTGAAGTAACAAAGTTTGTCACAAGAAAGGGGGGTTTGAATTGTGACCTTTAAAAATTTGGCTGCAAGTTATGATCAACACAAATAACTTAACACAGAAAACTTGTGAGAACGTTCTGAGAACGAAACCAGTTAGCGATAAGAAAATGTAAAGTGATTTGTGTGTGATGTGTTTGCTCAAATAAAAGAGTAGGGAAAGAGAAGATCAAACACAGCAATTTATCCTGGTTCACCCCTTAACAGAATGGGCTACTCCAGTCCCCACTTGCGTGAGATTATCCACTATAATCTAGTCCGAGATTACAATGAGTCCCTTAACCTAAAACCGAGGTTAAGTCACAGATTAGTTATCACCAACTAATCTGAATCAATTCACAAACCAGTAATCACCTACTGATTTGAAACACTTCACAAATCAGTTATCACCAACTGATTTGAACACTCAATCAATTCTAACCAATTGACTTGAGCAAGATCTTACAATTTAAGAAGTGGTTGTTGAAACTAACAAGCCTATATCAACCTAAACTAGTTGTATAGCTTACAAATGAAATACACTCAGAAATGCTCAAATGGATTAAGATCCTAAGTTCTAGAGCTTGGAGTATGAGTGTATAAAGAAGAGCTTAAAGTGATATGGAGGTCACAAAAGTATGTATGGCTTTTTGTAATTTGAAACTCTTGCTCTTCAAATGATATCAACGTGCTATTTATAGATGAGGAGGCTCCTTGATGTCTTGGGCTCCAAGTATGACCGTTGTGAGTGAAGAAATAGCAGTTGTGAGACATATGAGATGAAAGAGAAAATCTGTCTCATTAAAGTAACCTTCCCAGAACGTTCTCCCATTGCTTCCTGACATGGGACAGAACGTACAATGATGATCTGAGTTCTTGGAACTTGATTGAGAGATTCCTGATCATATAGCCGTTGTAAAGGTGTTGAGTTTGAATTTAAAACAGCTCATTAAATGACTGGACAAAAATCAAACAGTAGAACACTTTGCTGGCAAAACTGGGAGATCGTTCTCTGATCATTCTCTGATCATTCTCTAAGCTCATGGATAAAATCACACGTGATTAAAAGAGCTGTTGATAGTTGTCTTGCAGCTGGAGAGCTTCAGTCTATGAAGATAGAGCAACTATTCAAAACTATTCACTTGTCCTTGCAAGTACATAAAGTCTTGGTCCTTGTAAGACTTTATGGGAGAATGTAGCAACCCCTTGTCCTTGTTCCCTTAAATCATGGGTTGATGTCTTCAGTCTCACTTCAGTGTGTTGTATCAATTTTATTGGACTAGATTAACTCTTGAAGGAATATATTAATAACATGAAGCCTTGTTATGAACAATTGAACTTATTCCTTAAAAGTGCTTATTTGAACGTGATGCCTTGTTCAAAAATGATTCCTTGCCTTAAATGACTTATGCACTGTTGTGATCTTGCATTTACTTCCATGAAAAAATTCTTTCTTGTTTCTACCAAGTTGACTCTTGAAAAGTGATTATTCTTTAATCACATGAACTTAAATCATGGTACAGTGTCATTCTGAGAATGTTCTTCTGGGCAGAATCTTCAAATGATGTTTTGTTTGTATCTTGTGAGTGAAACTTATTGAATATAATCCTTAAAGGCTGTCTTAGATTAAAACACTCAAAAGCACTTGTTAGATAACAAAATGATCAGAATCAAATTAAAATTTAATTAAGGGTTTGTTATCTTTAAAACATCAAAATGGATTTTGTCTCAACACATTGATGCCCAAAACAATTTGGCGATGTGGTTCGCCTTCGTCCGACATAACTGAAAATTATAAAAACGCATAAAAAAAAATTAGCGACATATAGCACACATATTCATACTAGTTTACTTGTTTTAATAATTCTAATCTAACATGTAAATTGTAACTAGTGCAAGGCAAGACATAAAAAAAAAACAGGCAGCATTTATACTAAGTTAGTGAGCAGCAAAAAAAATTTCAAGTCCCAGGATTTCGCGGTTTTTAAAAACCATGGTCATCCGCGGTTTGTAGAAACCGTACGAATCAAAAATCGCGACCTAGTATTTCTAGACCAACATGACAGCTTTAATCAAAAAATTAAACCGAACATTACCTTTAGTTTGAGCTTCAATGCATTTCTCAGGCGTTAGTAGACCCTCCAATGTTGATTTTAAGCTAGCAAAAGGTTGAAAACCGGATTTGGTTCTTGGAGCTCTTTTTGTAGTTTGGTGATGAAGTTTGAAAGTGATGAGAAGTGATGAGCTGGGTTTCAGTTTCATATACATATAAGTGCGCCATGGTTTATAGAAACCGCAAAAATTGCTCCTATTCCTGCGTCACGGTTCGCAGAAACCACGAAAATTGATCATATACCTGTGTCACGGTTCGCAGAAACTGCGATAAATGTTCACAAAAGTTTACAGTTTTGAGGGTCAAAATTGGATTTTAGGGGGGTATAAAAGAACCATGGGGGGTCGGAAGAGAAATTTTCTCTTTTAATAACCTCATATTGGGCCAAGCCCATATCTAATTAACCCACAACATTTATTTTCTTACACTATCTTTTCTTTCAACCTGTAACGCTAATCTCTCCTCCCCTCATATGATGCCGCCGCCGCTGCAAGCTTTACTTCGACAGACACCGGCGATCTACCAAAAGAACCCTGTTTTCGTAATCACCTCCAATGTCTCTATCTATTTTGTTACCGAACCATCGCCGTTAAAACCTCCATTTCGACTGAATATGAGATATTTCGTAGAGTTGAGTACCGGATCGGCAATCCTTATCATATGCAATCTCTGTTGGACTGGTTTATTTCACGATCTTCTCATTATCATCAGCGACCACCGTTCCCAAATTCATTGCCGTTAAAAACACCAATTTGCATATAAAAAATTATATCATAATAAGCACCAATTTGATAATGAAAACTTTAAATTGCATATCTCCGCTCTCTCTCTCTCTATGGATCCCTCCTCTCTCTCTCTCTCTCTCATAAAAACAACAAGGATATCTTAGTAATTTTTTCTTTTAGGGGAAGGGTCGTGGTCCACCTCATACCGGCACTGCATACCACGTGAGTATCTTACATGATATCTTCTCATCTTGGGCTTAATTACCCGTTTAATTGGACTTACCTATTTCGGTTAAGAGGGCTTATGTCTTCTAATTGTTCTAAATTGAATCCCATAAGTATTATTTTCGTCTATCTATCAACCATGTTACTACAATATATCAAGGGTTTACTACTTACTTTTTTTTAACCCTTTGATTAGAGTGTAGGACTTTAATGTTCGCCATATCATATCTTTTTGCTTTTTTCATCAATAATAATTGGATGTACGGATGCGTGTCAACCTAGTTGAGATCTCATCTTATCGTAGGTCAAATTGAAGCATTAACATGACTCTGGCTCAAAAAGATACACAAATCGAGAAAAAAGTTGTTTTTTAAAGTTCCAAAAATAGGGTTTGCTTTTTTTTTTTGTACATGATGAAATTATAAAGTCATCATAAACTCACACACATATAGTGGAGTGAACAAGAATCGAATCCGGGTGACGAATGTCCGCCTAATAAGTTCGGCATTTTCTGCCAGTTGAGTAAAGACTTTTGGACAAATAGGGTTTGCTTTTACTAAAACAACAATATAACACAAAATTTTATATTAAACTTAATTTATTTATCAACTCTGATTTTAAGTCTTATTAGTTTCTGAATTGCAGAAAGCCAACAAGTGCATTTAGCGCACTTGCGTTGCAACTCTACGAACGAAGTACCTCAAAGCGATTCAAATCGAAGACTGAAACTTTCTAGAATCGGTAATTTCGCACAATTCAAGTTAGTTTCTTCAATTAATCTTTCTTCTTCTTATCCTAAATTTTCATTTCAACCAAACTCTATTTAGATTAGAAAAAAAAACCTTTTTTTAAAAATTTAGGGTTTATTATGCTGGTAACCCAGAAAGGAAATCGAATTCGGGCCCAATTTTATTACAAATGTCTTTGGTTTTGATAATGTTATATTCAATATTGTACTGTAAATTAATGTCTTTCTTGTTTATGTTGTTTTTATTTGATTTGGTTCATGTTTTATGTTTTGTTTGAATTAATTTTTGTCTTTGGGTATATGCTTCACTTAACTGTTGTTAATCATTTTGTGTTTTTTTAATCTAAAAATGCTTTCTTGGTTGTTGATTTTTCAAAGATTGTGAATAATTTGGTATATTTTTGTGCTCAATTAGAAGTACTACATTGAAAGAGGTTGAGAGAAGAAGTTGATTGAAATATGCTTCAGATTCGGCTTAGCAAGAATCCTTCGTCTGATGGATCGGCAGGGGTGAAGCATTCACCTGTCGAGACTGTTACGGTTGCATGCCCTGACCATTTAGTCCTTGCTGATCTTCCTGTTGCAAAGGGCATTGGTACAGCTACTGGTTCTTCCGTTGTTAGGAATGTGGGTCGGAGATCTCGCCGTCAACTTGGTGAGCGGGTTCATTTCTGTGTTCGCTGTGATTACCCGATTGCTATTTATGGACGGCTGGTAATTACTCTCTTACGTTGTAATCTAACATTAATCATCTTGTTCTAATATAACCCTTTCATTCAGGCTTAGTTTCACAAGTGTTTTTTTTCTTTCTTTTTGGATATATTATTTGCTTTAGCTTTGTATGCTTTTGATTTGGTGTTCACTTTTCAATTGCTTTAGCATATATAGATAACACTCTCGTTATTTCATCAATGACTTTGCATTTTTATCAAAAAATTGGTTGAAAATCACAAAATCTATTTTATACTTGTATCTGAATACTTTTCTTGTGTAGTTTTTTTCTGCGGTTTAGAGTTCTAGATGTTATGCATGCCTTCAGAGGTGTTGTGTTTAGTGATGTGGCTGCTATGTTTAAAATTTTGATAGTGTTTTTTCTCGCTGAACATGTGCTAGAAGTTGTGAATTTCCTTGATGTTGTCTTACTATGGGTTTGTGGTCTTGCAGAGCCCTTGCGAGCATGCTTTCTGTCTCGATTGTGCTAGAAGTGATTCATTGTGCTACCTGTAAGTATATTTCTTATCTTCTGCTTTTCATAAAAACCAAGCTTAATGTTTCCTAATTACTTAATTTGGAATGTCTGCTTAGTTTCAACTTAACTGACTCCCCTTGGTCTCTTTGCAAATTTCTTTCGCACATTAACTAGTTTGAAGCGTACCATTACTATATATACTTTTCATTTATCTGTCAAGTGTCAAGGGGTGTGTATCATCTATAACAATGTATAAAGGCAATTGTCTTGTGTAACTTCCCATATTGCTGTCGCAAATTCATTTCCAATTTTACCCTTAATTTTACCCTTCCTTGCCCTTTGGTTTCTCTCTGTTCTCTCTTTCTGCCAGATCGGCCATCCTCAAAATTCAAATCCTCTAGATTTTATTATGAGATTGTTAGCTCATGCATAGTAAAAGTAAATGCATAGGAGATTTTTCCCTTTGCAAATTGTTAATTAATGAAAGAGTGGATAAACTTAATGTGTGTCATTGAAACACCCAAAAAGTGGAGAGGGAGAGAGATATGATGTGAGATGGGAAGGGATTAGGGAAGAAAAAAGAGAGAGCCACTGCAAAGAGGAGAAACCAGTGGTCGCATTTGGCAGTGAGGTGGCTATTAGAAAACAGTCGCCATGGTTGTGCGCGATAATCGTCTCATCTGCATGATGTCATTTGCTGTTTGAGTTCTCCATTTCACCGCTGTCTTTGTTTTCTCAATTGCGTCCCTTTTTTAGCGTTTTGTTATTTTGTAAATTTCTTTCACACATTAACTAAGTGGAATTATACCAGTCAAGAGGTGCATTATATTTCTATAGGGATGCATTAAATCTTTCCTTTGTTACATTATTTTGCGTGAGTATGCAATTGGGATGTAGCAATGTTTTTTCCCACTGTGCAATAAAACATGAGTGGCTCATTTATTCAATCAGTTTTACTGTTTTCCTTGTGTTTTGGGGTATGTTTTATGTCTCTGTTAGATATAAATTATTCAGGTTATTTCACCAAAGAGCTTATCGTTTTATGATAGTTGGTTTGGTTTATAACATGATATCAACGTCTTCATTATCAACTGGTCTAGAGTTTTAAAGAAATCTAGGAAACTCTTCTAAAATTGAGATAGTAGGGAAGAGAGGATTCCAGAGAGATGAAACTGAGAATCTGCAAAAATATTTCATGAATAGTTTGTTTGTACAAATAGATTTATTTAGAAGCGGACCTATCATAAGTCACATAACTCCCTAGCTGACTCCGCCTTACAGAAGTAATCGTAGTAATTGAAGACAACACCGAGTGCATTTTGTTATTTATAAGTGGTATGTGCAAGTGTAAGAAGCATGATAGGTTAGCTTAAGAAATTTCAGTTACGAGCTATACCTTAATGGAGTTCAGTTTTTGATGAGTTTCTGTTGCCACTATTAAAAAGCTTAAGGGTAGCACAAGGTAGGGTAAGGCTATTGCATTATCCATGCTTTAAGGCAAATTGGCTCGTTCGTGATAGATTGTGTTAAATATAAAATGATTCATATGCTTTTACTAAAGAACTTGAGTTTTGGGGACGATTTCAACCTTAATATTGACCTTCGCTGATTATGTTTTGCAATTGATAGCTTCCATGTCTAGAAGTTCTCTAGTGTGTGTAGCATATTTTTTATATATTAAAAAGGGTTTTCATCTTCCTTGGAACACAGATGTGATGAACGCATCCAGAAGATTCAGACAGTCAAAGTGATGGAAGGAATCCTAGTATGTGCAGCTCCTCATTGTCTCAAGTCATTCTTCAAGAGAGCTGAATTTGAATCTCATATCCAGGAATTGCACGCCGATCTTCTTCCCCCCAATCCAGATAAAGAAGACGGAAATGAGTCAGAGGCACAAAGTGTTAGACAACCTACAGCCTCAGACTCCACTGTTCGAGGCCCCCAAAGGCAAGTTTTTTCACCAGGTTCGAATTCTCAACCCCATGATCTGGAAGACAGAACCCGTCGGCAACCAACAAGAGATCACACTCCTTCAAGACCAACAATGCAGCAAAAGCCCCCATTTTTTGGCCAACAACATCACTCCTCAGATACCATGTCTGGTTCTGTTGGAGGTATGCAACAGGGAATTCATCAACAAAGTTTTGACATGCAGCAGCATCCCCCACAAGAACCTTCCCAGTTTACCGACAGGCAGCAATCAGTTGGTCCAGATAACTCATTTCCCGAGTATCCAACAATGCACCCTGCACAACCTACCAATGTCCCCCCACACTCAAACCCAATGCTGAACCCACCCGTGCCATTTGGTTATCCCCCTTACCCACAAGACCGATCCCAACCATTTTATGCTGCTTCCTATGATAATATGCCTAGGCAGGACTCAGCTTCTGATATAGGTGGAGACCCAAATTCATTAATGGGTTTCCCTCAAGGTGTCCCTAATGGCCCAAATTTTCAAGGAAATTATCCCCAGCCCTGGAATGCAGCAGGTGTTCCTTTTGAACAAGCACAAGGTGGTGGCATGGTTGTGGATCCAAGGGATGCCAAAGGTATACTGGCACCACAACCCATGGCCCTCCCACCACCACCACCGCCACCAGCACACATGATGAAACAGAACTACTATTCTGGTGAGCATGGACATGATGGTCAAGGTTATGGCTGGCAGCATGATAACCGTGACAGCTTTAATGGTCAAGGCTAATAAGGTTTCCAATCATTCAATATCATGTTTCTTGTATCTTTGAAATCACTAAACTGCAGTTTCTATTACATTTTGGTCTTTTTGTGTTTGTACATTCTAAGCGAATTGAAATTTTCCTTTGTTATTTATCAAAGGTAATCGAAATATTTATCGTCCTGCATTTGTTACTAGAATTGTGAGATGAGAGTGGAATCGACTTTGTTGGAATGATATGGTTTTTCAACCTTGTCAGTTTTTTTGGTATGAATGGGTATGACAAACTTTGAGCTAGATAGAGTCATGAGTGACAGTTTTCTTTCATCAATTATTTGATTGAAATTGTGCATTTATCTTCTAAAAATTCAAATATTGATTTTTCCAACATAAAAATTTTCCTTTAGAAATTCTTAACATTTGTAACATTTTTTTTTTAATAGAAAGTAATTGGAGTCATGTACATTGGTTATTTATTTTTATGCAAGATAAAAGTTTTTTGGTTTTAATCCAAGTATAAGAATGCATGTTGAATTATGTATCTTATCTTTCGTATTTGTTGCAAGAAATGGTTGATATATTGGTTGTCTGTTTTTCTTTTTTTTTTTTGACAAAAGGTTGTCTGTTTTTCAGAAAACAAATTAAAGAAATATTTTTAATTGCCAATACTTTGTTAGGGCGATGGCAAAAATCAAACTCATTATTTTACCTTTTTACAAAAAGAAAAAAAAATCTTAATTAGTACTAATGCTTGATATTTGAAGTAAACACTCAAAATGTTATTTTTGTTGATTTTTAAATTAGGAATCCACTTGTATTAAAATAGAGGATATTGAAAAGAATAAAGTGTTGATAATTAAGAGTGTTTCATGTACGAGATACAAAATTCAAAGTCTCATCAATATTTGATTATAAAAACAAATTGGAGTTAACCTAGATATCAGGTTGAGTTCAATTTTCGATGGAATAATTTTTTGTTAGGCTTTACTTCGCCGTTGAACTATGAATTACCGAGGTCTCATTTATTTGGGAACGAGAGGGTTGCACCCAAAAAAAGTAAAATCAAATAAGAGTTAATTATTTTTAAGATTCAAAAATAATCTCATTTAAGCTGCTTTGACCTTTTATGCTTACCTTACTTTTCTGAAGGCAAAAAAATGCAGAAACAAAGTAAGAAGATCTACAGATCAAAAGCACATGGCATTATGGCAAGGCAAAATAGGCAAACAAAATAATCAAACATGGATCTATCAAAAGTTCAACATCACAAAAGTTTACATGACTTTACTTTTGATTGTGATAGAATTGATTTTTATTTTTTGACCATAGTGATAGAATTCATTTGAAAAGAATTGTTCATGTTAAAAAAATTATTTTTGTTTGGTATTAATGATATTTTTTCAATTCTATTTAGATTAATTTTACTTCTAGAATATAAACCAACCATACAGACAACCATATTCCTAATTTGTTTGTTGTGTGACCATGAAAAGCTTGTCTTAATTCTTCATTCTTCCTGCGGATAGCAAGTTTGTTCTTGAAGAGCTCTACAAATATTGCTAGCTAAAATTTTCTCCTCAAAATATGAAAAAGATTGTTGATGTTAGCTGAATATAAATATAGATTCACAAAGGACCAAATACTTCATATATAAATTCTAGGACCCTATGTTCATTAAGATTGAAATGAAAATAAAATTGATCCATGAAAAACTCATGGTTGAGATAGTATAAGAATCAATGGGTGTAAATAGCTAATAGATATAGCAACATCAGTTGAAAGTTGTTCTACTCCAACTCCAAAGTAGAACAAAAATATACTTTTTTTAATCAATCCATTGATAAAAGTTTGACTTTGTAATTTTAAATAATGAAATTTATATTTTTATCAATAACTATTATAAAAAATTATACATGTCACTTTAATTAATATTAGTTTTTTTTACTAATTTAATTAATTATAGTTTTCTACTTCCCTATTATTTTTTTAATAAAAAATAGTAATGAGAATTTGATTAATTAATTTTGACATGACTCTGCGATTTTTGTTTGTCACAAGAGAAAAAACTCACCAATTTAAATTAAATTTTATGTTTATTTTTATACTTCTACTCTCAACCTATTAATTAACTTTAATGTAAAACCAACAGTATATCTGCATTTTTAAATTTTACACACACAAAATGTGAAGTCACATATTCAAATTCAAGTAAAATTGTTCGGCTTAAAAATATAAATGTTGTAAATTTAACTAGATCTTACGGGCCACTTATATATAATTATTAGTTTAAAACATAAAAAGAGAACAATGCTAACAAAAAAAGAGAACAAATATTATATATATATATATATATTTTTAAAACATTGAGAATTTTATTTTGCTCCCACAACGTGTTAAGACAAATGTTAGTGTAATTAAACAAAATCTCAAAACAAATTATTACATCTCCACTTACAAAATTGAGCCTAGTGAAGATAATTAGACATAGCATTGATTTACGAGCCTCTTTTTTAATTTTTCCATCACATACTTTCTTTATCTCTTATCTTCTCCATCAAAGAGCAACATGCTAAGATGTTTTTCTACTGCTTTTTTGACTTTTGGGGCAAAAAAATCGGTGGTAATGGAGCTTTACAAACTGTATTGAAAAGGGAGAAAAGCACAAAGCTTAGACTTGGTAATTGAAATGGAAAATAGATTTTATTCTTTTCAATATCCCAGTGGGACAATGTAATGATCTTAAATATTGAGCATTAATCATTAGCTTCAAAACTTATGTCCAGCTTATGGGATCAGAGAGCTTTGTAGGGTTTAAAGTTACTAGTGCTTCTGTTTTGGACTTCTTGATTAATTGCTTTCCCACTTTGTTGCTTGTTTCACTTCACTAACTTACTCATGTGTAGATTTCTAGCACATATCTTATGATCTTAGGTTCACTTGACTATATATCTTATAACACTTCTTTTAATTCTATACTTAGAAATTTCATCTTTAAGATAGATAAGTGAAAGAGTGTCTGAGATTTGAACTTCAACTATATATATAATATAATGTCTTTAACAACTGAGCTAAGTTCACAAGAACTAACTATAGAGACTTCTACTAGCCAATATTTTATATGCTTTTTGATTTTATTTTTCATGTATTGTGAGTAAATTTGTTAAGAAAAAAAACATATATAGTTGTTTGGCTTATGTATTGGCTACTTGAATGAAGTAAATAGTATTTGTCGATCGACTATATTATAATCAAATTATGCAATCAGAAATATCTTTTTTTTTTAACGATAAGTCAGAAATGTCTGTTAATTTTAAATGGACTTGAATATTGTTACTATGTCTTGATAGACCCATGATAATGTTGAATAAAAATTCATAGAATATAATGTATAGTTGATCAAGTCAAAATATCATGTAATCACTTTTCTACATAGTAAGTATTTAAGAATCAATTCGATAAAAGATGCAAGACCAAGATGTTTTCTAGAGAGAGAAGCTGTGACTTCTCTCTAACCCTCTCCCAACCTTTGCTGCGGCTAGGGTTTGTTGGAGATCTTGCTCCAGGCACTCCTGGCTTTCTCCAGGTTCATCCTGGTTTCTTCTCCAAGTTCTCTTGGCTGCTCACCTCCAATAGGATTCTGTCTCCATGTCTTTCCTCTCCGCAAATTCGTTCTCATCGCCACTGGTTTGCGTCTCATTTTCTTTCTACTCCGCCGCTGGTTATTGGTCAAAGCTGCAGCTACGGTGGACTACACCATGGGCTCCTAGTCCCAGATCGAGTGCTGCAACACACCACCAAGGTGAGACTTTCCAACTTGTGGTAAATCTGAAGCCACCCATTCTCCCACCACCAGAGCCACCTCCGACAGGTTTTTGTCTAAACCCTCTCTCAACTGATGAACTTTTAGTTACTGATTGTGTGCTGCTTCGCCCTCCGCCAAAACCGCCATGGTTGTATTGGGCTTGGTTCATGCTTGCTTGGATGGTGTTTGTTAAAATGTCTCAACAAGGATTTGTGTTTTTGGTTAAGAAAGGCATGATAGAACAACTTGTTGCTGTTGATACCAGAACTTGCAACTACGGCCTATTTCAATTTTCTTTCAACCGGGTGTTCAATTTTGACATCATTGAGACCACTTATAGTCGAAATGAGCTTGCAGCAGTAGCCTATTTAATCCGTAACTGGATAGAAAAAAAGACTGTGGATTCTCTTCTCTTCGTTGTCATTGACCGTGCGCGAAAGACGTTGCAACCTTGGAAGTTTGTTTGCAGAGATTGGCTTAACAGTGATCATTTGGCTCCTTGCCACTCTTTAACTACTAATGCTTATTCCTTGTTAGGCTTGTTAGGCTTTAATTGCAGTTGTTTTCTTTCCACTTGTTTGTGTTGTTTCAAAGACATTAGTCTCATTCAGTTTGTAACTCTTGTGGAATTTGGTTTCTTTTAATGAAATGCTTTTACATTCAAAAAAAAAAAAGTATTTAAGAATCAATTGAAGGTGATTTTGGATAAAGAAAATGAGGATGTAAAAGAAATGGTCAACTACTATCCTTATTGGACTTGTGGAGTAAATGACAATTAGTCGGAAAAGTTGAATTTTAGGCCACAACACAACTATTGGTTAAAAGTGTGAAAATTCTTTTCAATACATTTTTTTTTAATCTTTTAACTAGCGCTCCAAAAATACTAATTAAGATGACCCTATTTATATTTGTTAGTGGAAGCCTTATTTGATGTACTAGAGTTAGAGTAGGTCTAGAACATGACAAATGGTACTAGTGTAGCCTGTGTAGGTTTCTCATGTATGTATGTATGTTAAATTCATTTTCAACACACTCAATCAATCAAACAGCTACTACTATTTTTCTACTTTATCATTTTTATCCTTTATTTGTTAAGTAAACTTAGAGAAATTCCGCCAGTTATATATATATATATATATATATATATATATATATATATATACTTTGATATAGTATGCCACTCTAGAGTTTCAAAATGTAGATACTTTTGCAAAAATTACATTAGAGTTTATGTAATATTTCTATTAATTGAGTTATGTTAACGAATATTGTAATTAATTAGTCTATAATTGGAAACATGCAAGAAGAAATGATCAAATGTCATTTCAAGTGGTAACAATACAAGTATACAACATGGTCCAACTCCAAGTTTAGTACTAAATTGTACTAGTATTCAAGTTAATGATAGACGTGAGTACTAGTTGTCCTTCATCTAATTAATCCTGACATAATAACAAAGTTTATGCAAATGAACTTCGGTGTAAAATTAAGGTTTTTATCTAAGCTGCTTTTTTTTAAGACAAGACTTAGAGTAATGCATTATTTTGTTGGTTCTGTGTGTGTGTGGGTTTGTGTTAGAATTGTAATTTGTTTGTAGTTTGTTTACTTACTTTCTATACAAGTGAGTAGACAAAGGAGTTTTTATTTTGTGAAAATATTTTATGTTTTCATTTTTAAAATATGTATTTGGGACTTTTAAAATGAACAATTGTAATAGAAAGAAGAAAGACTAGTCAAAGATATTTGCATTTTTTAAAGTAATGAAAATAATATTTTGTAATTTTCATTGTTTTTTTAAAAATGTACTCAACTGTTAAGAGTCAAGTATTTTCTTGCTAGCAAATAATATTAACACTAATTTTAAGAAATAAAAATATGAAAACATTTTCACAAAATAAACGGGACCTAAATGACCGTTGACAAGTGAGTGCTGATCTCTCGGTCATTAGATTAATCTCATACCAAGTGAGTGTTGATCTTTGCCTTTTTAACATACAATTACTATATGAATAAAATTTATTTTGATTTTTCATCTTATGTAATAATAATACTATTAACAACTCGTGTTTTAAAACATAAAATATATATTTTTTTTTTAAAAAACATAAAGCATAAAACCTTCATATGAAAACAACTACTGTAAGTTTCATTTCTGAACAATTGTTATTTTGAAATATGTGCACCCCAAATCCCCAATAATCCGTTCTTAGATAGTAACTGAGTTTAAACTTTAAGAAGTAGTTAATCCATCAAAATACTGAAAAATCATGTAAAATATTAATCAAAATTCTCTCTTTCACTTTGAACATACACATCATTGCTTTGGGACAACCATAATAAACTGCATGCTCTGATCAACGAATCTATATTAAAAGAAAACAATTGAACAATCCAATAAATTCTAAAATGTTCAAGAACACCAAAGCCAGCAAAGACATTTTTCATTGTGAAGTAAAGTAACTGAAATTATTCCTAATTAATCAATAAAATAGTACAATAATTTGTATATAACATAGAAGAACTATTGAAGTATCTATGAATAACAGCAAAAAAATTATAGACAATAATAATTTTGAAAAGCAATAAAGGACTAGATTCCTGCAATTTTTTTATATACAAAACAAATCTCTACATTAAAGAAAACCATAGAAAGCTTCAAATGATGTTGACCTATCATACCATATGCAACAACATATTCTAGTTTCAAATATATAAGCAGCTCCAACAAAAGAAAACCTACCAAATTGTTTTGTTTTTTTACAATCAATAAGGCCATGCCAAACCTTATAATTCCTTACAATTTGGATTTAGTGCTTGTTTGTTATAGGGCGAGTTCAACAAAAGCTATACTTTCTAGTACTAGTATTTTCAAGAAAATCAAAGTATTACTCTAATTTTGCAAAAACTATACTCTGAAACTTCCAAGAAAATCAAGGTGTTACCGTAATTTTATCTAATTCACGGTAATATCAAATATTCGGTTATTCTTTATACATATAATAAACCCTGTTCTTTTACACAACGTTGAAAATACTTGTTCAGTAGGTTCAGTGGCTTCAAGGTCCATCCATCACTAAAATAACAAGCCGGAAAAACATCACATTGAGGTAACTGTACGTATCAATGAAAATAAATCAATTTCTGAGAACAACAGTTACAAAATCACAACAGTCTTAAATACCAAGAGACAAGAATGCAGAAATTTGGCATACAGAATTGAAGAACTGTAGAAACACATAAACTGCGGGGAATTTTTTAAGCTTCAACTTTACTTTTCCATCACACCAGCCAGCAAGGAATAGACATAAAGGGATGAATGAATATATGAATATAACAAAGCTAATAAGGTAATGTTTTAATTGGGACCATTGTCTGAAGTAAGTCACATGTAAATAAAGTTTGATTAATTGATACCAACCAAGCAAGAAAAAAGCACTTCTCTTACTCAAAATTACTCAAAACTACAACTTATGACAAGCAGCAAAACCAGGTGGCATGAGCCCACCTTGTTATCACTTTTGCAGGAATGCATAACATTCCAAAAATTCAAGTTAAAATGCTCCAAAATTATAAACCCTCCCAACATTGCACCAATCAGTTAACCTTTTGCAGAATAAAGACACAAAAATAAAACACATACTGACCAAAGGTAGAGCACAATTTCAGTGGCACCACACTGCCAAACCATATTCCCCTGCCTTTTTCTGGCAATAAAAGAAAACATCGTTCGTTCATGTTTGTTATTACGGTAGGTTTGCACTTTGCGCACTGTAATTTTGTAGAAGTTCTATTCCGTGTATCTTTTACAAAATCACAATAATTAACGGCGAGTCCAAACATACAAAACATCATGGGACAAAAAAAAGACTCACTCCATTAACATAATCAACATGTACATACTTTGTTTGGTACAAACCGAAGGCGCAAGGGTAGATACTAATCTCACAAGCCCTCATTAAACATCATCAGCATATGGTTAGTGCAAAAGAAAATAAACGCCGAAAAATACTTGTTATTATGAGTAATCTAATCTAATGTAGTAATCTAAGAAGCAGTGTAGCTAGTAACTGTAAAAGAAAAATGCAGAAGTGTTTTTATCCAATCCAACCAACCAACCATGAAGAATACATAGCCATGTGTGAATTTTACACAAGAAATGCAGCAAATGTAACAACATGAAACCAAAGAACACCTTATGGAACTTCAATTTTTTGTTTATTTTTTTCTTTCAATACAACCTAAGTACACTTCTAGCAATAGAATGTGCCTGACTGGACCTTCCTTTCGAAGCACCATTTCTCCGGCTGCCAGGCGTTAAGTAGAGCCTCAAGAGACCATTATCCATGTTGTTGGTAGGAGAATATCTCGCACTCCTGTTCCTCTCCAACACAAACTCATCCCTTCCTTTTCTTCCAAGATACCCATTACTAGCCTGAACATCACTCTTCCTCCCACTAAAAATTCCTCCTCCTCCCATGCTCGGCGCATTCCTCCAACTCACACTACTATTGCTCCTCATCATCTTCCTATTGAAACCATTACCACCACCACCACCAATACTACCAATTCCAACACCACCTCTAACATCCCCATTCCTTTCCCCTCTAAACTCCTGCCATGACTCCGAGTAAGAACGCTCCACCCCATTGCAATTACCCCCTCTACTGCTATACCTATCATCCTCCTCCTCTTTGTTATTATTCCCTCCACCACGACGATGTATAAAACCCCAAATACTCCACGCTTTCCATTTACTCGAACTCTTCTTAGACCCTCCTTTCCGATCACCACCAACATTATTACTCCCAACAACAGAAGCATTATCTCTAAGACCCCCCAATTCAAAGCTCTCAGAACAATCATCCCTCAAGGAATTATTCGAATTAGAATTGGAATTTGAGTAATCCCTCAAATCCCGATCAACAACTTTCTGACCGTGTAATAAATAATCAACACCAGCAGCATTAACACCAACATTAGCATTAACATTAATGTTAACACTAGCAGCAGCAGGAGTAACCTTAGCATTAGAAACAGGTTTCAATTCATCCATTTCAGCAACAACAGCAGCAGCAGTTTTCCTAATTGAACTAGACCTATCAAGACTTTTCCTTCTCCTGGTTGAAGAATCAGAGTAATACTCTTTAGTCTGAGTTTGATTACCAGGAAAATTCACATTTTCTTCACCATTTTCATTCAAAAGTGGTGGCTCCTCAACAGGTATAAGTGAATCTGTTCTTAGAACATGAACAGGAGCATCTTCAACAACAGACAACATAGTAGGTAAGGGCATTCTAGGAACAGTCTTTCCAATTAAATAACCGTCCCAGGAAGCCCGTGGCTCGTCGAACGAGTAACGAGGATCATCAAACGACATGCGAGCAATATCGAGTGAAAATCGTGGATCCGTGTCACAGGAACGCCGGCCAAAGCCATAATCAGCGATCTCCGACTGAGTCTCCCGAAATTGCCTGCCAATCGGCTTCTCCACTGGCAAAAGTGCTGAAGAACCTGAAACGGCACCGTTTCTCGGACCTCGCTTCTTGGCTTTTTGCTTCTGTCTCCATTTCTGAAGCTTCTTGCTAAAAACTGAAGCTGCCGACCAAAAACTTCCGGCGATTTCCTTTAAATCTCGACCTGAACTTTTCTTCGCTTGTGAATCTAGATCCATGTGTTCTTTCATCGGCTTCAAAGATTCCTCTTCAGCAAAAACTAACTCTGGTTCTCTTTCCGGTTGAAATTCTGGTTCTTCTTCAACGATTTCGTGAAAACTCTCTTCAATCACATTTGATAGTTCTCGTTGTTGAAGCTGTGGTGGTTCTAAAACCCTAATTTCGTCTCCGGAATCTTCAACAACAATGTTATCTTCTTCTACTCCCTCGTCTTCTTCGGACTCGATAAACGGTTGTTGAACAGTGGAAGAAGAAGCACAAGCTTGATTTCTAGTAACAGTCTCTACCTCAGGGAGACGCGTAGGTTCAGGTTTGGGGATTTTCCGTTCGTCGGCTTGATTAAAGAGTGAATAGAGTGTGCTACGACCTCGAACGTCGCAGGATTTACGTTGCGGCTCAAATGTACCGGCGAAAAGTTCGTTTTTGGAGGCGGAGAAGGATTTAGTACGGCGGAGCTCAGGGAAGAAGGAGTTAGATGAGGTTGTAGGAGGACGGTTGTTGTTGGTGTTGTTGTTGCGTTGGGAAGTGGAAGGACGGAAAATGGCTTTAAGTGCGGCGGCAGCGGTGGAGGAAGTTGGGGGTTTACGGGTGGTGGAAGTGGAAGAGGAAGATGCGTTGTTGTTGTTTGGATCGAGAAGTGAGAGACGTTCGAAGAGACATGAAGGACAGAAGCCGGTGAAAATTTCTTGAGGATGAGTTGGACAGGAAGTGGAAGGACGATTTGGTTGAAGAAGTAATGGAGGTTGTGGTGGCGGTGGTGGTTGTGGTTGAGTGGGGGGATTCATAACCGTAAATGGTGGTGGTGGTGTGTGATTGTTATGAAGAGTGTGGTCATGATACGGAGAGAAAAATAAAGAATGAGAAGAAGAATTAGTGTGAGATAGAGATGGGAGTGAAGAAGGAAAAAGAGAGAGTGTTGTGTTGTGTTTGTTGTTGTGTGAATTGTGATTGAGATTGAGAGAGAGAGAGAGAGAGAGAGAGAGAGAAGTGTTTGGTTTCCAACGGACACACACAGAGAAAAAGTGGAGAGAGAGAGAGAGAGAGAGAGAGAGAGAATCTGTGTGATTGGGGACTCAACAGGAAGAAGGAAACTGCTGGAAACTAAAATTAAAACGTTAATCTTATGCATCACCGGCATAAATAATACATTAAACTATAATCTTAAGCATAGAAATTATATTTCGGAATTCGTGCATTCAATGCATCGAAAATGTAAAAAAACTTATTTATTAATATTAATTTTATCTTTTATTTTTGTACCAAAAAAAAAAAAATTATCTTTTATTTTTATTTTTGGTATGCTTAACAAATGCCCGGGACATTGTTTAGCATGACCCTTAATTATATATATACGTATGCTTCCAAAAAATATTGAAGTTTAAGGTTTTTTTTTTTAAATAATTTTTTCTTGACTGCTTTTCTAAATTATTTTTAAAATTTGTATTTTATTATCAGTTCCTGTTTATAACTTCTTTGACATTTTTAACAAATCACTAATATTCGTTGTAAAGAAAAATACATCACTAGTACTACTAATGCGATCAATATTGATTATCTACCAAGATAAATTATTATTAGTATTAATAAAATATATATTTTAGAGAAATATTAATATATGAATTTTCTTCTCCGTTTCATTCTATAACAAGTTAATTTACGGTCCGTTTCGGTGAGAAATCACAGATTGTTTCATGGCTCAGCTAGCACTTTTCCTCAGTTGTTGGACATGATCAAGCTTTTTTCTTTTAGGTGGTTGAAGGCGATGGGTGTTACATGAACTGTTTTGTTTATCTTTTTGTGACACTTTGTAAACTTTGGTAGCCTACTTTGACACATCTTGTGTTGGGGAGGCTGGTTATCTCTTCTTATATATATAGTATCTCATTTTGGCTTGTTCAAAACAAAAAAAATTACGGTCCATTTGGATTAATTTAACTTTTAGTTTATGCAAAACAGTTTATGTAAATAAATAAAATTTTATGTTAATTTATAATTTTCCACTAATGAAGACTGTATTTTTATAATTTTTTTATAAACTACCTTAACAAATTTATAATTATACATAAAAAATTATTTGTTTAGATAAGTTATTTTGCATAAGTTTAAAAAAAGTTAGCCCAAACGGGTCATTTATGATGAATGATATTTTGACACACATTTTCTTACACGATACATACATAGGAGAGAGAGAGAGAGAGGGAGGGAGGGAGAGAAACAAAGGAAAAAGATCAATAAGGAAAATATTACCAAAATACCTATATGTATATATTGTATAAGAAAATGTATGTCAAAATATCATTTCTCAAATATAAATAATGAATTAAGATGATGGATAGTGGATTTTTGCCCTCTATTGTACCAAAAAATAAAGATGGATAGTTTGTTTTGTTGATTTTAAAAAAAAATGATTTCGCATAGAAAAAATAGACCAAAAAACAATTTTATTAAAAAAAAAAACGCTTTATCCAAAAAAGGCATATGAGAAAAAGTTTTAAAATTTCATTAAAATATTGCAACACAACATACTATAAAAATTCATAAATTTTATCTCAATTGACGATATAAGATATTCATAAATAGAACATTATTTTTTGAGTTCAATCTCGAGATTTTTTTAGTTCAATTTCAATTGCATTAATCACTCCGTTTTTAAAAAAAAAAGTTAAGAAAATTCCGGGACAATTTAAAATTTTTTAGATCAGGTTATAATAATTAGGAGGGTTAATAGGCTTTTACTCCCTGCAAAGTAGGCGAATTTTGCGTTACCCTCCTGGAATTTTTTTCTTTGAGATTACCCCCTTGTAAAATTTATTTTTTTGATTTACCCCCCTTTTGCTGACGTGGCAGGAAAAAAAAACATAATAACCGATTTAAAAACAACACTTTTTAAATCGGTTGAACAAAATAACCGATTTAAAAAGTGCATCCAAGGGGGTAAATAAAAAAAATAAATTTTGCAGGGGGGTAATCTCAAAGAAAAAAATTCCAGGGGGGTAACGCAAAATTCACCTACTTTGCAGGGGGGTAAAGACCTATTAACCCTAATTAGGAACATAGATAGTCTCTAATACTACTACTATAAGTGTCATTTAAGGTTACATACATTTGATAAGAAAATATATGTGTGCACTATTTTAGGTGATATTATTTTTTTCGTGACACAATTTTATTTGCTACTTGTGTTTTAGATAAGGATAAAGGCACATGTTAAGATATCTAAAATTAGAAATTTGTATACAAGAATTTAATGTTGAAAAAATATAATGCACAAGTTACAGGAAGAATATGTTATATTATTTGGTAAAATTGACGGTTGAAATAGTTTATAAATATGAAATAACATGAAAAAATATTTTAATCAATATTTATTTTTCTCAAGTAAGACGAAAGAGATAAAATTAAAAGAAAAAGTGATAAGATATAAGCTAATTAAATTAGTTTATCAAAATAAACTAAAAAGCTTGTGAGAGAAAGAAAAAAGTTATCAAACAGGTTTTTTTATTAATATGAACTTATAAGTTATTTATAAGTTTAAAATTTGACATTGTATTTATCAAAAAAAAAAAATTGACATTGTAAAATTGAGATATTTTAAAAATATAAGTCAAACACTTGTTAAATGAAGAAATACATATATTTATATACAAATATTATTATTTTGTAAACAATACATATAAGGCATTTTCCTTTTTTTTTTACTAGATTAGTTGATTTAGCCTATATCTAAAATGTTTTAGATGAGATGACACATGTCTCTTCAAGTTTAATCAAGATTTTGAGTTTGATAATTGACTTGACCATTAAGTAATGCTAAAACTATTGAGAAAAGTTAAGAAACATAAAATTTATGACAAAGAAATACTTTTGAAAATATAAGGTTGAGAAAGGTGGTTAGGTTTATTTCGAATCCCTCTCCTAGCCCTACTCGGTAATCAGGTTATTAAGATACTTTGCAATTATAATTTAGTTATCAAGATAAATTAACCCTAAAATAGTAATGAGCCATCTCTAGTCTTCATCATTACGCTATTCACTTAAACATTGAATCATCTTTGTTATGTAGACTTAAAATAAATTTTAATTTTTCTTTTCCAATTTTTTTTTTGTAATTACGGGCTTCGGGCCACTTGTAGCCCATACGGGCTACCCCATTTTTCTAACGGGTATTTTTGAGTTAGATAAAAAGCTCGAAAACATTTGGGATCAAATTTTTAATCTCTTACCCTAGGTTAGCGGGTTTGGAAGGCTAGCCCGATGAGCTAGTCCATTTTGATAACTCTAGCTTCGAATGAGACCTCCAAAACGGTGGAGGTTGTTGATCTAGTTGTGATAATTAACCATCGAGTATCAAAGTGTCTAAAGCAAGAAGATTCTAGAAGAGTCTTTTGAACAATAATAAATATAGTGGTGCCTTCCAACTGTGGGAAAGACGTCGTTTACAAAAAAAAACTGTGGGAAAGACATTTTCTTGTCATTTAGATATTATTGTAAGTGCAACAAATGAGGTTTGATGGCGGTGAGATATATTGTGATTGATGTATGATAAAAATATGTAAATATATGCTTAATCCAATGGTTGTCGGACATGGTTTATCTATTGAATGGTGAGGCAGCCAGAAGAATAATTCACACTAGGTCAAGAGCAATCATATAAATGAGAGAGATACTACATTTTCACCCAAAATCTTCAGGCATTGAGATTTTGACTGATCATCTAAGTCATATACTGCTTAACATTCACTTTTTCATGCAATGTTAGACTTAACTCACACTTGACACAATAATTCCCCGCTTAAGTGTGAGTCAACCAATTAAGTATGCCCCCCCCCCCCCCCCCCCCCGCCCCCTCAAGTGAAAGTTGTTTCATCCATATACATTTGCATTGTGTAATTTTAAGAGTGCAATTTAAGAGATGTGTGAATTGGGTTCTTATGATTTTTTTGGTTATTTTAGAGATGTTTATGGTTCTTTTATTTTTCCGGAAAGTTATTATGAAACTATGAACAATATGTAGAAAAATAAAAGAGATAAGGGAAAGAAGAACAGACACAAAAGTTTATACTGGTTTCCCTTCTAACCTAAGGGTACTCCAGTCCCCTCACACCCCGTGAGAGATTTTCCACTATTAGAATTCTTGTTACAAGACAATCTTACCCCAAGGTTTCCCTAACAAAATCCTAATATAACACAACACAAGATAGCAACCCCACTATCTTTAACAACAAGAATCTTCACCAAACCATATGGTGAAATTCTTATACAACACAAGATAGCAACCCGCTATCTTTAACAACAATTCTCAACAAAACTATGATGAGAATTTACAAACAAGTGTTGAAGAATAATAATAATAATATATGGCTGTTATCAAATCAATATCACTTTCAAATTAATATAACTTAATGCTCAGAAACCTTCTTGAGAAAGTTTATGAGAAAAGTGACATTGATCAATATTTTTGAGAATATGAAATTTGTACTTAATTGTAATGATCATAAACATATTTATAGAGACTTTAGAAAATGTCCATGAAGCAAGACAACTCTTCAAAAAATCTTATAATACAAAGTTACATTTTTACAAACACAATGATTCATAAAATAAAATTATGTCCAAGTCTTTTTACATCGGTCATTACGAACACCCGCTATAGAAAGTTTTGTTTTCAAATTTTCAAACATTGCGCTGTTTCAAAATGCAAACAGCAACAAACTTTTTAAATCGGTTGGACGAAACATCGGATATAAAATGTGCTGACAGTTTTTCTTAAAAATCAAGTTTTTATATTTTTAAAAGCTTGCTTCATATGGACTTTTATATTTAACTTAGAAATTTATTTGTAATTAATTTTTAAAATAATTTCTGAGCATTCTAAGTTATATAATTATTAAAAATGATAAATCAAAGATAAAGACCATACTTATAAATAATTTAATCAATAAGCTTAATTTTTTTCTTCATCTTGTTTTCTCATCTTGAGCATCCATAAGTTTTCTTCTTTTGTGATGTGAGTTTGTTATCATCAAAACTCAGTCAAGTTCAAGAAGGAAATCTTCTTCACACATTGTTGTTGTCAATACATTTGCATTTTAAGGAAGACTAGGATGCAAAGGAGTCAACCCCTAGCTTTAGTAACCATCGAATCTGATTATACCATTGTTGGGTAGGATCATCAACAATATATTGTGTCACTAGCAATGACATAAATGAGAGAAAGAATGCATCTCCATCTAAAGTCTTAAATCATTAGATTTATAAGTCATCTAAATTATATATTATTTAACATTAATTTTTTTTCAATCATTATATGACTTTAACAAACTCCTGCCAGAATACTAATGTTGACTACTTCTGTAACATCCTTTAAACACATTTACTGAAGAACTTAAAAGCGAAAATTTTGTTTTGAGAAATTAAAATTATAAGTTTGAAAAAGTTAAATTTTAAGAATAATTTTCATATTAAACACCTTAACATATGGCATAAGATATTTATTAGCTTTCTCGTAATAAAATTGACCGCGTGCTTTATGACATGCAAAGTGTAAAAGTTTTAGAGCTCCATATGCTTATCAAAAAAAAAATAATCTCCACCTATATAACTTTGTAGGAATATAACATTCTAGTATAGTTTAGTGAATACATATTTTTATTTTTTGCAATAGAGTGCATACATATTTTAATTACTTCTTTAAGGTCCATGTTTAGAAATAATTTCCATCTTAATTTTACTTACTTTTCTTTTGTTACATGGAGATGCTTCCAATTTTTAAAGATTCCATGTCGATAGAAAAAGCAAAAGTTAATTAGGCCATCACAATTTACATTTGTTGAGAGAGAAAGAAAAGAAAAAAGAAATCATCTGCACTGCATTTTTTCCTTTCTCACATTTCGCTTTCTTTCTTTGCTTTCTCAATCTCATTCACACTCTCTCTCTCTCACTAACTTCTTTTCCTTTTTCTATATATTTTTTCTCTATCTTTTACTTTCTTTTTTTCTCTTTTTCTTTTTCCTGTTTCGAGTTCCTTTTTGTTTTTCGGCTTTCTTTTTCATCCAAAATTTCCCACTTGGTTCTGCTTAGTAAGCAAACAAACTGTGCTACCATCAGTGTCCAAAACACAAGGTACATTGCAAAGGACCCACTTCACTGTATACCCTAAAATAGTTTTTCAAAGTTAAATTTAAGAATGCGAGCGTATTTGGTTTTGAATATACATAAGATAAGATGGTGAATATATTTTGTAAAAACAAAAAATGGTGAATATTGATTATTAAACAGATAAATAAATTATTATAATTAAAAATGATTTAAATAAAAAATAATTTATGCTAAATATGTGTAAGTAAAAATCAAATTAACATTATCAATCGTAAGTTAGTTCAGTGGTGATTGTCGCTGAACTTGGTAGGGAGGACCACGGTTTGATCCCCCGCAACTACGATCGGGAGGGGGCTGGAACCACTTAATGTCAGAACTGACCCCCGAACCAGATTCAACTGGTGGTGAAAACCAAAAAAAAAAAAAAATCAAATTAACATTATATTTTGGGTTGAAAGTCATTATTTTTGCTTATATGTCATTATACTTTGCTTATAATGGCCCGTTTGGATTGACTTATTTTTGAGCTTATGTAAACAGCTTATGCAATATTAATTAGGTTTTATTTTATTTTATAAGTTCACATTAACGAAAATTGAATTTTTATAAGTTATTTTATCATAAACTACCTTGACAAACTTATAATAATACATACAATTGTATAAGTTCAAAAATAAGCTAATCCAAACGGGCCCTAAGTCATTATTTTTGCTTATCATCAAATTATCTCAAATGTTTTAATGAAAATATTAGACCTTAAAGGGTTTCTAGAAAGAAAATCAACAATATCATATTTATTTACCCAAGTGATTAATGAGCTATACCTAAAACTAATAGTATATATGGAGAACTCAAATTCGATTTTGAAAAGAATAATTTTTATCAGATTTTACTTATTTTATGGCCTAACTCCGAATTATCGTACTCTTTCTCTTAGGACCTAGAGAGTTAACACAAAAAAAATATTTTTAACCAGATATTGATTAACTAAAAATAAATCAGGGATAGAATTTGTACATTGTTCAAACTAGAGAATCAGAACTTTAACCAAGTCATTATCATAAGGCATATTGTATGCATGATTTTTTAATTCAGCATAGAATCTCAAAATACACTAAAGATTTTTCCTTAGAAATGAAGTATATGTTGTGGATTTCTTTGCTCATAGCCTTGGTTGTGTTTTATGAAAGATGTTTTGCCTTATGCGGGTTGAAGAATGAGACATAAGGTAGAGAGAATGACTTTATCTTGGCATGCTTTTATACATTTGGCAAGAAAGAATACGTATGAGACTATAAAGATTAAAGACTAGACAACTTAATGAAATATGTCCCACACCCCCCAAAAGACAAAAAATGGTATCCCTCAAAGCATAATACCACAAACTAATCTCCATCGACTACAAAAGGAAAAAAGCTTTATCCTTAAAACTATCTCCCAAATGCCAAACTTAACCATATATGCTAACGTATACTTTTGTGATAGTCTAACTTTCTACATGATTGTTAGCATTCTAATAAATCAAAAGTGATCGGTCTCAAGTGGTTAATCAACAATATTTAAGACAAATTATTTAGAAAAATTCGAATTCAGTTTCTCAAAAATATGATATTTAACCAGACTTTATTACTCACCTCTCAACCAAACTTCATGTTACTATGGTTTCATTTCCCTAAAAATTAGAGATTAGAAAAATCTAACTTCACCTAAGACCTAATATATTCCAATATTCAAGTCTTCCTAATGCCAATAAGCTAGAAAATTAATGATGTATATGAACACATTAATTCAAACGAATTTCACCTACATATATATATATAGCGAGGATGTGTTGATTGCGTAAAATTGGAGTTGATTAGCTTTATGATAGGAAACCTTGCTATCTCTATCAATTATTCATTTTATATTAGTTATATATTGAAGTGGAAATAAAAATTACGAGAAAGATGTTTAAAATTGTGACCCTGATCAAATTTTACCATATAAAAACTATCGTAAACATCCAAGAGTTCAAAGCATATCCCAAGTTCCACGTAGTTGTAAGTTTGGTCTTCATGGTCATGCTTCATGCACATCTCTCCATCTTTTTTCTTTGGAATTTTACGCATCACCCATTTTGGGATCGGTCTAGAAGTTTTACAGGTGCTTATTTCTTCACATATACTCCCACATGCCTTATTTAAAACCTAGAATCTCCATACGCTGAATAGTATGCTCTCAAAGGTATCGAAGCACGCCTTACGGAAAATAATAAGAAATAATAAAATTATGAGGTGATACCCTAGGATAATACATATCAATTATATATCTTGGTCACCCATCAATAGGGATAACTAGAAGAAAATCTTAAGCACGTGTTACTTGTAAACACCCAAAAACTACTCTTTGATGGTGGTCATGTCAAAATTTACTTCCATTTTCTTGAACAATTTTATTGATAAAAGCACTCGTCAAAATATGATGGGATTTACATGAAATGCTATCCTTGCTAGTAAAACTGCTAAAGTCAAAAGTGGAATCCTCTTACGAAGTTTATCCAAAGCAATGTCAAAATTAGAGTTCATGATCACATACCACATTATATCTTAATATATGATTTTTAACACCCAAAATTGGGTCCTAGAAGCCACAGAAGTGTACGAGGAAGCCTCCTGCTGATTAATAAACCCAATCCCCAATCTTAATAAGTAAAGAAGCCACCCTCCATCGAAGATCCACTAAGAAAGATTGCCGATACTCATGCATGAACGAAATAGAAGATGCTCCCTTTGTGTATCCCATAATTGAGATAGAAAATGTATTAACTCTACAAGTCTATCAGATCTCTTCATGACCACCCCCAATAAAACCTCTATTTTAACTAACAACTCTTTCGAGCAATTTCACACCGATTAACATCAGCCCCTCAATGTCTCAAGGACCCTTTATGGACATGTCACCCGAATGATTTTCAATGCTTTAGCCGCCAACCAAAATGCCCCTATGACCCTCCCATCATTAAAAGACCAAACATGGGGAAGAAGCTTGCTATCTTATGATCTTACGAATAAGAGAGTCTAATACAAGAGCGAAATTGAGCGGCTCCAACGGCTCGCCTTATTGCACTCCAATGGTTATATTATAATATGTTCATCTCCTAAGTACAACCTCGTTGTTTGACTATAAAGAAACTCAATGTATAAAGAAATATAGTTGGGTATCTCACTTATATATCTATAGTGTCGATATGTCTACCATGTTGAAAACATTCGATAAATCTTTAGTGAATATAGTCAAAAGATCTATCTTCATATCGTCGGCTCAACACCCTATTAATACTGTGCAAAGTGGTCTCTACACCACTTGATATTTCGACTCCAATTAAAAGCCATTGAAATATTTAGCCACATCTTTACCGACTTCTTTCTTAATTATTACCTTTTTAAGATTTCTTTTTTAAAAAATTGATATTTTTATTAATACTAATGACTACTTTACGACGGGTTTTACAGTACTTCTTACCACTTAACTCTCAAGTATATTATAATCAAAACCACTAAATAAAAATATTTGTTACCTATAAATCCAAGAGACAGTGTGAGTATTTTTAGTGTCTTAAAAAACAGTGATGCACCAAGGCAGATGCAGCTGAGCTCCTGCACTGTACTGTCTTACATTACAAACACCAAACCATTCCTTACCCAATTCTGCCAACATCTGATCCTTGCCATTCATATTTTCATTTGTGGTCCACACATTACAACCACAAACACAACCTGTTCAATTTTGTTTCTTTAACCTCTCTGCCTCTTCAATATTGTTAAATTCATCAGGTTCGATCCATGCATGCACAATAATATTAATATTGCAATGTTACCTTACCAGTAACCACCTTAATTTTATTATTTCACGGGCTCACATTAATATCCACCTCTTCTTCTTATGCCTAGCACGCGTGGCTTGTTATTATTTATTTAACCAATGAAATTTGTACACGAGTGTTGCCAGAGAGAATGGACTCTTCAGGACAGTTTTTGACGTCACAAAATTTAAAAATTAATTAGTCTGTATTTATTGGGTATCATGTACTAGTACACATTTTTTGTAATTTATTTGGTGAAATTGTTTACATTTACAATTACAAATTACATGATATTAAAAGGTATGTTACTCTAGCTATTATACGCCACCTATATGATTATTGATTACTTCCACTTTTTATAATTTTTGTGTAGATTCTCTATTCTTTTTGGAAGATCCTACCTAGGATTGGGTCATCAAGCTCCAAGTACATCCTTCATGGGACGGTTATTGAATAATGCCATGGTGGTTGGATGTAAAATGGCAATTGCCCGTTTGAGATATTTTATACAAGTTACTACGTAGAATATGAAAAAATATAACTTTTTTTTTTTGTAAGAATAACTTATTATATTAAATGTAATATTTTTAATATATAATTATAATTTTATAAAATCTCGAAAAACGTCTCTTTGTTTAAAAATTTACAAAGTTGTTTCTTTGTCGTGCACATTAGCATTTTTCATATAAAAATCATCTGATCTATCCGTTATCAATATTTAATAGACGAGACTCTATCCTATTCATCTATTTTCTTTTTGACAAACATCAAATCAATCTATATAAGTATATTATTTATAAATAAAAAATATATATAAGTTGTTTTGGTGAACAAATAAGGGGGGTGATAAATAATTGGACCGTATTTAAGAAATGAGTAATTCTCCACAATTGTGCAGCATTTCTGTATATTATATAAAAAAAATGATCCGGACCCCTTTTACAATGAAGTATGTTCTCCTATTTATAGATTTCAATAGGTAGTAGTTATGGAGTTCCACGATCATGGGAACCCCATGATCGTGGCGGTTTCTTCCTTCTCCTCCGCCTCATACACGGTGATGATGGGCGGTTTCTTCCTGTTTTGGTGGTGATCATGGAGGTAGGGGGTGGTTATTCCTCTCCACGTGTTGACTTGCCGGTGAAGTTTCTACGAATGCGGTTACGTCTGAGGCGAGGGCGTCGTCGTCGGGGCGTGTCGCCTCTGTTTTGTTTTCCCGCCAGGTTTATTCATTTGAATTTGATGGGTTGTATGTTTGGGCCATTTGATCATTTGGGCCTATATCTTTATTTTTGGGCCTTACCCCAGTCCACAGCCCCCCAAGCACGAGGCTCAAAGAGGCGAAGTGGTGATAGTGCGAGTTAAGCCAGTCGTGATGATCGTGGGTGTAACTACCTGCTTGCTTCTCTTGGCATGCGTCGCCCCTCTCATATAAATAGACCTTATGATGACTCTGCTTTTTGCCCATATCTTTTTCTAACTCGTTGTTTTCTTTTCATTTCTTATGGCCATGGATAAGTCCATCCCTGTGCTGGAGTCGCCTGTTATGCCTGCTATTAGGCGAGTAAGGGACAAAGTGGAGGAAAATATAGACGAACTCATAGACAATGTGGGGGAGTTTCAGCTTTACGTCGAGGAACTCAATGATTACAAGTGGCGCTTGACTAATGACCAGAAGATCTTCTTGGATTTGGCTTTAGAATTGTCTCGACGTTTGGAGAAGGATGCCGCTTTCATTGAGACCACCAATGCGGTTTTCAAATGTTATAACGAACTTGAAGACACGTTGGAGCAAAAGATATCTGTTACCAAAGACAGTATTGATCTGCAGGAGGAATCGTTATATCTTAATCTATCTGCTGAGGAGGCCGTTGAGAATCGCATCGAAGTGTTGGAGAAGGAACTTCGCCCCCTGATGAAGAGGAAAAGGAACCTTCAACTGGACATTGAATATGACGTCGCGAGGCTCATCAGGACTCGTTCTTCACTTGCCCGCCTCAAGGAGAAGATGGAGAGGTTGCAGGATGATCAAGATAGAATTAGCCCCGACCTCACAGTTGCCAAGAAATATAAGGAGGAGATTGAGGAATTGCAGGCCGATATTGTCTCGGCCGCCTATGTCGTTGCTTAAGTAGTTTTCCCTTTCAGTACTTTATTTTGAATGATCGTCTGAGTAGTGCTTCTGCCTGTTTTTTTATGGTGAAATAACTGAATATAATAACATATGCTAAAGTTACCTTTATTCTTCCTCTATAACGTTTGCTTTGGGCGTCACCCCTTTGATAGGTTGCGCCTTGATGCTTTGATACGTTTTTCTTTTTGTATTTTCTTCGTTCCCAACTCGTAAGTTTTATGGGTAACGTTTTGGACTTTCAACCATGCTTTGGTATTCTGGACGCCCCCCACTAAAAAGTTTAAAGGGTAACGCCTAGGGCTTTCAACCTGATTTTAATATTCTGGACGCCCCCCACTAAAAAGTTTAAAGGGTAACGCCTATGGATTTCAACCTTATTTTTACTTTTTTTGTCAATCACAAGCACAAAAGCGAGGAGGCAGAATGTTTCAACTCGTTTCCGTCGTATCCGACTCGTAAGACTTAAGGATAGCGCCGTTTCTTTTTTAGACGTTCCCTACTCGTAAGATTCACGGGTAACGCCATGGTGTTTCAACTCGTTTCCGTCGTACACGACTCGTAAGATTTAAGGATAGCGCCGTTTCTTTTTTAGACGTTCCCTACTCGTAAGATTCACGGGTAACGCCATGGTGTTTCAACTCGTTTCCGTCGTACCCGACTCGTAAGATTTAAGGATAGCGCCGTGTCTTTTTTAGACGTTCCCTACTCGTAAGATTCACGGGTAACGCCATGGTGTTTCAACTCGTTTCCGTCGTATCCAACTCGTAAGATTTACGGATATCGCCGTGTCTTTTTTAGACGTTCCCTACTCGTAAGATTCACGGGTAACGCCATGGTGTTTCAACTCGTTTCCGTCGTATCCAACTCGTAAGATTTACGGATATCGCCGTTTCTATTTCTGACGTTTCCTACTCGTAAGATTCACGGATAACGCCATGGTGTTTCAACTCGTTTCCGTCGTATCCAACTCGTAAGATTTACGGATATCGCCGTTTCTATTTCTGACGTTTCCTACTCGTAAGATTCACGGATAACGCCATGGTGTTTCAACTCGTTTCTTTCTTTTTGGACGTGTCGCCAGCATATATGTTAGTTCTTCACAAAACCAAAGAATTTAAAACGGTGGGCCTCGATAAAAACTCCTATTTTCATAGGAGAAAAGAGTGTCCCATCGCTATTTATTAATTGGAAGGGAAAGATTTCAGTACATTTTGTGATACACATGCAATAACTTATAAAAATAATAGGCTTTAATGCAATTTTGGTCCCCCTATTTTAAAAAAGTTGAACTTTTAGTCCCCCAATTTTAAAAGTCAGCTTTTTGATCCCCCTATTTTAGCTTTTTCTAAATTTTGGTCCCCCAACTAAGTTTAACTAAATGAAACCATTCGATTTGAAAGTCTATTGTATCTAATGATGAACCATCAACAATTAGTTTTATTTTTCTTTTGTTCATCTTCTCCATTCCTTTGTTCTTCATCTTCAACATCTTATAAACTTCAACAAAAAAAATCTCAAATCTACAAACAAACTCAAAAAACACGCTTCAACCACTAAAATTAAAATTCAAAAACACATAAATTTAAACAAGTTCAATCCATCAAATCCAAAATTTAAAATTCAAAAGAAGAAAAAGAAATTAGGATCTAAAACCCATTCAAACCACACAAAGAAATTAGGAAAACAAACTTGTTCTCATTTAACCACTCAAACCCAATTTCACAATCAAAACACTCCTCCAATTTATTAATCTCGCTCCACTCACAAACCCCAATTTAATCAAAAACCAATTTCAAATCAAACTAATTTGGAGAAATTTTTTTTCTCAAAATCAAACAACAACACCTCAACAGAATCAATAGTTAAAACATCAAATGCAGTTGCAGCGGATCTAAACAAGACAGTTTTTTATGGGTTTGATGGCAAAGAGCCTCTCACTTTGGCTTTGGTTAAAGTTGCTCAACCCGGTGATTTCGTTGTTGCTCTGCATGTTCTTGGGACAAATGATAATTAATTGATCAATTTTCAAGTTTTAATTTTTTTCTTGTGGGTTTTTTGTAAAGATTGATTCATGAAATGGGTTTGTGTAGAAGTTGTTAATGGAGATGGGAAATCATTGCTGATTTTAATTTTTGGGTTTGATGGGTTAAAATATTTTAATTTATGTGTTTTTGAATTTTAATTTTAAGTATTGAAGTGTGTTTTTTGAGTTTGTTTGAAGATTTGAGATTTTTTTTTGTTGAAGTTTATAAAATGTTGAAAATGAAGAACAAAGGAATGGAGAAGATGAACAAAAGGAAAATAAAATTAATTGTTGATGGTTCATCATTAGATACAATAGACCTTCAGATCCAATGGTTTCATTTTGTTAAACTTAGTTGGGGGACCAAAATTTAGAAAAACTAAAATAGGGGGATCAAAAAGTTGGCTTTTAAAATAGGGGGATCAAAAATTCAAGTTTTTCAAAATAGGGGGACCAAAACTACATTAAAGCCAAAATAATATTAGAAAGTTGTACGCCATGGCGTTGTTTTCCTCGTTTCATGTGGCAGTTTTAACTGTAGTAGAACATGAGATTGGCCACATTCCACGTTCTGTGCAGGACTTCTCCTTCCATTGTTTCCAGCCTGTAAGCTCCTCCTTCAAATGCTTCATTGATTCTGAAGGGGCCTTCCCAATTTGCTGCTAATTTTCCTCCTTTGTCTTTTCCCATGGTACATTTGAGGACTAAGTCTCCTTCCTTGAATCTCCTTGCTATAACTCTAGTATTGTATCTTATTGCCGCTCTCTGTTTTGAAACGAACTCCCTAAAGTGGGCTTTGTCCCTTAGTTCTTGTATTAAATCTAGGTTTTCTTCCAATGCTCCTGAATTCTCCTCTAGTGTAAGGGTGTCTCTTCGCCAACTTGGTGGATTAATCTCTGCGGGAATCATTGCATCTGTGCCATATACCATGGTGAAGGGCGCCTCGCCTGTTGAAGATTGGGGCGTGGTGTGGTATGACCATAAAATCGGTAAGAGGTGGGCGACCCATCCTTCGCCTTTGCTTGTGATTCTCCTTTTGATTGCTCTCAAGATTACTTTGTTAGCTGACTCTGCTTGTCCGTTGGCCTGGGGGTGCTCTACAGAAATGAAAGTGTTTTGTATACCTTTCCCTTTGCAGAATTGGACTACCTTTTCACTGGCGAACTGGGTTCCGTTATCGGAGACGATGTATTTAGGTAGTCTGAATCTGCAGATGATCTTCCTCCAATAAAGCTTCATAACCTGGTCCGCTGAGATGTTTGAGAGAGCTTCTGCCTCTATCCATTTGGTGAAATAGTCGATTGCCACTATGATCCACTTTGCTTGTCCTGCTGAAGCGGGGAAAGGTCCTAGGATATCTGTCCCCCACATGAAGAAAGACCATGGGGACAGAACGGATTTCAGTGGTTCTCCTGGGGCGTAGTGTAAGTTTGTGAACCTCTGACATTTGTCACACGTCCTGACGTATCTGGCTGCGTCACTGTGTAATTCCGGCCAATAGAAACCTGCCCTGAGAATTTTTCCTGCTAGGGCTCTCGCCCCGATGTGGCTTCCACACGATCCTTCATGTATTTCCTCCAATATTCCTTTGGCCTCCTCCTGACTTACGCAAAGTAGGATTGGACCTGAAAATCCTCTCTTGTAGAGCTTGTCGCCTAGCATGGAGTACCATGCCCCCACTCTCTTTAGCTTATACGCTTCTTCTTTTGCTGCTGGTAATCCGTCTTTTTGAAGGTATCTTATGATTGGCGACCTCCAATCTTCCGCTTCAATGATCATCATGACTGCTTCTTCCGTTATGCTGGGATTTGCAATCGTTTCCTGAATGAAAGTTCTGCTGCTTCCTGGTTTTTTGGTGCTTGCTAACTTTGACAATAAATCTGCTCTTGCGTTCTGCTCTCGTGGTACGTACACCAATTCAAATGATTTGAAATGGTTCGCCAGGTTGCGCACTTTCTCCAAGTATTTGACTAACTGTGGGTCCTTCGCCTGGAACTCTCCTGATACTTGGTTCGTTACTAACTGCGAGTCGCTTTTTGCTTTAAGGTCCGTAATGTCCATCTCCTCTGCCAGCTTCATTCCGGCGAGCAAAGCTTCATATTCCGCCTGATTGTTGCTCGCCTTAAAAGCGAATCTTAGTGATTGTTCAATGAGGACTCCATCTGGGCCTTCTAACACTATTCCCGCTCCGCTTCCTCTAATGTTTGAAGCTCCGTCAACCGATAAGGTCCAAGGTTGTTCCGTGCTTTCTTCTGCAGGTGTCGTAAGCTCCAGCACAAAGTCTGCTAGTATTTGTGATTTGATCGCGCCTCTTGGAGAAAAAGTTATGTCAAATTCTGACAATTCAACTGACCATGCCACCATTCTTCCTGCCAGGTCTGGTTTTCTCAATACATTTTTTATGGGGTAATCAGTTTTGACCACGATTTTGTGGCTTTGAAAGTATTGTCTCAGCTTCCTTGCCGTCACTATTACTGCCAGTGAGAGTTTTTCAATCTTTTGATACTTAGCTTCCGCTCCTTTGAATGTCCTGCTGACAAAATATATGGGTTTCTCCTCTCCCTTTATCTCCTGTACCAACGCAGAACTGAGGGCTTTGTCCGAAACGGCGAGGTACAGGTATAGGGTGTTATCCTTCTTCGGGCGGGTCAAGATTGGAGGCGAGGCGAGGAAAACTTTTAAGTTTTGGAAAGCTTCCTCGCACTGAGGGCTCCAAACAAATCTCTCACTTTTCCTAAGCGTGGAGAAAAAATGGAATGCTTTTTCCCCTGCGCAGGATAAAAACCTTGATAACGCTGCAATCCTTCCTGTTAGCTGCTGAACTTCTTTGATTGATGTAGGGCTCCTCATGTCAATGATCGCTTGACATTTATCTGGGTTTGCCTCTATTCCTCTGTTAGTTAACATGAACCCTAAGAATTTGCCGGATTGTACTCCGAACGAGCATTTGGAAGGATTTAAACGCATGTTGTATTTCCTTACTGAGGCAAGGATGTCACGTAAATCTTGGTCATGCTCGCCTGCTTCCGCTGTCTTTACTACCATATCATCGATGTAGACCTCTAGGTTTTTTCCTATCTGCTCCGAAAATACTCTATCCATTAACCTCTGGTAAGTGGCTCCTGCATTTTTTAGACCAAACGACATGACATCGTAGAAGTAGTTACAAGTGTTGGTCATAAATGCCGTGTGGGGAGCGTCGGCGGGATTCATCTTGATCTGGTTGTATCCTGAGTATGCGTCCATGAAACTGAGCGTTTTGTATCCTGATGCTCCGTCTATCAATCTGTCGATGTTGGGTAAGGGGTAGGGATCTTTTGGACATGCTTTGTTCAAGTCTGTGAAGTCGACGCACATTCTCCATTTTCCATTTGCCTTTTTCACCATCACGACGTTCGCTAGCCACGATGGATATTTAATTTCCTCTACGAATCCTGCTTCTTTTAGCTTTGTTACTTCCTCCGTGATGACCGCTCTTCTTTCCTCGCCGACTTTCCTTTTCTTTTGTGAGACAGGTTTTGTCTCGGGGGAGATGGATCGTTTGTGGGTGATGATCGTCTCGTCTATCCCTGGCATGTCTGAAGGATGCCATGCAAATAGATCGATGTTCTTCTTGAGTGTCGCCAGGATCCTTTCTCTCTCTTCAGGTTGTAAGGATGTGCCAATGTTGGTTGTCTGGTGTGTCGCCTCGCCAATTTGGACTTTCTCTAGTTCTTCTATGAGACTCACTCTCCTATCTTGAAATTCTTCTCTTGGATCCAAATCTAGAGGGCTGATCACATTGACTCCGCCCTTTTGAGAAATAGGGCGAGCGGGATCTGGGGGGTTGGTTGCTCTGTGTTTTATTTTCAAGCTTGACTCGTAATAACGCCTTGCCAGGGCTTGATCTCCCTTGATGGTTCCTACTCTCCCGTCTTCAAGTGGATACTTTATTGATAGGTAGAGCGTTGACATGGCTGCCTCTAAAGTGTTAAAAGCTGGTCGTCCAATGATGATGTTGTATAACGTGAAACTGGTGAAAGGTGTTTTTACTACCAGGTATCGCACTTTGATGGTCTTGGCTTGGTCTTTTTCTCCGAACGTTGTAAGCAACGTGGTGTAGCCCATGACCTCCACCTGTTCTCCTGCAAAGCCCACTAGCGTGTCGTTGTAGGGTAGTAGGTGTTCATTTGATAGTTGCATGGCTTTGAAGGCTTCCCAGTACATTATGTCCGCTGAACTTCCTGAGTCAATAAGCACTCTTTTCACGTCGCAGTTTAGGATTTGGACTTGAATTACCAATGGGTCGTCGTCATGGGGCATGACTTCCCTTTTGTCTTCTTTGGTGAATGATAGGTCTGGAGTGGGTGAGATAGAAGTGTGTCATACAAATTTTGCTTCGAAAACTGAGCGCCGCACATATCGTTTACGGGCGTTACTTGATTCGCCTCCACCCGCGAAACCTCCGGCAATGGTGTTAACTGCTATTCTTACTTTCTCTCCTTCTGGGTTTTCCTCTTGGTTTCCCTGCGGGTCTCTTCGTACTTTTGGGACTACGACCTTCCCGTCAGCGGCGTCCTCTAAAAATTTCCTTAGATGGCCACTTTTTATTAGTTCCTCTATAAGGTCTCTTAATCTGAAGCATTTCTCGGTGTCATGTCCCTTGCATCTGTGGTATGCGCACCATGCATTCGTGTTTTGTCCCAATTGATATTCTTTTCCTCTCCTCTGGGGTAATCTGGTGAGTCCTGCTTCGAGTATCTCGTCTAGAATATAAACTCGTGCTCTGTTCAAAGGCGTGTATTCTTTCTCTGGGAACCTGACCATGTCTCGCCTTAAAAGCGAATCTTAGTGATTGTTCAATGAGGACTCCATCTGGGCCTTCTAACACTATTCCCGTTCCGCTTCCTCTAATGTTTGAAGCTCCGTCAACCGATAAGGTCCAAGGTTGTTCCGTGCTTTCTTCTGCAGGTGTCGTAAGCTCCAGCACAAAGTCTGCTAGTATTTGTGATTTGATCGCGCCTCTTGGAGAAAAAGTTATGTCAAATTCTGACAATTCAACTGACCATGCCACCATTCTTCCTGCCAGGTCTGGTTTTCTCAATACATTTTTTATGGGGTAATCAATTTTGACCACGATTTTGTGGCTTTGAAAGTATTGTCTCAGCTTCCTTGCCGTCACTATTACTGCCAGTGAGAGTTTTTCAATCTTTTGATACTTAGCTTCCGCTCCTTTGAATGTCCTGCTGACAAAATATATGGGTTTCTCCTCTCCCTTTATCTCCTGTACCAACGCAGAACTGAGGGCTTTGTCCGAAACGGCGAGGTACAGGTATAGGGTGTTATCCTTCTTCGGGCGGGTCAAGATTGGAGGCGAGGCGAGGAAAACTTTTAAGTTTTGGAAAGCTTCCTCGCACTGAGGGCTCCAAACAAATCTCTCACTTTTCCTAAGCGTGGAGAAAAAATGGAATGCTTTTTCCCCTGCGCAGGATAAAAACCTTGATAACGCTGCAATCCTTCCTGTTAGCTGCTGAACTTCTTTGATTGATGTAGGGCTCCTCATGTCAATGATCGCTTGGCATTTATCTGGGTTCGCCTCTATTCCTCTGTTAGTTAACATGAACCCTAAGAATTTGCCGGATTGTACTCCGAACGAGCATTTGGAAGGATTTAAACGCATGTTGTATTTCCTTACTGAGGCAAGGATGTCACGTAAATCTTGGTCATGCTCGCCTGCTTCCGCTGTCTTTACTACCATATCATCGATGTAGACCTCTAGGTTTTTTCCTATCTGCTCCGAAAATACTCTATCCATTAACCTCTGGTAAGTGGCTCCTGCATTTTTTAGACCAAACGGCATGACATTGTAGAAGTAGTTACAAGTGTTGGTCATAAATGCCGTGTGGGGAGCGTCGGCGGGATTCATCTTGATCTGGTTGTATCCTGAGTATGCGTCCATGAAACTGAGCATTTTGTATCCTGATGCTCCTTCTATCAATCTGTCGATGTTGGGTAAGGGGTAGGGATCTTTTGGACATGCTTTGTTCAAGTCTGTGAAGTCGACGCACATTCTCCATTTTCCATTTGCCTTTTTCACCATCACGACGTTCGCTAGCCACGATGGATATTTAATTTCCTCTACGAATCCTGCTTCTTTTAGCTTTGTTACTTCCTCCGTGATGGCCGCTCTTCTTTCCACGCCGACTTTCCTTTTCTTTTGTGAGACGGGTTTTGTCTCGGGGGAGATGGATCGTTTGTGGGTGATGATCGTCTCGTCTATCCCTGGCATGTCTGAAGGATGCCATGCAAATAGATCGATGTTCTTCTTGAGTGTCGCCAGGATCCTTTCTCTCTCTTCAGGTTGTAAGGATGTGCCAATGTTGGTTGTCTGGTGTGTCGCCTCGCCAATTTGGACTTTCTCTAGTTCTTCTATGAGACTCACTCTCCTATCTTGAAATTCTTCTCTTGGATCCAAATCTAGAGGGCTGATCACATTGACTCCGCCCTTTTGAGAAATAGGGCGAGCGGGATCTAGGGGGTTGGTTGCTCTGTGTTTTATTTTCAAGCTTGACTCGTAATAACGCCTTGCCAGGGCTTGATCTCCCTTGATGGTTCCTACTCTCCCATCTTCAAGTGGATACTTTATTGATAGGTAGAGCGTTGACATGGCTGCCTCTAAAGTGTTAAAAGCTGGTCGTCCAATGATGATGTTGTATGACGTGAAAGTAGGCATGGCAATAAAACCCATACCCGCGGGTACCCGCCCAAATCATACCCGTTTTGACGGGGAAAACCCGAGTTGACTGGGTTTGGGTTCGGGTTTGGGTTTTCCCCGATTTCAAAAGATGGGGTTGGGGCGGGTAATGGGGACATTGATACCCACCCCGAACCCGTCCTCGAACCCGCCCCGCTTATATTAAAATTAGATTTTAGCTCTTTTAAATTAGAAATCCTTAAACAATCTCTTAAATTACATTCATATGTTTATTTTTTATCTTTAATTTGAGTATTAAACAAACTATTTTCTCTATTTATTTTATTTATTTAAAGATATATCGTTGAAACAAATAATTTTGGGCTTTTAGCTTTTTTTTTTAATAAAAAAATACTAAAATGCAATCCAAATTCATGTAGGAAGAGGCGTAACGGGGATACCCGAACCCCGTTGGGATACCCGATCCCCATTAGGTTTGGGTTTGGGGTTATACTTTTTATCCCCGCTCGAAATTGGGACGGGTTTGGGGAAACCCGAACTAATATGGGTTTGGATTTGGGGAGGGCAAAATATGTCCCTGCCCCGCCCCGTTGCCATGCCTACGTGAAAGGTGTTTTTACTACCAGGTATCGCACTTTGATGGTCTTGGCTTGGTCTTTTTCTCCGAACGTTGTAAGCAACGTGGTGTAGCCCATGACCTCCACCTGTTCTCCTGCAAAGCCCACTAGCGTGCCGTTGTAGGGTAGTAGGTGTTCATTTGATAGTTGCATGGCTTTGAAGGCTTCCCAGTACATTATGTCCGCTGAACTTCCTGAGTCAATAAGCACTCTTTTCACGTCGCAGTTTAGGATTTGGACTTGAATTACCAATGGGTCGTCGTCATGGGGCATGACTTCCCTTTTGTCTTCTTTGGTGAATGATAGGTCTGGAGTGGGTGAGATAGAAGTGTGTCCTACAAATTTTGCTTCGAAAACTGAGCGCCGCACATATCGTTTACGGGCGTTACTTGATTCGCCTCCACCCGCGAAACCTCCGGCAATGGTGTTAACTGCTATTCTTACTTTCTCTCCTTCTGGGTTTTCCTCTTGGTTTCCCTGCGGGTCTCTTCGTACTTTTGGGACTACGACCTTCCCGTCAGCGGCGTCCTCTAAAAGTTTCCTTAGATGGCCACTTTTTATTAGTTCCTCTATAAGGTCTCTTAATCTGAAGCATTTCTCGGTGTCATGTCCCTTGCATCTGTGGTATGCGCACCATGCATTCGTGTTTTGTCCCAATTGATATTCTTTTCCTCTCCTCTGGGGTAATCTGGTGAGTCCTGCTTCGAGTATCTCGTCTAGAATATAAACTCGTGCTCTGTTCAAAGGCGTGTATTCTTTCTATGGGAACCTGACCATGTCTCGCCTCCCTTGCTGATGGTATGGTTTCCTGTGGGGCTCCTGCCCTCTGTGATCTGGCTGACGTCGCCTCTGTGAATAAAAATCGGGGCCTTTGTGGCTCCTGTTGGGTGGTTCCCTTTCCCTCGCATCTCTAGATCTTTTCTCGGCGTTGCTCTCTTCGCCCTTGATGTAACACTCTGCTCTCTTGATGATTTCCTGCATTGAAGTTGCTGGCTTTTGTGCTAAGGATTCGTTGAAATGACCGGCTTTTAAGCCGTTGTGGAATGCTGCTACGAACATCTCCTGGTTGGGGTTGGATACTTTGATGGTAGCCTCGCAGAACCTTGCCAGATACTCGCGCAGAGTCTCAGCGGGGTTCTGGCGAGTGGTGAAGAGGCTAGTGGCCGTGACCTTGATGTGTTTTGATCCTGAAAACTGTTGGATGAACTTTCGCTGGAAATCTGTCCAACTTTCAATGGAATTCTTTGGTAAGTTCATGTACCATCTTAACGCTGCTTCCTTCAGGGTACCTGAGAGTAGTTTACATTTCAGGTGGTCAGCGGCGCCTATGATGGCGGTTTGAGTTCCCACTACCATCAGGTGCTCCGACGGGTCGGTTTTTCCATCGAATACTGGGAGATGTGGGGTTTTGAAGTTTTCTGGGACTCTTGCGTCCCATAGGACTTGTGACAAGGGTTGGGAATCGTTGATTTCGTCTTCATCCTTGTCGTTTTCTTTGTTGGCTTTTTCTTGGTCCATGGTTGTTACCTTGTCTTGAAGCCGCCTCAATTCGGTGACAGCCTCTGTTAAGGTCATACCAGAGCCTGAACCAGTGCCGTGGTTGGGCGTTCCTCCCGTCATGTTGGGAGATATCCCTCTCTAAGAAGTGGTAGGCTGGGAATCGTTTTACCGCAGCCCCATGATCGTGGCGGTTTCTTCCTTCTCCTCCGCCTCATACACGGTGATGATGGACGGTTTCTTCCTGTTTTGGTGGTGATCATGGAGGTAGGGGGTGGTTATTCCTCTCCACGTGTTGATTTGCCGGTGAAGTTTCTACGAATGCGGTTACGTCTGAGGCGAGGGCGTCGTCCTCGGGGCGTGTCGCCTCTGTTTTGTTTTCCCGCCAGGTTTATTCATTTGAATTTGATGGGTTGTATGTTTGGGCCATTTGTTTTCTAGGACTATTTATTTTTCTACCAACTGGGTTAAGCTCATTTAGACAATTGGATGAAATTAATAAAAAATAAATAAATTTGCATGAATTCTGTAAATAAAATAAAGGGATTGGGTTCAATAATCATCCATTTAATGAAATAGATGTGTAAACGGATAGATGTGTAAGTGGATAAGAAAAAATCAATACCAAAAACTAAACCATACCGAAAAATAACATATTGAGTTTGATTTGGATAAAAAACTGAATCGACGAACTAGTTTGGTTCGGTTCTTGAATTTTAATTTTAATAACCGATGAGCCGAACCTCTTACTAATAATAATTTTATAAATATTAAATAAAATAATATGATCCATTGTATAACAACTTACATAAATATACTTTTTTACCAAGAAAATGAAATTAAATTAGTTTATGTGGTTTTGTCTTACAAAATATTGTCTAACAAAACTAAAAAGAAATAAAATTATGTTAATTTATTTGATTATGAATATGTTGTTTAAATTTATTTAATTAATTGTATGTATTAAAAAATGATAGTTTCAAAATTAATAGGAACGAATACAATGAAAAAACGATACTAGAGAATACACAAGATAAATATATTTTTTGAGAAAAAAATATTACAAATCGATCGATCAAATCGAACAAAACTTTAAAAAAACACTAAAAATATGACTAAATTGAACTGATCAAGATTTCATCAATTTTTTGTTTAAAAAAAAAGAATTCATCAGGTTAAACATTTTTTAACTAAATATATCTACTACTACTATAATAAAAGTGATTACAATCAATTTTCCTAATTTATCCTCCTAAATTTTGCTCAACTCCCAAATCTTATGCCCTTTTGTGTCACTTAACTCTTAATTTTATCATAATTATTTTATTGGTTTTAAGCATAATAATTACCTTTTTAGCAAGTTCAAGACTAACCTATAGAATAGAAGCATGCCTTTTAAGTTTGACTCATACAAGTTATTACTTTCTCTTCATTTTCCAAAGCTTAGTACTCCATTGATAACCATTTTTTTTCTTTCCTTCTTATTTCTTCTTCAATTTATTCTTTCTCAATCTTTGTTTTTTTCATCCCTGTCACTTTTTTATCAAGGCTAATTTTTCATAACATTAATGTATTATATTCAATTTTTTATCTGGAGTTACTAATTTTGATAGATATTTTTATGTTCCATTTTTTTTTCTTTATTAGGCTTTCTATTAAATATTATTTAATCAATCTTAGTGTAATATCCATATTTCATAAGTTCAATAGGGATGACAAAAATAAATACTATTTTATAATAATAAAATTCAAAACAAAATAAAAAAACACATGGACAGTTATATATGTCATTGATACATCAAAGATATACTGGATAAATATTTTAAAAAAAATATAGGACAACCATATGCAACTCATGGATAAAAATAATATGAAATGAATAATGTTATATATATATATAGGAGGAATCAAATTACACCGGTGTAATATTTGAGTTACACCGCTCAATAATGCCTCAACGAATACAAAGTTTACAAAATTCACCGTTGGATTGAAAGTTTATATCATATAGATCATCTATGTTGAGTTTTACAAAAATGCAACATTAACTACATTTCTTAATATGCGTAAAAGTGCCAAATATTAATTATGTGTTATATTTATGTATGAGCAGGATAAATATAAAATAAAATATAGATAAGTATTTGTTGCTCATATATATGAGACATAAAAATTCTTGCATTTATAAATTTGCAACGGGATGCGGTGCAATTTTTGTTAACAGATTTTTTGCATATATAAACAAATATTTTATAAAAGTATTATATTAATAATTTATATTTAAAAAACTCATAAATATTCAAAATTTTATTATATCAATTTTATTTATTAATTAAAAATCAACGGACCCGTGCATTCGGTATTTTGCTAGTTCAACTTAACACTACTCTCATGGTCAAATATGAGTTAGGACATGGTAAATTTATTTACAATGAGCAAACATATTGTAATCTAATAATTAAATTAATAATTTTATTTACAATAAGCAATCATATTGTAGTCTAATGATTAAATTAAAATACATGATAATATACACTACTTTTTGAAAAATTGTGAGTGAGTGAGACCTTAATTGCTAACGTATGCAACTTGTAGAGTGATTGGTTTAGATTAGACAGTATATCTCGATCGATACGTGCGGAATGAAAGCATATAATTATAAAGTCATCACCTGTCCCTCTCTCTCGTATATACCTTTTTCCACATAGAAAATAAAATTAAACAATTTTCACCAAACAAAATGGATTATTTGTTATATGTTTTTGTCTTTCCTCAAACCATGTCACACCTAAGGGTTATGTTTTGGTTTGTCTTTCTATACTTAATAAATTGATTTGGTTGGTGGATCTGAATCAGATATAATTCCTCAATATAAAGTGCATAGAGCATGCATATATATGTTGTAGTATTTGGTGGGACACATAATTTAAGTATATATTATGGGACAAAAATTCTCCACTTTAGGCTATGGTCCACTTTGCTTTGTTATTTTTTATTTGTCACTTCTCTATCTCCACTAATAAAAACATAGAGCCATTGTTTTCAACATGTAATTAAACTGTTTTCAAATGGGGTGCATATTTGTGTTTTGTTGCCTCCTATAGATTTGAACTCCATTCAAACTTAAAAGTCTACCTCGGACCACAATTTGCTACGGTTATATTTTTATACAGTTATACATAGCTTTTAATTTTATCTATTAAATTTAGATCGGATGGCTAATTTAAAAACTGTATTTTTCTATAATCAAATAAAATTCGACCATTAAAATTAAATTGGATGGTTCAGATAAAACACATATTATGTTACTGTGTGTTGCTTTTGCAGCAACAAATCTAATTCGATCTACCTCAATATGACATCTCCTAAATTTGCGTATTATATTATGTATATGGTTTATTTTATTTTTTTGGTAAAAAGTATATGGTTTATTTTGAATATATAGTTTAGTATTTTATTCTCTATCATTTATTTATGATAATATATGGATAAATTCATAAATCCCTCATATCACCGGAACACTTAGACAACAATAGCTGTTGCTGAATATGAGTATCCATATTCTGTTACTTTTTAAGAACATGGAAATATTTTATCATGGAGAAAAATTATTTACTTTATACTAGTGTATATTTTGAAAGATTCCCTACAATAGTGATAGATTACATTGATCGTAACAAATTTGTGTATTTTATCTTATAATATAATTTTGAATTAATTTTAAATAAAATAAAATTAATCATATAAATTCATAAAAATTACTCCAAAGGCTATTACCAAAAAATACAAGACATGTGTTTTTAAGCATGTATTAAATTTTAAAATCATTAAATATTTACTATTTCTATTGACAATACACAAAGGCTGTTACCAAAAAAAGAAATAAAGAAGAATTGAAACAATTGTTGGATTTTTTGTTCACAAACGTGTTGTTAAAACTTAAGAGTTGCTTATTTGATGTGCTAACCTCTGAACATTATGCTTATAAGTGATAGAAATTTTTTATTTTGCCCATCAATTTTATAGAAGTAAATTCTAATATAGACATGGTCTACGGTGAATCATGTTGATAAAAATATTTAAAACATCAATGATGATAAATATCATCTTTTGAATTTAGAGGTTAATGGTCTTCATCATTTTAATAACAGAAAACATGTCTTAAATTAATTCATACTAGTTTAATTAAAACTATACGGGAAATAAATATACAACTAGTATTGAACCTTCATCAATTAGGTCAACGTTTAAGCCGTAAAAATTATGACAATCATTAGTTTTTATTTTTTAAAAGTATTGTCGACAATATTAGAATTTTTGATAATTTTTTGACATTGGTTCTCGGTCGACCATGTTAGCACAATTATAAATGGGTACAAAATATAATCTTTCAATTTTACCAAGTCACTTGATGTCAGGTCACTGCTATTGAGTCACTCGAATCACACTTCTGATGATGGATGTTGAGACCTAAACATGTGCTTATATATGTTCGACCCAAATTCTATGTTCATTTGTGACTTGAATTAATGTAAAGGGTGAAGGTTGTGATTTCTCCCTTACCTTGTATTATGTTTTCCTATTAAAAAAGTTCAATTATGTAAAAAAAAGGTTATTCTGTGTATAATTAATTCAATATATTGAATGTGATTTACTTGAGAATTTTAAATTACTAATGCAAAACTGATCAATTAAAGAATAAGTATGATACACTGACACAATGTAACAACATCTTACACCAAAGTAGCATACAATTTTATCTACATTTGTGCACACCATTGAATTGTAGCTTAGGAGTACTTAATTGTTTATTATATATGACATAAAGTGTCTGATTAATACTATTCAAGCATGCAAAACAAAGATTACAGTAAGATAACACTTCGTGATTTGGTGAGGCAAAATTTTTTAATCTTGTTTTGTGTTAGATAGTGAGAAAATGAAGATTCTGTAGCAGAGTAATATTGGTTCTGTCCCCTACAAAAAAAGTTTTATACAGTGAGAATGAGCTTTCCTGTGCTTCTTTAAGATTTTGTCATTTTCTAATTGAAAGGAACAACTGAAATTCTCAATGTCTCAAGATTTTCAGTTTTTTTTTTCTGCTTCATAAACTGAAAAATCAACAAAGTGTCAGAACCTTAATAATTCCAAAACAATCATAAATTTACCGTGGTGATTTGATATATGGTGGTAGTTAATGATGATGTTCCAATGAAACAATAATGATATATAGTTGCATTATCAAAACAATATTGATATATGATGTTGTAAGTCTAAGGTGGGTTAAGTCTCACATTGTTCAGAAAAATGGAGGTTAAATATTTTATAAGTGATATTGACTCATAAATCTAATTAATATTTTAAGATTTTGGGTAAAAATATGGTGTCTAACTCAATAATATAATTATTCTAAGTCCAATGTGGATGATCTCTTATTACTCTCGTGACAAGTGCGAGGTGAGTTAAGGGATGTCTTATGCCTCCTTATAATAAGATTCTCTTGGCCTTTTCCAAAAATAAAATTCAACAGATTGAATGTGAAAGTGTATGTTTATTCTCTTGTATAAGAGGCAAAATTTATTCTAAAAGGTTTGGATTTATTTTGACATGTTTCAATTTATTTATTAGTATTGATTTTGTCTTCAAAATGATTCTAACTTTGAAGTTAAAATGTTCAATTTTTGCCTTAAGAATTGTTTATTGTTTCTAAAATTAATTTTTTTCAATGCATAATCAAACACAATCACAATTAATGTAGCTTCATTTTTATTATTTCATTGTAAACTTGTTTTTCCACCCCTAATTATGGGGACATATATTTTAAGGTTGAAATATTTATTCTTAGAAAAAATATCTTGAGAAATAACATTAGAAACCTTAGCATTAGCTATGATATATAGTTACAATATTTGTGGTTGGTTCTCCTCCACCTTAGCGGGACAGAGGTTCGTTTCCTCTATCATTTGAGATTGATTATGAACCAATTTGATGAGGTTCCTGAGGAGGGCGTCATTGTTGATGTTTCTGAAGCACTTATTCCTAGAAATGATCTTTTCGAGAAATAACATTGGAAATCGTAATATTAACATGATGATAGTTAGAATATGCTAATGGTTTCCGTCCACCCTAACTAGTAGTCCAAAGGTTATGTTCCTCTTTCATCTAATATTGGTTCCAAACAATGTAATGAGATTGTTGAGGAGGTCATTGTCATTGTTTCCGCCAAATTGTCACATAGTCTTCTCTTCACTTGATGAAGGTTGAATGAGTGAGAGAATTGGTGGAGCTTGGAATGAAGAAAGATTTATACAATTTCCTCCCTCGCTGGAGGAGGGAGGTGGATTACGCTCGTGATCGTCTTCTAGAAGATCTTGTTTGGAATAGTTGTTTTTTTATATTTAGCCATCAACAAGTGTTTAGGGTATATGGGAAATATTCGCACAAATGGTTGAGAAAGACGTCTTTATCCAGATTTAAATTCTAAACTTCACAATTGTGTGTGAATTTTGATAGTATTTATCTTCTTTTTTTAAGCAAAAGGAGTAAATGAAATCATTTACCTACTTTAGATAGATTAAAAATTTAAAATAAAATAAAAAAAGATAGAAAAGAGTGAGGGACATAGACTGATTCAGTAAAGTAGAGCAAACAATACAATTCAAAGTGTTTTACAATCCAATCCAAAAGGTATCAAAACAACAAGAGATCATTCACACATCTTCGGCACAATCCAACGAATCCGCGCACGAACCCAAAACCAAATTGCAAAAAAAATAGTGATATGCAGACGAACACGAGTAATAACTAGATACAAGTCCATACGATGATACCTTTGAAAACGCCATTGAGTTAGACCGCCAACACGATACAAAATCACAAGCCAACAACTCGATGCAACAGACGCAACAAGCTAATAGACCATTTCTAGCCAACCATCCGAGTCACTAGCCCAGTGGAGACAACGACAACCAACACAACCACCATCCGAAAACACAACAACAAATTTTGTCTACAAACAAAAAAAATTACTTGTGATTAATTGACAATGTATGGATAATTATAAAAAAAAACTAATATTTATTCTATATAAATAAATACTTTACTTTTATTATATATATTACTATTTTTTGCCCTCGGCATGATAGATTTCTGGTATTGTCAAGCACTCTTATGTTTACATATTTGACTAGAGTTAGACACTTGTTAGGATTTGGGTTTTTTACAATTCAACAAGCTGAATGTGATTCTTTAGGCAGGCTTAAATCACGGTGACAATGAGCATTTTAAATGTAGTTCTAGGTATATGATATTATGTAAATACAAAATAAATAGTATTTCTCTTGTAATTTGTACTTCTAATAGTACTTTTTTAAGAGATAATTCAAAACTTTCACATGGAAGAAGTAGAATTTAGCACCAAGCGTTGATTAATTGGACAAGTAGAATGGTGTTGGCCTAACAATAATTGACTTTTTACTGAAAATAATTGACTTCTATAGTGTGTCACGTGTGTGTATCGATGGGAGTAACAAAACAACTACTCTATATGCAAGTTGTTCTTCTTTAGATTTTCTTAAACTACTAGTTCTTCTTTAACTAATGGAGATCAGACATACATAAGTTAGGATGTAGAACATTAAGCATTTAATAATGCATCTTTTAGTGATTTCAACTCCATGTATTAATATGAGTCAAAAAAAAAAAAACTCCATGTATTAATACTGATTGACTTTAATTTGGATACGGTAAAGTTTTATATAGGCAACAAATGACAACTAAAATAACCGATTGTTAATTGATTTAATGATGATTGGCGCTGAATTCGGTAAGAAGGATCACAATTTGACATCCGAACCAGATTAAACTGATGGTGAAAGCAAAAAAAAAATACCAACTAAAATCAAATATTTTAATAAAATAATCATCCAATTTCTTTTTTTTGAGAAACTTTTTATAATATTTTAAACATATCTTCAAAATAATCATTCAAAAGTACACCCTGATTTAACAAAAAAGACTAAAACTATATGCATAATAATTTTGTATGAACCACAGTATGCCACTATTTTATAGAGATTAAAAACAAAATTTTATAATTTTATAATAATAAAATCATATGAACCTTCATTTTATTTTTTGAAATGTAGAGGATTAATCCATCTTTTTATTTATATTCTTTTTTGCTTTTGGATGGAAAACTCTATTCACTAATTAGTGTTGGCCATTTGAAGCATATCTAATGGTGAAACCACTTTGAGTATCATACATCATTAAAAAGTGATTCCTACAAAGCTATATAATACTTATGCAACTAATACATATTTTGTTCCAATGGGGATACCACTTTGAGTATACATTATTAATAAGTGATTTATTCTATGTAATTTGATATACAAAAAAAAGATAATATTAAATTGATGATACAATACCTTATTGCTGTATCATCAATTTTGATACCTTCAATATTGCGTCATGGAACTCCAATGAGAAAAAGAATTTAAGTTACAGATCATTGGTCTATGAAACTCTCTTTATACTTTTATTGGAGATGCTAACTAAGTGTACTATCTAAGTGCATTAAAATCATATGTTGAGAGAGATGACTCTTTTAAATAAATTTAGTTATTTTAGGAGATTAATCTCTTCAAATTGTGTGTTAGGAATACCTTAATTTTAAAGAAAATGAATATTTAAATTTCCAACTATAAACAATTTAGCCAACGATATCTTACCTATCAAAGAACCAAAAACAAAATTTTAAAAGCAAGGGTGGCATTGAAAAATCAACCTTAAAACTTTAAAAGTACAAACATTGATATTTTACATGTTACCCACAAATGTAAGTCATCTCAAAGGAATTGGATTAATTGCATTCGCCTCCTTTGTACATTATGCAAGATTGGACGGTAGTGATCTTATTTTTATTTAAGAATTCTAAAAACCTAGGATTAAATTGAAACCGTCCGATCTCGATTAGACGGCCAATAATGTTGAACTACATAACAGCAATAACGTTTTGACTACACATAACCTAATCCCTATCAAATACTCTATGTCCACAATATAATTTAACTCATATTTTTTGAGATATGAGTTGATTACATGCCACTTAGACCAACATAAGACAATCACCTAACCTTTCTGATGAAAATATAGATTGTTTTGAAATTGAATGGTGTAGATATAGACGTGCGCATCCAACCTATATATTCCACTAATCTTTGCTAGGTCATTACTCATTATATTCAATAATGTTGTCTAAGTATACGTTTGGGTAATTATTGTCCATAATAACAACCCATTTGCGCAAAATCACAAAAAGTTTTTAATCTTCTTATGTGATACAGTATATTAAAATAAAATAAAAAAATGTGATACATTAAAAAAGTTTCTCTTCATTTTTTTTTTCCAGTAAAAAGTTACTCTTCATTGGTTACACACACATATATATTCTCATTATTTTGTGGTTATTATTTTCCTTGACAACGAAACAAAATATTGCATTGAATCACTGTACAAATCCATGCCTAAATAATGTGTGAAATAAAAAGAAAAAGAAAGGGAAAAGGAGTAAACTCATCATTACAAAGGAAAATTTGATGCAAAAGGACAATCTAATTGAAGCTCCTTTACCCCACAAACATGTATATCACACATATAAATAAGAGGCTTTTTGTTTTGTTAATATAAAAAAAACAAACGCAGAGAATGATAAACTACTTTAAACAAAGCCTCCATATTGGACCCAATATGTTTGTGCAAAACTTCTTTGCCATTTCCCCCTTATTAAAAACACAATTATTATTTTGAATTTTATTTATATATATTATCGGTGTAAAAATATTTTATACATTCAATTAATCATATTCATTCAATCATTAGAAATGTTTGATTTCTACCATAATTCTTTCCAAAATGATCGAAAATTAAAAGTTATTTTTACATAATAATGTAAAAAAATAAATTACACACCGATTGTTAATAAAATCTTTTTACTTATAAAATAATTAAGTCATATATATATATATATATATATATATATATATATATATATTCCGAACCAATAATTAATTTGAACCAATAATTAATTGTGGTTGTGACTTGTCAATGATGTAAAACTTTTATTTTGATCGCGTATTTTTTTCTTTAAACACCATTCAAATAACCATTTTCTTTAATTTCTATTGGTTTTGTTAATCATGGCATATGCTTGTATACCTAGAACTAGAATACTTTTAAATCATGTGCAATAATAAAGATAATAGAAAAATAAACCCTCTTTTCTTGCCGCTAATCACTCCACATGGCATCCATCTAACTCAAGCAGCCTCAAAACAAATTGTTATACCGTTTTGATTAAAGTTGGAGGTTAATCTTACCAAATAAATAAATAAATTAAGTTGGATGTTAATGGTAATTAAACGATTTCATTAGCACCTACTAATATGGCCCTTGTGGAAGTGGAAGTGCCTCAAATGGCCATGATTGCGCATTTCTTGGGCAAGTAGCTATGCTGCACTTAAGATAGGTTATAGTTTTTTATTTTTATCATGGTGATTAAAGTTTAATTAGTCCTTGAATTTACAATAATTTAGCATTGAAAATTGAGAGAAGAAATGTAGTATGTACTAGTATACTAGCATGATTCTAGAGTGCCGTTCAAAAAGAAGTATGATTCTAGAGTGAAGGAGTCCCAATGGGACTATGGTAGAATGTAGAGTTTGGCATGTTACTAAAGCAAGACAAAGGGAGAAGTATAGCCTAGAGGGAAATATATCTAGGGATACCCCTCCTTGGGATTTATAAAATATTTTAATAAGAATTAGTGTGATTATTATTTTAGGTCTAAAAGAGCAACATTAACCCATTGGCATTGCATACCTTGAAAATGAGAAAAAGGAGAGTGGAAAAGAGAGTAAGATAAGATAAACAAATTAGGAGGAGGGGATAGATTAGACAGATGGGTATAGTAGTATATGTACTTCTACTTAAGTTTTGTATTCTATCAACAAAAAAATAATTCATGAATATCATAGGTGAATTTTGGTTTCGAAAGTTGAAATGATATGGAAAAAGAAAAGATTATATTTTCTTTTGTTACTGCCTCTCTTCCTTTTTAGTGATAAAGTGGAGTGAAGTTGATAAACATACTTGAAAAGATTTACAATAAAGAGTATTTTTCCACATGGAGCACAATATATATATATATATATGATATACAGACAATAAGCTGCATTGCTAAACCAATTTTTCAACAAAATTGTATTTATAGATCTAGAAGACACAATATATTGTTATTAATGATTCTTTGAACTTTTTTAGAAGATCAACTGGCTTTGGTGTTATGAAATCAAAAGTATAAACGTAAATGATATAAAAGCATGCAGATTGTCAAAATATAATTTCTCATATTTTGTCACTTTTGAATTTCACATACAAATATATTTATGTGACTTGTTTTTATTGATTGTAGGATAAATACCATTAAATCTTCAATTGATATTCTAATATTTATTTATTTATTTTTATTATACTAAAAGCTAGATAGTCTTCAAACCTTAAGGTTATTTTTCCTCCCTAGTACATCCACATGTATAAATAACCTAATTGCATGACACTCTCCATTCAAAGAAGACCGTAATCCTTATAAAAGATTTCCAACAAAACAAAACTCATACACCATCTTTTTTGGAACTCGCCAATTAAGGTAGACCTAATCATTATTAAGATAATGTTGACTTCAACAATTGCGTTAGCATAATTTCTAATAATCTCGATGTAATTGGATGATTGAGATTTATATAAGATAATGTTGACGTCAACGTAATCCGTAATCGCAGTTTGATTGAATGATTGAATGATGCCGGTGCCTATGTAAGAAAACCTTACAAACCAAACAAAACCTTACTCTCTCGCTCACTTTTCTATTGAACTAATCACGGGAGTGGTTATGGTGCATAAACTTTTTCCTTATGCACCGTGCATAAATAATGAAAATTGCTTAATGCACCCTCCATATTGCTTAGCGCACCCCTCATATTTCTAGTGCACCCCCCAAATTTCTGGGGGTGCGCTAAGCAATCTGGGGGTGCACTAGAAATTTGGGGGTGCACTAAGCAATTTTTGGGTATTTATGCACGGTGCATAAACATGGCTTATGCACCATAACTTGTGCCACTAATCACACCCTTATGCCGAGAGGGTGTTTTATACAAAATGAGGTTCAAATAGAAAGTCCCTCAAGTGACATGAGCTTTCCTTATTTATGAAACTCTTTTGTCATCCTTTATATTAGTTCGTGCGGTTCCTTTGTTTTGTTTGATGCATCATCATGTCATGTCATATCATATCATCTAGGCTTAGAGTAGTATATGGACTGGCTACTAACCAAAAAAAAGAGTAGTATATGGACTATTAATTGGGAACTAATTAATTAAGCCCCAACACGCAAAGTCGCTGCCTTGATGTGAAATTCTTGGAAATAAGCCCAATATTCATATTGTTTTCTATATTCCCAAAGCATTAACAAATCAATCAAAGTCTTTCAATTGCTCAAAATATAGCCAGTGTTCCATATGGTGTCGGTGTTTCTTTAGGGTGCGTTTGGTTGAGAGAAAAGAAAGAGGAAGGAAAGAAAATTACGCATTTCAATTAATGAATTTGGACTAACATTAGTCTAAATTCATCCATTGAAGATATCTTATTTAATTTAATTGCCTTTTCAAAGAAAAAAAAAACTCATTTAATAATATTGATATTTATTGGTTAAATTTGATTTTAGGCTTTGTTTGGATGACAAAAGAAAGTAAGAGGAAAGAAAGTGAGAGGAAAGATTATTAAAGGAAAGAAAGTAAGAGGAAAGTGAGATAATTGTTTAGTTGTTTGATATGAGTGAAAGTGAATGGAAAGTAAGAGGAAAGAAAGATATATATTTGGTAAATGACTAAAATACCCACATGTTTGATATAATGTATAATTAATTATAAAGAAATATATTTTTTAATAATAAAAAGGTATATGATAAATATGTTGGTGCAATCAATAGACTGTCGTTATTATTGGTGGTTTTATTTATGTTGCATATTTATTTATAATTAATTATAGAGCAAATTAATTGAAAAAAAAATTGAAGCATGTGATGTAATCTATTACTATATATAAAAAGGATACAAATTTTTGGGATAACTTTTTCATTATACCTATTTTACCCTTAAAAAAACTAAAAAAAAAACTAAATATTTGTATATGTTGAAAAATAACTTCCACATAAAAATAGATTTTCAGTTTTTTTTAGTAAATAATTTTTTTTCTCTTAGGGTCCGTTTGGTTCGAAGTTTTTGGAGGGGAGGGGAGGGGAGGTGAGAGAATATTTTAAATTTTGGAGAAGTAATTTACTTTTTTACTCTTAACCTTATAAACTCAAAATAATGATTAAATTATAATGGATATATTACGTCAAAAAAGAAAATTTAATGGATATATAACAAAAAAAAAATCTAATGAGTAGAAAACCTAAAATTTTTTGTTGTAAAAAAAAAAAACCTAGAATTTTAATATTCCAACAAGGATAATTTTGAATTTTAATAAAAAATTGAGGATAATTTTGTCAACATAATAAATTCCTCCCCTCACCTCCCCTCCCCTCCCCTCCTTCTCAATTGAACCAAACAGACCCTTAATAACTAAGCACAAATTCCACATAAAAGTATGTTTTCAGTTTTTTATAGTAAAAAAAAAAAATTCTTCTTAATAACTAGCCACAACAAAAAAAGATGTTAAGTAGTTATCAATTAACTAAGTACAATAACAAAGGAGATTAAGTAGTTATTTATATTTGCACAATGGAGAATTTCGATCACACAAACGTGCCCGTTTGGCGGCTAGTATATATATCTATTACTATATATAAAAATGATACAAATTTTTGGGATGGCTTTTTTATTATTCCTATTTTACCCTTAAAAAAACTACAAAAAAAAAACTAAATATTTGTATATGTTAAAAAATAACTTCCACAAAAAAATAGATTTTCAGTTTTTTTTAGTAAATAAATTTTGTTTCTCTTAATAACTAAGCACAACTTACACATAAAAGTAGGTTTTCAGTTTTTTTATAGTAAAAAAATATATATTTTTTTCTTCTTAATAACTACTAACTAGCCACAACAAAAAAGAAGGTTAAGTAGTTATCAATTAACTAATTCCAATAAAAAATGAGATTAAATAATTATTTATATTTGCACAATAGAGAATTTCGATCACAGCAAACAAAAAAGAAAAGAGAATATCGATCACACAAACGGGCACGGAAGGCGGCTAGTACTATATATAAAAAGGATACAAATTTTTGGAATGACATTTTCATTATACCTATTTTACCCTTAAAAAACTACAAAAAAAAAAAAACTAAATATTTGTATATGTTGAAAAATAACTTCCACATAAAAATAGATTTTCAGTTTTTTTTAGTAAATAATTTTTTTTCTCTTAATAACTAAGCACAACTTCCACATAAAAGTATGTTTTCAGTTTTTTTATAGTAATAAAAAAATATTTTTTTTTCTTTTTCTTAATAATTAGCCACAACAAAAAAGGATATTAAGTAGTTATCGATTAACTAAGTCCAATAAAAAAGGAGATTAAGTAGTTATTTATATTTGCATAATAGAGAATTTCAATCACAGCAAATAAATAAAAAAAAGAATATCGATCACACACCGTTTGGCGGCTAGTAAATATATAATTAAAAAAAAAGGATTGTTTTGTCTTTTACATAAGTTGGATCACGTTACCAACTTTCTTCTCAATTGTGGGTGGAAAGTTTTTGGGCATGGGACCCACCAAAACTAAACTTTCTTTCCTCCCTAATGCAGCAACCAAACGGTGGAAGCACGTTTTCCAACAAACTTTCCATTCTCAATACTTTCCATCCACTCACTTTCTTTAGAACCAAACAATGTGTTAATGTTCGAATATCAAAGTTTTAAGCAAAAATAGCTGGTATATATAATTTTTTTATAATAAAATGTAAGCAAAGTTAACAATTTCTCTCATTTTTTATGATTGTATCTCCATACTATCTCTCGCTTAATTTAATGGGTTATATTTATGATTATAATTTTACTAATGTGTGCTTTAAAGGTACATGTTAAAAAAGGTAAAACAAAAATTTTTGTATTTTTTTTAAGCAATGCAATTATTATATTGAAAATACAATAATTTGACTTTTAAAATGGTGAATGCACGACTTTTAATACGAATACTATTTTTTTAGTAAGTTGAGTAACATATGTCCTTGGTTAGCATTTGTTTTCTAATTATTCAATTTATTAAATATGGAGGATAACTTAAACAAGACTACTTTTTTAAGTTTTGTGACAATAATTTCATCTTTTAAGATGAATAAATAATGTGTCTAATGCTCGAACTTCAAGTTCTGCATATATAATGTAATGCAGTATCTACCAAATTAGTTAAATTTTCATAGACCATCAGACTGAATTTTTATTGGGTTTGTATAGCTCAAATGTTATCAATTACTCTTTTTTTTTAATATGCACAACATAATTCTATTTATAATTCATTTTAGTGGGAGGATTAATTAAAAGAAAAACTGTCATGTGAGTTTATCTCAGTTGGCAAAACATTGCATTATACAGTATATGCAGGAGGCCGGGGTTAGTTCACTAAACTACTTAGACAAAAAAAAATTAAAAAAAAAATGCTTGGTTAGTTCACTAGAAGAATATTGATAGATGCTATCAACTTGTTAAAATTAACAACTTTGAAGATCAACCGTGGGTCATTAATTAATTAATTGTATTTTTTCTTTTTGCCAAAGCAAAAAGAAATTTATGTAGGCAAAGAAGTAGGAATTGTTGTGCAGCAGTAAGTGTGAGTTCGAAGGGAGAGATTGAATTGTAGGCAAATAGAAACTTCCGTTTGAATGATTCAAATTTAAGGGAGAGATTGTTGTATAGCAAATTGAATTAGAAGTTTCATGTATTACTTAGAAAAGTGAAAATTGAACAATATATAAATGAAATCACTACAAGGAAATTGCCATATACCCACGGACAGTTTTAGTGACTGTCACTATGCCGTGGGTATAGACATCCTATACCTAAGGGTGTGCAATACACGGCCGTGGGTATAGGTACGCTAATTTTTTCCCAAATAAAGAGATGCGCATCTCATTGGAATTGAATTTCATCACTTTTTTCCTTTATCGCTTCTCCACAAAAATAAAACTATCTTCTTCTCTTCAACAATAAAACCTTTTCAGCCACTACCTCAGTTTGACACCAACAATGACCAGGCCAGAAACCTCTTCTTCTTCTCTTCATCTTCTCCTTCTTTTTCAATCTTTTCCATTCATACCTCGTTAGTTTTTGTGTTGCTGTATAGGGGAATTGCTTACCGCTTATTGATGTTTCCTAGGGTTTCTCTTTTCTATTTCCACTGCTGCCATCATATTTCTAACTAATGGTATCCTCGATGCACCGTGGCGAAACGAATTTTGGAGAATAAGGAAAAAATTAGCGCTAAAACTAGTACCGTTTGGGTAGAAACCCAAAATCCCCAATTCTGAAAACCCTAACATTCTAGTTTGTGTTCTAATCTGATATTAAACTATTGTTTATATTAAATATTGACTTCAGATTTGTTTATTTAAAATTAGGATAAATTGAAAGAATAAGAAGAAAAAGGGAGCTATGGATGAGTACGATAGTGGTGGCGGCATCACCGATAAAGCTCTAGGAGCCAAAGAAGTGGAAGCACAACTCAACTTCTTGAGAAGGTATTTTTGATATCCAAAGTTCAATTTCTTTTTGATACTTTGTTGTTTGAATTATGAAGAAATGCTAAGTGATATATAAAGTTTTGTGTTAACTTATTGTTTCTATCTTCATATGAGACTATATTATTTTTTGTTAACTTATTGTTTCTAACTTAGGAGATAGAATTTTCTTTGATTGTCTTATTCTGAGCTTCAAGCTCCGTTTGCATGTTCATAAATATTTTCTTTGCTAAAATAAAACAAATATTCCGGTCTTTGTCTTTCAGAGAAGAAAGATTTCCTCTACAATCTACATAATTCATCAACTAGTGATATTGTTTGTTTGGAATGTTTTACAAACGGGTAGTGAGTAGCCATACTATTCAGATTTGACTTTTCCTACTTTTGTGAATGTTAATGTCCAAATAAAGTGTCTCTTTGGGATCAGAGGTTATTCATTGGTATGCATCTACTTGGTGGAAGGATATTTGTTCGATGTGTACAAATTTGAATGTTAATTGGTTTGCTCAACAAGTCGTTCGAAAAGTTGGTAATGGAAGAACTACAAGCTTTTGGACTACAAATTTGGTGGACGATTTTACTTTAAAGAAAAAATTCCCGCGGCTCTTTGGTATATCCAATCGGAAAGAGGCTACGGTTAGAGAGATGCACTAGGGGAGGATGGTAGTGTGGGTTGGAACTTTAATTGGCGGCTCAATGTGTTGAAACTGCTGAGGCTTTGGGGGCGGAAAGGGAACATCTTACTGCGGTGGTTAGCTCCGCCATTAATGTTAGATCTGTCGGTGATATCATTACTTTAAATGCTGCTGCTGCAACAGGTATATTTGATTGTTGTTTATGATAATCAAATTTTAAAGAAACCTTCTTTTTTGTAAAATTGTGAATTAGGTTTTGTTTCTGTTTGAAAAAGTTTGTATGTTGATGTTTTTGGATTTGGTGTTTTTTTTTTTGTGTTTTTGTTGCTTTCCGTGGTGCTGCAACATTGAAAGCGAGGGCATTGAAGGAAGTTTGAAATATTGCCGCAGTGATTCATGTGGAGAGAAATTTAGGGATTTCTAGTGGAAATGGTAATGGAGGTTCAAATAATACTTTTAGTGGTGAGCTTGTTCCAGAAGAGAATTTCTTGGATATATGTAGCAGAGAATTGCTAGCTACAGGTTGTGAGCTTCTCAAGCGCACACGCAAAGGTAAATTTCTTATTGTATATTTGGTTTTGCCATGACCAATATTTTTGACTTTGTAAAATTGGTCTTATTGTGAACATAGATTTTACCTTTCATGTGTTTTTTTTTTTACCAAACCTTTCATGTGTTGTAAGATGTTATTTTGAATATTTTCATGCTCTCTCTAATATGCTTGCATAATTTGAAACGGTTTTATGTTGACAAGAATAATTTCCTTTCCCTTTTTCAGTCTTATGATGTTTATGTGTTTGGAAAGTGATTTGATTCTTGAGTTTTTTGCAGGTGATCTTCACTGGAAAGTTGTATTTATACATATAAATAGAATGAATCAGGTATGTCCTGTTCTCTTTCTTTCATAATAGTTTACTTTTGATTAATAATCTATAATCAATTACTTAATTATTTGAACATCATTTAAATCACAATTGTAAATCTGATCATGAAAAAGTTGCTAAGTAGGGGTGCCTTTAGTATGATGAGATGAATGTATCAACTTACTTTAGTAGTATCTTACAATATTTATATTCACCCTTTAAAAATTCTTTTTGTGAAGGTTACTCTTAAAATGAAGAGTAGGCGCGTTGCTGGGACCATAACAAAAAAGAAAAAGAGTGAGTTTTCAATAACTTTTGTCTTACTCTAATTACATAAAAACAGATTTGGAGGTTGGTCTTGTTTCATTTAGGGTATGATGCTGCCCATTCAGTCCAGTGGCTGTGTTTTATGTCAATCCGAGACGGAAAACTCTTTGCATTTATTTGTACAGTCCTTTCGCAGCGTGGTATGCGGATTTGGAAAAAAGATGAAGAACAGTCTGCGACTGGTATGGATGACAGTGCTGTGGTGTCTATGGGGTAGACGTAATCAAGGTATTTTATTTGATAGCTAGAAGATCTGAATTTGGAAATGGATTATTGTTAAGTTTATTCAATTTATTGAGCATTTATAAACATGTTTTTAAACTTTTCTATGCTCAAATTTGAAGAACCTAAATGGATGTCTTTTGTGTCCTGCTATGTAGAATGAGAAATTACAATTAAAAGCATAATAAGGCGCATGCATTTGGGATTGTTTTAAAGCACCGACTATTGGATCATCCGGTGTACTTCTAAGTATGTGAACATTTTCTTAGTGAACAATTTTTTTTTTTTTTGCAAACCCTTATGAACATATCTTATTTAAGAGAAAATGTTCCAAATGATGAATACTGCAGTGAGACTATTTCCTAATAAGTAGCAGGTTTCAATTGAAACAGCTTCATGAATTGGTAACCATAGCCAGTTTTTCTTTAGTTATGGCTATTGTTTAATGTTCACCTAAGATGTGTATGATGTCAATTTGTGTGCCATTGTAAAATTTCCCTTCCTTTTGGATAAGTTGAGTTTATAACTTGTATTCTTTTATTTTGAATAGGTTCTAGAGATGCTTCTGGTATCAAACAAATTTTCCAAGTCCAGACACTATTGAAGATGGAAGAGGAATGAATATTAGAAGCTAGCTTTTTCTTGACAGAACAAATTTGTCTTGACAGAATATTATAGCGCTTATAGGTTTTAGCGCTTATACCCACGGTTTTTGGACCTTTACCTACGGATTTTTTCCGTCACTATATGTCAAATTTCTTGTAGTGAATGATCCATAAATTTAATACTTTAAGATTTTAAATAAAGTCGTGCGTCTAAGGTGGCTTTTGACCTAATATATATGGGTGATTGCAGTAGACTCTGATCTTACATGAATAATCATCTTGCTTCTTTTTGAAATCATAGGATATTGACATTTCTTTTTTACCGCAATCAAAATTAATAATAATGTAATTTGTATAGCTTTTATGAAAGGAATTTCCATATTTACTTGGGAAGATATTGTGTTTGTAATTTGTATAGCTCTTAGACCATTTACAATGGGGTAGTTGAATGGGAGTTGAAAATTTTTAAACCATTGTAGATGAGTGTTGAATGAGTAGGTGGAAGAAAGAGAAGATGATGTGGAGTGTAAAAAGTGAATAAAGTGGGTGTTGAGTTTTGTAACCATTGTAGATGGTCTTATGGGTAATAATAATGCAATTGCACGCTTGTAGAGCGCACATGATCTAAGGTAAAGGACGTTGCAGTACTCATGATAATATTATGAATTTATGATTGAGTCTCATAAGGTGACATTTAGTATGGGGAAGTAATGTATTTGTCCACCATGGTCAAGTTGATTTCTAACCATTGGATTTTACAGTTGTACTAAATTTTATAATACATCATCCACACCATATCGATTCTCCTTCTTCATCATTCTCCCACCTTATCCCCCACCACGCACCAGCAGCAACCATATCATAAAAATGTTTGTACAATAGCTTCCAATGTTAACACAAATCAAAATCCCAAACTTTAATGAGTGTAGATCCAGATCATGTTGTGATGTTAATCCATAGCTTAAAAGTTAGTTAGCTAACTGTCTTAGGAAGTTAGTTAACAGTTTAGTTAGTTAGAGATTAACCAAAGTGTTGGTTAATTAGTTAGGTAGTTACAAGTCAGTTACTTGTGCTACAAGGCAAGTGCCTATAATAAGTTGTAATCAAGCAATTTTTCATAACTAATGAACATGAGAGATTACAACAATACTCCTTCTTCCTTCTCTAACTTTCTCTCATTTTTCTAATTGCTTCCTAAAGTGTGTGTGTGTAAACATAGTGTGATTGTGTTCTTAGCTTATTGATTCAACAAATAAGCATTGCTGCGCCAACAATTGGTATCTAGAGCTCCGGTTCTGATCTTGGGAGTAAAAGATTCTGATCTTGAGTGTGAAAGATTGCGAATCTTGGTGTTTCTTGCTGCAACAATCATGAATTCAAACGGTTTTCCTTCAACAAATCTGACAGTGCTTGATGGAAAGAATTGGGATAGGTGGAGTGCAATGATGAAGTCACTGTTTGGAGCTCAAGATGTGCTTGAGATAGTGCAAAACGGTTATGATGATCTTGCAGTGAATGCCACTGATGCTCAGAGAACAACATTCAAAGAGGTGAAAAAGAAGGATTGCAAAGCTTTGTTCTATATTCAACAATATGTTGATTCACAGAATTTTGAAAGAATCTCAAAAGTGACAAAATCAAAAGAAGCTTGGGATGTATTAGCAAAATACTATGATGGAGGTGATAAAGTGAAACAAGTCTAGCTTCAATCCCTAAGAAGGAAGTATGAACTGATGCTGATGGAAGATGATCAAAAGATTGCAAATTATTTCTCAAAACTGATGATGGTGGTGAACCAGATGAAGACTTGTGGTGAAGTGTTCACTGATCAATAGATAAATGAAAAGGTAATGAGAACATTGACTTCTAAATTCGATTTTATAATTGTGGCCATTCAAGAATCAAGAGATATTGGCACTATGAAAATTGAAGATCTGCAAAGTTCATTAGAGGCACATGAGTTACTTATTATTGAAAGAGGTACAAAAAGAACTATGCAACAAGCATTGCAAGTTCAATCTAAGCCTGCTGGCAAAGACAAGAAGAAATGGAAGCAGGGCAAAGAGAAATGGCTCAAGAACAAAGGAAAGATTGATGACAAAGTTGAATCCTCTAAAGGAGAAGGCTCTGTGAACGATCAAAAGAAAAGGTTTGATAAAAGCAAGGTTCAATGTTACAATTGTGAGAAGTATGGCCATTTTGCTGATGAGTGTAGATCAGGCAAAGGCAAGAAGAATTCAAATGAAGAAGCTAATGTAGCACAAAGCAGTGGTACAGGAAAGGATAGTGTATTGCTGATGATGGCTACTACATGTGAAGATGATTCAACATGCCAAGAGTGGTATTTGGATTCAGGTTGCTCTAATCACATGACTGGTAACAAAGAATGGCTTCCAGATCTTGACACAAGCAAGAAGACTAGTGTGAAGCTGGCTGATTGCAGGAAACTTGTAGCTGAAGGCACTGCTAATGTGATAATCAGAAGAAGTGATGGAAAGAAAATAGTGATAGAAAGTGTTCTATATGTGCCTGGTATGAAATGTAATCTTCTAAGCATTGGACAATTAGTGGAGAAGGGATTTACAATGAAGATTGACAGAGATTCATTGAAGCTGTTTGATGCTGACAGAAAACTGGTGCTGAGTTCAAGCTGATCAAAGAACAGAGTTTACAAGTGCATCATTCCACATGGAAAAATGATGTGTATGGCAAGCACTACACAAGATGATGCTGATTGGCTATGGCATATGAGGTATGGTCACTTGAATTTTAGAAGCTTGAGTCAGTTAAGTTCTAAAGAGTTGGTGTATGGATTGCCTAAGTTTGAAAATGCTGCAAGAGCCTGTGAAATGTGTTTAAAAGGGAAACAAAGTAGAGAACCATTTGTATCTGATTTACCTATGAGATCAAGCAATCCATTAGGTGTTGTGCATTCAGATATCTGTGGTCCATTTGAGAATGCTACTCTAGCTGGTAATAAGTATTTCATTACTTTTGTTGATGAATTTACAAGAATGATCTGGCTGTATACCATCAAACTGAAGAGTGAAGCTTTAGATGTATTCAAAAGGTTCAAAGTATTAGTTGAAAAAGAGAGTGAGAAGTCAATTAAGATACTTAGAACTGATGGAGGTGGAGAATACACATCTAAAGAGTTTGAAGCATTCTGTGTAAATGAAGGCATTGTTCATGAAGTCACTGCACCCTACACACCTCAACATAATGGTTTGGCAGAGAGAAAAATAGAACCATTCTAGACATGACTAGAAGCATGTTGAAACAAAAGAATATGCCACATAAGTTTTGGGGTGAAGCTGCTAACACTGCAGTGTATATTTTGAACAAATGTCCAACCAAGAAGTTAGAATTGAAGGTGCCTGAGGAAGCTTGGAGTGGAAGAAAACCAAGTGTAAAACATTTCAAGGTGTTTGGATCTCTATGTTACAAACATGTGCCTGATGTAAAGAGAAGAAAGCTGGATGACAAGAGTGAGATCATGATCTTTGTTGGTTATCACTGCACTGGTGCTTACAAATTATTCAATCCCATTACCAACAAAGTTGTTCTAAGCAGAGATGTGAAAGTAATTGAGTCAGAAGCATGGGATTGGGACAATGGTCAGAAGTGTGATATTGATCATAGTCAAAGTGTTATCAACATTGAGCAAGGGGATTGGTTTGATACTGATAGAAATGAAGGTGAAGATAATCAGCTAGTCAATAATGAAGATGTTGAACCACAAGCTCCAGCTAGACCTCAGAGAACTAGACAAATGCCTAGTAGACTTGCAGATTGTGAAGTATTATCAGATAGTGCAGTTAGTAATGAAGGTGAGTTGATTCACTTTGTATTATTAGCTGATGCAGAGCCAGTGAATTTCAAAGAAGCATTGCAGACTAGTGTATGGAAGCAAGCTATGATAGAGGAACTAAAGTCTATTGAGAAGAATCAAACTTGGGAATTAGTCAAATTGCCTGAAGGGAAGAAGACAATTGATCTCAAGTGGGTGTTCAAAACAAAGCTGAATCCTGATGGAAGCATCTCAAAGCACAAAGCTAGATTAGTAGCTAGAGGGTTTCTTCAGAAGGAAGGAATTGACTACAATGAGGTCTTTGCACCTGTGGCCAGATATGAAACTATAAGATTAGTAGTAACACTTGCTAATCTTAGAGGTTGGAGTCTATATCATTTAGATGTGAAATCTGCTTTTCTAAATGGTCCATTAGAAGAAAACGTGTATGTCAAGCAACCTCCAGGTTTTGAAATAGCAGGCAAGGAAGATATGATGTACAAGCTGCACAAGGCTCTATATGGATTGAAACAGGCACCTAGAGCTTGGAATAAGAGGATTGATCAATTTTTGATTCAAATTGGATTCAAAAAATGCTCAGTAGAATATGGAGTGTATTTGAAGAGTTTGGAGAATTCAGAATCTCTAATCATTTGTCTGTATGTTGATGACTTGTTAGTGACTGGTAGTGACTCAAATGAAATAGAGAAATTCAAACTCACAATGAACAAAGAGTTTGAAATGACCGATTTGGGGGTGTTGTCTTATTTCTTAGGAATGGAATTTGTGAAAACTAGCAGAGGCATGATGATGCATCAGCATAAGTATGCTGTTGAAATTCTTGACAGATTTGAGATGAATGAGTGCAATTCAGTCTCAAATCCATGTGATACTAACCTAAAGTTAGAAGAGTGCAGTGATGAAGAAATGGTTGACTCAACCATGTTCAAACAGATGATAGGATCTCTAAGGTATCTGTGCAATAGCATGCCTGATATTTGCTTTGTTGTAGGTGTCATTAGTAGATTCATGAATTCACCTAGAAAGTCACACTTAATAGCTGCTAAAAGAATTCTGAGGTATGTAAAGGGTACAGTGAACTATGGTGTGTTATTCCCTAAACATGAAGCTAAGAGTGCAGTGAAGCTTATTGGCTACTCAGATTCTGACTGGTGTGGAGATAGAGTTGACAGAAGAAGTACATCTGGCTATGTATTCTTGCTTAATGGTGCTGCAATAAGCTGGTCTTCAAGGAAGCAACCAGTCACTGCATTATCTTCATGTGAGGCAGAATATGTAGCAGGATCATATGCAGCTTGTCAACTAGTTTGGTTGGAATCACTGATCATGGAATTGAAGTGTGAATTAGTCAAGCCAGTTCAGTTGTTGATTGATAATCAATCTGTTATTAACTTGGCTAAAAATCCTGTGTCTCATGGTAGGTCAAAGCACATTGAAACAAGGTTTCATTTTCTGAGGGAACAAGTGATTAGTGGAAGGATTGAGGTGCTGCACTGCCCCACCAAGGAACAACTTGCAGATGGCTTCACCAAGGCTATGAAGCTTGACAGGTTTGAAGACTTAAGAGAATGCTTAGGCATTGTGAAGCTTATGGATTAAGGGAGGGTGTTGTGATGTTAATCCATAGCTTAAAAGTTGGTTAGCTAACTGTCTTAGGAAGTTAGTTAACAGTTTAGTTAGTTAGAGATTAACCAAAGTGTTGGTTAATTAGTTAGGTAGTTACAAGTCAGTTACTTGTGCTACAAGGCAAGTGCCTATAATAAGTTGTAATCAAGCAATTTTTCATAACTAATGAACATGAGAGATTACAACAATACTCCTTCTTCCTTCTCTAACTTTCTCTCATTTTTCTAATTGCTTCCTAAAGTGTGTGTGTGTAAACATAGTGTGATTGTGTTCTTAGGTTATTGATTCAACAAATAAGCATTGTTGCGCCAACAGATCCAAGGAAGAAAGTATTTCATGTTTTCATAAAAAAAACTTGTAATAATTTTACTGGTTCCAAAAAATAAATCTTATAGTAATAATTTCAGTAAATTCACATATAAGATTCATACAAGTTTTACATTTGAGACATTGATTTTATTTTACTTTTGAGTTTCATTCTTGTGCTTAGTCTCTGTTAAAATGGTCTCATTGAGATTAAAATATCCCCAAGGGAGGAAGAAGAACAATCATGGATTATTTTCCGTTTGGGTTTCTATGGTAAAAATACAATCAACATATAATAGCCAAGAGATTTGGAGAAAGAAAAGAAAGCATGCTTTTGGAGAGAAGCAATTATGTATGATTTTTTTTTGTTTCTCAGCAAAAAACACAAAAGTGAAGGAAGAATGGTAGTGAAATATATTGTGAAAAAAATTTAGTGTTGACAGACTACAATAAATCTGTGTTCCATAGTTAATATAATGGTTAGAAATAAACTTGACCGTAGTGGATAAATACATTACTTCCCCATACTAAATGTCACCGTCTCATAACCATGAAATTCCTTTTCCCATAACAAAAGACAAACTTAATATTTCCTCCATGTCTCCATTCCATATTAAGAAAATGTCATAAAATGAGTGCTATCTATGAAGAACGGACACCTTTTATCATTTTGAGAAGCATAAATTGAGTAAAGTGAAGTATTCCAATGATGATGAAACATAAACTGATGGGAAAGACTGTGTAATAAAGCATCAGAATCTATTCATGGAAGAGTATGTGTTGTAATGAAGTTTGGAATTAAGAAACTGACAGAGAAAGCAAGGAACTTAGCAATATTGTAATGAAGTTTGGATATGGAATTAAGAATCTCTAACAAGCTAGCAAATAGCAACTCTTTCTTTGATATATATACCAAAACGGAGAAAAGCTGAATTACATACCAATGGCTGCCAATCTAACAAAGGAAAGTGAGTGGTTAGAATCTATCCATCAATCGATAAGTTCTTTGGTCAATGGTAATGTTCAATCATGTAGCATTTACTTGGTTCCAGGTGGTCTTAAAAAATGTAACTTGGATGCATACATGCCAAGGGTGGTGTCCATCGGACCACGATTCATAGGAAGAGAAGACCTAGTGCCGATGGAAAAGGTGAAATCAAGATGCATGTTGTCTCTTATTGATCGAGTGACTCTTTCTCCGCCAGCATCCCGAGCGCCATCATCCCCAGCGGAAATTTTGGATGCATGCGGTAGCCGTTCGCACTTTAGTTTTAGATGTTCGTCTAAGCTACGCCCCAAACATGGTTGAATTAGGAAAGCTCTAAGATCTCGAACTCGCAAAAATTATGTTAGTGGATGGATGTTTTCTGTTAGAGCTTCTCATATCAAAGGGATTAGATTCTAAATTTCCGAGCTTTATACCTGGTCCCTCAGCTGAATTGATAAACAACGATGATGTTCTGTCCGATCTAATGTTATTCGAGAACCAAATTCCCATTTTGTCCTTTACGTGTTGTTTCAAACACTTTTTCCAACACAAGGTGGGGAGGGACTGGTTAGTACCGAGTGGTCCACGGAGGAAATGATTAACATTGTTGTCTTATCTCTCTTAGGATACGATAACCTTGAGTTACCTGACTTATTCAAAAACCTACGGTCACCCATCATTCTTGATCTTGTTCGCATTGCGGTTAACAGGAGGCAAGTTGGAGAGCCTTATGTCGTGGATACTCGGCCGCAGCAGCAACGACCTAAACTGAACCGTTGTGCTCTGAGGCTCTTAACTGCAGGAGTTACCATACTACCTGAGGATAAAGATAGTACTGGATTTAGTGCTCTTTCTTGGCTCTCGGATATCTTTGTTGTGAACAGTGGTAAACACATGGATAATATTCCTGAAGCCGAAGGTTTGGACTTTTATTTTGACTTTTACAATAATAAACTTGAAATTAAACAGCTACATATCACAAAAACAACAAAAGCTAAATGGTGTAATCTAATTGCTATGGAACATCATCAAAAGATTCAATGCATACAGACAACTTATCGCCCCGGCAGCATTTACAGTAGTAATTCCATCTGGGCTGCTTTGATTTTCAACGATCTCATCTGTTCTGCAGATGATGTACAATTTCTCAGGGACAAGAAAATTATTGTGGATCATATTAACATGAGCAACCAAGAGCTGATGGAGTTTTTCCGCAAAATACCATTAGGATTTGATTATAGAGCAGTAGTTGATTCCAATAATTATACTCAAATGGTTGACAATATCAACAACTTCTCTAAGTCGTACGTAATTAAACGAATCTGGAGTACGGTGTGGAATTCATTCACATACCGTCAAGAATGGCTTTTAAGATTTTTGAACCGCAATTACAACTTTGTTGCCACGGTGATTTCTCTTTGCACTGTTGTGCAGACTATTTATGCTATTATAGCCTATCAATTTCCCAAAAAATAATATTTTTTTTCTTTTGAATTCCTTTGTCATTTCCTTTGTCATTTCCTTTGTTTCCAATGAGAAACAATCCATGCTTTGTGTTTCCAATTGTAATGGCCTTTCATAATTTGGAGGTATTTACCCATCAACTAATGAGAACAAGTCACATAAGTAGATTTATATGTGGTCCCCACATGTTTGTTACAAATTAGTTGTGGGGACCACATACAAATCTACTTATGTGGCTTGTTCTCATTGGTTGATGGGTAAATACCCCGAAATTATGAAAGGATAGTTTAAAAGAAACCGATATATATTTTTTTTAAGTATCATTATATTCTACAGAAGACTGAATTTTATTCAATGAATGCATGTACATTCTTTTGGTATTTCCTAAACGTTCTGCTAATAGCCTATGGTAAATCTACCAAACAATTAATTCAATTCTGGAACTCCTAGTCCACTTCCACAGTTATTGTTCTTCCTACATTGAACCAATCTAGCAGCAACAGTATTTACTTTCTCAACAATTAGTGGAAGTAGCTCAGCAGCATCATTTAAAAATTGAACTCCATCTCTTGTAACCTCTTCTCCATAACTATTTTCTAATTTTGAAAACAGTTGCACAGCACTCTCAGCTGCTGCATCCAAGCTACCAAATGCTTTCTTGCATGCAGCTATGGTTTCCAGCAGTTCACTCCCTTCACAACCACCTTCCTTTTGATCTTTGTCTAGCCCCAGCTGATTGTCAATTGAATTTTCTTTGGCAGGGGAGTTGATTAGTTCATGTATTGAATTTGGTGCTGAATTCTTGAGGTTCTAAAATGGACAATTTGAGAAGCATAAATTGAGTAAAGTGAAGTATTCAAATGATGATGAAACATAACCCGTAATTCAAAGTTCAAACTACTAATCTCAATATTCTGCAAAGCTGTTTAATTGAAAAAGGAAGGAGATGGTTTTATAAACCGGTATATCATATATACTAACGTACCTGTTCACAAGAATTTCTCACTTCAATTTCCTTCACCTGCAAGGATCTGTTTTCTGATATATTATCAGTTGCAGCTTCTTCCTTCGACCTCTTGCTATCAGTCATATTCCTGACAGGACTACTAAATAATTTCTTGTAGTCCCCTGCATAATCCCATTTTACAGTATATCTTGCAGAAAACTTTCTAACTGATGAATTCCTTGACTTCATCTGTGCAGACAGTACATCAGGTTAAAAAAAAAAAAACCATTTATAAGCTCAAGAAAACCTTATAAGATGTCTTACTCCCTTATGTAATAAGTATGGAGCAAGTAACGACAATCTCGTCTAGATACACTTCTTTATCACAAATTATTGCTACAACAATTCTCATTGAAGGCTTAGTTTTTCCAATAAATTAATTTTTACAGCTTTAATACTCAACTTTTTATCAACTGGATTATGGATAGCAATTTCTTTCATTTTTCAAGCTCGATGTGATTTTCAAAGCCAAAGATAATTTTTAAATCATAAACTATTTGTATTACCAAAACTATATTCTAAATTTAATAATACAAATAAAATCAAGAAAATAAGGAAACGTTTTAGAAAAATAACTCTCCTTGCATGCAACACTCACCTTGTGTGTACTTGATAGGTTGCCAAAATGTTGCATAAAGATATCACTTTCTTTTTCACAGCGCAGACTGTCCAAGTTATCTTCAAGATTTATTTTCGGCATGCTTCGAGATTCCTCTAAATGCAACTGCTCAACTTTTCTACCGGAAACTTCTTCAGAATAACAAGAAGAATCATTATTGTTACCAACATGCTGGTCCAAAACAAGACCCATCTGGTCCTCACTGATCATAGCCCTATCTTGTCCTGCAATAAGCAATCATTTATAACATTAGAGCATATTTTTATAAGTTCATGAAATCACAAGAACATTGTATCAAAATTGAAACAGACCATCCAAATTCCAAAGGGCCAAAGTTAAATGGGAAAAAATAATGAATTTAATAGACAATGATGAATGATTCAATCACATGCACCCAACAATACTGAGTAGGATTTATATCAGCAGCAGCCAATAATACCCATATGTCCCCTATGTAAATGTAAATATGTCATTTAAAGGTTCGAGAAGGAGGAAAGAAGGCAAATGCCAATTTACAAAAACTAAACTATTTCTTTATTATGGCGTTTCTTTATGTCCGTTTATCCTCCACTTGTAATTTTCTAATTTTTGTGTAGTATTTTTTTCATTTAAGAAGAAAAAAATAGACTTCATGAGCATGTGTATATGACACACAAATACAATGTCAATATATTGTCTGTGTACAAGTATTTACAAATCAAATATATACAATTTGACCACCTCACATTTTTAAAACTATCTGGATTTCAATTATCAAAACAACGATGCCTCCAAGAAGTGATTTGATTGGTTTCATCAATTATAATTGAGGTTTGACAATGATTAAGCTGTGGTTGAACCGGATAATGTTCTAATTGGAGATATAGCCAGTTCATGGTTCTACTGGGCACAGTTCAGTTTTTAAGACACTATGCCAACCACTCTGCATGCAAGCAATCCCGAATGCCCAATTACTTATAGATGCATTCAAAACTATAACAACAGAAACAATATTGTAACCGGAACATTTTTTGTTGGTTACACTAGGTTTTGTCATCAAAATCATATTCTTCACATTAAAGCTAAATCATGATTTGTTGTCACTTTGGTTTCTGCGCTATCATATATAAAAGATTGAGAGAAAGGTGACGCGAGTAAAAGGGGCTAACTTACTTAAACTCGAGAAAATCTTTGGAAACTTTGTGTCAAGTACATTCTGCATCTCTGGGGAGGAAAGTGCATCCATACAAACAGTGTAAACTGAGCGCCAATGGTTGTCCAAAGCAGTGTTGCTGAAATTATAGTGTTTTCATGAGCAAAGAACTGCTATGCCACCAAAAGTTTGATTAAAGATTGGGGTTCAATGCTTACTTCGAAGTACCTCTAGGCCTTGAAGAGCATCGAGTGTTCAAAGTCTCTGGTGATAAAGAAGCATGATCTGATGGTATTTGAACTTCTGGAGATAAAGCAGAATATGCCTGATCATCATCAATGCAAGAGATATTAGAGAGTGGACTTCATGCAAAATCCTAACATCATCCATGGTGATCATGGAGCTAAGAGAGGTATTATGTGTTCCGGATCTACATTGTGCGCTTGACACAACAAAAATAAATTCCTTATTTTGTAAACCTTGACCCTTTTGCATCAGAAGCTTCAGCAAGAATTTATTAGAATTATAACTTCTACAAATGAGAAGGAACAAGGTAAACTACCTTAATCTAATGTCAATGAGGGATTAGTTAATTAGAAGGAAATAGTTTTCTCCTGCACATTTCCAAAACTGAAATCCAATTATAAGCCAATTTCAACCATAGATAATTAACTTGTCCTCTACAATGATGATGGTGTGCGTGTGTGTGTGTGCGCGTTCTTGAACATGCTGACCAATAAATTTATAATTCTACTCATGTATTGATCTCCAAATTCCAAATATGTTTTCATAGGCATAAAAAAGCTTGTGCATATTTGAAATTGTGGGTAAGAGGGCAGAGAATTTAAATATAATGTAGTTTCTCAAAGAAAAAGAAATAATCAGAGTACAGATACCTCTGATGAAGTCTCACTGACATTCCTGCAGACATCATTGTAGCCGGTTACATTTGCTTGTGCCCATCTGGGAAGTCTTAAAATACTATATTTAAAAGATGGAGTCTCTCTTTGGCAACTTTTTGAATTAAGAACTATGTTCCCACTTTGGCTTTCTTTCCTTAATGAACAGACATCCTTGTGATTGATGTTGCATTGCTGACACTCCTCCTTGCATTGATGACTGCAAGCAGGAGGTTGATCAGGGATTCTTGAAGGCAATGGATTGCTTTTTTCCATTATTTTCTCCAATATTTTAGTAGACAATGGAGCAGGCAATTTCCATACAAAAATGCAACCATCACCATCCACCTGAATATGGAATAAGTTAATAAAAAAATTTGTTGATGGTTACAAAAGAGAGGGCAGCATCATAGAGATGAGAAATTGATGAAGGATCTGGCATTGTTATGATTCCATGGAATTCATTTATTTTTCATTGCCATTATCTTAGCTTCAATTTGCACTCACCTCTTCAAGGAATTTGCTTCCATTTGTAATAACCTTCCGCACATTTGTGCCATTAATAAAAATTCTCATTTTTACTCATCTTGTTGTTAGCTTATTTTTATTGCTCTATTTTATGCGCATTCATCCTGTTTATTTATGATAATAAAACTTTGAAACATTGAAAATAAAAAGCATTTGAAATTACGCAAAACACTTTGATACTTAAAATGATTGAAGGAAGATCAATGGCATACGGTAAGGTGCCCCATCCTCAACACATAACATGCTGGCAAATCATACTGATCTGATCGGAAGCTGCTATTCCTCGTCTAAGGTTCGACAGGTTAACTGACAGGCAATAAACGTTATCCGCTAAAAACTACCAACACACCAAACTTTTTATCATAACGACGTAAGCTTTGAGTTTCCCATTACACCTGAGAATACCTCGGAGCGGGATCGAAACATCTCATCAAGCCCCCCCTAATAAAAAAACTTTTTTTGTTTAATTAATAATGGAGTAGAAAACTAAGCTGACATTTGAGCAGTAATTTGAATCTGGACGCAAATCAAATCTAACCCCCTCTAAATGGTTCCCGTTGAGTACAACGGATGCGAGGGGTGCTAACATCTTCCCTTCGCGTAACCAACTCCCGAACTCGTCATGGTTCTCCGACCATGTTTAACCTCAGGTTTATTCGATATTTTCCTTTCCCTCTTTTTGGGATAAATAAAAATCGGTGGCGACTCTATTGATCAGTTTTCGCACCGCGACAGAGGATGTGTGAGGTTCAGGAGAGAGTGGTGGCAGAAGCGATTAGGAGAGGGAAAGTGAACGAAAGGATGGACGATTTTACCACTTTACACCTCTGACCTATAACTGGTGCATGGTATAAGCACCAATGTAATGAATGCCAAATTTTATATTTTAACATCTATTATAGCATGCAGAGTTTTTTTTTTAATGTATGTTGGATCCAAGGGTTCAACCTAACCCATTATGAATTGATTGGATGAACAAAAAACACCCCACAATTAAACCAAATTAAGAATTAGTTTTTGTTTTGTCAAAATAAAAAACAGAGCACAATTATTAACCACAGAAGTATGTTAGCAGGAAGGCCTTTTCGTTTCCCATTATCATAAGGTGTGTCAAATTGTCAATGGTGCACATGTTTAAACAAATGCATGGAATATCTCTTTATTCCCTTTCTAGTTTCTGCTACAACATAATTTAGTGCTATACTAAAAGATGGTTTGAAGTATGCAATATTAATTGCCTAAAACTAATAAGAAATTAAATAAATCATAAATCCTTAACACTTTGCATGTAAACAAGCTTTACGCGGATGTCAAATTATATTTCAATATCTTACTACAAAATGAACAAGCTTTTTAAAACTTATTTGCATTGTCTGCGTATAATACATACATACATACATACATACATACATACATACATACATACATACATACATACATACATACATACATACATACATACATACATACATACATACATACATACATACATACATACATACATACATACATACATACATACATACATACATACATACATACATACATACATACATACATACATACATACATACATACATACATACATACATACATACATACATACATACATACATACATACATACATACATACATACATACATACATACATACATACATACATACATACATACACTCATATCATATGTATTTGTGTGTGTGTGTGTGTGTAACGTTAAGAATGAAAGAATCTTACTGAAACTATATGCTTGCAATCAGGCAAGAAGATGACACCAGTAACAATTTCCGCATGTCCCGTGGCCTTGGCAACCATCTCTCCGGTCATGAAGTCATAAATGTAGATGGACTTGTTAGAGAATGAGCAGACCACATATGTGCAGCTTGGATCCATTATAACCTGTTAACATTATTAGCTCCTAATAAAGAAGAATGATATGATTAATCTTTTCCAACAATGAAACTCACCTTTATAGGTTCTCCAAAAACTTTATCATGATTGTAGGACCTTATTAGTCTCCATGTTGCCACGTCAAATGTCTTTATCTTCTTATCCTATAAGTATGATAATGCAATTAGTAATTCTAAGCGCGGATTCTACAAATTATGAGTGTTGATCTTACCAGTTACAAGCATTCAACTAATAGGACTAAATGTTTTAGAATTTACTTGGGAAATCTTCCACGACAGTGTAACCATCTATGAATTTTGAAACTGAGTATCACTGATAAGAAACATCTACATTACCTGCCCAACTGTGACAACAGTCTCAGATGTCAGATCCACAGCCATGTCATAAACAGTTCCAAATTGTGAAGCCCTTTGACGGTGTTGCAGCAAAATTTTATAACCATTATTTGCTATCACTACATCATGAAGCACCAGCAAACTGTAATAAAAAGGATTATGTTAATTGCAGAGGAAAACATTCAATGCCATTAAAATAATATCAGATCACTGGTTGGTTACTTTAGCAAATAACTTCAAAAGAAATCAGTGGCCTTTTAGAATGAGCACAGAATACCAAAGGCAAAACTTAACCAAAAAGAAGATTTGTATTCTAAAAAAATTGTGAACATTTCCAAAAAAAAATGTAAATCCCACATAGAATAAAGATAAGGCCTGAAATGAGTTTATAAAGAGTGGCACCTCTCACCTTACATGTTGTGAATTCGAACCAAAAACACACCAATAATCTTTTAACTAGTGTTTGGGGAAAAACAAACAAAGCAACCAATAACAACAATGGACCAAGCAACAATAATAATCACAAAGCTAAAACTATGAAAGCGATAAAGGACACAAATCAAATTGTTTACCCAGTTCGGTGTTAATGAACCTACATCTGGGGGAGAGAGAGTTCTCCTTTCCACTATCAAAGATTCCTCAAAATTGATTACAATGAGATTTACAAGAGTTGCAAGAATTTAGACAGTCCCTAAATTCTACCCTTTTCCCAAATCTCTTCCCGTGACCAAGAGATTTCAATTGATAGCAATTACAAGGTGTTAGAAAGAGTACCCAACCCTAGGATTAACCCAAGAGAAACCCCCTTGAACCCTAGCCTCCATGTTGGTGAAAACCCCCTTTCAAACCCTACATTTTCTCTCTCTTACGGCTGCACAAATGAACAGCACCCAGATATAGGGTCGGGCTCGCGCACGGCGCCAGAATCCGAGGCTTCCAAGCCTTCATCCAACCTCGTGACGGCGCACGGCGTGAAGGGTGTGGCGCACGGCGCCCTGACCTGATGCAACATCTTCTTCCATCAATTTCAAGGCATAATACAACATTACAAGTCGGTTTTGTATGGATGGTTCAAATGGGTTTTCCTCAAAATAACAAATTAGCATAAAAACAAAATGATTTTATGCTTTGAGAATGTGACATCATAGAAACTTCTCAAACATTGGTTTGTGGGAATCAATTTCTTTTTAACTTTCTACCTTTCTCGGCTAGATTTTTAAGGATGATGGGACTACTATCACACCAACTCAAATCAACTGAAAATAACAATCTAACGTCCTTTGCATACAGAAATACTGCTAAGTGTTTACATTTTTAAATGACTGTAATATGTTATGCATCAGTATTGTAATTTGATGCAACAATTTGAAAATGAAGTGCTTGGAATATGGCAGGTAAGCTGCAAAAACCAATAAAAAGTTGCCTTCACTTGAATCACGTTTGCCACAGAAGTAAATAGCCAGTCAACCAATTGGCTATTGCATTATTGTCATTGATGAGTCATCAAATATACAAATAAAATAATGAACTATAAATTTGTTTTAGTTATTCAATGAATATATTTCCTGTACATTTTTACTGTAGTAATACTTGTCAATGGGTAGACACTACTAGACAGTATTGTAACAAGGAGCCATAAGAGGTCGGTAAAGTTCAAATTCATTCGTAGTTTCTTCACACAAACAGAACCTTACAATGTAAAACTTCTGTTTCCTATTATTCAATTGTTCAGCAAAACTTACATAGTACATTCATATTATTTTCTTTTGTTTCAAATTCATGTAATGTTTGAAATACCAAACCTATACTGGCATACCTATCAGCACTACAACTGAGGATATTGCAACTGCTGCTGCTAACTTTGATAGAAGTCACAGCAGCCGAATGATCATCAACGCTGCCAATAAGATCAAAATTTCTGCACAGCCATACACTCATATAGTCAGCAAAATGGACAACCAACCGATAAGGTTAGCCTATAAGTAAAACTCCATAACTGCACCTTTCAACATCATAGAGATGGATTATACAATCTCGTCCCCCAGAGGCAAGAAAGTAACTGTTTTTTGCTATTTCCCCAGATTTGTCTTGGGTGGACAAGGTAAAGCTTAATGTAAGAATCTCGGCATCATGAGCACCCTGAAAAAATATGCAGGAATAGGATACAAATGACCTTGAACATATACATTCAATATTGTGGAATTATTTTCAAATACACACCAGTGCCTGAACTTACCTGCAAACATGTGTACTCTGATGTTTGAAGGTTGTATATATGAAGGTTTCCTCTGCAATCACCAGCAGCAAGATACTTTCCATCTGAACTAACAGCAAGCGATCGAAATTCTTGACTGGTAAGATCCACCTTAACTGCATCACGTTCAAAAGTTCCGGCACTTACTGCAGCAATAGACAGGAAGAACATAACATGTGACTATGTGAGTAACAGATAGTATAAGAAGTTGTTGGTGGTATAGAGATTAATCCTTCATATACACAGGGCAAAACATGAATACTCAAAATAATGAAATTCTATTGATATGATGTAGATAATATATTAGATGTTTTTAAATGCGACAAAGCGATTATCCTTAATTTTACTAAGGCTAAATTGGTCATTTGGTCCCATACATTTATTTTAGGTTTGAATCAGGTCCCTTACGTTTTAAAAGTTTAAATTTGGTCCCTCACGTTATCAACGTTTTTATTAGTTAGTCCCTTTCGTCAAATTTTTCACTAACTCTGTTTGATCCTTACACGTGGCTGACGGTTTGGACAGGTGGAAGTGATTTTGGACATGTTCACAACCATATAATAAACAAAACCTTCGCAAACAGGAAAAAAAAGAGTTAGTATTTGCAAAGGTCTTTGTCGTATTTTTTTTCTGTTTGCGAAGGTTCTGTTTATTATATGGCATTCCACGTGTCCAAAATCACTTCCACCTGTGTAAACTGTCAGCCACGTGTAAGGATCAAACATAGTTAGTGAAAAAATTGACGGAAGGGACTAACTAATGCAAATTTTGATAACGTGAGGGACCAAATTTAAACTTTTAAAACGTAAGGGATCTGATTCAAATCTAAAATAAACGTAAGGGACTAAATGAGCAGTTTAGCCTTTTACTAATACTAGCCTCATCACATTCCTACTTAAATAAGTACACAAATTGTGATATATAAGGAAATAAAAACAACAATCCTACGACATAATGAAAGATACTCAAGTTGCTCTAAGATCAAATCAAGATATTATAAGATAAGATACTCTATGAGTTATGTCTTTGTACGAAGTCAATCAAATCTGAAATAATATTCAGTAAATTTTGTAGCTTCGAATTAAGATATTTTTCATATATTCTGATAGAATTGAATTGATGATTTTGACAATCGTGAATTACCTAAACATGAAGAACCCAATAGTTCATTCTTAAGCTCTTCAGCGTCTTTTGACAAATCAGATTGCAAAGAAATATCCCATAGCCTAATTGTACCGTCAGTAGAGCATGTTGCAAAAGAAATCCCTCCGGAACAACCTTTAGCAGTGCATGCAAGAGATGGATCATGCATGTTTTCACAACATAGATTCTTGATGTCCCATATGCATGAGGAATGTGAAACTAGCGCAAAACACTTTGTGGCCTGGAAAATAAAGAAGGTTTTTCTGCATTAACCACTAATGAATGTATTCAACGCCTTAAAATTCGAGAAAAAAACTTACTGTAGAATCCACTAATTTAAAAGTAATGGCTTTCCATAGTAAGAAACTAATCTATCATGAATATGTACGGGAAACCTGCTGCTGAAAAGCTCTCACTAAGGTAAGGTCTAGGAAAAGGTCAGACCCATTGTAGATTTATTCTAGAAAAATTTGTCTTGCATTTACACGATGCTAATTTTTATCAAACATGAAAGTTACCATAACAGGCAAACCAAAAAGTCATTTACCTGATTCACATCATTGATGTCCCAGATGTAGAGGCTATGATCTCTGTAAATGACCACTGTAGGGTAAAAAATGAAGAATATGTCAATACACAATGTAATAGTAAGTTAAATGCAACTATCAAAACAGTACACTCACCAAGCTTTTCTAAGGTTGAAAACTGACATGCAACTGCATCAGGCAGTGCAGGTAACTGCTGGAAATTCTGTTCTGGAAATTTGGCATGGTAAACAGTGTTGTTTTCTTCACAAAATTTATTGGCCTTTGAATATAATATACTGCCTACGTATTCCAGAGACAAAGGGGAATATAAAAGGACTGTTCCATTACTGCATGCACAAGCAATAAGCTTTCCGGATGTTGATAATGCAAAAGCTTTTTGAACCTGAAAATGATAATCTAAGGATTGTTAAAAATTAGAAGGAAAAACAATCTACCACAGCTTTCATGGACAAATATATCATCTTCTGAAAGACGCATTTGGCACAGATCCATATATTACATGTACCTTCAAGATCACAGACTTTCTGACTGACAACCCAGAATGAATAAGGTATAAAATGCCTGTATACAAAGAAATTAACAACCCAGTACATGAACCAAAAAAAAATGTCAATTTTAGTCTTGCTCTAAACTGAACCAAACCTGAATCAGTCAATGTATATATAGGAAATAAACCACCAGCTTGTTTACGATTATCATCACTACAATTGGTCCACACAGAAGAAGCAATAGATGAAAATGACGAATCTTTCTGAATTGAGAGATTCGCAATCTTTTCCTGTATTGCTAATGATGCAGTCCTGACAGTCTTGCGTAACCCTCCATTTTGTTGAGTTTTCCTGGATGATTCAAGTGTCCAGAATTTCAAGTGCTTTTTACCAGCAGTTATGATAAATTTTGCATCTGATGAGAAGCTAACACTTGAGACAGTAGAACCAGATGAAGTTGCTTGAAGCTTTGTTATCAGGTGACCACTCCGCCAGTCCCAAATGTAAATATATACTCCAACAGAGACGAGATGTTTACCTTGGACAGCATACTATATAATGAGTAAGAAGCAGAAAGTAATAAAATTCAAGAACGGCATATAGATAGCTAAAGTGTAACCAACCATTTGGTGAGAAACAGATACATGAAACTCCATATACATGGCCTTTCAATTCAGAGACAACGGACAAAGTAGAAGAATCCCAAACTAGTACTGAGGCCTGGTTTCCTGCCTGCAAAACACAGTTAGGGTCATGTAACAATATACGAAAAATTAAGCCATGATTTTTTTATAAGTTGATTCTTACCTCTCCAGCTGCAACAAAGCGACCATCTTGTGACAAAGCTACACATCTCCAAGGCTTTGGTGGCAATCTATCAGATGCAATGAGGTGCGACTGAGTACCAGAATTCACGTCAAGAATCACCACCACAGAACCTGCCAAATAAGCACATTTGGAACTCGAGGTATTCGAAGCTAGCCCATTGCCATTTTTCGTTGTCAATCCAATTACCTCCTCCAAAACGAGCTGGAATAAAAATCAAAACATAAGGAACAACCAAAATAGCAAGTGTACAAAACAAATTTTTGGTCTCAAGTGGTTAATGAACTCCACTTAAGGACGAATCGTTAGGGAGAATCCAGGTTTGATTCCTGAGTGAAACAATTATTTGTAGACTTTACTTACCTCTCAACTGAACTCCGTACTACCAAACCCCTTCCCCGAGCACCGGAGGGTTAACACCAAAAAGAAATAGCAAATGTAACCACTCAATACTCAAATTCATCACGAAAATTGACAACTTTTAGCTCAATTTTCTAAGCAAACAATCAATTTAAAGGGTTTATGATCCTGAAAACCAAAATTTCCCTAAAAAAATTCAAACATAATGAACCTCTAGAAGAGGGATTGCGCGTTGATTTAAAAAAAAAAAAAAACAAAAATTTACTATTCAGTACTACTCACTATATAAATTACCAGCAAAATTTCACTTTGTTCACAATATCTAGCACATTTTTTTTCCAGAAACAAACATTGAAGATCAAATACTATGTCAATTTTTTGTTTATTGCAGTTTGTAGCTCAAATTTGTTGGAAACAAAGGGTATTAGGTTTATTTGTTGTTGGTGAAAACAGAAATTGCTACGAAGGAAAATAATAATGAAAAGAAAAAGAAAAAAAAAAACCTTTGGTACTGTATCAGGGGGTTTGTTGAATCTGCGAGTGGGCTTCATTTTGATAAGAGAATGAAGGAAACAGTAATCAAGCAATGTTGAAGATCATTTTCAGCTTCCTGAAGAGTTGTTTCACAATTCACTGAAGAGTGGGTTTCAGAGAGAGAGAGAGAGAGAAGCGGGAATTTTGCCCAAAATGAAAATATGAAAATGATTTCTTGATTATTATTGAGAGACCGAAATTTCAATTTTGGCAAAATTCATTTACCTATTGGTAAATTAAAATTAGGGTAAATAGGTTGATACCCCTGTAATGTGGGCGAGTTTTGTTTTTCCCCCCTGTAATTTTTTTTCTTTTAACTCGCCCCTTGCAATATTGAATTTTTTGAACTCGCCCCTTGGGTGCACTTTTTAAATCGGTTATTTTGTTCAAACCGATTTAAAAAGTGTTACTTTTTAAAGCGGTTAATCTGTTCAACCGATTTAAAAAGTGCAAATTCCTTGCATCCAAGGGGGGAAACCAAAAAAATTTACTTTGCAAGGGGCGAATCAAAAGAAAAAAAATTACAGGGGGAAAAATAAAACTCGCCCACATTACAGGGGGTATCAACCTATTTACCCTTAAAATTATAGTAATAGATTGGTCTTTTTTTTTTTAACATGACAAAGTCATCACAAACTCACACACACAAAGTGAAGTGATTAGGGATCGAACTCCGGTTATGGATGTCCAACCTAACAATTTCGGCATTTTCTGTCAGTTGAGTTAGGACTTCTGGACTTAATAGATTGGTCTTTTACCTATTTAAAAATAAATGAGGTGGAGGGGGATGCGAATACTAAGTATTTCCACTCTGTTCTCGCCAGCCGGCGAAGGAGCAATACGATTTCGTCGATTCAGGTGGAGGGGGTCACCATCGAGGGAGTGTGTAACACCCAAACCCGTTAATTTACTATTTCTAGTTTTATAAAATCCTTTTCAAAATACGCAACGGAAAATAAAGTTTGATATTATAAAACAATGGTTCGAGTATCACATTTACTTTCAAAACATTACTAACTAACTTTATTAGTAAGATAACATCCATACAAAATCCTTTTTGAGAATAATACAATCTCAATAAATCAAAATAGGAAATAGAAGACTCTATGTATACATGAAAATATAAACCCCTTTCCCGTGTCCTAATCAGAGCAGAGCATCACCGACACTTGGCCATAACCAACACCTGAGAACCTGGACCCCCAAAGGTCCAGCAAGTACACAAAACAGAGAGTTAGTAAGGTATCCCGCAAAATAATGCAAGTATATATCGAATACTATACATTTAATAATAACATAATAAATCCTACTAACATTCGCACCATAAAGATGCAAGATTATACAAGTAAGATACATTTATAATTCATAAATCAAGTATCAAGTAAATCATATAATCCACATATCCTCAAGTTACTCATAATTGACATACAACTAGTAATCACGTATCAACAACATTAAGTTATTTACAATTGATACACAATTAGCAATTAATGCACACCAATAGTATCAATTACCAAGTAGTTCACATAATGATTCCACCTTCATCTCCTAATGCAAACTAATGCCAATTATTCATGAAATGCTCCCTAGCATTTACTAATGCATGAGGTACCTTATCAATTCATTGGAAAACTTATTCCAACTATATTTTAACCACCTTGTTAAAATATTACCATACTTTAGTTACCTTACCAAAGTATCTGCTCAACATACATATATGAATGCATGAATATCAAATTACCAAACATATGGTTTAAACATCTCATCCTATAAAGGATATCACAATCGATGTACTTCAATCACCTTTTACAAGCACATCTCTATTAATTAAATCTATGTACTTCAATCACCTTTTACAAGTACATCTACTCCATTAAATTAAATAACATTAATTAATCTATCACATATTTTAGTCACCTTACTAAAGTATCTACTCATCAAAAAAGGATAACACAATCCACATATATATTTCAACAAGATAGTTAGAAATACATCTTCTCTATCAATTAATCACATTAATTAATCTTCTCAAGTTATCTCACATATACAAGAATATTATAATCATAATTCATTGTCATAATTCATCCACATATAGGATATCATGAATCATCACTTCATTTCAATATATGTACATAATCATAGTTAATCGACATATACAATATCATAATTCAATTCATCATTCAAGACCCAATTTACAGTCAAATACACCATCATACATTCATAAGATCATAATTCAATCATAATATAAGCATATATATCATTTATTCAACAAAATCACATTTTTCTGCACTGATAAGCTCGCCCGGCGAGCTCAGAGCGAGTAAAACCAGACAGCATCAGGTCCAACTCGCCCTGGCGCGCAATCACTCGCCCTGGCGAGTTGCTCATGACAGCACCACTAGCCCTGGCGCGCAATAACTCGCCCTGGCGAGTTGCTCAGGACAGCAAAACCTCATTCTCGGGTTTTTGGTGAAAAATCCTCAAATTTCATATTTTCAACATGCCAATTCGAAAAGGTAGCAACTTTATACATATATAATCATGTTAAACATAGAAGTACAACTCATTTCATGAATCAACAACATTTCATCCATTAAAGTTATCATTTTTATCAAATCTTCATGAAAACTCATAAACTACAAACATCTAGCAAATTCCCTCAATTGAACCCCAAAGTTTGTAAATTTCCTTCATCAAAACATGTGAGCAATCTATCTTTAACATAAAAATCATTCATTTTTGAGAATCAAACTCAACCCAAAGAAAAAGAGTGAGAGAGGATTGGGATGGAGAGAGATAGACTTTCTCCCCCTCTCTTGATCACTCTAGGATACACATACTACTCTCATACCTTATGGAATCTGAATTCTCTAGTCCTTCTTACTCCTCTAGCTCTACCTCTTGTTCTCTTCTTCTTCAAGAAAAATGGGTCTCTTGCTCTCTTCTCTTTCTTCCTCCTTTCTTTCACAAATTGTGATTTCTATTCTTTCTTTCTTACCAACTTAACCTAGCTATAGTTAAAAAGTCTCTAATACCCTTCTTGTCTCTCATTCTCTATTGGGCTTGGCCCATTCACACTACAAGTCTTAATTACTTACTATTCTAATAAGTGACTAAGACCACTATCTTATTACTTCTCATAATTAACCAATTAATCTATCTAATCTTAATTAAAGACCCTCAAATTAATAATTCTAATGGATTACCAAGATACCCCTTTACTTAGATACCACATAACTATTCATAAAAATCATGAAAGCACACATATTCAAATAATTAAGTAAATAAATAAATAAATAATCACATAAAAATCCTATTTATTTAATTACGGCTGTTACAGAGTGCATCCTGTCAGGCAGGCTGTGTTTTCTCACTTCGAGTCCCATTTTAAGGCTAGAAGAGTAGATCGCCCGGGGGGTGGAGAATCTAGCCTTCAAACAGCTGAATCAGGTAGCATGCAGAAGTCTGACTAGACCTTTTTTGGAACCAGAGGTCAAGGAGGCTGTTTGGGATTGTGACAGCTTCAAAAGTCCAGGTCCGGAGGGGGTCAATTTTGGGTTCTTCGAGGACTTTTGGGAGGAGGTAAAGGGTGACGTAATGCGCTTCATATCTGATTTTCACCGTAATGGGAAGCTAACGAAGGGCATTAACTCCACCTTTATAGCTCTTATCCCTAAAATAGACAGCCTCCAACGTCTGAATGACTTTAGGCTTATCTCTCTGGTGGGAAGTCTCTACAAGATCTTGGCCAAAGTGTTGGCCAACCGGCTGCGCCTAGTAGTAGGTAGTGTGATATCTGAGTCGCAGACGGCTTTTGTGAAGGACCGGCAAATTCTCGATGGTATTCTTATTGCAAATGAGGTGGTGGACGAGGCTCGCAAGTCTAAAAAGGAGCTTCTGCTTTTTAAGGTCGATTTTGAGAAGGCCTATGATTCGGTGGATTGGGGCTATCTAGATGCGGTTATGGCGAAAATGGCTTTCCCACCCCTTTGGCGGAAGTGGATTAGAGAATGCGTTTGCACGGCCACTGCCTCTGTCCTAGTCAATGGTAGCCCCACAGAGGAGTTCCATATTCAACGGGGCCTGAGACAAGGGGACCCCCTGTCTCCTTTTTTGTTTCTTCTGGCTGCTGAAGGTTTGAATGTTATGATGTCAGCTATGGTTGAAAGGAATATGTTCGCTGGGTTCAACGTCGGTGAGCAGGAATCGGTCACTGTCTCGCATCTTCAGTTCGCCGATGACACGTTACTTCTTGGGGCTAAGAGTTGGGCTAATGTTCGGGCCTTACGGGGAGTTCTTGTATTGTTTGAGATGATGTCGGGCCTAAAGGTTAATTTTCATAAAAGTATGCTGGTTGGGGTTAACATCACGGATTCATGGTTACATGAGGCTGCGTCCGCTCTGCGGTGTCGAGTGGGGAAGGTGCCGTTCCTCTATTTGGGTCTTCCTATTGGTGGTGATTCGCGGCGCCTGGGTTTTTGGGAACCAGTGTTGACTCGCATAAGGAATAGATTATCTGGGTGGAATAGTCGTTTTCTGTCTTTTGGTGGTCGTTTGGTTCTGATTAAATCTGTCTTGACCTCTCTGCCTGTCTATGCTCTCTCCTTCTTCAAAGCTCCTGCAGGTACGATCTCTTCTATTGAATCGATTCTGATTAATTTTTTCTGGGGGGGGGGGGGGGGGGGTTGAGGATTCTAGGAAAACATCTTGGATATCTTGGAAACATATTTGTTTACGTAGGGAGTAAGGAGGGCTGGGGGTGAGGAAGTTGAGGGAGTTTAACTTGGTCTTGCTAGGCAAGTGGTGTTGGCGGTTACTGGTGGATCGAGGGGGCTTGTGGTTTAGAGTGTTGGCAGCTCGGTACGGGGTGGATAGAGGCAGACTGAGAGATGGGGGCGGAGAGGTTCCTCTTGGTGGAGGGAGATTGTGAGTATTCGGGACGGAGTAGGAGGGGTAGGGGGAGGGTGGTTCCGAGAGTGTGTTGCGAAAAAGGTGGGTGATGGGTCAGATACTTTCTTTTGGACTGATCCCTGGTTGGGAGGGGTTCCCTTGTGCGAGATGTTTGTGCGGCTGTTCGACCTAGCAGAGACCAAATCGTGCACTGTAGCCGAGATGTTCTCTGCTGGGTGGGAGGTTGGCGGGGCGGCATGGGTGTGGCGGCGGCAGTTATGGGTGTGGGAGGAGGAGATGTTGGGGGAGTGTCAGTCTTTACTTCTTTCTGTTCATGTGCAGGCGCAGTCCCCTGATGTGTGGCGGTGGCAGCCTGACCCTGATACAGGTTATTCTGTCCGTGGTGCTTATCAGCTTTTGACCTCCCAAGATTCATTTACATTGGGTGCGGCGGAAGATCTTGTGTGGCACAAACAGGTCCCTCTAAAGGTCTCTATCTTTGTGTGGCGCCTCCTGCGCGATAGGCTACCTACGAAGGCAAACCTGGTGACTCGCGACATTATCTCTCCAGAGGACCAGCTCTGTGTGTCCGGGTGTGGTGGCGTCGAATCAGCTCAGCATCTTTTTCTCTCCTGCAGCACCTTTGGTTCCCTGTGGGCACTAGTTCGCTCTTGGATTGGTTTCTCGGCAGTCGATTATCACACTCTTCCTGCTCATTTTGTCCAGTTCACGTACTCAGTTGGAGGTCTTCGTGCTCGTCGGTCTTTCTTGCAGCTCATTTGGCTAGCCTGCGTTTGGGTCCTATGGAATGAACGAAATCATCGCTTGTTCAGAAACGCGTCAAGTCATGTTACTCATTTGCTGGAGAAAGTCAAGATGTTCTCATATAGGTGGTTGAAGACTACACATGTCACTCTTGCTTCTAATTATCACACCTGGTGGTCGAACCCATTGCTTTGTTTGGGCATCGACTAATATTTTGCTTTCCGTTTTGGTTTTTTGTATTGATACCGTTGTAACTCTGTTGTAGTTTCTCTTGGCACATCTTGTGCTGAGGAGACCACTTTTTTTCTCTTTTTATATATCTATTCCATTTTGGCTTTTTCAAAAAAATAAAAATAAATTATTTTTTATTTTTATAAATGTATACAGGTTAATCATTTATTTTATTTATTTGTAATATAGATTGTAATATTGTTTTTTTAAGTATACAAAAGTTAATTATTTATCTTATTCATTTATTAGATAATGAAGAGTTTCAAACATGAATGCGTGGTTTTAAATATTTCATAAAATTATAAATGATGTTCACGAGCAACATTAAAATTGATAAACAACGTTATGTACAATTATGTGTTTTTACGAATTTGAAAAATAAATAGTATCATATCGAAATGTATATAAAAATGGAAAATAAATAGAAAAAAAAAAATCATGTTTAATTCTCAGTTAAGTTTGGAGTTAAAAATGAATTGAATCTAACGAATCAAACCGAACTGATCGCGAACTCTAAACGAGCCGAATTTAATCTGAAAAAATTCGTAATAAACTCGAGCCAAATTTTAAACCGAACCAATTTTTATCGAATCAAATCAAATTCAAATACTTTCGACTTAACTTATTATCAGCCCTAACCAAAAGTCAATGGCGGAGGAGATTTCGTGGAACGAGGTTGGTATCATTGTTTAGTATTGCCGCATGTTTGATTGCAGTTGCACGTGTTATCACTCCTAGACGTGGTGCCACACGCACATTGCGTTGCTTAAAAATTAAATAAACCTAAAATTCCATAATCACTTTTTTTTCTCTCCAAATTCTAATCTTAATTTATATTAAAACCAAATATATCAATTTGATTGTAGCCAAAAAAATATATATCAATTTGATTCTTAATGTATTTCATTTACAATATAGATTGAATATATCAATTTTTCAAAAAATCTAAAAAATAATTTTTTAAATTAAAAACTACAATATTGCAAAATGATTGAATGAAGCTAATATTTTGTACCCAAGATCTGAACACACTTTGATTTTTTCTTTCAAGTTTTTTTTTTAATTTTTTCTAGTTTACAATGGAGCTAATAATCGAACAAAAAACGTTTAGCATATTATCCAAACTTCATACTACTAGATCATATCTAGTTGCATTTTAAGTTTGTGATCAAGTGGCCCAAGTTTTGTGACCGCACAAGATTTTTTCTTCTTATTAATCCCAAAAATGTATACTCTTTTTGTTTTAAAACAAACTCCGGATTACGCCAAAAAAAAAAAAAAAACTCCGGATACACACATGTTAAAAAGTGTAATGGTTAATAAAACGATAATAGTTATTTTATCAAATTAATTATGGTGTTTTTTTTATGACCATAAATATTCCATCTACTTTTTATATTTATTGAATAATTTATGTATATTGTTGATATCATAGACTAGATAGATCATTCAATAAATTTAAAACAACATTTTTTTTGTATAAATAATGAGGTCAACATTACATAAACAGGTCAACCTTACTTGATAATTTTTTTTTTTACCATGATATTGATACGAAGTTTCCACCGCCAATAATGTGACTAATATGTATCGGGAACCTGTGGGGCACAATCAAATTTTCTCCATACGCATGAGCTATAAATCGAACCCTACACCACATATTTAAGAGGCTCAAGTCTCTTACCACTTAGACCAATTCATTATTGGTTACTTGATAATTTTTTTATTATAAACATAATTAATAATTTACATTAGAAATAATCAGAACAACCTTACTTGGTAAAAATAATCAGGTCAACATTACAATTAATTTTTGTTACATATTAAACAGCGAAGATTAGTTAATATTACAAATTTATAATTAATAAAAATATTAATTCTTGACCAAAAAAAAATAAATTAATTTTCTCTAATGCTTGGAATCCGAATCCATATTTTCTTACACATCTTCCTTCTTCATTCAAGGCACAAATTCTTCATTTGACATCTTTCCATTTTCTCACCAACCCTACCAAATCAATCAAAAACTTGCCATTCTTTTCTTTCTTTTTTCAATTTTCTCTCTCTTCACTTTCAAATAAATCTTGTGGTGGTTGTTCAAATGCATTGCCATTTCACCAAACTTTCCTTATGGACTAAAAAAGAAGATACAAACAAATTGATCACAACCATGTTTCACTTTCACACACAAAGATAACACAACCCTTTTCTTCATCATTCATCATTCATGAGTTTGTGATCATTATTTATTATCATTGTCTTTTTTTATCATTACAAAATCATTCTTTATGGCTACAGCTACAAACTCATCAATATCTCATAACTTGTGTTCTTCCTACAGAAGAAAATCTTCTTCTTTTTCTTCATGTCATTCATTGGCACCACCCCATTTGAGTTTTGTTAGTTTAAGGAAAACCAAGTTGGGTTTTGAGACCAAAATCTCAAACAAAAAATTGGAATGGAAAAGAGGAAGAACAAAAAAACAATGGAGTGTGAGGTGCACTGCAGAAGGAATAGATGGAGGAATGTTTGTGGGAGGAAGAGGCAGAGAAGATGGTATTGTTGTTAGTATTCCAGAAAGGTACAAGGTTGTATTGTTGTTGGCTTGTGTTATGTGTCTTTGTAATGCTGATCGTGTTGTCATGTCAGTTGCTATTGTTCCTCTTGCTGCTAAACATGGTTGGTCTAGTTCTTTTCTTGGTATTGTTCAGGTACTATACATAAAATTATAATATTTCTGATCATGAATGTATTAATTAAACTGAAATATATAACATTGACACTTTAGACATGTATCTGACATGTGTCGGTATCTGATATCAATACATGTGTAGTTGCATTCAATCACTTCTATTTTCTTAAAAGGAAAATGCTAATTAATAGTGACCTTGGGACACTAGTTAAGGATGCCAAATTTAGTATAATAATCTTGGAACTTGTGCAGTCAATAAATTTAAAATATGAACAATGTTGTTTTCAATGCAAAATTTACTTTTTTAGTTCCTTAACTAGTGCCCCAGGGGCACTAGTTAGCATGACCCTTCTTAAAATTATCATTAGCGTTATGTGTCGGTGATTCATAGAAACTAACACAAAAAGGAGAACAATTCACAATTCTAATTTCTAGCCAAGGGTTTGGGAATAAGATAGTAGTTTTACTTTACATATTCGAAAAGAATCAAATCATTAATATTACTTATGAATTAATTTACTGGTTATTGGCAATAAAAGATTTTTTTTTTTTAAGAATTCAGTTGAAACAAACATTTGTTTTGTTCAATAATCATGCTAAAACTGGTTTGTAGTTCCTTAAACTAAGGTTTTAAATAACTGTCGTGTCGTGTCACTAACTATGATATCGAAGAGAATCACATTCAATTGAGACTGATGCGGTCTCACAGTTGCGTTGAAAACTTTAATGTCGATGCTCAGATTGTGCTTCCGGGCCTTTCTCTAAAACTTGTCTTTATTATCATTTGGCTGTCCTGTGATACATTTGACAGTTTATTTTGTTTTTGTGCGGTGGAGTCACTAGCTAACAGAAAACTCATGTTTCATACATTTATCAGTCATCATTCCTGTGGGGATATATATTCTCTTCGGTTATCGGAGGAGCTTTGGTAGATAGATATGGAGGAAAAAGGGTGTTAGCTTGGGGTGTATTGTTATGGTCTTTAGCAACTCTTCTAACACCTTTAGCAGCAAACCACTCTACAATAGCTTTGTTGGCAATTCGCGCTTTCTTTGGACTCGCTGAAGGAGTAGCTCTCCCATCTATGAGCACTCTTTTATCAAGGTGATGCCTCTAAAATCTCCCTTGTACATAATACTAAATATTTAGCTATCTTAGATATATACCTTGGAAACCAAGTATTGAAGATTTGAGTTTTTTAAATCCTGTTTTAGCTTGTTTAATTGCATATTCTATTTCTTTTAAATCTTTTCCTTTCTTGTTAAATATTATGTCATGGTCAAATGTGCGTGATGCGATCTCAATCGCAATAGCATTGTTGTCGTGGTCAAATGTGGTTGATGTCACAGTTTTTAAGAAGACCGCGGTCTTATTACTAGGCTTCACTTACGAGCATCTGATTGTTCGGGTTGCAAATCCAAAGGTGTTGGGTATGTCTCATAGTTACTGATCAGATTACACCTTATCTCACCAGAGGAACCATCTCGTTCTGATACTTCATATCAGAAACATTATGTGTTCATTATTTGTGTTTCTCGTACCTTTATTCTTAATGTAACTAGTTCTCTATAATTTGAAACTGATCTCATGTTCTAATTTGAATAGGTGGTTTCCGAATAATGAGAGAGCAACTGCATTTGGAATATCGATGGCCGGATTTCATATTGGCAATGTCATAGGCTTGTTAATTACACCAATTATGTTATCAACTATTGGAATTTTTGGTCCTTTTATATTATTCACATCTATTGGTTTACTATGGGTGATGACATGGTCATATCAAGTTACAGATGATCCTTCCGAAAGCAATTTCATCAGCAGATCAGAACTAAGATTAATCCAATCCGGAAAAACTACTTCTCCGAAAAAGAGTAACAAGTTTCCTCCCTTAGGCCTTATTTTATCAAAATTACCATCATGGGCTATAATATTTGCCAATGCAACTAACAATTGGGTAAGAGTTTTTGCTTTTGGGTGAAGATAAGAATTTGTTGCTATCATAAATTTCGTTTTAAGCATACTGATTTTGTTTGACCTTGCTTAATTTGCAGGGCTACTTTGTTCTTCTCTCATGGATGCCGGTTTATTTCAAAAGTGTAATTACTTTCTTACTTTGTTCTTGTTTCGTATAATAATAAACTATTGTTCAGCATTACGTTAGTCTGAGTGGAACTTGACTTGGATCCCAAGCAAGGTTTCAAATTCGAGTCTTGTGGATAGAAAAAAATGTGGTTTGAAAGGAGATCTCACTAAAACTAACCGCTCAGGTTCTCCGACAACCATTAGTAAACAACATTTTGCTCATATATTGCTTAAGAATATGGATACTAGAATGAGCTAGTTTGTTTGTAAAATACACAAGTAAAAGTGCATTTATTTTGGAATCCTAGAATATTCAACATTGAACTATATTCTTCTTCTTTCTGTAGGTATATAATGTGAATTTGCAGCAGGCTGCATGGTTTAGTGCAGTTCCATGGGCAACAATGGCATTTTCAGGTTATCTAGCTGGTACTGCATCAGATTTCTTAATCAATGCCGGGTATCCGACAACATTTGTTCGTAAATTCATGCAGGTAACTCTTTCAACCTCATCATGCATAAGACTCTACTTAGGTTGCATCTATATGATTGTGAGAAATTTTTTGTTTTCATTTTGAAGCAAACTGCTAAACAGTGTCATTAAATAGCATAGCGAGGAATTCGAACAAATTGTTATTGTTTCGCATTACACTATTTAGTACCAAATGTTGTGCAATAGTAGCTATACGCGTAGCAGAATTTGAACAAATTGATATTTTTTGCGATCCGTGATTGACAATACTGGAAGCAACTAACTATAGACCAAAATCAGATTGAATTCATATTAACTAGTGTAAACTATTTCCTTATTCATGTTGATTTTAATTAGTACTAATGTATATGTAAAATTACAGACAATTGGATTTATAGGACCAGCTGTGACCTTGATCTGCTTGAATTATGCCAATACACCAACAATGGCTGCTACACTCTTGACTGCAGCTTTGAGTTTGAGTTCTTTTAGCCAAGCTGGCTTTATGCTTAACATACAAGTAAGTCAAATACACAAAAATATGCAAATATACTCTAAAACTTGAACATTATATTTAAGAATTTTTCATGAACTTACAAATAATTTAATTAGTAACCTTTTACATTTTACATGATCAGGACATTGCTCCTCAGTATGCAGGAATTCTACATGGTAATGTGTTGGGAATGTCTTTTATTTTACTTTTGATTTTTCCTTTAAAATATTTCTAGTCCACATAATATGCATAGTTTTTGTTTTAGTTTCTAACTTGCTATAATATTTATTTTTTCAAGTTTTAGTACTTCTTGTAATATTAAAAATGTTTCTTTTGATCCTTATTGTTTTAGTTCCCGTAAACATTTGTACACGTTGGAATTAGTCTTATTATGTGTACAATGACTAATTTCAACATGAACAAAAATTACAGGACTAAAATCAAAATATACGGATCAAAAGCAAAAACTAAAAAATGTGCATATTTTTGGGGATGATAAGTTACTTAATTAAGCCTTTGTTTTTACATCATAATTGTTGTTTTAACAATGATGAAACTATTATTACAGGAATATCAAATTCAGCTGGAACATTAGCAGCTATCATAAGCACAATTGGAACTGGTTATTTTGTACAATGGCTAGGATCATTTCAGGCATTTTTAACCATAACAGCATGTCTCTATGTTGTGACCACTATTTTTTGGAATATTTTTGCCACAGGAGACCAAGTTTTGTGACTTCTTCTCATTCAAAAGTTACCCTGAGTTTTTACACATTAGAAGCATGAGAAATTATGAATTTCAAAATTTTATTATCTTCTATGAGAAATGAATGGAAAGAATTATTTCCTCCTTATTCATACCTAAAAGAAAATTAAAATATTTTCGGGCTAAAACAAAATAGTTCATGAAGTGTCACAAACTACGACCCGGATCCTCGGCAGCCTTTGTATCTGCCGCAGTGTCTGCTTCAACAATGTATACCATTAGATTAATCTAATGGTTAATAATTGATATATTTAATGGGTAATAAAACTGGCGGAAAACTGACGGAAAAAACCCAGCCCCCAATCACTCTAATTTTTCATCATGTACAAGAGTGTAGCTCGAAATTTTCTTAATGAAGTATTATATTTAAGAACGGAGGTAGTATTTTATTTATGTTTATCATTTTTTATACAATGTCACAACAATCCTCCACCCACTAAGCTAATTTCACATTAATGTCAAATGAGTCCAATGAAAATCTAGTATGCATAGAAGAAATTTTAAGATAAATTCAAAGTTAATATTGAAGGATGTGCATTTTTTGGGCTACTCTTTTTAAGTCAAACTTTTTTGTCCCTTTATTTTCATATTTATTGTAATTTTGTTCTCCTTTTATCTTTTGGGCCATTTTATTAAGTTAAACTTTTGTGAATTTTATGTTAAAAAAGGTAAATTTTAGTTTCAAAAGAGATATATAGTCAATAAATTCGATATTGGGGCAGTAAATCGTCTTTTATGGTACAAAAGATATCATTTTTTGCAGAAAAAAATTCACTAAGATCAAATTTACAACAAATATATAAATACAACTCAAAAAAATTATTAAAAAGAGAAACCTTTTTCATGAATTTAATAAAATAGACTAAAAGTAAATTAAAATAAAATCAATGACATTTTAATATAAAATAAATTAAAAAGTTTAGAGGAACCGCAACCTCTAAGAATCCACTTTTAGCTTCCTTGCCTATTTATAAGACTCTATCACATTTTTTATATGGTTATGTTATGTTAACAAGTGTCTTAAAAAAACAACTTTTGAGTGAAAAAAAAAAACATTTTTTAGATTTTTAAAGAGTTGACTACATAACTTTCAAGACAATTTTTTTTTTTGGTTTAAAAAAAAAATTACTAAGAAAAATCGGTAATCTAATTAATGTGTATAACTTATGTATAACTATTACTAAGTTATTCTTTGTGTATATTTAATTAATGTTGACTTTTAATATATTAAGACAAATTGTTAGTATTATTAAGAAATATATTTTAAAAAAGAGTAATAAAATATTTAAAAATTGTTTGGTTTGATTTTCACATTTGAGCGGAACCACAACATAATTTCATTTCTACAATGAATCTACAAATACTAATTTCTCAAAATCATATACAACAGACTTCCAAAAATGCAGCAGGGATGACAAAATCCATAATCAAACCTCCTCTTATATTGACAAAAATATATTTCAAAAAATAATCCTATAATATAAAACTCAGTGAATATATTTTAGTAAGAAAAATGCTAAGTAACTGTGCGTTATTTAATCATTCAAGAGACAATTTTTAATTTATTTTTTTAAAATGTATATCATTTAATTCAAAAAGTGTTAAGTTGTTTTTACTTTCTTGCCCTCAATATTTTCAACAGAGAAAAAATGTGAATGAAACAATGTACTAGCAAGAAAGAAAAAGGATGAGGAATGCAGAGAAGGCTTGACCTTGAAGTCTCTTTCTCATATCAATCCATCCAACACAAAGACGTCTAATCCAACCAATCCAATCCACACACGACACCCAAAAGACAACACACTTCCGTAGATTTCAATGCATAACATCCTCTTTCTATTGTCCCCAATTTCCTCACCCCATCAAAATCCCAACTTTCCTTCCAAATTCACACTTTCATAACAACCCTCTTCAATTTTTCATCTAAATCCCTTCAATTTCACACCCCAAATAGATTTTCATCTTTTTCCCAACTGGGTTTTGAAAAAAATCTGATCTTGTTTATGCTTTTCTGAAAGTAAAAAAAAAAAAAAATGAATTTCAGAAATTTAGAAGATTTCTGGGCTTTTTATGTAAGCCAACATTCAAAAAGAGCTACAAGACATTGGCACTTTGTAGGAACTCTTTTGAGTATTTTGTTTTTGATGTGTTCTTTTTTCTTTAGTTGGTGGCTTTTGTTCTTTGTTCCTTTATCTGGGTATGGTTGTGCTTGGTATAGTCATTTCTTTGTTGAAAAGAATGTTCCAGCTACTTTTGGACACCCCTTTTGGTCATTTTTGTGTGATTATAAAATGTTTGGGTTGATGCTTACTGGAAAAATGGATAGAGAGATCAAGAGGCTTGGTAAAAGACCTGTGTTGCAAGGGTTCTGATTTCTATATGTTTGCTTGATCCTTGTTGTTTGAGGTGAGTTTGTATCTGAATTTGTGTGTAGGTATCTGTTTGTTTCAATAGCCTCTATTTTTATAGCTTTGTGGAGTGGCTAGCTACCCTTGTTTTTTGGTATTGGCTTGATTTGCTATGGATGATTTTGCTAATATATGTTGATAACTGAATGAAACTAATATGTTGTGAGGCTGTGTTCGAGAGCTTATGAAAACTGCGTGTGATATCTTCATAAACTGTTTTAGCTTATTTTCATAAGCTATCGCTTATGAAAACATTTTGTAGCTTATATGATAACAATTTGACTTTATACTGTCTTTTGTTATATGCTTGTACATAAGCATGATAAGCGTTTATGCTATAAGAGCTTCATTAAGTTGTTTTCCCTGCTGAAAACATCACAGCAGGCGACAAAGCCAGAAGTTGAATAGAATTGGAATAGCAGAATTTGTGTTGACTTGTGCTATATGTTCAGATACATAGATGTTGAAATTCTGTTCATAAGTCATAACAAAGATGAAAAACGGCTTAGACTAGTTAGTTGGTCTAACCCAGAACCGATCATATGATCGGTCCAAGGTATTAGTTAGATTGGTAATATATGGGAACTGATGAAATCCAGTTTGACTTCACGGATTTGGCATGAAAACCGGTGACTTTGCGCCGAGTCACCTTAACAAATATAAATGATGTTCCACAATAGAATCATAGAATTGAAAATAAATTTGTGAATTTTTCTACTCAAGTATAGTATGAAATGTTAAGGTATAGCTACCAAATGTTAAGGTATGATATGAATCTATTTTGAAATTTCTGTAAGTATGGAATTTACAGTTATGAAAATTTTGATGTTTTGGAATACATACCAATTCAACCGGTTCAATTAGTGACTCAGTGGTTCAATCTGTGTCTCATTGACTCAGTAAACTACCTATATGTCAATGACTGGTCCAAGTTTTGTTAGCATAAACAGAAATAGGGTTGGTGAATATTACTCACATTTAATAGAAGAATTTGCTTTGTGAGCTAATTCAATTGGATAGAGCAACTATCATAACCTCAAAAAGATTGCACAAGAACGATGTGGAAAACTTTCCGTTATCTTTGCTTTCAGCTCTGAATTGTTTTTTGGAAGTCTCACTGTGCTTTTCTGTTATCAGAAAAAGTTGAAGAGTTTTCTTTATGTTGTAGTTTCATAACAACCTTAGAAGTTTGGAAAGAATCCTCATTTTGAGTCATGTGGCAGAAAACAAACAATTTGTGCATTATAGTTATACTTCATATTGAAAAGAATAGAATAAAAAATATTTTTTGAGTTAGGATTGTTTCATACCATCTATATTGTGCTCTTCCTATGGTTTTTGTTTTATTTGCTTTCTCTTACATGCAGAGAGATTGAATAGCTATTTTGCATTGATGAGTTTTATTTACTTATTATTTGTATTTGTGTAAGTGGATCTTATCCTTCATTTTTATTATTTATAATATTTCTTTAATATTTATCACTGAAAAAGATACTCATCTATAAAATAGAACAGATGGTTATTTTTCTGAAACAAACAGTAGATATAATTTTCTTCGCTGTTGCTAGTGTTCACTTCAATGAATCTTTCAAATTGGTTAAGTACAATCTATTGTTCAGCTCCACTGTTGATTGAGAACTATTGTTGCCATGTTCTTTTCTTTGTTAGGAAAATCATTTTTGTTTAAGTTTTCTAGCCTAGACTTATGAGCTTTTGCGACCTCTAATTCATATGTTATGACACTTGCATTAACTTTATTTTGTTATCATGTGGATTGTCTCTTGCAGCTTTGTAAGTTTGAGCAGTGAAGTGTTTCGGACGGACACCGATACAGGAAAGCTCGAAGCGCAGATGGACTTTTATGTGGTCTTGCAGTGGGAGTGACGGTGTTGTACAGTGGTCGTAATTTAATAGTATACTATGAAGCATAACACCACTTGAAATTGTAACAAAATAATTACATTTTTTATGTGGTGTGTTCTGTATAATGCAACATACAACTTACCCTTACTTTCACTCTCACGCCTACTTCTTTCCGGAATTCTAATTCTTGGAACTTTGCACGGTCCCTTCCCCTCTCCCATTTTCGCGCTCACAGGAAAAGAACCAAAAACATGTATGATCTTATATCACTAGTTTGCTACATGATCTTCTACATATATTTTGTTTCTACTTTATCTTAACCATTTTGTTTCACTACTAGAGAACTATTTTAGCAATTCAGAACTCATTAAAACTCCAATTGGCATCAAATGAAAAGAGGCGTGTGTTTGTAATATGCAGATATATTCTAAGCCTTTGATGTATATTAAGAAACTCTGAAGTAGAAATAGAACTCCCTTAGAATGTTGGTGGAACTTTGTTGTAGAAGGCAGAAGCATTAGCCTCAGGATTCTGCTCATGGCACCTGAAGAGACAAATCTTGTTTGTCAAGGTGACTGATACTGGTATCAATTGATTGAAATTTAGGCGAGTGCTAATGTGCACAAGTCTGATAGGTCTTCTACCGTGCAATACTATTCTCTTAATCATTTGATCAAAACATTCAACTAAGTACAATGGTAGTATGGTACACCAAATCTATTTCTCCATTGGTACCCTTTCTACAACCAAACCGACAAAAGTGGGATGCTTGAGTTGACGGTATGGAGGGAGCTCCACGGTGGATTTAAGCTGCACGTTGCCGGTGGAGCATATTGCGACGGACCACATTAGACTTTCAAAAGATCATGTTCAGGTCTAAAAGATAAGCCTATGATAGGCCACAAGCCAGGCTCAGGCCTTCAATTTTTTGATAGACTAGGCTCATGCTCGACAAAGCCTAGCTCGGCCTAGCCTATTCCCACCTCTAGTGATGTGAGATACAAGTTGGGTTGAATCATTCCCCTTATGACAACAAATTAACTCGCCTTCTCCCTCTTTTCTCACTCCCTCCCAGATCAACCGATTCATCCCAAACGGCGTTGCTCAATCAACTCATGTCTCTGTTGGAATTTCTTTTGGGGTTTTGTATGTGCTTTTTGAGTTTGGGTTGTTAAACACCATTTTTTCCTTTTATTTCACTGTAATTGAAGAAAGTGTAATAGAAATCATAAAGCAATCACTACTACATTTTTGACTTTCAGTAACACTCAAATGTAACATTTATAAAAAGTGTTACTAATATGGGTGCTTTTGTAACATTTCTCAAAAAGTGTAACATACTCTTTGAAATGTAAGTACCCTCTCTTTGTTAATAATAAAATGTGACAACTCTTTTTAATTTTCTCTCGCACTTCCTTCTCCTATTTCTCTCAAACCACGGGTGAGGATTCATTGCGTCTCAAAGTTTCATTGCGCGCACGGCGATTAAGTTCAAACACAGTCTCAATTCTTCCTACTCTCCGATTTGAGTTCCCATTCTTCCACCACCGTCTTCTTCAATCTCAGCAGGTAATCCTTCATCGAGTTCCCATGGTGTCGTATTCATCTATTCTAACGACTTCGCTTCGGCAATTTTACTTCGATTTGATTTGCTCTAAAAATCCCTAATTCATTCGGCGTGACTCAATCATCTCCTCGATTCAGTTTGCTCTCGATCGCTGTTCTCTGCGGTTTGTATCACCATCGTCTTCGCCGAGGTAATCTCATTGTACTAATATCTTGCTTTCTTTCTTTTACTTTGGCTTTTCATGTTTGAAAAATGGTTGAATTGAAGTGATTTTTTGCATTTTGTTCTGATTTTGCTGCTGTTGTTGTGGCTCATGGTACAATGCTTATTTTATGTTTGATAAAATGCTTCAACCAACTTTCTATGGTAGAACAAATTGAACACTTTCTATTGTGGAAAAATAATTCAACATTGCCCCTTGCTTATGATTATTTAATTGTAACTCTCTGTTTTAATTAGTTTATTTTCAAATAGCATGGATGGATTAAGTTTTCTACGAGGTTTGGTTTAAGATGTTGGTTATGTAAGTAAGTAGTTAAAGAGAAAGTTTAGAAGCTTGTGTAGACAAAATGCTGAAGAGAACAAGAATAATCTTTCTTGCAACTCATTACTACTAAGTAATATCCATCATCTTTTGACTTGATAGTTGACAGGGACTGATTGCAAAGACGATCACTATACTGGCCACAACAGAGACTACTAAGACTATTTGAAGCTAAATATTCTCAAGGTTTAGCTACAAATGAAACCGCAGAAGACGATGCTGCTAGAGTGCTTGAAATGCTTAGAAATAGAATGGAAGTTGTGTCCCTGGTATTTATCCAATATCTTTTCATGTATTTCTGATAACATTCACTTTCATTTTTGTCCTCTTAAATATCAACATGGCCTTAATTGTGTATTGTTTAGTACAGAACAGTATCAACGTTCTTAAGTTTTACCTTTAGATAAATGCTTCTCTTCTGATTCTAATGTATGGGAGATTAGGTGGAAATGTATGGGAGATTAGGTGGATATTGAATTCCTTTTTGTCTTTCATATGCTGATGATAAATAATCATATATCATATATATAGAACTATGTTTCTTTTTTTTGTTGGTGACGGGCTGGAGTTTGAACACGATGGTTTCGTCTGATCCACGCAGTAGCCTTTACATAATGAGAAAATATTTTCATTGCTGTTTGGTGTGGTTCTTTAGGGTGTTATTGACCATATATTAGGATGTTTAGCAGGTCAGTTGTTTAATTGGCATTTTAGTGTACAAATACATGAAGTAGGCTCAGTGGAATGTCTTCAAGTCCTAGGATTTTAGCATATCTTTTCCCCCCAGACTTTTAACCTTGCCATTCTTTTTGTTCTTTTCAATGATCACTCTCTCTTCTTGTTTGAAGACATAAGGATTTTAATTATGATTATTTGGCATATGAACTAAAGGCAGCTCTTCAAAAGGATAAGTATGCATTATATGCTGACCGCCTACAAAATATACCGGTAACTCTGTTTGGACCTTGCATTTCCTGTAGGTAGTTAGGTACAGAGGTTTGAGACCAGTTCACATTTTTATCATCAATTAAAATTTGAGACTACTGTTTGTTAAGATTATTTAAGGGTAGGTAGTTAGGTACAGAGGTGAAATGGGCCTATATTGTATTCTAGAGCAAGTAATGGTGCATACATTTACATATTACTCAATGGTTGGCAATCATGTCTCAAGACTGTTAACAGAACACTGTAAAATCTTCGCTCGCATTATGCTCAGTTTAAAAACAATCGTTTTGCTTGGTACATATTTGATTGCCTAAAGTCTTGAGACTTTTCCCTAAAAAATTGTGTGTTAAATTTTATGACTGATCATGTGGTTACCTGATGGTACCGAGCTTCATAGTTTCTATTTTATGCTTCAGAATATACTACATAACTTTTTTGACCAATAAATGGTTATTTAGTTTCAATTTTACCATTACAATCAATTACTAGTTAGGTGGTCATGATTTAAATCATAATATGCTAGACTACATGGATTCCTTCATTAGATAGTTCACTATCACTCATGATATGCTTAATCCCTTTTTGTAGGCAATGTTGGCTTCACCAAATGTTGAACCAGAATATGGTTTAGTAGCTGATGGAGAGAACTTGATTGACACAACAGATGTTGATGTATATCAACCTATCATCAAAACATAGCCTTTTATAATAAAATTTCAACATATTGACTTAATAGGTCAATTAGAAGGATGACTAACATCAGATTTTTTTTGACTTAATAGGTCTCAGCTTTTGGATTAAGTGCCTTCACAAGGGCTTGAGCTAAGGATCTGCATGGCTTGAAGTGGAGGCATTTTTGGTTTAGGGTGGTTGCATTTTTTTGGAAAGTTGAAATTGGTCACATACCTACTTGCTGGAACTTGCTTAAAAGTAAGGTTTTTGGAATTGGCATTATTCTATATTTTATGTAAAATTGAAGTATCTTTCTCTGTTGTTGACTTGTGTTTACTTAGGTAGATTTGGTCATGGCTATGCTTCAAGATTTATTTCATTTGTATTCTATGTTTTGTGCAGGGTAGAGTGGCACTTGTTTCTCTCCCATTTGCTTACTGAATTTTCATCAAATGAGTCTCACTAGTCACATAAATTTCATTTGTATCATAGTGAATAATCTTTGATGTATACTATAGCTGAATGTGCATGCAGGTATTTATCAAATTATTATAAGTGAGAAATATTTGTTTGATCTTTGATGCAAATGCTTAATGTTGTTGCCTCTGGACTATGGTTTTAGTAGTAGTAGCAGCAGGAAAAGAATTGGTAAAGGTTGAGTTGCTTCTGTTACTTGATAGTTACCAAGTGTATAGGCTGCTGATTAACAATTTGCAACTTTAATATTCTGTTGGCAGTGAATCATCTTGTGTTGGAGCTTGTTTAACATTAATCATGGATCAAAGTTGGTTAGTTGAGAAGAGGTCTTCCATCAGGGACTTGTAGCAGGAGTGATGACAACATTAGACCCTCTTACATGGGAGCAAGCTTGTAACACAGTTATACTTATGGAAATAAGCTTGTAACACTTTAGTTAGTGAAGCTTGTAACACTTTAGTGTTGTTTAGAATGTTATTTCATTATCTTGTTATAAAAACGTGATGGTTTTGATGCAAAATTGTGATATTTTTAGTAACATTTTTAGTAACACTTTTTTCAATGTACAAATACAAATTAGTAACATTTTTGCATGTTACAAGATAAATAAACCGGTAACATTTATTTAATGTTACTAAGGATAAATTCTAGTGTTACAAAATATATATAAATCGGTAACATTTATGAAGTGTTACTAAAGATAAATTCTAGTGTTACAAACGATATAATCAGTAACATTTATCGAGTGTTACTAATAGTACTCTTAAATGTTACTAAAGCCTTTTAGTAACATAGGCTTTATGTAACACTTGATAAAATGTTACTAAATTGAATTAGTAACATTTTTCTTGATTTAGTAACATTTTTCAAATGATACTAAATCTCAAACTTGTTGTAGTGAATTACAGGGAAATCCAAACAGTTTCTTCATTTTTCTAGCGGTTGTTGATGATCATGGTGGTTTCATTTTGGGTTTTGGAGAGATGACTGAGGAGAGAGAACCATGGAATGAGAGTGGGTAAATTTTTTGTGTGAAAGACCCACAGTAAGATATGACGTGACTTCAAAATCTAATGGTAAATATCACTTATGCACAACCTAATGTGGTTGTTCACCTTACACAAAGCCTAAAATTTAATCTACGTAATAGTATTCTGAAAACTTGTTTAAGGTCTAATCGCTTTCGTGAATCACTGGAGCCCTGATTCTATTTTAAGTGAGATTAACGTCAACCATTTAAGTCTGAAAATAGTTACCAACATTGTATTGATTATAAGATTAGCTCCTTTTCCACTTCCAGTTAACCAAATTTATATCTTCATCTCTACCAAACAAATAATGAATAAGTGAGCTATTTGAAAATAATATACTGTAGTGACTTGAAAAGTTCATCCTAACATAATTTCTCCCGTTTCAAATATAAGCAAAAACACCACTTTCTAAATGAATCTAGTCGATAATATAGACCAATCTAAAGTTTTTTTTTTTTGCTTATATTTGAAACCATAGAGAGTAGATTGCACTAAGGAGATAAAATGCAGAATAACTTCCACATTGGAGAGAATGTAAATCACATTAGTACTTCCCCAAATTAATATTCACATACAGGGAATAGTCTGACCAATGTAATTAAACTTGAATCTAGTAAACAACTACCCTTTCACCGATATATCAGCACTACTTAACAAAGAAAATTATAAGGTAATATACATTTAGATCCTAAACCTAACTCTTCATCTAGATAACCATATGAAATGGTTCCATGCCTGAATTTGTGCGGTACCAATTACTTCATTAACTAATAACTAACTAATTACATGATATGATGAACCTTTGGAAGTTTAGATGATGGCCATTTGCAGACCAGATCTAGCTTTCACCGGATGTTTTCAACATATACACCCACCAGTGAAAGATTTGCAGACCACGGGTTCCTCATTGACTACCTTCGCCTAGCTATATTATTGTGGTGTCCTTTGCTATCAATTCTTATCCTGTCGGCATACATGGGAAGACGGATTATCTCGTTTATTTCAGTCAACAGGACATCCTCTGTGATATTGTCTCTTATACTTCGCATCACCTGCAATAAATTGAGCAAATAGCTAAAATGATATACATAATGAGAGACAAAAGGGACATTTAAAATCCAAGGAGTTGGCAAAGGACCTTCTTGTAAGTATTGATGTCATTGGGAGTTGACTTGTCTGTTCTGACTCGCTTGAATATCCATTCGTTTCTATCACCATCCCAAGCACACTCGATAATCTTTCCAGAATAAAGCATGGGGTCTGAACCTTCTGCAGATTTAGATTTTCATTAAGCATTTGCACTGAACCAATGCAACCAAAATAACCAGACAAGCTGCAGACTTTGAAAAATAAACATGACAAAATCATGTGCGCTAAGTATTGCTGAAACATTATCACTAAAAGAATTAGACGCCAATTCTCAAACCCAACTTTCTGGTGGGTGCATTTAAATTGGTTATAGTGATAAGAAAATCACTAATCTGGAGGCCAAATGAAGCCATGACCTGACTCAACATGCTAAAATTTCTCAATCTACAATGAACAAGAACGCTTTTAATTTCAAAAGAAAAAATGAAGCATGGAATCCTATCGTTAGTTGAAGTTATAGAATTAGATATTTGGGTAGGAAAAAGTGGAGGGTGGAGGAGGGAATAAAAAATTCAACGAATAGTCTATTATGATAACAAAAATTTAGGTAAAATTTAACGTAATATTACTAGCCAAAGCACAATCCGGCTGAAATAATAAGACTAACCATAGTAAAATATGGACACAAGATAAAATTAGGAAGTAACTAATTCATTCTACTATAATCTAAAGATATTTGAAGATGTTCTAAAACATTCTCCGATATACCCTGATATTCTAAAAATACATTGTAGATATTCAAACAGCTAACAAAAGTAAACTGAATGAGCTGGACAGGTATAATGATATAAAAAAATCTTCCAGACCTTCGAATGCAACAATATACCCTTCCATGAGTTTCTTTTTTCCACGTTCATAGAGAAAAAGAAGCTGACGATCATCATCAATCTGTCAAACACAAGCAGCTAGATATTAGTTGGATGCATCAGCAATAAATTAGAATATACCAAATGATAAGTGGAATAAGAAATATTCAACATGTGTAATAAGTTGAAAAATATCACCTCAAAGAGAAAATCAACTGAATTCAGATCAGCATACTTCCACTTTAAGAGACCTTCATGAGTGCGAGGTACATAAGGATCGTCCCATCCCTGATAAAAAAATATTGTCAGTAACAACCTCCATTCATTTCAATAACACAAGGGAAAGAAAAAGAAAAGAATTTGTGGTAAGGAGGAAATAAATGAATGGATCAATATACCTAGACTATTAGCTAAGTCTAGGTGACATTGATCCTCTATAAGCTAGGCTAGATATGGTCTCTTGTTTACCGGATTGGCCATCATATTAGGATCACTATAGAAGCCACAAGGATTCTATTCTCATGCTAAATAAGATGCAGCAGTATGTAGAGTGTAGACCCTGATGCGAGAGAGAAGAACCAATGGGAAAAACAAATACATTAAAGGCTAAAAGCCACATGATTGGAATATTGGTCACTAGCCAGCTTGGCATCAAACCAGAAGCAAGTTATACATATGTCAAGAGATAATCTCATAAATATTCAGTACATAAGAAAATGACCTATACCCATTACCCACCTGAAATATGAGACCATCTGCATCATGCGAGAGTTTCGGAATGAATTCGTTCAAAAGTTTTGTGACAGTAGAGAGCAACCAAAAATCTTTCCTCCTCACCTAATCATTTCAGATATATATCAATAGCCAACTATCAGCAGAAAAATAAAGCTTGAGCTGTATGCCCAATTTCAGGTCAGAAATGCATACCCTAAAAGGCTCCATGTCATATCTATAGTAAGGGTTTTTGCCTTGGTACCGTTCCTGATTCCTGGGTTCAATCACTTCTTTCTCAAGCATCTTCCACCGTTCACAGAAAGGTCGCTGCTCCAAGTTTGAACCACATTAACCATAAACTTGTTAATAAAAAGAAAACACTGATTATCAAGGATAAAATTGGAAGAAAATTTATACAAACATTTTAAGTAAAGATTATTCTGATAATCAAATGTTAAATTGATTTCAGGATATTTCATCTTTTAAGAAAATATAGCTAAAGCAAACCACATCATGCAGAAGTGCACTACGTAGAGAGGACAAGTCAGCATTTTCCATCTCTATATTCTTCACTGGATTTCCCTATCTCTCACTTTCATGAGTGTGAAAATGCTTTTATTAAAATGTCATTCTCGTGTATTCTTATCTGATGCTAGCCAGCCCACAAATCAACCATAGAGAAATATTCTACCCCATGCAGTTTATCAAATAATTAGCTGAGTTCCTTCCATCTATCTCTTGTACCTTCAAAACCTTCCCTCATGACTGCTTCCCATCGCCAACACATTTGATAAAATATCTCAACTAAAGGACTAAATCCCTACTTTTATATATCATAATATATAGCCAACAAGATAACACAATCAGCTTTGACAAGAACTTTGGGTGATTAACGAAGAATCAGGCAAACAGAAAGCAAAGTAAAAGAATAAAAAAAGTAAAGATAAGAAGATGAAAAGTATACTGATCTTGAAGCCACTATAGAAACACATCTATACTACTTCTATAGAAAATAAGCCAAATTAAAAAGAACAAAATGCAATGTAAGGTCATAAAAGAAAAAGCTGGCAATGGTATGCTCTCTACAAAGATGAGGTTGCATTTGCTTAGTTAACCACCAGAAACTGAAGTTCAGGAAAAAAGCTTGCGCACTAGAAAAAGCTGGTCAGTAGACTTTTTTTTAAATTTTTTTTTCTCCTTTTCCAAAACAAATTTCAGTATTTTTCCGCTATGCAAATAAAATTACACCTAAGGTCACAATTATGGAACAATATTAATCAAAACCAAAATGAGAACAGCCAGTATTATATTGTGCAATTACAGATAAATCGAACCTCTATCACTGAAACGAGGTTGACTGCCATCAGATCATATATTAGGTATCTCCTTTCCTGCTTTTTTGAATCTGGCAATGTATCAATAATCATCTCCCCATCAAGTAATGTGAAGTGGTGAGTCTTCTCTGCCAAGCCCTTGGAAGCAAAAGATATAAGTGTTTTAGTTTTTGCACCATTAAGTTCAAACAGCAACATATTCAGTATTAGCATTGTACCACACATACATCATTTGTACCCCTGCATGGAAACCTCATTTGAACTCTTCTAAAATTGAAGTTTCTATCAATCAAGTAGCATCCATCCATAGTTATTAGCATCATATATCTTGTTCCATCAGCTTTCCATGTTGCATAGTAGTAACGCTGTCGCAACAGCTGTAAATTATCCCTGCTTGCGAAGCAAACAAATTTAACATACTAAGGATAAGAAGGCCAAATCAATAAGGAAAATTAACCACCAATATAATCATATGATTTGTTAAAGCCGCCTTTTTTTTTGGGCTAAAGGTTAACACTTAATTAATAAAACATGTCACAATATAGCATGTTAATGACTCAGATAAGTTGGACCTGTTTAAAGAAACTGGGTGCGACCCTGGAAATTGCATGTGTCCTCTGGCCTGCACTTTCAGGAATCAATAAAATAGCAATTAGCAGGATAAACATGTTACCAGCAAAGCAAAACCATGTTACCAGCAGCTAAGATAAACAAATATGAAACAAAACACAAAATTCAACAATAATATGGGTATCTAATTTATTCATGAACATTCTGACATAAAAAAGCAACAATAATTAGAATTACAACGCAGAATACATCCCAACCAATTCATTTCTTGCCATGCAATTAAATTAACAAACAAGTAGTGAAGCTAATAAAACTGAAAAAGTCTTAATTACATGACTGAGCAGTCACTTGTCAGGACAAAAGAAATCCAAATACTAAACTCATACATCAAAGACAGATATTTAAAAGGCTTACCCCAGCCCCTAATTTGAGTATCTGAAAGCAGAACTGCCGAAATGCATATTGCTGATCATTAGGTACCTCATCTCCCAAAACATCATCATTTGTCATTATTGTGTCAATCTCGTGGTTCTCCTAAGAAAATAGTAAAGACATAAAGATTTAATTACCATCAGAAAAAAGGATCTTATAAGAGTATAAACATATAACTGTTTAGTTTTTGTCCAGGCCTTAGTCTCTACTGTACTAGACTATTTCTTTATTCTGTTAGTGTTAAGCTGTCAGTATGACTTGTGTTCTATAAATATGGGTTACCTCACAACCCAATACAAGAATTCATATTCAATTTCAATATTCAGCAACGATTCAGATTTTCTCTTAGTTTATCAAACACTTAGATCCCAAGTACAAAACTAATTAACAACTAGGTTCAAGAATGTACTTAGGTAACATACACAGTATTCATGACAGGACAAATTTAAAATAAACAAGCTTAACAATAAGTCTCGTTCACAGACACCACAATAAGTGCAATGTTATCTTCAATGACATATGAACCTGCTACAGTTAAGTTACACTTGATAGGAGTGAAAATGAACACTAGGAAAAGATCAAAAGGAGGAAACACAGTCAACTGACTTGCTCAGAAATCCCACAAATTTTCCTGGACATCATTTTTAAATTAAAAAATAGACAAAAGAGGTAAAGTACAACTAGGAGGTTAAGATAAAACCCAAAACAAAGAAAGGAGCTATGTGGAAACTTAAATGTCTGAGTGTAACACGGCTGTTCATCCTCTATAGAGGTGGAGTCCCACTTTCACTCTACTCCAATGAAGTCCCTCAAAGTATTATAAAAATTAGCACACTGCCATTAAATTTTGTCCCCCTTATTTCTTTCCAAAACCTAGAGAAACCAATAAAATATGTGGTCCCCTAAACCCAAATCATGTGTTAGAACTACTAGGAAAATGGAAACAACACTTGCATAAAAATACACCAGAGGATCAACAACCTATTCATATTAGGAGATATCATAAACAACAAAATATCACAATTCATTTTCTATAAGATCCATACATGCAACGGAGGACCTGGTACTCCATCGTCGTCATCGTCGTCGCCGTCATCTGGAGCTGCTTCACCATTGAGATCCACGAGTTCGGGAGTCCTCTTCCACTCAGGAGTAGGAGGACAAACTATCATTTCAGGCTTCTTTTCATGATAGAATTTATATAATGAATCGATATACTCAGGTTTATAAATTCCTGGAGGACGTGCATCAGAAAATATTTTTATTGCCTGTAAAATTGGAAAACAAATAATTATAAATATTGAGCTTGTTCAATGTCACAAAGAGATATGAAATCATATAGTGACTCTGATGCTGACCTGAGTAACAGACATTGACATTGTACGCATTAGATAATGGATGATCATATATCCTGTACGATTATGACCATGTGTACAATGAACTAGTATATACTTCTTTGAGTGTTTTTGATGTGATAAAAATTGTATAACCTAGAATTGTACAATCATATGGTTAGAAACTTATGATTGAAATGTTAAACCAAAAATCACGTCACATTCGCGCATGAAATTATAAAGTATTGAAGAATAAAGAACGAATTAATTATATTTTATTTAACAGTAAAAATGAAATCAAAATGATATAGCAATTAAATTTGTCAGAGTTCAAACAAACCTCATACACAAAATGATTAACAGATGAATTATCAGGTACTGAACCGCGACCCTTGCATTGGATCTAAACCACAAACACGATCTTTAAATGTAAGGATAAGAAAAAGGAGCCAAAGTTTTAAAGATATAATATATACTTATAAAAAATATGGTTAGGGAGAAGTTTGCCAACAACACACCTTAACATGCTTGATACCCTCTTTCTTTAGATCTGATACTGGATAGTATCTAGAAGTATTTGTCAAATCAATGACCAGACCAAGCTGCAAGACAACACAACAGATTGTAAAAAAGGCAGTTAAACTCATATGACTAGTAGAGAATTTTTAAAAAAACGACTAGTTTGTGGCGTTCTCTTCATTTCATAGATCACTCCTGTACTAAACTTACATGAATAAGAAGACAAAACACATTTTACTTACTTTTCTCCCTAAAACTCTCTGTTGATGTATCACTTGTTTAAATGAGTATCTTTTACCAGGAACAATATAGTCATTGAAGGCTTCACCCAATGGAACCTTAGAAGGTATCAAGCCAAAGATTTCCTGGCCAGATGAAGGGCAATTCAACCAACCTGCATGTATATAATAATATAATGATAATAAAAAATCATGTTTAGTTGTTTACCAACATTGACAATAATCTTAATCTGTCACATAAAATAAACCGTAAATATATCAAATGTCTTCAGGAATTTTATACATGGAAAATCCTGTGCATCATGTATTTGATAGGATCACTCAATCTCCACTCATACCCCAAAAGAACGCAAAATGCTTGCAACTTTGGCAAAATATCAAGCTAAATTTATTCACTCACAAAAAAATTTATAATAAATTAAGCAAATAGCATCTGTGACATCTAATAAATATCCCAAAGAATCATCTAATAAATGGAATTGTATAAAGAGCAATCTAATTTACCATTTCTGTAAAGAATAGTTATTTGAAAATAATAAATTATTGAGACAAGATATAAATAAAACTACATCACCAATTACCAGTTTACCACCAGCAAGACAGTGAGTTGTCCAGGGAAGAAATCCTTACCCGGAGGAAGCTTACTTCTATCATATGATTTAAGGATCTTATTATGGAAAAAATTATCATATCCAGGTGCCGGTGGTACTTGCACAGGCCTGTCATCTGAACGTTCTCTTTTCAACCGTATCTTTCTTTCTTCACGTTCCTAAAACAAAGGAGTTTAGCAATTGAGTTAATGAAGAAACTTTCAAAAGTAAAATACATTTGGTTGTTTATGGAGACAAGAATCAGCGGAAAATGTGGCATACATATAACTGGAAGGCCAAAGAGAAATCTTGCCCATCCATATTTTATTAAGAATTAACATAGCAAATACCCAATTTAAGGATTGTGAGTTTTCTCTATATCTCCACGTTCTCTATCTATCAATTAATTTCGTTGTATGTGGAAGTGGAGGACACAGAGGGAGCGGGGAAGAGAGACAGCAACAAAATATTCTCAATATTCAGAACTGGTGAACCTCTACAAATTCCTAGACCGTTTGAATTCAAAAATAGTATTTAAGCATCTACAAAAATCTCAGTTCATAAATTTCTTGACTTAGATATAATATATAGTTTGAGTGTTTGACTGAAAATCATTTATATTTCTCAAAATCTTCTTTTATAAGACAAGCAAAACAGTTACAAATACTCACAGCAATTTCAACAATATACTGATTCAAATAAAGAGAAAATACATTCTCAAGTTTTGATGCTTGACTGAAGTCTCATGCCAGCATCAAAATGGGTTGCAGCAATGGACAAGTGCACGTATTTGCATGGGTATACTAACTTTCTAAGAAAGAAAGGTTTAGACTTTGGAGGCATTTACTAATGCTGCAGTAGAAAGGTTTAAACTTTGGTGGTCAATTAGGCAGATGATTTATTCCTGACATGTTTCCAACAGCTATTTATAAAAATTATCTATCATATAAATTGATTCTTTCCTGTGCGACATGATGGTTGCATCCTAATTTACAAATTTTATGACGTATTACCAGTATTAAAAGTTGTATACAGCTTTGGAGAAAAATAAACAACTCCTTGCACAACAAAATACAGTCAAGCTAACCACAAGAATAACACATCAAAATGAAAGTGGATTCCCATCCAAACCTCATGAAAATACTATATACGAACCATACCAATAAATAAGCAACTACCATCACATTATTCCAATGCAGCATGAATCAAATCCATATTAGACCACCAACCACAACATTATCAAACGGATGAAGAAAAACATAAGAATAGAGATGCAGGGATACCCGGCGCGCTATATCAGCTCCACTTTCTATGTGCTCTTCTGGCGCAATATACTCTTCTTTTCGCGGCGCATTATACTCTTCTTTTCGCGGCGCATTATACTCTTCTACCTGGCCTTCAAAAGGATCGTCATCTTCCTCTGGCACAGGAGAGGCATTCAAGTCCATAGAAATCATCATTAAACACCACCTAGTAACATTCACCCACCACAGCACAACTACCTACATATGACAGTACAAATAATCCTCCACCTGCATCATTCATATAATAATTCTATCATTAAGCTAGCATGCCAAACTCCAGAGCAATATTTCATTAAAAAAATTTAAAAAATAAAAGATTAAACTTAAATATGTTTTTAGTCCCTACAAAATCACTTTCTTTTTTTTAAGTTCAGTCCCTATTTACATTTTATAGGGACTAATTTGAGGGGGGGAAAAATATCCATTTTTTGTAAGAAATTTTCAAAATAGGGACTATTCATTTCATACAAACTGCAATATTATTATAGAAGACTAAAATTACCATTAAAATTTAATAGAGACTAAGAACATGATTTTGATTTTGTAGTGACTAAAATAATATTTAACCAAAAAATAAATAAACAAATTCTACTCACTTATTGTTCAAACTTCAAACATTACAATAGAAAAATATACTAAATCTTCATAAAAAGGGAAGAAGAAAAAAAAACTTCATATGAAATTCTTAGTTTTGTCTCCAACTCAAGAAACTATAAACCTAATAACACCCAATTTTACCCTTCCACCAACAAAAACACATGCATCTCTTCATTTTCCCCTATATAACCTCTCAACTACCAGAATCAACTCATTTTCAACTCAAAATTAGCAAAATTCACGTCAACATTCACACAACAAGTTAAAGAAAGAACAAAATTGAAGAAATTGAAGAGTGTGAAAGCTTACCAAACCTACCTGACAGCACGTAAAGAAGAAATTCCCCTTGAAAAACAAAGTGGATCACAATGAGAAAGGTTAAGTTTCGTCGATGTTTGAAAACCCTAGAAAGAGAGAGAAAGAAGTGTGTTAAGGAAGTGTTGTGTTGTGTTTTGTTGTTGTTTGTTTGTTAGAGTTTTGAAAGAGAGAGTGACACGAAACAGAGAGAGTTTGAAGAAAATGAAAAGCGAATCGAAGTTTTTGAGTTAGAAAGAAAAAAGAACATGTATTATATAGAGTCACGGTGACAAAAAAAAAATCATTAAGATTACGTGTAAAAGTTTAGATTAGAACTGAATGATCCCTAAATATTAGACCACGCTGGCATGTATAGTTGGATGTTACGCAGTACTTTTACTGTGACTTTTGGATTTTTGTTCTAATTTCATTAAGGACTTTCATTAATTCGTAAATTACGCCGTAAATGTAAGCTCTAAGTAATAAATATATTGAGCTCATAGTTAAAGTTTACCACCAGTTTAATCTTGTTCGGAGTCAGTTCTGACATCAAGTAGTTACAGCCTCTTTTAGTTGCGGGAAATCGAACCGTGATCATCCTTTTTGTATATTGAAAGATTTCAGTTATTAGGGAATAATTTATACACTCCAGTCTTATTTATATATAAACAACTATTCACTTTTTAGGTTCATTCAATAACTAATGAATTTAACCTATATTATAGACTAGATATATTTGTTATTGAATGAATCTAAAAAGTAAAAAGTTGTTTATATATAAGACCAGCGGAGTATGATTTAAGGATTCTTTGACAAAAGATTAGTAAATTAGAATCTATTTTGTGTGGTTCATAAGTTTTCTGATAGAAATTAGTCATCAATAATGTTGGTGGAAATTTTGCATCTATATTATAGTAAGACTAAATTCTTACAACATGATAAATGAGGGTTGCATTTTGACGAAATGCTCATCTTTAATTGATCATGAGAAATGTTCACAATTAGTGTTTTAGAGTGCGTTAAAGATTATCTTTGATTTTGAAAATCTTTGAGGGAAAGAAAAGTGAGTTAGTGACAAGATGAAGTTCAACACAAAAACTTTGAAAATGTTCATCATTATTTGGCTTTTATGTGTTAAATTTTTTGTCTTTAAAAGTGCGTTTGATTTGCTAAAAAATAAAAGATTTGACAGAACAACTTTAATTGTACTGTGCTTGATTTCAAAATTATTTTTGAGACTGCACATACAATTTTTTGTCCTTTATTGAACCACGAGACAATTTTTTGTTATCTACATAAGTTGTTTAAAATACCAAAATAATATTTTTTTTCCACTGAACCTCGTATAAGATAAAATTTGTTCAATATACCTTAAACTTTGTCTTGTGTTATTATGTTCTGTACTGTTCTGTTTAGTACGTATATTTTGCTGGAAAAATTTCTTAGTAATTTAGATTTCTGTAGAGAATTAAGTAAAATATGATAAATAATTGTTTCATAGAAACTAATTCAAGTATCATAATTAATCGTTAGATAATGTAGGCCAAATGCATATATATATATAGGTTTTTAAGTTTTGCGTTTATATCAGATAAGTCCTTTAAGTATTTTTTTATCAAATAGATCCTTTAAATTTTTAAAACATATCACCTAGGTTCTTCGATTACAAAAAACGATGGTGTTTTTAAAGAAAAAAGATTCTAAAATTTGTTCTTTTGTATTTATGTATCATCTAGGTCGTTCCACGTCACGTCATCTTTTTTTGCAATAGAATATAACAGAAGGACCTAAATAATACAATAAAAATTGAAAAGACCTATCTAATACAAATGCAAAACTTAAAAAACTATATACATATATATATATATATATATATATATATATATATATATATATATATATATATATTTGGGCGATAATGTAATTGTCAAGTTATATTTTACGATTATGCTTGTTTGTGTTTTAAACATATTTTACGTTACGTACTGGTATGAAGTGATGAGATAAACTATGTATCAATTAGTTTCTTTTATTCATACTAGCCGCCACGTGCCCGTTTGTGTAATCGATATTTTCTTTTTTTCTTGTTTGTCGTGATCGAAATTCTCTATTGTGCAAATATAACTAACTACTTAATCTCTTTTTTTATTGGACTTAATTAATTGATAACTACTTAACCTCCTTTTTTGTTGTGGCTAATTGTTAAGAAGAAAAAATATTTATTTTTTTTTTACTATAAAAAAACTGAAAACCTACTTTTATGTAGAAGTTATACTTAGTTATTAAGAAAAAACAAATTTATTTACTAAAAAAAACTGAAAATCTATTTTTTGTGGAAGTTATTTTTCAACATATACAAATATTTTGTTTTTTTTTTTGTAGTTTTTTTAAGGGTAAAATATGAATAATGAAAAAGCCATCCCAAAAATTTGTATCCTCTTTATATATACTAATAGATAAACTTTTTATGGGTTTGATCTGCTTTATAACTTTTTGACGGGATTTCATTAAAGTTTTTAAGAATTAAGTTAAATATAGGTATGATGTGTGTCTATACTCAATATATATATATTATAAAATATTTTTAATAATATATATTAAGTGTTATGAATTATGATTAGTCCATTAACTATCAATTAGCTTGAATATATAATTTTATTTTTAAGAAGATTAATTTTGCTATTTAAAAATGGTTAGTGACATAATTTATTATTCTTTTGTCCTTCATTTAAGTGTAATTATCTTAAATATATTTATATATTAATTTGATTAGAAAAAAATATTAAAATATATATTGAGCATGTATTTATATTAAAAAAATAGCTTTTAAAATTTTATAAGTTTGATCCACCTATTAAAGCTTTCGATCTAATTATTACATAAGACAAAATTTAATATTAAAAAAAGCGATTTATCAACACAAGTAAATTTGGGATAACTAACTCTTCAAAAAGCTAGTCCGTTCACATGTGTTATGTGTATGTGTGTATTCTAAGCTTTTGTTCCCTCATGAAAAATACAATTTGCTAGTAAAGCATGTGTTGTGTGTGGCAGAAAGAGGAAGAGAGTTCAAGTACGATTGAAGACCTACGGCGATCCATTCCAATTTAGTGATCTATGGTGAAAAAATTGATTTTTAATTAATAAATTTTACCAAATTGATTTTTTAATTAAAGGTGACTCAAAGTGATTTATATTTAAATATATTTATGTAAGAGTGGATTGAACAATAAATCTCAGTGTAAAAATTATGTTTAGACTCAAAAGCTACAAATTTTAAATTCAAGTTATAATTAATTTTGAAGACTAAATCAATTCTACTAAAGAGCAGTCAAACATGTCAAAATTAATTTTACACCTTCAAAACTAATCTTGGAGGCTCCAAACATGAAACTAAATATAACTTAAATACTTCGTGAATAATTAAATCATACTAATATTATTTTAAAAGAAAATTTAGCCAAAACTAAGTTGGCACTCTGCAAAAATCTTTTATGTATGAGTTTTATATTACTTACATTTAAAATGAAATAAAATCAAGAATGATAATATACATTGCAAGCTTAATAAACATATTTAGTCGGATAGAAAACTAAAGTAACTTAACTAATACTATTATCTAACAGCCAATGAATTATTTACAAATAAACTAAAGATATATTTAAGCAAGATAACTAACATAAAGTCATACAATATAACTAAAGATTTTGTGCTAAGAAAATGTGTACCTTGGATGAGATCTTTGATGCCTTTAGATTTGTTTCTTTTAAGGTTGAGACATTTCATTTAGCTTGGACATTCGACTTGGACGACACTCATTTATTCATACTCAGACAATCACTCAAAATATGTCCTAATCGATTTCCCTCATGGTGCTATGCACTGGTTCATCCTATTTATGAACCGGTTCACACAATTTTTGGGCTTCTTGCACCGATGCTTCTGTGATATGCACCGGTTCTTCCTGAACTTGAACAAACTTGAATTTTCTCGATTCTCAATTAATCCTCACATGCTCTTATACATAGGGTAGGTGTCTTGTTCCACTCTCTGAAAGTTGGCTCCTTATGCCTAAAGTAATAGTTTCTCGGCTCCTATATGAAACCTTGCATCTATTCATATTCCCACTTACAAGAGTTTTATGCAAAGAAATGAACTTGTTCTCTAATCTCCATAATTGTCCGAAATTATAGTTATGATATATGATTTTCAAATAGGTCATCCATTGTCCATCAACCATAACACGCATATCTAAATTGTCTTACATCAAAGAGAAACTAATCACACCATTTAACTCATAAAACAACACCTTCCATTTTGTTTCTAAATCTTACCAAATATGATCATCGTATACAACCCATATGCAGAGCTCGTAAATTAAAATTGGAATTGGCCCAATTTGTAGAATAGAAGCTTTTGCACAATTCTCTTTTGATCTCGATAAAGCTACGCAAAATCAATTAGAGATACACTACAAACAAAGACACAAATTAAATCGGACATATAATGACACAAGAAAGATTTCATCCGCTACAATAATCAGGATAACAAGTAGCAAACAAGATCAAAACAATAATAATCTTACTTTGTTACTCTCGGTGTATAAATATTGTTGACAACCCTAACAATTAATCATGCAACAATAATTAGTCAGAGTACTCACCTCAAACAAAAAAAATGGATAGAAACATCAACGATTATTGAATCTTAGATTCCTTATTATCCTTCTTCGTCAATTTCCCCTTCCCATTTCGCTAATAATTAGTGAGAGTAGTCACCGCAAAAAATAAAATAAAGGAGGAGGTGTGAATGATTATGAAACCCTAGATCCCCAATTCTAATTTTTCCCTTTTATTTTTCTCGATTGCGCAAGTGACCGAGTGGATATGAGTGGATTTATTTCTTTCCGTATAATGTGTGTGGCATATAAAGGGGTTCGAGGTTTCGAAAAAAGACCATTTCTTTTTCCTATAAACTCATAATCTCGTAATTGCCCTCCCCGATAAACTTTATATATTGTATAATTTTGGGCCTAAGTAAATCATACTCTTCAGATATGTTCTATAGATTTTGCTAGAATAACTCCCACAACATTATTCAAAACTTGATAATGTTTCGATTTTTGCTTTAACATATTACACAATATAAAAATGTAAATTCTAACAAATAATTTCAAGATATTGTTTAAGAAAAATAAAGGAGTAAGTTATTTTATTTACAAAATATAGTTTTTCGTATTCAAAATTCATATTATAATCTGTTTAATTTGAGTTGAGATAAGATGATCTATTAGAGGGAGTAAGACAATTTTAAAGCTTGTTTTAATGAAAAAAAAATTATTTGAAAAGGAATTACAATGATTGTTTATATTTAGGTCATGCTAACTACTGTTAGCACCTTCAAAACACTCGTTAGTGTTAAAGAAGAGAATTTATTGTCTCCATGTCTATTTGTTTTTCAACTGAAGTCTCACAACTCTTATTACACAGTCGGTGGGGAGATGAGATATCCATAAAGTGAAATTTTGATGAGGGTATCACTGGTATCCCATATACGTTTTGCTAACTATTGTTTTCTTTTTTGCAAGGTTAATATTATAGAGTCTAATCATTTGATGACGTAACTTGACACATATGGGGCGGCAAATGAACAAGAAATTAATTTGTCCAAGTTGAAGGTCTTCTTTAGCCGGAATATGAGTAGAGTGGCTCAAGAGGACTTGTCTGGTACTATGAGAGTGCGTTATTGATGGGTACATGCACATACATTGGGTTATCTTCTATGGTGGGAGGAGCAAAAAAACTACTTTTGGGTATGTGAAGGATATGGTGAGGAGGAAGATTAATTCTTTGCGAGGTCGTGCATTGTCAATTCAATTGGCGTGTTTAAAATCAGATGGAGAGGGTTTTCAATGACGCACCTTCAACATGGCTATGATAGTGAATTTATAAAGCTACAACTTTGAGTCCAAACTCGATACTTTGGTGGCCAGAATTTATAAAGCTATGTACTTTCCTTGTTCCTCTTTTTTTCAAAGCAAAATGGTGTGTGAATCTTAATTATTATTGGCATAGTATTTGAAAATTGTGCGATGGTACTAAGATCAAGATCACGTCCAAGCCTTGGTTGAGAGGGAAGGCGAATTGTGGGTGTCCTCACCACAAGAGCAATATGTGTATAATCTTTATGTCAATAATTTGTTGTTACAAGGGGAAAAAAGACGGGATGTTCATTATGGCAGTACCGTTGTTGGAGGATGTTAAAGAGGATTAGATTAGGAGAGGCAAGATGAACGACATTGTAATTATTCAGTGAGCTATGGGTTTGTTGAACAAGGTCATGACATTGAATGACATAGTGGAGACGAGTGGAATTGGTTATGGTGTATTCTTGCTCAGCCAAAGGTCAACCATTTAACGTGGAGATGCCAAGGTTGTTTACCATCTCGTGTTCGCCTCCATGGATGTTATGAGAAATGTCCAACATCATGCTTGTTGTGTTTAGGAGTTGAGGAAGATGATTGGCATGTATTTTTTGGATGTAAAGAGAGTAAAAGAATTTGGATTGAACTTGGCCTTGAAGTTTCCATTGAAGGTTACAGACTATCAACAATGTGCGAATATTTTTATTTGATATGTATGTAGAAACGAGGATGTTAATGAAGGTGGAAAAACACAAGAAGGGGGGGGGTTGAATTGTGTTTTAAAAATTAAAACTTTTTACCTAATAGCGACTAAGTATGCAGCGGATAAAAACACAAATTAAAGAGAGGGTGCTGAGAGAGAGAAAGAAAGACACAGAATTTATCCTGGTTCCCCTCACAAATCGAGAGTACTCCAGTCCCCTTGTTACTAACAAGAGATTTTCACTATAATCTACTAAAGATTACAAATTGCTCAAGCACACTTGCAAGAGACTTCTCAGGTGCTCAAGTTTCACTAAACAAGAGACTTCTCAAATGCTCAAGTTAAACTTAACAAGAGACTTCTCAAACAAACTTAAGAATAAGAATGAATGTTAAGGAACACTTGATATACTATCAGAGGTGTTTACAAAATACAACTCAATTTGTTCTAAGACTTAGAATGACAGATTTAAATTATGATGTCAGAATGCTTCTTAGTCTTTGAACGTAGTAATAGAACAGTCGTAGGAACAGTAGTGGTGACAGTAGTCATTTCTTCCATTTGAGTCTTCTATTTATACTTGGAGGAAGATGATGACCGTTGCAGAGAGAGAGATGCCAGCTGGAATTTACTCGTACAATTGATAGCTGTATATTGCCTTCTTTGGTAAGGAATTCCAATTCCACTACCTAGCTATTCAATTTATCACTCATCCATTTTGAGTAATAATAGTACGATAGTACAATCCTCAAATGCGCTCCACTTATGGATAAGGTTAACGTTGTACCAACGAATATTCCTTCCTGTGGATGTGACAGAGCCTTGAAGTGGATTGTTCTTCAATCATTGGTTCTATATAGGTCAGCTCTTGAGTGACGTAAATTCCTTTTGCTTCTGATGTTCTTGTTATAGCTTCTTAAGATCTTCAGCTTCTGAACTTCATCAGAGCCTAGCTTTTGGTCTTCAGAAGTGCTATCTTCAGCACGCAAAAATTAAGCTTCTGATGAACAGCAATACTCTTTCAGAGCTTGTTTTGACTGGCTTCTCTGCTACTATTCATAGTGCTTCTGAATGAATTTTAACTTGTAATTCTGCACACTAGAATAATCATTAGTAATACCAATTGTAATTTTAATACTTTGTTATCATCAAAACCACTTAAAACATTAGAGGTTCATGTCAGACCCACTTTGTTCCAACAATCTCCCCCTTTTTGATGATGACAAACCAAAGCATTAAAATTCAATTGTTGTTGATTTAATTTAATTATGATGACTTCAGGTTTCAAAGGTTTGCAATCTCCCCCTGAGTCTGATAATCCATAAGGGTAGGTTTGTAAGCTCCCCCTAAGTTTTATCCATAATTAATTAAAACAGTTTAAGAGTTGATTTATTAACTTAAAATAAATTTTCATATTTAACTCTCAGAAGCATAGTTTTGCAAGCTTTGCTTCTTAGAGTTTGATAATGCTCAGAAGCGGTTTGCAAGCTCTTCTGACATTGTCTATGAATTTTATTTTAGGTTCTTAAATTTTCTCCCCTTTCAATAATCGTTCAGAATGAGAAAGAATCATAAGAGATAAATATTGATTCATAATGCTTTTAACATTACAGTTTCAGATTGAGCAGTATATGAATGAATCAACATTAATTTTAACGCTACTCTTACTCCCCCTTTTGGCATCAGTCAAAAAGACACAGAAAACCAAGCAGTCAAATGCGTCATAACAAGGCAGTCAAGTCAAAAAGTGATGACAACTAAATTCATTTAATGAATTGTGTTGAAAACCGTCCTGACAAGAGAGCTTGATGACACTATAAAAAGGGATGATTCCTCTCATTTTACTCATCCAGAGTAATCAAGTAACATCAAAAGAAAAACATACAATGGAAAGGCAGGTTACCAAGGATGCTTCAGGCTCAAAAGGAGAGAGCAAGAAGGGAGCAGAGCCCTGGCGCTGCGAAGAAAACAGGCTTCGCTACGAAAGGAACAAGCAAGAACTGATTTTGACAGAGTCAGAGGAGGAGGAATTGGGCTCTGATCTGGAAGAATTTTTATGGACATACAATGATGATACTCCATACGAAGAGTACGAGGCTGCTGTTCAGAAGAATACTGAAGAACTAGTGCAAAAGGCTACTGCCAACTTGCTTTCTTACATTAAGGAGAAACATAAGAAGCTAGATGCAGAGTCTTCTGAAGTTAAGCCTAGCTCTAAGTAGAGTCTTATCATTCTATGTAATAGAAATTCTTCAATAATATTAATAAAGAAGTTTATGCTATTAATTCCCTTTGTTTTGAGCAAATTTCTTATATATATATACCTCATTTCTATTGTCAGAAAACCAGTTACCAGACACGCCTCATTCGGTATTGGTGCCCCGTTGTTAAACAGGCTTTAATACTAAGAAGCTATTTCATGAGTAAACAGGAGTACTGATGAGAGGGACTCTTAGGTTTTGAAAATCCTAGGCTTATTAGTTTAAAAACTAAGATGCTCTTCAGCATCTTTCACTAGAGTCAGAATTCTCAAGAGTACCAGACAATATCATGGTATATAGAAAAGTTAAATTTTGAAAAACAAATATAAAACAAACATATAAGCAAATAACAGACACACAAATATGGATAATATAGATATGAATTAAAGAAAAATTATCCAAAAAATTACATAAACATGATTACAAATAAGTGCTCAGACATGAGGGTTAAGGTTTGGGTTGCTGTTGAGTAAGCTTCAGAAGAAGTTCCATCATTGCATCTATCTTCTTGTTAGTAGCTTCACCAGATCTGTTCATGTCTTCTCTTATATCGGCCCTGAATTCATCCATTTCATTTCTTAGTTCCTCTCTTATGTCATGCTTGATTACATCCAGAGCTTCTTGCATAACAGAGGGTATAGCAGATGAAGAAGAGCCTTGGACAAGTACTGGTGGAGATCTTGGAGGAGATGGAGCAACAATGGGAGCTTTTCCTTTATCAGAATCTGGTTTACTAAGGTTCTGATCAGTCATAACAGTATCTTCTGCAGCTCCTTGATTCTCAAAAATCTTATTAGTCTCAATGACAGCAATGTGAACAGCTCTATCAACCAATAAGTTTAAGGCTTCTTGTTCAGCAAGCCTCTGACGTTCCATTTCAGCAGCTATCCTAGCCTGCTCTTCATCCAAAGATCTTCTCATACTTTCATCAACAGCAGCTAAAAAGGCTAACCTCTGACATTCTTCTTCATGGTTGAAGAATGTGAGCCTTGGAGCACATGTCCTCTCAGCAATCTCAAATAGTTCCCGTACAGTGTTTGCTCCTCTACCCTTAATCTTATCCTTCAGATGAGTACTGAGAATCCTTAAGGATTTACCAAACAAGTACTCTAATTCCCTGACCTCAGCATCCATATCAGAGGGGAAGATAAGAGCTTCTTCCTCTCTTTGTTTGAACCCCTTAAGTCTAATACCTATAGCATTATTTAGCAGCTCAAGGTTTGGTTCAGAGTCAGAATTGAAAAAGGGTAAGGATGGGTCAAAGGGAATGGTTGGTTCAGGTTCCTTTCTTTTGAGTTCAATGATTTTGATTTTACTGAGATTTGGAGGTATGATATCATCATCAAGATTGATGGAATCCTTGAATATTTGATGTTCAGCTTTAGTTAGGTGTTGGTAAAGCTCAAGAACCTCTTCTAAAACTAGAGGTTTGTTGAGTGGGTCAGAGACAGGTTGTGGTGATTGATGTTGTTGTTCAGTCATGATTTTATTGGGTGACTGATGAGGGGGTTCTTGTTGTTCTTCAGAATGAGCAATTGGCTCATTCTGAACAGGGGTGAATGTAGGTGGATTTACTCGTGAGATGTGATCAAGTGAGGGAGGGGGTGTGTGAATGACCTGTGTGTTTTGTGTTTTATGGACGGGTGAATCAATTGTGAGATTCATGGATGGAAATTGATGTGGTGAATTTGGATTTGAGTTGGTAAATGCAACACCACACATGTGTTGTTCAAGATGTTCTATGACAGAATCTTGATTTGTGGATTGATTGAGAATGGTGGTGTCTACATTGATAGTTGGTTCTTCATCAGAAGAGAGATGAATGGGCTTTATGGTGGTTTTCTTTGTGGTTTTCTTGAAAGAGGTTCTCTTTGGTGTAAGAGTTTTCTTTTGTTTTGGGTTGGATTCTCTGATGAGTGTAGCAATTAACTCATCCGAGGCAGTGCTGGTATCTGATGAAGATGAAGATGATGGTTTGACAGATGGTAAAACTACACTAATAGGTACAGTGTAGTCTATGGGTTGAGTTTGATTGTTAGATGAAGGAGGTTGAGAAATAGATGGTTTAGCAATAGAGGGTTGAGGTTCAGAACCAATAACCTGAGCTACAGGAATGCTAGAAGTATTAGATTCAGAGATCTTACCTTTTGGTTTAGAAGCTCTGGTCTTTAATCTCTTTGCAGGTTTAGCAGGGTTCTGATCTTCCTCAGAAGCTGAAGGCCTATCATGCCTTTTCTTTGTCCGTTTTTCCTTCTGAACAGCTTCAGTCATCATACTTTCAGCACCTTCTTCAGTCTCATCAGCACTAGCATGTCCTTGATCATCAGAGCCTTCATCAATCATTTCTTGCTCAGTAGTTCTTGGCTTTCTTCTATTCCTTGTAATATCTCTTGGTCCCTTGAAGATATCCCAATTAGGAACACTTACAACCATTTTCCTGGGCACACTAACCCCAGTATCTCTTCTTACTGATTCAAGAAAATTCTTGATGACCTCCTCATTATCATGTTCTGATATGGTGGGAAACCCATCACACCAGAAGTACTTTTCGTACACTTGCTGTAGAGGTGTTTTCACTTGAATGATTTCTTCCTTGGTTTTTCTCTTCATGTTGACCAGAACTGATGCATCATACTTAGCAGTTTGGAAAACTCTAAGTTTTTCTTTGGCACTCACAATGTCTGTGAGTTTGGTTTGCCTTATCAGTTCTGAAATTAACCTTGGGTGATGAATGACCGATGGTATTTTAGTTCTACCCTCATTGATGGTAAGGCACATGTGATCAAAAAGAATCTTAGCCAAATTAACTTTTACCCTCTTGTATAAGAACCAGATGAGATGTTTGTGTGGAATGGAGATGGTATCCAATCCACCTTTTCTGGTAAAGATAGTAGACAAACACATTCTGAAAGCAAATTCAAATGTATTCTTCATGTGCATTACTTTTCCAAAATCCTTTTGTGTGCATCCAGATTTAAAGAGGTCCTGATGAATTGAATCCAAATGCTTGCTTTTCTTATCATACACTTCTATATCTTCTCCTTTGTTGTCTAAACCCAGAATCTTAGCAATGTGTGCCTGAGTTATCACAACATTGATTCCCAAAATATTTGACCTAATTTCCCTTTCTCTATAAGGTTTAAGACCAAGTTCCTTTCTTGTTTTCCCTCGTAATTCCTGGTTCTTCTCAACCATATCCTTGTATTCTTTATCAGCACTTGCTCTATCGTACACTTTAGCCTTCTGCCAGAAATACTTCACTATGTCGTAGTATACGAAGCCATTAAGCATCTCAAAATAATTTTGCCATTGTTGGTTGTAGAACAAGTATTGAATGTCAATCCCATTCGCTTTCAAACTTTCAAAATCCACGAACTTCTCAGTGAAGAAGTCATAAGCATCTGGTCCAGCGTCAGTTTGATGATGTTCGTAGACTAGATTATCTTTTGAATTAAGATCGATGATGGGTGGTAATGTAAGGTTAAAGGGTTCTTGAACGATTTCGTTTGATGAACGAGCAGCCATAGTTGCAGAGAATTAAGACGATGAAGGTTGGGAATTTCTGTAAGGTCTAGGTTTGTGTAGGTAGTGATTTTGTGTAAAAAGTTGTGCAAAGTGAGTGAAGTGACTTATAAATAGTAACTAGCACACATACACAGAGAAAGTAAACATTGGGAGGGAGCGCGAGCAGTTTTAAAAATTAAATAATATACTTAACTGCCATAATCATCATTAACTGTTCTCTGTCCGTCAGGATCTAGACACGTGTTGAAAAAGTTTAATCATAGCTGACGCGTGTATAGACAACTGTTGTACACTTACACGTACTGAACGTTTCATTTCTAAAAGGTTCAGAGCCTCACTCATTTGTCACCTCATCAGAACCTGTTACTCTTCAGAGCCTAAATTATTCAGAGCTTCCCAAGGGACACTCTAAATTATAAGAGGTTCTGATAGAGCTTCAGATGCTAATTCTATTCTACTTCTCAGAGCTAATTTTCTTCAGAGATATAGTGCATGTTCAAATTCTTTTTGATAAAATCAAATCTTTCAATAGCTAAAGGTTTAGTAAATATATCAGCCCATTGATGTTCAGTATCAATGAATTGAATATCTATTGTACCTTTCTGAACATGATCCCTTATAAAATGATGTTTTATTTCAATATGTTTAGCTCTTGAGTGTAGAATAGGGTTCTTAGACAAATGAATAGCAGCAGTATTGTCACAATATAGTGGAATACTGCTTTCAGCTATGTTATAATCTTCCAACTGATATTTCATCCAGAGAAGCTGTGTGCAGCATTTAGCAGCTGAGATGTATTCTGCTTCTGCTGTAGACAAAGCAATAGTTGTTTGTCTCTTACTGGCCCAAGATATGAGATTCTCACCAATGAATTGGCAATTTCCACTAGTGGATTTCCTCTCAATCTTATCACCAGCATAGTCAGCATCACAGAATCCAACTAGCTTACTATCTAGGGATTTTTTATAAAGAAGTCCTAGATTAGTAGTTCCTTTCAGATATCTAAAGATCCTCTTAACAGCAGTTAAGTGAGGTTCTCTAGGATCTGACTGGAATCTTGCATACAAGCATACACTATATAGAATATCAGGTCTAGATGCTGTAAGGTAGAGTAAAGAACCAATCATACCTCGATACAGCTTCTGATCTACTTTGCTTCCTATCTCTTCTTTGCTTAAGCTGCTGGTAGGATGCATGGGTGTAGACATTATCTTGCAGTCATCAAGGTTGAACTTCTTCAGAAGCTCTTTTGTATACTTGCTTTGATGAATGTAAGTGCCATCTTTTCCTTGATTAATTTGGATTCCAAGGAAGAACTTCAATTCACCCATCATACTCATTTCAAATTCATCCTGCATAAGCTTAGAGAAATTCTTGCAAAGAGAAGCATTAGTTGAACCAAAAATTATATCATCTACATAAATTTGAATGATTAAGATATCTTTCTTAGATGTCTTTCTGAATAATGTATTGTCAATTTGACCTTTTTGAAAACCATTTTCTAAAAGGAAATTACTCAGTCTTTCATACCAAGCTCTTGGAGCTTGTTTGAGACCATAGAGTGATTTCTTAAGTTTATAAACATAATTAGGATTTTTCAAATCCTCAAAACCTGGGGGTTGTTTGACATATACTTCTTCAGAAATAACACCATTAAGAAAGGCGCTCTTAACATCCATTTGGTACAATGTGATTCCATTGTTAACAGCATATGAAAGAAGTAACCTGATTGCTTCCAGTCTTGCTACTGGAGCAAATGTTTCAGTGAAGTCTATACCTTCTTGCTGACTGTAGCCTTGTGCTACCAGTCTAGCTTTATTTCTTACCACTTCACCTTGTTCATTCATCTTGTTTCTAAATACCCACTTAGTTCCAATGATGTTCTTATGTGCTGGTCTTGGCACTAAGTCCCATACATCATTTCTTTGAAACTGATTGAGCTCATCTTGCATAGCTACAATCCATCCATCGTCAGTAAGTGCTTCATCAACATTCTTTGGTTCTATCATTGAGATTAGCCCCAGAAGTGAATCAAGTTGTTGATAGTCTGATCTTGTCTTTCTTGGACTTTCTTTGTTTCCAAGAATTAAATCTTCTGGATGTGATGATCTATATTTGAACTTCCTTCTTGGAGCTTCATCAACATCAGCACTTGGTTGAGTGTCTTCTTCTGAAGTGTCATCATGTTCTTGTGATGCTTCTAATTGAGATGCTTCTTCAGCATCTTCTTCCAATACAGCTTCTGAAGCTTCAACAGCTTCTGATGTTTTTTCAGGTTCTGAATCGATGTATTGGTATGGAACACCTGCATAACTATTATCTTGCTCTGACATTTTACTGTCAGGCTCTTTATCATCAAATCTAACATGTATAGATTCTTCCACTGTGTTAGTTTCAGAATTATACACTCTGTATGCCTTTGAGCGTTCAGAGTAACCTATAAAGATTCCCTTACAAGCTTTGGCATCAAATTTTCTTTTGTAGGCCTTGTTGTCTAGAATGTAACATGTACAACCAAACTGATGAAAGTAAGAGATGTTGGGCTTTCTTCCTTTGAAGAGTTCATATGTTGTTAGATTCAATAGAGGTCTTATATAGATCCTATTTTGAATATAACAAGCTGTGTTTACAGCTTCTGCCCAGAAGTGCTTAGCAAGTTTTGTCTCATGCATCATGGTTCTTGCCATTTCTTGTAAAGACCTGTTCTTTCTCTCTACAACACCATTTTGTTGTGGTGTTCTAGGAGCAGAGAACTCATGGACAATGCCATGATCTTCACAAAAAGTTGCAAATGGTTCATTTTCAAATTCACCACCATGATCACTTCTAACCTTTAAGATTTTGAGACCTTTCTCATTTTGCACTTGAGTACAGAAGATGCTGAACACATCATATGCATCATCTTTCACTCTTATAAACTTTACCCAAGTCCATCTACTGTAATCATCAACAATGACTAATCCATATTTCTTCCCATTGATTGAGGCAGTACTTACTGGACCAAACAAATCAATGTGAAGTAGTTCTAAGGGTCTTGAGGTAGAGACAATGTTTTTAGGTTTAAAAGAAGTTTTTGAAATTTTGCCAATCTGACAAGGACCACACAGAGCATCTGAATGATATTTAAGATTTGGCAGGCCTTTAACCAACTTTAGTTTGCTAAGCTTAGAGATTAATCTCCAGTTAGCATGACCTAAGCGTTGGTGCCAGACCCACTTTTCATCATTCAGAGATAGAAGACAAACTATCTTCTGCTCAGTGAGTTCTGACAGATTCACCTTATAAACATTACCTCTTCTTAATCCTTTAAACAATATGGACTTGTCAGAATCATTGATTACTGTACATGCCTCTTTATCAAATTTAACAATAAATCCGCTGTCACAAAATTGACTAATGCTAAGCAGATTATGTTTGAGGCCATCAACTAACCAAACATTTTTAATTGAAAGAGAAGAGTTACCAACTATACCTGTACCAATGATCTTCCCTTTTTGGTTTCCTCCAAACCCCACAGTACCTCCCTCTTTCAGAGTCAGGGTTTGGAACATATGCCTTTCTCCCGTCATATGTCGTGAGCAGCCACTGTCCAGGTACCAGCATTGCTGCTTTGGCCTTCTTAGTGTGCAAACCTGAAGCAAATATTATTTGAGATTTTGGTACCCATATCTTTATGGGTCCTTTTGTGTTAGTCTTTACAGGTCCAGGTGGTCTTTGTTTAAAGGACCTATCAGAGCTTCTAGAGTTAACCACCCTTGTTGAAAAGTTTTTGGGTTTAGTATAGCTCTTGAGCTTTGTTCTTGAATGTGTCAGAGCTTCTTTAGATTTAACATTAGCTTGAGGCTTAACAATCTTAGGTTCTGAGGTTTTATCCTTCAGAGTCTTTGACTTTTGAGCCTCTAGCTTTGATGTTCTATTAGAAGCTGACTCATTCAGAACCTCTGATTGACTCTTTACAAAGACAACCTTAGGTTTTGATTTATCTATATTAGAGGACTTTGAAGATAATGGATTATCTTTAAAACGTGAGAATCCAAGACCTTCTCCTCTATTTCTACTTACATGATAAATCAAAGAGGCTATTTTACTTCTTTTCATTCCATTGATAAGGAATTCCTGAAGAGCAAATTCATGTTCTGGAGGAACCTTATCATCAAGAACATAATGAGTTTCCATAAATTCATTTCTTGATTTTAGAGACTCATTTTGTTCAATTATTTCATTTGCCTTTTCGGTCAGGTTGTTATAGGCCTTTTTAAGGACCTTACACTCACCTGCCTTTTTGGTTAAAAGTTTTAAGGCATCTTTTAAGGAATCTATTAATTCAGAACGAGAAAGTTTAGCAAGTACCTCATCTTCATCTTCTGAATCTGAGTCATCTTCGTGCTCAGAGTTCTCTTGGTCAGAAGCGGTTGCCATCAAGGCTAGGTTTGCTTCTTCTTCCCCATCAGAATCTGATTCCTGATCCAAATCATCCCAAGTGGCAAGGAACCCCTTCTTGAGCTTACTTTTGTATCTTTCTTTGTTAGAGGTTCTCTTGGATGATTTACTCAGGTTCTCTGGGCAGTCAGCAATGAAGTGTCCTGGTTTGTTGCACTTAAAGCATTTGTTTTGTTCTTCCTTTTTATCCTTAGAAGTACCAACCTTCTTGGAAGAACCTCCAAACTTACCAGCATACTTCTTGCTTCTCTTAGCCCATTGCGATACTCTTGCAGCCATCAGAACCATTTCTTCTTCTTCATCAGAGTCCATCTCGTGACCTTCTTCAGAAGCTTCTTCATCAGATACTATAACCTTCGCCTTCAGAGCCTTAGAGGAACTCTTGGTGCTCAGGGCTATCCCTTTTAGCTTCTTAGTCGATTCATCAGTCATAAGTTCCATCTCATGACTCTTTAGAGAACTAACCAAGCTTTCAAGAGACACAGTATCTAAATCCTTAGATTCCTGAAACGCTGTCACTTTTGGTCTCCACTTTGGCGGCAAGCTTCTGAGTACTTTCCTTACATGATCAGCCTCAGTATAGCTCTTATCTAAAACTTGAAGTCCAGAAACAAGAATTTGAAACCTAGAGAACATTGTCTCAATGTCCTCTCCGTCCTTCATTTTAAATAATTCATACTGATGTACTAACAAGTTGGCCTTAGCCTCCTTAACTTGTTTATTTCCTTCATACTTGGATTTAAGAGAATCCCAGATAGACTTAGCCGTTCTCTTATCTCCAATTTTCAAGTACTCATCATGAGAGATGGCATTTGTCATCATCCCTTTTACACTGTGGTGCTTCTTATATTCCAGCTTTTGAGTAGGTGTAAAAGCCTTTCTGTCTTTAGAGCTAACAACGCCTTCTAAGTCCATATTTTCAAAGTTCACTCCATCTTCTACCAAGTCCCACAGATCACAATCAATCGCCATGATGTGACTGTACATCTTGGTTTTCCAGAATGGATAACCAGTCTCAGTTCCATTGAAAAAGGGAATTTTGTCAGAAGACCTTCTGTCTTTAGAATTAGAATCATAGTCAAATGGAACTTCATTGAGATTCTTCTCAGCAGACATGTTTTTCCTCCCTGAATCTTAACTGTTTCACTGATAGGTGAGAGTTAGGCAACAGCCCAGCTCCTGATACCAATTGAAGGTGGAAAAACACAAGAAGGGGGGGTTGAATTGTGTTTTAAAAATTAAAACTTTTTACCTAATAGCGACTAAGTATGCAGCGGATAAAAACACAAATTAAAGAGAGGGTGCTGAGAGAGAGAAAGAAAGACACAGAATTTATCCTGGTTCCCCTCACAAATCGAGAGTACTCCAGTCCCCTTGTTACTAACAAGAGATTTTCACTATAATCTACTAAAGATTACAAATTGCTCAAGCACACTTGCAAGAGACTTCTCAGGTGCTCAAGTTTCACTAAACAAGAGACTTCTCAAATGCTCAAGTTAAACTTAACAAGAGACTTCTCAAACAAACTTAAGAATAAGAATGAATGTTAAGGAACACTTGATATACTATCAGAGGTGTTTACAAAATACAACTCAATTTGTTCTAAGACTTAGAATGACAGATTTAAATTATGATGTCAGAATGCTTCTTAGTCTTTGAACGTAGTAATAGAACAGTCGTAGGAACAGTAGTGGTGACAGTAGTCATTTCTTCCATTTGAGTCTTCTATTTATACTTGGAGGAAGATGATGACCGTTGCAGAGAGAGAGATGCCAGCTGGAATTTACTCGTACAATTGATAGCTGTATATTGCCTTCTTTGGTAAGGAATTCCAATTCCACTACCTAGCTATTCAATTTATCACTCATCCATTTTGAGTAATAATAGTACGATAGTACAATCCTCAAATGCGCTCCACTTATGGATAAGGTTAACGTTGTACCAACGAATATTCCTTCCTGTGGATGTGACAGAGCCTTGAAGTGGATTGTTCTTCAATCATTGGTTCTATATAGGTCAGCTCTTGAGTGACGTAAATTCCTTTTGCTTCTGATGTTCTTGTTATAGCTTCTTAAGATCTTCAGCTTCTGAACTTCATCAGAGCCTAGCTTTTGGTCTTCAGAAGTGCTATCTTCAGCACGCAAAAATTAAGCTTCTGATGAACAGCAATACTCTTTCAGAGCTTGTTTTGACTGGCTTCTCTGCTACTATTCATAGTGCTTCTGAATGAATTTTAACTTGTAATTCTGCACACTAGAATAATCATTAGTAATACCAATTGTAATTTTAATACTTTGTTATCATCAAAACCACGTAAAACATTAGAGGTTCATGTCAGACCCACTTTGTTCCAACAGTTAATGTAGCTGGAATAGTCGTGGAGGTGGTTTGGATGTTGTGGTATAACCATAATAATTGGATTTGCAATGGCGCTACATACTCGACAAAAGAGCTAACTGTCCATGCCTTGCATTTTTTTGTTGAATGGCACTCGATTAATGTGGTCCAGCAACGACAATCAGAACATATTAGTAATGTTGTGGCAACAACCTAGCTTTTTGAGTGGTGGAAATGTAATATTGACACGGAGTCCATAAATGAATTTTGTCAACTTGCATACCATATTCTTTAAGTCTTCCGATACAAAGTTTTTTGCTTGCACCATATAAATCGTTTCATCAATGTTACCATTGAGGAATGCCATCTTGACATCCATTTGATGGAGTCCAAATCATAATGTGCAACAAGAACCATGATTCTCCTAAAAGAGTCTTTCGATGAAACCGGAGTGAAAGTCTCTTTAAAGTCTACCCCTTCCTTTTGAGTATAACCCTTAGCCACAAGACGAGCTTTATACCTCTCCACATTACCGTTAGAATCCTGCTTGGTCTTAAAAATTCATTTGCAACCAATGGGTTTCACACGTTTTGGTAACATGACAAGTTCCCAGACTTTATTGTCTTGCATGGACTTATACTTCTCATTCATTGCTTCAATCCATTTTTCCGGGTTGGAATCTGCATGGTTTGACGAAAGTTTATTGGATCATCTTCCATCGTACCATTATTTTCCTCATGTTCTTGGGGAAAGACTATGAAATCATCCTGAATAGCATTTCTCCTTTCTCTAGTGGATCTCTGCAAATGTATTGGTTCTTGTAACACTTGTTCCTAAGGATCTTGAGTTTGTTCCTCATGAATAACCAAATCATCTTGCATTGGAGGAATTTCAATGTCTTGTGGAGGTTCCATACTTGCTTGATGAAAAGCAACTATATAAACCGGTTCTAGAATTGTTATTAATTCTTCCTCTAAGACAAAGTCTCTAACCTTATTCTTGCCTTTGTTGGTACTCTATTTAGAATGTAAGCTGATGTCTTTAGTGTCTCTTCCCAGAGTGACTTTGGCAAGATAGAATGACAAATCATACTCCTTACCATATCCTTAAGAATCTGATTTCGTCTTTCAGCAACACCGTTCATGCTAGGCGATCCTGGCATAGTGTACTATGGGACGACTCCACATTCTTCCAGGTATTTGGTAAAGGGCCCTGGACCTTGTTCACCTGAACCGTCATATATGTCGTAATATTCACCGCCATGGTCATATTTGACTTTCTTAATTCTTTTGTCGAGTTGATTCTCAACTTTAGCCTTAAACGAACACATCCAATGATCGAGACTTTTCATGTATAAGAAATATGTACGCATATCTAGAATATTCATCTATGAATGATATAGAATATTGTTGGCCATTCCAAGAAGGTGTCGGAAATGGTCCAAATGTCCGTATGTATCAATTCTAAGACATTCGTAGCTCTATATGCGCCAAATTTCTTTGTTTTGGTCTGTTTACCTTTAACGCATTCAACACAAACATCAAAGTTCGTTAGGTCAATGGAATCTAAAATTCCATCAGACACTAGTCGCTCAACTCTATTTTAGAGATGTGACCTAGACACTTGTGTCATAATGCCCCTGAATTATTAATTATTATTATTATTTTTATCAATTTTACGCTTAGTACCGTGTGATTCCACATTTAAGGATTCACCATAGCTAGCTATTGTGTCAAGCAAATATAGATAATCATGAGTCGTAAGTGAACCAGTTCCAACAATATTTGAATTTAAAGATAACTTGAACATATTATTCCCAAATGAACACAAATAACCTGATTTGTACGAAATAAGAAATTGAAATTAAATTCCTTCTAAATGACGTTACAACAAAGGTGTCTTTTAAATCCAAATAAAATCCACTGTACAACTGTTAATGCAGCCTCACTTCTTCTTTGCAGCTATTTCTAATCCAAAATCATATAATAAAATCATCTTACAAATGTTTTTGGCACATTAGGATGTAGTTATCAACTAAGGGCCTCTCTATACGTCTAACCTATGAAACACTGACACAGACATAGACACATATGGGCAGTAATACGAGAAAATGGAAGGAATTGAAAGTAATCACACGTGCCTGTGTTGTGTCAATGTTCGACACTAATATGTGTCGAACACCGGATACACCCTTCAATCTAGAGCGTTGGTGCAACATATCATATTAGTCATGCAATTTTTTATTTTTGAAGGAGATACAACTAACAATGGTAAATGCTACAGCTAATGCTCCCTAGAATACTTCAAATACTCGCATAATGCATTGACAAAACAATAGTTTTTTTTTTTTTTTTTTTTTGTGTAGAATAGTTGAACTCACATTAAGTAGAGTTGCGATTTGCACCAACTTTGTCTCTCAATACGTCATCGGTGAGACTTTCTCATGCTTTCAAACTTCCATCTCCAGAGATTTCAGAAACAATGTTTTCATATTTCTCTTTCAAGCTAGAAGAGCCAACGGCCTTTGCAAGGCTCTGCTTAAGTGTTTGCTTCAACTCTCTCAACATGTCAAGTTTCTTCTGCAGCTTGTTAGAATTAAGAGCTACTGATAACCCTTGATTAAAATCTGGCTGTTGTTTTTCTATCTTATCCTGCAGCTTGTTAGAATTAAGAGCTGTTGTTTTCTACCCAAGGCTTTAACGGCCTCGGAGTATTCTTGATCAACCTCTCTTTCCAGTATTTTTATCGTCTTACACAAATAGAGTTTTGGAGGTGCAAAAGGGGATTCTGATATTAGTTGCTTCAGTTTCTCAATCTCAATTTTGTAATTCAGAGTCGGAAATCTTTGCAGGAACAGGTATATCCCTCATCTTCATGTGGAAACCCTTATTGGGATCTACAGGAATTCCTTCCTGGAAACCACCAAGTTTTCGGAACTTAAGATTGCGATCTTTTAATAGGTCTTCTGTGTTCAACTTGGTGAGTTCCTGGACAATGAACAAGCCAAAGTTCCATATCAATTATCACCATATGCTTCAACATATTTGATTTCTGTAAGACACATTGTACCAGGAAAACTTACATCCATAGCTTGATAGATTGCAATTTTTATCTGTTGAGAGGTCCAACCCGGATCAGTATGTGCACCGCCGATGGGCTCCTATTGAAAAAAAAAGAGAAGGAAATTTTATTTAGATTTCATTTCATAGATAATTTTATTATCAATTTATGCAACTTGCCGTTGCTGAGCCGAGGATCAACTCGAAAAATGCTAACATCAGTTACCAAGGTCAAAAGTTAAGATTAAAACTCCAAATGGACATGCGAAGACATTAAGAGGTTTAAACCATTAAGATGGCAAGTTCATATATACGAATAAGATTTAACAGAAAATCACATATTACAGGTATAATGCCATCTGCAACTTGTAATTTCACCAATTCATGCGCTGTAATTTTCAGTTTCTCAGCAGCCTGCAAAGATAAAATAAATAATTGAGTATACATTATAAAATGGAATATTATAAGTACTAGTCTTGTTTATATATATATATATATACCTTTGGAGCAGCTTTAGCAGTCTTCCACAAGATTACAGCACACGCCTCTGGACTAAATCACGTAATAAATAAAGGCCAAACCAGTAGAACAGATCAGAACATTTTCAATTAGTAAATGATTAAAAAGAACACAAGTAATCTGCCATATCTTATCTGCATATGCAACTTTACCTGAGATGCTTTTTGTACGATCGGTTAAACATTAACCAAATTGAATTCCCTCATAATATTTTTATCAACTAAATCTTACAATATTATATCTGGTTTAAACATAATCACACTCAACACAATTCTGCACTAACAACATAATATCAAAGATGGCACCTTCAGGCCAAACATGGTTCTCAAATTAGTGGTTTTAAATAGTGGTCTCCACGACCACATTACGACTTTAATTGCGGCCATGTTTGTCTACAATTTTCTGCAATATCAAAGATTTAGACATAATTACGACAACAACCACAACTCAAAAGAATAAAGAAGTATATTCTAACAAAATAACTATTTCTAAAAATTGGGATGTTACACTTATTCTAGTCAACAAGGCTTCAAAATGTTTCACATGATGAAGAAAAGTATCTTGTAGTACAGCGCAATCTCGTCGCTAAAGGTGACTTTCCAAACTATTCTTAGTACAACAAGTGAAGTCTTCATCACTAACAACCTCAATTTCAAAAACAAAGATGTTATCAACAAAAAATAGCCAAGCCTCCACAAACTATGTAAAGCAAAAGATCATCTACTCTGTTGTCAAATAGCCGGTATAACATAACATAATTTGAACAAATTGTTATTGCTCTGCAATACACACTATTTAGTACAAATCGGTGAATAATAGAGGTTATAGCAGCGCTTAATACTATAACGTAGCAGAATTTGAACAACTCACTATTTTCTGTGATCCGCAATTGACATTATTACAGCTACTACTTCCATCAAATGAAACGATTGGGGTCACAAATGTCGAATGAGTTGCATCTCCTTGAGCCACGTCTTCCATTCCCAGCAGCCATCAACAACTTAAATTAAAGATCCTGTTTTCCAAAGCTTTCTTCCTAACAGTAAAGATAGTAACTCGGCTACAACACAACACATGAGAACACAACTAAGTTTTTTCTCTTCCACAATATTTCAGTATGCAGTATTATTAGAAAGAGAATCTCAAGATCTGAATTTCATTCATTCTGTTTTTGTTAGTTACAAATGGTGTTGATGATTTACATTTATAGTATCACAGTGGCTACCTGCTATAGCAGGTTACCCTTCTAACTAAGACTGACACCTGTCAGTTCTCTACAGCTGGCATAACTAACTCTTGGTTAGTTATGTGTCCAATAGACACCAACATATGTGATTGCATTCAATTAGTTCATTGTCTCATATTATTACTAATAATGCCAAATTTTATTTCATTGATAGGTAGATAACATTTGCCGGAAAATGTTGATTTAAAAATGGCAGATTTGCTATAATATCGTTCAATTCTATTGTTAGGCAGACAAATATCATGTTTTAACTACTTTGACAAATTCTACACATTTAAAATGAAATATTAATTCATAAATTATGTGATATATCCTTTTGACAAAAATCTAATTAATTGTTCTCCATCCCTTGATGCATCTTGCACATATCAAGATATTGATTTAAAATAAAGGTATGTGAATGCAATCTCGGCGACAACATAACGTGTTTTGATGCTTTCAAAACTATAATAGAGTCAAGATTGAGTATGCATTAATCGCGATTCTCTAATCAAAGGATTGTGACATGACCACAACAGTTACCGCTATTTAAAACATTGAAACAAAATTGGACAAATCTGAAACATTAAAACAAAATTCCTTAAAACCATATCAATCCAAGATACAAAAAGTTTCCATGCAATGATTCAGCAACACATTCTCATTATTTTGTATCCCTCAAAACCTATGCAATACAATACACCCCAATTACAACAATTCATAAAAAATCAATACAAGTAAGGGATAACAGCTTTCCTTTTCTTAGGATAATCCTCTCCAAATTTCTCCAAATACCACCGACGATTAGCACGAGCCCTAGGCCCTAAATTAGCAAAAGTATAAACAAAAAAGCCCAATCCAGCCCAAGACCAAGTCATCAAAGCCCAACCAAACCACTCAACAATCTCCCCAAAGTAATTAGGACAACTCACAACCTCAAAAAACCCTCCTTTAGGAATCACATACCCTTTCCCTTCACCTTTAAGCCTCAACAATACCTTATCAGACCAAATATTAATCCCCATCCCAACAAAAAACACCAAAAGCCCAACAAAAAAAACACCCCAAAAACACAACCCATCATCATAATTCTTGTAATGAGAAACCCATTTAGCTTGAACATAAGAATTCAACAAATTGAACAAAAAAGCTATAAGTGCTACACTTAAAGGAAACCCGGATGGGGCTTTTGATAAAGATGATTTTTTTGTTCTTGTTGTGAGAAATAAACGACATGGGTATATGATTGTGCGGTTAAAGTAATGAATTAGAAAAGGGATAATGAGGATTATTGATTTAGGATTTGAAGAGTTTTTACCATGTGGGAAAAGATAAAGAGTGAACCAAAGGGTAGGACTTTCCATGAGGAACCAAGCAAGAGGTGGAGAGAGATTTGGACCCCAACCTGGTCGATGGTGTTTGCCATATGGAGCTTGGAGGAATGCGAGGGAGATGAAGGTTGGCGGTGCTATGAGAAAGAGAGTGATGAGTGCATAGTTGAAGAGTGAATCTTGGTCTTGGAAGAACATTTTTTGATGGAACGTTGTTCTATGGGGTGTGAAGGTTTAATAATACTGTCTGTGGGTGTGTGGAGTGGCGGAGCCAGGAATTTTAGCGAACCTGGACAAAATTTTAATAGCAAATTCACATGTTACATAATATATAAATAGTCATAAATCGAAATAAAAGAGGCTCGTTATTTTGTCAATAAAAGTACAATTTGAAATAAGAGAGACGAAACTATAATAGGTACACTGTACACCTATCAATTAACCGGTGCATTGTAAAACATAAATTAATAGTGTACCTAATATATAACTGACCTAACTTTTTAATTATAGTGTTAGGATATTAGGTTACACTAGTTATAAACTAAGAACCAAAGACTATATTAGGTACACATTTTATATATAAATTGAACATGTGCATGCATTCTTGATTTAAGTCCAACAAAAAGAAAAATAAAACCGTATATCAATGAGAAACAGAACAGAAATCAAAATCCCATAATAATCACCATCCATAATAAGAAACAGTCCTAAAAAATCAAAACCAAAAACAAGAACAGAACAAAACAAAACAAACAAACGAAAATCAAAGAACAGAACAGAACAAATCAAAATCAAGAACAGAACAAACGAAAATCAAAACAGGAAAAGAGAGAAAGGGAGATTACCTACACTGCACAGGCGGCGGCGGTCGGTTCAGTCAAGAGAGAAAAAAAGTGAGGAAACTGGGAAGGCAGCGAGTTTCATAGTTCACTTCAGACACTAAAGTGAACTTTTTACCCTTTTTTTCTTGGATTTAATTTATATTACACTGTCAACCAATAACAACCATGTATTCCGCCACATCACCCCACTTTACCCCACTATCTTTATATGACATGGAAGTTTAAATCATTCTTATTGGTTGCATGTGTAAAATAACTTTACACTGACAGTGCATAACAATTAAACTCTTTTTTCTTTTTCTTTTTTTTTAAAATTTTTTTTTCCTTTCATATTTGGCAAATTCCAAGGTTGGCCGGGCCCAGTGTGACGATGATTACAAGAAACAACATCTATATAAAGAGAGAATTTTGAGGTTTTTAACATTAAAATATTGTTATTGAATATGGTATGATTTTGTTTTATGGGTATCTTTTAAACCAATCAATTTTTTTTTATGGATATTTTTTAAAACTAGTCAATAAATGAAAGAAAAAAAAAAGTATTTTTTTTAAAGATTAGAAAAGATAATGCTTACGTCCCGTGAGCTTAGCTCAGTTGGTATGACAATGCATTATATATGTAGGGGACCGATGTTTGAACTTCAGTCATCCCACTTATTCAACTTGAAGTTTCTAGTCACTAGGCTACTTGATAAAAAAAAAAGATAATACTTACTTGATAAAAAAAAGAGGCTTAAATATGCTTTTGGTCCCTGCAATTATGTCTTGTTTTGAAAAGAGTCCCTGTAAAAAAAAAATTTGATTTTAGTCCCTGCAATATCTCAAAACGTTTAAAATAGCCCCTGACTGGATTTCTTGATGATATTGCAGGGACTAAAATCAATTTTTTATTTTTTTACAGGGACTATTTTCAAAACAAGGCATAATTGCAGGGACCAAAACCATATTTAAAAATTGGTCACGTCAACTCTAAATCCAGTCAGGGGCTATTTTGAAAGTTTTGAAATATTGCAGGGACTAAAATCAAAATTATTTTTTTACAGGGGCTCTTTTCAAAACAAGGCATAATTGCAGGGACCAAAAGCATATTTAAGCCAAAAAAAGATAATAGTACTTTTAAAGTTTGACTATGCTAATATGTCTTAGTATTAAGTAATTCATTTTATAAATATATGGGTTAAAGTAGTGATTAGTTTTGATAAATATCTTAAATTTGATTTTTAATTTTATAAATAGTTTCGACAAATTTTGATAGGTGGTGTTCATGGTATAGATTGACCCGTAAACTTGCCGAGTCAATTTAACCAATTAATTACAGAAACGACTAAACATGTTCATTTTCAGATACACCCTAATTCAATCCAATGTACTTACATGCAATCAGTGCGGTTCAGGTATTTAATCAGCCTTTTTAAACCCGTGAAATTGTAGACCGAACTGATTACATGGCACTTCAATAAAAAAATATTTTAATAATATAAACAACCCCGCAAACCAAATCCAACCTATTAATAAGTGGGTTGGTTCCATTCGATTTTTATAGTGAAAATACGAGTGTGATGAGGAACCTATCCCAGTAAATATTGAACATGTTGTGTAACGGGTTAGAGCAAATAAGGTTGAACCCAATCCGTGTACACTCCAAAGTTTTTGTGTCAAATATTTTTCATTTTGACTTTTGATCTCTGCTTTTAAGTAAATTTTGTGTATTTTCACATTTTTGAATGAGTTTTGTATTTACTTTATTATATTATAAAAATCGCTACTACAAATATTTAGATTTTTTTAACCTAAGATTAATTGAATATGAACTTTTAAGCGCCAATAATTTAAAAATTTATATTTAGTCCATCTCTTGTTTTTAAAAAAATTAACTTTTGCAAAAAATAGTCGTGACAAAAAATATTTAAGTGATCAAAATTTATTGAAATTTTCATACGGACTAAAAATTAAATTTTAATTATTGATAGTGGTAAAAAAAAACGTATTTAGTCAATTTAGCTTGCAAACTTTTTCAACTTTTAGTTTGTAAAATTTCTCGTTAGACTCTTTGAAATACAATACGCATCCATTTCTATATATATAAGAAGTCTTTTTAAAAATATAAAATCTCTCTTCTTCTTTTTTCTTTTTTTCCTCTTCCCACCTCACGTAATGCTCACCCTTACCCTCCTCTACAAGTTAAAACTTCTAAGAGCATTTTCGATGATTTTTCTCATAGAGCCTATTTTGAGTATCATATAGAACTAATATATAGAACTAATAAGTGATCTATTCGATGCTATTTTGCAACTTATAATTATTTTACTTTAGTGGTAAAAAACATAAGGTACCATATAATAATAGTAATAGTAATAGTAGTAATAATAATAATAATAATAATAATAATAATAATAATAATAATAATAATAATAATAATGTATACTAAAGTACATTATTACAATAAGTTACTTTTTCAAATTATATGATACTCGACTAACCACGTCAAGTTTCTCCAATTGAGAAAAAAAATCTTTCAAGATATTGATTTAAAATAAAGGTACGTGAATGCAATCTCGGCCACAACATATCATGTTTTGATGCTTTTAAAACTATAATAGAGTCAAGATTGAGTCTGCATTAACCTTGATTCTCTACAATATCAAAGGATTGCGACACGACCACAACAATTACCGCTATTTAAAACATTGATAATAATATCTTTGAATAATAATAAAAAATTGGAGACATCTGAAAAATTAAAACAAAATTCCTTAAAACCATATCAGTCCAAGATACACAAAATTTCCTAGCAATGATTCAGCAACACATTCTCATTATTTTGTATCCCTCAAAACCTAAACAATACAATACACCCCCAATTACAACAATTTATAAAAAAATCAATACAAGTAAGGAATAACAGCTTTCCTTTTCTTAGGATAATCCTCTCCAAATTTCTCCAAATACCACCGATGATTAGCACGAGCCCTAGGCCCTAAATTAGCAAAAGTATAAACAAAAAAGCCCAATCCAGCCCAAGACCAAGTCATCAAAGCCCAACCAAACCACTCAACAATCTCCCCAAAATAATTAGGACAACTCACAACCTCAAAAAAACCGCCATTAGGAATCACATACCCTTTCCCTTCACCTTTAAAGGTCTGTTTGGTTCAATTGAGAAGGAGGGGAGGGGAGGTGAGGGGAGGGATTTATTATGTTGACAAAATTACCCTCATTTTTTTATTAAAATTCAAAATTATCCTTGTTGGAATATTAAAATTCTAGGTTTTATTTTTTTTTTACAACAAAAAAAATTTAGGTTTTCTACTCATTAGATTTTTTTTTTGTTATATATCCATTAAATTATTTTTTTTGACGTAATATATCCATTATAATTTAATCCTTATTTTGAGTTTATAAGGTTAAGAGTAAAAAAGTAAATTACTTCTCCAAAATTTAAAATATTCCCTCACCTCCCCTCCCCTCCCCTCCAAAAACTTCGAACCAAACGGACCCTAAGACTCAATAATACCTTATCAGACCAAATATTAATCCCCATCCCAACAAAAAATACCAAAAGCCCACCAAAAAAAACACCCCCAAAACACAACCCATCATCATAATTCTTGTAATGAGAAACCCATTTAGCTTGAACATAAGAATTCAACAAATTGAACAAAAAAGCCATAAAAGCTATACTCAAAGGAAACCCAAATGGGTTTTTTGATAAAGATGATTTCTTTGTTTTTGTTGTGAGAAATAAACGAAATGGGTATATGATGGTGCGGTTAAAGTAATGAATTAAAAAAGGGGTAATGAGGATTATTGATTTAGGATTTGAAGAGTTTCTACCATGTGGAAAAAGATAAAGGGTGAACCAAAGGGTAGGACTTTCCATGAGGAACCAAGCAACAGGTGGAGAGAGATTTGGACCCCAACCTGGTCGATGGTGTTTTCCATAAGGGGCTTGGAGGAATCCGAGGGAGATGAAGGTTGGTGGTGCTATGAGAAAGAGAGTGATGAGTGCGTAGTTGAAGAGTGAATCTTGGTCTTGAAAGATCATTTTTTATGGAACGTTGTTCTATGGGGTGTGAAGGTTTAATGATACTGTCTTCGTGTGTGTGATGATGATTACAAAAAATAACATCTATATAAATAGAGAATTTTGAGGTTTTTTACATTAAAATTTTGTTATTGAATATGGCATCATTTTATTTTATGGGAATTTTTTAAACCGGTCAATTTTCTTTTTATGGGTATTTTTTAAAACCAGTCAAAAAAGAAATTCTAAAGGTTAGAAAAGATAATGCTTACCTTTCTTAGCTCTATTCCTTATTACCACATGCAGTATGCCAAGCTCCCAAAGACTCTATGTGATGAGATGGAAAAGATTCAAAGAGGTTTCTTGTGGGGTGATACTGACCAAACTCGAAAACCTCATTTGATTAACTGAGATGTTTGTTGTTTGCCAAAAATTGATGGAGGGCTTGGTATTATGAGTCCTCGTCAAATGAATGAGGCTTTCCTTATGAAAATGCTTTGGAATATGATCAATAGTCCTGATGATCTATGGTGCAAAGTTATTTACAGTAAGTGTGGTAGAAATACCGATCTTCGAGTATCTATGAACACTCAGCCCTACGATTCTCCTTTATGGAAAGCTTTGGCAGGTATCGGGGATCAATTTCGAAGCCACACAGTTTGGCAAGTAGGAAATGGACAAAAAATGAACTTTTGGCTTGACAAATGGATGCCTAATGGACGCTCTCTTATGAATCTTTCCACTCAGCAAACCATTGATACGACACGTACAGTGAAAGATATCTTAACATACATGGGAGAGTGGGATAACAACTTTCTCACCACCCATCTTCATCATACCATTGTGAACCAGTTGGTGGCTATACCGGCTCCGAAGGATACAGATGGTCCAGATTTGTTAGGGTGGGGCGGCACAAGCACTCGTCAATTTACTGTGCAAAGTGCATATAACCTTCAACGAGGAAACAATCTCTTAATTGAGGGAAATTGGAAAAGTTTGTGGAGTTGGAATGGACCTAATAGAATCCAAACCTTCGTGTGGATTGCTACTCATGAACGCCTCTTAACAAACTACCGGAGAAGCAGATGGGGGAATGGGATTTCGCCAACCTGCCCTTCTTGTGGAAATGATGATGAGACTATTATCCATGTTTTGAGAGATTGCATTCATGCAACTCAAATTTGGATACGGCTAGTGGCTTCTAAATATATTACTAACTTCTTTTCTTTGTCTTTGTCTTGCAGGAACTGGATCTTTGATAACATATCGCGAGAGGATTGGCAGACTATTTTTATGGTAACATGCTGGTACTTGTGGATGTGGAGAAACAAAAGTATCTTTGATGAGGGTTTTCACCGCCTTAACAACCCAACTCAGGTGATTCTCAAGATGGTTACGGAGATCAGTAGTTGCAAGCAAACTCATTTGAATGGAAGGCCTCGATAGAAAGATACTATTTTTATTGGGTGGAAGCAACCTCAAGAAGGATGGGTCAAACTCAATTGTGATGACGCTCATAAAAGTTCAATTAATCTGTCAGGGTGTGGAGGTCTCCTTCGAGACAGCAATGGTAACTGTTTGAGTAGTTTTGCGCGTAAAATTGGCTCATGCGATGCGCTCCATGCTGAGATGTGGGGCATGTACATCGAAATGAATTTAGCTCGTAGACAGGGGATTACCCATCTTCAAGTAAAAAGTGACTCGAAGGTGTTGGTCGATATGGTAACAGGAAACTGCAGCGTCAATGGAAATATTCCTACTTTGATAAAGCGTATTCGCTATCTCAAGAACATGAATTGGCATGTTCAGTTTAATCATACCTGGCGAGAAGGAAATAGATCAGCTGATTGGTTAGCTAATTTCAGTCTAACTTTGAACTCTCTTGATTTGCATGTTCTATGGAGTCCTCCTAGAGAACTCAAAAGGTTAATGTTTGATGATGTTTCCGGCGCTTGCATGCCTCGGAGTGTTCGTGTAGTGTAGTTTGTTTCTTGGGCTATGCCCTCTTTTTGTACCAAAAAAAAAAGATAATGCTTAGTTGGAGTTTTAATCCGCATTTTCTTTTATTTTGTGAAATTGGTCCACATTTTTAAAATTTGACCATGCTAAAATGTGTCTTAGCATTAAGGAATTCATTTTAAATTATGGGTTAAATTAGTGATTAGTTTTGATAAATATCTTAAATTTGATTTTTATTCTTTATAAAGAATTTCAACAAATTTTGGTAGGGGGTGTTCATGGGTATAGGTTGACCCGTAAACTTGCTGACTCAATACAACCAATTAATTACCTAAACGGATGAACATGTTCATTTTCAGATAAAACCTAATTCAATCCATTGTACCCACATGCAATCAGTTCGGGTATTGGATCTGACATTTTAAACCCGCGAAGCCATAAACCGATGTGGCACTTCTATAAAAAAATATTTTAAATTTAATAAACAACCCCGCAAATCAAATCCGTTGGTTCGGTTTGATTTTTATATTGAAAATAAACCCAACCCGTGTACACCCCAAAGTTTTTGTGTCAAATATTTTTCGTCTTGAATTTTTATCTCTGCTTTTAAGTTGATTTTGTGTACTTTCACTTTTTTGAATGATTTTTGTATTCATGTTTATGATATTATAAAGATCTCTACTACAAAAATTTTAAAGTTTTTTAACCTAAGATTAATAAATATGAACTTTTAAGCGCCAAGAATTTTTAAATTTATATTAGTTCATCTCTTGTTTAAAAAATTGACTTTTGCAAAAATGAGTCGTGACAAAAAAAATATTTAAGTGATCAAAACTTATTGAAATTTTCATATGGACTAAAAATTAAATTTGAATTATTTATAGTGATAAAAAAAAACTTATTTAGTCATTTTAGCTTGCAAAATTTCTCAACTTCTAGTTTGTAAATTTCTCTTTAGACTCTTTGAAATACAATATGCACCCATTTATATAAAAAAATCTTTTTAAAAATATATAAAATCTCTTTTTTTTCCCATGCCCAAATGCTCTCCCTTACCCTCCTCTCCAAGTTTAAACTTCTAAGAGCATTTTCAATGATTTTTCTCATGAAGCTTATTTTGAGTATCATATAGAACTAATATATAGAACTAGTAAGTGATGATCTCTTTAGTGTTACGTCATATTTTTGCAACTTATACTTATTTTGCTTAAGTGTTAAAAAATATAAGGTACCATATATTAATAATAATAATAATGTTATACTATAATACATTATTACAATAAATTATTTTCCCAAATTTTATGATACTCGACTAGCCATGTCAAGTTCTTCCAATTGAGAAAAAAAGTTTCCTTTTCTATGATTAAAATATTTTTATTGGAGATACTCTAAAGAGAACCTAAATAAGGTATTCCCACTGAATTATAATTGAAGTCATTTTAGCTAAAAGATTATCAGCATTAATGAAATTTATTGCTATTTTTTCCTTTCTAAAAAATTGTTTTTTCCCTATATCACAAGCTATTTATTACTTTTTCTTTTATTCATATAATATCTTTTTGTAGAATCATAATTTTCCTTTTTTTTTTCTTTTTGACTAATTTTCTTTCTTTCTCGAAGGTATCATCATGCGATTTACGCATTAATAATTATGTTGAAATTTGATTGATTGATGTTATTCGTATAATAATTTCTTACTATAGAGAACTTGGTTGTTATGTATATTATTTGTAGTTTCATGAAAAATAGAACGATCTACGGTGAATGACTGATATTGATTTAGTTTCATGAAAAATAGAACGATCTACGGTAAATAACTGATATTGAATTCTCTAGGCCATATACAAAAGCATTCTATGCTATGAAACACTAATCATATTAGGGGCCCGTTTGAATTAGCTTATTTTTGAGCTTATTCAAACAGCTTATGCAATATAAATTAGGTTTTATACTATTTCATAAGTTCACACTAATAAAAATTGTATTTTTATAAGTTATTTTATCATAAACTACCTTGACAAACTTATAATAATACATAAAAATTGCACAAGTTGTTTGCATAAGCTCAAAAATAAGATAATTCAAACGGGCCCTAGGTGTATCCGTATTAGATACGTGTTGGTATCAAATATTGGCATAATACCGACAATTATGATTGCACTGAATTATATCGTTTTTCCAAATTATTTTCAGTATTAGTGTTCACCTCGTGTCCGGTGCAGGGGCGGATGCATGTATAATGAAATGGGGCTCAAGCCCCCACAAGCAAAGGAACAAAAATTATAATAATACTACCATATCTATTTACCATAAGGAAATTTCTATTATATATTTATTTTAGTTCCCATAAAAATTAAGTCCATTAACTTACACTTTATATTTATACTCACCACAAATTCACATTTTCATTTTCAATATCTCAATTTCTTTTTCAATATCTCAATTTCAATAAATTCATATCTCAATTTCTTTTTCAATATTTTTGTGTAGATTATCTCGATCTCCGATCAAATTATCCATACATCTCTATTTCTCTTTTAACTTTATTCTTCTAATGTCATATGAAACCTCTCCTCTCAATTAATATAAACCATATTTTTCTTTATCTCTTCTTTATTTGCAACTATCTCTCCTTCAATATTTAAAGTTTTAGCTCAACATCAACTAAATTTTGTTCGCAGTGCATTCTGTCAAGAAATATTTAAAGGCTATAATTTTACTTTAATAAAAAATATTTTTGTCTTCTATTTATTTTGATTACAAATTTTTAGAAATAATTTTCATTTTTTTCCCATTTTATTATAATTACTCAAGTAACATCTTAAAAAAATAATTATTAGTTGTAATATTTTTTAGCCCCCATTAAAAAAAATTCTTGGATGCGCCACTGGTCCGGTGTCCATGTCTATGTCCGTGCTCAGCTAAGAGATCTTAAGCAATGGTCCAAAAATGGTTATTGATGATCAAACAAATCAAACTAATGCACAAATGCTATAAAGGAGCAAGTTGTTGCCACCACTAACTTGCTGAATCAGTTTCTTAAGGAGCAAGTTGTTGCCACCATATCTGGGAGGTTCATGTTCTAATATTTTGAATATTGTATGACTTTGTGTTAGTTATGTTGCTTAAATTTATCTTTACTTTTGTTTGTAACTAATTCATTAACTGGCTATTAGTTAAAAGTTACTTTAGTCATCTATCCGACTAAATATGTTGATTAAGCTTGTAATGTAATTATCATTCTTCTTTCTATTTCATTTTTTTTGTGAATCATTCTATTTCATTTTGAATGTAAGTAATATAGAAACTCATATACACAAAAGATTTTTTTGTAGTTATCTAACTTAGTTTTGGCTAAATAAATTTTTCAAAAAGTATTAGTATGATGTAATTATTCACAAAATAATTAGCCTATATTCAGTGTCACGTTTGAAGGCTCCAAAATTGATTTTGCATGTATAAAATTAATATTTAGAATTGATTTAGTCTCTTTTGAAGTTAGGATTTGTAGCTTTTGAATATAAACATGATTTCTATAGTGAGATTTATTGTTCAACCACTTTTACATAAATGTATCCAAACATAACGTATTTTAGATCACTTTTAATTATTTTATTTTTTTTAACACAAATACATGATCAGTATATATTTTAAATAATGATGTCTACTCTACCTCTTCATAATTTTGGGGTACTTACTCATGAACCAATAAGAATAAGACAATAAATAGATTTGTATATTGTACCAACAACTAATTTGTAACCAACTTTTATTTCACACATGCATATAGCTTATTCTCATTAGTTGATTGATAAATACTCCCAAATTATAAAGAGCTAATTTAAAAAAAAACCATTTTAAATATTATTCTTCTCTAATCAAATTTCTAAATATATTTAAAATAATTACACTTAAATAAAAGACTAACGAATAACAAATTACGCTGCTAATCATTTTAAATAGGAAAACTATTCCTCTTACAAATTATATATTCAAGCTAATTGATAGTTCAGAGAACAAATCATAACACTTAATATACTTTTCAAAATATATTATTAGAAATATATTTATTATTAGCAAGCCTACTCCCACATTGAAGATTTCACTGGTTAGAGTAACAAATAGTTTTAATGAAAATTACTGTACTACAGGAAGGGTAATGAAGAAAAATAATGAGCTGATGGGTTTAATCTCTTCTTGCATATGTTGTCAAAAAAAAAACAGAATCTCTTCTAGCATATATTTTGCAAATAGGCAAAGAAATGAAGAAAATTAATGGGAAGCTCAGGCCAACTCAAATTTGATAGTTTTTTTTTTTTTTTTACACAAACTCAATGCATTTTATTCATAATAGTAGTTACAATACAAGGTGAACGGAAATTCGATTTTGTTTTCAGATGTATCCAATATTTGAGATGTAGGTGTCCAACGTGTCCAAAATATGGATGTGGTTCAAAACTTGCATATATTTTATCTGGATTTGGATATAGATAACTTGCAAAAGCACCCCTAACCACAAGCCAACAATGAAGTGATAATTAGTTGATTGTTATCTAGAAATTGTAGCAACACCATTAAAGCAAAGACAACATAAGTATTCCCAAAATCATGTAGGACAATCATTCTTGCAAAGACATTCAAACACCACAACATCATGTTTATTATGTTCTTCAAACACAAATAATTTATACAATGTTCATCTAAGTCTATTCAAGGAAACATTTTAGGAAAAAAATAAAGATTCTAACTCAAACATTAACTGTAACATTCTAACTCAAACATTAACTGTAACATTCTAACTCAAACAAATACAAAATGGTTTTAAGTTTTATTCGCGCTTGTAGTCTAGATTGATTGAAAAATATCAGCCACAATTCGCACAGTATATCCTTTGAATCTTCAAAACATGTTTCTAAGAAATATGGCCATGATGCTAGATGATGTACAACTGGCTGAAGATATTGGTAAAATATGTCATCAGGAAGACACTGATGCAGTTTCCACTGTCAGCACCATCTTCACCAACTCCACATGAGCATCAGTTTCTGACAAAAAGAGAGATTCCACAAAATATTATCAAGGGGAAAATTTTTCAAATGAAAGATAAAATAGAAATTCACATAATGAAACTAATTGTTAATGCAGCCTCACTTCTTCTCTGCGGTCATTTCTAATCCAAAATCATATAATAAAACCATCTAACAAATGTTTTTGGCACATTTGGATGTAGTTATCAACTAAGGGCTTCTCTATACATCTTAGCTATGAAACACTGACACAGACACATATGGTAATAATTTGAGAAAATGGAAGGAATTGAATGTAATCACACATGCATGTGTTGTGTCAATGTTTGTTCGACACTGACACGTGTCGGACACCCGATACACCTTCATTCAAGAGTGTTGGCGCTACATATCATGTTAGTCATACAATTTTTTATTTTTGAAGGAGATACAACTAACAATGGTAAATGCTATAACTAATGCTCCCTAGAATGCTTCAAATACTCGCACAACGCATTGACAAAACAATAGGGTTTTTTTTTTGTGTAGATTAGTTGAACTCACATTAAGAAGAGTTGCGATTAGCACCAACTTTGTCTCTCAATTCGTCATCGGTGAGACTTTCTCCTGCTTTCAAACTTCCATCTCCAGAGATTTCAGAAACCATGTTTTCATATTTCTCTTTCAAGCTAGAAGAGCCAACGGCCTCTGGAAGGCTCTGGTTAATTGTTTGCTTCAACTCTCTCAACAAGTCAAGTTTCTTCTGCAGCTTGTTAGAATTAGGAGCTGCTGATAACCCTTGATTAAAATCTGCCTGTAGTTTTTCTATCTTATCCTGCAGCAATGGATCAATAGTTTGGTTTTCTGAAATTGCTTTTGAAACCTCATCCCGTAGTTCCGAAAACCTTTCTGTTAAGCCCAAGGCTTTAACGGCCTCAGAGTATTCTTGATCAACCTCTCTCTCCAGTTTCTCTATCGTCTTACGCAATTCGAGTTTTGGAGGTGCAGAAGGGGACTCTGATATTTGTTGCTTCAGTTTCTCAATCTCAATTTCTAATTCAGAATCGGAAATCTTTGAAGGAACAGGTATATCCCTCTTCTTCATGTTGAAGCCCTTCTTGGGATCTATAGGAATTCCTTCCTGGAAACCACCAAGCTTTCGGAACTTAAGTTCGCGATCTTTTAATAGGTCTTCTGTGTTCAACTTGGTGAGTTCCTAGACAATGAACAAGCCAAAGTTCCATATCAATTATCACCATATGCTTCAACATATTTGATTTCTGTAAAACACATTGTAGCAGTAAAACTTACATCCATAGCTTGATTGATTGCAATTTTTATCTGTTGAGAGGTCCAACTTGGATCAGTATGTGCACCGCCGATGGGCTCCTATTGAAAAAAGAAGAAAAGGAAATTCTATTTAGATTTCATTTCATAGATGATTTTATTATCAATTTATGCAACTTGCCGTTGCTGCATGCCGAGGATCAACTCGGAAAATGCTAACACCAGTTACCAAGGTTAAAAGTTAAGATCAAAACTCCAAATAACTCCAAGTGGACATGTGAAGACATTAAGAGGTTTCAACCATTAAGAAGGCAAGTTCATATATACGAATAAGATTTAACGGCAAAGCGCATAATTAATAAGATTATTACAGGTATAATGCCATCTGCAACTTGTAATTTCACCAATTCATGCGCTGTAATCTTCAGTTTCTCAGCAGCCTGCAAAGATAAAATAAATTATTGAATATATATTATAAGTACTAGTCTTGTATATATGTGTGTGTGTGTATATATATATACCTTTGGAGCAGCTTTAGCAGTCTTCCACAAGATTGCAGCACACGCCTCTGGACTAAATCGCGTAATAAATAAAGGCCAAACAAGTAGAACAAATCAGAACATTTTCAATTAGTAAATGATTAACAATAACACACGTAATCTGCCATATATACGCGTATGCAACTTTACCTAAGATGCTTTTTGTACGATCGGTTAAACATTAACAAAATTGAACTCCCTCATAATCACATTATCAACTAACTCTTACAATATTATCTGGTTTAAACATAATCACACTCAACACAATTTTGTATTAACAACATAATGTTAATACGAAACTATAAAGTTTTTTGGGCACCTATGAAGCAAGGACACAAACAATGAACACGGCATTGACACCGGTGATAATTTGAGAAAATTAATTAATTAAATATAATCACATGTGTTAGTTTCGGGTCAATCCGAAGTGTCGATACTACAGAGTTAGCCACAATAATTTGCAAGGAAAACATTATTACAAAGAAGCATTGGAAGATTCATCTAACATGCACTATTGGAAGGGATGACAAAAGAGAGGCACACAATAGAAAATATTAAAATAAATATTATAAAACTTGCAAATAATGGAGTTAAAAATTAAATCACCTGGCAACATAGAACACTGAATTTTCAAGCATGAGTAATTTATTACCACATCCAATGGCAAGGGCACCACCAGATCCACCTTCCCCAATAACAATAGAAATAATTGGCACCTTCAGGCCAAACATGGTTCTCAAATTATAAGCAATTGCTTCACCCTGCATGCATGAATGTCAATCATTATCAAATAGATTAACATGGTAACAAAAACAATGCCAAAGTATAAATGAAGCACGGACTCCGACACGACACACCTAATCAGAGGTGTCTGTCAAACAACCGATTATCCCAAAAGCTTAAGCTGTTAGGATAGAGCATATCAATGGTTTTATATTATTCTAACACGCCCCCTCACGCAAGAGCCCACTTGGGCTTGAAGCGTGGATAATGCATAAGCCCACCTACCATATGCTTAAATTCCACTTTTTAATTAGAAAGTGAGGAGAGCGGGGATCGAACTCTAGACCACTTAGTCATAGAGGCTCTAATACCATGTCAAATAACCGATTATCCCAAAAGCTTAAGCTGTTAGGATAGAGCATGTCAATGGTTTTATATTATTCTAACAGTGTCCATGCTTCTTAGTTCTTATAATAAATAAAGATAACCAGCAACATACTTGGTTAAGTTCCTCGGATTTGAGGTCAGCATATGCCCCAGGGGTGTCAATGAAAGTAACTATTGGGAATCCGTGATGATCTGCATATTGCATCAAGCGTAGAGCTTTCCTATAACTGTTTGTTTTGAAAATTTACCATCCATTAGTGTCAAACCAAATGTGGAGAAATTTGACAGCATGTAAACTTACTCAAATTAACTGAGTTCATATCCTATCTTACATGTAATGAATTACTCAGTATCAATTAGAGTTCTAGTGGACATACCCATGTGGAGTTGGCATCGCAAAGTTACGCTGAATATTTTCTTTAGTATTTCTACCCTTTTGCTGGCCTATGAACATGTAGGTTCTACCATCTATACTCCCTATACCAGTAACAATAGCAGGATCATCATAACCTTCCCGATCCCCATGGAGTTCCATAAACTGCAACAAGAGGAAAGATGAGAATTCTATCAAAGGTAGCGGTTCAGGAACAATTAACCAATTATAATATAAGAAGGGTTAAATATGTTTTTGGTCCCTATAAAATGAAGACCTTCTAAGTTTAGTCCTTGTCAAATTTTTATTAAATTTTTAGTCCTTCTAAAAGTATTCGTGCACATAAATTTAGTCCCTACTAAAACTAAATTTGTTTAATTATTACTAAACTCTTAAATTTTTTAATGATTTTTTATATGCATATTTGAAATATCAAATAAAGTTTATTTCTTAGAATTTAGAATGTTTTAACATGATATGAATTAAATATGAATTTTTTAAACGGAAAAATTTCAAGATAAAAGTAACGAAAATTATGACCCATAAATCAAATTTTGAGCTCGTTTTTTCTGGAGGAACTTTTTATAATATTCTAAACATACTTGCGAAAAAATCATTCAAAAATACAAGTTGTCTTAACAGTAGGATCCGAAATTGAGTGCAGGATCATTTTTTGGGGACTAAAAATTTAATAAAAATTAAGTAAGGACTAAACTTAAAAGGTCACCATCTTGTAGGGACCAAAAACATATTTAACACGTATAAGAATGCAATGAATATGTGAAAAGTGTAAACAGAGATCATATATAGCAGACCTTTTCAGTTATGTTAAAGATGTGATCAAGGCAAGTTGGCCTGTTAGGATGCCGTGCAATGTTGAGCCGCTGATAAGGAGTTAGATGTGTATACAGATCCTTTAAAGCCTAAAATAGCAATGAAGAAAGTGAAAGCATGAAAATTTTACCAACTTTCACCAGAGAAATTTTTGGGGTTTAGGAGGAAAAGAAACACGAAGTATTTATACCATAATTATACGAATAGAGTAATATATTAGGTCAAGTAAAAGTGTATTATACACGGTAACATTCTTCAGCATAACATGTCCTAATGTTTAATAGTCACTTATATGTGAAGAAAGATATTATCTGGTTCTGGTGAACTACAAGCAAAAAGTATATCCAATTGCTTAAGTAGATAATTTGTATTTAAATTTTCATAAACAAAGATATAAGATAAGCAACTAAGAAGCCAGCATCAATAACAAGGGAATTGCCAACATCAATAACACTAAAGCTTAACTAAATTGTTTACGAGACATAACTTAACCAACACAAGTTAAAATATGTCATATATTTATTCTTGAAAGCGACGGCCACAACAACCCAATATTCTCAATAGTGGTTTTAAATAGTGATCTCCGTGACCACATTACGACTGCAATTGCAGCCATGTTGTCTACAATTTTCCGCAATATCAAAGATTTAGACATAATTACGACAACAACCACAATTCAAAACCTAGTAAAATTGTACACATAATTCAACCAAGTAATAGTATTCATCATCAGTTTTGCCATTCAAGTAATCCAATTTTCTTGGAAATAACACTTAATTGTTGTGACAGTCATACCTGATGGTACTTATTCTCCAATAAGAGAATCTGATCACTGAAGTCCAGACCAGTTTCATTTGCCATCTTCCGAATCTATTATCAACCATAAAAAACAAAAAACACTACAATTAGCATAACCTTGAATAAACAGACTCTTATACCTAATTTAATCAAACTAAGTAAACAAAGCGCGCACACAGACACGTGAAGAGTAAATTAGAAGTTACCTCCATGATCTTCTTTTGCAGATCAACAAGAGGCTTTTCGAAATCCAAAGTGACAGGCTTTGGCTTCTCTTTGAGTGGCTTGAATGGTGATAAATGACTCAACACCCCACCTTTAACATTGGGATCAGGGTTAGCAGGCCATGGATAATCCTTCTTCTTCCTCCCCTTCCTCAACTTAGCAGCAACACTAACTGTTAAATCCCTTCTTTTCAAAACCAACCCTGCACTTCCCAAACTTCTCAAAGGAACACCGGTGAAACCGCTAGTCGAACTCCTGAGAAGATCAGAAGCAGCAGCTGAACCAGCAAGAGTTGCAGAAGAGGAAGCCATATTTCCTCACCACAGTCCTTTGAATTCAATCCCCCAAATCACCAAAATCTAAAAACAAAACAAAAAAAGATCACTGCTATTGTCTAATTACATAAATCATAAAAAACTATCACATCATGAATAAATGATACAAAATCTACAAAACCCAGAAAGGGAATCTCAATAAGGAGTGTAAAAATCAAAACTTTACATCAATCTAATCATAAAAAATGAAACTTTTAACAACCCCATTAACTTAATTAAGCTTAATTTCAATAAAATCATAGTGACAATGAGAAAAAATTAACAAAATCCTATAATCCCAAAAGGGGCCATTGATGAAAAAAGTTAATAAAATTGATGAAAAATAAGTGAATAATGTAATTGAAGCAAAAGGGTATAAGAAAATTACCAGTAAGATGGAAAATGAAGATCCAAAAAAAGAGAAAGAGAAAGAAGAAAATGAATGAAAGAAAGAGGAAAGAGATGTTGAAATAATTATAAGGGTATTGTAGCTTCGTAGAGATCGTCAATGAAGAGAAAAGAAAGTAAGAGTTGTTATTATTGTTGGTAGTAAGTAGTAAGATGAATGAATGAAAAATAAGGGATTCGGGTTTGAAAGAAGAAAAAGCCAAATGTGAATGAATGAATAGTTTGAGATTGGGGCGATACTTCTTATGCTAAAGTGTGTGTTTTTGTGTTTACAATAACAATAATCAATGAGACAGCTCTTTTCGGTTTGGCCGTTATGGTACTCAATTTTCTATCTGCCCACAACAACAATACATACACTGCTCTTACACTAGTATTATTATGTAAGAAAAAAATTGTGTCCTATTTTAACATTCTTAATTTATTCCCAATTTGATAGTTTTTGTTAGTTAATTATGTAAAAAAAATTACGGTGATTGATTTTATTCATAGATAGATGAAATGACAAAACCATTATAAACACTAGGTTTTAGACCCATACATTCGCACGGATCTATTGATTTTTATTCCGTATTTAAATTCGTCATTATATTAATATAAAAATTTATTTAAAATAAAATATTTAAAAATTTGTTGTAAAATATTGTTAAAATATAAGTGACGTCGTTGTGCTCTTTCTTGTAAAACTCATTAAATTAATATAATTTTTTTTATTAAAGCAATTGTCTCGTGTATAGTTTTTGTAATAAAGTATAATTAATAATAATAACAAATATAAGTGACGTCGTTGTGCTATTTCTTGTAAAACTCATTAAATTAATATAAACTTTTTGATTAAATCAATTGTCTCGTGTATAATTGTCTCTTCCTTTTAGGTATCAGTGATAAATATTTTGTCTTGTGTTTTTCTATATTTATTATTGATGAGAATTCCTTTTTCTGTTGTTTAAAAAAAATTATTTGTGAAAGCTCATGTCCATTATTTTTTTTTATATTTAAGATTGATATTATACTAAAGTTTAAAATTTATTTAGAATAAAATATTTAGAAATATTTTTTAAATATTTTTAAAATTTAAATTGTGCAGTTTTGTATAAATTTATTTTATTAAATTTATTGTCCCGTGTTTATTTTATTAATAAATTATAATTATCAGTGGCAAATATTTATCCAATTTTTTTATGTATGAGTGAAAAATATTTGCCGGTGTTTTTTATTTATATTAACCGATAAGAACTAATTGTCTTGCTTAAAAAAACTATTTATTAATATTTTATGTATTAATGATCAACACTTGTCTCGTAACGTTTTAAGTATCAATGCACAAATATATACCATAAATTATTATAATATAAATTCATCAATAATACACTTCTCCTATATTTTTTTATATAAGAGTAAAAAAAATAGAGTAGATTTTTTTATATAATAAAAACAGAGTAGAATTGAACTATTATATAAAAAAAATAGTAAATTGAAAAATATAATATTTTTTTTACAAAATAGAAGATTTGAAATATTATTAAAAATTGATTAGGACAAATTAGATTTTTTAGTTGTAATAGTACCTTTTAATATATTGGACTCGTTTGAACTTAGCTTATTTTTTTAAGCTTATGAAAATAGCTTATGCTTATAGATAAACTTTTATATTAATTCATAAATTTTTTTTGACCCATGTTAATTCATAAGTTTTCACTAACAAAAATTATATCTTTATAAACTGTTTTCATAAATCACCTTGATAAATTTATAATAATAATACATAAAAAATAATTTATTTGCATAAGTTATTTCACATAAGCTCATAAGTAAGTCAATCCAAACGGGCTCATTGTGTCTTTGTTTCTGTTTTTATGTTCTTAATCTTTTATTGCAGACATAATCTTTTTTTTTTTTTATATAAGTTGGCCTAATTTTTTTCTCTCAAGTATCTTCTTTTATTAGGATCTTCTATTTTTTTTATATAAATTGTTATATGTTAGATTGCGTTACTATTTTTGATGCGTATCTTTTGTCGTGATTTTTTTTCCATCTTTATGCGTAGATTTTTTTTATTTAATTCTTTTTTTTCCTTTTTTTGGTTTGTATCTTTTCTTTCTTCCTATTTTTATGTTTTGTATTTTTTTTATCTTTAGAGGTAAAATTACATTTAAGGATAAAAAATTTGAAATATCGTTAAAATTGTTGAAGACAATTTAGATTTTTTAGTAGTAGTTTATTTTAATATATTGTTTGTAGATAAATATTGACGTTGACAGAAAGAATTACTGGAGTATACAAAAAGTAAAAATAGATTGGATTAGAATCTTATTTTAGAGGTGGTTTCTGATGTTACTTTTATGAAAAAAAATTCTTCTATGGTTATGTTTTTTATTTATTTTTCTATTTTTATTTTGTATTTTTTTTATTTTAGTTTAGAGTTAAAATTACATTTAAGGATAGAAACTCTGAAATATTATTAAACTTAATGAGGACAAATTTGATTTTTTAGTTGTAGTTTTTTTTTAATATATTGTAATAAGTAGATACATACAAGTGAAGTGAGAGAGTACGAGTTCGAACTCCGGTCATAACGTCTGACCTTATGATTTCGGCATTTTTACTAGTTAAGTTAGGACTTGTGGACAATAAGAATCTATTGAGTATCTAAGATGAATTCTTTCCTCTCAACCGGTCATTCAATTAAGAAGTTTGAATTTTTTATTATTTGGATCTTTTTATTGTTGGTTAACATACAAACTTTATTTGCTTAATTAATTAATTAATTAATTAATTGACAAGATTAATCACGGTAAACTTCTTGTTTATAATAGGGTTAAATATGTTTTCAATCCTACGAAATTGTGACTTTAGTTTAGTCCTTACATAATTTTTATTAAATTTTTAGTCACTAAAAAATTATCATGCACTTAGTTTTGATTCTTAGTGTTAAGACAACTTTTTTTTTAATAATTTTTTTGCAGGTATGTTTAAAACATCTTAAAAAGTCCCCCCTATAAAAACGAGCTCAATTTTGATTTCTAGGTCTTGATTTTCGTTACTTTTATCTTGAACTTTTGCCGTTTAAAAAATTCATTTTTTTATAAGTCAAGAGAATAGTGAGCATTAAAGGATCTATAGACACAAGTATGATTTTTGAATAGATATAATGCATTTTGGGATTTGGGGTTCTGAAATTTTAATTTTTAGTGAGAAAATTTAAAGTGCATGTCCAAAATCGTCTAATGGAATTAAACTGCGGTCGTATATGTGATTAAAGATTACACTGCAATTGCAGTACGATGCGGTTGCGGAGACTACCGTGTCAACAATACTGCGGCCGCATTTGTGGTTGTGGACTGCAATTTAAAACCATGGCTACCGGTACAACGTGACCAAGTTATGAACATATTGAGTTTTCTTTTATAAAATCATATAATGTGTAAATTTTATTGCTTTTTGAGACCAAGTTAAGTGTAGCCATCCACGGTATTAGGGGATCTGAAACTTCCTTAACACTTGGTTGTGCTTTTTTCACCACAGAGTGCTTGTAATATGAGACAGGCAGGGATTGAGGACATGGCAGAGCTGTTGGAAAAACAGTTGGCTTCAGAATTCTCGAAGATGTCATTGGAAGAAGCTCAAACACTTGCCCGCGCTTTCAGTCACTATCTTACTTTGATGGGCATAACTGAAACCCACCATAGGTAAACCAGTCTATCATATTAACCTTTGTTCTACAAGTTGGCAATTTGTGTGCCGATTTGTTTTTGAATTATTATTACTAAAATCAGATCATGGTCGAGGACCAGTAAAAAGTATATGTTCATGGTTAAATAGGCCAGTCTTACTCACAAATTTGTTTGTGTAGGGTTCGAAAAGGTGTAAACATGGCAAAGCTTGCAAAATCTTGTGATCATATCTTTTGCCAGCTTTTGCAAGATGGAATTTCCCCAGATGACCTTTTTAATACAGTTTGCAAGCAGGTTTGGTTTGTTCTTTACTACTTTTAGTCTGCATTGTTTATCGAGTATATAAGAAAATAAGCAAATGGCTCGAGATTAAAAAAATATGCGGAATGCACTATACAACTGAGATTAAAGATCATCTGGACATTTATTTTTCTTATTATTTGACTGAAACATTATGTTATAATTGATGTAGACTCTTTCACATTAAAATTCCAATATATTTTATGCAACAGGCGGTTGAAATTGTTCTTACAGCTCATCCCACACAAATTAATCGACGTACCTTGCAATACAAACACATTAAGATTGCTGTGAGTTCATTTTCTATTTTGGAAAAATAGTATACCTTTGGTAAAATTATTATTTTTGTCTCGAGCTTTGGAAAGATTGCTGCTGTTTTCATACTTATGCTTAATTAGATTGCAATTTCCTTCTGTTTTCATGTTGCATTAGATTTTTTTCCAATCTCATTCTATGTTTGGATCTATTTGTCTTTGAATGATTCATCGAAAGAACTAATGAATGAAGCTAATAATTAACGGGATAATGACAAGGAAAAGTGGGAATGGCTGTTACATATAGAAATTTTTTTGGGTGAGTTATGGACTTATGGTAATTTGAAAATGTGAATGGAGTTGAAGTTGAGAAAAAAGCAGCTGCATACTTTTTAAGTTTACCACTCCTCACTATGTATATCCCTTTTTAGACAAATGAAATAATCAGTTGAGATTTGATATGTACAAAATGATCATTAACATGTTTTACATATTTTGCATAGATGTTTCAAGCTCTAGATAGAGATCAATTGGAGCAACAGAATGCAGCTGCATCTGCCACACCATGGACGTATCTTAATACATGGTATGTTTTCATACTTAATTAAATGATTCACATGTGTGTCTTACTGCATGTGTGACTTAATCAAACAATAGAGGACTTTGTAAATCAAGTAGAGGTAGGGGATCTGAAACTCCGAGTTCGAGTACTAGAGGTAGGCAAATTCTTGAATCTTCACATCCTAGAGGTAGGAAAGTATGTAGTAAGATGTTCTAATAGCTCAAAGGTTGGTCTTAGATGTTCTAATTCTTTAGGTTGGTCTTAAGCATTATTTTTTATGTACTTTATCACACTGCATGTTCACAAGTTAAAGTTCAGTATATAATTTCAATTTAGCTAGTTAAAGTTCCCTCTAAAATTGATAAATTATTAATTAAATGAATTTTACTTCACCACATGAGGACCGTTTTAGTACTACTGCGACATCTTACTTATTTCCTAACTTTCATGCCATCTTTAGTCTATCATTGTTTTTCAATCTTGTTGATCATTAGTAATTCATTGCAGATTTTTAATTCAAGTCACCATGGGCATGATTGATTATTGAAATTAGATAGCTTCTTAGATGGAATCCAAACCATATATAACCAACTTGAGTGAAAAGTTTCGGCTTTACCTGTATATTAACTCTTAAGCTGTTCAATTTTCAAATACAGGGATAATCGGTCTTCCAGATCATCCCTTTTAGATGGTTTGGATAGTCTGGAGGAGGGTGGTTTAAGGGCTTCTTCTTCTTACTCATCTGAAATAAATGAGCAAGATAATGATAAAGCCATAGATACTCTCCACGACAGAGTTTCTTTTCTAAAACGCGTAAGTTACTTTTCTTAAGCATAAATTTTGTTTATTTAAGGACTAATTTTCTTGTATGTATCAAGTAATTTCTTCTCAACATCTGGCTGTATGAATTCTCACATTAAATCTGCAGTACATGGATAGTTCTGTTAGTGTTGAAATTATTATTTTCGGTATCCTACTGTTGTTTAAAGTTGGTTATACATTTTGCGTATGCATTGCTTAACTAGTTTATAATTTATGAATTTTTGTTTTGGATCACTTGCTGAAATATTTGGAATAAACTGTTTGCCCTGTTTCTAATTTTCTGTTCTCCAAAAAAAAATGTGTTGAAATTTTCAATTTTTAACTAGTATCAATGTATTTGTAAATAAAAGGTCAGGTCATCAAATAGGATCAAGAATTCATGTTTATTCCAGGTCTGAAAATGCTTGTAATTTGTCTATCATGATTTTGTGTGCACATGGTTTTAATATTTTCTGGCGATGTCTTATCCAAAACAAACTATCTTGCCTTGTTGTAACTGGTATGCTATTAATATTTACTAATATAAATGTGTACATGTGCATATAAATATGAACTATTGGTCATTTGGTCAATAACTAAATTAACATGTCACAGATATTATGTAGCCTATTGTTTTACACTGCATGATTTTTTAATTATTAATATTGTTAAAATGTAATGATCTATTGACTTATATTTTCCGAATAGGACTTATAATATTTACTTGATCAACAGTTAACAGGTGATATACATGAGGTGGTCGAGAGTCATAACAGTATGCTCGATCGGGTGGTATATAATACTTTGCTTGTTTCTGTGAAAAACTTTATTCTTTCTGTTCTGATTAGATTCCATTGCAAATTAGGGTAACAAAATGGATGGATCAAAGGGGTATGATGTGGGGAACCATGGATCGATTCAAGAAGGTAACATTTTACCCCATAATGTGCTTTACTCTTTATCTGCTTTTACTGACCACATTATTGGAAAATGATTTAGTGTATAGAAACTGAATTTCGTTATAGCTGATATGTCACATTTGAGAATGTTTTTCCCTGGTGTTATCTGTGTTGGACTAATTTTTTTCCTTTTCAAATTTAAGTTCTGCTTGCACCTATTATTATATTTTACTGCTGACATCTGCTGGGATCAAATCCATAAAACTAAAGTGATATTTAAGTAAATGCTCAAGTTGATTCTTGAAAGATAGCTGGAATATTAAGTTGATCCATTTTGGAGATTAATTTGATCCTTCACTGTTTAAAATAAATACTGATTTAAGGACCAAATTGTTAAAGAAAGGGCAGCCAGGTGCTATGGATCTCCCTTCATAATAGTCTGGCTTGTAGTGTGATTCAAATGCTGTTTTTTTATTTAAAAATAAAAATTTAACCGATACTTTTCCGATACGAGTATCGGGAAGTATTCGACGCGTATCGGATATTATTTTTTTATTTAAAAATAAAGATTTAACCGATACTCTTCCGATACGAGTATCGGGACGTATCGGACGAGTATCGGTATCGAGGACGTATCACACACGACACTTCACCATTTTTAGAGTATCGGGGCTTCATGTCTCCACCACTTCCTCATACACAACTACAGTACTACACGTGTTCATTGTTTTTCCTTGTATTGTAATGTAAAAATCTTCTCTTTAAAAATTATAATTCTTAACAGGTTTCTTGTAACAAGCCACAATATATTATAACTAATTAAGAGTAGATATGGTAGTAACACTCATATTAGGAATAGAGAATTACTGAAGGGCAATAATGTAATAATGCAGCCAAGGGTATTTGTATGCAATCTTGACCTTTACCAACTTATTCATTCATTTTTCTTCAACACAAAATCAGCCCTTTCTGCTTCTCCTCACCACTCCCACGCCGCTCTCTCTTCACTCACATCAAAAGCTCCATTTCCACTCAATATTCAACCAAACCACCACATGCAAACTCAATTTCATCATCATTGTGCTACCAAGAGGTAAGGTTGATGGTTTAAAATTTTGTCCCTTGTGTATTTGACTCTCTCTCCATCGTGTTACCCTTTCCTTGTACCAAATGAGAATTCAACAAATTTCATGTTAAGACATTGTTTGGTTAAGTCGATTCCATTAAGAGAACTTTGGGTACTGCAGGAATTGAATTTGAGGAAAAAAGAAGCTAACACTGGGCTCAATCCCCTCTTTTCTCTTACTGTTTTGTATTATTTATTTATTTATTTATATTTTTGTTTATAAGCCAATGGATTAATCTAACGGTATAGAATGGAACAGGAGACAGAACAGGAGAGAAAACACTGTCGACGATCCAAATCCCATAATGCTGAGGCGAGGCCGTTGGTGGAGCAATGTGTTTTACCACTGGATTTTTTTTTTTTTTTTTGAGGTATTTTGCTGCTGGATTTTGTTTAGCTTCTATTCAGTTTGGATTTATTTTGTTGCTTGTTGGTAGCCTATTTTTAAGGTTATTTTTGTATCTCTATCTCTTCAAACTTGCCTTATATTTGATAAAGTTATTAAATAAAATTTTAGATGTTAAAAAAAAATAAAGTTATATGCAACAAAAAAAACAAATTAACTTTGTATAAGAAAAACGTTTTAAAACAAACTAACTTTGAATAATTTTTTTTTTTTGGAATAACTTTGAATTAGATTTGAATTAGGTAAAATATTCCAAAACTCAGTTAGAGATATTAAAACAAAACCAAATCACAAAGTTCAATTTTCATCTGCCTATTAAAAGGCATCACTTTTTCTTTTGTTTAGATAACTATAAATATTAAAATATAGCTCATAGGGAAAAATCAAAAGTAGAAATTGAAAGAGGAAGTGAGAAACAAACAACAACTCAGTTCAGTGAGAAGCCTCAGCCGCGTTCGCCGTTCCACTGTCCACCGTAGTTTTTCTAATGTTCCCGCTGCCCCTGTTTGTTGTTTTTTGTTTGGTTCTGGTGTGGTTGTTTTACTGCTGCGTGTGTGCTTGCTAGTTGTTGTGTGGGTCCTAGGCTTAGGAGGTTTGCTTTAGCCTCTTTGGTTGTTGTAAGCAGGTTGTGCTTCTTTGTGTTGCTGCTTGTATTCTTGTTATGTTTCTTGTCCAGACTTGGTACTTCTTGTGCGTTGCTATTGGCTTAATAAATCTTTGCTATTTTAAAACAAAAAAAGTTTTTCTCTTCATGTTTGGTTTATTGAGATTATATGTGATATATTCTATCTTAACCGTAGTGTATTTTCTTGTTCTTCTAATCTTTGTGTGAACCTTGCTAATGATTTTGGGGCCTCTATTTTGTTAGCATGTCGCTGGAAAACTAATTATAAATATGTGTATGTGTATTTTATTGTTTTGAGTTTGGTGCCGCATTAGGATTTCAATATAGCTGGTTCAATTGTTTGCTGAAGTTTTATGTGGATTGAGAAACTTTGTCTTTCAATTGGTTGATGACTTTAAGCGGTTTATTAGGCAAATTTGAGTGTTTTATTCTTTGCAAATTGCACAATATTATATTATAATGGGCAATTTTATTTTATTTTTTCCTTTCCAAAAATTGAATGATTTAATTGACAAATTGATTAGTTTTTCAATTTAATCAAGAAATTTGTTGGCTTTTCAATTCCTTTTCTCTCTGACCTTTTTTTTTTAGATCAAATTTTGTATGGTATATGGATTCAACAATTAAATTAAGATGCACTTTCCATTACAAACTTCTTTATTTGCACTTTCCATCGTTCTATTTACTTGTTTGTCCCTTTACATCCACCTGTTATATTTTTTGGCTTCTGCTTTATTAATTTATACTATAAATTTTTATTTTTTTAATTGATTGCAGATGGCAAATAAAGCTACAGAAAAGGCTACCAAGAATCATAAACTAAAACATCTCAAACGTTCAACTCAACACATATCATCTCTCATGATGCAACTCCTCATACTATGCCATCAACTACTAGGATATCTAATGGCATACATACTAATACTGCACCTCATATAAGGGAATCTGCTGCTACGACATGTAATATCCCACCTCCTAAAGTTGCATCTACTGTTAGGACATCAAATGTTTCACATCATCATGTTCTTCATGCTGCATGTGCTACTAGGATAACGATGGCATGTCTAATGATGATAATGAGGAAAGCTTTTAGTGGTGTGGTTTACCTTAGTAGTTTTTATTTGAGTTAGGATATTAACTTTGCGGTTTACTTTAGTAGTTTTTATTTGAGTTAGGATATTGAATTTTTGTATCCAAGAATTGAAAGGAATTTATTCCATCTTTTGAATTGATATTTCTTATAAGTATTTCTTTTTGAATAGATTTTTTATAAGTATTTGGTAATACTTAATTATATTATGCTTATATTGTTTTGTGGGATTATAAATTAGATTTAAAAAATTGCTTTGATGGGAATGTAAATTAATAATAATAATAATAATATAATAATAATAATAAAAATAAAAATTATTATATACCGAAATAGAGACCGAAATAGAAATCTAAATATAGACCGAAATAAAGACCGAAATAGAGACTTAAATAGAACCGACCTAGAGACCAACATAGAGACTGAAATAGAAACTGAAATAGAGACCCAAATAGTGACCGACATAGAGACCAAAATAGAGACCGAAATAGAGACTCAAATAAAGACCGAAATAGAGACTGAAATAGAGACCGGAATAGAGACTAAACTAGAGATCGAAATAGAGATCCAAATAGAGACCGAAATAGAGACCGAAATAGAAACTTCAATAGAGACCAAAATAGAGACTCAAATAGATACCAAAATAGAAACTCTAATAGAGACCCAAATAGAGTCCAAAATAGAGACTGGCGTAGAAACCGAAATAGAGATTGAATTTACCACACAACATTTTCAAATCGGTCTCAAAATTGGTAGCAATGAATAGAGAAATTGATTGCAAATCGGTCACTATATCAGTCTCTAATAGCGTCGCTCATAGCGTCGAAATATGTGTCGCAAAGCCAGTTTCTAAACTGGTTGCTAATTCAGTTGCTATTCCAGTAGCTATTTGGGTCTCTAAATTCGGTTGCTCATTTAGTCGCTGGCAAATCGGTTGCTAATTTGGTCACAACAGATCAGCGACCAAGGTATTTGCTACCGATTTTCATCGGTTGCCATTTCGGTCGCTAACGAATTTAGCGACCGATTTTCATCAAAATCGGTTGCTAATTCGGTGGCTAAACGCATGTTTTCTAGTAGTGACTGGACTTTAAAGATCTCTGGCACATTTGAGGACTGTATCTTATAAGTGATACTGGCATTCGAAATGCATGTGCTAGATATTAAACTCCTAACATGTTCAATATTGCAAAGTATGATGGGTAGGTAAAAATAATATGATTTGTAGTACTTAATTTTCAAATTTATGCCAATTGAAATCATATCTTGAGAATAATATACCTAAATATCTTTTGAAGATCTTAGATTTAAATATAGTTTAGATTTATGCCAATTGGCATTCGAAATTTATGCCAATTGTACTGTATCTTATAAATGATACTAGCATTCGAAATGCATGTGCTAGATATTAAACTCCTAACATGTTCAATATTGCAAAGTATGATGGGTAGGTAAAAATAATATGATTTGTAGTACTTAATTTTCAAATTTATGCCAATTGGAATCATATCTTGAGAATAATATACCTAAATATCTTTTGAAGATCTTAGATTTAAATATAGTTTAGATTTATATTTAAAATAAGATAATATTAGAGTTTATGATTTATATTTCTGTTTAAATTTTAATGATTTGTTTAATATTTATAGGATTAGTTTGTTTTTAAAAGATATGATTTAGAAGTTTGTTTTATTTGTAGCTCTATATATAGAGCCATAAATATGATAAATAAAACAAGAACTTGAATATTCTTCATATAACAATATGTTTAGAAGAGTTTTCTCCATAAAATATATCCCACCAAATTCCGCAATACAAAAACACAAAAAACAATAACAGTGGCATCCGAGCCAACGTTCATAAGAACTTGTGAAGATAGATTTTTCAAAGGTTGCTCCTATAATCTTTGATGGAGAAGACTATGATCTTTGGGCGGTGAGAATGGATGCATTCTTAGATGCTCTAGATCTATAGGAAACTGTGGAGGATGATTACGATGTTTCTTCGTTACCAGAAGATCCCACAACAGCACAAATGAAAATTCATAAAGAAAGAAAAACCAAGAGGGCAAAGGCAAATATTTGTTTGTTTGCAAGTGTCTCACAAACCGTCTTTATTAGAATCAAGACTCTCAAAACACCCAAAGAAATTTGGGATTACCTAAAAGAAGAATATAAAGGAGATGAAATGATTCGAAGCATGCAAGTTGTGAATTTAATGAGAGAGTTCGAGTTACAAAGGATGAAACAATCAAGACATACGCTGACCAATTATTGGTATTGTTAATAAGGTATGATTACTAGACACTCAATTTTCTGATTCCAGAATTGTAGAAAAAAATCTTGTAACGGTACCTCAAAGATAGGCAAAATTACATGTTTGATCATTTATCTTATTTTTTTGTACCATTTTGATCATTTATCTTTCATTTGTAACAGTTTGGTCATTTATCTTATATATTTGTAACACTTTGGTCCTCTATCTTTTATTTGTAACATTTTAGTCCTTTATCTTTTATAACATTCACATATAAACCCTTTTTTTTCTTCATATTTTTTTATTAAAAAAATGCTGAATTTTATTTGTTAAGATACCTTTTTATTAAAATTAAATAAAACTCATAATTTAGATGAATATGTTCATCATCTTAATCAATTTCTTTTATATCTTCATGTTCTTTAAAGGACCAAAGTGTTACAAATAAAAGATAAAGGACCAAAGTGTTACAAAAAGATAAGATAAATGACCAAAATGTTACAAAAGAAAGATAAAGGATCAAAGTGTTACAAAAAAATAAGATAGAGGACCAAACGTGTAATTTTGCCTCAAAGATATGAAGCTTCTATAGGCGCCTTGGAGAACACAAAAGATTTGAGGAAAATCACTCTGCCATAAGTGTTACATGCATTGCAGGCACAAGAGCAAAGAAGACTTATGAGAGAAGAAAAAACTATAGAAGGTGTATATCTAGCCAAATATTTTGGAAAGAAATACCAATACAAACCATGTCCTTATTGTAAAAATGATACTCACCCACCAAAGAATTGTTGGTGGAGGCCTGATGCAAAATGTGAAAAGTGTGGTGAATTAGGTCATGTGACGAAAGTATGCAGAACAACAACAACAACAACAACAACAAGGAGATGTTAACATGGCCCAGAAACAATATGAAAAAGACCATGAACTACTGCTTGCAAATTGCAATCTCAGGTTTTACAACCAACAACCATAAAAATAATGACTTATTGACAGTGGTTTGTTTTTAAAAGATATGATTTAGAAATTTGTTTTATTTGTAGCTCTATTTTTAGAGCCATAAGCATGATGAATAAAATAAGAACTTGAATATTCTTCATATAACAATATATTTAGGAGAGTTTTCTCCATAAAAATATATCCCACCAAATTCCACAATACAAAAACACAAAAAACCATAACATCATAGTCATAGAAGAACATGCATATTCAATCTTGTAGTTATCATTTTGATTCACAATCAACTGCACCAAAGGGAGATCTTGTTTCTATACTCATATATCTAGGGTTACAATAGTAGTTCATCATGCATTTCAAAGGTTTGGATGGAAAGTACTCCAAAATTTCTTCTGCGATGGATTCGATTTTACTAGAGAATATAATTTCTTCTACAATTCCTTTGTCCATGATTTTGAAACACCACCTTCCATGTCATTAAACTTCCAACTCGAGAAAGCGACATCAATCTCCCGATGAAGAACTCTCAAGCTTCACCATTGTGTTTTTCATCAACACAGTCAACTAATTCACGATTGCAACACTGGCATGAGTCAAAAATGCCTTTCTCAATACCTTTTGCAGTCGATTTACATATATTAGACATTGGCCAAATTTGGGTACCTAACCACTTCAAACAATCATCGTTATTATATTGTTTTATGTTGGTTGTGGCCTCCCATTTAGGAACTTCAGCTTGAAACCTAGGTCCAATGGGAATAACCGGTCTCGAAAGATGGTTACCCCTAGAAGGTAAAAAGTTCTTAAGTGAATCAACGATATCTATATCTTCCTCATTTGGTTTCTCCTTAACTGATGTCTTGGTATGATAAGAATAACTATTATTAACCATTAAATCCCTATAATGGATATTAAAGCTTTCTTCATCCATAACATAATTTGGCCCCTTCATATAATCAACAAAGTCACTTAGGTGAGAATAGTCTTGTGTACAATGACCACAAAAAGCACTGTGATATAGTTCTATCTCCATCGGAAAGACAAGAAGATGAGTTTCTTCTTTGAACTTTGGCATTTTCACTATCATATTTCACTTTACCGACAAGTTCAAACCTAGAAGCAAATTTACCACCATTTGTGTGTTGATCGAATTTCCTCTTCTGTAATTAGAAAAAAAAAACTATATAAAGTGAACATATATTTAATGCTTATATGTTTGAATTCATCTCAATTGATTGCATTTCAATGTAAAATAGAAAGTAATTATTTATATTTTTAAATAAGTATGAAAACTATATAAAGTGAACATATCTATTAGATCTATGTAAATTGTTTCTTTAATTTATCCTTCATTTAAATTCTATAGGATGTATTTGATCCACTAAATAATAAGTGATTCAATTGTGTTGTGTTTGATTTTAAAATTATTTTTAGAATTGGACAAATTGGAGAACAATGGACTGGACAAAAATTGAAAATTTTGTCCCTCAAAAAATCTAAATAGTACTTTTGTCTCAAGTACACGCTGTCTAAAATATCAAAATATTATTTTATTCGGCAAATATTTTAGTACAAGATAACAAGTTGCTCAATACCTTCAAATTTATCTTGGGTTGTTCTATCGATACTTATCTTTTACACATCAAACAAACCCTACTATTTACAAATTTTATCATATTTTACCTAATCAAATAATTGAATTTAATCTAAGTTTAATTAAACTCGTACACCTTAAATGTGGAGAAGTGAGATTTTTGAGCAAACCCTAGAATAAATTAAAAATAAAATCTAATCTATAAATCAATCTTAACAAATCAAATTTAAACAAATTCTAATTAAATTTTAAATTAATTTTCATTCAAGAAAAGTGAATCAATAGACACATCAATTCTCGTCTATACGCCATTTATACTAAAAAATCAAATCATCAAAAAACATAGCGATCCAGTTTTTATTAATGAGTTTATGTTGAAGGTTTAAATGTCTAGAGGTATATGTGCTTGAACTATATGCCCCCTCTTTTATTCCAAAAAGAGAAGAGTTCTTTTTTTTGCGTTCCTCACCGTTTCTCACATGCGTCCAATGAAATGACCAAAATACCCTTTCACTATCTAGGTAATGCACCCAGTTCGCACCTATGTAGCGTCTGTCATTTTTTTTTTACTCAACCCCAATGTCCGCACCCTTCATGCCCCCATGAATGAAAATATTATGATAAAATACAGCTCACTACTTAGAGTGCAAATTGAAACACAGTTTGCTATTTAGAGTGCGAACTCAAATATAGTTCGTTATTCAGAGTGAGAACTTAGTTTAAACTTTAACTAGTGAACTTTATAAAAATTTGGCCACCGTCCAATACTATATTTTGATTGGCCACTGGAGCGGCTGCGACAGTGTCAACCAATCTCACACATACCGTATAATTCTATAAATTAAAAACTCTTTTTTCATTTTTTAATCACTCGCTCATAACGTGTTTCATTCAATATATTTTTTTGGGGATGAAGAAAGACTACGCACATTAACTTGTGAACCGTGTTTCATTCAAAATTGTTTTGTGAGATGAGAGAATGGTGAATAGGACAAAAAGTTAGATTTTTATAAAGTTCGCATCCTAGATAGCAAACTCATTTTGCAACCTAGGATGCAAACTGTTTTTTTCCCAGTTTTTCCTATTTACACAATCGCTACCTAATCGGCGAAGGGGTAAAATTGGAAGCTCAGAGGGCGCTTGAGAAGCTAAACGGGCGCGAAAAGTAATACTCAAAAGAGAATCCCCCTAGTTTTTGAGTTAACATTCCAGTTCCAAGGGAAAAGGTCTTCGGTAATCTCGTATTCGACTACAAGAAAAGTAAAATCTAATAAAAAATGTTTCCTCGCAAGAATCAAACTCAAGTTATCTAAAACAATTCTTCTTAGAGGGAACATATTAACTACTTAAGTCTGATCATTTGACCGGAACAAAAGTCCCTTTAACCCTATTAAAACCCCTCTTCAATGAAAAGTAAAGAAAAGTAAGAGTAAATATGTATACATACCTGTGAATTTTTAGAACAAGAATTCAAAAGCATGTGAACTTTGTGATTTCGATTTTGAAGGCTATGATGTGATGACTTCTTATCACAAGGTTTGAAAGCTTTGTCTTTTGCCATATGATCGTATCTCCACCATCAAACAACCCTAAAGAATATTTTTATGTCTTTTTCCACCCAAGGCAAAGTATTCACAAGCATCACAACTACAAGAAATTCACATTTACAAAAGGAAAATGAGAGACACTTCCAAATAATGCTAAATGTAATGTAATGTGATTATTTTTTTTTAAAAGGCATGTAAAGTGTTTATTAGATACAAATGATTGTCCTTATTATTAGATACAAAGGACTGAATAATTTGAGAGGTCTAATCCCATCGTCTACTTGCAGGGATTTTATTTAAAGTTAGAGCAAAACTTTATATTGATTAGACTATCAAAATTGACATCAGAAAATCAAATCTAAGACCTTAAGAGGAACACACTTTAAGGTAGTGGCAGAATGAGATTAGACCTCTATAAGCCAATCCCATGGTGAGACACCTTAATTTTGATAGAGCAACACTTGGTATTGATTAGACCACCAAAATTGACATCAGAGAGCATCAAATCTGAGACCATAAGAGGAACAAACTCTAAGGCAGCGGCAGAGTGGGATTAGACCTCTATAAGCCAACCCCATGGTGAGACACCTTAATTTTGACAAAAACTGCAATTTGGAGAGGTCTAATCGTCCACTTGTGACGATTCCATTTAAAGCGAGAGCAAAACTTTGTATGGACTAGATCAATAAACTGACATCATGAGAATCAAACCTGAGACCTTAAGAGAAACACACTCTAAAGTCACAAGTCAACATCACTAGACAAACTCAAATTGGGTAACACCACTAGGCTATCCCCATGGTGAAACACCTTAATTTTGACAAAAACTGCAATTTAAATCTGAGACTGAATCCGAGTCAACGGGTAAAAACCCGAGTTGATTGGGTTCGGGTGACACCCGATACCACGAATGTGGGTTTGAGGTCACTCAAACCCCCCGCACCCGAAACAACACCCGATTAGATGTTAAATTATCTTATTACCCCTATGTATATATAAGTGTAAACATAGCTTCAATGTGTTGTTCAAGATTTTATTTACAATTTTACAGTTTTTTTGTTGTAAAAAAAAATTGAATGTTGGAATCTTGTGATGAAAAGGGAAAAGACCAATGAATTCGGGCTGGGTTCGGACAAATAATTAATTTTGCGTTCTTGCCGCAGGTTCGAGTTTGAGTGGAAAAACCCGAGCCCAACAGATGTGGGTGTGAGTTTTATTTTACCACTCGAACATCCTTTGGGTTTCGGTCGAGTTCGGGTGGTAGTTTCGGGTTTGGGAAGTGTAAAACCCGCACCCAACTCATTACCATCCCTACCTACAAACTCCTAAATAAACTTTGCATAAGTTTGGTTCTTCGATAAGAAAAATTGATTTTGAGTGAAAATTCTGACTAAAATTAAGTTGAAAGTAAAGTGGTTTATGTTCGAATAAATTCACGTAAAAGTGGTTTAAACAATAAATTTCAGTGTAAAATTCAATTCTATAATAAAAAACTACAAATTCTAACTTCAAGTAGAATCAATTCCAGTATGTTTGGTTTTGCGGTGAGAAAAATTGATTTTGACAGAATTGATTTTGTAAAATTGATTTTAGCCAAAATTGATTTTAAGTTAAAATGATTTATGTTTGGATATATTCATGCAAAAGTGAGTTGAACAAAAAATTTGAGTGTAAAAATCAATTCTACAATCAAAAACTATAATTTCTAGCTTCAAGTAGAATCAATTATGGAGACAAAATCAATTCTACTTTTGAGAAACCAAATAAACCAGAATCAATTCTACACATCCAAAATCAATTCTGACTGCTCTAGAATTGAAACCAAATATACACGAATCAATTCTACCTCCTTTAAAGTTGAAATCAAACATACACTTTATGGTGGAGAGTGAATTAAGTTCCAAAAGCTGAAAATGAGAGTTTTGAGGCTTAATCATAATAATTGAAAACTTAAAAACTAGATCTAAACAAAAATATTAAACAAAGATGAGAATCAGATCTACTAAAGACAAAGAAAAACCACAAAATAGAAAACACACGCAATTGAAAGCAATTGAAAATTCAACATAAAACTCTTGCCATAAAGAAAGAAGGAGATACAAGCCAAACAAGAAGGGAAAAATGACTCACATGAATTCAAGAAGAAGAACGCATGACAGATGAAAAGGGCAAAATGAAGGTTGGTGTAGAAATGACTCCTTTTAACAAACAATATATACACAAAAGTCCTTTTATATTGAAACTATTGGGCCAACAAAGTAAGCCCAATAACAAACAAGCCCAAAGAATGTTGAAAATATAAAAATTTTGTACTTCCTCTAATTTTATTATTAAAGAAATATTTTTAAATTTATTATATAATTAATGTATCTACCTTATAATATAGATTATATACATTATTTCTTACATGAACACGTGCTAAACATGTTTCACATTGCTTTGAACAACGCCGTTTAAAAAAAAATGCTTGAAGCACATGTCGAAATTGTGCATATGACACCATATGTAAGTATGCTCCTTGTCAATAATACTCCATCTAGTCCTTTTTATAAGAGATAATTTATCTTTCTAGAATATTTAAATAAATAATGTATTTGGTTTATATTAAAGATCAAAATAGAAGAGTATCTATCTACATGGATTAATGAAAAAATAAAGTAAATTTTGTTTAGAAAAATGTATTTGGTCTAGATCAAGGTTTTAAATTGCGGACCGCATCACGTGATGCGGCCGCAATATTGCGGATGCGGACCGCATCGGACCGCAATTGCGGTGTGATCGTAAATCACACGCAACGCCGCAACGAATCCGCAATGCAACACCGTTTTTCCGCAACGCAACACCGCAACAGACCGCAATAGTAAATTCTGTCACAAATCAAGGAAAAAGTAATAAAAACAAATTAAAAAAACATAGAACAGGGAATCTTACTGTAAAGGAAAAACAAAAAAGAGGGAATCGAATCTTACCTTTGTGTCTTTTCATGTCAAAGCAAAATAATGACCACAAATTGAAGAACAACAATACAAATAATGCCAAAGGCCAAAGCATTCCTCTATGAAGAACAACAGTAAAAATAAAAACTGAAGATGGGAGCAGAGCAGCAACAAACAATACAAGAACAATCAAATTCTTAATTCCAAAACCACACACTACTAGAAAACAGCAAAATAGAGTCTGATTTTAGCGTCGGATCCCGACACCGACGCTACTAGCATCGGATTAGCGTCGGCCCAACCCACGCTATAGCTGAAACCAAATTTTATATTATTTTTTCGTTATTATATTCAAAAATACAAGGCATAAAGTATGCACAGTAGATTTAGCCTCTGCATGGCCGAAGCTACATTCTTATTTCTTTTCTATTTCATATCATCAACATAATAATAATTTATATCATAATAATAATCATCAAAAAGAAAAGTCTTCTTCTTTCCTTTCTTACCATCAAACCCTAGTCCCTCTTTTTCCTCTCCACTGAAACCCTCAAAATCCTTTCCATCTTTCAGAACCACTCTCTCTTACTCGTGAGTCGTGAATTGGTTACCTGAGCATGTAAATCCCTAACTCCGCAGTCACCGATAACGGTAAAATCGGTCAGATCCAACAATTGGTCTCCGTTTCGAAACTATCTTCGTTCACGCCTCAGATCGAATACTTCGTTTAGCTCCACCGGTACGCAATCTTCGATTTTTGTTTTTCAGTCAATCTTTTCCATAAGTTAGTTTCGCTAATTTGAGAACAACGCGTATCTTTAGTCGTGAGAGCAGTTTGATTTTGAAAGCGGGAATAGGAGCAGCTCACAAAGTGGAAGCATCAATTGTAACTATCAGTACCAAAGCCTCTGTATTGGGCGACCAAATGCGTCGTTGTTAGGTGAAACAGATTGCAAGTTTAGTCTTTGCAAATTAATTATATGATTACATGTAAAATTGTATAGTTTTACAATGGGTCCAAGGGTTTTACAATGGTGCTTTGATAACTCAAGGTTTTACCTCTAATTTGTTTGTTAATCAGCAAATCCACCATATGTAATATTGATAATTATTTCATGATAATAACAGTTAGTGATTAAATTATGAAATTTTTGCAATAGAAATTTCATCTTAGTTTTTTACCGCTTCTCTTGAGTAGCGTTGATATTTCAGATGTACCTTTCACTTGCTGAAGATAATCTATACATTTGTTATAAATTAGGTGAGAATGAGAAAGTGTAAAAGCTTAACAATATGGTTTGTTTGTGTTTGCTTTAGGTTGAGAAATTGTCTGCTGCACTTTGATGTGATGATGTTCCTTGTAGAAGCTGGTCATTTTTTCAAGTTGAGGAATTATTGGGTTCACTTTGATTTTGGTGTGGGTATAAATGAATGTTGTAATAATTTATGTTTACACAAGTCTTATTAACATTGTATATGTAAGCAGGTAAAACTCACTTGTATTGCTATGGTTGTTTCAAGTGAGCATGTCTTATATAATATATAATATGACTTTTGAATGATTCTTTTCTTTTTTGTTTTGAAATATGACTTTAAAATGATTCTTCATAATGATTTTTTTATGATTTAAAGCACATAACACACTATTGAGCACTTAATTGAATGTGATAATTATTAAAAAATAGATTTAAGTTGATATAAATCAAACGTGAGTAATATGCTCTGACAATATTATTCTTGTTTTTTTTGTTTTGTTTCAGGTGGTTGTGAAGATTCTCTAAATTAGCTTTGAAGATATACTTAAGGACTAATGTGGATCTATATAAGTTATAGGAACGTGAGGATAAGAAGCTGGTTGAGGATATGTTCTTTCCTGCGGGTAGAAGACACGATGAGGTATGCCTTATTTAGTCATTTATCCTTGTCTTTTCCTAAGTTTCTTAAAGGTTTCAAGTAAGGAAAGATAAATCACTTACTCAAGCTGCACTTTTAAAATTATTTTATTGTACAAAGGCTTCTCCCTTAATGAACTTTAGAAGCTTGTCCATTCTCTTCCATTTTAAGATGCATTTAATATTATGCTGCTCTGAGTTAATGGTATTAAGAAGTCAATTAGACCATTGTCCACTGTGCATTGAAGGGAAAGTTATAGGAAAAAAGTTGCTGAAAAAAAGCTCCATAATGTGGACCTATTTACAACGTTACATTGCTGATATGCATATTTTGTGTAATTTTGTTCCATCTGGAATCATGTATTGAGTGGATGTGTGAGCTGAATCTTGTGTGTCTTTGCTCTCTAATTGCTTACAATCTTTTGTGCCTTTTAATTGGCAATTCTATATATGTTTTCTTTAGAGTTTTTCTTGCTTTATAATTGTCTGGCCAGCTCCCCGCCTCTGTGTTGAGAACCTAAAAGTCATGGTTTGTTTTTTGTTACAGAAGCATCCTTGGCTCTTTAAAGCCAATCCGACACTTCAAGAGTGGACCAAGAAACTCAATAATGTGAGAGAATCAAAACAGGTCAAGTTTTTCAAATACACTTTGCTCTTTTTTTAGTTAGGACCACATCATTCCTAAGCACCATCTAGAGAAAGATGAAATTAAATTTTGGATTAGATTCAACACTTGGAATTCATATGCAAAGAAACAAGTAAAATCCTAAAAGCAACTAACAACAATTTCGGATACCTCTGGATTTTCTGCATAATCATGTGTGAACAAGTTTCTTATTAGCTTAGGCACATGGAGACAATGAGGAGCAGACTATGAGCATAACTCAACAGCTACCTAGTGATGATTGTATGCTAATTTTGTGTTTGTGTAGTAATTGTAGTTGATGTTACAATTACTTTGCTCTTTTCTGGATTGTCGTGTTTTATCGTGATTGCATCTCATGTAAAAATCTGCAGAGGAAACCCCTTCTAGCTTCTATGTAAATTTAATTTCTTTACATTGTGTGTCAGACCAATCATAATCTGCACATCTAGAAGTATATATAGAACACAAATCTCTTTGGCAAAGCAAAGGAAATTGACTTATCTTACTGGTAGTATTTAAACCCAATTAGAAATTGACAAAGCAAAGTTCATTTTCCATATTTAATTTCCTATAAGAGCTTCACACACAACTAGATTATGGCTAAAATTCAATTCTATGTTTGAAATCTCACTTTAGTTATATGGACCTTTTGTAGGTTGATTTGTATGCTATATCTTTTGAGCTATATGGCATTTATGATGTACATTTCTAATTTTGTAACTTGGTGTTAAATTATGAAGTTGGTGCTTTATATAACATGATGACCTTATCATTATAACTATTTTTGATATGTTGTACTTCACAGGCTGACACAAGCGTTATATCATGGTTCCTCTGTCTTGTCGATGCTCTCCGTTCGTGTTTGTTGAGGTAACTCCAGTATTCACGTTTTGTTCTTTATGTTCGTCTCTTGTGAAGTAGTGTTTGTGATTTTACTTCCCCTATCCCTCCCTTTCTCACATGTTATCACATGTTTGAATTTTGAACAGTTGAAATATATTTGAGCCAAAGTCCAAAAATAATGGTTCTCATGGTTCTCCTAGTGGTGCTTACTTTTTGTCTCGTTTTTAACATGTTCAAAATATGTATTTGCTGCCTTGTTTCTAGCTTTTTAGCTGACTATTTTTTCCCTCGACGTTGGATCGTTTGTGAGTCCCCTGTCTGAGTGTTTCTCTTGTGGTGTTGTGGCTGCTTTTGTCCTCTTGCTATGTGCAGTAGCCTTTGCATTTTTGGGTTATTTTGCATTAGCCATGGCAGCCTATTGGGTTGTGTCTTAATTTCAGATTGGTGTCCTAATACTGCTAGTTTAATAGAAATAGATGCACAAGCATAATATCTTAATAGAAATAGATGCACAAATATTGGAAGTATTTTTTTTTTATGATATTGCAATAACCTTATTGAACCCCTACTATGTTTCAAAGGTTGTAACCACATCGTGAGACATTTTTATTTGGATATTGTATAGTAATGAACAAATATATTTTTTTCAATTATATTTGTTTTTATAGTGAATAAGTATGTTTCTTGTTTAATGATATTGATCATTTTCTCTATAAATGAATGATTTATTACTGTCATTATGTATAAGTAGGAACAAAGCTACATGACAAATTGTGTCGGTGGAATAAGAAACTTGATGAAACAAAAAACCAAATTGTGATTTGTTGCTTTATTATTGTTTCTTAGTATCAGGTGCAACACAAACAAAACAGGGTGATATGTAATTCTTTTTTTTATAAAAAAATTTCAAATTTAGTGTCGGATAGGCCGACTCTAGAGTAAATGTTGACTTTCATAAGTTGACTTTAGAGTCGGATAGTCCGAAGCTATATGATTTTACTGACTTTTCCATGATGGACAAAATTAGAGTCGGATGCAAAGTAGAGTCGGAAATTGACTCGGCCAAGCCGACTCTAATATAGCGTCGGAGTCAAATTAGCCGACGCTACGGTTTAGCTTCGAACGTTTTAGCCTCAAGCCCGACCCCGACGCTACTCGGACGCTAAATAGGTTTTAGCGTCGGTTTTTGCCCCTTTAGCGTGGGTTTTTGGCCGACTCTAAAAGCTGTTTTTCTAGTAGTGACAGTCTAAAGGTATGCAGTATGCTAACTTTGCTACTCTTTCCTTCACTCATCTTGTTGCTTGGTTTGTAAATTTGAAAATAAATCATAGATCTGTGAATTTGTGTTGTTTTTGGATCCATGGATTTGGGATTGGTGTTTCTTTGTTGAGAGAGGAATCATAGAGTAAAGAAGAAATAGAGATAATTTATGGATAAGGTAAAGCAAGAGAAGAAATAGAGAAGAAGTTGTTCGTTGTAACAAAAAAAATAATAAAGAAACAGAGGAGAAGAAGCTGAGAGCGTACGAAGGAGAGAGTATTTGAGAAGAAGCTGCGTACGAAGGAGAGAGTATTTGAGTGATGAGGGTTTGGTTAATAATGTTAATTATAATATAAATAAATTTATCTATTTGTGACATATTTGTGGTTATAAGTTTCAAAGTCAAAGTTGTAACTTAATGCATTTATCTATTTGTGACATATTTGTATTATGTATTTTAATTGTTTTTTTTTACTTTGTTATTAATTTCTTGTTTGTATTTGCATAAACGATTAAGAATATTATTTATGTTAATGTTTGTTTCATTGAAGTTAAATTTATGTTATTCATCAATATGATACAATATGTTAAACAACAATTTAAATTTATAGAGAAGTATAAATAAAAGATATATAAGGAATTCCAATAATTATAAGGTATTTTGTGTGTTTGTGCGAATAGAAAATTATTTCACGCCGCAACGGCCGCAATCTGCATTGCGGCGAACGCAGTGGCCGCAATCGCAACACCCGCAACCGCAACCGCATCGGTGACCGCAACCGCAATTTAAAACCTTGGTCTAGATTTAAATTCTAACCGTATCACATTAAGCAAATGCCATGAGAAATAAATTTATAAACCAAGTGTAAATGATGGAAAAACCATAATACTAAAGCCCCCGGTTAGAGGCAGTTAACGGAATGCTCCGACTAAGCACATTGAAATTTCTCAAACCCCCTCGACGCACAATTCACCGATTACGCTTGGTGATAATCTATGATCTGGACATATATCAACTTCTCTGAGACCTTCATATTCATGCCCTATTCATGTTGCTTATGATACACCTAGTTGAAAATCACAATCAACAGAAGCCATGATCAATGGACAATGATATAGACTACTCTTCATGATCCTAACATAGAGGTGAACTACTCACACTTGGCCAGGAGCAGCAATGACTTAATGAAAAATAGAAAAACTATACTAAAACACAAGACTAAACTAAAAAGAACTTTATTGAATTTGAGAGTATTTACAATGTGGAGAGATTAGCTTTTACAATAATATAAGGTCCTATTTATATCATCAAGCCTCTAATTTTCGTAACTATCATCATTCATTGAAGTATTATTACAAATGAAACACTTTAAAAAGGGAAATGAAAAAAAAAACTTAAATTGGTTGAGTTGGTGGTGGCACATCTGTATCTGACTCCCACACGATCGTGTCAGGTCTTTGCTGATGTAAAACTTGAATTTTCACATTCTTTAGCCTTTAGTGAGGGTGTTTGTTGACTTTTGGCTACAAACAAACTTGAATATATATCATTGAAATTCCACTATCTCTTCATAAAGGAAGGAATTCAACTTATCAAATGCAATCATTTCTTCGGTATACAAATTTGGATTCGGATCGTCGGCAGCAATATATCTGCTGCCATCGCTGCTGCAAAACACTATCCGTTGGATTGGCAGCATGTATGTAATCATGGATTGTATAGAAGTAGAGAAGTTTTACAATCTCCTTTAATGCACATGGTTGTTTTTTTTTTCATTATATTCATTGGCTGGGCATTTATACTTTTTCCTATATATTTTTTTTACCAAATATTTTTTTATATACCTTTGGCTGTGCAATAGTCAAACGTTTTGTACTCAGTATTTATTAAATTTTAGGTAAAATATATTTTCAGTTCCTATTTTTATAGCGAGTTTTTATTTTATCTATGTACAATAAAATCATTTGTTTTCATTTAAAAAAAATTCCTTTGTTTTTAGCCCTGAATCGCTAATTTTTGTTTATTTTAATGTCAATAATATGACATTTTTATGTTCAAAATGTGTTTATATTATGTCTATATATCATGTTAAACATATATAAGCTTAAATTATGTTTAAAAAAAGTCAAAGTTTTGCCCACTAGAAACAAAAGGAAAAAATTTGTACGGATGAAAACAGATAATTTTATTTTACAGGGATAAAAATAAAAACTCGCTATAAAATTATAAAGTTCGCGATTTTACTATATTATTAGCATTAAAATTATAATTAATATTTATTAAAGACTAAATTTTAAAGTTTGTGATTTTACTATATTAAAAACATACTACCTCCATCCCATTTTATAAGAACTATTTTGATTAAATGGTACTATTCACTTATCTTGTTTTGACCATACTTTTTTAATAATATATAGATATAAATATAAGAATATAAAATCTTGTTTGATTTGTTTTGATGAGTATTTTTAAAATATCAAGTTTTTATAATTTTTACTAATAGAGAATTAAAAATATTAGTGATCAAGATTATGTATTGGCATACATGCAGTAGTCAACCAATCGTTAGTTGGTTCAGTGGTGTTTGACGCTGAACTTGGTAGGGAGGACCACGGTTCGATCCCCCGCAACTGCGATCGGGAGGGGGCTGGAACCACTTGATGCCAGAACTGACCCCCGAACCAGATTAAACTGGTGGTGTAACCAAAAAATACATGCACTAGTCAAATTAATTCTTTTATTTTGTAACAATATTTAATTATAATCAAATAAATATGCAAAACCACAACCAAACTGGATATACTGTATATAATAATATAAATAAAATAAAACCTATATGTGCTAATGAAGTGAAGCTGAGGCGCGTTCTTTTTATATTGGAAAGGCAATCCAACGGTTTAGCATTTGCAGCAGACATGGCAGCAGACATGTTGCTGCTGATGATCCAAACTCATATTTTAGTGCTATCAAACTATCACATGCTTAAACCATCTCGTCCTCAAGCAATTTAGTTAAAATAGAAAGAATGAGAATATTAGGCACTAGTGGTATCCTTAGGTAGGTTCAACGTTAGAGGTCTTAACATTTCTTTATTTCTCACCTCCAACAACCACTACAACCACACATTTTGTTTCACATAAGCTTCAACCATCTTTTGGGATTTCAGATTTCTGTTAATTCAAGTAGTTGCTCTTTTTCATTCATTCATTCATTCGTTTTGTCATTTGAAGATCAACCTTATTTGAGATGAATAATCTACGGATTGGGTTACCCTTCTTAGTTTAAGCGTTGTTTTTTACCGACTTTCAAACCTTTGAACTTAATTCTACGACAAAAAGTTTCATGTCATTTTCCCCACACCAAGTCTACTTTATATATTTTAAACCTATGTTTCAAAAAGAAAAATAAAAAAATTCAACGATTCAAAGCAACATGGGGCTTTAGTTTTATTGAAAGCATAAAAGACATAAAAAGACAAGAGAAATAGATGATGAGAACCCCTCATGCTTGAACTGAACATTGTCTTCAATGTTCATTAATAAAACAAAAAAGATAGAGAGGGTTAGATACTCTTACTTAGTGAGCTTTGAAGTTTCTTGCACTTGAAGTCACTATTTTATTTGAAGCCATCAATATCTTTTGGACAAGGCTCACAGCACGTCTTTCTTCTTTGTTTGATCATTGATGCTTTGGAGTTTTATTTTTATTTTTGGGTTGGGGTTCTGGGTGGGTTTGAGTCTGAGATGTATTGGTTGATGGATGGTAGGGTTATTGTTATGAGAGATTGTTATGGTGAAGATGCATGAGAGATGATGGATGAGGTTTAGATGCATGGGAATGGTGAATGAGGGTTTATATTTTTTTTTTGTTTTTTTTTTTTGAGAATAATATGCCTAAATATCTTTTCAATATTTTATATTTAAATATAGTTTAGATTTATATTTAAAATATGATAATGTTATAATTTAAGATTTATATTTATGTTTAGAATATTTAGGATTTGTTTAGAATTTATAGGATTAGTTTGTTATTTAAAATTATGATTTGTTTTTATGTAGCTCTATATATATAGAGTCATACAACTATGAATAATGTTATATGAGAATGAGAAAGTGAAAGATATGAGAGTATATATTCTCCATATAACATTATATTTCAGGAGAATTTTTTCGTATAAATATATCCCGCCAAATTCCACAACAACACAAAAAAAACATATCAAGTTTATAGGGAAAAAGTAGGGCTTATGATGAGTTTTTGATAGTTAAGGAGGGTTAATTTTCTATTTTTGAGTGAGTCTCCTCTGACATTAATAGGGACAACATAAGATGAGAAATTTTTGACTTTCTTGCTTTTGTGATATCTGAGACAGTCGTGTCTAGAAAAATCCAGACACTCTTGTTGATAAATCCCTTCCTAATATAAGTTGATAAATCCGGACATATATTGCAATTTCACTCTTATTGTCACGATGAATTAACAAAATAGTTCAAATCATGGTTAGTGAACCTTTCCTATAATAATAATACCTTAATGTCTTAGGTGAATTCAATATCATAGGAAGTTTTATCGAACATTAATTCCTTACCACAGTACAATAATTCGATATGTCTAAAGTAATTATTGCCGAACAATTTATCTCATATTTCAGTTCAACGGTTAGGGTTAGTAATCAATTGATACCTAACACAATTTAAAAGGTTGTAATTCATAAAAGCAAGAAGCACAAAGATAAATGAATAACGACAAGATTAAAATTGCAATAATAAAATCCTCAGAAGTTTACATGCCAAATTAATTCAACGAAGATCATCTAATGAACCTAATCAACAAAAGACTTAGCTGCTCATATTTACAATAATCATAGCAAAGAAGATTGAGAAAGAATACATTAATCAAGATGAAATAAGATGTTGAATTTACCTTCTGGATCAATCTTCAGCCCTAGCTTTCTCAAAAATGTGTTTCCTGGTATTTTTCCACTGAAAATCGACCCCTAGGTTAGTTACAGAAAAACGCAAAATTGCCGATCTGGGGCAACAAAGTTGTGCGAGGTGCACTCAACATCACCGAAACACCTTGATTTTCTTCATGAAAGTTGTAGCTCTGGATCTTATCTTTCATTTGCCGCAAGTCCCACCTCATTACGAGTTACGAAACTCTAGATATATATGGTCAAAATACCGAACATACGTCATGATGCAAATTGTGCCGATTCTATTATGTTACATTGCAACACAATGGCCTATTTTCCAGGGAATACAACAGAGTTGCGCCAGGCGTAGACAGTAATGTGAGGAATCTTCCAAAATTAGTCAAAATTATTCTTATAAATGGCCTGAAACACCCATTTTCTGAGCTATGCATTCAAATCTTTAACTTCTTACAAACTTGACTAAAATAGTACCTAAATAACTCAATTTAACTCAAAACTAATTAAAAACGACACTAAAATAACCCTAAAAAGATCATATGACTGAATGTCATCATACTCCATGGCGAGCTTCCAAAACTTTGTGACTTGACAATGGATTGGATTTTACTAGAGATTCAAATTTCTGCTGCAAATCATTTGTCCATGATTTTGAAACATCTCCTTCCATGTCATCAAACTTTCAACTTGAAAAAGTGGCATCAATCTCTAGTTTAAGAACTTTCAAACTTCACCAATGTGTTTTTCAACACAATTAACTAATTCAGGAGTGAAACACAGGCATGAGTCGAGCATGCCTTTGCCAATGTCTTTTGCGGTTGTTTTACACAAGGTTTTAAATAGCGGTCGCGGTCAAGGTCGCGTTAAGGATTTCGCGATTTCGGCTGTTATGACTGTCGCGTTACGAATTACGGTCGTCACGGTGTGAATTAATCACAATATCGCACAAATCTTATTAAAATTATTGTATTATAATATATGTATAACAACTTAAGTGTGAGATAAATATATAGTTTTGAACTAGAAAAGAGTTGAAAAAAGATACCACTTTATAATTTATGTTCATATTTGTACTAGAAATGTGATTTTTATTGGAAAAAATGGAAGTCCATATCTATTAGCATTGTGTCGCGGCCGTATTGCATTTCGTTGCAGCCGTATCGGTGTTATGTCGCGGCCGTATCAGCGTTTCGGTGTGATTTTATTTCACCATGTAAAAACGGTAAAAAACGGTAACGGTAGACACCAAAACCTTTTTGTCGCGGCCTTTTTTGCGGTAACGGACCTTGATTTAAAACCTTGGTTTTACATACAAAAGGCATTGGCCAAATTTGGGTACCTAACCATTTCAAACAATAGTCGTTGTTATATTGTTTTATGTTGGTTGTGGCCTCCCACTTAGGAACTTCGGCTTGAAACCTAGGTCCAATGGGAATAACCGATCTCGAAAGATGGTTACCCGTAGAAGGTAAAAAGTTCTTGAGTGAATCAATTGATTGCATCTACTTACAATATATTAAAAGGAACTAATACTAAAATACCAAATTTGTCCAATCAAGATTAATAATATTTCAGAGTTTATGCCCTTAAATGTAATTTTAACTCTAAACTTAAAAAAAAATACAAAACAAAAATAGGAAGAAAAAAAAGATAAGCATCAAAAAACTTTCCAAAAAAATAGCATCGGAAACTACCTATAAAAAAACATATTAATCAAATATATTTAACAAAAAAAATTAATTAAAAAAAATTAATGCATAAAAATAGGAATAAAAATCAATATAAAAGATACACATACAAAATAGTGCAATTTTTCTTTTAATGAAAAAATAGTAAATTTTTTTTTGAATGATAACTCAATCTAACATATAACAACTTATATATAAAAAATAAAAATAAAAGAACCTAATAGAAGAAGATACTTATTTATGAGCTTAAAAATAAAAGAACATACAAATAAAAATAAAAACACAATTAACTTATTTGGATTGACTTATTATAAGTTTTATAATGTAGTATATGAAAAAAGTTTATAAAGATAAAAAAAAATTTCGTGAATTTACACGGGACAATTGCTTTAATAAATTTTCTACTTACAATATATTAAAAGGAACTAATACTAAAATACCAAATTTGTCCAATCAAGATTAATAATATTTCAGAGTTTATGCCCTTAAATGTAATTTTAACTCTAAACTTAAAAAAAAATACAAAACAAAAATAGGAAGAAAAAAAAGATAAGCATCAAAAAACTTTCCAAAAAAATAGCATCGGAAACTACCTATAAAAAAACATATTAATCAAATATATTTAACAAAAAAAATTAATTAAAAAAAATTAATGCATAAAAATAGGAATAAAAATCAATATAAAAGATACACATACAAAATAGTGCAATTTTTCTTTTAATGAAAAAATAGTAAATTTTTTTTTGAATGATAACTCAATCTAACATATAACAACTTATATATAAAAAATAAAAATAAAAGAACCTAATAGAAGAAGATACTTATTTATGAGCTTAAAAATAAAAGAACATACAAATAAAAATAAAAACACAATTAACTTATTTGGATTGACTTATTATAAGTTTTATAATGTAGTATATGAAAAAAGTTTATAAAGATAAAAAAAAATTTCGTGAATTTACACGGGACAATTGCTTTAATAAATTTTTTTAATCATACACGGGAAAATTGATTTAATAAAAAAGGAATTGAATAATAAATATTTATTAATTTTAATTTATTACACAAAATGAACTCATTTGGATTGACTTATTATAAGTTTTATAAGGTAGTTCATGAAAAAAGTTTATAAAGATATAATTTTTGTTAGTGAAAATTTGTGAATTAACATGCGTCAAAAATGCTTACGAATTAACACGGGACAATTGTTTTAATAAAAAAAAATTAATCATACACGGGACAATTGATTTATAAAAAAGAGAAATTGAATAATAAATATTTATTAATTTTAATTTATTACACAAAAATCATACACGGGAAATTGTTTTAATCAAGAAATATTAATTTAATAAATTTTACAAGAATGAGCACAATAACGTCACTTATATTTTAATAATATTTTATAACATTTTTCTAAATATTTTATTATAAATTAATTTTATACTTTAGTATAATATCAATCTTAAATATATAAAAAAAACAATGGACATGAGCTTTCACAAATAGTTTTTTTTTTAAACAACAAAAAAATGAATTCTCATCAATAATTAATATAAAAAAAACAGAAGATAAAATATTTATCACTGATACATAAAAGGAATTGAATCAAAAACTCATACACGGGACAATTGCTTTAATCAAAAAAATTTAATCATACACGGGACAGTTGCTTTAATAAAAAAAAGAATTGAATAATAAATATTACTCAATTGCTTTAATCATACACGGTTGCTTTAATTCATACACGGGACAGTTGTTTTAATTCATACACGGGACAATTGCTTTAATCAAAAAAATTTAATCATACACGGGACAGTTGCTTTAATAAAAAAAGGATTTGAATAATAAATATTTGTTATTATTAATTATAATTTATTACATAAAAATCATACACGAGACAATTACTTTAATAAAAAATTATTAACTTAATAAATTTTACAAAAAAGAACACAATGACTTAATTTATATTTAAAAAATATTTTATTAATAAAAGTCAATAGACCCGTGCGATGCACGGGTCTCAAAAACTAGTTTAAATGTAAAATATGAAATAACTATTTGTATTTTTAAATAAGCATGAAAACTATATAAAGTGAACATATCTATTAAGATCTATGTAAATTTCTTCTTTTAATTTTATCCTTCATTTAGATATTATGGGTGCGTTTGATCTACTAAAGTATAATGATACTACACAAAATAACTTCAGTTGTACTGTAATTTTAAAATTGTTTATGGGACTAGACAAATTGAAGATAATTAATTGGACAAAAACTGGAATTTTTCTTTTCTCAAACACAAGTTGTTTAAAATACTAAAATAATATTATATCCACCAAACATTATACTACAAGGCAACAAGTTGTTACATACCTTAAAAGTTTTTGTCGTGTATTGCTCTATTCGGTACTTATTTTTTACACATCAAACAGACTGTTGTTTACAATTTATCATATTTTACCTAATTGAATTTAATCCTAATTTAAAATTTCAATAAAATCAAATTGAATCTAATAATCCTTATTTAATTTTAAGTCTAATCAAATTTAATTATTATTATTTGATTCATTCGGGAGAACCTGATTTCATTTTCTAAAAAAAATAATTCTTAGTCAGACATTATTTACTTTCAAATAAAATTCATGATGATTAGAACATCATTCTCCTAAAAAATCAGAAGGCTAACACCAAAATACTTGTGTTCCATTTTGATCATTTACGTTCTAAAATATTAACACAATTATCATTCTTTTATCTTTACATAAGAGACTTTAACCGTGGGTTAAGTAAAATTAATTATTCGTCAAATGAATAAAATTCATTAAATTCACTAAAAGCCCCTTTAACCAGGGACAGACCTGTGTGAGGCTTGGTGTGGCCCGGCTCATATTTTTTTTAAAAATAATAATAATAATTTTATAAATAATTTTAATTTACCGATGATTATAAATCTCTCAGTATATATTAGTTTAAGTATTAGTGCAAATATTAGTTTACAGTTTATTTGATAATTTCAAGTCTTTGGTTATACGTAGTGTATTATTTTAAGTTTATATACTTTCATTTATCGAGACTTTGTTTGTAAAAGAAAAAATGAATAACTAATTGAATTTGTAATATTGAGTAAAATTAATTATTGAACGAGCGTGTAAATATGAAACGACGTAAAACAATAGTTTTAATTTTTTTTCAAATAATATGTAAAATTGGAATACAAATTAATAAGTTATAAGCTAATTGAATTAATTTATCAAAATAAACTATAAAATAGTATATTTTGAGTTCTATATATTTTAGTCTAACGTAGAATCTTGTGAAGTATCAAGCAATAGCAATATGCATGATTTAACAAATATTCAATAAGTTATAGTCATTTTTTTTTCGAATAGAAATTTTTTGGTATTTTGGATAGTGTTAGTTTGTTGATTTTTTTTAATAGAAATTTTCTGGTTTGTTTGTGTTCTTTTTTTTGATATACATGTTGTATTAGTAGTAATTTCATATATTGTTTTTTGTTTAACTAAATTATTAGGATAAATTTTTCTTCTTTGATAGTGCATAATTTTTTAACCCCACCAGTATTTTCAGTCCAGGTCCGCCCGTGCCTTTAACCTTTTTAAAACTACTCTTTAGTGAAAAGTGAATACGAGCAAGAGTAAATATCTATACATACCTGTGAATTTTTAGGACTAGAACTCAAAAGCATGTGAACTTTGTGATTTCGATTTTTCTTATCACAAGGCTTGAAAGCTATGTCTTTTGACCATATCATCGTATCTCTACCATCAAACAATCCTATGTCTTGGTCCACCCAAGGCAAAGTATTCACCAGCATCACAACTACAAGAAATTCATATTTACACCTCCAAATAATGCAATGTAATAATATGTGACATTGTTTAAGTGAAGTTAGATTACTCATAAGTCTTATCTCAATTAACAATGTTAATATTATTAAATTGCACGCCTTTGTTTTTTTTTTAAAAAAAGTAATGCTAGTGGAAATCCATTCAATATTCTTTGAAGTGTGTAACTCCACTTCTGAATGTTTTAATTGACACTTGAAAATTATCGATGCCATATGCCATTTAAAGCTATGGGTAGAGTTAAAAACAAATATCTACACATGCAGACATCAAGAATTAAAAGTAATGGAAAATTTTGACAAAAAGTATGGAAGATAATCAACATTCATCGTGTTGTGAATTTGAATTAGCATATGTTTGAATTAACTTATTTTTAAATTTATGCGAAACTGTTTATACAAATAAATAAATTTTTATGTATTACTATGAGTTTGTTAAAGTAATTTATGAAAACATATAGCTTATAAAATACAACTTTTGTTAGTAAAAACTTATGAATTAACATATAACTTTATTTATTTGCATAAACTATTTTCATAAGTTCAAAAATAAGACAAATCCAAACGGACCCTATTCAGACCAGTATTTTAATCTCTGGAGCAAAATTAACGGCAACCGAAATCAAAGGAGCTGAAAAAGAATTAAACAAGCAGCACAACGAAAAAGAAGAAGAAAAGAAACATACAATATTATTCGGTCCAACTATGACCTATGTTTGGAGGAGAAAGCAGTCTCTGTTTCACTAAATCAAAGAGTTTCGTTACTAAGAGATTCCAAAAGATATTACAAGAATTAGCCTTTTATCCTAATTTTACTCTCTTCCCAAATCTCTAACCACGATCAAGAGACTCAATTTGATATATTGTTTTCCAAGGTGAATACAATAACTCTTTGTCTAACTCTAGAATTGTTGATCTCTGTCTAAAACCCAAGTGTTACGGTTGGTGGCAAATCTTTATTTTCACTCTTAGTTCACTTGCTCTCTTCTTTTTCTATGCAGATAACAATATATATATTTATAGAAAAATACAAGCCTTGAAAATAGGGAAAAAAATTATTTTAAAAACAAAACAAAATCACACTTTGTTTTTAAATATCTACCAAAGAATCACCTTTAAATATATCAAATTTAAAAACAATCAGAATCTCGCTTTGTTTTCAAACATATCCAATATAAAAAACAAACAGAAACTCCGCTTTATTTTCAAACATATCCAGTTTAAAAACAAACATAATCTTTGTTTTGTGATTTTTAAGTCAACCTTCACAATTTTGATAAAAGTTGTACTCCCTCTGTTCCAAAATAAATGACTTGTTTGACCACCTTTACTTTTGCCAATGTACAACTTTGATCATTAATATCTTTAGTTATCTATTATTAAAAATTATAAAAATTACTCCCTCCGTTTTTTTTAATTGTCTTTTATTATCATATTTAGCGTTTCTATTTAATTGTCCTTTTTGTAGTTTATGGGTATGATTTGTCAATTATGCCCTTTGTCAATTGCTCTTATCTTTTTCATAAAACCAATTAATGCTATATATTTGGAAAACTAAATCTTTTTTTAATTTTTTTTTTTTGTTGGTACATAACATATTAAATTTTGTTTTTTTTTTTACATAATATATTAAATTTATTAGAGAGAAAAAGGGGGGCAAAAAAATAGGAATTTATTGGTGGATTAAAACGAGGGTATAATAGGAAGATAACGTGCAAAAATACACTTCCTTAATTTGGTGTTATCATTCTAAAAAGACAATTAAAAAGAAACGGAGGGAGTATATATTTTGAAAATACTCATCGAGACAGATCAAACAATATCTCATGAATTAATATTTTGCATGTATATATTGGTAGAAAAATATGGTCAAAATAGATCATATGTGTTGGGTTTTTGCATGTTGGCCTCATTTTGTTAAAACAATCTTCTAGCAAGACGTTGGATCAGATGTCTCGACATGTGAGTACAACATCAGCATGCTTTGTTTTTGCGTTTCTTGAAAGATTTATTTTCGCATGAGATCTTTAAAAGATTAATTGGTTGAAGAATTAATTCACCCAATTTTGTGTGCCAAGACGCATGTGTTTCTAGAATCTTCAGAAGGCGGTTTATGTATTACTTGTTCCTTAAGATTTTCATAAAATATTAAGGAATAAAAGATTTGGTTTTAAGATATATTTGTGAAAATTGCTGCAAACAATATAAAAGATATGTTTCAAATATATCTTTGTGCTTCAAGGAGATTGTTACTGAAAATATATTTACGGACAATAAATATATTTATGGAAGAAATATTTGGTGCAAATATATTTGTGAAAAATATATTTTGCCTCTATAAGATTTCGTGGAGCTGAAGCATTGTGAAACTCGTTACTCATCAAGCCCAAGCTGCTGAATGGCTATATTAGGAAGACTCAAGACCTAGTTTTATTTACCGAAGCCGGTTTATTAAGAAAAGATTCTTTAGACTTTCGTGTCTTTGTTAAGCCTTGTGCTTTATTTTATATATCTCTCTGGGTGCTGCCATTGATTATAAATGCACAGAGATAGTTTGTTTAGTTGATTTGTAATTTGTGAACCTCTCTTAAGCTTCCAAGTACGGAGCTAGGTTTGTTGTCAGTGTGTTATTTGAGGGGAAGTGAGAGGGGTCTCATATCTAGGAGTCCCTAGGTAGAAATTAACATGGGTAGTGATTAGGTGTGAAGTCGTAAACTAAGATGTTTGCTGAGGGCTTCAAACTAATACTATTATAGTGGATTTTCTTCCTGGCTTGGTAGCCCCCAGAGTAGGTTACGTTGCACCGAACTAGGTTAACAATATTTTGTGTTCTTTATTTTTCTGTCTTTTATTGTTATAATTGTCCATTATGTTCTATTGTAGTCACATGTCGTAACATCTCACTCAACATTCCGTTTTCCTAGTGTTGCAACATCGTACATGACATCTGTCTGCAGTGCGCCAAAATTTCAATATGATTAGTACACTAAGTCAAAATTAGGTCATTTATTTTGAGATGAATGTAGCAATTTATAGTTTCAACAAATTATGGTAGCACTACCAATCATTAGTTGGTCTAATAGTGATTGACGCTGAACTTGTTAGGAAAGACCACAGTTCAATCCACGCAACTGTAATCGAGAAGGGCTGAAACCACTTAATGTCATATTCGACCCCCAAATCGGATTAGACGGTTCAGTAGACCGAACACTAGTGGCAAAAAAAAAAAGGGTATGACAATACTGTGATTTTGCTAAACTCCATATCAATTCAAACATATATAGTATTGTAAATTTAAGGGAAGAATTTTTTTTATATGCAGAAGATAAAGTAAATTAAATAAAAGCAAAGGAATACAATGACTTGGGGGTTAAGAACCCACCTAGTAATTCAACACAAAATGTATATCAACCCTAATGGAACCAATTCTATTCAAACCTAGCAAAACAGAACCCACCAGTCCACAACTCTATGTGAAGAATTAGCAGCAATTAATAACGACTTGTTTGAACTAAACAGTCTAAAGTAAAACTAAATAAATGACGCATATAAGACGCAAAGTACCACCATTGCAATACCAAAAACGGGTTTGGTTATTATGCATAAGCCATCCTTATGCACCATGCATAAGTTACTTAGTGCACCCCCAAATTAATCGTGCACCCCCCAAATTTCTCATGCACCCCCCAAACTTCTCGCACACCCCCATATGACTTTTGCACCCCAATTTTTTTTTTCTCCCCTCCACATTTCTATCCTAAACTATTTTGCTGTGGGAATGGTTTCAGATATATGCACTCAAAAACCATTAAGTGCATAAGATGATTTTGGAGTACAACCCTATAATTAGAATAGAAACAATAATTGTGGTTTAATGGTTTCGATTGTCTTATATGAGAAACCAAAATTATTGTTAAATGGTTTTAAATAATGATTATAATTGTGCCAAAAATAATAAAAAATAATGATTATAATAAAAAACCATTAAACCATTTTGCTGTGGGAATGATTTCAGATGGTTGTAATAAAAAACCATTAGGTGCATAAAATGGTTTTAGAGTACAACCCTATAATTAGAATATAAACAATAATTGTGATTTAATGGTTTAGATTGTCTTATACGAGAAACCAAAATTATTGTTAAATGATTTTAAATAATGATTATAATTGTACCCAAAAAAAATAAAAAATAATGATTATAAATTTCTAATTATAGGTTGTACTTCAAAACCATCTTATGCACTTAATGGTTTTGGAGTGTATATATCTGAAACCATTCCCACAGCAAAATGGTTTAGGCTAGAAATGTGGGGGGATAAAAAAAAATTGGGGGCACACGTCATCTGGGGGGTGCGTGAGAAAATTGAGGGGTGCACGAGAAATTTAGGGGGTGCACGAGAAATTTGGGGGGGTGCACGAGAAATTTGGGGGTGCGCGAGAAATTTGGAGGTACGTGAGAAATTTGGAGGGTGTGAGTTGAGATTGGCTAGGATTATTACATGTGGATGCTCAATCTAATGTGTGTTATTAACTTATGTACCATGCATAAGGATTACACTTATGTATAATAACTTCCCCCACCAAAAACAACGACTGACGGTAGAACAACGTCAATCAGTGTGTAGTACAAGAATTTGCTATCAACAGTTAAATCGACTATTGGATTTAAAGCCTCTATATGGGTTGCAACAAAATCTCAACTATTTCTGCAAAAACCCAATCATAAAGCCAATCTTGTGGTTCTGCTTTGAGCAAACTAAAAGAAACCATAGTGTTCACAAGTCATAAACATCACTCAGCTAACCATATTAATGGTTCGGTTCTGTTAGATTTTTTGTATGTTGGCCTTATTTTATTAAAACAATGTTCTAACAAGATGCTGGACCAAATATCTCAACATGTGATTACGACATCAGCATGCTCTATTTTCGCGCTTCTTGGAAGATTTATTTTTGTGTGAGATCTTTAAAAGATTTGGTTGAAGAATTAATTCATGCAAACTTGTGTGCCAAGACGCATGTGTTTTTAGAATCTTCGGAAGGCGGTTTATGTTTTCTTTACTTTCTATCTTTTCATTATTATATTGTCCATGATGTTCTGTTGTAGTCAGATGTCGTAACATTTTACTCAACATTGTATTTTCATAAGTGTTACAACATTAGGTACGATGTCTGTCTGCAGTGCGCTGGAATTTCAAGTTCAGTTCATGAAACCACTTTTAAGAAAATCTGATTTATTTTTGTAAATCAGTTCGGTTCAATTCAGAACTAAATTGACACCGGTTCATAAATTACAAACTAATTTTAATTAATCTATTTTTAATCAAAAAAAATCTTGATTTTTTAAATTAAATATTTTCCAATTTTTTTGTAAATGTTTTTTATATTAGTTTCAAAATATTTTAATTTTATTTAAATACATTAACATTAATTAAATTATTAAATAAATGATCCAATAATAAAATATTTTATAAGAGGTGGATGGGCAACTATTTTATTTTTATAATTATTATATTAATTTATAATATAATTAATAAATTTAAGTAATATAAATAATGTGAATAACTTACAATTTCAAAGGTTATCAAACTTGGGAGTTGAACACAAAACCTCTTGCTTCAAGTAATGAAGCTTTGCCACTAGATCAACTTAATTTTTTGTTAAAATTTTATATTTTCATATATATAAATCTGTTGGGTTTTGCAATTTTTATTTTTCTCAATAATAATAATAATGTTTAAAGATCTTTAAATTTGATTAAAATATTTTTGTTTACAAATATATTGTTTTTTAAAATTGGTTCATAAATGCAAACTGGTTCTAAACCAGTTTTAAACTGAACTATAATTTGTTTTTAAAAGTGGTTCACTTTAGAACCATATCAAATGATTCAGTTCAAAATATGGTTCAACGCAGTGAAATATTCCACAGTTGTAAAGACTGAACTAGTCCATATTGAATGAAGCAATATAAATCTCTTGTTATTCTGATCTTTCTGATCTTTTGTGGTATATTTGTCCACAGCATGGTGTTCATATCCAGATTTTAATGACACTATGCATTCCAAAACTTATGTTATTCTACCTAGATGATCAATAAAAGCTACACAGAGGAACAAAAATAATAGAGTATCAAGTTGTTTTCACAATATATTATGACCAAAACTGAAAATTAGTGTCTATTGTTCTAAATCCATTAGTTAAATAGTGTGTTTATTGGCTATGACCTTGATGAAATTGGTTATAGGTTTTATAATTATGCTATGATGAAGAAACCTATCAAATGTTGTGATGTTGAGTTCATAAAAATCAACGGTTGAAAAACATTGATAGAGTTAGAGATGATGATTCATATCATGATGAAGACCATGAAAATTATCATGGAAAAAAAAGATGATGTCAGATGTTGAAGCTGTTGCACAAATTGAGAACCACTAAAGTAAGAAAACCATTCAAGAGGACTCTTGTTGAACGTTTTTTTGTTGCAAGTGATTTTGGAGCACCTATATCTATTGAAGCTAAAGATGAAAATGAATTTGAAACTTACAATATAATTGTTGGAATGACAACTAATTATTCCACTTGAGTCGTGAGGGTAGAATTGTTGGATGGATCACTCCTTAAGTGGAGCCCACAAACAAACAAAAAAAGATAGAAAATAGTTGTGATGGGCTTGGCCCATGTGAATGTAATGTGTGTATGAAGTATGTAAATCCCTAATCTTGCCAAATGTAACAGAAATGTGAAAAAGAAAAAACGTGCAAGCGGCACGCTAAAAGATGTGGTGTCTCTCTCAATTTTGTGGTTGCTCTTAACTAAATATGGATGATCCCCCCGAGTCATTTCCCAACAATAGTCTCAAAGCCGATGACTCGACGAAGGTGTGTTCCGTTGAGTGCAGCAGTGCAAGTGTTCTAATGAAAAGAAAAGCTCATGCTTGAGAGATAATGTGATAAATTGAATGACCACACTTCAATAGAGAGATTATTGTGTAGCAAGTGTGAGTTTAACATTTTATAAGTTAAAGGACCTACAACTCAGTGTCTTAAGATTTTGAGTAAAACACAAATAAAAATGACTCACACTTGTGTTGTTTTTGAGTCAATGTGGATGACCCCTAGCTACCCTTATGATCCAACACTCCCCACCATCATTACTAGGGCAAAGTCGTGTTCAATTCAAAAGCACAACTCCATGTTTTCTCTTATATAAGAAACCATCCCCCTAACACGACCTCGTTTCAAAAACCATCGCTCTTGAAACAAATTGAATAGGTTTTTTATGTGCAGGTTTAGATGGAAGAATTGAATCCATCATATTCCAGATCAAACCTATTCAATTTGTTTCAAAATTAAAATTCTCTATCACAATTTATAATATGATTAGATGGGACATAGTCGATAGGTCCAGGGCAACTGGCCTTAGTAGAATTTTTATTTTGAATAATTTGCACTCAACAACTCATCACGCACAACGAATTTAATTTTCTCTCTCATCTACTTCCATTTACATTATTATTTTCCCACTCGTTTATTTTATCTCCTCATCTATCACTACGAGGGCAAAGTTATGTTCATTTAAAAAACTCAACCTCATGTTTTCTCTTATATAAAAAACCATCACCTCACCCTTTTATGTTTATTGACTACTCTTCCAAACCAACACCTATCTCAGCATCATGGTATGTCAAACCCTAGATGAACGCACTTGCGAATCCGCCACACGCAAAAACCAAAATCCAAAAGGATGAAAGTGGATTGATAAATTAAACTTGACAGTCTTGTTCGATGGACAACTTTTAGCCTGAAACCGACCGTTGCCCACACCTAATGAAAGAAACATATAAAAACAAAAAAAGAACTTATAGTCACCAGACAAAATAATCTTCACAGTATTCAACAGCCGAAACACCATCATTAAACTCTGGGACAATGTTAATACACGACACAAACTAGCAATGGATATATCAGCAATGCTCTTCAAGATTATTCTCCATACTGCAACAAAATGTTTCTTCCAATCGTTTCACGATTTCTTCCCATTCCTCCCTCTTCCATTTATTCCTCATTATTGAATAGATTCTTCATTTAAAATTGATATAATTTGCCATTCAACTCTTGAAATAGGACATCATTTCCTGAGCAAATCGGAAACAAGATTGGAAATGATATGGAGTATTATGATTATTTTTTTATAAAAAAAAGAAACAAAATAGAAGTTAACCTACACTAGAAGAACCAAAAGCTAATAAAACAATTTTGACAAAAAAAACAGAAAATTTTTTATGGGAGCAATTGATAAATAATAGGGAAGTATAGAGAAGAGAAATAACAAAATGAGATTAAGATTCTAAAATATGCAATTTATTGAATTTTGGCGTGATAAAAAAAACTTGTATTTTGGACCTAATGTCTGGTTGAAAGACCGACTAATTCGAGACCAATCAATCTACCGTCCACCAACAAGGGACTCATTTAAAGCAAAAGATTTACTCTGTATGGACTTAAAAATAGAGTAAATATCCTATTTACAGTAATATATAGACTCAGTTGTTTGAGTCATGAGAGGAGTTCGGAGATCAACACATTGGGTTAATTGTAACATACAAAGAGAATTTGACACATTTTTATTAAAAATCTTAAGATATTAATTATACGAGTCATCTCACTTATATGTTTTCCAACATTTACTTTTCCATCCAATATGAGTAGGGATGACAATTTGACTCATACCCAGCAGGTACCCATAAACAATACCCACAATGGGTAGAGTAAAAACCCGCATTTTGGATACGGACATGAGTATGGATAATTACCTGCAAAATTGAACGGCTATGGGTGAGGGTACGGATACCTTAGTACCCACCCCGCCCCATACTCATATAGTATATATTTATTTATTTATTTTAATTATATTATTATATAATAATATATGTAAATCAATTTTAAAAAATACAACAGTATTTTACTATTACACATTTTTAATAAAAATGTTTATTTATAACATAATGCAAATATGTCAACAGAGAAATAAATTTTAGCATGATATTACTAATAATTTTGTTTATAATTTTCATGAGTCAACATTAAAATCTTTGAATTTTTTTTAATTATATTAAAATGATATGATGTTTTATAATATGTGGATAACGAGTATGGGTATGAGTACTTAGGTACCCATAGGGTATGAGGACGATGACAAATATTGTCACCCACGCGGATATGGGATGGGTATGAGTATTTTTTCAAACTGCGGGTATGTGGATGAGGATTATAGTAGTACCATACCCATACTCTATCCATTGTCATCCCTAAATACGAGACTTTTGACTCACACTTGCCACAACAATCTCTCTTTGAAGTGTGAGTCTATTCATTCATCTGAGTTTTTTCTCAAGTGAATTTTTTTCATTTACATAAAGTTGCATCCACACCATTGCCATCTACCACATCAACAAGACACATCGTCAAACCTCCACCGTTAAGTAGACTTTCGACACAAGGAGTCATCTTTTTAGTAATCATTCATCGACTCTGATACTATTATTGGATCGGAAGACTAGAGAGATAATCAAATTTGGCCAAGATCAACATATAACACTACATAGAAAAAGGCAAGCGGCGGCGGTTGGAAAAGGCATTTAGCGGCGGTTCAAACTGTCGCTAATTGCTAAGTGCGGCGGTTGCTAAGCGTCGTCAAATGCGGCGTCGCTATGGCATGTTGCGGCGGTTCTGGATAACCGTCGGAATAACCGCCGCTAGCTTATTAGCGTCGGTTGTATTGATCTTTGCGGCGGTTCTAAACCGTCGCTATTTGTCGTTATTTTTTATTTTTTTTAGCTTTTAGCGTCGGTTGAAACCGACGCTATTGGCTTTTTTAATAAAAAAAAAAAGTTTTTTTACCACAAAAATGTTTTTTTTGTCCGCAATTTTTTTTAAAACGATTTTTTTTTGTTTCTCACAATATTTTAAAATTCATGCCAAAATTAAAATCAAGAACATGACAACATACTACTACCAATTCCACAACATTCAACATCCAAAATTAAAATCAAAACAATTCAATACACAATAACTTTACACAAATCTAGCTCCCTTCCTAAATGAAGATAGTTAACATGACTAAAACTTAAGTAATTAACATAGTATTAGCTAGCTAGAGTACAACTTAATCAACTTAAGTAATTAACATAGCCTTAGCTAGCTAGAGTACGGTTGAAACATCAAGTGATAAATCAACTATCAAAACTATGATTACCAAAGTAATGTTGAGCCAAGACACTGAACAACAACGTTTTCAGATAAAATAGCAATCCTCAAATCTCCAAATTTAACAATTCCATGTTTGTTCGCTCTTTTGATTCTAAGTTCCTCTACAATCTCCAAATCTTGAATCTTCATATCTAACATGCCTTCAAGATCTACAAGAATAGAATTGAACAAACATAACTCTTTTCATGTTTATAAATTTTGAGCAAAATCTAAATTAAGAAACTCGTATCTAATCTAACCATTGCTAATGAGTTCATTGATGAAATTGTTGTAGTACTGCAATCCCTTCAGGTTGACACGTCCTCTACCAAAAAAGGAAAATATTAGATTTGCAATAGCTCACTATAATAAACTATCACAAGGAATTATCACATCACCAACTACAGATAGGTAAGTAACTATAGGATCATTCATATGTGCAAGCCAATTAAAAACTTGATAACTAAATAGGTAACATGATAATTTACAAAGCCACTTACAAGTTGAACAACATCTTCCATAAGCTCTGGAATTTCCAACTGAACCATTTCAGTACCTTTCTAGTACTCAAGTCTGTCATTGAATTCTACATATAAGTGTTAGTTGTGATAAAAACCACATAATGAGATAAAATCAGTCAACTAATGAACCTATAAGGATAATATAATAGGTATGCCTTTAGCTTATATAGTGTTGTATCCACCTTGACAACAATCAATAAATCAAAAAACTAAAACTAAGAACAAAGTCTAAAATAATTCAAATTATTGTTATTACCATAGTGTCCAAATGCAATCTATATTCCAAATACATGGCCCAATCTATATTACCATAGTTTCAACAATATGCAAGGAAATACCTAGGAAGCATTATCCTTAGCTATAAGGTAGTAAAATATGAGAAATTAATTTCTAACATTTAATTGGAAAAAAAATAAAATAAGTGTAAGTGTAGTAAATCACCATTTAAATATAAAAATTACTCTATTGTAAAAAGAAAATAAATAAAAAAAGATGTACCATCACCTAATGTCATTGCAACAACATAGAAAGAATTCCAACCAAATTATGGACAAAATATTGAAAGAAAATGCTATACTCTTTAATGAAGTTGGCCTAAGTTATTTTTCCCTCCAATTGAAGTACTTCTATCAAACAACATCATATAACTCTCCAATATGAAGGATAATTTTTCATTCAGTATTTATATATTTGGTAAGACTAAGAGTAAGAGCTCATTATTTACCAGGATTGGTTGTTCATATTTGTACTTCCGGTTGCCCTATTTATAGAACCCTGCTCCAAGTAAGCAGCCATTTCCTGTAATGTGCTTATAGAAACTTCAGTTGACCCTGCCAGTGTTATTAGTCCACTTGATGATTCACAAATTTGTATCGGTGATTTCCCAGGAATAGTTACTTTTCCATAATGGCCATTAGAGGTAGAGTTATTTATCTAATTTGCCCATAGATACCTTATCCAGCAAGTCCCTTACCTCTTCTTTCAAAATCTTCAAAAGAAAATACACAATTAAGACCTTGCAAACAATAATAATTCATGACAAAATTACTTTTTAATATCAAGGACTACAAATATTTTAAAAAAATGCAGTACTTTAATATAGTTCATAAGTTTGTTTATTGAGTAGATAAAATATTAGCAATTGTTGTTCACACAACTAAGGATCATGTAAGGTCCATGAATAGCTCATTTAATGTACTTGATTCAATGCCTTCTTTCACTTCAGGCTAAGGAACTTTAGTAGAGGTATATTTTAATTATCATAATCAAATACAAGTTCAAAAGAACTATAAACTGTAACCAATTTTAAGAATATTGATATTAATTTAGAATAAATCACAGAACATACTAAACATGTAAGAACATGATCCAGTTTGAATTAACATACAAAACAAACATTATCACATGCATTGGATTGGATAAATGTAGAAAAATTAACATAAGAGAAAAAGTAAATTATAAGTGAACATCTTTTACCTTACAAGCCACTTTTTTAGAATTGAATTAAGCTCAACCTAAATTCTAAAGATTAACCAATCACCCAATGAATGATGTCTACCTATGCATTTATCATATATTCAAGCAATGCTAATTTCCACTGTCCAAATAATACATGTTTCACTCTTTAGTGCCTCAAACCAAAACATTTATATTTCATTTCACCCTTTGGTACCCTAAGACACCAGTTCCTTGTCCATGTGGCAGATTAGTTGACCAGATATCGGATGTAACTGTAAGAATAGTCTCTAATGAATAATAAACTATAAACAATCAGTACTAGACCATACACCCAATCAAAGAAAAAATATAAGAGGTTGAAGATCTATGTACCTTCAATAAACAGTTCTTTCAGCACACGGTCTCTAACGGTCGGTGAAGGTACAACCATTGATGATTTCAGATTATCAGAACCTGGATTTTCAGCTGCTACAAGCCAAAACAAGGAAAACAATGAATACTATACCAAATTTTAATAGCTATACTAACTATGAAAGATAAAGGCTGCATGAATAAATGAAATTTACTATATATTGCACCAAATAAAATTTGAACCTGAAACAAAATATTTTATAAAATGTGCCTCGAATGACATTTGCAATGTATCAACAAGAAAATGCAACTGGGATGCAAATCCAATCCGACTCTCTTTTGGACCTTCAGGTTCAGTAGCAACTGCCTCAAATTGCCTGCCGGTAGTTGCTTATTAGCACCGGCAGTCGAATGAACGCCGCAATAACGGTCGTGATAGGCAAAGCGGCGACGGTTCAATTCCTAGTGCCTCAAATAGCCTGTCGTTGTACCCCTTTTTCTTGTAGTGTTTACCCCACATTGTTTAGGATTTGTTGCTAAAAAAACAGCGTTAAAACCAAGTTAGGAGGAAAACTTGAGCAGAACAGCATAATTTATTGTTTCTAATCTCACAAGTTTGAAGAAAACTAAAAAAATGTATCATTTATTTTTACTTTTTGGTTCTCCATATTTTTAATCAACCAAACAAAGAAAAAAGGTAAGATGAAAAAAGTATAAGCATTAAGCATACATGAATTTTTAAGGTCTAACAGAACATGGAAAAACAAATCAAGATTGGTTTGAAACTACACTCTTTTTATGTGTAGTACTCTTATCTCCAAAACTTGCTCTCTTGTTTACTCTCTTGATTTCTTTGTGTTCCTATATCACCTCACATTCCAAGAATAGAAAATCTACAATGGAGCGTTTTCAAAGATCATAAAAATTATCATGGACATTTCAAAAAGAACAATGGAACAATAAACACTAGGACAAAGTAAGAAAATCAATAAGAAGAAAGTTTGAAGTAGAACAAAATAACATGAAGAAAAAATCCCAAATCAAAGATTCAATAAATTAGAGATTCAACAAACCACAAATCAATACACCTTGCTGAGATTCAAAATCCCAAATCAGAAATAATCCCAAATTAGAATACCCTAAAACCTTGAAAAATTATAGAAATTTATCTCAATTCATATCAAAATTTCATCACCTGAAATTGAAAACAAGGGGTTGAGCAAGTTTCATCACCTGAAATTGAACAACACTACCTGAAATTGAAGCATTGTCCAGTTCAGCCATTGATAATGAAACATATTTATACTACTAGTAAAGATCATAGAATTGGAATTTACAATCTTATAATGAAAAAAGTTTATAAAAGGTTATAGACAATATTTCTGGAAATCACTCTGATATGATTGAAATCAAAAACCAAACTAAAAAAATTAACCCAAAAATTCCATGAATAAAACCCTAAAGTGAAGAATATAGAAATTGAACACAAACTCAATCCTAAATCAACATAATTAAAGCATAAGAAGTTAACAAGAGAAGAACCAAAAAATTGCAAGAAACACGGATTCATGCGAGATACACACAGAGGAAGAGAGGAACAGAGAGAGAGAAGTGAAACCTACGATGAGAAGATACAACAGCGATGAGAAGAAGTTACAACGGCGATGAGAGGAGCTGCGATGAGAAGCTACAGCGCAAGAGCATCGATTTGGAATGGTGAAATCTATTGGAATTTGTTTTTGTTATTTTGATTGAAATAGCTAAGTGAGGGAGAATAAGTGAGGAGTGAAAATTTGGCTTTGGGCTTTGGAGAATCTATGCAGCGACAGTTTGTAACCGCCGGTTTAATGGAAAGCAGCGGCGGTTACTGTTCTCCCGTCGCCATATGCCTGCCGCTAGATCCCTTTTTCTTGTAGTGATGCAGTGGCAGTTACAAACCGCCGGTATAGGGTAAAGCGCAGGCGGTTACTGTTCACCCGCCGCGGAGTGCCTGTCGCTATATCTCTTTTTTCTTGTAGTGTAAAGAGAATTTGACACCACATATTCACCTAAAATCTTGAGACATTCAGTATATAGGTAATCGAAATCAGATTTCCTAAAGTTACAGCACCCTGCTGTAACAGTTTTGAGCCGTTCGATCTACAATAAAAGGCCACGATACAATCGTTAGTTGGTTCAGTGGTGATTGACGCTGAGCTTTGTAGGGAGAACCACGGTTCGATCCCCGCAACTGCGATCGGGAGGGGGCTGGAACCATTTGCCAGAACTGACCCCCGAACCAGATTAAACCGGTGGTGAAAGTCAAATAATAATAATAATAATAATAATAATAATAATATGGAAATAAGAAATCAAACCAATACTGTGTCAAAAAAAAAAAGAAATCAAACCAATACGATAAAAAAATGATGCAGCACATCCCAAAAAACACTTATAAAAAAGATGACAAGCCACCAAAATATAAAAAGGACATTAAAAATTTAAGACCTAATCAAAAGCCAAACAGAAAAAGGAGAGAAAAAGAATAAAAAAATTAGAAGCAAATTTAAGACGCAAAATTCAAGCAAGAAGAGGGGATAGAGGAACAACCAAAGAAAAAGAGAGAACAACAAAAGTAGAAAGATTAGTACAACGAAAAAAAAGAGAAACAACCATATAAAAAACCCAAAAGTATATATATATATATATATATATATATATATATATATATATATATATATATATATATATATATAAATGTTACACCGGTGTAATTTGATCCCTCCCCATATATATATATATATAAAAAGTTGGATTCTAAGGTGAGGGCTCAATTAAGTCTCTCACCGGTGTACCAGGTATCTTAACTGTTAGATCAAATAAGCACATGTGATTTTCTTTAACAGTTACCACACTTGATTAATATTTTTTCTCACAACATTCATGAATGTTTCAACACTTGATTCACCTCTACATATTGCCACCAGAAATCCGGTCGAAGAACATGAATTTACATCACACCCGAGAAGAGAATTTGATACGAGAAAGAGTCATCAACCACACATGGAAAATTCAAAGTTTTAACAAGGGATTTTTTTTTTAATTTCACAAAATAATAACTGTTCATGTCATCGATTTTATTCACATGGTTTGGTAAAATTTTCTTGAGGGCTCTTGTAGATCTTAGCATGACAAAGAATTTAATTGTTTTTAATTTGTGAAACCAAGCTCTGTAATGAGGCTAGGAAAAGGTCAATAATCGATTTTCATATCCATGAGAACAACAAACTAATAAGCAAATCAAGTCCTCCATATGGAGTTTCTTGGTTGATACTTTCTCAAAACCCTTTCTTTCTCCCACAAAAGAATCAATGCAAAGACCCATTTAATGATGATTGTTTTTCAACCGTTGAAGCAAATGAAGAACTTCTTTTCTATTGAACACTTGAAGCATTCATGAATGTTGTGGGGACAAATGTGAATCAAGTGTGGTAACTGTTAAGAAAATCACATGTGCTTATTTGATCTAACGGTTAAGATACGTGGTACACCGGTGAGAGACTTAATTGAGTGCTCACCTTAGAATCCACCATAAAAAAAAACAAATAAGTGTTATGAACAATTAAAAAAAGAGCAACGATATTAAATAACCCAAAAGCAAAATAAAGAAAAAGAGGGATTTTTTTTTTTTTTGAAAGTAAGAAAAAGAGGGATGAACAACCAAAGAATGAACAAACTTTCATATTAAATAGTCACAATAAAGAGGGAACCAACTGGTAACAAAACAGGAATACAAATAGAGCAGATAAAGGGAGACTAGAGTTTCATAATAATATTAGAATAGAATGGCATAACATAACAAAATAATGATTCCAAAAGAATTTATAATAATATATAATGGTAGTCTAGACTACTAACATATAAAATCCAATATTTAATTGTCTTTTTATCTAACATTTTCCCTCAAACTCACAATGCATCAACATGAAACGTCGGGAGTTTGTCAAACAAAAAACAAAGAACATACTATACTTTGTAAAATAAATTCAAAAATCTTATTCTAATACTACCCCTCAAGCTAAAATTTACTTTAAACTTTAAGCTTATTAAAAAAATTTACCCTAAACATAAGATATACACCATCTACGAGTGAGCAACTTCCAAAGAGAGAACCAAACAGAAGAATGGACCAACAGAAAGAGGAAAGAGAGAAACACCCAAATAGAAGAATTGATAGGAAGAAGTGCAATCAATCAGAAGAATCGGTAAAGAGAAGTGAAACCAATTAGCAAAAACAATAGGGAGAATTGCAATCAGAAGAATCAATAAGAAGAAGTGCAATCAATCAAAAGAACAATTATAGGAAGAAGTGCAATCAATCAGAAGAATCAATAAGGAGAAGTGAAATCAAACAGACTAGTCCAATAAATGGGAGAGCCTCATGGCTTAAGTACTACATTGAAAACTTTGAAATACTCGATGTGAAACTCCTAACATTGCCACACCCTTTAAGAGTCAACATCCACAACGGCTTTCACTTTATCGGCATTGACATGATGGTAACCCTTTCTGTGGCCCAACTCTCAATGAAAGCGCAACTTATTAGAACTTAAGCACATGAGGAGACCCAACCCAAAAGACTAGTCCAATAGGCGGGAGAGCCTCATGAATGAAGTACCACATTGAACACGTTAAAATACTCGATGCGGGACTCTAAATATGAAGTGTGTTTAAGGACTACCTCTTCTAAATGATGACTTTGTATATATTGAACAAGATATCAAACTCTTAACATATTCAATATTGCAAGTTATAGTAATATGATTGGTATTACTCAATTTCAAAATATTGCAAATTGGAATCGTAGTCATACCTTTAGATGGAACATGCACGTTCAATCTTCAAGTAATCATTCTGGTTCACAATCAATTGCACCAAAGGAAGATCTTGTTTCTATGCTCATCCATCTAGGAATGTATACATTGTAATAGTAGTTTATCAAACACTTCATAGATTTTGATGGAAAATACTCCATGGCGAGCTTCCAAAATTTTGTGTGATTTAATAGCAGATACGATTTTACTAGAGAATCAAATTTCATTTGCTCTTCCGTTGTCCATGATTTCGAAACATCTTCTCCCATTTCGTCAAACTTCCAACTTAAGAAAGCATTACCAATCTTCGATTTTAAGCATTCTCTTGCTTCAGCAACATGTTTTTTAACACAATCAACTGATTCAGGATTGTCACATGAGCATGAGTCAGGCCTACCTTTTCCAATACTTTCTGCATTGGTTTCAGATAAAGATGGCATTGACCAAATTTGAGTGCCCAACCACTTCAAATAATCATTGCTATTATATTTTTTTATGTCGGTTGTGCCCTCCCATTTCGGAATTTCAGCTTGAAACCTAGGTCCGATAGGAATAACCGGTCTTGGAAGATGGTTATCCCTCGAAGGCAAAAATTTCTTCAGTGATTGAATGAGATCTATGTCTTTTGTTTTTGGTGTCTCTATGATTGATGTCTCGGTACGACCAGAATAACTACTATCAACCATTAAGTCTCTAATTTGAATATTCAAGTTCGCTCGATTCATAAGATTACTTGACTCTTTAATAGAATCATCGAAGTAATTGCTTAGGTGAGAATAGTCTTGTGTACAAACACCACATAATTCTACTTTTGCATTTTGTGCAAGGAAACCATATTCTTGTGTTCCTTGTAAAATAACTCTTTTTCCATCTGATGGTGTTGAACATGACAGGGAAAGAGTTGGGTTTCTTGTTTGATATTTGACATTTTCACTACTATGTTTTTCGATGCCAATGTGTTCATTGCTGGTAGCAAATTTACCATCAATTTTGTATTGGTCAAATTTCCTCTTCTGAAATAAAAAAAAAATGATAATAATAATAATAATAATAATAATAATAATAATAATAATAATAATAATAATAATAATAATAATAATAATAATAATAATTTTGAGGATGTTTTGTCTATTCGTAAATTGCAATGGCTAAAATGATCAACTCTTACAATTTTACGATCAATTTGATAATTTACTTTAATACATATTATAAAAAATTACACCCTCATTTCTAAAAAAATCTTTTAATTACAGTATCATTTCCTATAATATGAAAATCTACGCCCTCATGATATTAAAAAAAAATATCTATGCTGTCCTTCATTTAAAAGTAAATTTTGTTTTGGTTTAATCAATTTTGCCACTCATTTGAGTCTCATACAACTTGAAGAATTAGTCTTTACAAATGCGTGAAGAGGATATTTGGTTAATGCCGGAAAAAATGGCATACAAAGCATATCCATGTAAATGCAGCGACAAGATCTATCGAGATTAGTAAGACTATAATGGCCGTCAAAGCAGTCTCTCAAGAGTTTTATCGACACCGAATTCCCAAAATTGAATTTAAACACAAGCCTCTATTTAATCCAAAGAAAATCCAAACTATCTCATTCAAATGCTCTTGAATATTATAGTTATAAGCTACCATTAAAAGAGTCATGTTTAAACTCACTCATTTATTAGGGGAGAATACATAATTACTGTAGTGTTGATTTTATTTTTGTTTTTGTCAAATAGTCTAATGGTTAGAATTTTACATTGAAGGTGAATATGTGGAGTGTCTGGAGTTCCAACTTCATCTTCTATATATATAATGCTATATTTTTACTAGCTAAGATAAACTCACAGAGACACCGCAATGTTTATTTTAACATAACAAAACATGTAATTTAAATTTCTATAAAGTGATTGAAGTATAATTTACCCTAAAAATATTGATGATATACCCATGTCACATTGTACCCAAAAAAAATTAATTAATACATACCTGTGTATTTTTAGAACTAGAATTTAAAAGCACATGATCTTTGTGATTTTGAAGTTTATGATGTGATGACTTATTTTCACAAGCTAGGTCTTTTGAACATATCATCATATCTCTACCATGAAACAACCCAAAAGCATATTTCTTCGGTTCTATTTGTTCCACCTGAGGCAAAGTATTCACAAGCATTGTAACTACAAGAAATTCACCTCATATTAAATTATATTAAAATTATTGTATATATCACTATAAATGCATCAATAATTCAAACATTCATCTTAATTCTAAAACAAAAATATATATACCAAATTGTCACGATAAATTGCAAGGATCGTTAAGTTAATGGTCATGCTCCTAAACATGTATCAAAGAACTTTAATTATCCCAGCAAATCATAAAAGCATCCAAAAACAAACTATCCAAAAAATATGTTTCTAAAATTACTAAATTAAAACAAACTCAAAAAGAAAAGAGCCAATTTCTTCAAAAATAAATTAACTCTATTTTACCTCAATTTTATCCGATTTTACCATTGATTTAACGCGATTTTCATACATAAACAAATAAAATAGAGTGATTTTATATGTTAACACACGATATTAACAATATTGGTTGGTTCTTCCAACCGAGAACTAAACCCCGAGTACTTTTGCAACATGCATTAGTTTGCTAGAAAACAACTAGCTACAATAATTTGTATAATGTTAACAAATAATTGGCAATTTGACTCGATCTCCCTCTTCTTATTACCATGAAACTTACTCTCTATGACTCTTAGAATTAGAAGTTGGGTCTAACTCAATTCTACTAAACCGCTTTATAAGGTGAAGGGTGTCGCTCTTTATAAATTCTAGTCGGACATTATCTTTAATCAATATGAGACTTTATTTTTTTTCCTATACACCCCTTCATGCTCATCACTATTGGGCGTTGTGTGTGATATAAATGGTGGGTGGCCCGAAACAATAGACTCTGATACTATCTTAGAATTGAGAATTGGTTCTAACTCAACTCTACAAAACCAGCTTGTAAGGTGAGAGGTGTTGTTCTTTATAAACTCTAGTTAGACCTTATTTTTAATCAAGGTGAGGGGTTTTCCAATAATGACATTCAATCATTTAATCCTCATTTTATGTAGTTAGTCTCAAATACCGGCGGATAGTGCAGACTCCCAAAAATAATATAGTGGTATAGTGCCTAACTGGATGTCCGTTATTCTGAAGACTAAATAACAATGTACTATGATGTAAACATAAATACCAACAAAATACATAATAAATACTAAAAGAGAGAAAAATACACAAAATTAAAGGAACAATCATACTTAATAAGTATAACCAACTTTGTTATTTCCCTAAATTCCATAAAAAAACATAACACTAAGAGAAAGGAGAAGAAGTAAAACAAAAAGGAAACAATAAATAAGAACTCGAACAGAAACAAAAACAAAAAAGAAGGCGAATACAAACCTTTTGCACAGAAACAGGGCACAAGGATGGGAAAACACGAAATAGCAAAGAAGAAATTAAACAAGGGCGAGATAACAAAGGCAAAACTCGAACGGGGCAAGATATGTTGTCTTTAGCTCATTTTATTTATTTATTTATTAAATTAAATAAGTGGTAATTATCTATTATAAGTACACATTGCGGTAATTTACCGTTAACCCTAAATTGATTTTTCATTCTTTCTCTAAATTATAGTAACTGCCCGTTGAGATACTGGGTCAACTAATATATGATGCATGTACAACAAGTTCTTGATGGTCATAGATTATATATAGCAGTGCAGTTCCTTTGTTTTGGTTCCCTAAGTGTAACATCTTTCAGTAAAACTTAGACCATTAAAGTGAGACAATAGAATATTTAGTCTCAACATCTCGCGAGAGCAATGGTTGAAGATTTGTGGACATTAAATTAAATTTCATTTCGCTGTTTAAAGTAGAATTTTGTTTTTGAAACAGAAGTTCTAACAGAATGTAGGAACGACTGAAGCACCAAAGAAGAAGAATGAAAAGCAACCACAATTGAACAATATAACAGTCGGTAACTATGTTAAGTCATTGAAAGGGTGCGAAAGTATCAACATACCTACAAACAAATAAAAAAAATTCAAATAAAAATTAGGGTTTGTGAATTTTTTTCACAAAACTGCAATAGCAGTTACTAAACCTCTGTTGTACTGGGATTGCACCACAATGGCACCGCTTTTCAACTACTATTCTCAACAGTGTTTCGTAGGCCTACGATGTGGCAGGGGAGGGCCTCGCTGCCAGGCTACCCTGTTATAACATCGTTAACACTACTAGATTTTCACAGTTCAATTGATTGAATTGTTTGGTTCGATTTTTAAATCATTAGTTTTATGAAATAAGAGTTTTGTGTTTGAAGAATAACAAATTTAGGGAATTTTTATTTTTTTGGCTTTCACCACCACTTTAATCTGGTTCGGGTTAGTTCTAGCATCAAGTAATATTTAATATTTTGATTGAAGAAGTATGGGTGGAAAAAGATTCAAAACAAGTAAATCAAATGAATTTGTGAATATTTTGAATGGAATAAAAGAATTTGATAATTCTTTATAAATGGAAACTAACATAGAGATTAAGGGCCCGTTTGGATTTGATTTATTTTTTAGCTTACGAAAATAGCTTATATAAATAAATAAACTTTTATATTAATTCATAATTTTTCACTAACAATTTTTTTCTCTTTATAAGTTGTTTTTTCATAAACAATCTTGAAAAACTTATAATAATACATAAAAGCTAGATCTGAAAAATAAGTCAATTCAAATATTAAAAAAATAATAATAAGTCGATTCAAACAGCCTCTAAATAATAATTGAAAAATTAAACTAGATCTTAACAACCAAAGAGATTAGTTCTAGACTCTCACAAATGTGAGAAACTAAAGTTTAATTCTTGCTTATAAGAGGTATTTGATATTCATATTTAGTATCTGACACATTTTAATTGGCCTTAATGGGAGAAAACCTATAGAAAACCCTCCCCCAAAAAACTAGATCTAAACAAAAATTATTGGAAGACCAAGATCAGATCTGAGATATGGCTTGCAAAGTTAGACTAAAATTACAACTATGTTTTGCTTATACTTTGTTTAGATTGTTCAATTCATAAGGAAGAAAAAAAAAATTGCCAAACAATTGACCAAGTATAGAAAACGCATGCAATAGGAAAAATGAAGTAAGAATGACTCACCGCATCTCAATAGAAGCAGCATCACAGATGAAGAGGTTAAAGGAAGGATCTAGAGAAGGCTCCCTTCAACAAAGAAGTCATGAGTTCTATATAAAAAATGATGAATTATAGAGTAAAAGATGAAGTTTTATATTGAAAATAATGGGCCTACAAAGAAAGCCCAATATCAAACAAGTCCAAAGTATATTGGGCAAATTTCTAAAATGTTTTTTATTTTTGACATCTCTTATTTTATTTTTATTTTACTTTCACCACCAGTTTAATCTGATTTGGGGGTCAGTTCTAACATCAAGTGTTTTAGCCCCTTTCTGATCGCAGTCGTGACATCTCTTATTTTCTAATCTTTGAAAAGTGTCACTAATCATATTCCAAATCTAATGATACTTAGATGTGTATTATAGTATGTGCCCTCAATTTTTCAAATCCTAATCCACCTAAAAGTGCTTACACTTGGTGGGCCGCACTTTTCCCGGTAATTAATTATCTTATTTTTTTTGGCAAAAACCTTCAAAAAGTGTTATTAATCTTAATCCAACTCTAATGATACTTATTTTCTGCCCAAAGTGTATATTATAGTGTGTGCACCCTGATTTTCCAAACCTAATCCGCCTATATGTATTTACACACAGGTGGATCCCACTTTTTCTAATAATTAATTGATGGTTTTATACTTTTACTCATTGGTACTCCAACAAATTGATGTGTATTGTAATCCTTTCAACTTTCAAAACTTAACCACTACAAGCATTTAATTTATTACATTGGTAATCTAATAAATTGATTATGCATCAGTTCCCACCTTCCTTAATCCTATCACTTTCCAGGCAGTCATCGACGTCTCTTTTCCTACCTCAATAACTTTCTTCTTTAATACCTAGATCAGTCCCATTACTTTTTGACTTCGTCCTTCCGTGCTTCAATGCATCATCTCAACCCTTTTGAAGATAATTGTGGGCTCATCATTCCTCTTTTCATTTGTTGAACTTGCTTTCTATTTGTTTCATTTTCAATTTTTTTCACCAATAGAGTTATTTGAAGAAGACAAATTTTCTCTTCTTCCTCTTTATTTTCTTTATCCTCCCATTCACCTCTTTATCCTCCTTGTTTCTTCATTATGTTCATTTTGACTTTGCATTTTTTTGTTGATTTTCCTTTTATTATATGATTTGTTTCATTGTTTTTTTATTTCTTTTAATTTGATTTTGAATAGGAAGAAGAAATAATGGGAAGCCTTTTTAACATGTATTCAAAAACACCGCGAGGAGAATTCAAGAATCAACAATTTTGTGTTGGCTGTATCATTCGGATTCTTAAGGTTGAAAGGTGTCGGCGCGGGTTCTCCTATTTACCTTGTTGTCGTTCTTGAATATCTCGCCGATGAGGTAATGTTCGATCATTGTTCTTATTCATCACTACAAAAATGGTTTGGGTTTTGCGATAGAATGATAATGGCAGTTTCAATACAACTATCGTCGTTATTTTAGTTTGAAGGTTGGCGACGATTTCATTAAAGCTGTCGTGGTCTTTGAAAATAAATTGCAATTCACACACAGCTTTCCTCTTTTTTTAGTACTTCCCTCTTTTTTCACTCACAAAATTGCGATCCACATAGAGCTTCCCTTTTTCAACGATGGTTTAATGGTTCAAATTGAGTGTTTGTTCATTTTAACCTCCACAAGCTTCAACCACGTTCGCTTTGATTCATCTTCGCTTGTTCCAATTCATCTTCATTCGTTTTCAACTTTGTTCGTTTTGATTAATCTTCATTATGATTACCTTTGTTCGTTCTTTAACCTTCAACCTTCTGATTTGTTCTTGTATTTCACTTTCAAGCTTCAGATTCGTTCTTTGATTTCATCTTCGTTCAACCTTCTCCTGAGATTCATTCAACCTTCAGCTTCAATCTTCAAAATTCAGGTTCAGTTTTTAATTTGGTTATTGTTAAAAAAAATGAGGTTTTTGAAATTTCAGTATGATTTGAAATTTGGTGATTAGGCTTTTGAAATTTATTTACAAATTGATTCATTGTTACAATACATCTTTTGTAACTTCGGATTCAATTTTCATTGAGATTCAATCTTCGTTCAACCTTCAATCAAGCTTCAGATTCATCCTTCATCTTCGTTCCACCTTCAATCAAGCGTCAAAATTCAGGTTCAGTGTTAAATTTTAATTATTGTCTCCAATTTTACTTTGAATTTTTATGCAGATCAAACCCTATTTAGTTGTATGATAGTGATATCTTACTTATTAAAATGCTTAATTTGATCTCTAACTAGCAAGCTTTTAACGTTTGTTTTGTCTATCAATTTTATACAATGTCTTTTCACTCATAGAAATTGGTTCATAAAACAATATAAAGGGACAATAACTTTATATGTTATTTTTGTTGTTCTATTGAAATTAGTTAACTGAAAATAAGTTTTAAAATTGATTTAGTTTCTAAACTTCAATTTGTTTCTACCAATTTTTAACCATGTAAACATGACTCGAGTTTTGTTGTTAAAATTGGTATTAGTGGTTAAAAGTGGTATTAGTTGTTAAAATTATTTCTAATTATGTTTATTTTGACTTCATAATAATAGTTTGGAACCAATAGATACGACGTGGATCACAGAGCCACGAAACTCTTCTGAGTATGTTCAAGGGCTTAATGGATTTCTTGATTTTGTCTTTAAAAATCGTCTAAATGGAAAGGAAAAATGTCCTTTGTCTCTTGAAAACATGTGCATGTAAATACAGTCAAACTATAACTAGTAATACGAGAGTGTATTGTATCCACAGAGATTAATGTTCAATGGGACTTCATTTCATTTAGCATATAAAATAGTTCATAGTTTATGAGCAAAAATGTAACCAAATAACATTTAGGGTTTTGAAAATTAAAAGATAATTAATTGTAAAAGAGTTTGGAAAATGGAAGTTGGAAACGTGTTGGAACAATGATTCATTCAACTAGGGTCTAATGCCTTGTGACTGATATGTGGTGTCATGACATATGTGAGTAAAGCTAAACCTTGTGGTGTATGTCTACAACATGAGAATATGAAATGGCAGATAAGCTGTTCCTATTTTTAGGTTGGCTTAATTCGTTTCACTTCAATTAAAATTGGTTTTGTATTCTCACTATAACCTTAACGTTTATGTCTAAGTCATTAAGTAATAAGGACATGTTGTTCCTATTTTTGAGTTTATGCAAAACAAATTATGCCAATAAATATATTTTTATGTATTATTATAAGTTTGTTAAGGTAGTTTATGATAAAATAGCTTATAAAAATACAAATTTCATTAATGGAAACTTATAAATTAACATAAAATCTTATTTATTTGCATAAGTTGTTCTGCATAAGCTCAAAAATAAGCTAATATAAACGCGCTCTAAGTATGTGTTCATCCTTTACTTAACCATATTAGTACTTGATTTTCATTTATTACTAGATGTCTCGTGATAATAAACTTGTGCTCATATCTAAGTTGATCACTCCTAGATACAAACATATATCATTAAATCAAAAGAACTAAAAATGCATAAAACCACATAATCATATCACATGAAAAACATTAAATTTTCATTGAACGTCGCATTATTCCAACAACAAGAGTTTTAGCTCATGGTAAGTTTGACAATGCATAGTATCAGAATCATAGATTTGCATATTATAAACAGTAAGAGATGTAAAACTAAGAAGCACAACAACCAAGGATAAATATTTCAACCTCCAAGGTCAATGAGTGACGTGCCTCCAATTATCAGACTGCAACTCTTCCTTCTATTGTCCACTAATTAGGGTTTTGGAGACTCTTTAAATAGGTATCAATCTTGCATCATGAAACAACCCTCATATGGATAATGACAATGACAGTCCATGGAATAAGGCATGTTGTCCCAATTTGGATAATACTAGGATATTACAATTTTTGCACATGGGAGACGCCAGCTATCATGCCATTTAGTGACATAATATTCTTGTTGTCTTTCCAGCGCAAAGCTTTGACTTGAATTCTGACTAACCGTAATTCTCGGTTGTATGGAGTTGATGGTGGTTTGACAAGTGTACCAACTATGATGTGAAGTAATAATATTTATAATAAGTTCCTCTCCATAGAGATTGTGTAACAAGATAATTAGAATTAATTTAGAAAGTACATAAAGTAAATTGGGGGGTTTTTCAGTGCAAAGTGGAATTTATGAAAGCATTAATTTTGTGTTCGTTAATTCAGTAAAATTAATAAAAAACAACTTTTCCCTTAACTTTGTCACAACCTCAAGTGTCTTAAGGATCACTGTGTTGACTCAATAATTATCACAGTTTGAGTTTTAAAAGCAACTCTCATAGCCAATTAAATTTTTTAACATAATTCTTAAATATGTCTTCCTATGAATATAACATGAAGAATAGTGATAACTAAATTGTAATAATTTGAATTGCAGTAAATATAATAACCAAGAGTTTATAAAATTACACATAGAAGTAACCTCGTTAAATCGTTGGAAAAACTTATCCTAATGGTGAGAGTTGCCTTCCTTGAGTGCTCCTTGATCTCCCAACTTGACTTGTTATTTGCTATTTGAGATGATGTGAAGTATGGTGGCTTTGATCCCTATTTAAAGAGTTTCTTGGGCTTCAGGTCGTGCTCCATCGTGCCACGATCGTGCCCATCTTTGCACGATCCTTCACAATTTTCCCATTGTGGCATAATGAAAGTTGTTGATTTGTTCTATTTTAACTTCCTCATTCTGACACAATGAATCCCATCATGGCACGATATCTTCAGAGTTGTTTTTCTTCAAATTTTGCTTTTTTTTGTGTAATTTCTTCTAACTTTTACTTCCTTTTAAAGTAACTTGATTCCTTGGGTATTTTCCATGATCCGGCTACTAAAACTATTAAAATTACATAAAAATAATGATAAAACTATCCTAAAAATGATATATAAATCCATCTCATAGCAACCCTAAAGTTAAGCTATTGCTTGTAAGTTGTACTCAAGCAACATGTCTATCAAACAAAATTGTCAACGAGTTAACAAATAAATTTAAATGATAAGAATTTCACAACATTTGTCTTTTGTCATTAATAGTACCACTGATCTCCACTACAGCGATCATGCTCAATCAACACACTAGCGCGAGAGACTTCAATCAAAATAGGTCCAACAAACGTTCCACGACAACTGAATTTTTTTCTTACTCACGAATTTCACTCAATTTATTAAAAGGGTAATTTCAATCAACATGTATCATGTCATTTTATGAAACACGCATTCTTGAGGTCTTTAAGGGTTATAACTTGGCTTAGCTAAAGGTGAGATATTTTTGGGAAAGTAGGCTAAAGTTGGAGTTAGATATCCACTACTCTTCCTGAAGATTGAAATCATTTACCTAAGCATTTTTCATAAACAGATACAAAGAGAATTTTTCAAAAAATATGAAGGAACCAAAGTTTTGACTTTCTGGCACTTATAACAACAAAAATTGAAGGAACCTATCTATTTTTCATTATTTTTTTAAGAGACATAAAAAATTGAATTTTTGAAGAATTTGTCTCTTATATGATGGTAATAATGAATTCTCTTGTATACCCACATCAATCTTAAGTGTTGCTAGTTTCATGAGCAACCCTAAACTTATAATGTTGTCAAGACAAGAGAATTAAAGCTTTTACCTAACTCCAAAGAGGGTAAACTGAATTATTTTTTAGTGGTTTGCTTCTTCTCAGTGTTGGTTTGATTAAGAATCGGTTTGGTTTTGGTTTCGTTTGGTTCTAATTTGTTCAGTTGGTTTTGTTTTGATTGGTTAACTTTGATTGCGTTTGATTTGGATTGATTTTGGTTGATTTGTATATTTCTCTCTATTGATTTCTCTTATGTTTGGTTACTTCTCTCTAATGATTCTTTTGTTTGATTGCCCCTCTCCCTATTGATTCCTCATTCTGATTATTCCTCTCCATTGACCGATTCTTATGTTTGGTGCTCTCCCTATTTGTTGCTTATCTTTTTATGTTTGTTTCTTGTTTGACAAACTCTCAATGCTACATGTTATTGCATTGTGAGTTTGAGGGAAGATGATAGACATAATATAATAGATTTCTGGTATGTAATGATCTAATTGGTTGTAATTAGGCTAAGAATAGTTTTGTCTCTTTTTTGCTTTACTATATATTTCTAAGATGACATTTTGTATGCATGTTTTGCTCATTGTAATAAAATTTTAGCCTCTTTGGTCGTTCTCCCATCTCTTGATAACATTTTGTATATGTCGGTAAATTTGGTTTGATATCCTTTTCTTTGATATTCAACTGAATATATAATTTCTAGCACATTACGTGCTAATATTTACCAATAAAGAGAAACAAATCGATTACTAATTTATCTAATGTATTCTAGGAAAGCAGATAAATATAATTACACATTGATATTATTTCCTGATTGACATCCTCTCTCAATTTGATGTGGTTGGCCAAAGAGCATAAATTTGCTAACAAGAAACTGAGGATATGGGAGCGGAACTGCTTTGGTAAGAATATCTGCCACCTGAAACTGATTACTAACATGCGAAAGTGAGATAATTTGGCCATCATAATTGTCACAGATTGAATGGCAATCGACTTCAATATGCTTGGTACGTTAATGAAAAACAGGATTTGCAACAATTTGAATGGAACTTGTATTGTCAGCATAAAGTGATGTTGGCTCTATTTGTGAAAATCCAAGTTCAGCCAAAAGACCACGAAGGCAAATTATTTCTTAACAAGCTGTAAACATCGCACGATACTCAGATTCAATAAAGGATTTAGAGACCCTTGATTGCTTCTTACTTTTCCATGAGACCAACGAAGAGCCAAGAAACATGCACCAACCTGTGACATATGTCGAATATCAGGACACTCTGTCCAATCGGCATCACTATAAGCATAGGAATGGTTCCAGTGGGAAAGAATAGACCGTGATGAAAGGTTCCCTTCAAGTAGTGAACTATACGACGAACCACAACCAAGTGAAGATGCTGGGGAGAATGCATGAACTGACTTGCTGAAATGTAAAAGATATGTTAGGACGAGTAATAGTCAAATAATTAAGGCTACCCACAGGTTGTCGAAACAATAAACGATCAGACAAAAGATCATCATATCATCAACATACAAAAGAAGTAGAACAATACCTACAGATGTGTAATGAATAAATAAAGAGAAATCATACTACCTCTGAGTACGGGAGAACCTAAGTGGAATAGAACGAAATTTCTCATACCATGCTCTAGATGCCTGTTTCAAACCATATAAGGAGCATTTGAGCTTCCACACACCATTAAATTAAGGGCTCATTTGGTGCTCAGGTTAAGAAACATGATATCATAACTGTATCATATCATGTCTTAATCTAATGTTTGATGAACCAGCATGATATGATAAGTTAATCCTCGAACTTATCCTATCATGTCTTTCTAGTTAAAATTCTTATTCTGATAAGAAAATATTATCACATTATTATTAGCGAGATATATATTAAAAACTTGATATGATAGTTATCATGTTTGCTATCATGTGTGTGTACCAAACACATGATATAATAACTTTTATCCTGTTTATATCATATCCTATCATTATCCTATTTTATATTATATCTTGTCACTATCATATTATGCGCACCAAACAAGTCCTAAGAGAATAAGCCTTGAGGCGGAGACGTGGAGTCATATAAATATCTTCTGTCAGATCACCATGAAGAAAAGCATTCTTCACATCCATTTGATGAAGAAACCACCCACTAGAAGCAGCTAAAGCGATTATCGTGCGAACAATTGTCAGTTTGGCAACCGGTGCAAATGTCTCGTCATAATCAATTTCATATTCCTGCATGTTTCCTAAGGTAACCAAACGAGCCATGTAACGATTGAGGAACCCATCAGAATTCAACTTAACATAGTACACCCATTTGCAACCTATGGGTTTGACATAAAGAGGACAAGAGCTAATATCTCATGTGAAATTCTCTTGAAATGATTCTATTCCCTCCATTTGTTAATTTGGATTTTCATGAGGTGGATTCTATTCTTCAAATCAGAGCTCATACTTTCTCTTAACTTGCTATTGGTTTCAACCTTTTGAACAAAGAGAATACTTCAAATGTATGGAATAAAGATGTCTTGCTCTTGTTTAGCAATAGTAGGTTTGCATTCTTCCAGAGAATGGAATTAATGTTAATGAAGTATGGAATAAAGATGTCTTGCTCTTGTTAAGCGCTATGTGGATACCATAAGATAGAATCTTGGAACGTTTTCTATCATGGTGAGAATTTAAATTATGGTATTGTTTGACTTGCCTTTTTTAGATCTTAGAAGTTATATGGAAGCTAAAAGTGAAAATACGAGCTTTTAAAAAAAACTAAAATTGTTTGATAATTGTTGTTATTTTTTTATTTTCAAAGTTAATTTTAAACTAAAAATTGTTTGGTAAAATATGTTTTTAAAAGTTTAGGCTTTTAGGAAAATCTTAAAAAAAGATAATAACAACTAAGACCAAGTGCAATGAGGGTGTTTAATGGGTGTTGACTGACTGTTGAATGAAAATGGACCATTGGAGTAACATGTTGAATTTAAAGAGAAGATGAATCCAGTTAACATGTTTAATTGATGCGCAGGGGGACAGGTGACAGCTTCTGATTGGCTCACGAGATTTTTAGCTCATCTTATCTTTAAACTCAATTATTTCAATGCAAATTAATTTTTTTTTTTTCACCAAAATTCGTAATTTTTTTTTCTCTATAAATAGAGACTTGGTTCATTTGATTTGGACACAAAAAAAAAACCAAGTTTTTCACTATCTTAATCTTGTTTATCTTTCAATTAGTGTTTAATTTGAAGTTTTAGTCCTTTTTTTTGGTGTGAAATGGATCTCAATAATAATTTCAACACTCAAAAGTGGTGGGGTAGAGAAGGTGGTGGGGTAGGGTGTTGAATGAAAAAACTATTGAAGAGGGTAAAAATTGAATGGGGTGTTGATTTATTAGGTGGAAGAGAAAGAAGATGATGTGGAGTGTAAAAAGTGGAAAAGTAGGGTGTTGAATGTTTTTTGCCATTGTACATGGTCTAATAATACTAAAATTAAAACAAAATTAAAAAAAGATAATAACAACTAATAATCAAAGTGTGTCAACTTGAAAAAAAATAGCAACATAGATAAAGATTTTTTTAAAAGCTGTTTTTTTTTAAAAAAAAAAAGGTTACATATATTAACTTTTGTCAAAAGTCTTTTATTTAGGTATATTACTCATAAAAATTAAGAACTTTTTTCTATCAAAAATTTGTTTGGTGTAACTTCTTTTTTTTATTGAGCATAAAAGGTTGAAATAAGTTAGTTCAAACCCTATCTATATGTATGTGTTTGTCCTTCTCTATTTTATTCGTTTTTATAAATTATAATTAATCATTATGGATTATTGTCATACTTTTCCAAATAATGCTGTGACTACTAGTGTGACTACTAGTGGGTTGTATTTGTTTGACCACTATTTTTGAATTGTATAATTAATGTTTATTGTTTATCACCTATGATTACTAGTGGGAAAATACTATAGGGCTTTTTGTTGAACTTCATAGCTATTTATTTATGACCTATAATTCATAATTTTTGGTGTATGTTAAGTATGCAAAGAAAGGTTTATCATCCTGCACTGGTTTTATGGCTAGTATACAAAGGAAGCTCTTCTTTATGGAGGAGATATGGCTATAATTGATGTTGTGAAATTTGTTGCAGAGCATGGAAGTAACTTTCATCATTTTATCAAAGATAAAGGCAAGGCATGTTGGAACAAAGTGGGTCTGACATGAACCTCTAAAATTTTAGGTGGTTTTGATGATAACAAAGTATTAAAATTGCAATTGGTATTACTAATGATTATTCTAGTGTGCAGACTTAAAAGTTAAAATTCATTCAGAAGCACTATGAATAACAAGAGAGAAGCCAAGCTATGAAGCTCTGAAAGCGTATCGCTGTTCATCAGAAGCTTAAATTTTGCGTGCTGAAGATAATGCTTCTGAGGACCAAAGCTAGACTCTGAAGAGTTCAGAAGCTGAAGACCTTAAGAAGTTACGACAACAGCATCTGAAGCAAAAGGAATTTACGTCACTCAAGAACTGACAGAACCAGAACCAATGTTTGAAGAACAATCTACTTCAAGGCTCTGTCACATCCAACGGAAGGAATATTCGTTGGTACAACGTTAATCTTATCCATAAGTGGAGCGCATTTGAGGATCGTACTATCGTACTATTATTACTCAAAATGGATGAGTCATAATTTGAATTGCAAGGTAATGGAATTGGATTTCTTTGCTAAAGAAGGCAATCTACAGCTAGCAAATGTACGAGCAAATTCCAGCTGGCACCTTATCTCTCTACAACGGTCATCATCTTCCTTCAAGTATAAATATAAGACTCAAATGGAAGAAATGACTACTGTTCCATTACTGCGTTTAAGACTCTGAAGCATTCTGACGTTAGTGTTCCATCTGTCATTCAAGTCTTAAAGCAATTTGCGTTGTATTTTGTAAACACCTCTGATAGTATATCAAGTGTTCCCTAACATTCATTCTTATTCTTAAGTTTGTTTGAGAAGTCTCTTGTTAAGTGTAACTTGAGCATTTGAGAAGTCTCTTGTTTAGTGAAACTTGAGCACCTGAGAAGTCTCTTGCAAGTGTGCTTGAGCAATTTGTAATCTTAAGTAGATTATAGTGAAAATCTCTTGTTAGTAACAAGGGGACTGGAGTACTCTCGATTTGTGAGAGGAACCAGGATAAATTTTGTGTCTCTCTCTCTCTCTCAGCAAACCCTTTTTATTTTGTGTTTTTATCCGCTGCAAACTTAGTTTTATTTGGTAAAAAGTTTTAATTTTAAAACACAATTCAACCCCCCCCCCCCCCCCATTCTTGTGTTTTTCCACCTTCAATTGGTATCAGGAGCTAGGTCTGTTGCCTAACTCACCTTACAGTGAAACAGTAAAGATCCAGGAGGAAAAACATGTCTGCTGAGAAGAATCTCACTGAAGTTCCTTTTGACTATGACTCAAACTCTCGACAAAGAAGATCATCTGATAAAGTTCCTTTCTTCAATGGAACTGAGACTAGCTACCCTTTCTGGAAAATAAATATGTACAGCTATATCATGAGTATTGATTGTGATTTATGGGACATGGTAGAGGATGGAGTTAACTTTGAAAACATGGACTTAGAAGGTGTTGTCAGTTCTCAGAACAGGAAAGCCTTTACACCTACTCAAAAGGTAGAGTACAAGGAGCATCACTCTGTAAAAGGAATGATGACTAATGCTATCTCACATGATGAGTACCTTAAAATTGGAGATAAAAGAACTGCAAAATCTATTTGGGACTCCTTAAAATCCAAGTATGAGGGCAACAAACAAGTTAAGGAGGCAAAGGCTAACTTGTTGGTGCATCAGTATGAGCTGTTTAAGATGAAGGACAGAGAGGACATTGAAACTATGTTTTCACGGTTTCAAATTCTAGTATCTAGACTTCAAGTATTAGACAAGAGTTATACTGAAGCTGATCATGTGAGAAAGGTACTCAAAAGCCTACCACCAAAATGGAGACCCAAGGTGACTGCTTTTCAAGAGTCTAAGGATTTGGATACAGTATCCCTTGAAAGCTTGATTAGTTCATTAAAGAGTCATGAGATGGAACTAATGACTGATGAATCAACCAAGAAGATGAAAGGGATAGCCTTAAGCTCTAAAAGTTCATCAAAGGCTCTGAAAGCTAAAATTGTAGAATCTGAAGATGAGGCTTCTGAAGAAGGTCAAGAAGTTGGGTCTGATGATGAAGAAGAGATGGTGCTGATGGCTGCTAAGGTTTCACAATGGGCAAAACGAAGCAAGAAATATGCAGGCAAATTTGGAGGATCTTCCAAGAGACTTAGTACTGCTAAAGACAAGAAGGAAGATCAAAACAAGTGTTTCAAATGCAACAAGCCTGGTCATTTCATTGCTGATTGTCCAGAAAACAAAAGTAGATCATCAAAGCAAAGCTCTAGCAAAGAAAAATATAAGAGTAAAGTCAAGAAGAGCTTTCTGGCAACATGGGAAGATCTTGACAAAGACTCAGACTCAGATGGTGATGAAGAAGCAAATCTAGCACTGATGACAACTACCTCTGACAGAGAAGACTCTGAAGCGGGTTCAGACTCTGAAGATGAGGAAGAGGTAATTGCTAAACTATCTAGAACTGAATTAGTAGATTCTCTGAAAGATGCCTTAAAAATGCTCACTAAAAAGGCAGGTGAATGTAAGGTCCTGAAAAAGGCTTACAATAACCTAACTGGGAAAATGAACATAATAGTTGAAGAAAATGAGTCTCTAAGTAGTAGAAACTCATTTATGGAAACTCATTATGTTTATGATGATAAGGTTCCTCCAGAGCATGAATTTGCTCTGCAAGAATTTCTTATCAATGGCATGAAGAGAAGTAAGATAGCTTCTTTAATATACCATGTTAGTAGAAACAGAGGTGAAGGTCTTGGATTTTCACGTTTTAAAGATAATCCATTATTTTCTAAACCCTCTAAAAGTGATAATTCAAAACCTAAAGCTATATTTGTTAAAAGCCAATCAGAAGCAATAATTATACCAGAACCTGAAAAAATAATTGTGTCAGAGGCCAAGAAGCCTCAGACTCTGAAATCTTCAGAGCCTAAGGTCTCTAAACCTCAGACCAATGTCAAAATAAATAAAACTCTGGTATATTCTAAAGCTAAGCACAAGAGTTATACAAAGCCTAAAAGTTTTTCAAAATGCTTCAATAACTCTAGAGCTCCTGATAGGCCTTATAAACAAAAACAATCTAAGGTAATGAGGACTAACTCTAAAGGACCCATAAAGGTATGGGTACCAAAGTCTGAGATTGTCTTTGCAGCAGATCTGCACTCAAAGAAGGCCAGAGCAGCATTCTTGGTACCTGGACAGTGGCTGCTCGCGTCATATGACAGGAGACAAGCATATGTTCCAAACCCTGACTCTGAAAGAGGGAGGAACTGTGGGATTTGGAGGAAACCAAAAAGGGAAGATCACTGGTACTGGTACAGTTGGTAATTCTTCTCTCTCTATTAAAGATGTTTGGTTAGTTGATGGCCTCAAACATAATCTACTAAGCATTAGCCAATTTTGTGATAGTGGATTTGTAGTGTTCAGATGAGTCTGTAGTGTTCAGAGTCTTAAGGAAAGGCAATATTTATAAAATCAATTTGTCAGAACTCTCAGAGCAAAAGATAGTTTGTCTTCTATCTTTGAATGATGAGAAATGGGTCTGGCACCAACGCTTAGGTCATGCTAACTGGAGATTAATCTCTAAGCTTAGCAAACTAAGCTTGGTTAAAGGACTACCCAATCTTAACTATCATTCAGATGCTCTGTGTGGTCCTTGTCAGATTGGAAAGATTTCAAAAACCTCTTTTAAACCTAAAAACATTGTCTCTACCTCAAGACCTCTTGAATTACTTCACATTGATTTGTTTGGTCTTGTAAGTACAGCCTCAATCAATGGAAAGAAATATGGACTTGTTATTGTTGATGATTACAGTAGATGGACTTGGGTCAAATTTCTTAGAGTGAAAGATGATGCATATGATGTGTTTACCATCTTCTGCACACAAGTACAAAGTGAGAAGAGTCTCAAGATCTTAAAGATCAGAAGTGATCATGGGGGTGAGTTTGAAAACGAACCCTTTGCAACTTATTGTGAAGACCATGGAATTGTCCATGAGTTCTCAGCTCCTAGAACACCACAGCAAAATGGTGTTGTAGAGAGAGAGAACAGGTCTTTACAAGAGATGGCAAGAACCATGATGCATGAGACTAAACTTGCTAAGCACTTCTGGGCAGAAGCTGTGAACACAGCTTGTTATATTCAAAATAGGATCTATATCAGACCTATATTGAATAAAACAACATATGAACTCTTTAAAGGAAGAAAGCCCAACATCTCTTATTTTCATCAGTTTGGATGTACCTGTTACATTCTGAACAATAAGGCCTACAAAAGAAAATTTGATGCCAAAGCTTGTAAGGGAATCTTTATAGGTTACTCTGAACGCTCAAAGGCATACAGAGTGTATAATTCTGAAACTAACACAGTGGAAGAATCTATACATGTTAGATTTGATGACAAAGAGCCTGACAGTAAAATGTCAGAGCAAGATAATAGCTATGCAGGTGTTCCATATACATATAACAATCCAGAACCTGAGAAAGCATCAGATACAAATGAATCTTCAGAAGCTGTATTGGAAGAAGTCTCTGAAGAAGCATCCCCAATAGAAGCATCTGAAGAACATGATGATATCTCAGAAGATGATACCCAAACAAGTGTTGAAACTAATGAAGCTCCAAAGAGAAAATTCAAATACAGATCATCACATCCAGAAAATCTTATTCTTGGAAACAAAGAGTCCAAGAAAAACAAGATCAGATTATCAACAACATGATTCACTTCTAGGACTCATATCTATGATAGAACCTAAGAATGTTGATGAAGCTCTTTCTGATGATGGATGGATTGTAGCAATGCAAGATGAGCTCAATCAGTTTCAAAGAAATGATGTGTGGGATTTGGTACCAAGACCAACACACAAGAACATCATTGGAACCAAGTGGGTATTTAGGAACAAACTGAATGAACAAGGTGAAGTGGTAAGAAACAAAGCTAGACTAGTAGCACAAGGCTACAGTCAGCAAGAAGGCATTGACTTCACTGAAACATTTGCTCCAGTGGCAAGACTGAAAGCAATCAGGTTATTATTATCATATGCAGTCAATAATGGAATAACCGTATACCAAATGGATGTTAAGAGTGCCTTTCTAAATGGTGTCATTTCTGAAGAAGTATATGTTAAACAACCTCCAGGTTTTGAGGATTTGAAAAACCCTGATTATGTTTATAAACTTAAGAAATCACTCTATGGTCTCAAACAAGCTCCAAGAGCTTGGTATGAAAGACTGAGTAATTTCCTTTTAGAAAATGGTTTTCAAAAAGGTCAGATTGACAATACATTATTCAGAAAGACAACTAAGAAAGACATCTTAATTATTCAAATATATGTGGATGATATAATATTTGGTTCTACTAATGCTTCCTTGTGCAAGAATTTTTCAAAGCTAGTGCAGGATGAATTTGAAATGAGCATGATGGGTGAACTAAAGTTTTTCCTTGGAATTCAAATCAATCAAGGAAAAGATGGCACTTACATTCATCAAAGCAAGTATACAAAAGAGCTTCTGGAGAAGTTTAATCTTGAAGACTGTAAGATAATGTCAACTCCCATGCATCCTACAAGCAGCTTAAGCAAGGAAGAAATTGGAAGCAAAGTAGATCAGAAGCTGTATAGAGGTATGATTGGTTCTTTGCTCTATCTAACAGCTTCTAGACCTGATATTTTATATAGTGTATGCTTGTGTGCAAGATTCCAGTCAGATCCTAGAGAACCTCACTTAACTGCAGTTAAGAGGATCTTTAGATATCTGAAAGGAACTACTAATCTAGGACTTCTTTATAAAAAAATCCCTAGATAGTAAGCTAGTTGGATTCTGTGATGCTGACTATGCTGGAGACAAGATAGAGAGAAAATCCACTAGTGGAAATTGCCAATTTATTGGTGAAAATCTCATATCTTGGGCCAGCAAGAGACAAACAACTATTGCTTTGTCTACAGCAGAAGCAGAATACATCTCAGCTGCCAAATGCTGCACACAGCTTCTCTGGATGAAATATCAGTTAGAGGACTATAATATAGCTGAAAGTAGTATTCCACTATATTGTGATAATACTGCTGCTATTCATTTATCTAAGAACCCAATTTTGCATTCCAGAGCTAAGCATATTGAAATTAAGCATCATTTTATAAGAGATTATGTTCAAAAAGGGACAATAAATATTCAATTCATTGATACTGATCATCAATGGGCTGATATATTTACTAAGCCTTTAGCTATTGAAAGATTTGACTTTATTAAAAAGAATCTGAACATGCATTTTATCTCTGAAGAAAACTAGCTCTGGGATGCAAAATAGAATTAGGATCTGAAGCTCTTTCAGAGCCTACATTAATTCAGAGTCTCTTTTTGGAAGTTCTGAATAATATGGGATCTGAAGGATAACAGGTTCTGATGAGGTGACAGATATTAATGAGTTTGGCTCTGAACTAGACGGAAATGAAACGTTTAGTACTAGTTAGTGTACAACAGTTGTCTGTACATGCGTCAGCTTGATTAAGCCTCTCCTGCACGTGTCTAGATCCTGATGGGTAGAGAACAGTTAATGATGAAAATGCAGTTATGCAATTTAAAATTAATTTTAAACTGTTCGCGCTCCCTCCTTTGTGCCTATTTTCTGAGTGTTTATTATAATTGATATAAATTGTCACTTCACTCACAAAGCACAACTTTTTCACATAATCACTTCCTGCACAAACCCTAAACCTCAGATATTCCCAAATCTCTCTGCTTCTTAATCTTTTGCAATCATGGCTGCTCGTCCTTCAAACGAAATTGTTCAACGTCCGTTCAACCCTGTTCTACCACCGGTTATTGATCTTTCGTCTCAAGCAAGACTCGTCTTCAAAGATAATGTAACTGACGCTGGTCCGGAATCGTTTGAATTCGTTACTGAGAAATTTGTTGATTTTGAGAGTTTCAAAGTAAATGGGATTGACATTCAAAGTTTATTCTACGATCAACAATGGAAGAATTACTTTGAGATGCTAAACGGGTTTGTCTACTATGATATTGTCAAGTACTTCTGGCAAAAAGCAACCATTTTTGACAAGTTCTGTGCCGATGAAGAGGTTAGAAAGATGGTTGAGAAGGATAGTTCCTTGAAAGGAAAAACAAGGAGTCAATTGGGTTTGAGACCCTATAAAGGAAAAGAGATTAGGTCAAACATAATGGGAATCAATGTTCTTATTACTCAAGAACATATTGCCAAAATTTTGGGTCTGGACAATGAAGGAGAAAACGTGGATGAATATGGTGAGAAGAGTAAGCATATTGAATCCATTAAGAAAGATTTATTTCTTCCTGGTAGTTCAAACAATGATTTTGGCAAAGCAAAATTTATGAGGCAAAACTTCAACTTTGCATTCAAAGTGTTTCTGGCCTCCATCATCACTAGAGAAGGAGGTTATGATACTATTTCTCTACCACACAGACACTTCATCTGTTTATGTACAAGAAGGTAAAAATAAATCTGGCAAAGCTTCTGTTTGATCACCTATGCTTTACTATATCCAAAAGCAGAACCAAATCACCTTCCATTATCCATCATCCAAGGTTGATTTCTGAAATCATTCGTCAAACAAAGCTTATTCAGATTGTCAGTACCAAGGAGAAACTTAGAGTTTTCAATACTGCTAAGTATGATGCAAGTGTTCTGGTAAACATGAAGCTGAAGACAAAAGAAGAGCTGAAGACAGCCACGAGCCCTCTAGAGCAAGTTTATGAAAAGTACTTCTGGTGTGATGGTTTTCCAACCATATCGGAATTTGATAATGATGATGTTATCAAGAACTTCTTGGAGTTGGTTAGATTAGATTCTGGAGTAAGAGTGCCCAGGAGTATGGTAGTTGGTGTACCAAACTGGGACATTTTCAAAGGACCAAAGCAGATCACCAAGTCTAAGAGAAAACCTCAACCAATTGAACAAGAAATTGTTGAGGAAAGCTCCAAAGAACAATCTGGAGATAAGAATGATGCTGCTGAAGTTACTGATCAAGCAGAAAGTGGTGCTGAAAGATTGGGCACTGAAGATATTGAAGAAGTGACTGAAGAGCAAGTGGCTAAGATGGCTCAGAGAAAAGCTGTTCAGAAGGAGAGAAGATCAAAGAAAAGGAATGAGGTCTGAATTTGCAGAAGAGGATCAACCTATCAGAGCCCCAAAAAGGAAAAAGACAGTTGTTTCCAAACAGAAAGCTGCTGACTCTTCCAAAGGTAAAAATTCTAAGCCTAATACTGATAGCGTTTCTAGTGCTCAACCTCCTACTCAATCACCTCCTATAGACTATACACAGCCTATACGTATGATTCCACCATCTCCACAACCCTCCCCACCCTCATCTGAAGGGACTTCTTCTGATGCAAGCACTGATTCTTCAGAGCTTATTGAAAAACTAGATAAACTTCAGAAGGAACAATCTAAGAAAAAGATCCCTGCCAAAAGAACCCTCAAGAAACCCAAACACAACTCACCAGAAGAGGAAAATATCTTTATTGACACCTCTATTCTTGACCAACCCACCAACACAACCAGAAAATCATCTACAATTCTTGAACACCTCTCCACTCACCTATCTGGTGATGCCTTTACCTACTCCAACACAAACTCACCTGATCAATTTCACTTCGTAAATACATCTTCTGATTTACCTATTGATCCACCAATTCCAGAACCACCAATTCAAACATCACCCACCTTCACACCAGCTCAGGATGAAGTTATGAATCATTCTGAACATACCATTGCTGAACCATCCACACCACAACCTGAACCTTCCACACCTGAACCACAAACACCACAATCAGAACCCATCTATGGTCCATCTTTCAAACCATTAACCATAGATGAACTTAGTCTACCTACTGACTTCGCCCTACCCATTCTGGAGGATCTGCTAAAAGCAGAAATTAATGTTAATGATGATATAATAACAACCCCCAAAGACCCCTTTGCTGAAATCAGAAAAATCAAAATCATCCCTCTGAAAAGAAAAAGACCTGAACCCACCATTCCCTTCAACACAAACCAGCCCTTCTTCAATCAAAACGCTGAACCAAATCTTGAGCTGCTAGATAATGCTATTAATATTAGTCTTAAGAAATTTAAAAGCATGGAAGAAGAGGTACTAATATTTCCCTCAGATGTTGATGCTAAGATCAGGGAATTAGAACAGAAATCCAGTCAGTCTCTGAGGCTTTTGGGAGGTTATGTGAAAAGAAGGATTGCCGGAAGAGGAATGGAAGCTCTGTCTCAGATAATGAGTGTTGCTGAACGCTCACATGCTCTGAGACTTACTTTTTTCAATCATGAAGAAGAGCATCAGAGGTTGGACTTATTAGCTGCTGTGAATGAAAGTATAAGAAGATCTCTTAAAGCAGCTATAAGGCTCAATGAAGAAGAAGCTACATATGCTAGAATGGTAGTTGATGTTGAGCAGGCTCGGATAGCTGCTGAAGTGGAATGTCAGAGGCTTGCTGATCAAGAAGCCTTCAAGTTGTTGGTTGACAGAGCTGTTCGCATTGCAGTCGTGGAAACTGAGAAGATTATTGAGAATCAAGCAGCTGCAGAGGATGTTGTTATGCAAGATCAGAACCTTAGTGAACCAGACTCTGATAAGGGTAAAGCTCCCATTGTTACTTCAACTCCTCCTAGATCTCCACCAGTACTCATCCAAGGTTCTTCTTCATCTGCTATACCTTCTGTTATACAAGAAGCTCTAGATGTGATCAAGAATGACTTAAGAGAGGAACTGAGAAATGAAATGGATGAGTTCAGGGCCGATATAAGAGAAGACATGAACAGATCTGGTGAAGCTACTAACAAGAAGATCGATGCTATGATGGAGCTTCTGCTGAAGCTTACTCAACAACAACAACCCAAACCTTAACCCTTATGTTTGAGCACTTAGTTGTATTCTTGTTTATGTAATTTGTTTGGATAATATCTTTTTGATTAATTAAGCTTCTTATTATCCTTATTTATGTGCTTGTGCTGGTGTGTTTATTTTATTTTGTTTTTCAAAATCAACATCATATACTCTGATAATGTCTGATACTCTTGTGGATTCTGAACCAGTGTAAGGTGTTGGAGAACATCTTTTTTTTTTTTAACTTATATAGGATTTTGAAAACCTAAGGTTCCCCCACATCAGTATTCCTGTTTACTCATGAAATAGCTTCTTAGTATTATAGCCTGTTTATAAGCGGGGCAACAATACCGTATGAGGCGTGTCTGGTAACTGGTTTTCTGACGTTTGAAAAGAGTATATAAAAGAAACACGCTCAAAAGAAAGAAATTTATAGCAGGAACTCTTTATTAAATTTATTGAAGAAATTCTTTATTACATAAGATAATGAGATCCTACTTAGAATCAACGTCAGCAGCCTCTGGCTTATTCTTCTTATGCTTTTTATCAACATAAGAAAGTAGGTCACGCAGGGCTTGCTGAGCTTCAGCTTGATACTCTTCGTATGGCTTGTCATCATCATATGTCCATAAGAATTCTTCCAGGTCAGAGCCTATTTCTTCAAGCTCTGACTTTGTCAGAACCAATTCTCGCTTGTTTCTTTCATAGAGATGTCTGTTTTCTTCGCAGCGCCAGGGCTCTGCTTCCTTCTTGATCACCTCCTTAGATCCTGAAGCATCCTTCGTAGCTTGTTTTTCCATTGTGTGTTTCTTACGATGCTCTTTGATTATTCTGTATGAATAAAATGAGACGAATCATCTCTTTTTATAGTGCTCTCAAACTTTCTTGTCTACCTGGGAATCAACACAGTTCATTTAATGAATATAGTTGTAACCAATTTTTGACTTGAATGTTTTGTTTTCTGCGCTTTTTTGACTGATGACAAAAGGGGGAGTAAGAACAGCGTTAAAATTGATGATAATTGATTTCTTTTACTGCTAAAGAACTGAAACTGTTATACTCATATCAATTTCTATCCCTTCTGAACTATCGTTATGTGTTTTATTCTGAACCATTATTGAAAGGGGAGAAAATTTAAGAACCTAAAATTGATTTCCATAGATAATATAAGAGAAGCTTGCAAACCTCCTCTGAACATTATCTGACTCTAAGAAGCAAAGCTTACAAAACTATGCTTCTGAGAGTCAAATATGAAAATCTAATTTAAGTTGATAAATTAACTCTTAAACTGTTTTAATTAATTATGGATAAGACTTAGGATGAGCTTACAAACCTAACCCTATGGATTATCAGACTCAGGGGGAGATTGCAAACCTTTGAAACCTGAAGTCAACATAATTAAATTAAATCAACAACAATTGAATTTTAATGCTTTAGTTTGTCATCATCAAAAATGGGGAGATTGTTGGAACAAAGTGTGTCTGATATGAACCTCTAAAATTTTAGGTGATTTTGATGATAACAAAGTATTAAAATTGCAATTGATATTACTAATGATTATTCTAGTGTGCAGACTTAAAAGTTAAAATTCATTCAGAAGCACTATGAATAACAAGAGAGAAGCCAAGCTATGAAGCTCTGAAAGCGTATCGTTGTTCATCAGAAGCTTAAATTTTGCGTGCTGAAGATAATGCTTCTGAGGACCAAAGCTAGACTCTGAAGAGTTCAGAAGCTGAAGACCTTAAGAAGCTACGACAACAGCATCTGAAGCAAAAGGAATTTACGTCACTTAAGAACTGACAGAACCAGAACCAATGTTTGAAGAACAATCTACTTCAAGGCTCTGTCACATCCACGGGAAGGAATATTCGTTGGTACAACGTTAATTTTATCCATAAGTGGAGCGCATTTGAGGATCGTACTATCGTACTATTATTACTCAAAATGGATGAGTGATAATTTGAATTGCAAGGTAGTGGAATTGGATTTCTTTACTAAAGAAGGCAATCTACAGCTAGCAAATGTACGAGCAAATTCCAGCTGGCACCTTATCTCTCTACAACAGTCATCATCTTCCTTCAAGTATAAATAGAAGACTCAAATGGAAGAAATGACTACTGTTCCATTACTGCGTTTAAGACTCTGAAGCATTCTGACGTTAGTGTTCCATCTGTCATTCAAGTCTTAAAGCAATTTGCGTTGTATTTTGTAAACACCTCTGATAGTATATCAAGTGTTCCTTAACATTCATTCTTATTCTTAAGTTTGTTTGAGAAGTCTTTTGTTAAGTGTAACTTGAGCATTTGAGAAGTCTCTTGTTTAGTGAAACTTGAGCACCTGAGAAGTCTCTTGCAAGTGTGCTTGAGCAATTTGTAATCTTAAGTAGATTATAGTGAAAATCTCTTGTTAGTAACAAGAGGACTGGAGTACTCTCGATTTGTAAGAGGAACCAGGATAAATTTTGTGTCTCTCTCTCTCTCAGCAAACCCTTTTTATTTTGTGTTTTTATCCGCTGCAAACTTAGTTTTATTTGGTAAAAAGTTTTAATTTTAAAACACAATTCAACTCCCCCCTTCTTGTGTTTTTCCACCTTCAATGCATACATATTAATGTGATATATCATTTTTTTATGCATGTATTGATTCCTTTAGACATGATAGCAAGGACCGGTAGTAATCAAAGTGCATTGTTTGTTAGTGATTTCTTCAAACCTGCGGCATCATTTTAAGGAACTGTTTCATTTTACTGATTTAAGTTGATTTAATTTGAGTGTGTGCATTGAAGGTTTAGTATTGGTGTTTTTATTTTGGTAATTGCCTGAATTTGCAAGTAACCGACACTTTATTGGATCAAAATTAATTCTGTTAATCTTTCTGAAGTTTATGATGATAACAAAGTATTAGAGTACAATTAGTAGTATTAATGTATGTTTCAATGTGCAGGACTACAAAATTTATGTCCACTATAAACGTGCATAACAGAAGCTAAAGTGAACTCTGGACAAAACAACCTCTGAAGAGTTTCAGAAGTTATAAGCTTCAGACATAGGAGAAGTATCAGAGGTTACCATCTGCAGAATCTGGGACATTCAATTTTTGGTTAATCAGAGTTTGTGTCCTCAGATTTTGGTGGTTCAGGTGCTTTGACCAGAGTTGACCGATGGAAATGATAAAATACATGGTCATTATCAATGGCAGTTGGTACGATTGTCCTTTAGCTACTTTTTTGAAGACATTATCCTCAAGTCAAAGCCTATGGAACAGTCTTTACCCAGCTTGCTGTGGTTTCAAATTGCAAGTTCCAATGTGCTGATCAAACTTCTCAAACAGTCATCTTCAACAGATCTATTTCATTGTCAATAAATAGAGTATCTCAGTTGAAGATTATCATCAAAACTTTACAAACTCTGAAGCGCTAATACTATGCCAAAATCAAAGTTGTTAAAACACTTAGAATTCTCACAAACCATCTCCAGATTTTGTAAACAATTGGGGTGATAAGCTGAATTTTAAAAAACATGGCTATATTATGAATCGTAATCAGTAAAAGACATTCATTCAATTTTAAATGGAAAATAGAACCTCATTTATAAGTTGTGGTATAGCAGTGACCATTATGAATGGGTTTAGGGAACCTACTCAAGTAAACCTTAAGTATCAACATCAAGGAAACAATTTCTTGATGTATTGCCTTGAGGCTTCTTCTCAGCCTAAACCAATAACTATTTCTCCAGAGTCAGAGAGTAGTGAATCTGATAGAGGCTGATTTGATCCTTCAAGAAATTGTTTCTTTTGCTCAAACTTCGCAAGTTGCAAGTAAGACCTTCACAGTAGACATAAGTGTTTTGGTAAATTAACTATTAATTTTATATGGTGTTTATTAGCAATTACTATGACTATCATTATAGTTAAGGTTGCATATTTAATTCTTATTAGTATTACTATCACTATTATAATTACTACCACTACTATTTAATCCTTATTAGTTTTCCAAGTCATTTTTTTCAAGGGAAACTTACGTACACATTTATTTATTGTTTTTGTAGCATTTGCCAAATTTGGTGTGCAACAAACATCCTTTTTCATTCAATCAAACAATTCAAGTTGTCAATCGTGACATAAATGAGACAATATCTTGCAACGTGACAAACGCCAACTTCGTTAATCCACAATATCATATTGGAGGGCAATGATATGATTTTATGAAGAGAAGACAAGTAGAAGAAAGAGACAAGTTTCCTTTTGCACTTGACCACCCTCCTACGATCCTTACTATGTGGAAGGTTCAAGAAGGAGACAAGTTTCCTTTTGCACTTGACCACCCTCCTACAGTCCTTACTGTGTGGAAGGTAAAAAAAGACCACCCCCATAGCAATCCATTAGACATTAGATTTTATCATTATTACTTTTGAAAATCAATTCGTTATAATTTTATTTTTGAATGGAAAAAGTATGAATCCGGCTTAGGTGACTTTGTGGTTCCAAAGTCATGTGACTTCGATCAAATATTGTATGTCTGATTAATCAAGCACACCAGTATTGTATGTCTGGTTCCAAAGTCATGTTCTTTATTTATGTTGAAAACAGAGGATAATTCTCACCTCCATCTCTTCCAAAAATTCCCACAGACACATCTCTTTTCTTCCTTCAGACGCCTCCACACCTTATCTTCCGACGGCGTCGAACCTCCACACCACCTTACGTTGTGGCACCTCTACACTACCTCCCATCATTTTTGCAAATCTCTCTCCAGCATCAGGACAACATCACCGATCTGTTGAAACCAATTAATTTTTTTGCTATGTTTCTGCTTTCCTCCATTATTATTATCACTTAAGCTTTGATTTTGGTCGACTCAGGCAAACCTCTTATTTTGGTCGACAGAGCGACGCGGGTTGACGGTGGTGGTGGTTTACTGGTAACAGTGGCAGACCTTTGATATTTGCTCTATTCTATTTTTTTTTAATTTAATAAATAAAATAAAGAGCAACACACATGGCAACGTTTGGTGCATCTAATTAATCAGACGAATTCTACCAAAGGCAGCCTACCTTTCCCACCCAAAAGTCACAGAAGTCTTGCCCGCAAAAGGATTATATAAAATGAATAATAGTACAAACCAAAAAGGAGTACCAAAAGTACCCACGAAAAAAGAAACAACACCAACATAACAAATAGAAAGTAAAAAAAAAACACAAATGGAAATGCATCCAAACACTACCAAGAACAACAACAACAACTCACACACCAAACTACCAAACCTCCCAATAAAAGGAAGAAAGGATCAACTACAAAAGAAAGAGTGGAACTCAAGCAGGCCATCAATCAACCAAGACCACAAAGATACAACTGAACAACCCAACACACTCTAACAGGTTGCATAACAGATTGGATTGCATCTCTCACTCTAAGTAGGAGGTGCCAATCTACCAAATACTTGATAATTGAGGTCCCTCCCCAAAAGTTTATAGTATTTTTAGTGACTAGGAAATTATAATATAACTTCTTAAACCTAGTCTTTTAATGTAAAATCTTGTTAAGATCATCAAGCGAGCATAACTCTAATATACCTTTGTATATTCTCTTGTATTGGTTTCAGAAATACTAGGAATAGGAATAGGCCAAATTTGGGTGCCTAACCACTTCAAACCATAATCACCATTATGTTGTTTTATGTCAGTTCTACCTTCCCATTTAGGGACTTCTGCTTGAAACATAGGTCCAATGGGAATAACCGGTCTTGGCAAATGATTACCCCTAGTAGGTAAGTATTTGCTGACTGAACAAATCAGTTCAGTGTCTTCCTTAGTTTTGCTTAACAAAAGTGATGTCTTACCATCTGTAAAATCTTCATCAACTAATTTATCCTTTAATGTTTCCACAAATTCTATTCTTGATGTATCCTTTAATGGTGTTTTGGTACTTATAAAGAAATTACTACTGCTGCTGCTAATTTCTGTTAAATCACTACGTTGGATTTTCAAGCTTCCTTGATACATAGGGTAACTTGACCCATTAATAGAATCTTCTAATTTACTTAGGTGAGAATAGTCTTCCATATTGATACCACAATATTCTTCGCCGTCATCTAGAGTAGGAAAAACATGTTCTTTTGTTCTTTGTAAAATGACATGTTTTTTATCAGCTAGTGTTGAGCATGAATGGGAAGAAGGTGAGCATCTTCTATGATCTTTGGCATATTCACTATCATTTTTTTCTCTACCAACGAGATCAAAATTAATAGTGAATATATCATCATATATATACCAGTCAAATTTCCTCTTCTGAAAAAAAAAAATGACTATTATAATATACAAAACCAGACACGAACATATATGTTCTTTAGAGAGATATACCTTAGTTAAAAGGTTTTAAAGTCTATCAATTTATCAAATTAATTTATACCATTCAATTCATTGTAATTAAGTGTATATCAATGTAAGATAAAGAATAACAACTTATATATTAATCAAGTGTATATCAATATAAGATAAAGAATAACAACTTATAGTAATGAAATAACAAAGTACATTATGCATATCTTAAATTTTTAAGAAATGGGTCTAAAAACGATATAAAATAAGCATATCTTCTTTCTTTTTTTGTAATTATTGAGTAAAAGCATATATGTTTTCATAAGATTTCCAACATGGTCCAATAAAAAAAAGCTCTTAACCATAAAAAAGTAATCACCAAGGATAATTTGAAAATATGGCAGTCACTTATTTTATATTATGCTATATATACAAAATATCCACTTTTATTTATCAATGATAATTTCAATCAAGAAATTTATTGAACACATAAAGTGGATTTTAAGTTTTTAACAATTTTATCCACACACAAAAAAAAATGTTAAATCATGTCCATCTAAATGGAAAATACCACAATCAAATTTAAATTTTGCAAATGTACCTTTTGACTTTTAGATTTAGAAATCAAAGGTGCGGTAACCCTATGCTTTATATTATGAAGTCTATGGTGCGATGACTTCTTTTTGCAAGATTTTGACCATATCATTGTGAATCTACCCTCAAACTGCTCCAAAGTATATTTTTGTGTGTTGGCAAAAAAATTCTCCAATAGTGTAACTACAAGAAATTCACATTTGTAGAAGTAAAAATATGAGACACCTCCGAATAATAATATACCATAAATGACATGATAAATGTGTCTATGAGCTAGTTTGATGCATGGTAGTTAATCCCGGAGCGGAGCGGCCAGCCCCAAAACTGGGATAGCGGCATCTCGGAGAGCGGGATGGCCGGGATGCCGCTATTTTTTATTTATTTTTAATTACATAAATAATACTATAAAGTATAAACATATAATGAATGAAAAATTAAAAAAACATCTCAAATCCATAAAAGATTCATAAATCAAACATTCAAAACACAAATCTCAAGTCTTGATCAAACATTACATCCAAATTACCAACAAAAGTCAAGCAAAATAGCAAATAAAGAAGCATGAAAATATTCAAATCTCCAACACTTAGATTAATAAAGTAACAAAAAAATAAAACTCAAGTTCATAAAAAGAGAATTGGAGAAACAGAATAAACAAATTCTGGACAAAAAAATAGAAAGAAAGAATATATTCTAGTAAAAAAACAAAAAACAGAACAGTAACAGTAACAGAGCTGCACAAAAAAAAAACACAGCAAGAAGAAAAGAAAGAAGCAGAAGAAGAAATAAAAAGAAAGAACAGAAAAGTAACAAAGCAAGAAAGAACAATCCCGGAGAAGAAAGTCAAGAAACAGAGCTTGGAGAAGAAACAAAATGGTGTTGTAGGAGTTTCAATCAGAACGGTGCGTCAGAAAACGGCACCGGAAGCAACCTTTTCACTCTTGTTCGGATGAAAATACAATAGTGGTGAAGCAAATCTAGGGTTACCAAAAAAAATTGGTACAAAAACCAATTTTACCCTTACCAAATTGATTATATTTTCGAAACTGCCCTTAAAATGAAATAGCGGGTTTGACCCGGGAAACCCGTCTGGGAACCGCTCCGGTCCGCTCCGACCTGAGACGCCAGGATCCCGCCGGGAACCTTAGGTGTTCCGCTCCGACCCTACCCGGAGCGGTCGACCTCCGCTCCGCTCCGAGATGCCAGGATCCCAGCGGGATCCCGCGGGATTAACTACCATACTTTGATGGCCAAAATAAGAGACATGATAGCATATATATGTATCATATTATGTTTCAATCCAGTGTTTGATGAAACACCAGGATGAAACACCAGGATAGGTTAATCCTAAAATTTAGGCTACTAGTCCAATTGGTAATGAAAATGAATTGAACATATACTTATCCCCAGGGTAAGTGGTTCGATTTTCTTGGAAGGCAAAAACTACACTACTGAGGGGTGGAGAAGTTCTTTGCAAGATACTTTCTCATCCCCAAACTTCTTTGCAAGGAACTATCTCCCTTGTGCCTATCCCCATGGGAAAAGTTCTCCACCTTCAAATCTCCAAACGGGACAATTCCCGCACAAATTTTTATACACAAATACAATTGATAACCCTAAGTGTGATAGTCCACCAATGATATCTAAACATAATAGACCAAAGTTGAACTCATGTGCTTACGATGTACTTTTTGTGGTCACATCAAATAATTCATATTTATATATCAAATACATCAATTATTCAATGAATCTGAAAAGTAAAATTTTTGTTTAAAATTATGGCCAGAGTAATTATAAGTAAAATTTCACTTTTAGACCGTTAATGTATCTAATAATTCATGTTTATATGTCAAATATATCAATTATTCAATTAATCTAAAAAGTAAAATTTTATTTATAATTATGGTCGGAGGGAGTATAGGATAACTCTTTATCAATTACATCAATCTACAATTGACCTAACAATAATTGAGACTTACACATAATAATTGATTGAAAAGATGAGATTTGCAAAAAGATGGTTTGAATACAAAACACATCATGTTTGATTCATACACATAAGAAAGAAAGTTCAAAGAAATCACAAAAGAAGAAAAAGGAAACGCAAGAAATAAGAAAAGAATATAAAAGATCCATCCATATAAGGGAATAAATTAAAACGCATGGAAAGACCAAAAAACAAATGCTCACCGTTTTGTTTTGAAGAAGCAGCACGCCGGACAGGGAAAAAGAGAAGATAAGGATGCAGCGATTTCCCCAAAGATAATGAAATTAGGTTAACAATTTATGTTGTTTTATATTGAGTCAAATGGGCCAAAATAAAAATAAGCCAATAACTTGTATTGAAAAAGCCCAACAACAAACAAAGCAAATCTTAACAATTTATTAATATTTTTTTTTAACAATATCTCAAGAGTCGGGATCTGTTGACATCAGTATGAAAGTTTACTTTGACAACAAATCCTATTCATTTATTATATTTGATCTAATGGTTGAAATTTGTTTGATATCTTTTTTTTTACAAAAATTTAAAAATAAATATTCTAAGGGACCGTTTGGCCTGACTTTTTTAGGTCTTAGAAGCTATCTGAAAACTAAAAGTGAAAATAATAGCTTTTCAGAAAAAAAGATAAAGTTGTTTGGTAAATTGTTTTTTTTAACTTCAAAGTTATTTGGCAAATTTTTTTTAAAAAAATGATAATAACAAACTAAAGATTAATATGAAACTAAAAAAAGATGATAACAAACTAGATTAAACTAAATTTACTAAAGATAATAACAAAAAAGCTCAGAATTTTTTCCCAAAAGTAGGTTCCAACCTCTTCTCTTGGAAACTCTTTTGATTCAATTTTACACATTAAAGAAAAGTTGTTTTTTATGGTTAAAAGTTTTATTAAAATTGTGTTTGGCCCAACTTCTCATTCTTAAGAGAATAAAAAGCTAAAAGAACTTGGCCAAACGGAGCCTAATAATTAAAGCAACATTTTCTCCTAAATTATCTCTCTCGCTAACTACAGACTATACAATCTCTAAATTATCTCTCGTTAACTCCAAACTACATAATCTCTAAATCATCTATGCATGTGTAAGATAAGCAAAAGCTTCCACACATTTGAGTAGATGAGGTTACCCATGGATTATTGAATCAAAAAGATAACAAATTCTTGTTTTTAATGGATATTGTTTATGAGGAGTTGTGTAGTTTAGAGTTACTGAGAGATATTATTTAGGAGGAAGTCATTGATTTAATTATTAGAATATTTGTTTTTATCTTTTTTTTAAAAAAGATATCAAACAAATATAAACCAATAGATCAAGTAAAATAAAAGGATAGGATTTGGTGTCAAAGTAAATTTTGACACCTGATGTCAACGAATCTTATCTCATATATCAATATATTGCTGCTTTTTATTTTTTTAGATAGCTACTAGTCCAGTAGTATTTATTAATTCCTTGTTTTTATTCGTCGTAGAAAGTGTTTTAAAAACCAAATTAGTTATTAAATCAGTAAGAGTACTGTGTTATTGGTTCATTGGTCGAACTATCGGTCACTGGTTAAACCGTGTGACTAAATCGGATGAAATCAGATAACTCAGTTGAATAATCTGGTATCTATAATAAAACTATATGGGTCTGTTTGGTGCGCAGGATATGTTAGAGATATGATGGGATAAGAAGTTGTATAAGGTTATGACAATATAGTGACAGGATAAGCACATATCATGTCATGTGTTTGGTGCACACGTGATAAAAAAATGATATGACTATTTATCATATCCCGCGTTTGGTGCACACTTGATATGAACATGATAAGATTCATGTTTATTTAAATGAAAAATTATTCTTTTAAACAAATACATTTTTTTACATAGAAAATAATAATTTAATTAATATAAAATAAAATAAGTAATGACAAAATTATCATTGTGAAATAATTGCATAAAATTGTTATACAGATAACATAATTAAGACTAAATTAAAATTAAAAAGAAAGAAATATATTGCCAAAAATAAGGATTAGTATCGTACGTGTGAATAGTACATGTTAGGTTAATAGAATACTATCATGTTGCTAACCCAACCAAAAATAAGGATTAGAATAACAAAGAGTGAATAAGATAATATTAAAAATAGGTTAAGTTTATCCTTTCCTATTGGTGCACCAAACAAATGATTTAAACATGATAGGTTAATTTTATATTATCATATCTCTCTATACGGTGCACCAAACGGGTCCTATAGGTATTAAACCGGTCGAACCGAATGACTTGGTCTCTAAAAAAATTATGACACCTAAAAAATATTAAAATTTCAAAACACTACAAGAATATCTTAATTTACCAACGAATTTATAAAACATTTATTGAGGGCCTAAGCCCTCACAAATTTATTGACAGCCTAAGTCCTCACTAAATAATAGAAAGCCCTCACTAAGTGTTTTCAAAGTTAAAAAAAAAAAAAAAGTTTCCGATGGCCTAAGCCGCCAATAAATTAAAAATAAAAAGAAATAAAATTTTTCTGACGGTCTAACCCGTCATTAAGAAAACTGTTTTTATTTTTTCTTTTTTTCCACTCCCCACATTTCTCTAGAAACCGTCACATGTAACCCACCCTTATTTTTTCTTTTTTCCTCTCTCACCCTTATCTCTTACCGTCATTTCTCTCATCCTTATCTCTCACTCTCATTTCTCTCCCCCTTATCTCTTTCACTTTCATTTTCATTTTTCTGCAAACTTCACAACACAACCACAAAGTCCTCAAAGTAACAACACCTCACGTTTCGCCGCACAACACAACAAATCTCAACAATCTCTCACGTTTCGCCGCCGTACAACACCTCAAAGTAACAACTGCTTCATCAGTAAAAGAACAAAGTCTTTGAAAAATACTCTTCTTGTTAGATCTCAGCTTCTTCATCGATAAAAAAATTCTTTAAAAAACTTCTCTTCTTATTCTTCTTCAACCTCTGAATATTGTATGAAGTTAGATCTGTGAATATTGTTGGATCTGTGGATATTGTTGGGAAAAAACAAATAAACTCATAAAGAATTGAAATGGCCATCAAAGAAATGAGTAGATCTAGAACGTATGAAATTTTAATTTTTTTTTAAAAAATTATTTTGTTTTGTGGCGGCTTAGGTCGTCAAGCTGACATTCTACGGTTGTTATGTTTAGACGATCCAAGCCGTCGGTTATTTCGTCCGTTTCTTTTAAGACGGCTAAGGCCGTCACAAAATTTACCGACGCCTCATTTACTGACGTCCCGTGGCCGCCAGTTGGCCGTCAAGAGATATTGAGATATATATGTAAAAATAATGTAAAATAGTGTAGACAAATAAAATGGTTGGTTGTTGTTAAAATTGAGGAAAATTCAACTAAGGATCAGATTTTGCAAGTTTTGTGGAACAAAAAGACAATTAGGACCATTAATTTAGAAATTTGATTAGGAATATTTAGGTTGATTTAATAAATTTGATAGTAATTAAATTTATTATATTTTTATTAGTAGTTGGTTTTTATTAGAGTAAAATTACTTAGAATGATCGACAATTTGGAATATTAAAATGGATGAGGACAAATAAATTAATTTTATCATATTATTAATTTAGAGACCTGTGTATATATATGACTTTTATTCAATATTTAATTTTGTCATTATAATAACATAAAAATTTATTTAGATTTCTTAAAAATAAAATTTGTTATAAAATATTGTTAAAATATAAGTTTAACTATTGTGGTATTTCTTATAAAACTTACTAAATTACTTAATATGTTTTTTTTACAATATAAATTTATTTTATTAAAGTTGTTGTGCTGTATTTATTTTTAAATAAATTAAAATGAATATGTTCTAACTATTCGAATTTTTATTTAGAAGATGTTAAAAGGTTAATAAATTTTGTTTATTAATTTATGATAAACATATGTCATGTGTGTGATTTTTAGTAATAAATTATGATTATCAATGAAAAATATTTATCAAATTTTTTATGTACCAGTGATAAAATATTTGTCATGTATTTTTTAATTTATCATCGATGAGAACTAATCTTTTTATTGTTTCTAAAAATTATTCGTGAATACACATTCTTGATATTTAAGTTTGAAATTATACTAAAGTAGAAAATGTATTTAGAATAGAATATCAAAAGGAAATTGTGTTGAAGCTCATCATTTACCTTTTGTTAATTGCCAGCCCAAGCAGAATATTGTCTCTTTTTTCTCTTAATAAAAAATCAACAAAATAACTAACTAACTAACAAAGTAGAAGACCGTTATAGAGTTAGTTATAATTTGTTTAAGCTCTCACACTCACTCTCTATTAGGATCTTATATATATACACGTTAATTCATTTTCTCAAGTCACTGTTTCGTTTGATATCTCTCTCTCTCAAAATCAACTTTTCACTCTCTCTCTCTCTCTCTCTCTCACCATGTTCAGTGTGCTAACTTTTCAAACCATGTTTCTTTTCTTTCTTTTTCAAATCATATTTTGCGGGAGGAATATTCCAATACATCCTGAAGTACCGGCGGTAGAACAACCTGAAGGAGAAGAAGGTCAAGGTGGTGGACAGCCAGGAGGAGGTGGAAATGGAGGACACGCATTCAAAGTGAAAGTTGGAGTAGCTGCTATTGTGATCAGTATCATCGTATGAATATGATTCTTTCTTTCTTTCTCAATCATCATTCATTTACGTTTTTGTGTGTAATCTATTAATATCATTCAAATATTGTTTCTTCTTTCATCTTTCTTTCTTTCTTTCTTTCTTTCTTTCTCAAATGATGATGATTCATTTTCTTGTTTGATAGTATATCCTGTTATCTATCTTTATCTTCTTTCATCTTCCTTTCTAAATGATTGATGATCAAAGCAGAACATTAATTAATTATTTGACTTCAAATTTGCAATTCCACATTTTGTATGCTATTTTCTTGTATTAATTAATTAATCGTTCTCATGGCCATTTGCTGCCAAATTTAATTTTGTGTTTTTTTAATATATATATATTATTATGTAAAATGTTATGATTAATGATATAAAAAAATGTTATATTTAATATATTGTATCACGATTCATCAAAGTGTACTATTATGAATTAATTATTATTTGTGTTCAAATTTGCAATTCCACATTCTGTATGCTATATGTATTAATTAATCAATCTCATTGGACATTTTTTGGCATTTAATTTAGTGTTTCTTTTAATATATTATGAAAAATGTTATGATTAATATATTTTTTTTAATTTGATCAGATTATTATCGTCCTAGTATTAATATTAGGAAGCGGCCAGCATCACCAGATTGGAGACACACCATCACCATCGCCATCACCATGACCGTAACCGGCGAACCCAAAAAATTCACTGAGGCCATTTAATCCATCTTCATTAGTCAATATATGCACAAGAATAAAGTGTTCCTTCTTTTTTTTCATTCAGTATGTAGTTACATGATCGATGACTCAATGTTTTGTTGTAATTAGTAGCATTTTTACCACCGCTATAGTATATGTAGTGGTGTTAATTAATATGCACATTGTTCATCACTAGTTGTTAGTTTCTTACCTTTTAGTTTTATCATTTTATGTAACATGAAGGAACCATATAACGTGGAACACATCTATGATTGATACTTGTTCATAAATAATAAAGTCATTCATATTCAATTTATATACGCTAGTTCTCTTTTTACTTTTTGGTTAAAATATAATTGCACATACTTTGTGTACAAATATTTATAATTTTTTTATTTCGTTTGGTTGGATAATTGATGAAAAGTAAATCCCTATATGTCTTAACATATTGTATAACTTACATCATAGGCGGCTCTAGCACATGTGCCACATGTGCGACGGCATAGGGCCTCTAAATTTCCGATAAATTTTAGGGCCTCTAAATTTTGAGGTCCTCCTATATTAGTAGTTATATATTTTCAATCTTTATTAAATATTAGATGTGTATCAATAGATAAGTGGTAGATTGTAATTTTAAGCTATTTTATTATGCACCTATTTTTAATATTTAAGCCGAGCCTCCAAATAATCGGAGCCGGTCATGTTTGTTTATCAAACTTTTTTTGTATCAATGAAAAAATGATTACATTTTAGTGTTATTAATATTATTTGTAATTTAAATAGATGATAATTATTTTGAACTTTTTGCATTTTTTCTTTTATTATATCTTATTTTTAATAATTCTACCGCCGGGTCTCTGAAGGCCTATTATTAATAATTTCACAGGGCCTCCAAAAAATTAGAGACGCCCCTGACTTACATATATATAGATGAGATTTCTATTAGAATAGAACGCAAAGTCTCAAGTCTTAAGTCTTAACTTCGTACGTTTGTATTTACAGAACCAATAGAAGTATGTTTGGCTTTCTTTTTTCTATTCTATTTTTCGTTAATTACACGATTTTTTAGAACTTTATCAAATTTTTTGACGAAGATTAATCCTATGTAAAATTAGAAGATATTTCACACTAATTACAGAATTAAAATCATGAATAGTTTTAGTTAAAGCTAGTCTTTCATGTATATTTTAAAGATAATTTGAATTTTTAGATATCTACTACTAAATTTTGGCTATACCTTGAAAATATATCCAAAGAAATTTATACCCAAACTTAAAGCCTTAATTATATATACTAGCCGCGTTTGTGTGATCGATATTCTTTTTTTTTATTTTCTCTGATTGAAATTCTCTATTGTGCAAATATAAAGAACTACTTAATCTTTTTTTTTATTGGACTTAGTTAATTGATAACTACTTAACATCTTTTTTTGTTGTGGCTAGTTATTAAGAAGAAAATATATATATATATATATATATATATATATATATATATATATTTTTTACTATAAAAAAACTGAAAACATACTTTTATGTAGAAGTTGTGCTTAGTTATTAAGAGAAAAAAAATATTTACTAAAAAAAACTGAAAATCTATTTTTATGTGGAAGTTATTTTTCAACATATACAAATATTTAATTTTTTTTTTGGTAGTTTTTTTAAGGGTAAAATAGGTATAATGAAAAAGTCATCCCAAAATTTTGTATCCTTTTTATATATAGTAATAGATATAAAAAAAATGGCCGAGTGCCCTCTTATGTATAAAAAAAAATAAAAAATAAATGGAAAGTTAATTCAATTTTGAACAACCTACAACGGACCATAAATGATATATCATTAATTATAACTATCAAATAATTTAGCAACCTTCCATGATTGATAAAGTTTTGTTATTTGAGAGGTCTCATGTAACATTTCAATCCAAGATTCAAAGCAATTTGAGTTAAAAATATTAAGATAGTTTATTTTCATGTTCGAACATGATCAAATATTGATCAAACAAATATTATAGGTGATGGAACATGTTTGTCCTCACTCACGGCGTCACCATCTTTAACATAAACTGGGACAGTTTACATAGCCGATGGTGTGCTGATTAGCAGTGGCCGAGCTAGACGAAAATGTTGAAGAGGGAGGGGGGCGCAAATATGGTAGAAAAAAATTATATGCCTTAAAGTGGCAACATAACTATAACTATTGAAAAAATTCAATAAAAAAATCAAATTTGCAACTAAGGGGACTAAAACTAGGGATCTCTAGGTGAAAGGATGCACCACTAAACCACTTTTGTGATTAAAAGGAACGATTATATGTAGGCTAAACTACATATTTGGTCCCTTACGTTTATTTTAGGTTTCAATTTGGTCCCTTACGTTTAAAAAGTTTCAATTTGGTCCCTTACGTTATTAAGTTTGCATTAGTTGGTCCCTTCCGTCAGATTCCACTGTTCTACTGTTTCAATTGGACACGTGTCAACGTGTCCAGATGTCCACATGTCAATCCACGTGTGCAAACCATCTGCCATGTAAGCAAACCGTCTGCCACATGTGCAAAAACTGACGGAAGGGACCAAATTGAAACCTAAAATAAACGTAAGGGACCAAATTAAAACTTTTTAAACGTAAGGGACCAAATTAAAACCTAAAATAAACGTAAGGGACCAAATATGTAGTTTAACCTTATATGTATATATACATATACCCCCCAAAGAATATGAGAATGAATACCATCCATTGGATTAAAATGAATGGTTGAGATTAAAACATTTTTCAATGTGTCTTTTCCACTCAATCACAAACCCCCAAATTTCTCTTTTCATTCATTGCTTCGCTGAATTTGTCTCTCTCACACCTTATCGCCACCGCTTGATCGCTGCTATTACTACCATTTGCAGATCTGTAACCAATTTATTAATCACAAATCACTCAATCCAATGGAGATTAAAACTTAATCGCCGCTATTACTATCATTTGCAGATCAGTAACTTAAGAAAGACAACATTGCAAAACATGACTCTTATCTAGTGAAGGGGTTTGATGAATCATAAATTTTTTCATCTATTCAACTCACTTCAATTTGTGTTGTCAATTTCTATTGCCGCCAATTTTTTTTATCTGTTCCGCCAACTTAAATTTGATAATCTTTCGGTGACATAAATCGTTTCGATTGAAGAATTTTTTTTTGAATAATGGCTAAATTTTATTGAAATGGAAAAGGAATTACAACAATAGAGAAATAGCACAAGGAGTGCTAAACTCTACCAGTTACAAAAGGCCAGCCAAAAACGAAAAACAAGCCAGGGCAAAGCAGAAGCCAAACATAAAAAGCTAAAAAGCCAAAACCACTACAAACAGAACAAACACCCCAAGCAGAGCCCAGGACTATCGCGCCATACATAAAATCGGCTCCATATACCATTCATAAAGTAAGCAATGAGCTCCCTTTGGTTGGCTTAACCACCACTTCCACGTAACCACTTTAATTTCCTCCGTGGTTTCCTTTCTACCATTGTCGAACAACACCGCATTCCGGCGGCGCCAGAGGGACCAAACCACCCCATTCCAAATCATTCTCAACCCTTTCCTAATTTTCTTTCCCCTAGCATGCGACAGAAAATTAAAAATTGAAAAGAGGTTGTGAGGGAGAGTAAACGGCAACCTTAACCAATCAAAAATAGCACTCCACACCTTTAAAGCAAAGTCACAGTAAATGAACATATGCAGAGTAGTTTCCATATTCCGGCCACACAACCCACAAGACAAATCCCCGGTAGCATCAATAATTTGTCAATGATGGAGGTTCGAGCGCGTTGGAACCCGGTCATGGAGTAGTTTCCAAGCAAACTCACTAACCTTCGATGGAGCCGGACATTTCCATATACCATTGAAAGCCGCTAGATGGCAAGGATGCAAACTCAATATCAAACCCGATAGATTCGAAAAAGAGAGAAAGTTGACTTCACCGTAAAAGAATCTTCCGCCTCCGGTAACCACCCCCACCGGTCTCCTGCCCCCGATAAGGTAACCGGATTGATCAAATCCCTCAATTGACGAAGTAAATCCTCCTCCCACACAAAAAATCTTCTTCTCCAAGAGAGGGTCCAATTTCCACTATCATTATTAACATAGAGTTCCGCCACCGTCGCCTCTTGTTGTGTCGAGATTGAAAATAACCTTGGGAAACGGTCTTTCAAGGAGAGATTACCTACCCAAGTATCTTTCCAAAAGCTAGTATTAGTTCCATTTCCTAGCTTTTTCACAACATTTTGGGCAAACCAATTATTGTTAAGGTTGGTCCCAATAGAGCAAACATCCTTCCACCACAAAGAGGCATACCAAGGTATACACTCTTCAACTATCACCGTTCTCCCCACCGCCGAATCACCATATTTGCCTTTAATCACCTCTTTCCACACCGCAAAATCATTTGTGAGTAATCTCCACCTCCATTTAGCTAAAAGGCTAATGTTGACAACCCTCACATCTCTCACACCAAGACCGCCTTTATTCTTCGGAAGACAAACAACATCCCATTTCACCCAACTCATTTTAGACCCCCTCCTCGTTCCTCCCCAAAGGAAATCACGTTGAATGCGGCAGATATTCTTCCAAACATGAACCGACATCTTCATATAAGTAAGATAAAAAATAGGGATCGCATTAAGGACCGAGTTAAGAAGCACAATCCGACCACCTAGACTCACATATTTGTTACCCCAAGCTCCCAACCGATTCCGAAGCGAAGTAATAAGAGGTTCCCAAGTAGTCGCCCGTCTTGGATTGATAAGTGCCAAAAAGTAGTTAAATGTTGTAAAGAATTAAGGCACTTATTTAACTTATTTAGTAAGAAACTTATGTGAAATAGTTATTATTATGTATATATTACTTTTTGACTAATCTCAACCTTGATTATAGGATTTTTATGCAAAAAGATGCAATTGGTACAAAGAAATGCAAAGGAAAATGAAGAAAAAGGGGTTAGCAACTTTGAAGTGGTGGCTTAGCGACCAAAAGCGACCAAAAGCGACCAAAATCTCCAAAATGGCAGTGCAGTCATCGCTCGAAGCGACCAGCAACCAGGACCTGCTCGCCCAGCGACCACCAGCTCGCTGGGCGACCAAGACGGTGAAAATTTGGCGGTTTAAGTGCCACATGTCAACAAACCCACCTCTGAAGTTTTACTGGTCGCTGAGCGACCAGATGCTCGCTGGGCGAGCAAGCATTTTCCTGAACTGATATAAATAGACATCAATTGCAGAAATTTAGAGAATCTTGTAAATTTTCGAAGCTGAAACAGTAGAGAAACCCTAGGAGACAGATTCAAGGGGATTTGGAGGTGGATACACAACAATAGTTGAGGAATCATCATTGATATGTTTGTTCATCTCTTCTCTTCTTAATCTTTTGTAAAGCTATCATGAAAATGAATAGCTAATCTCTCTATTGTTGGGATTAGGTGTAAATTACTCTAGTAATATGTGTTTATCTTGATCATGGTGTTATATATGTTTTAGTTATTAATCAATATTGATACTATCCTTGTTTTTATTGTTTTACCCTTTTGATTTGAAATAGTATAGGAATATATGTTTTGAATCATTGAACTAGGATAATATCTATTAAATCTAAACTCTAGGAATAGATTTGGGTTTAATATTCACTTAAAGTGTTTGATCTTAATGCTATTGTATCGATTAATCACTCGAGGGATCGGGGTTTGAAAGGTATAATAGATTTCTCGACGTTATCTGGGGACGGAAACATTTGATGAGGAAATACGTGATGTTATTGATGAGTAGCTTGAATATGTATAACTGATTAAGGAAATGCGTACGAATGAGTTAATTGAATCTAATCCCAGCAATTTAATTTCTCTGTCAATTTATTCAACTTTGCTACCTTTATGTTTTTACAAGTTTTCATAAACAAACCTCTCAAAACCCTTAACTTAGAATTATATTAATTGTTGAAAGGCATCGATATCGCACCAGTCCCTGTGGAGACGATAATATAAAAATACTTACTTAAGAACTTCAACAAAATGGCGCCGTTGCCGGGGACTGGCGTTTAGATATTGGAGCATCGCAACAATTTATATTCTTTTAAGTATTTGTATATATTTGTTTATATTGTATAGTTTTGCTTGCACTAATCCTTCTTTGCTAGTCAAAGAAAATTTTTGTTGTTAAGATTAATCCTTTTTCAGATTCCTCATCACAAATAGAACCATGACTGATCGTGGTTATAACAACTCCTATACTCCGAATGAGTATACATATCAACAGTATCCTTTTGAAAACCATGAGGAAATTCCATATCACTATCCTCCTGAACCATATGGGACTCCACCATTTGAAGAGAATGGATTGGAGAATAATACGAACAAGCTCATGGAAATGCAACAGCAACTTCAGCAGCTGATGCAACAGCAAGAGCAACAGTTTCAGGAGAAAATGCAACAAATGCAACAGATGCAAGACCAGCACCAACAATATCTGAAAAACAGCCTTGCACGGAGCAAAAATATGGAAATTCAGATTAGTCAGATAGCCGAACAAATGGCTATTACACAAAGCATGGAAGTTCAAACCAACACTCAGACCAATCCTGATGAGAAAGATAGCATTCTACCAGAGGAATATGGAGAGAGTGTGGAAGAAGATATTGAGAAAAATGAGGAAGAAAGAATAGTTGAAAGAGGTGGTGTAGTGAAAAAAGTGAAAGAAATGGACACACCACATGAAGTTGAACTTCCTCAAGAAATTCCATGTATTGAAAAGGTTAACACTGTTGATAGTGAAAAAGTGGTGATGGATACAAAGGAGAATGATGGATTATTTGACAAGGAAGAATCATATGAACAAAAGAAGGAGATAGAGACCAAGGCGGAGATGGATCGGGTCATAGATGAAATTTGTGCCTTGTTCAACAAGAAGAAATTAGGGAGGACATGGACTCCACATAATCTCTACTTCAAGTTCATGGAGTTCCTCCCAAATCAAAGGAAAAAGACGGATGATGTGCTTTCCGTCTCATTTTGGCCACCCTAATCAAAAAGGCGTCAAGCTAGTGACGTAAAAGAAGCGCTTGTTGGGAGGCAACCCAATTTTCTTTCCTTTACTTTTATTTAAAGCATTTTTAATTACTTATATATTATAACAGTTTTTGAACATGTTTACCCTCTTATAAAAACAAAGTCCTTGAACTGGTGTGAATTCCACTTGAAATTTTGTTTCTGCCATTGTCACTAAGCATATCATCACCTCTGAAATTCTAACAAAAGCCTAGGGCTGTGTTTTACCTTGCAAATGCAAGCATAACTTCATTTTCTTGGCCTGAGGACAGTCCACATTTCTTTAGGAGGGGGAGAAGCAGAAGCAGAGTACTAAAGCACGCCATATACAGTGAAATTTTATTGTTTCAGTCATTAGAATTCATGTTTTATATTTCATTGCAAATTTTGACTGAATAAACATGGTTTAAATCTTGGTGATTGCTAAATGAGCATATGAATTGAAATGTCTAGGTTTGTGATTAATCAAAAACAAATGCATGATTAGAATGAATTTTCTTTGAATTGCTATAGTTGAGGTCAATTTTTTTGTGATTATCTTTGAAAGACAGGATGAATTTGAACTAAGTTGCTTGATTCAATCTGATTTCATTCTTTCCTTCTTAACATGATTGATTGATTGTGAATCACGTAGACCAGCCGGGTGAGATTGTGTGAACCTTCCATTGTTTATATATTTGAGAGCCGGCAATTGTGTTTCACTCTGTTGATTTTAACTGAATCTTGCTATTACTTGATGTGTTTGAAGTCATGGAAATGATCAAGACCATGTTTCTATTTGAGTGCAACTACTTAAGCCTAAAATAACCTACCTTGTGAGAGTGTGATCCTTTGCTACCCCCCTTGAGCCAAAATTTTGAAAATTTGTTTGTTTTGAACCCTTGAACCACAATAAAGAAAAAAACAATGACTTGACCCTTGTCTTAGGATGATTTAGCATTGGATTTATGTAGGGTTGAAAACAAGTTGGGGAGAAAGAGGTTATTTGATCAAACTGAGAAAAGTGACAAGTAGTTGAAAATGGTGATTGAAAAAGAAAAAAAAATATATTGAAAGTCATTTGACACACAATTGAAAATCAAAAGAAAAAAAAAAAAATTTGTGTCAAAACAAAAGAATCACCAAAAGTAAATAATGGGAAAGTGAAAGAGGATGAATAGCTTATGGAATGAAGATACTCAAAGTTTATGCTCTTTTGTCCTTAAGGCTCTTTGAATCCAAAGAAAAACAATGATTTCTTGTAGCCTAGCCCCATTACAAGCTTAAGAAAGTCCTTAGTGATCCATGATTGATAACATGTTTTGTGATTATGTTGAGATGTATGTTTGAATTGATTTGTTGTGAACACATTGTTTGGATTGAGAGATACACTACACCCTTGAGTTGAAACACTTGTGAGGATTGTGATTCTAGTTGATTATGTTGTTAATTTGGAAAGCTTGAAATCTTACTTGAGTTTTGAAACTATTTCAAATTCATGCTTTGATTCTTTGATAATTATGAATGATTGATTTTGAACTTGCAACACATTGGATCATGCAAACTTGAAATGATTTACATCCAAAGTTTTTGATTGATTGCAAAGCTTAAATGAATTATGCACTAATGATGTTTGAGCCATGTTTCAAAAGTTTATTTTGGACTTTTATTTGAGGACAAACAAAGTTTTAAGTTGGGGAGAGTTTGATAAGTGCCAAAAAGTAGTTAAATGTTGTAAAGAATTAAGGCACTTATTTAACTTATTTAGTAAGAAACTTATGTGAAATAGTTATTATTATGTATATATTACTTTTTGACTAATCTCAACCTTGATTATAGGATTTTTATGCAAAAAGATGCAATTGGTACAAAGAAATGCAAAGGAAAATGAAGAAAAAGGGGTTAGCAACTTTGAAGTGGCGGCTTAGCGACCAAAAGCGACCAAAATCTCCAAAATGGCAGTGCAGTCATCGCTCGAAGCGACCAGCAACCAGGACCTGCTCGCCCAGCGACCACCAGCTCGCTGGGCGACCAAGACGGTGAAAATTTGGCGGTTTAAGTGCCACATGTCAACAAACCCACCTCTGAAGTTTTACTGGTCGCTGAGCGACCAGATGCTCGCTGGGCGAGCAAGCATTTTCCTGAACTGATATAAATAGACATCAATTGCAGAAATTTAGAGAATCTTGTAAATTTTCGAAGCTGAAACAGTAGAGAAACCCTAGGAGACAGATTCAAGGGGATTTGGAGGTGGATACACAACAATAGTTGAGGAATCATCATTGATATGTTTGTTCATCTCTTCTCTTCTTAATCTTTTGTAAAGCTATCATGAAAATGAATAGCTAATCTCTCTATTGTTGGGATTAGGTGTAAATTACTCTAGTAATATGTGTTTATCTTGATCATGGTGTTATATATGTTTTAGTTATTAATCAATATTGATACTATCCTTGTTTTTATTGTTTTACCCTTTTGATTTGAAATAGTATAGGAATATATGTTTTGAATCATTGAACTAGGATAATATCTATTAAATCTAAACTCTAGGAATAGATTTGGGTTTAATATTCACTTAAAGTATTTGATCTTAATGCTATTGTATCGATTAATCACTCGAGGGATCGGGGTTTGAAAGGTATAATAGATTTCTCGACGTTATCTGGGGACGGAAACATTTGATGAGGAAATACGTGATGTTATTGATGAGTAGCTTGAATATGTATAACTGATTAAGGAAATGCGTACGAATGAGTTAATTGAATCTAATCCCAGCAATTTAATCTCTCTGTCAATTTATTCAACTTTGCTACCTTTATGTTTTTACAAGTTTTCATAAACAAACCTCTCAAAACCCTTAACTTAGAATTATATTAATTGTTGAAAGGCATCGATATCGCACCAGTCCCTGTGGAGACGATAATATAAAAATACTTACTTAAGAACTTCAACATGGATTCGCCCCTATAGGGAGCCCCAAATATTTGAAAGGAATGGAGTTCACACGGCAATTGATAAAAGTTGAGGCTACCGTCATAAATTCATGTGGAACATTGACCCCCATTATATTACTCTTCCAAAAATTGACTTTAAGTCCGGAAACCATTTCAAAACCTCTAAGAATTGCCTTCATTACCCATAAATTCTCGGTTGTTGCTTCTCCTATAAAGAGGGTGTCGTCGGCATATTGGAGATGCGAGATACACAAGCCATTATCCCCTATCCGAAAACCATGAAAGCGGTTAGTAGCCACCGCCTTCTTCATGAGACCTCCCAATCCTTCGGCAACAATAAGGAAAAGAAATGGGGCTAGGGGGTCCCCTTGCTTGAGACCACGTTTGATGTTGATCTCCTCGGTTGGACTACCATTTACTAAGACCGACATATTACCGGAGAAGACACAAGCCCGAATCCAATCAATCCATTTCTCGCAAAAGCCAAACCTTCGAAGCATATAGTCCAAGAAACTCCATTCCACCGAGTCATAGGCTTTTTCGAAATCCACCTTTAAAATAAGGCAACTTCGGCCATTTCTTCTTGCCAAATCCACCACTTCATTAATAACCACCACCCCATCCACTAGATTCCTCCCTTTTATAAAAGCCGATTGAGTTGGTTCCACTATAGCATCCATCACTTTTCGATTGAAGAATTAATTAATCTTAAAGAGTTGTGCTTGTCGATTTTTCTACTGTGTGAATGCTTTAACAACGACAACGGTCAATGAGGAGAATGATGGACTATGGCTGCGAAAGGGACCGTGATCTTGTAGATGGGTCTCAACGGCGACCAACAACGCCGACGGCAGCGAGGAGAGAACAATGATGCGGCAAAAAGGACACAGAAAAAAACGCAAGTTAGATTCTTAGGGGCGACACCGAAAAGAGAATCTCACAACAAGAAGGTTTGAAGGTGGAAGTTAGATTCACGACAGAGAGAGGAATAAAAAAGATGCAACGAAAAATTGAGAAAGGATGAAGAAGAGATAAAATGGGTTTTAAAAAAAAAAAAGAAAGGGAAGAAGACATGCTGTGAATCATTTAATCTATGTATCTCAATCTAATGGTTAAGATTCATTCTCAAAGAATATGTCCTATATATATATACACAAAAAATGAAAAAAAAATTAATTTGGGACGGGCCATGGCCCTACCAGCCTATAAAGGGCTCTGCCCCTGCTGATTAGATTTGCCCTTGCAAACAACTCTGGTCTTCTTCTAAGCCTCGCGATCTAGTTTCTTTGTTGGTCCTGGTTCGTGCGGTTTTTACAGGTCTCCTACAGCAAAATCGGCGGTGGCCACTCCTTAAAGGAGCTTTTGTGTCTCTAGAGCCACTGGTTTAAACCAAATTTGTAATTTTTCAACGCGGATCCAACAATTGCGCTTTTGCTTCATATATGGCGGTGGTCACTGTTCGGGACCAACCACCTTCACCGAAGTCATTATCGTGGCCACCGTGTTCTTCTTCTTGAAGGGTAAGTAACTTTCTATCCTTTTCTTGCTCAGATTTGTTCATTAAATCAAGAAGCCCCAATTTTTATTGGAAACCCTAATCCCTTTCTTCAAATCAATAATTAATGATATTATTAAGATTATTTATTTCCTTGTACGCGTTAGGGGTGCTCAAATCCAAACCAATCCAAATAAAAACTTCAAACCGATAAAAAAACCGAAAACCGCAAAAAACCGAATATTTTTGGATGTGGTTGGATGACCTTTTTGTGAAAACTGCCGGATCGGATAGGATTTTGGATTGATTTTTCAAAACCGATCCAAACCGAACCAAACCGCATACATATTTTTTAGTACTTATTTAACTTTTTATTACATGTTTTTTAATATATTAATTATTAATAAATCATGTTTTGCATTATAATATATTAATTATTGATTTTCAATTTTCTCAATAATACTTATTAGTTCAATTTAATGTATTTATTTTTACTATATCATAGATTTCAAATATAATTGATAATTTTCATTGCAAAATATTAATTTTTAACATATTATATATTGTATTTTACATCAAATATATTATTTTACCGTGTCATTGTAGTATTAATATTTAAATAAAAAAATTTAATTTGTAATTTGGATATCCAAAAACCGATCCAAATTAAACCGCATAAAATTGGATCGGATTGGATCAGAATTTTTGCCTCAAAACCGATCCAAACTGATCCGCGAGCACCCCTACGCGTAGAAGCACAATTATCCGTAACTAATCATATTATTAAGGTGACTTAATTATTGTTTGCGGAGATCTGATATGTGTTCTTTGTTCATGCGACATCGTGCTTTCATAAATAACAAGGCATTACGTGATACTTTTTCTGCCTTTGGTACTGTGCTTTCTTGTAAGGTAGTTGTGGATAGCAATGGTCAATCAAGGGGATATGGTTTTGTTCAATTGGATAATGATGAGTCTACAAAGTATGCCATTGAACAATTGGATGGCATCTTGATCAATGATAAGAAAGTTTATGTCGGGCATTTTATTCGGCAACAAGAAAGGTCGGCAAATGGATCACCTATGTTCACAAAGTGTATATCAAAAACCCTTCTGAAACAGATATCGATGAGGACCTTAAACAACTCTTCAACATTTATGGGGATATAACGAGTGTTGTGGTCATGAAAGATGAGAACGGGAACTCCAAATGTTTTGGTTTCGTGAATTTCCAAAGGCCGGATTCGGAAGTTGTTGCAGTTGAAAGGTTGAATGGGACCGCAACCAATGATGGAAATGTTTTAATTGTCGGGAGAGCTTAGAGAAAATCAGAAAGGGAGGCAGAATTGAAAGCCAAATTAGCACAAGTAAAGATAAAAAGATATCATACCTTTTTAACTTTGCTTGTGTTAATTTGGCTTTCAGCTCTGCCTCCCTTTCTGTTTTTCTTTGAGCTCTCCCGACAAATAAAACATTTCCATCATTAGTTGCGGTCCCATTCAACCTTTCAACTGCAACAACTACTGAATCCGGCCTTTGGAAATTCACAAAACCAAAACATTTGGAGTTCCCATTCTCATCTTTCTTGACCACAACACTCGTTATTACCCCATGAATATTGAAGAGTTGTTTAAGGTCCTCATCGATATATGTTTCAGAAAGGTTTTTTTATATACACATTTGTGAACTTAGGTGATCTATTTCCTGACCTTTCTTGTCGCCGAATAAAATGTCCGACATAAAATTTCTTATCATTGATCAACATGCCGTCCAATTGTTCAATGGCATACTTTGCAGACATATCATATTATCCAATTGAACAAAACCATATCCCCTTGATTGACCATTGCTATCGACAACTACCTTACAAGAAAGCACAATACCTAAGGCAGAAAAAGTATCTATAACAATAATTTATTTTATAAGTTATCCTCTTTAATATTTTTTTTTATAATTAATGATATATTACAATTCATTGTAGGTTGGAATGTTGTAAGTAATGTCAACTTTTAATTAAATTCCCATTTAATTTGATAAGGATAAAGGTGGGTTAGGAGTGTGTAGGATGGAGGAACATAATTTATCTTTACTTGATAAATGGCGTTAGAGGTTATTGGAAGAACCGGATGGGTTGTGTTATAAAGTGTTGAAGGTGAAATATAGATCGAGGGATGGTCAGGTAGAAGGTGGGGGTAATAAAGCTTTTAGTTGATGGAAAAATATTATTAGTATTAGAAACAATGATTATGTGGGTGGTTGGTGTTGGTTTGGGGATAATATTAGGCGAAAGCTAGGAAATAAGAATAGTACTTTATTTTGGAAATATGAGTCGATATATGGAGGCTCTTTAAAGTCTAAGTCTAGTAGACCTTTTGATTTGTTTCTTGATAAGGAGATTGCAGCGATTGATACGATTAGGTTGGGGGTGGTGTTTTGGAGGAAATGGGTGGAGATGACATATAAATTTGTTTTCTTGGAAGGACAAATTATGGGGTAGTGTTGTTCTATTTTGGATAACGTTCTTTTGTAGGATTCTTCATCGAATTCTTGGGTGTGACTGGCTGATCCAATGACAAATTATTCTATAGGTGGAACTTATTATCTATTGACTCCCTGATGTCATGATTGTCGTCATCTTATTGTGACAATATTTGGAACAATTTTGTCCCACTGAAAATATTTGTATTTGCATGGAGGTTTCTTTGTGAGAGGATACCATTGGAGGCTAACTTATTTCGCCGTGGGTGTTTGTGTATTGATTCATTACTTTGTTCAATAGGTTGTGATGTTTATGAGGATTTTAACCACTTACTCTGGAATTGTGCATTTTATGGGTCGGTGTGGCATGATATAATTAATTGGTTAGAAATGTATTGAGTGTTTTCCAATATCGTCATTTCTCTTGTATACCAATTTTGTGGGGCTCATGTGTTTTGCAAAGACATTTGGTTGTGTTTTCGAGCAATTTGATTAGCTATAGCTTGGACTTTTTGAAAAGAAAGAAACAATAAGGTGTTCGCTAGCTCAAAATGAGTAGGTTGTTGTTCAACATCAAAGTTCAAGTTTTGGTGGTGGTTGAATGCACAAAAAAAAAAGAATATTTGTTTTGATTTAAATCTTGGATGATAAATCTATCTGCTTGTTTAGGTTTACCCTGATTCTTTACCTATTGATTTTTGTATAGAATTGTATTTTCTTTTCCAACACCCTTTTCCATAATGAACCATCTTCAACTAGCAACCTCCAACGCCACTTAGTCAATAATGACAAATTAAACCATTTCAAATCCCTCACACCTAAACCCCTTCACACTTTGGCCTATATACGTCCTTCCAACTCACCCAAGGAATTTTATCCCTTACTCCCTTTGTACCTCCCCATAGAAAATTTCGTTGAATTCGAACAATAGCCTTCCTAACCTTTGATGGTAGTTTGAGGAAAGAAAGATAAAAGACCGGAATTGAAGCCAACACCGAGTTGATAAGGACAACTCTACCACCCAAGCTCACATATCGGTTTTTACAAGAGGCGAGTCTCTTTTCAATTGTCTTCACCACCGGATCCCAAGTTATGGAAAGTCTAGGATTTGCACCAACCGGGAAGCCCAAATAAACAAACGGTAAAGTTCCAATCATACAATTAAGAAAATTGCCGCACCATTCATAAAACTAGGTGCCACGTTCACTCCCATCAACCTACTTTTAGAGAAATTAACTTTTAAGCCCGAGACTAGCTCATACCACCGTAATATAGCCTTCATAGCCCATAAATTCTCCACAAGCACCTCACCAATAAATAAAGTATCATCGGCATATTGCAAAAGAGAAACCGAAACATCCGGACTTACTTTGAATCCGTTGAAAAAACTCAACGATACCGCCTTTTGTGTTAGTGCACTCAACCCCTCCGACACTAGGAGGAATAAGAAAGGAGCTAACAGGTCTCCTTGTTTAAGCCCTCTACTTATATTCACTTCCTCCGTTGGACACCCATTAACTAACACCGACAACTTACCACAACAAACGCACGCTATGCCCTCCATTTATCACCAAACCCAACTCTTCTCAACATATACTTAAGGAAGCTCCAACTCACCGAGTCATGTGCCTTCTCAAAGTCTACTTTGAAAATCACACATTCCTTTTTAGTACGCTTGGCAAGATCCACCACCTCATTAACGACCACCACACCATCCGCCAAATGTCTAACCCTTTATAAAGGCCGATTGATTTTTTGAGATAATTGAATCCATCACCTTACCCAATCTCTTAGCAAGCACCTTAGAAACAAGCTTATATAAGCTACCAAGTAGAGAGATCGGACGAAAATCACTTATCTTATGTGGACTAAGGATTTTAGGGATCAATGTGATAAAGTAGGAAGCAAAACTAGATGGTAGTTTTGCCGATTCAAAGAATTCATGAAACAACCCCATAATCTCCCTCTTGAGGACCCCCCAAAACTTCTTGAAAAAGGTAAAATTGAATCCATCCAGACCCAGGCTCTTGTTACCATCGGAGGATTCCACAACTTCCGCAACTTCTTGCTCCCCAAAAACAAACTCCAACCCCCCTATATCACCTTGTGAGAGTTGTTATTACTTCAGACGGTAATAAGAGTTTGGGTTTGGATGGGTATACCTTCGATTTTCTTAAATTTTTTTGGAGATTTTAAAGAGGAAAATTATGGTGTTCTTTTTTTCTTTTTCCGATGAATTACATGCTACACTCGCTAACTCAAGACATCCTCCTAATTTCCCTTCTTATTTTATTAATTTGATTCCGAAAGTCCTAAATTAGAGGGTTTAGGCCCATCTCGCTTCTTGGTAGTTTATACAAACTATTGGCTAAGATTCTTTCTACAAGATTGGGCGTGGTCATGGACTCAATTATTTCAAAGAACCAATTGACTTTCATTGAGGGTCAATTTTTGGTGGATGGAGTGGTGGTGGTGGTTAATGAAGTGATCGATCTTGCAAATTAAAGCGCTGGAAAAGTTAATTATTGATGAATGTAAGTCATTTGATACACATATTAGTTCAACTATTATTGCAAGTATAGTTCATATATAGTCTATTATTGATTATTTCAAGTCACAAAATACGTAGAGTATTATTTTAAGTTATACAATTTAATTTTATAATAATCAACTTTGATTTTGTTTGCCAAAAAATAACATATATAGTTGATTGAATTTCTAGTTTTGGGTAAAATTAGCAATTGAATTAGCATAAAAATATTAAATGATATAAAAAAAGTTTAAGCGCTTGGTTATTGTCGGTAGCTCGACAACTGATTCGTTAGGATGACTAAAAATGAAACATATATACCACATCATCTTTATGCTTTTTTCGATTTACCTAAGGAGAAACTCTATGAACTTTTAATATAGATGATGCAAAGTCTATTCCTTCCTCAGTTGATCTTTGTTGAACAAGATAAAGCCTTGCTCATTCGCTTATATCCTCTAGATAGAAAATTCAAGCTCTGAATGCATATTGCTATCATACTCTAGACATAAATGATTAGTCATCCTCTGGACAACACATATGATCAGAAAGCCAATCAATATTTTACTTCTTCATGTGGATACAAGTTCAAGAATTTATGCCATCATCTATGTGTACTCATGTAAGAGTAATCTCATATGTGAAAGCATCTTTACCATCAGAGGTTTAATTAGGCACAACGAATGTTTTCTATCATCGACCATATCACACCAACTAGTTATAGTACATGCACATGAGGAGACAAGCTGCAAACACACTATTCACAAAGAAAAATCAATTGAAAGTGGTTCAAATTTCAATTCCTATATATAGAGAACCATTTTTAAGGGGCAACCTGTCCACATTGAACCAGAGTCAAGACCTTAGAATATGAGTGATTTCTATCAAAATATTAGGGCTAGAAACCCTATAGAGACATTAAGTCATTCTATTTATAAAATTTGGAGGAGGTTATAAGAGGTTATGAAAAAAGTTATAATACATAGTGGGGGACTTGAGATGTATCATGTCATCTGAGTTACATGGTTGAGTTGATCTCATACATGACCGAGTATGTGGCTGAGATAAATATATTTATGACAATCCACGGCCTTCTAAGAATGAGACTTATAAGGACGAAATGCTATAAGATAGTACTATAATATTAAAAAACATTTAACGGTCTACAATGATAGTTCTAAGTTGACTTTTTTTGACACATTATTAGAAAAAAAAATGGTTACACCCATATCTCTTTGCATATGGTTCAAGATACAGATAGGAAAATTACTAGACCAGTGTTTATTGAGCTCTACAACATCCCATTTAATTAATTCATGAGCCAGTTTGTTCCCAGTTTTACGAACCCAAGAAATGTAAGAGGTAAGGTTATCTTCCAGGTACAATATGCATCTTTAGACAATCCTCCCCCAAGTTGACCTAGGGTTTTTCACCGGCTTCACTTCTTGCACAACAACCTGCGCGTCAAGCTCGAAAATAACCTTACTCAACTGAAGATTTATTGCCACATCCAAAGCTTCGTTGAGACCAATCGCCTCATCTAGTGTAGCATCTCCCGTTCTCTTCTTCACCTGAGTCAAAACTCAAATGCAACTTCTATCCTTCCTAAATTTGTTTCCTAGTAATTCCTACATATTAAAAAAAATCAAATAAAAACGAGAAAACCCTTATATATATTTCACATTTCTTCTTACGAAAATAAAATTTTACAATTATATTTATCGTAAGTTAAGAAGTTTTAACTTTCAATTGTGTTTTCCACTTCACACACAAAAGAAAAACAAAATAGACTTGTTTTTTGGAAAGAGAAAACCGGGAGAGAAACTATATAAAAGCATTTGTAGAATCAAAAGCCTCAACTAAGCAATGCATCCTTCAACTTCGAACTTGTTTCCGCCGCGAAATGGTGGAACTTCCCAAATCTCTCTCTCCCCACCGTCTCCTCAAACTCCTCGACTCTCAAAAAAACCTCACCTCCGCCCTCCAGCTCTTCAACGCCGCCACACGTCTCCCAAATTACACTCACTCTGCCGACGTCTTCCTCCACATCCTCCGTCGCATATCCTCCGATCCCACTCTCCTCCATTCTCACGCTCCCCACATTGTCCAAACCATCCAAAACACTCAAAACTTCAAATGCCCTGAAGACATTCCTCTCACTCTGTTGAAAGCATATGCAAAAACCTCAATGCCAGATCAAGCTCTGAAGCTTTTTCAAAATATGGATCGGGTTTTCGGATGCCCACCAGGTGTTCGATCGTTTAATACTCTTCTTAATGCTTTTGCTGAATCTCATCAATGGGACCGGGCTGAGAAGTTCTTTGCGTATTTTCAAACTGCGGGTGTTTCTCCTAATGTGCAGACTTATAATGTGTTGATGAAGGTTTTGTGTAAGAAGCGTGAGTTTCAGAAGGCGAAGAAGTTGGTAACGTGGATGTGGAGTGTGGATATGAAGCCTGATAGGTTTACTTATGGAACTTTGATCAATGTGTTTGTGAAAAATCGTGATTTGAATTCTGCTTTGGAGGTGTTTGATGAAATGTCTGAACGAGGTGTTGAGCCTGATGTGACTTGTTATAATATTATTATTGATGGGTTTTTTAAAATGGGTGATTTTTTGAAGGGGATGGAGATGTGGGAGAGGTTGTTGAGAGTAGAAACGGTTTTTCCATGTGTTGTTAGTTATAATATTATGATTAGTGGGTTGTGTAGGTGTGGGAGGTTTAAGGAGAGTTTGGAGATATGGGAGAGGATGAAGATGAATGATTGGAAGCATGATGTTTTTACTTATAGTGCTTTGATTCATGGGTTGTGTGAGGCGGGGGATTTGGATGGAGCTAAAAGGGTTTACAAGGAAATGGTTTTCAGAGGGGTTAAACCTGATGCTGTTACTTGTAATGCAATGCTTAATGGGTTGTGTAAAGCTGGGATGGTTGATGACAGTTTTGAGCTGTGGGAGGAGATGGGGAAGTGTGGTTTGCGAAATGTGGTAAGTTATAATGTATTTCTTAAAGGGTTGTTTGAAAGTGGGAAGGTGGATGAAGCAATGAAACTGTGGGAGGTTTTGTGTGAGATGGATTGTGGTATAGATTCTGCCACTTACGGAATATTGGTTCATGGTTTGTGTAAGAATGGGTATGTGAGTAAGGCTTTACGGGTGTTGGAAGAGGCTGGTGATGGAGGTAGTGATGTGGATACCTTTGCATACTCGTCAATGATAAGTGGGTTGTGCAGAGAAGGAAGATTTGATGAAGCGGCTAAAGTTTTGAATTTGATGGATAAGCGTGGATGTAGATTGAACCATCATGTCTACAATGCACTTATCGACGGGTTTATGAAACATTACAAAGTTGACAGTGCTATTCAAGTCTTTAGGGAAATGAGCACCAAAGGTTGCTCACCTAATGTCGTGTCTTATAATATTCTTATAAACGGATTTTGCAGAGCAGACAGATTTCCTGATGCATACCATTGCGTTGAGGAAATGTTGGAGAAAGGGTGGAAACCGGATATTATCACGTACAGCACGTTGATAGATGGTCTTTGTCAGGGCAAAATGAATGAGAATGAGATGGCACTTAAGTTGTGTTATCAGTTTCTTGCAAAGGGATTTAAACCGGATATTACAATGCATAACATTGTCATCCATCGACTCTGTTCTTCTGGCAAAGTGGAATATGCTTTGCAGCTCTATTGGATGATGAGAAAGAGGAACTGTGTTAATCTTGTGACCCACAATACCATTATGGAGGGTTTTTATAAAGTTGGTGACTGTGAAAAGGGATCAAAGATTTGGGCACAAATCTCGGAAGACGGGCTAAAACCTGACATCATCTCATATAATATTACTCTTAATGGACTTTGCTCTTGTGGTAGAGTGTCGGATGCAGTTAGGTTTCTTAATGATGCTTTGGCTCATGATGTTATGCCAACTGTTATTACTTGGAACATACTAGTTAGAGCTGTGATTTTATATGGTGAATCAACTTGATTTAAAATAACTTTTAACTTATTCTGGTTACCATTTTTTCTTATGCTTGATGAGTTCATCAACTACAGGCATATTCTATTTATATAAAAGCATTTTGTTGGCTTCCCACCAAAAATAGGATCAAATTAAAGGTGAGTTTAGGTTTGAGCCTAAGCAGCATTTGTTGGTGTGAGTAATTCGGTGAAATACAGCCTGGAGCTTGCCATGAGGTACTGCCTACCGGGTCATGTGCTTTTTTTGGTTTTGTGGGAAAAAATTTAATATGCCTCTGCCCATACATGGTTGGTTGTTTTCTTCAAGGCATTGGGAGTTTCAAGCAGCAATTACCATACTCCTGTGTTTGGCACGCCAATTTGTGAAGCTACACCAAAGGAATGACCCTGTATAGCTCTTAGTTTCTCAGTGGATTTAGTTACATGATAGAAGATGCAAAAGGTAAATTTAGCTTCTAAAGGTACATTTCTAAAGATAGAAAATATGTTTTTATGTATTGAGTATTGACATAGGTTATAAAGAATTTAATCAGCATCGCAGGATAACCCGGTTACTAAGATTTTGGTGATTTTAGTGATATCATCCAATATCTTCTGTTGTTGATGCCAAAGCAAATCTGCATGGTAATATCAGGCCCAAGTTGTAAGACTATACTTGGGTTTATTATATCATGCAATATCAATTAATAATCTAGTTTTACCAGAAACTTGCAGCAAATAAAAGTAAAAATTTAACTCATTTATTTTCCTCGTCATTGTTGGTCCTTCTTGTGGTCCTAGTTTCTGCTGACATGTTTTCTTCGTAGATGAACTGAGAAATCAAAGCCACAAGAATTGCTCCAAAAACTGCCACTTTTCTCCAATCAGTTGATGGCAAGGCAATAGAATAAACTACTGTAAAGGTCAGAAGGCCAATGAAGAAGCGGTAAACATTTTTTCTGATTCTGCTACCAGCTTTTTCTCTGGTCACATCTTTAATTTTTTCCGCCTCCTCTTTGGCTTGTGCTTTATCAACAACAGGTACCTTCTTTCGGAGGTTCTTAAAGAATAGCCCTTCGTTTCTGTCGTTTTCTATTTGAATTTCAAACTCCTCTAACTTTTTTTCACGCTCTTCAATCTCTTGTCTGTTAAATTCTGCAGATTCCTCAAATTCTAGCATCTGGCTATCCATGTTAGCTGTTATCTGTTAAATGCAAGTGAATATAAATAAGAGTTAATTATTGTTGTAACATTTTACATGGCTAGCTCAAAAGTTGAAGCATACTCTGGCACCAGCTTCATCTAAATCTTTGAGGGCATCTTCTCCAATCTTTTCAAACTCGGCATTGACTTTTTCACCAAATTGGGTTAAGTATGCCGATCTCTCATCCAGATAATCTATAAGACGAACTTTACGAGTTTGAAGCATGGCGATTTGGGCTAGTAGTTCTTGTTTTTTACTATCTCCCGGCTGAGGAGCTTGAAAATCAGACCCATTGGACTTGCAAAGAATCAAAGTAGAACTTCTTGTGTTGTGGAGTCTTGTAAAGTGCTTGATGTTGTTAAGTCTGAAGGAAGGATGTATGGGTTTGAGAGCAATCATCATCTTCTCATAAAAGTGGAAGTAAGTATTTTCAAGGGTTCAAAGAAAAAACAAATATATTGAACTGAAGAAGAAAGGGGATGCATCAAGACCAAATTTAAGTGTGTTATTAACATCAAGTAATTTGGACCTTCCATATGTTATCCATTGTAAACAAAGATGGAGACTTTTTTGTTTTGTGCTTGAAAGAATCCACTATATTTTTAGTTTAGATAATACTAATAGGAGGAATCATACCTACAATTTCATGGATATTTGTAATTTGAAATATTTGTTTGTGTCGTTTTTTATTTTTTGACGTTTGTTTGTGTCGTATTGTTTGTCATTTTAGAAATACAATATCAATAAAGTATTTAATTATTTTCTAATAATATAATTTTTATTTTTCCATTTGTATCATTTAATTAATATTAATCGGATAGTTTTCAGGTCAATATATTTCATTTTAGATTTATTTTAATAGTAAATACACTAATACCTAATAATAAAAATAATTTAGTATAAGTATTATGGAACGGATGAAATATTATATAATTTAACTTTAATTAATTACATTTATAAAACAAATTTTACAAAAACATACTGGACAATATATAATTATATAATATTTGTACATAATATAGAGAGACTAAATCTGCAAAATAGTAAAATAAGAGGAACTAAAATGCAATTAAACCATTAATTTAATATGTTGAAGAAAGGGCTCATGCTAGCGTGAGCAAGCTGAACATATCTCTCACTATAGGCAACTAAAATAATAAATCCAAGCCGTTCAATCACTAAAATGTACATACACCGTGCCACATTATAATTTTGCATCTTCATTCTTTCTTCTCTTTTTCTCTATCTCTCATCTTCTTTTACCATAATCTTTACAACTTCCACTCAAGCCAAAGACTCTCTCCTCTAGTTATGTTAAAACCAGATTTTGTTTGCTAAAAAATATTCGATAAGTTGATAAGTTAACTTATAGCAAACGAGTTTATAGCAAATAACTTATAAATTAGTTTTTAGCTTATAGCGAATAAGCTAGCTGTAGCTGATTAAATTTGTAGTGTTTAATAAAATTAATTAGATATTGAACTAGTTTATAAATATAAAAAGACATGCTTATTAATATTATATTTTTTTTTCAAATAAGATGGGAGAGGTAAATTAGAAGAAAAAATGTTAAGTTATAAACTCATAAACTATTTGAAAAATCAACAATAAATTAGTAAAATAAGTTATAAACTTATTTTAAAAGTGTTACCAAAGGGTTTTTTAGCAAAATAAACTTACTCCCTCGGTTCTTTTTATAAGGAACAATTTGAAGAAAAAGAAATTAGTCCTTTTAATAAGAAACAAGTATTAAATTAGAGTAAACAATTATATTTCCACCATTTATCCATTACAATGTTATGCATTAATTAGAGTAACATATTCATTGGAATTTATAATGGTGGCACGTATATTGATAATTACAAGAGATAAGGATAAATTAATACACAAATGTTAATTTTGGAATATATTATAATATTTTAGAATTTTTAATAAAAAAAATAAGGTTCATTGATCTGTTTTTCTTCAAATTGTTCCTTATAAAAAAAGTCTGGAGGTTATTCACTCCGTCCCACAATGAGTGACCCAGTTGACTGGTTCACGCATGCTAATGCATAATATTGACGATTAATATTTTTAATTGTATAATAGTAAAAATTATAAAAATTTGATATTTTGAAAATAATTATCGGGACGAATCCAATAACATCTTATATGCTAATGTTTATTTGTTTATTAGTAGAAAAATATTAAACAAAAATATGTGAATAGTGTACAATAGTCAACTAAGTCACTCAATTTGGGACAGTCCCAAATCTTTAGTCCTTTTAGTTTTTTAATTTTGTCCCAAAATTTTAGTCCTTTTAAGAAACCAAGACACAATTAATGATACTTTACCATTTATACATTATAAAGGCTAAAACAATTATTAAATGAATTTTCTCTTTTTTAATAAATTAATTAAGGGTCGAAATAACTTAACTTATCAATATTTGTTATTTCGTACAAAACTCTAAAAAGATCAAAAATTTAGAAGGGAGAGAGTAAACGTCTTCCTAAACAAAGCCTGAACATCTACTAAAATTTCAAAGAACATCCAAACTAAAAAGAGAACGACGCTGTTGTATTTATTAAGTTGAAATATTATGATATAGGCAACATACAATAAGATCTATAAACTACTTAATCTAATGGTAATTTTTTACTTGCCTACGGTGAGAGATATGAGACACTTGCTCACCGTAGAAGCCGCCTGAAGAAAGTAGTTAAGTCTAAATATAAAGTGGCTTTCTAGCCCAAGACAGGAATCTGAATCAAATCTTTAACTATGAATATAAATTGAGGAAATTCTAAAAAACCAACATCAGAATGGTCTTTTAATTTACCAACAACTCCAAATAACATCTATATATACATATAAATGTATAAAAAAATTATGCAAATATCATGACAAGAACCAATCAAATAAAAATCTAAACCTTAATCAAATAGAACTATGCTGTCTTAATGTCTCAAGCAATTATCTCAGTAAGCATTTCCAACCACCTTCTTATACTTATACCTCTTTGCAATCCATAGATACACAAGGAAGTTGAGAAAGCTAAGAATAGACAAAAGCCAGTAAAAGTAATCAAGATGGCCTCTATTCAGATTATCTGGTATCCAACCAAGATTACCATGCCTTGTGGTAACTTTTGTTACTATAGTAACAAGCAAAGTACTAATGTAATTTCCCAATGCCATTGTTGTGAGTGAGAGAGCAACACCTAAACTTCTCATAGCATCAGGTGCTTGACCATAAAAGAATTCTAACAAACCAATGTTGGTAAAAACTTCAGCACATCCTACAAGAAAATATTGAGGGACTTGCCAGAAAATTGACATAGGGATAGTCTTGAGATCGTAGTAGTTGTTTTTGCGAATCATGTCGAGGCGCACGACTTCTAGAATGCCGGCGATGATCATTGAGAAAATTGAAATGACTAGGCCAATTCCCATTCTTTGGAGCTGTGTGAATCCTTGTTCGTGGCCGGTGAATTTTCTTGCGAACGGGACAATGATGCGGTCGTAAACAGGTGCCCAGAAGATAACGCTTAGTGTGTCGAAAAGGGAGAGGGAAGCTGATGGGATTTGGAAGTTAGGGCCAATGTGTTGGTCCATTGTGTTGCCTTGTAGAACAAACATTGTGCTCATTTGACTGTATACAGTTGCAAAAGCAATCAGTGTTGCCCAAACTGGAAGTAAACAGATTATGGATTTGAGTTCTTCAACTTGTGTTATTGTACAAAGCCTCCATGGATTTGTTAAGCCTTTCATTCTGTCAGATTGTGTCTCTATGGCTGCCTTATCCAAACACCTACATGGATTCAACACTTTTTTTTATCAGAAAAAGTATAATATAAATCCAGCTTTAGAGTAAAAGAATCAATAAAGTGAGTTTGGCAAAAGCTACGATTGGAGCTTAAACTAAATCACAGTGCAAATGCGAATTTGTCAAACTTACTGCCATTGTAAAATTTATTTTTCAATAAGTGAGTTTGGTATAATCATGCTGCTAACGCGATTTGGCAAAAGCTACGGTTTAGAGCTTAAACTAAATCACAGTGCCAACGCAAATTTGTCAAACTCACCGCCGATTCAAACATTCACATATTCTTTATCCTTTGTATTCAATAGAAGTTCATTGTTTCTTATCATAATAATAACATAATCACTAGAAAGTACATTTTGTTAGCTATGTGTCTGTTTGAATTGACTTATTTAAATATCTACTGACATAACATAAGCACTCTTGAAACTATTTGAAAGAGCTTATGGAAACAGTTTATCACAGTCATAAACTGTTTTCAGTTTATTTCCATAAATAAACTCTCCACGGTAGCTCATGAAAACAACTTATAGCTTATTTTGATGTAAATATAGTTTAGACATAAGAACTTATATGATAATCGATTATGATACAAAAAGCACTTAATTAAGTTGTTTAAACAAACAAGGCTAGAAATATCTTTACCATACACTTACATTAGAAGTATCATAAGTATAAATTGTTCATTTGCATTGTGGATGTTAATTATAGAAGTGAATATAGATATGTCTATAATAACTTACCGTAAGTTGTTTGTATGATCAAGTTTGCGGCTTCCTTTGATGACAGATTCAACATCTATAGTCTCATGAAGAAGAGACTTATCAGCAGGAACTTGAAGCTTTAATTTCCTACAAGCTGCAACCAAGACTTGACAAATCCTTGTAAGAGGGCTTCCTCCAGGTATTTGAAGCCTATAGAGAGGACTACCACCAAAGAAAAACATAAGTGCAAGGACCATTGCAACTGCAGGTACTCCAAAACCCCATTCCCATCCCACATTCATCTGTATCCAAACTAACACCGATGAAGCGATGAGCGCACCGATGTTAATTGAGAAGTAAAACCAGTTGAAGAAAGAGCTCTTCTTTTTTCTCTCTTTCTCATCAGTTTCATCAAATTGGTCTGCACCAAAAGATGAGACACATGGTTTGATACCGCCGGTACCAAGAGCAATCAAGTAGAGGGCTATGTAGCATGCTGCAGTTTGCACCGATGTTGGATGGCAACCGTTAGCATCACATGATGGCTTAAGTCCAGGTGCAGAAGCAGACAATGTTAAAAGTCCCATTCCCTGCAGAAAAAATCAACATTTGTTAGTAATAAAATAAAGTCAACCTTCCTATGACTTCAAGGGCTTATTTGAATTGACTTAATTGAACTTATCTGCAGGCATAAGCACTTCTGAGACAGTTTGGAAGAGCTTATGAACACAATTTATAACTTATATGAAAATCAGTTATACAACAAGCGCTTATGATATACGCGCTACCATTGTTCTCAAAATGATAAGCTATTAAATTGGATTGACTTTGAACTTTATAAACATCAAAAAGTAAATTCTGATCATAAGAGTGAAAAATCAATGCCTTTAACATATAAATATGCACAAATAAACAAAATACTTTTGTGGTCTTAACTTACAATGACATAGATAATAGAGAAACTAGCAATTGTCCAATATCTTCCCAAGTATGAATCAGCTAAAAAAGCTCCAAGCAATGGTGTGATGTAGCATGTTCCTGACCAAGTTGTGACACTTTTAGCAGCTTCTGCATTTCCCTGATTGAAACGTTCGCCGAGATAGTTCACCAAGTTTGTACTCATACCATAGTATGCCAATCTTTCACAACATTCCATTCCTGTCACAAAAATGTTTCAAAATTTAGCATCTTAAGGTCTTCAAATTCTAATTTACAAGCATAAATACAACAGTGTTGTCAAATAGCGGCTATAGCATTAGCAGCACTACAGTGTAGCGGTATTTGAACAAACCACTATTTTCCACGATCCGCGATTGACAACACTGATATAAAAATGTTCAGATGCATTATGCAAGTTCACACAACATTGTTTCTATTTCTAAGAAACAAAAAGAAAAGAAAAATAATCCTTTACCAAGAATGAACCAGCAAGCTTTCCAATTTCCAGTCTTTTTCTTGTTGGCAGGTTTTCTTTTGATGTTAATGGTACCATCTTGTGTATAAATGTCCTCTTCTGCCATAGTAATAATGCAGATTCACCTGTTCTGTTTCTTTGTTATTATCTTCAAAGACTCAATTACCTACAAATATCAATTTGTAGGTTTCCTGAAAAAAAAAGAATGAATATGTAATTAATTATAGGTTCAAGCTCCAAACTAAGAGACACAATTCATATATATGCAGAGTGCACTTATTGATATCAAAACACATGTAAAATATGAAGCATGGACATAGACACGGATACTGGATACGACACGGACACTGATACGTCGACACCGATAATAATTTTAAAAAAATTACATAATTCAGTATAAACATAAATGTCGGTGTCCGATACCGTGCATATCCGATACCAGAACTCGCTTAATTTGAGGAGTGTCTGTGCTTCATAGTAAAATACAAGCAAACCTTATGATAACAACATTTAACAAATACAATATATAAGCCCTTATATAGGTAATACAAAATCTACTTTCTCATCAAATCAAAAAGACTAATAAACAATACACTTTCTCATCATAATAACAAAAGACTAAACAACAGAAAGAGTGTGAGTGATCTCAAATAACACACAAAATATTGCACCTTTGTGGCTTTTTAGGCGTCAAGGTACAATTTTTCCCTCTCTTGGCAAGTTTTAGGTATCAGTTGGTATTCTTATTAAAAAAAATATACAATTGAATATATATATATATATATATATATATATATATATATATAATAATAATAATAAAATATAAATATAATTAAAAAATCTATCATACATAACTCATAGCACACACAGTTCAAAGCAAATCATATCTCAGCATTTCATCAAGGTGAATAAATATGCTGAACAAAGCATACTGACAATGATACAAATCGCAACAGCTGCGACAATTGTGTCGTGATTCTTAATATTGCGAAAAATTACAGTTAAATATTGTCGATGCAGTCTCAATCTCAATTGCGGTCACATTGATGTCGTAAACACATAAAAAACCTTGATGTTACATTCAAATTGCACTTGAAGAATTCTTTTAAAACCCTAATAAAATATATTATTTATGTGCAAAGAAAACAAAAAATTCCAGTCCTAATTCAAGAAACTAACCAAAACAAAATTCTACATGAAAGAAAGAAGAAAAAAGAATCTACGAATAGTGCAAGCAATTAAGTGAAGATAATAACTAAGAGTGGGAAAAAGAATCAAGAAATTGATTATTGTTGGCACATAGAATAAGAGAAATTGCATCACCTTATCGTGAGTGAACGAAACGTGTAATGCTAAATATGAAGAAAACTATTGAAAGTACAGTTGTGCTATCATATTCATATCAAATCATGTCACGATTTCATCAGTGATTATCAAATACTAATACTATGCATCTTCTGCAATTTATTGGCGTTATACATATACAGCTACATAGACATTATTTCACTCTTTAAAGTTTTAATTAAGGTTTTCCTTTTTTGATAACAATAACAAAATTAAGGTTTACGTACCTTTTCTTGACCAAATCAGCCGCTACACCTCACTTTAATGTATCACATCAACAGTGTATGTGTGTCTATATATATATATAATAGATAAGATATTAATGGCTATGCAGTGTAAAATATTTTTACACATGTTCCAATCAAATAACATCATAATGCCGTTTTAATAGGTTTGTTTTTAAAATATCTCAACAAATACCAACATGTCGTGTTTTGATTTGATGCACGTGTAAAAAAAATATTACACTGTTAGTGCACACAAATTAAATCCAATAGATAAAGGAGCGGATTTAAACATAAATTATTAGTGGGGCTAAAACTTTTAGGCACTACTAAAAAATAATGATTCATTATGATAATTCAGTTAAACAATAAACAATATATAAGATTACTACTAACTAGTTGAGAGGCATGTGCATTCATACGAGTCTATTGAGTTTTATTCGATATTTAAGTTTGTCATTATATTAACGTAAAAATTTATTTAAAATAAAATATTTAAAAAATTGTTATAAAATACTGTTAAAATATAGATTAAACTTTTTCCCATAAAATCATGCTTTCTAAAATATAGGTTAAACTATTGTGCTCTTTTTTCTAAAACTTACAAAATTACTAAATATGTTTTGTTACTGAATATATTTTTTTTATTAAAGCTAGTGTCCTGTATATATTTTCTAAATAAATTATAATTAATATGTTCTTATTATTCAGATTTTTATTTAGAATATGTCAAAAAGTTAATAAATTTAGCTTACGAATTTATGATAAACATATGCCCCGTGTATAATTCTTGTAATAAATTAAAATTATTAATGATAAATATTTATCCAATTTCTTTTATGTATCGATGATGAATTTTTGTCTTGTGCCTTGTAAAATAGAAAACTTATTTAGATTAAAATATTTATAAATTTGTTACAAAATATTTTTAAAATATAAGTGAAACTATTGTGTATTCACGTTAAATTTATTAAATAAATAAATTTATTTTATTGAAGTTATTGTCCCGTATATATTTCTACAAAAAATTTCACGGATACATTAATTTTTATTCAATATTTAAGTTTGTCGATGAGAACTCATTCTTCTTGTTTTTTTTTAAAGCTATTTGTCAAAGCTTGTTCATCGATTTAGAATTTTATCTTATTTTCTATGCATTGATTCATCTATATTCTTTGACTTCTTTTTTTCTTCATATTTTTTTTTAGGTTTGATTTTTTTTCTTCATATTTGATTCATTATGTTTTAAAAGTTTCAATTGCTCTCTTATGTTTCCACCGTTTGTATAAGTTGGTCCTTTCCGTCAGTTTTGATGTTTCCACCGTTTCAATTGGACACGTGTCCAAATGTCCAAGGTCCACATGTCTGTCCACGTATGCAAACCGTTTGCCACATGTGACAAAACTGACGGAAATGACCAAATTGAAACCTAAAATAAACATAATTAAGGGACCAAATTGAAACTTTTAAAACATAAGGGACCAAGTTGAACCATAAAATAAACATAAGGGACAAAATGTTGAATTAAGACATTCATCTATTATCTTTAACTTTTTTTTTGTTTCTATTTTTATGTATAGATTTATATGTAAGTTTTTTTTTTTTGTATTTATCTTATTCTTTCTATATATTTTTTTTCCTATTTTTATGTATAGATTCATATATAATTTTTTTTATTTATCTTATTCTTTCTATATTTTTTCTGTAATATTTCTAGTGAAATTACAATGAAGGATATAAAACTCGGAATATTATTAAAAGTGATAAGGATAAATTAGTAAATTTGGTAGTAATCAACTTTATTATATTATCTGTAATATTTCTAGTGAAATTACAATGAAGGATATAAAACTCAGAATATTATTAAAAGTGATAAGGATAAATTAATAAATTTGGTAGTAATCAACTTTATTATATTATTAGATTATTAGATTACAAGTAAACACCTTGATCAAAAAAAAAAAAGATTAGAAGTAAACATAACATGTATATCCAAAAAAGAACAATGACACACCAAAAAATTTCTATTCTAAAAAAGAAGAGTATTTACACTTCCTTCCCTTTAAAGAAGCTCGAATTACACTTCCCTCCCAATCTTATGTTAATAAATATAGTGTAAATTACACTCATCTCCCTTGAAAGATGCTTAAATTACACTATTCCCACCTCTTATGTTAAAATACACACCCCCTCTTCTTTTATACAAAATACATTAAAGAAAATCACACCCTCATCCCTAGAAAGAAGCTTGAATTTCATTCTCCTCTCTCGTAATATTAAAATCTACATTTCCCTCTTTTATTAAAACTTTATTTTAATATAATCAAACTTCTAATACAAATTGTTTTTTGATTATTTTTTACGCACATCGTTAACATATAGTGTTAATTGTTTTTATAAATTATAAAACTATAAAAAATTAAATACAAATCTCGAATAAATTATTAAACTCGATTAAAAAACTATTATATATTAAATTTATATTCTAAAAAATAATAAATTTTCAAAGAAAGAAAAATAATTTCTTCAATGATGACTTAATGTTTTTTGACATAGAATAGTGGTTTAAATTTAATTCTAATAAAAAAATAATTATTTATGTTAAAATGGATTAAAGGGTATAATTTAACATAAGAGGGGAGGATAGTGTAATTCAACCTTCTTTCAAGGGAGAAGAGTGTAATTTACTCAAATATATACTTTACGCTATGTTTGAATTGATGTATGGAATGGAGCGAGATAGAGTGAAGTGAAATGGAATAGAGCGGAGCGAAATAGAATAAATTTTCCATTCCATTGTTTGGATATAGAAAGGATAAAAACAAATTTTGCATTCCATCACTTAATTATCTCCCAAATTGGAGGGAAACAAAATTAAAGGTAAGTGGTGGTATGAGATGAAATTTATTTCATCCTGTTCAATTCCATTACATTCCATTATTATTTGTCAAATCCAAACAATGGAATATTATTATATTTCATCTATTTTCTTTTCATTCCATCAGTCCAAACATAACATTAGTTCATTTTAACATAAATAAATATTATTTTCTCTACCAAAATTTTTTTTATGATGACAATTATTTTTATTTATAAAATAAAACTTTAGACCACTATTTTAAATTGATGAGATGTGGAGAATCAAAATTGAAGTTTGAAAAGCTAGGGTTTGAGAATCGCATTTGCTGATCAGAAATTTGGAAGGTTGAAAAACTCGATTTTGGATCTAAGGAATTGAGTTTGGTGGTAAGAGGAATGAGAGTTGGGTTCGAGAATCACGATTATGGGTCTAGGAACAGATTATGTAATCACAAAATCACATGAAGTTTATCAGGCCGATACACGTAACCTTGTTTGCCAGAATCACATGTGTTTTTTGTGGTTTTGAGAATTTAGGATTTTTCTTGTGACCGAGGGAAAGTTAGTGGGAAGAGAATGTACTAGTAATCTAATGAAAGCATAAAGAATGAGAATGTGTTACAGAGCTACTAGTCACCAACACTCTACATATAGTACTCTTTAGTGGATAATTTTACCTACAAGGCCCAAATGATTAAAAGCCCAACTAAATAATAATTTAAATAAAACATAACTAATATAAATTCTTTGTCAAAAAAAACTAATATAAATTCTAAACTAATTTAAATTCGATTATTCATTTAAATTCCATCTCTATCAGAATGGGAAGAGTCTTTTGTGAGTATGAGAAAGAAAAAAAGTGGAAAGAAAAGATTAATTTTAATTAATAATAACAAATTTAATTTAATTTTGATACAAAATTCAATTAAGTTTTATTATTTATTTAAGTAAAATTGAAAAATTGATTTTAATGAATAAAATGAAAACGTGCAAAAACATCCATAATTATACCTACAATGATTGGGCATACCATTGCTATCCACAATGGTATCAATACCAAAGATTATTTTTAATTTAATTTTCATTATAGTTTATTGTAATATACTTATAGACACAAGACGTTTATTATATTTCTTCAAAAAAAGTATGTTATTATAAAAAAAATATTTTTAATTAAATATTTCTATTAATAAATTATTAAACATTTAGAAGTGTGTTTGGCTTTTGGAGGGAGAGGGTTGATGCAAAAGACAAAGGAAATTCATAAAAGCCATCAACAACAAGAAAAGTCCAAAACTAAACAAACAACAAAATAAAAGCAAAAGGAATCGCACCCATAAGGTGGCTTACGATCTTGCCTTGTTTTGTTGGGGCATTGTTTGCTGCATTCATGTATTTGCCTTACAAATTATTAGAGACTCGTGCTTTTAGGTTGTTTACTATTTTAATCTATCATAAATGTGTATATCTATTTGTTATATGGTGATGAGATCATGCATCATTAAATATATGGTCATGAATTTATTGTTTTGATGGTCATGGCTTTAGTTACATCTATATATATATTTATTTTATTTTTTTGTTTTATCAATTGGAGAGGGATGGTTTATGATCAATTTTGATCCAAAATCATCCATCTTGATCTTTTTTATTTCGTTTTATTTAAATAAGTGGTATCACATATTTTTAAGTTTCATTTTGGTTTTTTCTTCTTTCTTTTGGTGTTGTTTTAATCCCGTCTTAGTGCGGTGTTTTTGATTTCCCGTCTTGGTACGATGTTTGTTTGTTCAGATTTGCTTCAATCCAACTTCAGCACAGATTCAATGACTTTAGCATCGTCAACGTTGCAGATCCGGATGCATGACTATTTCGGACATCTAAATTTTGTCATATCAATTGTAGGCTTTGCCTTAGACATTAGGTCGTTTAATGCTATTAACTCGGAGGCTGTGAGTTTGTTCGCAGATTCCTCCTTATTAGTTTTTAGCGAAATTGAATATGTAGTGATTTCGATCGATGTACTTTCTATGAATATGAATGAATGAATATTGTTTTCCTTTTTTCAAAAAATAAAAAATCCTTCCCTTGTGAGTTGTACTGTGGGTGGGAAAATGAAATGAATTATTTTAATGCATTTTTTTAATCAGAGCTGTTTATGTTCATATCATCTCATATTCTAGTGAGATTCTTAACACATTTCCCCTCATGTCCAGTATTATTAAATTTGGTGCGTGTATATAAATGGTGGGTGATCGAATAATAAAAATCTGATAATGACTGTTCCAATAGATCTTGAAAGGAAGACTCAAATACTATCTTAAAATTTTGAGTTGGACATTACCACAACCCTACATGGAACAATTTAGTACAAAGACAATCTTCATGTAAGGTATTTTATGAATCTAGATTGTTTTAGTGTGGAGATAAGAAAATCTTCAAAAAATTTTGAAAAGATTTCATACAATACAAGTTCTATTTATATAACACAAGAATAAATTGTTCCTGTTAAATATTACATTCTAATATTAAGAAATGAAATGTCTTTCTAATTAATAAACGATACCTACAGAAAAATGTTCGTTTGTTTACATGAAGTGAGATTGCAAAAAGTTACTATAGCGAGGCTACACTAAGGATTATTCATAGCCAATTACTTTGGAATTGGGTGGGGTATGCGCTATATTCTAAGGACCAGCCAACTTTTTCCTCACGCATAAGCAAAAGGGAGTCAAATAAAATTGATACATTTTCCTTCAAAAAGAATTGATACATTTTGTCTAAATTTTGTTCAAAATATATCAGAAACATGATAAGGATATGATATGATATGAGTTAGATAACAGTTATCTTCAGTTATCCTATCATCTGTTTGGTGCATTCAGGATAAAAAACATGATAACTATCATATCATGTTTTTAATACATGCATTGCTCATAATAATATGATAAGATATATATCATATTTAAATGACAAAATTAACCTTATAAAATAATTATATTCTAAATAAATTATTTTATAATACTTTGAATTTTATAAATAAAAAATTAAATAAGCAATCAAAGAATATCATGAGCAATTTTTGGTCATTGAGTAACCCAGCTCAAATTCAGGATAAGAATTTTAACTAGAGAGATTCAGGATTAACTTATCATATTCTGCTGCTACACCAAACACTAGATTAAGACAGAATATGATACTATTATTCTATCATGTCTCTTATCCTGCGCACCAAACGAATCAGGGGTTAATGGAGATGACAATGAACGAATCAGACGATAGAGGGAAGCCAGCATGATCGAAGAGGACTACCGCGGTGGCAGCAACAATTTTGAACAACCCATATGGATATTGAAACATTCCCATGGGGTTAAGGGGTGGTGCGGCCGTGAGGTGCTTAAAGCCTTAACAATCTATACGGTTTAAGTCCGCCGAAGTTTAAATTGCCCATGACGATAGCTTTTTGATAAGGAGAATGATGCGAACAATATTTTTATATCATTGATTAAGAAACTAAAAGAAATAATTATAAATAAAAAAATAGTATTATATTGACAAATATTTAACTTATATTTTCAAATGCAATATTTTATATTATTGACTTCTTAACCACTGTTCTTAATATTATAATGCATTCATTAGCAATATTCATAATATAATATGTGTATCCATGATGTAGTTATCATATACTTAAAAGACACACAAGATAAACATTATACTCTCAATTATTTTCTTTTATCATTTGCAAGAGCCAAAATACCCATTTTCTCCACTTAGTTAAAGAAGTCAAACTCAAATCCTTACCACTATATATGTAGGGACCTAAATTGGGTTAATTTTCTACCACAACTAATAAAACCATTAACTGCTTTAACTACAATAACATATTTTAAGAAAAAAAAGAGGCAAAATTACATATTTGGTCTTTTATTTTATTTTTTTGTAATATTTTGGTCCTTTATCTTTTATTTGTAACACATTGATCTTTAATTTATCTTATATATTTGTAACAGTTTAGTCCTTTATCTTTTATTTGTAATACTTTAATCCTTTATCTTTTATAACATTCACATATAAACCCTTTTTTTTCATATTTTTTTTATTAAAAAAATGCTGAATTTAATTTGTTAAGATACCTTTTTATTAAAATTAAATAAAACTCATAATTTTGATGAATATGTTCATCATTTTCATCAATTCTTTCATATCTTTATGTTCTTTAAAGGATCAAAGTGTTACAAATAAAAGATAAAGAATCAAAGTGTTACAAAAAGATAAGATAAAAGACCAAAATGTTACAAATGAAAGATAAAGGACCAAAGTGTTACAAAAAAATAAGATAAAGGACCAAATGTGTAATTTTGCCAAAAAAAGTAACTACAATAACTTCATTGCTGACCTTTTTTTTTTCTTCAGATTATTTTATAGACTGTCTCCACTAAAAATAATCTTTTTTGTTTTTTGATTTCTTTTTATATCCGACCTAATGGACGACCTAATTTGATTTGAGAGTCAATTTTGACATCAAGTAGTTCTAACACCTTCTCAATCACAGTTACAGGAAATCAAATAACTAAAAAAACTTATTTAAAGCACTAGAAATATATATTTTGTATTGCAAAAGCACTACAAATATTACATGTAAACATATGACTAGCATATTGATTAGACTTACCCATCTTTTTAAAGAAAATGCTATTTAGTAAGGAATTTTTTTTTTTTGCATAAAAGAGAAGAATTATAATCACTCTCTCAATAATTTGTTTGCTATTTACTACAAATATCTTATGTCGCAATATTTAACACTTACAAATTATAATCACTATCTCCTCTAACATCCATATATGGTTAGACAATTTTTGATTGGTCAAATTCTCTATTTTTATAAATTCTACTCTTTTTTGTGTAAATATTTCTTACTAAATAACAAAACTTTTTTTTTTAAATATGCAAAATTCTAAATTCAAACATTAATCACTATATATATAAACATTTCTATAACTATTAATTGAGTTGTAGTTTAAGGAGAAAATATATTCAGAGAGTTATTAACAAATGTTAATACTTATAGTGGCTCCCATGATTCATTCACAATTTCAATTAAAAAATATAAATAACATAAATTCTTAAATACTCATATTTTATATTCTATAGACAAAATTCATTTAAAATATAAATTTATTTATTTTAATATAAATTAATATAAAAATATGATATAATAATAAATTTATATCCAACTCAATATAGGTATTGGAAAATTCACTTATAAATAAGAAACTGATCTTGTTAACATGTACCTTAAGAACGAATGTTGATTCCACGCATTCATTTAAGAATGCAGTCATGCATTCAAATTAGGAGAATTCTATGGTACAGCCAAAAGACTACACTAATGCAGCCCAAACTTTTTTCGGTCCATGAACCAACCAGCTTAGTAAGTTAAGAAAAATTATGAATTGGATTAGGAATCCAAACAAGAAATTAATTTATGGAACAATTAATTTTACCCCAAATTTAGCTAAGATAAGTCTGTATAGACTACAAATTAAATGGTTTAGAGACACAGAATTATTCTTTAAGAATATTGATAGACAATTATCCAAACAATATGGTCAAATGGTTAAATTACTTCAGAAAAACCTTAAGTTTATGGCAAGATGACTGAAGGTAGTATATCAAACGTTTTACAGAAAGTCGTAGATAGCTTTTCCGATCTCCGATATAGGGTAGATAAACAAACATCCTATTTAGAAAACTTACAGTCCGAAGAAAGTAAGTATAAACCTCATGAAATATGGAATTTTCATGAAGAAAACTTTGTCTGCTATGAAGAAGATGAATCACATAAATATCCTCATCTTTTCCATACAGCAAATCCGCAACTCAATAATATAGCTTGTATGTTAGCTTACATAATAAAAAATTGTTGCTATAAAAATTTTCACCAAAGAATGGACGAATTTCAAGAAAAACAAAAAAGAAATATAGAGAATATCTACATTAAATTAGAGGCTCTTTCAAAACTCTTAGAAAATAAAGAAGAATATTTAACTCTGAATGGGTTATCTCAATTTCTTAAGAAGGGGGAAGATAAGGGAAAACAAATAGAAATACCACAAAACCAACCTCAAGAAAAGATTTCTAAACTCGAAGAAACTTCTGAGTCCACACAATTAAGAATCAAACCACCGTCTAATTACTTTTAGATATGGATGATACAGAAGAAGCCCTTAATAGGCAATTAGAAAATTTAGAAAGACTAATGGTCTCTCTAGATATTAGTGGTAAAAGTCAGGAAACTTATGATGACAAATCAGAGGATAATAATCAGATTATTTATGACTTTAGCTCAGAAGAAGAGGCTAACGAAAATGAGATTGAAAATCCTCATTATGTAAAAATAGAAGAACAAGGAGAAACTTCAGGAACTAAAAGACCTGCAGATTTTGAAAGAGAATTCACCAAACAAAAATTCCAGAAAGTACCTCATTATTATGTACCTTCGCAAAATCTATTCCAAGGACAAGGGATTTTAGATATAGACTGCAGTGTTGATGCAGCAAACGATCTTAGGGATTGGTATAATACAAATAGTGTGTTAATCCAGTTAAACGAGGATCTTAAACATTTAGGAGCAGTTGAAGTTTTCAACTATCTTCAATATAAAACTAGAGGAAATGCTTATAAATACATTTCTACCTTACCACCAGAGGTTATGGGAGAATTACCCCTAACAGGAACCTTAGTAGTAGATTGGGTCTATGGTTTACTAATAAAAGAATTCAAAGGATGGAAAAATTCCATTCAATCAAAAATAGCATTTTCTGACCAAAACCTTTGGAAAATCACCAACCTAAAAATCTGCAATATGTGCTATGTAGATAATTTCATTTGTGAATTTCAGGATTATTACTATAATATAGATAATAGTACTAGAATCTCTAGGAACTTGTTAGAACTATTTTATGACAAGTTACCAGAAAAAGTATCGGCTCAAGTTAAGGCGTTTTTTACCTCAGCGTTAGCAGAAGGAAAGGTAGACGATACTTTAGGAGGAAGAATAACTTCCTTAAAAATTTGGCTTCAAGAAATGTGTAGTCAGAAGATAGCCAAAAGAGAAGCTCAAGTATCCTTCTGTTGTAGCAAACTACAAGACAAAGTAGGAAACTATGGTTGTAACTCTAGAAAGAAATCTAGAAAGATAAGGACACAAAAACCTTATAAAAGAAAGAAATTCAAGAAGGTCCCTTTTAGAAAATTCAGAAAAGGAGATAAAAAATTCTTTAGGAAAAAACAACCTTACCCTAAGAAGAAAACATGCCCACAGGGTAAAAAATCATGTACATGTTGGCTATGTCATGAAGAAGGTCACTATGCAAATGAGTGTCCTAAGAAGAAGAATCCTAAGAAAAATGTCTTACATGCAATATATGCAATAGGATATGAACCTATAGAATCAGACATAGAATATGATGAAGAAATTTATGAATATTGCACAGATACAGATTCAGATGTCGAATAAGATACTTGGTAGAGGAAACCCACATTTATTAAAATAATACTAAAAAATAGAAATCTTTTAGCCTATATAGATACAGGTGCAACTCTTTGTTTCGGGAAAAAATCTATCTCTAGAAATTGGGAAAGATTAGCTAAACCAAAAGAAATAATAGTTGCAGATAAATTAAAACATCAGATATGGTTTAACCTTAGAGATGTATCTATAGAAATTGAAGGGTATAAGTTTTTTATCCCAACAATATACCTCCATGATTCAGGATTAGACCTAATTATAGGAAATAACTTTTTAAAGTTATATGAACCTTTTACTCAAAGAAAGGATACTATATCACTTCAATGGAAGGACTTGGGAAATCCTAAGAATAGCAAAATGGTAACCACCAAAATAGTTACTAGAAATGAGATCTTAAATCTTATTAAGGGAAACCTTAGAGAGTTAAGAACGATGTGGGAAGAAAGAAGCTTCCATATCAATATAGAAGAAAGATTAGATGAAGTTTGTTCAGATAACCCTTTAGACAGCCTTAAAAACACTAATCATGAACTTATAGTCATTAAACTCAAGAACCCGAATGATGAGATAAATGTTCCAAATAGGATTCCATATTCTATTAGAGATGTGGAAGAATTTCAACAAGAATGTAAAGATCTACTTGATAAGGACCTTATTAGACCCTCATCAAGCCCACATTCTGCACCAGCTTTTTATGTTGAAAATCACAACGAAATAAAAAGAGGAAAGAGAAGAATGGTAATTAATTATAAGAAACTTAATCTGGCAACAGTGGGAGATTCTTATAAATTACCAAGAAAAGATTTTATTCTAGAAAAAATAAAAGGATGTAGTTGGTTTTCTTCCTTAGATGCAAAGTCTGGCTATTACCAGCTAAGACTAGCTGAAGAAACAAAACCATTAACAGCTTTTTCATGTCCACCACAACAACATTTCGAATGGAATGTTTTACCTTTTGGTCTAAAACAAGCACCATCAATATATCAGAGATTTATGGATCAATCTCTTCAAGGATTGGATCATATATGTCTAGCATATATAGATGATATACTTATTTTCACAAAAGAAAGTAAGGAACAACATCTTCAAGATATAGAAACTGTTCTTTTAAGAATTAAAGAAAAAGGTATTGTGATTTCAAAAAAGAAATCAAAACTTTTACAAAAAGAAATAGAATACCTTGATTTGATCCTAAAAGAAAATGGGGAACTGAGTTTAGCACCTCATACCCAAGAAAAAATACAAGCTTTTCCAAATGAGCTTTCTGATAGAAAGCAAATCCAAAGATTTCTTGGATGTTTAAACTATATTGCTAATGAAGGATTTTTCAAGGACTTGGCAAAAGAAAGAAAACATTTGCAAAAGAAAATTTCAGAAAAAATTCCGTGGTCTTGGACCAAAACAGATTCTGATATTGTTAAAACAATTAAAGAAAAAATTCAAGTTTTGCCTGAACTTTACAATCCAACGAAAGAAGATTTTTTAATTATAGAGACAGATGCATCACAAACAACCTGGGCAGGTTGTATGAGAGCCTTACCTAATGGTAAAGCAAAACTTTCTCTTAATGAGAAGGGATATAAAATTGAAGAATCTAAAGATCTTCAATCAAAAGAATCTGAAACTTCGAGGGAAGGGACAAATACTATAAAAGGCATTGATTACAGTGCTTCTAAAATCATGATAAAGGATACTGAAAAATTACATTTATGTAAATATATTTCTGGTACATTTACAGATATAGAATCTAGATACCATATCCAGGAACTAGAAACTCTGGCATGTGTAAAGATATTAGAAAAATGGAAAATTGATTTATTACCATCAAGGTTTCTTCTTCGTACAGACTCTAAATATCTTACAGGATTTTGGAAATATAAAATTAAAGCTGACCATAAACAAGGCAGACTAATAAGATGGCAGATGAAGTTACAACAATTCGAGCCATATATTCAATACATAAAGTCTGAACAAAACAGTTTTGCAGATACACTAACGAGAGAATGGAGCAAGCAATAAAGCTACTTCAAAACAACATAAAGCTGAAGGATGAGCAGCTCGCTGCCATTGATTCTAAAAGAAAAAAGATCTTCGACGAGAGGGGGGAGATGATTACAACACTCAAAAGTTTGCAAAACATGACAACAAATATAGACCAGTCTTCAACACCAACAGCAAGCTTAGACAAAGTTCTCAAAGATAAAGAAAACTGGGACTTGCTGGGACAACCTTCTGGAAAGTATGATTACTATGTAAAATATACAGCCCCAGAAAGTTCAGAAATTCCCATTGAAGCAGTAACACCTAACGGATGGAAATCAAATTCAAATGAAGAACAGGAAGCCGAATCCTCAGGAACAACTTCAAACAGCAAAAAATCATGGGCTGAAGAAGTTGAGGAAGAAGATGAAGCAAGAAAAAATGGTGTACCGACCTTCCAACAAAGCGTTTCCGTAGATCCTATTGATCAGCAGATGGGAAAATGTGCAGCATATGTCATCTTCGAAGGACCATTTAAAGGTATCTATCGAAGTTGGGCAATAGCAAAACAACACGTTATTGGTAAAAACATAAGGCACAAAGGTTACAAGACTATAGAGGAAGCAGAAATAGCTCTTTATGGATCATACAGAGAAATTGCAACTGCAAAAAACCTTCAAAGATCACCTATAATGGAATCCAAAAAGAAGTTGTCAATTGACAAAATTCGTCAGCTTGAACATCAGAAAAGTTTCCAGATAACTGATCCAACTTACATGGAATTCAGTCTCAGATGGAAATGGTTAAACCACTACAACGAAGTATTCACCACTGAATGCTTCTATCCAGTCAACAAGTTTAATTGCACCAGAGAAGTTTTACTCCCAGGTATAGACAGTCAAATCTGTTTATCGTTCTTTCAAAATGGACTAATCAACACCATATACTTGGAAGAACAACCCGGAAGGGTATTTGGAGAACTTAAATATCTTCCCAAGGAACTCCAAAATTTAACACAAAAATTCAACAGTCTATTTGCAAAAGGAAAAGAAATATTCTTGCAGATCGACTCAACATATCCATGGTATGATGAGAACACCTTGGAACTAGTTACAAAACCACAATACCTCATTAAAATTGGGATCTCAAACAAACAATACTCAACAATGAGCAAAGAAAGTAGTGAATGGCACCCTTCCAGTTACATTGCACAAATCAAAAACTTTCATCAGAAAGTATCAAGATTATTTTCTCAAAACAACTACAGAATTGTTTACGAAAATACAACAATGGTTGTGTACAGCGACTCAAGAAAGCCTGCAAAAGAGAAAGACATCAATACAGTCAAAAATCTTGAAGCAAGAGTTGACCAGCTCAAGGAAGACTATGAAAAATTACCTAGAGTAATTAGAGAAGAATGCTGTAGAATTTTTTCACAGTATTACAAAGGGCATAATTGTAAAAACTGCCTAGAAAAATCGTCGGCACAAGAAGACAAGGAAGCTGCTAGCACAAAGCTACACATCACAATGTAGACAATAATGTATAGTGGTACCTTATCACATCTGAGTCAGATGGAGACCACTTAGTAAGCCTCATAATAATTTTGTACATTATTTGATGTTTTTTTTCCCTTAGTGCGTATTGCTTTAGTTAGTGCATGTTACTTTAATAAGTGCATGTCACTCTAGTGTGCTATAGTGTGCTGTCATGGAAAGGGACGTATTACCTAATATGTGAGCCCTTCTCCACTATAAATAAGAGCATTCAGCTCAGTTGTAAGACACAGTTGAAAAAGATATGAAACTATTATCTAGTTTTCTGAAGAATTATTTCTTCTGTCCTTAGAATCATTTCTAAGAAGTAGCTCTTGAGGTAATACTCTGGAGGAGCTAGGTTCTTGAGGTAATACTCTGGAAGAACCACTCATACCAACAATATAATCAATAGATTATATCCCAAAACACAAACATCTTCAAGACGAAGAGTTCACCAACATCAAACAGAGAGTTAAATCAGGTATGATTATATCCCTTTTAAATTCAAAAGTTACATTTCAATACCATATTATTGGTATGATAAACGAAAAAATAGTACCAATTTTAATTAATACAGGAGCTGCATGGTCACATGTATCAAAAGAAATTTGTGATAATTTTGAAATATTATCAGAACCAAGAACTGTTTTAAAATTTGATGGTTCTTTAAAAATTATGTCACAAAGCACTTTTATTCGTTTAAAACTCAGAGAATTGGAAGAGTTCCAATTAAAAATACTAATTGATGAACAACCAAATAAATTCTTGTTTGGTATAGATTTTTTAGAACAATTCGAATATTCAATAACTTCTGAATATTTATTGTTAGATAGTTCTGGACAACCAAGACATAAACTTCATGAAGAAACTATCAAGTCCTTTCTAAAAAATTATCATGTCTGAAATTTCACTTTTGGAAAATAAATCCAGTTATTTTGCTGATGGCACATTAGATCATAAAATAGAAGAAACAGATTTATCCTTAACTGCAGAAGAAAACTTTAAACGAAAGTTTAATAAATTCAAGGAATTTTTCTCAAGAAAAAATATTTTGAAATTTGGAATAATGACTGGAGAAGAAGCAATTCCAATTGACTCTACTTATGGAAATATAGTCGTATCTACTATAGATAGAACACAAATTAGAAGAAGAATTGAAAACCTATCTGAAAAAGAAAGAACTAAAATTGGTTATATTCACATATCAACCATTCAGATTTTGATTAAAAGTACTTTCATGAAAGGTATTGACTCGCCCTTAGAAATAATTTTAGAGGATTCTAGGATTGTAGATAGAAGACAATCAATAATTGCACAAGGAAAATGCAATTTGAAATATGGAAAAATTAAGTTTGATATAAACTTACAAATGAGGTTATCCCTAAAAGATAAGGATCTAGACAGATCTATAGTTTTTCACTATAAATTGGAAAACCCAAATCTTATGAAAAAAGGTAATCATCCATTTACAATCTGCTATAGGATTAATTATGCTCTAAGCAATTCACACCACAGCATAGAATTTACAGGAAAAGATACAATTCATATTGATGAATTATTCACACCACTGGTAACATTAGAATCACCTATATTTAGAAATCCAGCAAGGAATAGTTGTTCTCTAATAGAAGTTGACAAAAATTTGTTTGAAGAAACAGAAGAAAGAACGTTATTTAAAAGCCAAAGCCTTAGAATAACACCACCCAAAAGAGATTTTGAAATCTCAGAACAAAAGGAATTACATAAGCTACAAAGCTCAGTAGCAGGGCTGTCTTTGCAGCTCGAAAAATTGGAAAAAAGAATCTAGATTTATCTATAAAATTCTAGATGAATTACGCCCAAAACTCTGGTATCAGAGCCCAACCTCGATCTTAGGATAGAGAGATCTATTTATATAAATAAATAAAAATGATAATATTTATTCCACGTGACACTTTCTTATTGGGCCACAAAAATGATCATTTCATTTGAGTTTAGACTACATTTGACTGTAGTAACTGCATGGATTTGGTGAATGCACTCAATCCAAATCCCTTAAGAACACATGTAAAAAACTTGAAAATGGAAAATTCTCATTAAATAAAGTGATATTTTTGATTTGATATAATTTTTTTAAAAAAAAATTGTGCATTCAATATTGTATTTATTAAATTTTTATACTATTAAATTCAAAATTTCTATAAATAATTGCTTAGCCACCACACCACAAACATTGCTTGAACCAATCACAACTCAGCCCCTTTGACCTTTCTCTCTCTTTCTTTTTCTCACTCTTCAATTCAACTCAACTCAACTCAACTCCCTGTTTCATAGATCGCTGTCTTTCAAATCACTACAAACAGCATAAACATTTCTGTTCCACTCACACCTCACTGTTTCTTTCACAACCACCACTTCTGCTTATGCTTATTTTCATATCAAACTTTACAACTTCCTTGTTTTTCTTCTATTAAGATTCTACAACTCATATTTATCAATTTTTTACCTGACCCAGTTACTAAATTTAACTCCAAAACCTTTCAGGTTTATGGATTAAGGTCAATTTTCTAAATTTTCATGTGGGTTTTGTAAAAAGATTTACTTTTTATATTTTCTCTTTTTTGGTGATTATTTTTATTTTCCTTCTCTTTTAGATCTGATTAGTTTTTATAAAAGTTCATACTTTGCTTAAAAAATTATAGAATTTTTCCTTGAATTTTGGAAATAAGTGCTTTTCTAGATTCCTTAGTTTATTGGGTAGCTGAAATAAGCAGCAGATTCTGCCCAAATGCTGTTTGATAATATGCTTCTTTGGTCATAACAAGTTCAACTTTTGTGGCTTCTTTCTCTTTGAAGTTCTTTATTAGAGAGAGAGAAGTGTTAGATTATTATATGATGTTATCAAGAACAATGAATAGAGGAATTGAAGTTCTATCTCCAGCTTCCTATATCCAAAATTCCAATTGGTTGTTTGAAGAAAACAAGGGTTCTAAATGGACTCAAGAAGAGAATAAGCTGTTTGAGAATGCTTTGGCTTATTATGATAAGGATACTCCTGATAGATGGATAAGGGTAGCAGAGATGATTCCTGGAAAAACTGTTGGTGATGTGATTAAACAGTATAGGGAGCTTGAAGAAGATGTGTGTGTTATTGAAGCCGGTTTGATACCGGTTCCTGGTTATACAACTAGTTCTTTTACATTGGATTGGGATAATAATCAAAGCTTTGATGAGTTCAAGCAATTTTGTAGTGTTGGTGAGAAAAGGGGCGGTTCGACTCGGCCATCTGAGCAGGAAAGGAAGAAAGGTGTTCCATGGACTGAAGAGGAGCATAGGTAATTGCATATCATAGCCTTTATATGTTGTGCAGTAATTTAGATCAATGCTCAAATTTATCTTGTTAATCTCCATTTTTGTCCTTGAAATTGTAGTGCTTAGGAAATTTTCCCTGAAATTAACAAAATGATTCCTATATTAGTTCTTCTGGTTCGGTCAATTTAGTTGTCAAAATTGTACCCAAAGCACTAGTATGCTTGAAATTTTTTAATTTTAGACATTATTGTGAATTTTTATTTATTAGAGGGATCTAATTCCTATCTGTTGCGATTTCATGGTCTATACTCTGTAGTGTTGATTCACTTAGTTTATCGATGTAAGCAAGAATCATTGGTAAGCTTGGATGTCAAATAAACATTGTAGTTAAGATGTTTCTTAATAGGTTTTCGCTTTTCACCTTTGGAAAGTTAATTTGTTTTGTTTGTTTGACCGATTATAAATCAGGTTCTATTTAATTATTATCTATGAAGCACAAACACCAGATATGACACTTACACGTAGACACAGATAATAATTTGAAAAAATAGAAGTGATTGAATGTAATTACAAGTGTCAGTGTGTCGATGTTATACACCTGACACGCACACCTACAGTCTAAACACTCTGAAATGTCGGTGCTACATAGTTTATTATATAGTTTTGCCTTGATAATGCTTTTCTTGTTGGTTCCTTGCATTTGATATCTGACTCAAACCTAGTGATTTTGCTCCTTTGGCTATTTATTTAATAGAACCTTTGCATGTTAATCAACCACAGGCAATTTCTGTTGGGTCTGAAGAAGTATGGTAAGGGAGACTGGAGAAATATCTCTAGGAATTTTGTGACCACAAGGACACCAACTCAAGTTGCAAGTCATGCTCAGAAGTATTTCATTCGGCAAGTTTCAGGAGGGAAGGATAAGAGAAGATCCAGTATCCATGATATCACAGTGGTTAATCTCCAAGAAACTAAATCTCCTTCATCAGACAGTAACAACCCTTCTTCTCCAGACCATTTGGTGAATGCGGCTAATCAACCGCAGAATCATAATTTGTCCGGCATGGTTAAGCAGGAATATGACTTGAAATTACCAGATGAGGAAGGTATGCCATTTGTTTTCAATTCAACTAAAGGAAACATGTTTGTGGCACCATTGTGCGGGATTTCTTCACAAGAATCGAAATCACCAGGACATAATATACTCCGAGGCACTCACCACGGATTCCAGTTTTCACCTTTTGATACTATTTTCCAAATGCAATCTATGCAGCATCAATGAATTGTGCACATGATGTAGGGTTTAGAGTTTTTAAGGTACTAAAATTCTAAACCTTTTTCAGTGATAATGAGTTGCTTCATAGATTGTTTATGTATGTTGAGAAGGACTTAAGTTAGTCCTTAGTAATTAGAATCTATGAAGAGATTATAGTTCATGTTGTTTCTGATATTAAAATTCTAGCTCTAGTTTATTAAACAGAAGTGAAGTTTGAACATGTGTGATATGATTTTCTGATTATTACATGTTTTGATAATTTGATTGTACTTAGCAGATTTGAGTGAGCATCTTCCTACATAGACTGAAGTTTTATGTAGTTATCTCTTAAGTTTTTATGAGATGGTTCAAATAAATATGTAGTTCTAAATTCTCTCAAGGAATTATGTAAATGCATCAATCATATGTTGATGTACTAGAACTAATGGTGCGATTTGTATCAAAAATTAAATATATTTTGTGTGATTGTTTTGGAAATATAAATGCAAAGAGTGATATTAAATAAGGTTTAGTAATCTAAATAATATCTACCAAAAACAAAAGAGTAATAAAAATAAATAAATAATAGAAAGTGAAGAGAATCTTAATTTCAGTCATGATATAAAGCATTTTGAGTCCTATTGGTAAAATATTATTCTTAGATTAAATTAATTTTCTTGGGCCATATTATGCCAACTCACCTATAAGAACAATTACAACTTTTTACTCCAATGATAAGTTTAAGTTAATTTTCGTGAAACATATTATGCCAACTTCACCTATAAGAACATTTACTTTTTGACTTAAATATTATTTTTGTTCCGTATGTTCGCGAATTTTTGTGTTTAGTTCTCGTATTTTTTTTGTTGCAAATAAGTTCCTGAATGTACAAAATTTATTGGTTTAATCCTTAAAGTCAAAATCGGAAGGAAAATTAGCAGTTTTCGTGCAGATTTTCCTGCAAATTTTGACTTTAGGGACTAAAATCAACAAAATTTGTATATTCAGAAACTTATTTACAATAAAAAAAGATATAGGAACTAAAACAAAAAATTCGCGAATACATAGACACCAAAAGGTCATTTAAACCTTACTTTTTTCTCCGATGCTAAAAAATAACAAGAACCTAAAGTGGCCCCACATACTAGATTTTAATCCCTCATTTTATGATTCCATTAGATTCTTTCTCCACATGGGTGTTGGCAATTTTTTATTTAAGAATAATGTGTCAATTGTTGTAACATGGACACTATCATCCATGGGATAGAAAATATAGTTAAATATATTTTTAGTACTTAAAAAAAATTTAAATTTTATTTTTAGTTTTTATGAGAAAAAATGTTTAAATTTTTATCCTTCAAATATTTTTGTTACGATTTTTGTTCCCTACTTTAGGAGAACCAAAAATTGACAGAAAATATTTCGAGAATCAAAAACTGTTGAAATATTTTATAGGGATTAAAAACAAAATTTAAGATATTAATAAAAATGGTTTTTTAACCCTACAAAATTTAATGTGTCCCAATGGTATAAAATGGTTTTTTGCAGTCTTAAATTTGAAGAACTAAGCCCATGAGATGCTCTTAAAGACCTTAACATGTCTTCTGACCGCATTGTTTTGGAGTGTCAAAGCAGAAAGCTTTCCAAATATGGTGAAAAGTATGGCATAGTTTTTGGTTGTCATGTACTCATAAGACATGAAATTTATCATAAAGGATTTGATTTGAAGCATAATGTCTTTAAACCATTAGTTCTACAACAACTTGGTGGAGAAAAAGATTCAAGGTAAATACTACAATTGTTTAAGAACTCATTTTTTATTAGTGTTGTCCTAATTAAGTCCACCATTTACTTTTGATTCTATTTATGTTATATTAGTAGACATTTTGTTATGTGTGGATCTGATGTGGAGAATATTAATAGTGAAGAAGAAGAACTTTAATGGGTGGAATTATGAATGATCAAGGTAAAGAATCATTCATTCCTGTTCTTTTTAGGGCAAGTGGAAGCAGTTGATTTGTACACTAAGGCCATGTCACCATATGCTTGGTCCTAAATTGTTGAGTCACACATCATTATTTCTTTAAAGTGACATGAAAGTACTTGGTTGATTGGTTCCCTTGATTCCACTTTTTAATTGAGTTGGTATCTTAAATTAATATAAGTATTTTTAAGAGAAATACTTATATAGACACAAACCCAAATATGATTTGTTAGGCACACTCACAAGAAGCAAATAAAAATAAAGAAATATTAGTTAAAGTGATATGGATTGATGTGACAATTTTATTTTTCTTTTAATAATTTTGATTTGTGTGTGTGCTCAAATCTTGTGCCCAAATGTTTGTGCCTAGACAAGTGTTGCTCGTATTTTTAATTGATTAAAGTTATGGTATTGTTTATATTAAATAAAAAAACAAATATAAAATTGTTTGTTTATTTTATAAATTTGAGTGGAGTAATGGAGTTGAACTCATGTGGGTCAAACTTTTCTAATATCCAGATTTTTTTTACTAAAAAAATAAATTGGATCCTTTGTTTCTTTCCTACCATTCCATCAAGAAAAACAAAGGTTGGACGAGAGTGAATATTGATAAAAAAATTTAAAATAAGACAAAAGAATTTTTAAAAAGAGATAGAATGATGAAGAAAGGTGATGATATGAAGAGGAACAAAATCCAATATTTCTATGTACTAGTTATGTACTAGACTTGAAAACAAATGCATATATCTATAAGAAACTAAACTTTTCACATGTTTATTCACTTGATTAATAAGAGATTTAAAACATATAAACTAAGAAAAATGCATATATAAATCCTTTAAGTTTTATATTTGTATTAGAAATATCATTTAAGTTTTTTAAGTAACAGATATGTTAAATTTGTAATTTGTAACATTTATATCCTATTTTTTAAGTAACAGATGATAACTAGAATGATCTAGATGTTACAAATTACAAATTTAAAGGACCTATTTGTCATTTGAAAAATAAACCAACTAGTATTACAGATGTTTTTTTTTTCCGAAGCAAACAAACTTAACTCATTTTATTAATAATAATAATAGGTTCAATACAATGACGAATACAATCAAACAAAGTACGACTAGACCAAGAAATGACCGCTCTCGCTAAGGTGTGAGCCGCCATATTCACTTGTCGCTTGACGAACTTGATCTCAAAGTTTGAATTTCATTGTAGCAATAATTTAATTGACATGATAATAGAACTCAATTCCGATATACCATTATGTGAAGCATGTATAGTGTTGGATATGCCTTGAAATCTCGGTTACAAGAAGTCGGAAATTCTGAAGAACATCTGCCAGTTGGCGCCAGGCGCCAGGAGAGGCCTCATTTGGCCTGTGGCTTCTGGTTTTTGGCGCGGGGCGCGAACGGGCTGGCGCCAGGCGCAGGCTCGTGTTGGTTTGCTGATTTTGTGGAAAATATGTTTTGAAGAATATCTGACTTAGATTGTGTTTGTTTTTAAATATTAGATATATTTAAAAATAATAGGAGATTTGGTTTTATTTTAAAAGATTTGTTTTAAAATAATAGGCATATATTTTTCTATAAATAGAGGTTGTTTATTCATAGAAAAATTGGGAGAGCAACAAATAGAGACAAGATGTAGGGAATTAGGGTTTGCCACCACACAAGGCTAGGGTCTTAGGATCCTAGGGATTTGGGCAAATCATTCTTGGGATCATCTTGTGGGATCACCTTGGGTAGACTAGGTAAAATTGAGTCTCTTGGCCACGAGAAGAGATTCGGGATTTTGGGTAGAATTAGGATTAATTCTTGTAACCCAATTGGGAATTTCTTGTGTAAAGTTTCTCTTTGATCATAGTGGAACGAAGAGTTGCTCTCTCCCCCAGAGTAGGTTCATTAACACCGAACTGGGTAAACAATATTATTGTGTTCTTCTCTTCGTTCTTGAATTATTTATTTTCATCATCTCTATCAACTTTAATTTGGTTACTTGGTTAATTTGCTCCACACATCGACTTTCATTGGTGTGATTTTATCATCGAATTCACAACAATTGGCGCCCACCGTGGGGCAAGGATCAAATCGATAATCAGGTACCATGGGTTCTAAGTTTGATATTGAGAAGTTCACCGGGAGTAACGACTACGGGTTGTGGAAGGTGAAGATGAGGGCGGTGTTAATTCAAAACGTGTTGAGGCGTTGAAGGGAGACGCACGGCCTGGAGAGGCGGTGGAATAATACTCGGGTGACTGTTGAAACAACAACTTTGTTATAAGAATCTGAAGATGCTAGTGAAAGTTGGAAAGCGGTGGAGTATTAAGTCATGGACTTTGGAGGCTCCTATCACATGTGTTTAAAGAATGAATACCGTGAAAAATCCGAGAGCTAGTTGAAGGTGGAGTTTTTCATCTTGAAGACGGGAAAGCTTGAAAGGTTTGAGGTATGGTTTTGGTTTGTCTTACGATGTTTGACAAATCATGTGTTTTCTTTTACATGATGTGAGGTATGTTCCTAAACTTTGATGCATGGATAGTTGGTCTACTATTGATTATGCATTTGTTACTAGTGGTGATTCTCATATGGTTGAGTTGTGAAACTTTAGTTGATTCTTGTTAGTGACATAGGTTTTAGTGAAACGAGATTTACTAGGTGTTGGAACTAAACTGGAATTGTTGGATACTAACAATGGCCTGAAGTTTGTTTCAGAGCAGTTTGACAGTTTTGCAGGTTACAAGGTGGGAACATAGTGGAAATACCGGTTTGTGGCTTTGGTGGAGGAATCTCAGATTGAGGTGGAGTTTGTTACTAGTTGGACTAGAGGAAGACAAACATTCAACAATGGCTCTTGGCTATCTAATGAGAGGTAGGGAAGAGAGTGGAATTGTTGCACCAAAGTGGTATGACTATGAAGACCTTGTGGGTTATGTTTCGATTGTGGCTGAAGAAGTGCAAAACTTGGAAGATCTTCAGGGAGACAATTGAAAGCAACAGTGATCAGACTTGGTAACTTGTGAGACTGCTGGAGGTAGTTGGATACAAGGAGAGTTTGATGTTGCAGCTTGTGGAACCGCCTAAAATTCCAAGGTTGGTTCGGAGCCAAGCAATACTTCGAGAGGACGGAGGGCACTCCGGGGGTCGAAGGGTGGTGAGGCTTATAGGGCTGTCCTAAAAATCCATGGATAGTGGGAGGCAAGCAATTCTTCAGGAGGACGGACAGGTTCAATCCGGGGGCTGAAGAGGGTAAGGTGGAGCTTGTAGGACTATCTAAAATTCCGGTGATAGTTGGATGCAAGCGTTTCTTCGAGAGTACGGAACTGAACACTCCGGGGGTCGAAGAGGTAGCGGTGAATCTTGTGGGTGCTACCAAACATCCTATGGTAGTGGGAGACAAGATCTTCATGAGGGCGGAAGGCATTCCGAGGGATGAAGGGGAGGTACAGCTTGTGGGAAGCAAGTGGAGGATGGTGCCTATGTCGAGGTTCAAGTGGGACTTGGCCGGTGATCTTGGATAGAAGATTCAAGATGGAGAGAGCAATACGGTGGTTGATTGGATCACCATCGATTTAAAGGCAAGGTGGAGAATTGTTGGATATGCCTTGAAATCTCGGTTACAAGAAGTCGGAAATTCTGAAGAACATCTGCCAGTTGGCGCCAGGCGCCAGGAGAGGCCTCGTTTGGCCCGTGGCTTCTGGTTTTTGGCGCGGGGCGCGAACGGGCTGGCGCCAGGCGCAGGCTCGTGTTGGTTTGCTGATTTTGTGGAAAATATGTTTTGAAGAATATCTGACTTAGATTGTGTTTGTTTTTAAATATTAGATATATTTAAAAATAATAGGAGATTTGGTTTTATTTTAAAAGATTTGTTTTAAAATAATAGGCATATATTTTTCTATAAATAGAGGTTGTTTATTCATAGAAAAATTGGGAGAGCAACAAATAGAGACAAGATGTAGGGAATTATGGTTTGCCACCACACAAGGCTAGGGTCTTAGGATCCTAGGGATTTGGGCAAATCATTCTTGGGATCATCTTGTGGGATCACCTTGGGTAGACTAGGTAAAATTGAGTCTCTTGGCCACGGGAAGAGATTCGGGATTTTGGGTAGAATTAGGATTAATTCTTGTAACCCAATTGTGAATTTCTTGTGTAAAGTTTCTCTTTGATCATAGTGGAACGGAGAGTTGCTCTCTCCTCCAGAGTAGGTTCATTAACACCGAACTGGGTAAACAATATTATTGTGTTCTTCTCTTCGTTCTTGAATTATTTACTTTCATCATCTCTATCAACTTTAATTTGGTTACTTGGTTAATTTGCTCCACACATCGACTTTCATTGGTGTGATTTTATCATCGAATTCACAACATATAGCATCCACCACTAACTTGTAGTTGCTTTCAAAGATGATGTTGGACCACCTTCCAGAGCTAGCTACACGAAATGCCTCCAAGATAGCCAAAACTTCCCCTTCCAAAATTGCAAGCTTTTGTGCACAAATATTTGTTCCTGCCGCTATAAAAGCAACTTCACCATTGCGACACCAACTTCAACCTTTAGAACCGGAGGCTTCAAAGAAACTCGCGTCGACGTTGCATTTCCCCCAACCAACACAAGGGCACTATGATGTTGAATATATATGCCATATATAAGAGTCAAAGGGGCAAACTGATTTTGATTTTGAGTTGGAATCATATGATCATATATGAAACTGAGGGCCACAAATTAAGCATCTCATGCTTCTGCTGCATTTCTTCCACCTTTCACTTTGACATAAGAATCTAAGCATTTTCTTGTCGTTCGTTTCTTCTTGTCTCTTTGGGGTTTGGATGTTTACTTTTATAGTCTTTGGTACATACATGTCCTTGTTTCGACAATTCCTTTGTACAAACTACACCAAACTATGACCTCTATTTTCTTGCACTAATAAGCAATTAACTTAACTCTATAAATAAACATTCTACACCTCACATTCCAAAAAAATCACACATGTTTACTATAATGTATTTTTAGACCGTTTATTATTTATTTTCAACTAGATGTTTTTTGTTTTCTAAGTAATTTAGCCGAATTGAGATACTATATCCTATGCAGTGATCATTTATCCGTTACAGATAGTGTAACGTATAGAGTGATAAGTCTTCAATTGGACATTAATGAGTTATATTGGACCTCAAGGTATATTGGATCTTTAAATAATTTAGGTTTTATCCGGCACGGAACACTTACAATTAAAATTGCAGCTGGTCAAAACAAATCAAGAGGAGGAGAGATTTCACTATAAAATAAAGTCATCGGAGATGATCTCTGCCCACAAAAATGTTTCCCCTTTATAATTCAAATTTTTTGTCTCTATCTTTATACATTTGTTGTAATTTGATCCCAATGATGTTGCATTTCATTAATTACCAAAAGTTCAAAACATGAAGGATTAATCTCAAATATGTGGAAACTAGTCTAAGAATTGGCCGCCCTAGTTAAAGTATGAGCAACCGGATTCACTTGTCTCCTAATAAACTTAACTTCAAAGTTTGCACAAGATAACATAACAATGATAATATCATTAACGATTGAAAGGAACTCCGAGTTGTCTCTTCGCTTCGTACGAATGCTTCAACCAGCACTTGAGAGTCACTTTCGAATTGGACTCATTCAAAGCCTCTTTGCTTAGCTTCATTCATGGCTTGCAATAACACCCATGCTTCACCCTCCTCTGTTGATAAATTCAGTTGTTGCCATTGTGTGAATCCAGCTGTAAACTCCCCAGAGTTGTTATGAAAACAAGCACCCATTGTTGTCCTCCCTGAGACAACAAAAAACGTTGCATCAACATTGCATTTTAACCACTCTATACGAGGTTTTTCCCACCGTTATGTGCTTAAGTGTGGGACATAATGATCATCAGTATTTCAGATCTTATGAACAACAAACCTCTCATTCCATGATCAAATGCAGCCCGACCAACTTGACTTGGCAGTCTGGCATTATCATTTCAAATTTTATCATTCTGGTTGTGCCATATACTCCAAAATAGAGAGTAGCCACTCTACCTATAGTTGCATAATCCTCATTCCGACATAAGACAAACACTCTATCAGCTGCATTACCCTACTGACACGTTGCAAAAACTATGACAGTTGACAGTCTGGCTGCTTGCCAGCTAGATCGAGCAGAGGCGCAGGAGAATTCACCTTCCTTTTTTTTTTTGACACGAGAATTCACCTTCCTTATTCACGCAAAAGATTGCAATTTTTTTTTACAAAACACATTGGTTGCTTTCAAAATTTAATTTTCTTTTCACTAAATTATACCTTTAAACTCCGTCCCACTTAAACATAATTTGTGCGTCCTTTGCTTCCTTCCCTACTATATGGACCATAACCTGCTGCTTACCGACACTATACCATCATAATTCATGCGTCCTTTGATTCAGTGATGATTGCCGTTGAACTTTATAGCGAGAACCACGGTTCGATCCCTGCAACCGCTCTCGGGAGAGGACTGAAACCATTTGATGCCACAACTGACTCCCGAAGTAGATTAAACTGATGGTGAAAGCAAAAAAAAAAAGGAATTCACCTTTTTTTTCGACGCAAAAAATTGCAATTTTTTTGGTAAAACATGTTCAAAATTTAATTTTTTAAAATAAATTATACCTTTAAACTCGGTCCCACTTAAACATAATTGCTGCGTCCTTTGCTTCCTTCCCTACTATGGACCATAACCTGCTGCTCACTGACACTATACCATCATATCACATGTGGAAAGAAAAAATATCTAAGAAGTATTATCTCTATTTTTGCCATACCTTAAACACCAAGAGTATAGTATACAATACAACCATGGAAGTTTATCCTAAGAAATTTCACATTGCTGTTTTTCCATGGCTTGCATTTGGTCACATAAGTCCATTCTTTGAGCTTGCCAAACTCATAGCTCAAAAGGGTCACAAAATTTCCTTCATTTCCACACCTAGAAACATCAAACGCCTCTCTAAACTACCTCCAAATTTACAACCTATGGTACAATTCATAGAACTCCCACTTCCTCATATAGAAAATCTCCCTGAGAATGCAGAAGCCACTATGGACATTCCAACACACATTGTTCCATATCTCAAGAAAGCATTTGATGGTCTTCAACAACCTTTGATGGAATATTTGGAAAAATCTAAACCTGATTGCTTCATATATGACTTTGCATCTTATTGGTTACTACCAATATTATCAAAGCATGGCATCTTGAGCATATTTTTCTCAATTTATAGTGCATTCGGTATGTCTTTCGTAGTCGAACTCATGGTTGGAAAATCAAATGATGAGGATAATATTATTTCTGCTATACACTATGAACAAAATGAAGCTGGTGTTTCAGATATGTTGAGGCTCAAAGAAGCCGTTTTCGGTGGTGATTTTATTGCTATTAGAAGTTGCAAAGAGAGTAAGTCTCTAGAATCACTTGAAAATTTGAGCAAGAAAAAAGTTATTCCAGTTTGTTTATTACCACCTTCACTACAATTCAGTGAAGAAAAAAAAGATGATAATTGGTATACAATCCTTAAGTGGTTGGATAAACAAGAAAAAAAGTCAGTGATCTATGTTGCATTTGGAAGTGAAGTGACATTAAGTGATGAAGAATTTTCTGAGATAGCAAAAGGATTAGAGTTATCTAGTTTTCCTTTTCTTTGGATTGTGAAAAACCAAGTTAAATATGATTGGCTTGTTGAGAATCAGTTAAATAAGAATGGATTGATTTGGAGTAATTGGGCACCACAGTTGAGAATCTTAGCACATGAGTCAGTTGGAGGATTTTTAACACATTGTGGTTGGAGTTCAGTGATAGAGAGTCTTCAAGTTGGATGTCCACTTATTATGTTACCATTTGAAAATGAACAAGGTTTAATTGCTAAACATATGGAAGAAAATATGGTAGGAGTGAAAGTACAGAGAAATGATGAGGATGATGGGAAATTTACTAGAGATTCACCAAGGCATTGAGATCAGTTATGGTAAAGGAGGAAGGAAAGAGTTATAGAAGTAATGCAGAAGAGATGAGCAAGATAGTTGGAGATATAGAGCTGCACCAAAAATATTTAGATGACTTTGTTGATCATGTGGAGCAACAAATCTCTGCCTGCCTCTAAGCATTAGTACTTTGGTACTATTTCATCTTGTATCCATAATAATATCTTTGGTACTATTTCATCTTGTATCCATAATAATATCTAAGGTTTAGAATGATAGTGCACTGGAATTTGTATGTTCCTTTGCTCTTTCTTTCTGTATTGCATTTGTAATGTTGCATAATATAAGCTCTCTTAATCTGCAATTTAAGTTTTTTGATTCAGTTCTTTCTATAGATTTAATGCCTTAGAATATCAAGGAAACTAGTCTAAAAACTCGAAAGGAGTAACTATATCATCATATTTATTTATGAGCAAAATTGAAAGCTTTCTACGTGTGTTAGCCTGTATTTTCGACAGGCTTAAATTTACAAGAATCTCACATTAACTCTCATTTAATAGTGTGTTGACTTTCATCGAAAATAGACTTATTTTCCGGTGGAAAGGGGTGTCGAGTTCGACACACTTTGTCTTTGGTCGACAAGTAAAAAGAGGATCTTGTTTTGTTTCTTATTTCTCTTATGAACCAGTGTAATCTTACCTGCAACTCTGATAGATCAAACTATTGGATGTCTTAAAATTGAAATGGTTTTTATTTCGACAAGGTTTGTATTGGCCAACTATGTTGAAAGACTGCATAGAATTAGCCAAGGGTTGTTAAGAATGCCAAAGACATGCAGAAATACAACATGTACCTGCAAGTGAATTGCATTCAATAGTTATTGGTCGCTGATGGCGAAATAATTGTACCAAAGGGTTTAAAAATTCCATCTTTGGAACAACGAAAGAAAAGAGGTTTTTGTAAATTTAATAACTTTCTTGGTCATAAAACCTCACAATGTGTTCTTTTCTGGGACTTGGTCCAGAAGGCCTTAAATGATGGAAGGCTAAAATTTGGTGACAAAACTAAACCACCAATGCAGATTGATGAAGATCCATTACAGGTGTCGGATGCTTCCTACGTCGAATAAGTTGACTGTATTATGGTAGATGCTATGGATCTTTCTGGTGGCGCACAAATTGTAACAGTTCCTGAAGAGGAATACGCTGAGAAGATCAAAGTAGTTTACCCCCAGGTCGAGGAAGAACTAACTGACTTTTTGCAAAGGTGTAAATTGAACAAAACTGAAGTCATGCTATGCCCTCTTTGCAGCGCCTAGTTTGAAAAGAAGGCTACTTATGGCCTTAAGAAATGTGTGCCCTTTGCAAAAAACAAAGGTAATTAGCCATACAACCTAATGACAAGTCAGAATGTGGTTCACCCTATGTCTCTTCATTAGAGGTTGGGTTATCAAACTACTTTTGTTCCATCCACCAGAACTCCAATAAACCAATGGGTTCATGGCCAGTCAATGATGCCTAACAGAGGTATTGTTGAGAAAGGAAATTCAAGCAACAGTGGACCTTCCTGCTGAATATGACATTTGGTCAGAAGTTGCAGATGGAGAAGAGGAGTTTGATAGTAATGAATTGGCTCTGCATAAGCCAATGTGCCACTACGTCATGAATAATGACTTTTATTTCGACAAGGTTTGTATTGGCCAACAATGTTAAAAGACTGCATAGAGTTAGCCAAAGGTTGTCAAGAATGCCAAAGACATGCAGCAATACAACATGTACCTGCAAGTAAATTGCATTCAATAGTTAAACCATGGCCTTTTAGAGGATGGACTTTGGATTTAATTGGCGAAATTAGGCCAGCCTCATCAAAGAATCAACGTTATATAATAGCTGGTATATATTATTTTACTAAATGAATTGAGGCGATTCCATTACCAAATGTTGATCAAGAAGCTGTGGTTAATTTCATTCAAAACCATATTATTTATAGGTATGAGATACCTGAAACCATGACTACAGATCAAGGTATGGTCTTCAAATTGGGAAGGACCATTTAAAGTTGTTCAAGTTTTTTCAAATGACGCTTATAAAATTGAAGAGTTAAATAGCAATCAGAACATCACTGCTTGGGAGAGTCGAATAGCAAAGCTTAAAATTCAGATTCAGGAATATGAGTTCAAAATTGCTGAAGAGACTCTCAAATATGATAAAATTCGAGAAGAAACAGCTGCTTCGACCCAAGAAAAAATTGCAGAGGAAGCCAGACAAGGACTTAAATATTTTAGCGCTTCTGAGACCATTGGTGATGGAATCCAATCTTTGATTAAAGAAAACCAAGTCCTCGACACTGAATTGGGCTCTGTTAAAAACCTTTACCATGATCTGAAGGCCAGGATGTGATCCTACTTGCTCGTGTTTCGACACTTATGTTTATTTATGCTTTTGTTATTTCTTGAACTATTTTCTTTTGGATTGTCTTTGGTTTGTAATTTGACAATGCTCATCTGTGGCAAATTTTAATTCTATTGCCATTTCATTTCAGTTTGAACTATTTTCTTTTGGTTTAATTTGGTTTGTAATTTGACAATGCCTATATGTGGCAAGTTTTAAATTTATTGGCATTTTGCTTCATTTGTCTTAGTATTTATTCTTCATTTATCTTTACCTCTTGCAACATAGGCTTATACTTCTTTAAATATTTGCCATTGATGCCTAAGGTACGTTGTTCTTCAGTTAACTCTTCAATTTCATAAGTGCCATTTGAAAAAACTTGAACAGCTTTAAATGGTCTTTCCCAATTTGGAGACCATACCTTGATCTGTAGTCATGGTTTCAGGTATCTCATACCTATAAATAATATGGTTTTGAATGAAATTAATCACAGCTTCTTGATCAACATTTGGTAATGGAATTGCCTCAATCCTCAATCCATTTGGTAAAATAATCAATACCAAATTAGTCGAAAAAAAAGCCATTATTCATGACGTAGTAGCACATTGACTTATGCAGAGCCAATTCATTACTATTAAACTCCTCTTCTCCATCTGCAACTTATGACCAAATGTCATATTCAGCAAGAAGGATTTAAACTAGATTAACAAGGACGTCGAAGTCAGGCTCTGATTCTAAGAAATCACCAGCTTCCATCTGTTCGTCTTCGACCTTGTCCTCAGTCTTCTGGTTCGACACTGGAGGAGATATTCTGTCTTTTATTGGCTTTTCAGCCATTTCCACAACATGTTTTCCGTTGTTGTCAACAAGTTTCTGCATATTTTGAAGTGCAAGCTTTTTCTGACGCTGATGCCTTCGCCACTAAGTGTGTGTCATGGGATTTTTCCCCATGTAGTTATTCTTGTAGGCATATTTGTTTGCCTCCCCAGAATTCTTAGGTCTACTGTTGCTTGAACTTCCTTTCTCATCAATACCTCTGTTAGGCATCATTGACTGACCATGAACCCATTATTGGTTTATTGGAGTTCTGGTGGATGGAACAAAAGTAGTTTGATAACCCAACCTCTAATGAACAAACCTAGGGTGAACCACATTCTGACTTGTCATTACTTTTGGCCAATTACCTTTGATTTTTGCAAAGGGCACATATTTCTTAAGGCCATCAGTAGCCTTCTTATCAAACACGGCGCTGCGACGAGAGCATAGCATGACTTTAGTTTTGTTCGACTTACACATTTGCAAAAAGTCAATTAGTTCTTCCTCAGCCTGGGGTAAACTACTTTGATCTTCTCAGCGTATTCCTCTTCAGGAACTGCTACAATTTGTGCGCCACCAGAAAAATCCATAACATCTACCATCATACAGTCAACTAGTTCGACGTAGGAAGCATCTAACACCTGTAATGGATCTTCATCAATCTGCATTGGTGGTTTGGTTTTGTCACCAAATTTTAGCTTTCCATCATTTAAGGTTTTCTGGACCAAGTCCATGAAAAGAACACATTGTGAGGTTTTATGACTAAGAAAGTTATGAAGTTTACAAAAACTTCTTTTCTTTCGTTGTTCCAAAGGTGGAATTTTTAAACCCTTTGGTACAATTATTTGGCCATAAGCGACCAGTAACTTAAATCCAATAGGAGCAACTGCTTCTATGACAAATATGACAATGTCTAGTTTGCAACAGAATAATCTCGGTTGTAAATGGAAATCAACAAGTAAAAAGAGGATCTTGTTTTGTTGCTTATTTCTCTTATGAATCAGTGTACTTTTACCTGCAACTCTGATAGATCAAACTATTGGATGTCTTAAAATTGAAATGAAAGGTTGAAGTTTTTATGGATTTTATTATTTTTTAGCATTGAGCTCTTATTTGTATGATTTTGAAGCCACTGCCCATACAGATTTTGAATCAACATAGGTAAATTAAATGCAAAATAGATAGAATAGGGACATGAAGGATTTATGCTTTCATATTTATCAACTTTACATTAACACGAGATTAGGTGCGCACAACACCTCGCCATATTGTAACTTACATTATATTCAGAAAAATGAATGCATTACACTCAATCGACCACACATTCATCCGAAAGAATACAATCCTTATGTGAAGTCAAACCTAGCAAGGAACAATCCTAATCTTGGAAGGTTTCTTAACATCATCTATAGTTAACTTGTGGTGATGGGAAAACACATTTAGCGATCCATTGTAAGGGTCTAAATAATATCGCCCTTTTCTTGCGCCAGAACCAAATGGCAGCATTGTATTGTTCATTCCGAACCTTTCGTGTGGCTGCCTTCCAATCAAATTTCTCCATCTCATTACGCGCAGCCTTTCCCATGATTTCTCTCAGCTCTTTGTTGAACAAAAGGGGTTTCAATTTACTCAAACAGTCGTCAAGATCGCCTGGATTATAGAGGTAGCCGGTTTTACCTTCTTGATCCGCAGGGATTATATCTGGAATGCCTCCTGCGCGTGCTGCCACGACTGGTATCCCTGAAGACATGGCCTCCAAAACAACGAATCCAAGTGTCTCTGACTCTGAAGGCATGACAAATATATCTCCACTAGCATATGCTTGAGAGAGTTCTTCCCCTACTAACATTCCTGTGAATACCACAGGCATACCTTCAAACATTTTCTCCAGCTCCTCCCTGGTAGTATTTTGTTTTTCAGTAGTTAAGAACTCGTACGACTAAAAGTTACCAAAGTGTTTATATTTGAGATGAGAGCAGAAATAGCCATCTTATATCGAAAGGTCTGTTTGAAACAAGATAATTAAGCACTTATAGGATAGACAGTTATCATATAAGTGTTTATGTATAAGCTAATTTAACAATCAAAGAAAATATTCAGTCAAGCTGTTTTCATGTAGTTATAAGTTGTCTTCAAAACTTATCATGGAAAGCTTACTGAAGATAGCTTAAAACAACTTCCGAACATATCATAAACTGTTTCCACAAGTTCACTCAAACACTCCGGCAAGTGCCTATGCTAATAAATAACTCAAATTAATTGTTCATAAGTCATTCCAAACGCACTATAAATATGAGGCAAGAAAATCTTTTTCTTGATGACAGTTAGCCATTACAAGATTTGAAGTGGAAGAGGTAAGAATAAAAAAGTGTTCATTCATAAAATTTGATATTAGAGATATGTCATAATAAGTCACCTGTACGGTCCATCTCCGATGAAAGCAATTCGAGCTTCAGGAAGCTTATCCATGAGTCTGCAAAACCACGTGGTTCAGATGTTAAAGGCAGGGTAGCAAACATATTCAAATTCATATGGAAGATATATTATTTTGCATGGCAAGAAATACCAGAGAAAGATAAGCAAATTGTAAGATAAAGTTTGCTCTACCCTTTGAGAAAATCTAAACTCTTTTCAACTCCAAGCCGTCCAACATGAACTATCAAAGGCTTCTCAGGTTCACCATTGCTGTAAGAATAAAATGAAAACCGATCATTACCAAAACTTGTAACTAACGAAAAAAATGACAAAAGGTTCAAACCTTAGTCTTAATCGCATTTCATGCGAACGGTACCGTGGATGGAAACTTTCAGAATCAACACCTTTGTTCCAAAGACGAATCTTGTTAGCTTTATATCCACAAGAGAACCAAATCAGTCTCTAAATTTTGATGCATTGACAAACGCGTACTACAAATAAGGAGATTTTAAGTTCACCTGCTGTTACTCTAGCCGCTTGAAGATCCCTCCCAATGGCTACAGATGGCACCAGAGTCAGGTCCGCGGCTCTGTGAAGAAATTCTACATAAAACATCAAAATTCATGTTATGCTCACAAAAATTCTGAGTCCAAATCCGAAAAAGTAAGCAAGAAATTTTTCATACTTATGACCAACCACATGGGTTTCACCAGCCAGCTAAAGGTATATCTTGGAATGTACCTGGAGACACAATACGATTAAACATAAGCAAAAACCTGAAAATCGTAAACAGAACAGCCGCACAATCTAAAATGGTAAATATATTTTGAAAATTTGAAATCTGACTGAAACTTACACTGGTATATGGGTATGATAGGACATGACAATTGGAACACACAAAAGTTTTGCAATGATAAGAGCACCAAAAACCTGAAAATAAGGTAGTATCAGACACGCAATGTGACAAATAAATATTTGACACCTACATTATCCTTATTAATACCAACATTTAATAAACAATGAGATAGAAGAATTGAAGAACAACCAAAAAATAGAAAAAATGAATTGCAGACCAACCATTATGCCTGGTGATGACGCATGTATTATGTCAGGCTTGAACCGAGCTACCTCTGAAATTATTCGTGGACTAAGTGCCAAAGAGAGGGGTACGTTCTGATACCAAGGGAGGGGAAAGCTGAATTGCCGGTTTGTGTTTGGAAAATGAAAAGTTAAAGTATTAGTGTAAAATATGGTACTGATAGTTTTTCAAAAATATGTGAAGGCAAATCAAATCTTGTGATTATTGTAATGAAGAGTTTAATTTTGATACACCCGTTAGTGTAAAAAGTTATACACTATCAATCAATCTTAATGATCTACGTCATCTGACAATTATGATTGATGACAGTGTAAAAAACACTGACGGTGTATATGAATTAAATCCATTAAGATAATAGGGAATCTTATAATTATTATATCAACTCTATATAATTGATCCCCCGCCACGTAATTCAAACTCATGGATATCATTATTGGTCTTTATGGTAGTAATCATACTTTTAAAGAGCATATCCAACTACTCACATTCTAAATTGAAATATGAACATCAAAACTCATAAATGGATGATAATAGGAAAGTCATCATCATAAACACTTATGAGTGAAATCTTAAAACTAAATGCACATCATATGCTTGCAAAAGATGTTGTAAGGGGATGGCAGTTTATAAATATATGCAACAAATATAATTAACAAACAATGATTAAAGTTAGGGTTAATAGGTCTTTACCCCCCTGCAAAGTAGGTGAATTTTGCGTTACCCCCCTGGAATTTTTTTCTTTGAGATTACCCCCCTGCAAAATTTATTTTTTTTATTTACCCCCTTGGATGCACTTTTTAAATCGGTTATTTTGTTCAACCGATTTAAAAAGTGTTGTTTTTAAATCGGTTATTATGTTTTTTTTTCCTGCCACGTCAGCAAAAGGGGGGTAAATCAAAAAAATAAATTTTGCAAGGGGGTAATCTCAAAGAAAAAAATTCCAGGGGGGTAACGCAAAATTCGCCTACTTTGCAGGGGGGTAAAAGCCTATTAACCCTTAAAGTTATCATGAACAGAAGAACACAAAGATTATTATGATTCAAAAACAATAAATTTAGAATAATAAGTAGAGCAATGAGATGAAAAAGAGACATCAGCTAGGCAAATAAAACAGATCAGTGTTAGCAACCTCCAAGATCCTATTACTTTGGCTCCATGAAATTCTTGGGGCACTCCTTTATGCGTTGTCACAACCATCACCTATAACAAACAAACGCAAGTAGTTAGTATGGAATGTAAATGTTGAAAGAAATAAACACTGTTATTAAGACTGTACTGTACAGTAAACACAAAAAATTAAAGGAAAATAAACATGTAGATACCGTGATACAAAACAAGTAGAAAAGTTACCTCATCTCCCATTTCACGAAGGCATTTGATAAAATTCTGAAATCGGTTTTTATATCCTGAGACATATCTGCAAAATAGACATCATCGAGAACAAATATTCTGTTAAAAATGAAGATACGTGTCTTTTTTCTGCACAGCTAACATGACACATCTTCTGAAAAATGACAGAAGAATAATGTGAATTTTCGTTCAATCTCATTTCGATTGCAATGAACACAGCAATTAGAAAACATAGTATAGACTATAGATTAATTGCTCATCAAAACAATACAATAGCTAAAATGCAACTTTGCACTAATAGAATGGATATCCAAAACAGATGAACACAAAGTCAGCTTAATCTATCACATGCACATATCTCGATTCCTACATACTGCAATTTCAATCCTACTTTATAACAATAGTACTTGTATGCAAAGGCAGATTAGGGTGAAGGAAGCACAGACACTTCAAAGTAATACAGTTAGCAATTTCAATCCTACTTTATAACAATAGTATAGTATTTATTACTTTCATTTATTGAACTTCTATGACAATTTAGATTGGAATACAACAATAATCAGATAGTATGTGACAACATATGTTGTTTTCCTCCTGGAATTGTTCATGTGTACAAACTAATCCTCAAATGTGTCAACTTCACTAGCCCTTCCTTCTGTTTTACGAACCTGTCGTTCTGGCAAGTAGGCAACACATGGCACAAAATGCTACTATTACGAAGTTAACAAAAGGATGAATTACGGAATCAAGAAAGATGGACTTGTGTTAAGAGGTTGACACATTCAGATATTAATTTGTGCATACTAAAAGTTTCAGGACCAAAGCAATGTTGCTACTTTCAAAGGTCAAAATGTATATTAACTCTATAATACAGTATCTCTTAATGTCTACAATTATGTATCCTTACTTTCCAAACATCATTTCTATAATTCAAACACTTCTAACTTCTAAGCAAGTATACCAAATATCAAACTTCACAACTTAATAAATGAAAGAGGGAAAAAAAGCTATAATCTTTGACATAAAAATACATGTCAACTCAGTAAATTCATCAAACTGTTCCAATTAAACTATAACCTTTGACTTGAAAACCAAACCAACGAGCCAGTTCAGTTGCTGCAAAAACTGAAATGAAAAACAGCAATTGAATCTTGCCTTGTTGGTTTGGTTATAGTGGCTTTTTATTGGCAAATGTTAGTGGTCATTTGTTAGTAGCAGGGATCAAATTTTGAACCTCCTTCATAATACTCTTTTAGCGTCTCAGCTCATATCACTAAACTACACATCCGTTATCCTCCACATGTTAGCGTTCAGCATACCGACACAAGTGATTACATTCAATTTTGTCATCTCACAAATTATTACGCGTATCATACGTTCTACAATGAGTGACTCAGTTGACTGTTTCCCACATGTCAATACTCAATACATAATTTTGGCCATTGATATATTTAATTATATATTATTGAAAATTATAAAAATTTGATATTTTGAAAGTATTCATTGAAACAAATCTAATAAAATCTTATATAATAACATTTAAATATGGTCGAAACAATATTTATGAATAGTGCATACGATCAAACTGTTCTCCCATTATGGGACGGAGGAAGGAGTACCACATAGCGTTGACTTTGTAGAGTTGGAAACAATGTAAAATGAAGAGTAAATCAAAACAATTGCAATGAGGTTTCAATTTCAACATCAAACACCACAATTCAATAAAACATTAAAAAATACAACACAAAATGAATAACAAATCCAAAACAAAAAGGGGACTCACGCAAATGGAGAAGGCTCAACAAAAAGAGCAATTCTTCGAGGCCTCGAATTCGTCTCATTTTCAGAATCAACCAAAGTAGAAGAAGAAGAAGAAGTACCCTCTTCCTTATCCTCTTCTTCAAGAGTATCAACCTCTGTTTTATCCATTTTTGAAGCTTCAAGAACCAAACTTTTTCTACCCTTCATAGTTTCTGACCCTTGAAAAAAGCACAATCGTGCTTTTTTACAAGATATAGAAATGGGTTTTGGTCCAAATGGTGAAAAACATTGAAATTTAAGAGAAGTAATAGAAGGGTATGAAGAACATGATGATGAAGAAGGAAGAGAAGGATTTATAGAAAGAGAAGTAGAATTTATGTTCATAATAATATAAAATGGTGAAAAAGAAATGAACAAATTTTACAGAATTTGGATAGAATTGATTCGTGTATGTGAGTGAGAGAGAATCCAACGAAGTTGGAAGGAAAGGACACTATGAAGGAATGGGAGCTATGTGAGTTGGAGCGAATTCTTTTGGAATATACTTTCTAGTTTTTCATTATTGAATCATTCCTTGCCCATTCAAGAAGATATGGCTCTATTTGTTAAAAGTAAGTCATTGAGCTGATAAGCTAGCTTATAGTTGAAAAACTAGTTTATAACTGATGATTGATAGTTATAGCTGAATTTTTTTTTTTTAAAACAAATTTAGCTTTTGTAAGTGCAAAATAACATAAAATTACATGGTTAGTGAATAGTTATTATATTTTTTAAAAAATAAAAAAATGAAAATAATAAGGGTAAAAATGGAATAAAATGTAAAAAGCTATAAGCTATAAACTCAAACACTATTTTTAATAGTATCTCAAAAAACGCTATACGCTAATTAGAAAAGCTCGTTACCAAACACATCTATTTTTTTCAAACAAGCTTTTAAACTAGTCTAATAAGCTATAAGCTAGCTTCTTGGACTTACCAAATACATCCATGATGTAAGCGATTTTTTAAGTGTATCTTTGATTTCAATTTTAGATCGGTCAGAATTAATTCTACATGTGTAGAATTGACTGGTTTGTTTGATTTTTCTTTTAGAATTCATTCTATAAATAAAATAATTTTACACTCAATTTTTTTTATTAAACTCACTTTTACATAAATATATCTACACATAAATTACTTCATCTTCAACCTACTTTTAATAAAATCGTAAAATTCCAAAGTATTACAACAATAATAAATAATTAGAGTAACTTTAGTAAATTCGTCATTCATTTTGTCAACATCATTACATTTTATAATTGGAACTAAAAAAATGTAAGCAAATTTTAATCATCTTGTGTAGATTAAGCTTTGTTTGGCAATGCCAAATCTTGAGAATGGTTTATAGCTTATTAATTATAAGTTCATTTTGAAAAGAAAAAAAATAATTGTTGAACTAGTCCAAACGCCGCCGCTCCTTCACTAGCTAGACCCTCTTTTCTTGTTCTTTATCGACTAACCTTCACTTGCTCTGAATTCCCTCTATCCCTAGAGCATTGCCGCTCCTCTCCCACCTCATCCCAAACGTAGTTGTCAGGATGTAGCCTCACACAGTTGTGAACTCGATAAAAAGTCGCACCAAAATGTATTAAGTAACAAATAAGCAGAAAGGCAATAAAATCACAAGAAAAGATAAACAACTAGAACAAGAAAAGAACACAAGACAATTGTTTACCAGTTCGGTCAAAACGACATACTCTGGGGAAGAGAGCAGCTCTCCATTCCACTATAATCACTAGAGTACCTTTACAAAGAAATCCCAATTTGGGTTACAAGAATTAGCTTTGAATCCTAATTCTACCTAAGTCCCGAATCTCTTCCCGTGGCCAAGAGACTCTATTTAATTATGTGTCTACCCAAGGTGAACCAATGGTTATTCATTCCCAATCCCAAGAATTCTCTATAAATCGTAATTTATTGTTGGCTGCAAAATCCTAAAACCCTGTTATAAGAATCAAAAAACGCACAACCCTATATATAGGGATCACGGTCACGCCCCATGCCAGCCTAGCTGCGCGCAGCCCGCAGAAGCCGAGCTTCCTCACACTCATGTTGCGCCCCGTGCCTAGTGCAGACTTGCACTGCTGATTCTAATTTCTAATTCAAGATATTTCAAGGCAATTATAACACTCGTTAATTGTTTTAAAACATTAAGCGCATCAACATTGTTAAGTATATAGGAAATGTATGAACGATGAAACAATCCACACCCCATCTTTAAACTGTGTTTGCATTTGCATTAATTGTCCAAGACCCCCAAACTAAATATAATCTTTTTAAATAGAAACTTACACACACACAAAGTGAAGGAGTGATTCAAACCCCAAGTAATGTTTAACACTAGCAATTTTGACATTTCTGCCCGTTAAACTAAGATTTGTGGACAACTAAATATCCTATTTATTGATGTTGTTTATAGATCCTATTCTAATAAAAATTAATGACAACACTGTGACAACCCAAACCCAAACCATTTTGAAAGACATTTGTTGTAAATATTAGATTTATTATAGTATTAGTATGAGGCCCATTAGACTAAGCCCATTAGATTTATATTTCTCTCTTTATTTAATCAAGTATTTGCAATATTGTAATTTATCACTTTTTAATAAATCAATGAAGTTATTTTCTACAACATTTTTAGTAAATGACTTGTAGCTTCTCCTTATAGAAAGACACCAATAAAAACTTTTCACATACACTAGCACTTAAACTTAGGATATCACATGGCATGCTTATTTCACCAAACAAAATTAAATCCATAAGTTCAGACAGTTAATCCAAAAGGGTCCTTCTAACATGGGGAATTATCCCATAATATTTGAGCATATAAGTGAAAATAGGAAAGTAATAACGTAATGAGATAACAAGTTCCCCCGATGTCACTCACTATTAGAGGAGGTGAACACAATCCCAACATAAGAAAAAATAGTTGACGTACACTAAAACAATTAGACAGTCTCATGGTAACGGCATCTTGATATCGTCATAGAAAAATACAGCATATGAACATCCATTGATCTTTACTTGCTTCTAATTGTGAAATGTTTGCATCATTGCAAGCGCACAAATAGAAGTTGACGAAAGGGGCGATCGAATAATCAAGTTACGTTATGTATGATAAAAAATAGAGTAAACTCAATCACAAAACCACTTAGCACATTTTGGTATCTTCTAACTTCACGAGTTCACATTCACAATTTGGTACCTTCTAACTCTGAATACATGTCCCCGAACATAATAATATATTCACTCAAGAGGCAAACACATTCAAGTCCTCATATACTCGCTCAACTTGTAACCAAGGGATGCATGTAGGGTAGCTACCACTTTAAGAAAATTACCAACTAATACACTTTGAAATTCTCCCATTGTATACCCTCAATATTAGAATGAGTTCATCTAAAGAAGACATTCTATAGGGCGTCATCGAAATGGGTCATGTTCTTGGTAAAATAACGCAGTTTGGTAACATGGTAAGGGGGAAGTAGCGCACAGTGAACATGAAGCTACTAGATGGACGTGGTTTTTCACTATGAAAATGCTATTTCCAAAACAAAGATATGGCAATCAAAACAAGGAGTACCAAAAGTATCAACATTATCATTAATTGGGGTTTCTACGGTCAAAACATAATCAAACATTAAGTGTATGTTTGGTATCACAGCAGATATGCCAGAATTACAGTAATCCACTGTAATTTTCTAAAAGCTACACTCTGTAGCTTCTGTAAACTCACGGTGAGTCGCCGTGATTCTGACATATCCACCGTGATACCAAACATAGGCTAACACAATCAAGAGGCGCAGAGAAATGCACTACGCTGCTACAATCAAACATAACAATTAATGGATTACCACTAAAATTAGAGTATAATTGATTTTTCTTACATAGTTGATTCTAACATGAAGCTAGAAATTTGAGTTTTTGATTCTAAAATCGTTTTATACACTCAACTTAACCGTTCTACTAACTTTTACATCAATATATCAAAATATAAATCATTTTACGTTTAACTCACTTTTTATCACAGCAAACCCAAACACAACTTAACAATCCAATTCAAACTGATTCCCTCTTCACTTCTTTACATATTCTCTTGTTGTACAAGAATACTAACAGGGGCCAGTCCTTGATGATATCTCGATTTCTGATTTCAGAAACAGAACCAAATGGGTAACAAAAAGCATGACATGGCCCTGCAAAATTCCACCTCAAAAGCAACGTTTCCTCTCTCTCCCTTCTGTCTCTCTGTTACCAGTACTTCCCTTTTTTCTACAAACAAAACTGTTTTACTCTTTGTCTCTTTGTCAAGTCTTCACTTATCCACCACTTTGTCTTTTGACCAAACCCTTTATTTTCTTTCTTCCTTGGTCTATGAGAAATTCTCACACAATCTTCTTTCTGCTCATGTTTTGTCTCATCTCTCAACTCTTAATTAACCACCACAATTACCTTCATAATAACGGCATGCCTCTACTTGTATGTTTGATATCACGGTGAGTATATAAGAGTTGTGGTGAGGGGATAGGGCGGCAAGGCAACCTCTCTGCTAAAGTAGGAATAAGCTCCACCGGGTAGACTCAACATAATTTTGTATAAACTACTAGTTGTAGCTTTTGAAAAATTACGACGGATCTCTGTGATTATGATATATCAAATATGATATCAAACATATGCTAAGTTTTTTAAAGAGTCGCCAGGCACTAAAGATGGATGTCATAAATTGTAGTTTAGCAGTGTAACTTACATGTCCGTCTATCATGTGTCATATCAATTTTATTTTCATAATATAAGATGTGATTTAGATTACAGTCACAAATATTTGTAGTTTGAATGTGAACCACTTCCACCACCGTTAATGGAAATGGTTAATTTCACATTAGTTCCATATGTTCATGTCTCATGCATGCACTTGAATAAATTGTAGATGCAATGAAAGTCTTAATATTAGATAGAGAATAATGATTTTATTTTGGATCAAGTTAAGCTTTTAGATTGGTTTAATTTTAATATTAATATCCCATAAACAATGTAGTAGCAATTAAGACTATGATTTTATATTGTAGTTGTGTGATGCAATTATTGGACAAAATTTTAAATCGAGGAAAAATACAATAGATGTAGTTGAAATTGTGGTTGTGATGCTGCGGAGAACTGAAAACTATTTATATTGTGTCTGCAATTGTAGTTGCGAACTAAAATTTAAATCTTTTTAAAGAAAACAATTGTCAATCTATATATAATTAATTAAAAAAATGATCAAATGAACTGTCACACTACTAGTATGCTTAAGAAAAAAGAGTCATTTGATTAATTTTAATCATAGTATATCCTTTTTCCATTATTCACTTTGTAGCTTTTTGTCCTTCAATAGATTTATCTATCTATATATACTCTTCCTATCCAATTATTCTTCCTAACAAACATTCCAACTTTGCCTCTTCACACCCTTCTCTCCCCTCAGCAGAATCTATTCTCTTTCCCTTAACAAAACCAAACACAAACACTAAAAAAAACTTTTTTTTTTCTCTTTCTAAATTATAATTCTCCTATAGTTATTCAAAATGTCAATTAAAAACAAAAGGGTATGCTTTAGTCCTCATGTCAATGACATACCAACAATTTTTCTCAAGAAAAAAAGGGAAATTGGAAGTGGTAATTTCAAATTTACCACAGAACAATCAAAATTGTCTCCTTTGAAATTTCTAGTGCAGCTAGGAACAAAGGTTGCAAGTTCTATAAAAAGTGTTTCTATGAAAAGAAGATCTTCTAGGAAGGTTTCTTCTTCATCTACTTTTGTAAGGTCACGTTCGATATCGGACCTTACCGATTCACATCGTGCCGAAACTGTTGAAGATTGCATTGAGTTCTTACATTCTTCTTCAACTAGGGAGAGACCAAGTTTTAGTTGAGTTTAGTTTAATTCTCCTAACTTCTTAAGTTTTGTATAAGGTTGCTACTTGCTTGAGATTTTAAGATGTATCTTTAAATGTTCGTTAGATTTGTTAGGAAAAATATGTTAAGTAGTCTTTGTTTTGTTATTTTTTTGTTTTAGATAGATAAATGTTAGTCGATTATGTAAGTTTTCAAGATTTAAACTCTGAAACTCTTGAATAGTATTTTTTCGGTGTTCCTCAGTTCACCAATCGAACCAAAGTTAACAAACAAATTCATCACATTGCACTATGCTACTTTGATGTTTGAATAGAGATTCCCATATTTACATTGTCTTAATTCATCTCAAGTTTGAGCTGCAAATTGTATTGTTGCATTCAATATAATACTCCCTCCGTCCCAATTTAATTGACACAGTTGATCGGAGTTATAATCTTTGACTTTTAAATAAATGTCACTAACCATGATCGGAGTTGTGATATAATAGTTTTTTCAATCTGCCTAAACTACATTGCGCAACGCAATTGATGCTATTTTTACATTTGACGGTCTATATCTATTACAACGTCATGTAAAGAGCATGAAATCTTATTCCCTCTTTTATTCTATTCTGTCCAACAAAGAGTTGAAAAGACACTGTCAACCGTATTCTGCAAATAAGGATATTCCTATTGATATATCAGCTTTACAATAATTAACTCTTTTGACCAATGCATGACAAAGGCAACCTCAATTTCCTATCGTTCAAATCCATCATGTAGTTTGCATGTTTGATACTCTATTTTGCCTATATTTGATAAACGATGTATTTCAGAATCACGGTAATCCACTGTAACTTTTAAAAAATTATATACTATAGCTTTTACAAAATCACCAACGGCGAAACTAGCCAATATTTTACGAGAGGGCCAAATCTAAAAAATGTATTTTAATTAATGTCTTGATCATTTTTATTCTAAATAATTTTTTTTTACTTGTTTAAAAGTCCAAAAGTGTCAAAATAAGACAAAATACGTCTATCAATCAACTGATTTTATTTTAATTTTGTATTTCTACTTATTTTTAACAAATAAACACATTTGTAGTAGCTAAACATATATTATTGAGGTTGCTAATTACAATCTACACTAACCGATCCACTTAAAAGTATATTTTGGAATAGCAATGGCTACCTCATTGTAACACATAGCTATGCCCCTGAAAATCACGATGATTCTGATATATTTACCGTAATACGTACCAAACATACACTTTGTTGGTAACAAAAGTGTTTCTCTAAATATAGAATTGATATCTCAAAATATATTTTTATCTTCCTCTAATTAATCTTTTATATTTAAAAATGTAAATAATATTCATAATACAAATTTTATATTTAAAAAAGTAAATAATATAAAAAACAAATAAGTAACATGTTCAGTTCTTCAATTCCTCTTCAATTTCAAACCCCACGAAAAAGGGAACAAAAAATTGACCCAACACTCCAACAACAGTTGTTTCCTCATGAGACAACATATCTATTTTGTCCTTTTGTTTTGTTTATTTATTTATTTTTGTTTTACTTTGCTTTTGTTGAAAGAATTTAACTAAAGTATCAGTAACATCACAATCAACCCCTTAAAAAAATTCGTGTAACAGTTATAAGCTTGGCAATGGCAAATTAGTTTTAAAAGTCGTGATGCATTGATACGTACAACTACAACAAAACAATTTTTAATGTTCACACGGATGTTAATAATTGATAATTATTAAGTGATTCGACTAAAATGACTAACTTGAAATGAATTGTTTCGTAAAACTTAAATTTGACTTATGTGAGTGTTACAATCTTTCGGCAAAAAATATCTTTCAATTAAACTCTTGGTTTTCTAATCTCTTCTTTGTTTCAACACACTAAGGAGTAGTACCTCAAATATTTATTTTGGAGACTGTGGGTGTACTGAGATAATGAGGTGGTTGAGAGTGAAATCTATGTGTTGTAACAATTTTCACATGGTGTTTATTCTCTAGTCGTCGGTTTTAACAACGGTACCTGTGATTTTTTCTCCGATTTTGGAGTTTCCACATTATATTTTTTTGTTGTTGATTGCGCTTCCGTTTATTTTTGCTTCTTCAGTCCTGTTATTTTCTATCACTTTGTTGTGAGAGTAAAAGGTTAGCACAGTGTACTTGCTAATTATCATACCATTAATCATATCAAGGTAAGAAATTAGATAAAACTTTCTGTATGTACAACCTAGCTAGTTGATAATTCACAAATATTAACTTGCAGATGCTTGAATTGGAACCTAAATTTTTTTATTTTTTTATATTTAAAACGTGTGATTCTATCACTATAGTCCTTAAAAACTAGATAAAACAAAAATTCCAAACGGCATTATGAATAAACAGTGCATGGCATGCTCAAGAATCCAATAAAATATGATTTTCAATTGTTAATGCATGTGTCCCCTAGGAACTCTAGGAAGTGGATTTGAGTGACCAAAATCATGCTTACTAAGATTCCCGCAAGTTGGAATGGGATTGTACAATATAATTAACACACTCAAAATAATAGTCCTGGATATTAACATATTTTAGTGACATGTAACTACTTTTAACTCTTCGATCTAAACTAACTGTTGAGATTTTTGAACAGTAAAATTGATATGTACTTTGATCTATTTGATCATAAATCAACGACCATAATCATTTATTGTGTGTAATTGTATCCTTTTGCTACAACAGCGGATTTAGATCTGCGTCGGTGTGTCGCAATATTTGAGGTCTATATATTCTCCTATTGTCTATACAAGGTTCCAACCCACAAACTTAAATCTCCCTTGTATACAATTCATTTGTCTTAGTTATGTTATTGAATTAGTAGGTATGAGATTTGATTCTTCAACAGTTCAACACTCGTATCAAAATCTTGTTATTTGGATTAGTCAATTATGAGTTGTGACATGTTTACCATATTAGCGTTGGTCCCCTGATTTTTTTCCTGCTTTTGGGTTGACATTTTTTTTCCTGCTTTTGACTTATATGATATATATTAGAACAAAATAAGTTTGAATCAGTATCTCGTTCATTTTGATTTCGATGATAACAAAGCAAATAAACAAATTATCTACTAATTATGCGTTCAAGTGTGTAGGTATTACAAATATTACAAAAGAAGAAAAAAGATTAACACATCTTCTAAGTATTTTCACGATCCTCTACACATGATTGAGACGATGCATGTTCTTATCCTCTAGACAAACACATATAGTTATTTGAAGTCAAAGTCAACAGTTGTCAGTTGTCATTCACCTGGACAACAATTAAAGATTTCAAGAGAAGAAAGTAATGATCTAAGATTGTCATCCTCTAAACACCACAAATGATAAGAAAAATTTAAAGTCAACATTTTGCTTTGTCATTTGTACATCTATTTGAGATTTCAATCACCCAATCCTTCTCTAGGCAGCATAGATAATCAAGTAACACAAAAGTCAACACTCTACTCCAACATCCTGACATTTCTTGAAGGTTTTATCCTCTAGACACCAAATGTGAATTGTGTCAGACTTTCTACATCAACTGTGTTTACATCGGACCCTGACCCAATGTGAAAACCCCTTTCTGTAGTTGTGTTTGATAAAGAGTAACCATCTAAGTAAAGACATTATATATCAGCTGTGATTTATTCATACACAATATTCTCAAGCAACAGTCATATTGTGTCAGATCAAATAATAGAAATTGCCATTGTCAAAATCGTACGAAGTTGTATAATATGTACTCAGCCTCAATGAGAAGAATCATTATCTCTCAACGGCTATATTGGAATGACTCTAATTATTATCTCATGGAAAATATAAGAACCATTCAAATTGGATATTATGCGCCTAGTGAGAGTGTCCTAACATGAGTACTCAATAAGTGATTACAACTAATTCAAAGAATTGGTGCAAACGAATCCACCAAAGTTCTTTATGCATGAACTTATTAGGTATTTGTATACACCTATATATTAATCTTAGGATGTTTGGTATAAAGAAAATCACTTCAAAAGAAAGTAGATGCAGAAGAGTGTGTTATTCTATGAATGCACTTGATTGCATCAAGGAGATCTTCATAAGCATACAATCTCTAGCTATATAAAGAAAAATGCATGCAGTTAAGTTCATATTTCCTCGAGCAAATCATTAAAGTCTTGAACATATGTTCATAACTTATCTAAATATGCTCTCAAGTTGAGAGTCATTAGATCATATTATACATCAATAAGACATGTATAACATTAATTGATTCAAACTCAAACCTTCTTGTAAATGTTCCGTAGTGGCAACAACTTATTCTCATATAAGTAAGTCTGATCTCATATGTGGCAGAAAATCTTAGTCTAGTTCACTAGGAGGAAAATTTTCAAGTCTGAGGTAGAAAATCTATGATAAGGTTTTATCCTAGTGATTCTAATTGATTGATAATAATAGTTGAAGTTCTTTTAGGTTTAGAGGGCAAAGTCACTCTAGATAGGGTGAACGGTGGTATTAGTTGACCATGTTAGTTTGTCTCATTTATTTATTTTCTATTTTCTTTTGTTTATGTTTTTTATGATTTAGCTTCTACTCTACTTTTGTTTTAAACTGAAGTTAAATGTTTTGATAAAAAAAAAAGTTAATGGTTTTTATTTTATAGCAATAAAATGAAAAAGAGTAAAAATGATAAACATAATTCAAACCCCTTTCTTATAACCTAGGGGTGTGATTGAGTGGTTGGGGTCCATCCTCCCTTAACTAATGGTCGAGGGTTCGATCTTCGCTTTGGGTATGGAGCAATTTTAAATCTCTGGGCCAGCTATCCCACCCTTTGAGGTGCCTCCAATCTAACGAGGAAAATAGTCACTGTTTTCGGCGGTGGATACTCTGGTCTCGACAAAAAAACCCTTTCTTATGTTTTCTCATGCACCTTCTAGTACGAATATCTCCCTCCTTCCCTTCTCACTATGAAAACTACAGTACTACTAGTACATAATAAGTATATATTTATTATCTTCATAATTATATTGTAGAAAAGAAATGATAACTGTTAACCGAAAAAAAAAATGATAACTTGGGTTGATGAGTTTAATTTGGGTTCCGTTGACTTTAAGCTAAATTTTAATTAGTAGTTGATAGATGAAAAAATAGGTGGACAATAATATAACACATTAGCATTGCCACAAAAAAAGAAAAAATTAGTAGTTGATAGATTTTATTCTAATATTAGAAAGAACTGGACTTTTTTTTTTTAAAGAGTGGAATTTGTTAAAGAATTGATCTAATGCTGAATGTGTTTTTTTTAATGAATTGATCTAAACGAATGAAGTTGTTCATATTCAAATTATATATAGTTAATATTCTAAATATTATTGAACATATTTTAATCAATAATATATAAGTCTTTTCATTTGGACAAAATATGTTATAGTTTTTTTTTTTTACAACCAAAATATGTTATAGTTATCTTCCATAAAAGTTGAAAAGCAAACAATTGGAGTGATTGATGCGTGTATACCATTTTTTTAAAAGTACAATTAGAATAAATTACTAACCAAAAAAATTAGAAAAAATTAATTAATATTTATCTTGAGACTTTTTTTATTAATAACTTTCTGATTTTTAAGAAAAGCAATCCTGTTCTTTCAAATAATTCGTCTTAAAAATATTAATTTATTAATCATTTGAATTCAATACTTTAGTTGATTTTTTTCTCTTTGAAAAATACATATTTATGATATGATGATGAATAGTACTCAACATTGACACATGATACTTCCATAATTGAGTATCTTTGGCGTAGTAATTACTGGCTACTATATATACAGACTAGTACACTGCAAAATAACTCTCATTGAAATCGATCGCAGCTGTCACATTATTATTGAATAATAATAGTAATAATAATAATGTCTAACAGTTTCATTGTAATTGTAATGGTGTATGGTCCCCTAATCCTCCAGCTTTTTTGTGAAGAAGGAAAGGACCACAATCTTATTTTCGTTATACATTTTTCCATTAATACCTTCATAACAAGTTAGGTTCAACTTATAATTGAATTCCGATTAAATTTTAAGTGCCTCTCAGTGAATTTTGGAGTACTTATCTTTTTTTTTGGTAAATTTGGAGTACTTATCTTTTTAACAATTTATAAAATTTTTCGTATCTAATATGGGATCTCTTTGCTAGAAAGAATTAAAGATATTATTATTATTATTATTATTATTATTATTATTATTATTATTTTTATTATTATTTATTAATAAATTTTAATGAAATATCAATTATTAAAATTTGACACTTATAATACATACTAACTTGAAATAAAAAATTACACACCTTATTGTCATTTGGGTGACACTTTATCATCCAAATTAACGTGGATAATAACCCGAATTCGATTTCTAGGTAAAATAATTTTTTGGTTAGATTTTATTTACTTTGTGGTCGAACTTTGAATTATTGAGACTCTATTTCCTTGAAAACTAGAAGGTTACAAAAAAATAAATTGGGATGGATAATATGACAAGAAGAATAATTCATTCTCCCTTTGTGTAGAAATCTCATGTACTTGACTTAGGGAATCAAGTGCTCCCAACCCCTCACAACTAGATGATATTTGGGACTTTTTTTTTCTTCCCAATTTTGAAGCACAAATTGTTCATCTTTTGTGTGATCCTTCTTGAAACACCTCCTCTTCAATTTTTTCTCTTATGTTGGTCTTGTTATATTAATCATAGCCATCCATTCATTTTTTTTTCTTCTCTATTATCTTAAATGCTTTTGTGATTTATCAACTATTAGATTAAGAAAATGAGGGAAAACATAAAAGAAAAAATTGGAGAAGATCGAACTCCTCAATTTTGGGTATTTAAGTGAATCTTATGTGTACACATACTCATTTAATTTTTTTTCATTTTATAATATTACTTAATAAACACTCACTATTTCCAACCCAACATCTCAAACAAACTTAATAAATGGGACCCAATAATAATTTTATATCAATATATTTCAATTTTTTCTTATTAAAAAAGTGTGGATCCTACAAAGAGTTATTTCAATTTTTTACTGGAGCACCTCTTTGCAGTAGGTACTCCTTTTACTTGAGCACCTCTTTTTAGTAGACAAGATACGAGATAGTCTAAGAAATTTTTTGATATACTACGTATATTTTGAAAAACCATGGTGTCGGGAAAAACTTTTTGGTAGGATTCAATTGTCATTTTCATGTTTTTTGAACTAATTTTTTGACGATCATGTATTCCTCTTCACGGGTTTGAGGGCTCAAGATGAAAGCCATAAGTTTGTTGCAGAAGGATGTGGTTGATGTAAATGACTTAGAGATATTGGAAGTTTTCTTAGTATGTTGTTGTTGATCACCTTTTGAATAGAGAAGGTGAAGTCATATTTCATTCTCCTTTTAATATATAACATTTTTAATTTTTAAAAGGCGACGCCTGAATTTAATATAAAGGAAAAGAAGAACAAATTACAAAGAGAAAGAAGAACATAAACCAAACCCTTAAGAGTTAACAGAAACGGTCAAAACCCTCTAGTCTCTAAAGTTAACAATAACAAAAATAATTAAGGTCTAATTTATTACATATTTTGTAATTCCTTAATGACAATATGGACTTCAAGCCACCAAATATTTAGTGTAGGAATTCTCGTCATTTCTTATAATAAATGGATATCAAAATTACTATTATTTTGATGTATAAATGTTTGGTATGATAGGAATAAAAGAGATGTTCGGAGTTTGAATTTTAACCCATATATATAAAATGTGATATTCCTAACTACCAATTGATGTGACAATTTTATTTTTCTTTTAATAATTTTGATTTGTGTTTGTGTGCCCAAATTTTATACCCAAATGTTTGTGCCCAGACAAATATTTACTCATTAGAGCATCTCCAATGGTGATACCACTTTAAGTATCATACATTACTAAAAAGTGGTCCCCACAATGTTATATAATATTTATGCAACTCATACATATTTTGCTCCAATGGTGATATCACTCTAAGTATCATACATTATTAACAAGTTTTTAATTCTATTTAATTTTATATACAAAAAAATGTAATATTAAATTGATGATACGGTACCTTAAATAAGGTACCGGTATCATCAATTTTGATACCTCTGTGCCACGTCATGGAACTCAAATGATAAAAAAAATAAGGTACGGATCATTAGTCTATGATACTCTCTTTGATACCCTTATTGGAGATGCTCTTATAATTGCGTTAACAAAATTACATCATGCAATCTGTTTCCCTTCTAAATAAATACCATTTCCATGATTTTTGAAGATGCTTTTTGGGACAACTCTCTTTTTCTTTTGTAACAAAAACAATAAAGTGGGAGGAGGAGAGAGAAAGTAAAAATATAATGAAAGTATGAGAGAGAGAGAGTTGTCCAAAAATTTTCAACTTTTGGTTGTCCAAATATATTTTTCTTTGAAGATATATCTATCACAATGACACACATATTCGTACCGCTTCCAACTAAACCGCACCACTGATGAGCATGACGTTCGAGTAGAAGGACTGCACATGGCCAGGCATCATAACTAATTTATATAATAAAAAATTATGCAGTTTGATGAATAAACATATATTTTGGTATAAAGGTTGTCTTTACAATTTCCATTACGAAAACACAAATTGAAAAGAAAAAAAATATACCAAATTGATGGCTAAAAAATCAAACAATGTTTCAATTATAATGACACCTTTTTATTTAACTTAAAATAAGTCGATATACAAATATTAAATAAGAGAAAAATGAAATTCGAGGGACTAGACCAAAACTTAAGTGAGAGCTAAAAATTATAACTGCCACACTAGAAACCATACCGGTAAAACCCAAATAAAATCACGTAAAGAAAAAAAGAGTGTAGTGTTTCAAAACTTAGCAAAATCTATACTAAGGAAGACAAAGTATATTACTATAAAAAACATTACATATACTAGAAATTATAGCATCCCACCATTGGAAGTCGAGAATATTCAGGGCCTGTTTGATGGTCAGGATAGGATAGAGACAGGATATGATATAGAGTTGGATAGAGACATGATAGGATATAGAGAGGATAAACATTATCCTATCATGTGTTTGATATTCACATGATAACAAGTGAGCGACGTTAGTCCTCTGTTAACATAATATTTTTTGTTTCAAGCGTCGTGAAGATAAACATAGGTAACAGAGCTTCCATCTTCTTCGGGGCACCCTTGAGATTCAACATAACCATTTTTACATAACTTGAATTCCACCATAATTGATAGTGGCTAGTTCCTCCATATTCATTAATTCACAAAATTGAAATAGAAACGGATTGAAAGAGAAATGGTCAACTCTAAATCAGGTTCACTACCATGTTTTATTAATTGTGAGAAAATTATTACAATCTTGTTTATTTAATCAATATGATTGAGTTGAATAACACAAAATACTTGTTAGGATCAGATAATTGGCTTGCTTTGTGATTTTAATCACCACCATAATCAAGGTTGAAAGAGGAGAAGAATCATTATCTTTTGGTGGTGGGAGGTAGGAACATCGGTAGTGGATTGTGGTAAATTGCACCGATGAAAAAGATGGGTAGTGGGGAGTTGTGATGTAGTGGAAAGAATCAAACTTTGTAAAAAAAAAAATTGTGAGTTATTAGGCGTGAGGGAATCAATGAGATTCATACCTTTGAAGAAGAAGAAGGACGCAGGCAGAATCAATGAATCAGAGAAAGAACCAATGAGTAGGAAAAAGAAAAATAATACGCATGAATAGGAGGAGGAGGGAAAAAACAAGGATTTACTTATTCTTCCGCCGGCGGGATAATTTTAACCCAGCAAAAACTAAGGATAAAAATTGCAAAGGAGTAATAGGATATGATTAAAAAAGGGAATAATATATCATATCTTATTGGTGCATCAAACAATAAATTAAAATAGCATATGATATATTTATCATATCCTGCTCTCTATCCTGACCACCAATGTTAGCATGTCCTTCAGCACACTAATTTCCTTCTCGAAAAATATGAGAGATAATAAAAGTCATTTTTTTATAATATCAACACAATTTAGCCAACGATTTGGAAGCACCAAAGGAATCATCTCAAAATTATGGAAAGCCAAAGTCACCATGAGAGAATCTGTTCCAACCAAAGTTGATGTCACCCACGAAAGTATGCAATTTCAACAACAATCATCACACACATAATCTTTGCATGTAAAGTCACAAAAGATCCAAGCAGCCGAAAAGTCACAAAAGATTCCTCCACAAGCAGCCACGCCAGGACATCCAAGGGAAGCACCATCAATGTTGTATTTGATATCCAAGAAGCTTTGGGTGGATATCAATAGATTTCTTTAATCTCACCGGAGCTTTTGGGCGAGCGAACCTAGACCGAAAAAGCTTTGAGAATTTGAAATTCCTTGAAACCGAATCCACATTACCAGTGCAATTTTTGGTAATAGTAATACTAGTGTAAATACGGTTTATTGTCGGAAGATAAGTAAAATTTCATCACATATCAAGATTTAAACTCTACTCACAAATTATTCGTCTTACTTTAATTGAAATTTATTAACCATTTGAATTCATTAATTTTTTTTTGGAAACTCGATATCCAATTCAATCCATAGAACCAATCTCACTGTTCACTAGCGGGAAGCCTAATTTAAAGCATAGCAAAGTCCTATATAGAGTGATCCAACACAAGAATTAATAGCACAAAGAGAATTCGAACCTGAGACCTATAATTCGATTTTTAATACGGGGTATTGCTGTTTTTAATTCAAACCTATGCCTCTCAAAGATATTAAATTTTTTTTTGTCAACCTTTCACCATCTCAGCTACTCTTCTAGACATATGACAGAAAAAGACATTACATGTATCCACTTATTCTACATGTAGGATCACACAAACTCATAAAAATATGGTATGTTACCCTAGCTTATCTATCTTGTCTAGCCCCACATGCTCTTATAAGGAACAAAATGACTAAAGTTCATGAATTGACCCAATAATAGGAACTTTAGTTTGTATATATGAATAGTAATAACAAAATATACATAAAATGTAATTTTTTTTCAATGACATCATCACAATAAGTTTTTATTACTATCATAAAAATCTAAACATTTGAAAACATAATTGGTAGCTATATAAAAATAAATCAAAAGGGAAAAAAACTTTGTCCCTTATTTCTACTTCAAGCTTTTTCCTTCTTAGATGCAACTCTCCCATCAGTACCAGCAAGCATAGCATACTTATCTTTCCTTGTCAAATTGGTACACTCAAATCCAAGTGTCCCTGCAAGAACCCTTTGAATATAATTAGCAACTTCAATTGCAGATTTTCCTCCACTACATGTAAGCTCTTTAGGAATTTGATTCAAGAAAGTGATCTCATAAGTAGGAACAGGATTCATGAACACGAAATAAGGATCCAACACTTTAAATCCGCGAACCGTTGTACCATGAAACACACTTTGTTTTGTGTTAATTGCGACCGGTACAATTCTATCGGTTAATTCAGCGAATAGTGCGCTGAATCTTAGAAGAAACGGCTCTCTACAAGTCGTTCCTTCTGGACAAATCACTAAGTCGCCTTCTTCGAGTAATTTCCTTATATTTGCTGCATCTTTTTCTCTTTCCCTTGAAAGTGCCACTGCTTTGATTGGTGAAATTATTTCACTGAATTTACTTATACTATATGTGACACAACTAATTTTTCTCCCTAATGCAACTGCTGTAACCACAGGGTCTAAAATTGTGCGGTGGTTACAAACTAATAGTACACCTTTTTGTCCTTTTTTTGGTGCTGGTGGAGGGGTACCCTTAACAATTACTTTGATTCCTAGTAGTTTATAATTGTACCAAGCAATTTTTTCAGGTAATGGGATATTAAGATATACCCTTAAGATGGAAAGTATTATGCCAATTGGTAACCATAGGAATGTCAATAGGGCAATAATTGGTGTTGGTCTTTGAACAAATCTACCCTCATGGAAAATAATTGGGCTTAGAAGCTTGGTTCTTGGTAGAGGATCACATTTAATTCTTGGAACCATATATGCTTCCTGCAGGGGAAAATAATATTGTAGTTAATGACTCCATGGTAAGATGTATAGTAATCATGAGTAACATTTTTCATCAAATTCATGCATTTAACTTCTATCAATTCTATCAATCTATGTCACATCGGTACTTTAAATTAAATGTGTGTTTGGTGTCCGACATGTATTAGTATTTAATATTGATATGTCACCAACACATGTTAAATCAGACACTTTAGTGTTAATATATGTGTCTGATGTTCGCGTAAGGATTAATACTTCATAGCCCCATTAAAAGTTGTAACCCTTAATTAACTTTCTAATATTGGCTTACTTAAAACAAAAACATGATTATTAGTTGAGCTAGTTTTTAATTTGGCTAATATGCTGTCTTACAAGATTTCATTCCCAACTCTTTTCTAAAATTAGTCCTATGAATTAGAATAGAAAAAAAGTTTCAGCTTGAACAATTATATAATTTTTGTATAGATTAATTTCAAAAATTGATTCCCTATCTCAATCCTCTGATTTTAATATGTGATTTGTAATAGTTTTGATTCATTTACCGAATTTTAAATCTAAACTGTTTAATCAAACAATCTTCAATATATTAACTGAAAGATTGAAGAATTCCTTGACCGTAGGAAATCTCGGTCCATTAATTTGAAAGATAGTCAAAGTCACAAACATTGTGCTTACTAATAAGTTATGGTGTGAGATTATAATTTTACACCTTTTTCATATCATTTATATGAAAGTTACAAAATATAGGGTTTGGATTTTATGTTCAAAGTGGTTAGACATGAGAAATTTGTGGAACTACTACATACCATTCAATTTGGAGATTAAATAAATATTGTTGATGCATGACTTATAAGTCACAATAATTAGTATATGAAAGTAGTTAAGGGTTATGGTTTACAAAGAGAGAATAAATAACTACTCAACTGAAAAACAGAGTGGCAAATAAAAGGATCAAAATTAAAATTTATCCATAAAAAGTGTATATATAGAACATGCATGGACCACATGTTGATGGTGGTAAGTATATAGAAAAAGAATGATATAGATCAAACAATGGAGGGGTATGCCGTGAGATAATAGAAACAACAACTGGAACTGGAAGAGAGGCTCATTATGGCCAATAACAATATATGTCATAGTCATTAATTCTCTCACCAAACATATTTTAAATTTAGAGATAACAGTATATGTCATAGTACTAACTTTTTTATGAAAAAATAAATAATTAAAATACTATAGGTATATTGAAATAAGAACTGGCACCTTTCCAATAATAGAAATTAATTTGAACAAAATTCAAATCAACATTCAGTGAATATAAATTATAATAATAATGATAGTATAATGATGATGTCTATTTATTTTATTTTCTTATGTATAAAAAAAATGTCCATTTATTTTAATGAATGTGATTTTAAATATTCTGTTCTGCAACTGCAATTGTGGACGCAACGTTAAGATTTTATGGTATTTTTTATGACTAAATTTCGATCAAAATTCTAATTATATCTACGTGTGATTTTATTTTTTTAGTTTTATAATAGAGTTAATGATCGAACCTAAAACCTCTAGTACACTATCAAAATCTCTCACCACTAAACTAAATTTAGTGGCTTATCTACGTGTAATTTTTTAAGGTATTAAAGATCTTAACAATGCGAATACAAAATATATAAAAATATCTTAACCACACCCACAATTGAAAATCAAACTTTACACTATATTAAACAAATTCTTTTTGTATTCATTGATATATAATGTATTTTTTGTACCACAAAGAAAAGAAGTATTTTAACAACTTGGTCAATAAATATCCTAAAAACAAAAACTTGGACAGTAATTAAATGATATCTAGATATCACTAATAACAAAAGCATAACAAAATCTATGTTAAATATGATTGATGAAAAATTCATGCACTTTGAAAAAGAAATGTGAATTATACTAACCTTGCAAATTGACATAAAGTCATGATCACTTTCACTATCTCCTAATCCCAAATCAGGCAAATTAGACTCAAACTCTTTGACAACAGCTTCTTTCTTGAGCTCCCCAACAAGAACTCCCGGTTCCATAACAAACCCAGTCATCCATCCTCTTTTTGTTACCTCAAGTTCAGTTCCAATTACTTTATCACCTCCCAACAAATTCTTAACAAATGGCTCCACCATCAACCTCGGACTAGCCGTGATAACGTAACGCTTACCGAAAGAATTGAACACATTCCACGTCTCAGGACGCACGTCCTCAGCGTAGAACCTTGGCAACACTGACCTTGAAACCATCTCAACGTCATTGATCTTCAGACCTGCGAAGGTTATGAAGATCAATGTTTTGATGGCGATGGTTTCAGAGACGAAAAGATACGTGAAGTAGATGAAAGGGACGAAGATTAAGAGGATGAGTCCTCTTAGGAAACTACCGGCTTCGGTAGCAACAAGCATGTAGTAAGAGAAAGCGCTTCGAGAGATAAGAAGCGTGCCATCTAAGTCGGATGCTACGGTTTGGTTTGATCTATCTTGGGTCTTGTTGCATTTTGAGATTGGTTTGAAATGGTGAAAAGCTCCCATGACCATAAGAAAATGGGAGTGATGAGGTTGAGAAGATGGGTGTTAAGTGAATGAAATATATAGAAAAGTTAGATATGTTATGAGGAGATAAAATGAGGGGTTTTTAAAAGGAGTTGGGGAAGAAAAATGGTGATGTTGTTGACCTATTGTTGCGCGTGAGTTATACTAAATGGGAAGGGGTAGAGTGTGGAAGACCACACCATATGTCTCATATATCATGATTTATGGCTATGATGCTTAAAATTTTTATACATATTTAGATAATGTTTAATCCTTAATCTTTTGTAAAATTAACTAAAGAATACCCTACTAAAATGATAAGTTGCGAACTCTAAGAGAATGTATTTGGATGAAATAATTAAAAAATTGAGAGAATTTTGAATTCTAAGCAATTTAAATTATTCCATTTGAATTATCTTCATTTCTAAATGTGTATGTTTAGATAGGGTAATAAAAAATTTCATTGAAAACAATTTTGGGTCACTTTACTAAATTTGAAAAGTTTTGGGTCAAATTTAAAATTTGAAAAATAGAAACCAATTTACAATTTTAAAAAATTTAAAGGATCCAATTTGAAAATTTTAGGGGTCAATTCGAAGTTTTTGAAAATTTGGGGTCAAATTGCAATTTAAAAAAGTCTATAGGGGTCAATTTGACAATTTTAAAACATATGGGAGGAAGGAATTTCAAATTCATATATTTTAGTTGTTATTTGAAATTCCTTAAATTTAACTTGAAAAAACTAAAATTCCGATCATTTTAAAAATTCTCTAAATTAACCATTCAAATAAGAGAGTTTAAATAAAAAATATTAACAATTCTCTCAAAAAATTATTTTACCTCAAAACATTCTCTCATAAAAATTACTTTACCTTAAAAAATTTCTCATGTGTGAATCTCTCCGATTTTATACTATATGGGAGAACCTACTATGTAAACACAATATCTTATTGTCAACAATATTAGAATTTTATTGAACCTTTTGGTCACTAATTATATGATTTATAGTTTTCTATACCCACCACAATCTCAACAATTACGAGTTGTGACTCTCCATTTTAAATTTACGGTATAGTATCATTTATTGAGTAAGAGCATTTTTGTTTCCATGTCCATAACATGATTTTCTCTGCACCTTCATTTAAAGGTGTACCTTCAACATATCATTTTAATGGAAAAAAGAAAGAAGACAATATACATATGTTGATAAATTTCTTTTAGAAAAAGGAATACAGTTGAAGAAATTAATAATAGGTGCTGGAATAATTTTCTTGAATAAAAATAATAGCCAGTACGAAACTATATATAAATTTTAATGAATTATTGTACGTACCATTCACGGCCAACCATTTTCAAAATGTCTGTTTACTAATAAATTCCTCTTTCAATTGTGTGCGACACCCTACATTTTAATCGGATCATTGCATTATTCAGGACAGTCTTTAATTTTTATTTTTATAGGAAACGAGACCTCAATAATTTAGAATTCAGTTGCAAATTAATAAATAAAGTTTAACCAATAATTATATTTCCCTTAAATCGTACCCAAATTTTCAAGAACTATTACGCCAATCTTTAATTTAATATATATATTACTAGCCGCCAAACGGGCACGTTCCATGCCCGTTTGTGTGATCGATATTCTCTTCTTTTTTTTCTTCTTGTGATCGATATTCTATATTGTGCAAATATAAATAACTACTTAATCTCTTTTTTTATTGAACTTAGTTAATTGATAACTACTTACCCTCCTTTTTTGTTGTGGCTAATTATTAAGAAGAAAAAAAAATATTTTTTACTATAAAAAAAACTAAAAACCTACTTTTATGTGGAAGTTGTGCTTAGTTATTAAAAAGAAAAAAAATTATTTACTAAAAAAACTGAAAATCTATTTTTATGTGGAAGTTATTTTTCAACATATACAAATATTAATTTATTTTTTTTGTAGTTTTTTAAGGGTAAAATAGGAATAATGAAAAAGCCATCCCAAAAATTTGTATCCTTTTTATATATAGTAATAGATAAATATTATCAACTAAAAGAAAATTATATATAAGACCTAACCCAACTGATGATACAAATATTATTAGGTTGGTTGATATTTTCAATTGAATTTGAATTCAAAATTTCATAATTATGTGTGTTTTTTTTAGAGTTTGACAATATTCGTCTTCGGACTCAAAAAATATATTTATTTTTTTTTGGAATATATATACAAAGGGGCTAAGCCCAAGACCAAAAATAACTACTATAATAAACAACAATCTGTCTGAAATAATATGTTTGTGGCAATTTAGTAGTAATTATTTATTCAAGAAAGAGACTCGAAAATGTTTTATAGCAATATGGACGGCTTGTTGTTGGATTATTTGGAAAGATCGAAATAATAGATTTTTCTTCCAAAAGGTATTGTCGATGGAATTACTTCATGATAAATTTAAGACTCTAGTTTGGTGGTGGTTGAAATCGAAGAAAAAGGGTTTTAGATATAATTTAAATTCTTGGTAGTTCTGGCCATTATCTTGTTTAGGAGTTGGAATTACTTGATTTAGTATGTTTATTTGTTCTTTTGTCTTTTTGGATGTAATTTTTTTTGGGGGGTGGGGGGGCGTTGGTTAGCCCTCTAGTTACTTTTGTTTTTATCTTTGTTTAGGTACATCTTGTGCTTGATCGGGATATTTTTAGTTATTAATCTATTTTCCATTCTTAAAATAAAAGAATAAGCCTCAAATATATATATTTTATTATAATATATGTAAGATTTTTATATAAGAGTATACTCCATACATAATAAAATTTGTCCCGTGAGTTTACCTCAATTAATAGTATTATATATGCAGGAGACCGGGATTCAAACTTCAATCATCACATTGATCCACCTTAAAGGGTTGTATTTTCTAGCCACTGAGCTACTTACCAAAAAAAAAGATGTGCAACGGACAGTGAAAACATATAAATCAAATTCACCTCAAATTAATATGGATACATGTAAAGTAAAAAAGATTAACCATCTCTTTCTTTTTGGTGTGAAATTAATTGTTTGTATGTGCATGATACTTATAAGATATGATATAAAATAGGATAAAGATAAGATATATTGAGGATGACAATTATAGTGTCATGTGTTTGACGCATATAGGATAACAAACATAGCTATCATATCATATTTTTATACATACCTAGCTCATAATAATATGATAAAATATATCATATTTAAATGATAAAATTACCTTTGTAAAATAACAATTTTTTCTAAATTATTTTGTAGTACTTTAAATTTTATAATAAAAAATTTAAATAAGTAATCGAATAATTTTAAATAAAAATGATGAGCAAATAAACAGTGAAAATTTTCGTATGAATCATGATCGAATAAATAACCCAATTATATATGTTAGATAAGTTACATAAATATATGATGTATATTATATGTATATAATAAAACTATGATTGCAAGAAAAATATGTTTAATTTTTTATAAAATTTAAATTAATATCCCTATTTTCCAATTTTTAATAATTATTTTACTTTTAAATAATGTAATTTTAATATAATTTTGATTTTATAGATTATGTAAACTATAAAATTACCTTTGTAGAAAATAGTGTATATAAATAAAAATTAATTATTTTATTTTTAATTTAATATAAAATTGTTTTATTATTTATATCTTATTAATTTTCAATTTTTATTTTAAAATATATTTTATAGAATAAATTAATAAACTATTTTATTATCATATCCTATTTTATACGCACTAAAACTTCTGATAAATAATATAGTGGGGCCTAAAAGTAAAAAATAAAAATATTATAGGCAGTAAAAAAATTAAGATTTATATGGATTGTTAAAACATATTTAACCTATTATTATGTAAGAATTTATGATTCATATTTTCTTTATTACACAATCTAACCGTAGAGATGGAGGGACTCTCACAACATACAATATCATGAACTATGGATGATTTATATGATATAAAATTTTAACTCAACAATTGATTTTGTGAAATTTATATTCGTTATAATATTATTCATAACTGATCCACTAGTGGTCCATCTTAAAATTTACCCCATATATATACATATAATACTTGACAATACTTCTATATAACCTATACAATTGAACATAAATGAAAATTAGACAGAAATTTATATCATATGTGTCATGCAAACAATAAGATAGAGTTTGGTGTCATATGGAAAGGAGAGGTTAAGAGATAGTTGTATTTTGTGGTTGGAAAGGAGGTGTCCGAGTAGTTACAAGTCAATACCAACACAACACCTCCGTTTCATTCAATTAGCCTACTTATTAGTTAATTAGTTAATTGACGCCACTTTGGTCACATAATCAAACAAAGCATAGGATCAGCTTCATTAGCTAACTCTCTTTTTCACCCTTAATAAAGGCATGCACAATTTTCAACTTCACAATTATTCACTTAATTTATCCTTGCATTTTAAATTCAATATTTAATGCATCACAATAGAGTTTCCTCCATATTTGAGTATTAAGTAGTATATGGATTTTTTTATCTTGTGCAAATTTGCACATGTTTTTTTTTTACTAAAATATAACATTCATTCATTCAAACAGATTGATACATCAGATACAAGCACAAATTCAATAGCACTAAAAATGAAAAAGATGAATCTGCGAACAAACTCACAACATCCAAGTTAATAGCATAAAACGGCATACTCAGACCTACAAATAATGTGACAAAATAAAAGTTACCGAAATACTCATGTCTTCGGATCTTCATCGTTGATAACTTTGTCATTGATTGAATCTGTAGTTGATCAAAGTAGATTTGTCAAATTGAACCAAGCGAACACCGTAAAAAACAAGAAAGCAACGCCGCAGAAAACGACGACCAACACAACGCCGCACAAAACGACGACAAAATAACAAAAAAACTGAAAAGAAAAAACTTGATTTATTTGATAATCACTGATTTATTTTAAAAGAACAGTAAAAAAAAGTGTAGAGGGGGTGATTCTAGGCCAAAAATGACCCAAAACCACCCCTCTAAGATGAATCAAGAAGAAAGAGAACTAGGAGACAAAAAAAAAATTCTAGGGCCGGCCAAGAATGAGAGCAATGGTAAATTTGTATTGAAACTTGTGCATTTAATATTAAATTTATAATATTTTAATAAATAATTATAGCTTTTTAATTAAAACTTACTACTTTTAGATAACTTAACATGTGCAATGTTGCACATGTGCAATGTTGCACATGTTAGACAAACCCTATATATATATATATATATATATATATATATATATATTAGAAAACCGTTAATCTTAACGAGTCTCAATAACATATTAAACTATTTTAGATTTTTATAAAATTTAACATTGATGAACTAAATGATATAATCTTCCAATCAAACAGTAGATTTTGTAAAATTCGAATTCATTAAAACGTTGTGTAACATTACTCAAATGTTAAATCAGTGTAATTTGATCTCTTCCTAAAAATATGTGGGAGTATGTAGCGCTACTCCAACTTACATTTTACTAAAAACCCTAATACTTTTTTGAAAGACGCTACTTTAATGAAGGTGTTATTATTATAATTTGCTTTATATTTTATTTTAAAATTCGAATTTGACAACATTAACCCTTTTAAATCAAAGAAACAACATTGTTGTTCAAAAACATAAAATTAAGGGTAAATAGGTATTTACCTCCCTACAAAGTAGGCGAGATTTGTTTTACCCCGGTAAAAAATTCCTTTAAGATTCCCCCTTGTAAAGTAAATTTTTTTGGGTCCTCCCTTTGGTGCAAGGAATTTGCACTTTCTAAATCGGTTGAACAGAATAACCGATTTAAAAAACAGCACTTTTTAAATCGATTGAACAAAATAACCGATTTAAAAAGTGCATCCGGGGGGACCCAAAAAAATTTACTTTGCAAGAGGGGAATCTTAAAGGAATTTTTCGCATGGGTTAAAGCAAAATTCGCCTACTTTGCAGGGGGTAAAAACCTATTTACCCTAAAATTAAAGCAACGATATTAACAGTTAACTTTTCTTTATAATTTTGGAACCCTATTGTTGTTGTTGCTTCGGAACTCATTTTTATTAATTTTGCCTTTCACCACCAGTTTAATATGGTTTGGAGGTCAGTTCTGACATCAAGTGGTTTCAGCCCCCTCCCGATCGCAATTGCGGGGGATTGAAAGTTTACAACATCTATCGTTGGATTGAAAGTTTATATCGTATAGATCATCTATGTTAAACTTTACAAAAATCTAAAACTGTTTGACATGTTTTTGAGACACATAAATATTAACGGTATTCAATAAAAACGCATAAACCGTTAATCTTGATGTGTCTCAATAACATATCAAACGATTTTAAATTTGTGTAAAACTCAAGATAGATAATCTATATGATATAAACTTTCAATTTGACCGTGAATTTTGTAAAATTTGAATTCGTTAAAGCGTTATTGAGCGTTGTAACATTACTCAAATGTTACACCGGTGTAATTTGATTCATATATATATATATATGGGTCAGGATCAAACGACACCAACTAGTTTGAAAAAAAAGACACAGACCGTTAATTTTGATGATCTCAATAATATATCAAATGATTTTGGATTTGTCTGAAGTTTTACACAAATGATCTATATGATATAAACTTTCAATCCAACGATGGATTTTATAAAATTTATATCGGTTAAAATGTTATTACGATATGTAACATTTGATGTCAAATTAGTTGGTGTCAACGAATCATGAATCATATTTATAATTTTTAATGTTTGGACTTTAGCCCTCACTTGTATCCAAATGAAAATGAAAATTCTTTAATGTCAACATGTCAATTATATATATTGACACACATAAACACAATTCAATCCTTCCCTCTCCAATGTTTCTTCATCATGTTAGTCGTACCACCTCCCTCCTTTCTTCTAAAAACTCAAGAACAACAATAACATAAACCTAGCACAAACCCCCCTTGTTATTCATAAATACGAAATTCCTTGAATTTTTCATCTTACTCATTTGTTCGCATATGGCAATTATAGTTTATGGAATCATGCAGTGACAATGACTATTCGTGCCAAAAAAATATAAATTAGATTTTGTTTGACAAATCCCTTCACCAATCGCCCTCAAAAGAAGATAGAAGAAATTTCCACTTTGCAACTGTGCAATGATTTGGTTGCAAGTTAGTATATCCTTTATTTTGTCTCACCTGAAATTCATCTACGTATTTTCTATGCTGAATTTGCAACACAAATATACATGAGCAATAATATTTTGACAACCATTTTGTGACAACTTTAGGGACAACTTTTTTGTCTCTTCTTCATTTGTGACAAAAACATTAGAGTGAGAGAGTAAAAAAATCATGAGTGTATGAGAGAGAGGATTATCCCAAAGGTTGTCACAAAATAGATGTCAAAATATCATTACTCAATATATATTTAAAGACTCGATTTTCTCAATCAAATATTCTTAAAATATATCAAATGCTGAAATTAGTTGTTTTATAAGGGAAAACAACTTGTGTCAAAAAAAATAAGGGAAAACAACTTTTTTGTTCATAAATGTGTAACTTAGTGCACAAGTAACATTGGTTGCGACATAAATGAACACTAAAATAAACCTTTCAATATTTAATTTATTTTTGTAATTTAAGGAAACAAAATAAAAATAAGTGATCAAAGTAAAACCTAAAATTAATTTAAAGGATCAAAAACATAAGTTAGCCTTATCTTTTATAATAAGTAACTTCGTGGTTGAGACTCTGTTGAGACCAACCCAAAACTATTGGATTGCAAAGGACATTTGTGTTGGGTTAGGTAATGTTCACCTCTAAAATTAATAGAAACAATTTTGAACTAATGTTTTTTCTATAGTATTCATTACATATTGTAAAAAATGTGCAATTTAATTAGGTGTACGTTTGTGAGAAAATAAATATTGTTCTTGAAAATTTGAAAGTGATATTATAAAAAATGACAAAGAAAAATTTAAAGAAAAGTAAATTTAGCCTTATTTCATTAGATATTTAAGAAAAAAGGTAGTATCTAATGAAATATTGCAAGTATACAATTAATTTGCAAGTAATACAAAGAATATCGTCCTCAAGGACTGCGTTTATTCTAAACAAGGCTCAAAGGATACACTTAGAGACATTAAAACAATTAATTTGGGGGGACTTCATTGTCATATGCATTTGAATTAAAAGGAATTTAGTAAGGACTTGAACTAAAATGATAGATTCAACAATTGTAAAGAGAAGGTCGGATCCATATCGATTCATTTAACATGTAACTTTGAGATTCGAGTGATTCCTAATCAAGTATTGCAATGATGTTAAGCAAGAACAACAAATTAACAAGTCCAATGTCATTGTACCTTATCCTCTTCAATTAACCAAAATTACCTAATCTCTTAGTTCAATTTGTGATTAATTAAGGCCTTGTAGATGTTGCTCCAGAAGAACTCACAATGACAATTCAAAATCTCCAATTGCACATTGAAACCCTAGGTCTAATTTCAATCAACAATTCTCAAAGCAAATTGAAATAAAAAAATCAATTCATATATTATCAGAAAATGAAAAGCATTAAGAAGGAGTTAACTGAATAACATCACATTGATATATGAATTAAGAATCACTAAAAAGTCATATTACAAGAATTAAACTCATCTCAAGTAACCAACCTCAAAGTACACATATCAAAATTTAACCAAGAAAAGATGGAATAGAGGGAAATCATGGTTCGAATCTGGTAGAACAACGAGCTTCCTCTTTAATGGTGGAAATGGAGCTTCAAACTTCCGAGAATCATGAATATAGTGTAGCTTCCAGCAAAAATATGAACCTTTGGCCTGATCTTGGAGTCTTCTATTTATATATTTCAAACTCCCAGATCTGTTGCGCCACGCACAGGTTCTTCAACTGCCTTGGCACCACACGCCAGATCTACTGCGTCACGCGAAGCAAATCCTTCACCCAAGTTGCGCCACACGCCACATCTCCTGTACCACGCGCAAACGGTAGGAAGATTGAGCCTCATAAACAAGATACAATGTGTGTCACACAAATTTTTCCCAAGATCATGGGCTGTTAATGCATGCCACGCTCCACCTACTGCGCTATGCGCCACTCAAAGCAATTTTCCCTCTCTTTTTCTTTTGCATCTTTCTTGCAGAACAAGCAATCTCCTACTTAGGCAACTTTCACCCAAAATAGGATAGATACTTACATTATTTCCTAGATTTGCCTTGAAAAATACTTTAAATGACATGTAATGACCATGTGTCATCAATATCTTGAAATTGTTATCCTTATTTAAATTATTAAGATAAAAATACATTTATTTCTTTAGAATATTTGTTTAATTTCAAAAATTTGCTCTTTCTTTCTTCTCATATTTCTTTCTATTTTGTACTCACTTTCGTACTTTCTTTCTTCTCATAATTTTAAGAAAATTGAATGAACAAATTTTAAGAAAATATTTATATATTTTGTTTCTTAATATGTGAGGGGTGACAAAATGGGTTGGGTATGTTGTGTTAGCCCATTTAACCCGCAATTTTTGACGGGTTGAGTCAAAATTTTAGGTTCAATATTTAGAAAGTTTCTCTTCCAGCCCCCTGTGTTTCTTTTTTACCCCCCTAAAAATTCGATTTTGCCCTTACTAAAAAATTCGGTTCGCAGAAACCGAAAATTTTCTAATGGAAAATTTCGGTTTTTAGAAACTGAAATTGTATTTCAAGGCCAAAAAAAATTCGGTTCGTAGAAACCGAATTTTTTATGAAGGGCAAAATAGGAAACTCAGGGGGTATAAAAGAATGATAGGGGGCTGCAAGAGAAATCATCCAATATTTAAAGTTGGTTTGTGCCCCCAAACTTTTTTTTTAAGCATCCTCCCAAACTTGTTAAAAAAAAACTATTTTTGTTGTATTTTTTTAGACTTGAGACTAAAAATGGGGAATGAGTTAAAATTCACGGGTGTTGTTCAATCCAAATTTTTTCACTTTTTTATTTTATACCCGAAAAACAAGAGGTTAAACTAAACTTCACTTGCATTACTTTCTTTTTTAATCGAATTTATTTTGAGAATTATTTTCATGCTTTGATTTATTTTGAGACTTTTTTTTAATGTTGTTGGTGGTTTGTTTTATTTTGAGATTTCTTTATATTGAAGAATGACATTGATATTGCAAAGGAATTAACGTGACAAATTGAAACCAAATTAACTAGTACCGTAATAGATTATGCGAGAAGCAATTATTTCCATGTTGAATTTTTAATCATTACTATTTATTACATGATTTGCGTTTTTTTTTGTTCAAAAATTTTTCTTTTTTTTCTTATTTTTTTTATATAAAGTAATAAATGTATCACTTGAAGTCTCTTTGAGCATAACTCAATTGATAGGGATATCACGTTTTATATACAAGGGCCGATTTTCAAACCCAGTATCTCTCACTTATTTACCTATAAGATGAATTTCTAGTCATTAGACTTGACAAAAAAGTATATCACTAGAACATAAAAATAAAAAACATTATTATTTGGTGGGCGGTTTGTCAATCCGCCAATTCGTTAAAAAAATGAGATAAATTAAAATTTTGATTCAGATATCTAAATTGATTCACTCCACTTCATCTATTTTTAAACGGACTTAAACATGACGGAAATATGTAGCGCAATCCGTCCGCTTTAGTACCTAATATGTGAGTAACATTAAAGACAAAAAGTATAGTTATAGTATACTTTATTTTATATATAAAAAAAATTGTAGTTATACTTATGCTTTTTTAATAGTAAATTGTTGATAATATTAGTTGTTATGTTAGTATTTATTCCTTGCCAGAATTTGAACCGGTGAACAATCCATTACAAATTTTATTTAAATATGTATTGATATGATGCTGATATGGATAATTATAATAGGTTTACAAATAATTAAACATTATTTATATGTCAATGATAAATATTCACCTCAACAAATATAGACATCTAATTAAAAATTAAGCAATTTTTTTATATCACTAACTTATTGAAAATTTGTTTGGCCTAACTTCTCCTTTTAATGAGTAAAAAAGTTTGAAATAAGTTAGGTCTAACGGTAGCTAAGTGTGACATATTAAATATATTCATTTTATTTTATAATTTTTATTTTTATATTTGAAAATTACAGAAATTTTAATATATATTTTTGGTAAACCAAAAGTATCATCTGCGCGCAACTGTAGAGATTAATCCCTTCGAAGTGACCGGCGATCAAACCCATAACCAAATGGGCAAGGGACTCAAATACCTATCACTTGTGTCTCACTATATTGATGAAATTTTAATATTAAAATGTTATTTTTTGTAGTTTCATTTTATCTATACTTGGCAAGCACGAGTCTGAATACTAGTTACTCCCTCTGTCCCAAAATAAATGATCTGTTTGACCACTGACACGTTTGCCAAAGCACAACTTTAATCATTAATATCTCTAATTATCTATTATTAAAAATTATAAAAATGGTATATTTTGAAATTACTCGTCGAGACAAATCAAACATCTCATATGCTAATATTTTCATGTATATATTAGTAGAAAAATAAGGTCAAAGCAGGTCAAATGAATAGTACAATAAGTCAAAAAAAGGTCATTTAAAATGGGACGGAGGGAGTAAAATATATGGATCATGCTAACTAGTGCTCTCAGGGCACTAGTTAAGAATACTAAAAGAAATAACTTTTATATTAAAAAGAACATTTTTTATATTTATAAAATATAAATTACACAAATTCCAATACATTCATATACTTTATTTAAATTTTTAACCAATGTTTTAGGGGTACTAGAATTTGAGTTGAGATCCTCTCCATTTCCCAAAAGAAATAGCAATGTCCATTACTATAGTTTTAGAATAAATAAATGATATACATGCACGTCTTTTTAGAATTAGTGACACAATTCGAATATTTATACACCAAAACTATAATAATGGACATTACCATTTCTTTTGGGAAATGGAGAGGATCCCAACTCCTAGAATTCACCTTATATCTTATACTTGTGGAATTGATGGCAATGACTTAAATAAAGTGAGTTTGAAAATGTCAACAACAAATCAGAGACAAAAAAAAATTAATTTGTACGGGTTAAAAGCGAAAATAATTTATTTGCGGTAAAAAATGCCATGATGTTTGCTCTTTATGACGACTCAGCCACCATCACCTAACCCTTCGCTGTTAAATTAACCCATGTCCCATCCCATCCCATCCCATATTAATAAACTTGGAATCTGTTCAATATTACTATACCTATTTTTTAGTACTGATAGAACAAATCTTACTACACTTTTTTTTGGGGGGAGGGGGGTCCAGAATCTTACTACACTTTTAATTTAGATATGTCTTTTCCAATCTGCATCAATAATTCTATTCACATTAATTTGGACTTAAACTGACTCCAAATAAAATTAAATCGGTGGTAAAAGCAAAAAAAAAAATATATATCATTGATAGGGGAAACAAATATTTCAGTATTAATTGATAGGGGAAACTAATTCTTGTAAACGATTTGTTTTATAGGAAGTCATTAACTACTTTAGTTTAATTACTTAATTAATTCTAACATATTTTCGGTTTCAAATATCTAAATTTTGAGTTTGAGGAATATTGACTCAGATGGAGCGAATGTATAAAAATGAATTAAATGAAGATATCACGACAAAACTTGTCACGAATTAATGATACAGTTTGTTATACTGTATTATTCAACGCCCAAGATTTTGGGTTAAGAATTAATTATATTGGTTAAAGGCAAATTCCTGAGGGATTCGTGAAGAGAATTTAATTTGTATACCTTGATAGTGTAATAATTTTTTACACGTGTATCCAATCAAATCATGATATGTAGTGTAGGTATTTGTTGAGATATTTTAAGAATAAATTTATTAAAGTAATACTATAATGTGATTTAATTGGATGTATGTGTAAAAATATTTTACACTATCAGTGCATAGTCATTGATGTATATATATTTCATACTTAAACAATTTTTGCATGGAGATGTGATATTTCGGTCTTTTAAAAATTCATAGTATAAATAGATGTTTTTGGTGCTACCCAAACTCTCAACAAGGTGTATGTAAACAAAATGTATTTTCTTGAAGGACAAAACTTATATGCATTGTTTTAGATGCAGTTTGTCATGTTCCTCTCACAAAAATGTAGTTTTCTTATTACTTTTTAATTTTTTTTTAAAAAAAAGAAAAAATTGGTTTTCAAATAAAAATAATTATCTTTTTGTATCTAGCACAGTAAAACTGTGTATAAAACACCATACATAAATTTGGTCCTTTCTTTAAAAGATAAGTCTCTATGTGAAAGATCAAGTCATTGACAAGCACCAACATCAAAGTTTATAATTCTTTTATTTGATCGCTAAACTACGAAAATATAATAATAATTAATCTTGAAATTATTTTTAACCTATTGATTAGTCCTTTGAACAAATTATTCACTTTTATATTTTTAATTACCATGACTCTGATCTTACTCCTCCTAATTATCTTACATTGTAGGCTTATGGGCATCACTAGCATTACCAATTTCATGATTTTCTAAGAATCCAAATAATGGATTCAGATTTATCATCTTAATCCCTTCTGAGTGTGTGGAATTTGCTTATTGATTTTAGGTATCTTCATTTTCATTGCCAAGAGTCTCCACAAGAATTTCAACTGTGTGTATCGAATCAAAGATGGGAGAAACCTTTGCATTGAATTTATTGATTGATTTCTTCACATTCTTTGCCTCTTTATCTTTCAGATAATATTTATGATACTTGCAATCTTTCAAAGAATTTCCACATCCATACATGAGTAGCAATATGAAGAGACAAATTCATATTCCACATCCATATAGAAAGCAAATTCATTACACACTCACACAACCAACACTTTTTCATGCAACCCGAAGGAATATCTACATCAATCAACACTCTTGCGATTATAATCATAAAAATATCTAATATTCATAAAATGGTATTCAAGTCATTGCAATACCTATTTTCAACCAACAATATCCAAGTGGGAAGTGCCTTATCCCCTTAAGAATATAGTCAAGGGTTCCATTTCTAACTCATGCATATGGATAAAATTCGGTTAAGAAGAGAGAACCTACCCTGTCTGTCCAGGGGCGGTGCTCTATATTAGTGAGGGGGTGCAGGGGCACCCCCTGAAATTTTCAATTTTGTACTAATGTGTTTATGTTTTTTGCATTTTGCACCCCCTGATTTTTTTGTTTTGTACCTCTTATTCAAAAATTCAAAATACTTTTTAGGCTTAAATGCAGTTTTACCCCCCATATTTTGAGTGAATCGGAATTTTACCCCCCCTATTTTTAAATCCGGAATTTTACCCCCCCTATTTTATAATTCTTTGGATTTTTGCCCCCCTAAAGCTCAAATGCAACATGTCATGTTTGGTTTAATTGAATGATCCGAGGAATTGTGAAGCAGTATGCATAAATATTGGATTATGGCATACAAAAGTTAAATAGATTATACATATTACTTCCTGATATGGATACAAACGGTGTTGAATTTCTATCCTATATATCTTAACTTTACTTTGCCTTTTCATTATTGGGTGCTGCTATATAGTATTGTTATTGTTATTAAACAACTTACTATCAGAGAAAGAAAGAAAGTAGTAGTGTTGTTTTACTAGTTGTGTTCATCAATCAATCATTCATATCGAGAACACGCTTGAGCCTTTGAGAAATGGTGAGTGGTGCTGGATTGTATCAACAATATTGTTTGTATATTTCAAGCTTAAGCCTATAATCAACACAGTATAATATTTTTCTATAACTGCAAAATTTTAATTTATATGAGCTAGTTAACCAAGCACAAGAAGTGGCAAAAAACCAACCATGAGGTCAACCATGGCAAAAACAGAACACACGCAAAGACTGGAAGCAAAAAAAAAAACAACAACAGCAAAAACAGCATAACAGTACAAAGACAAGTTGCATTTGTGCTTAGTGCCTCACAATTTCTTGGATCATTCAATTAAACCAAACATGACATGTTGCATTTGTGCTTTAGGGGGGTAAAATCCAAAAAATTATAAAATAAGAGGGGTAAAATTCCGGATTTTAAAATAAGGGGGGTGAAATTCCGATTCACTCAAAATAGGGGGGGTAAAACTGCATTTAAGCCTACTTTTTATTGCTCTTATTCTCTTTCAACTTCTCATTAAAATTAAATTCTTTCAAACAAAACATCAAACTAAATACATACAATAGTGATAAATGCTCCAACATCCTTAAAACAACATTAAGGTAATCAATAACAAAATCTATGGTTTAGCGTTTTAAAAGTTGGGGATTTTTTATATCACTTCAATATTGATAGATTGGTTGATTGATTATTTAATTGAGGTTCTAATAACATATATGTGTGCTTTATTGATTGTTTGTTTGTAGTTTGTAATTTAGTCCAAATGCATATTTGGATTTATGTTTTACGGTTTCTAGTTAAACCATTTAGAAATTAGTTCCAATTTAGGCATTTGGAAATCACAGTTTTCATGAAGATAATTTTTGTGTTGGTTATTGGTTTGTATATACTCAAGTGATAGATAAAAATAATTGACGAACATCGAGCAATGAAAAAATTAACCTTAAAATTGTGTATTTTTGTTGTTACTATATCAATACTTATGCACTATTTTATAGTTTGATTTTTTTTATTTGATATATTTCTTTTTTTTTTTTTACTAATTGATAAATTTCTCATGTAATCAATACTTGTGTTATTTTAAAAGCAATGTTTATGTTGAAAGATATTTGTTCAATAATATATAAATAAATAATTAGTTAGTTATTAAGCGAATTAAAAATATGAAATTGCGTAACGAATATAATTATTAAAATATTAAATAAAATTTTGCATCCCCTGAGCCAGGGTCCGAGCACCGCCACTGTGTGTCTTACAGGTTTCCCGACGAAGATTAGTTATCACTAATAACAGTGGTTAGTGGAAACTTCAATACCAATATCATAATAACCAAAAAAAAATTATTTTCATAATGACAAGATATTAGGAAGTGCTAGCTAGCATGTCTATACTTATGAAGGTATTCATAACTTGTCAACTTTTAATATCTAATATGAAAATTTTGTCTTTTTATGACACGTATTCATTATAAGGTATTTTTGAAAAAAACAAACTATCTTTGTTAAATTTAGGCAAATTTCTAACCTTTTTCTTTATTATCGAAGAAAAGCAAGGCAGTGTTTTTTGTTTTATTTAAATTAGGTAATATTTAAAGGGAAATGCTAAGTTTTACGGAAAGAGCTTGGCAAGAAAGCAAAGAATAAATCTGAACCGCTTATTTTATCTCCAACCACCCCATGTATTGTGCCTCATCCCTTTATTTATTTGTTTGTTTATTTTACAAGTTCAATTCTTACTTTTCTTGCATACGGTCTTCCGTAAGAAATAGCATAGCTCATATTTAAAACAAGCAAATACTCCGTCAAAATTATGTTCAACTATTTAGATTTATTTTTCGTCAAAAAAAAAATTTAGATTTATTTCATGAAGTGTCATATTTTTAAGCTAGATATTGGATCTATTATTAATATTATTATTATTATTAGATTAAATTAAATACTCCTCTTCTTTGAGAGATGTTTAAACTACATTATCCTCCCCGCTTATACTAAAATATACACTTCACTCCACTCTTATACAAAATATATTTAGTAAATTACATTCTCAATCCTTGAGAGATGTTTAAAATACACAACTCTCCCTCTTTTATGTTAAAATATAGAGTAAATTACACTTTCCTCCTTTGAAAAAAGCTTAAATTACATTCACCCACCTCTCTTATGTTAAAATATACACTTTAGTCCATTTTAATATAAATAAATATTCAGGGTTTTGCCCCTCTATTGTACAAAAAAAAATATATATAAATAAATATTTTTGTGATAACAATTAACTTTTAGCAAGTAATTTATTTCAAAAAAATTTAAGTCATCATTTAAAAATTAATTTTCCTTTCTTTGAAAATTTTATTATTTTAGAATAATATAAAATTTAATATCTAAAATAGTTTTTCGAATAGACTTTAATAATTTATTCGAGATTTGTATTTTATTATGTATATTTTCAGAATTTATAACAATATTTATTATATGTAAATGATGTCAGTAAAAAAAAAATGCATTAAAAGTTTAACTATATTAAAGTTTAGATTTGTTAAAGGAGGAAAATGTAAATATAAGAGGGGAGGCGGACGAAATTCATGCTTCTTTTAAGGGAGGGGAGTGTAATTTTCTCTAATATATTTTGTATAAGAGGGGAGGGTACGTAATTTAAGCATCTTTTAAAGGAGGAGAATGTAATTTACTCAAAAATATACACTCCCCTCTTCTCGTATACAAAATATATTAGAGAAACTTACACAATTCTCCCTCGGAAAAAAGCTTGAATTTCAATATCTTTCCCCCCACACACCCACCCCCCCCCCCGGCAATATTAAAACTTATGTTTCCCTACGTATTAAATTTTAATTTTAAAATAATAAAATTTTCAACAAACAAAAATTAATTTTTTCAATGATGACTTAAATGTTTTTGACATAAAATAGTGGTTTAAAGTTAATTATTATCACAATAATATTTATTTATGTTAAAATAGACTAAAAGTTTTAGCATAAGAGAAGAGGAGAGTGTAATCTACTGGAAAAGTTTTAAAAACAAATCGTGTTATTAAGAAACCTTAGGGTCTGTTTGGTTCGGGAGTTTTGGAGGGGAGGGGAGGGGAGGGGAGGTGAGGTGATATTTTAAATTTTTATGTTTGGTTCAACTTTTTAACGAGGGGAGGGGAAAGAAGTAATTTATTCTTTTACCCTTATCCTTATAAACTCAAAATAAGGATTAAATTATAATGGATATATCACGTCAAAAAAAATCTAATGGATATATACAAAAAAAAATATAATGAGTAGAAAACCTAAAAATTTTTTTGTTGTAAAAAAAAAAACCTAGAATTTAATATTTCAACAGGGATAATTTAAATTTTTAATAAAAAAGTGAGAGTAATTTTGTCAACATAATAAATTATGTTTTACCTCGCCTCCCCTCCTTAAAAATCCCTCCCCTCCCCTCACCTCCCCTCCTCCTCGGTTGAACCAAACAAACCCTAAGGGTCTGTTTGGTTTGGGGTTTTTGGAGGGCAGGTGAGGGGAGGGGAGGTGATATTTTAAATTTTTATGTTTGGTTCAACTTTTTAACGAGGGGAGGGGAGGGAAGGAGAGAAGTAATTTACTTTTTTACCTTTAATCTTATAAACTCAAAATAATATTAAATTATAATGGATATATTACATCAAAAAAAAAATCTAATTGATATATAACAAAAAAAAAATCTAATTGATATATAACAAAAAAAAAATCTAATGAGTAAAAAACCTAAATTTTTTTTGTTGTAAAAAAAAAAATATAACCTAAAATTTTAATATTCCAACAAGGATAATTTAGAATTTTAATAAAAAAGTGAGGGTAATTTTGTCAACATAATAAATTATGTTTTACCTCGCCTCCCCTCCTTAAAAATCTCTCCCCTCACCTCACCTCCCATCCCCTCCCCTCCCCTCCCCTCCCTCTCGGTTGAACCAAACAAACCCTTATAGCTGAAAATTGCTATTTACGCCCCTCGCGTTTGCTCTCACGCCCCCCGAGTTGACAAAACTGCCCTTGGTAAAGAATTCGTAAGATAGGAAACGAAACAATTTAAAATCGTTTCATAAACAACGAAATGGATATCGCATTAGTTTCGTCAAAAGGTCACAAATTTTTGCTCCGTAGATGACGAAAAGAAGGTTTCGTTGCGCAGCCGACGAAAACGATGACACCATAGTGTTCCTGCCATGCCTAGCACACGTCCACGCCTAATGTCCACAAATTCGCCCCATAGGTGACGAAATTAAAATTTCGTATCCTAGCTGGTAAACACGCGCGATTTCGTTTCCTGTGCGACGAAATGTGGCTATAGCTTAGTTGAGATTTGGTTGGGCCCATTTGAAGCCCAAACCAATAGCAATCACGGCGTATTTTGCTCAATTTTGCTCTTTAGACTCTCATATTGCTCCTAGACCTCCTATTTTGTTGAATTTGGTCCGTTCGGATTTTGGTGTATAAATGACCAGTTTGAAATGTAATTTTCTAACTAGGCCAAGTGGACTTTAGCATCCAAAACTATGATTTGGTTCAAAATCTATGTTTCGAACCATCATTAAAGGTTAAAAACGAAATTTTGGAGGGTCTAGAGCAACTTGAGGGATTAAAATAGCAAAATTCTATTTTACTCTTCTTCCACAAAATCACACTCAATTCTATTTCTTACAATGACAAGTGATTCCCTTGGTCCATATGAATGGTTGTTGTAAAAATAAAATTCTCTCACTGAAATTTTGATTCTAACACAACAAAATTTCTGAAATGGTAAGTTCTTTTTCTAGATATCCATGACTAAAACGCATTCTAAATATTTTATTTTGTGAAATATACGGAATGCGGTTTTATTCCGAATATTTCAAATACTTAAAAATTTTATATTTTGATTATTGGAATATTAGAAATATATTGTTTATTAAAATATTTGGATTGCGTCAAAAAAAATTAAAATATTTGGATTTTTTAGTTTTATGACATGACATAGTACAACATTGCATTGAAACACATTTTCAAGTCATTGAAATATCGAAACAAGTGCAAGCTAACATATTTCAACAAACTAATAAATATATGAGTTTGTATCGATCATCATTGAGAGGGTCATATGCAACATCTAACGCAGAAAAGACGATTATGAGAGGCATTGTATACACCTCCAGATTCAATCAAGTTGTAGAAGAATATGTTTCCCATTGTATTTATTCATGATGGTACATAAAAACTACTAAAAGATATTTACCAAAAAAAAACCTATTAAAGATAGACTAGCTACCCAGCGGCGACTCTAGGAATGCTAGAGAGTCTGGGCAAAATTTTGGAGGGAATTTTATCAACTCATCTTCCGAGTACAGTAATATTTTAAAGGGTTAATAGGCTTTTTGATATTTTAAAGGCCGGAATGAAACTCTCATCGACCGTTGGTATTCACTGAGTGATCTTTTATATTTATAATGAGAAAATATTTTTTTTAAATAAAAGGTTAAGTTCTAAAATAGATTTTAACTGCGTAATCTAACTGTCCGCTTTCGCGTGTCCAACGTGCTACGACACAAAATCTTATTTATGAAAATAATTACTTTTAACTACTCAAAAAGTTGCTTAAGGTAGAAAAATTAATTTAAAGGTACCTTCTGTCGCATGTTCGGTACCGAATTTTAAACGTATAAACGTCCGCTCTCGCGTGTCCGTTTACACTATTAAAATTACCTTTTTGAAAACTGAATTTTTCCTAATTGATAAAAAATTGCTTTCGCAGTGTTTAGAATCAAAAACTGAATTTTTCTACAGTCAGATAAAGTTTTCATTCTTTCAAATTGAAATCGGTATCTCTGTGTTTCTACTTTCGCAGTAAACTATGAGTTCTAAAAACAAAATTAATTCAGGCCTTAAACAATTCTCATTATAAACATTTATTTTCGACTCAATAAAATACCGTTGAAACGACGATCCTTACATTCCGGAGTCTATAAAAAAAAAAAATAGTGGAGCAGCAGCCCGGGCACGTGCCCAGGCATGCTGGGCGTTAGAATCGCCACTGTAGCTACCGTTGTTTTAAGTTGTCAGATCTCATCTCAACAATGTATTGAAATATTATGTGACATTTAAGTTATTTAGAATTTGAGCAACAAGATAATTTTTTATGCACATTACATAAGAGATTTGTTCGTGACAAAGAGCTTAATTATTTAAATGATTGTGATTAACAGAAATCTTGATTTGGTGAATGTAATTTAAGTTGTTTTTTCATCTTTGCTTAATTTGTTATGTCAGTTCACCACAAGAATTTTCTGAGTTATTGACACAAAATTTTCGCCACTAATGTATAATTATTTTTGAGTATTATGTCATTTTTGGCAGTTCACTATTAGCTATGACTTTTCATAAAAACATGTGTTGTTAGCAATATGGACGATTTACACTTTAATTTTTTTTTTTCTTTAATGACAGTTTAGACTGTCGTAAAGGGACACATTTCTTACATTATTTTAATACACACAGTTCAGAAAATAAATATTGTTGTAGATTTTTTTAAATATATATATATATATATATATATATATATATATATATATATATATATATATGGGATATATATATATAGGGGAGGGATCAAATTACACCGGTGTAACATTTGAGTAATGTTACACCGCTCAATAACGCTTTAATGAATTCAAATTTTACAAAATCCACCGCTGGATTGAAAATTTATATCGTATAGATCATCTATGTTGAGTTTTACAAAAATCTAAAATCGTTTGATATGTTATTGAGACACATCAAAATTAACGGTTTTTGCGTTTTTATTGAATACCGTTAATTTTGATGTGTCTCAAAAACATGTCAGACGATTTTAAATTTTTGTAAAACTCAACATAGATGATCTATACGATATAAACTTTCAATCCAACGGTGAATTTTGTAAAATTTGAATTCGTTAAAGCGTTATTGAGCGGTGTAACATTACTCAAATGTTACACCGGTGTAATTTGATCTCTCCCCATATATATATATATATATATATATATATAAACACACAAATTATAAAATACAAACTATTTAAATAATGGTCGAAAATGTTTTAGTTCCCTCTAAATATATTAACTTTCATTTGTAATTCTTCTAAAAAACTTCAACGAATTTTAGTCTCTTTAAATTTTTTGTTTTCGATTTTAGTAATTTTTTAATAAAAATTCGTGTTGCACTTTCCAATAGCTTCAATTTATTTTTGTGCCTAGCTAAACATTAATAGTGGTATAAACCACAAGTAATGTATGTTTTTGTCAAATATTGTTTTTCCCATTTTTTATGGTTTTCCCCTTAGTTACCGAGGGTTAATACTATTAGATAATAGGTATGGACTTATAAGTTATTTGGCTTATATATTTTGTGTCTTTTAATATTCTAGTTCTTTTATTATTCTAGTCTTTTAAGTTACCATACATATCTTTGTAACATTTTTATTTTATGAATCTAATACTAATGATATTTTATTGAACCTTAATCCCTCGATAGTTTTTCCAATATACATAGCATGCTAATTGAACCCTCACACCCTTTGACCCCTTAATATTGGCATGCGCGTGCGATTGCCATACCACATAGCATTTATTGCTATTATTTTTTGGTAATAATACTTAACATATTCTATGAATGATAGGCTTGATAAATTATACCATTTTGAAGGTCTCAAAAGAGGCCTTGGGCTATGAGATTGCTTGCCCTGCCTCAGGGCTGGACCATTATGTCACGTATTTTTTAAACTAACCTATAAAAGTGATATTATAGTGTGATTTGATTGAATACACGTGTAAACAAAATTTATATAGTCAATGCATAGTAATTATTCGCTTTAGTATAATAATGAAAGGAAAGATCAAGTATGGGTGGTATACCATCAAGGTGTGGGTACCAAGAAGAAAAATCATTGTTTTCCAATGGCCACTTAAAGGTGCATAAAACTTAAACTCAGCCCAACTTAGTGCAGCCCATTCATTCTGTCAATACAATGATATGTCATAAAAGTTCACTTAGAACATATCCAACTTATACTTTTGCTTAAAAAAAAGACTAAAATTAATAGCAAATTAGAGTTTCGGTGAACTTAGTTTTGTTGGTAGAGATATCACATTATATATGTATGCGTTGAGGTTCGTATCTCGAACACTCCACTTATTTACCTTTAGGATGAAATTTCTAGTTTATATAGGCTACTTGACTGTAAAATATTAGTAGCAAATTAAAAATTTAAAAGATCAACATTAGTGGAGAAACTTTTTTAATTTGTGGACAAAAATTAAAAGTTGAAATATTCAAAGCGGGAAAAAATATTTTTAATTTTTTTTCAATACAATGAGATATTGTTTTGACCAGTAAAATTTGAGTCTACCATATGGTTGCAGGTTGCAACATCATTAACTTACATATATAAGTTTTAGTGAAGTGATTTATCTTAACTCTTATTGAATTCAAACTTTTGTTGATTGTTAGCAGCGATATACATTAACACTAAAGACAAAACAATACAAAAAATGTTTGAAAAAATAAAAGTGACAAAAGAATATGCTATAACAACTTATTTCAAAATCAAAATGAAAATCATTATATTTGTTAATTTGTCCGGGGATAATGCAATTAAAAGGACGATAGAAGTGTATAGAAAATATATATTGGTATCCAATAAAGTGAATTTGTGTTGACTTTGTAATAGAAACACTTTAATTGATATATCTATCTATCTATCTATCTAAGCAAATTTTGGTTGCGGCTTATTGTCTGCCACAATAAGTGCAATCCACTCGTGCAATGAAAAGAGAAGGAGGCAAACAATGGTGGTAAGACAATGAGAGCAAAACTTGGTGGAGAATATATATGGAACAATCTCACTAGTGTATTAAGAGAGCTTCCAAATCCATTTATTAATTAATTAAATTTTTTTAAAAAAAAACAATGAATGTTTTAAGGTCTAAAGAGAAAGAAGATTTAAATTATTTTATATTAGTAAAAAGCATAAGATAGCTAATTAATAATAAAAGTTAAAATTAAAAAAATCAATCCTCACTATTTTTTAACAAATGTGATTTGAATTTTTATAACAAAATCAATGAAATCAATCGATGAGGTATTATTAATAATTGATTTATTGTTCCATTGACATTTAAAATTAGTACTACAAAATTTGATCTAATCAAATCTCATCCACTCTCTGCAGTGAGGTTTTTTTCTATTGTAAGAGCCTAACGTAAAATTCAATGAAAAATATTAAGTGGATAATTATGTGCTCAAAGCTACACCTCAATGTATTAAATGCATTATCTGTATGCAATTACGGAGACTAATTTCATCTTATTTTCTTTAACCCTTGAAAGACTTGAAAAAGTTCCATTTTTCTTGTATTTTCTAACTGTTTTCTACTCATGCTCAATGCTTCGTTGTCAAGTTGGAAGAGCACTACCTTTAAAACATCTTTGGAAAATGAAGGTAGCTTTGCCACATATTCAATTATTACACTTTCTACTTTTCTCTTATCATGTCCCTAGGTAAGGGTTTGTATTTGGGACAAGATCAAAATGTTTGATCATCAAACAAAGGTTGACTAACATGTGTATAGAAAAATTCATCAACCATCCATTAGAAGGTGATTTCATGTCGCCAAACATTTTGATTAATGTAGACATGACATTGGAGTGCAATGTGAAAGTTATAAAATGTAATGTGTTGACATCAATTGCTATTAAGTTAGGTAGCAACATTGTATATGGCATAAGATAGTGCCTAACTCACGCAAGCATAAAGTAACAAAAAAAAAAAGTTTGAGATGATCAAATGAACTAAAAAAGCATGCTAGCAAACGAGGTGAAATAAAAGAACATGTGAAATCATAGCAAAACGCATGAGAAAAGTAAAGTTAATGAATCATTGGTTAAAGAGGAAATGAAATATGTCTCCTATATCTTCAATGCATCATTAATTCTAATTGTAGCTAAAATACAAATAACTTCGTGGTATAACTTTTTTTCTAAGTCAAAAATAAATAAAATTAATGAAGTTTCACTTAATCGAACTCTCATTTTGTTAAAAAAATTAGTAGTGCATAATTGTGGTTAAAACACATGTGATCTAAACAATTCAAAATCAAAGCATTATTTTGAAGACAACAAGTCAACAAGTTTATGACATTTCATTCATAAGAAGCTAAACAATACAATATGCAATTTGAAAAATAAATAAAATTTTAGGCTAAACTTAATTGAGAAAAATTTAATAAAAATAAAAAATTGGAAAATGAGTCAATTTATATAATTTCAAGTTTTCAACATATAGACACATGAGTCAAGAATTAGTTGGCATAAATTTAGAAAATTTTGTGACATTTTTCAAATTTGAGTACATCTTGTAAAAGGTAAAAGTAGGCTTTGCATAAGCTTTGTTTCTTTATATATGGTTCAACCATGAGCATTGACTTGTATTAATTGAAGATGTAACTTCTAGTATAGATACCTAAAGATCTAGACAAATTAAAAGTCCGAAAATTTCTTTTCGATGTTTTTTTATTCACAAAATGTACATGACATTTTTTGTTTATGAAAAATATTTGTATGGTCATTCAATTTAGACGCCCAGTTTAGTCACACACATATAACAACAATAAATATTATTTAATTGTATTATGAACACATTATTTAATTATTTTTTTACTTTTTTACCTTTTTACAATGATATGTGTGTCAGACTGAGACCAAATTGAGAGTCTAAATTAAGTGACCATACAAATATTTCTCGAGATTATGCTTATGTAATTTAGAACCTTGACGAGTATGATTGAAACATTTTTACTAAAATGGCAAAAGAAACTTTGAAGCTAGGAGTAGTCTAGTTAAAAAACCTTCTCCTCTAGCATGAGCTTCTAGGAATGACCTACCAAGACTAAATTCTTTGAAATAACCTCACATAGTGAATACAAAGGTCAGGTGGGAGAGTGAAAGCAATGTGAGAGCTGGCATCAAGGGAAAGGTGGATTAGGATATTGATGAGATAGAGAGTGGGTGTGTGAGGGTGGAGCCATATGGATGATGAGAGTATGTATAGAAGAAGAATGAATTTTTGTTGGGCAGCTGTCATTTTTCTTATTAGGGCATTTCAATTGGGCATATGGGACCTATTTGAATGTAACCCTCTTATCCTTTCGGATTTTATTATGTTCTAAAAGTCTTGTGGGTATTTTTCATTTTTGAGTAAATGCTTTTTGTTTTTCTTTTATTTTTTATCTAGTTAGAAATTGCCACTTTATTTTTTTATTTGCAGTCTATTGTTGAAGATTTGTATATGAAATTTATAAGAGTAAGTTTTTCTTATTACTCACCAAGTTTTCTTCTTCAAAAAATGATAAAAAGAAACACTATAATTGATGTTTGAAAATTGAAACGGTTAAGGTTGAATCGATTAATTTCATCTCAATATTTGTAGATTGATTGAACCAAGTTGATGAATTGCCGTGGAATGAAGATTGTTTCGTCTAATTTTTTTTGGTATTTATTTTATTTTATGTTTTTAGTATTTTGTAATTTTTTATTTGTAATCCGATTTAAATAAGTTGAATTTTAATAAAATTATGCTTCTATCTAGAAAATATAAAGCAATATTGATTTTAACCCTTGGCAAAAGTGGCCAAGCAATAACTCCAAAATTGCCTTTATCATTCATATCTAAGGGGCACCCACCTTATATTTTGTTTGCTCCATGACATGTAATTGGGTCCCTCTAATATTACCTTCTCTTATACATGCGGTAGAAGATTGAAGAACATATACTGTGTCAAAAAAGCCTCCTTGACCATCACATATCCTTATTTGGTCCTCCTTTCTCCAAATAATTACACTATACCATAAGGTATAATGGACCTTTACCAACTATATATACCCATGAATCATGGTCACATAAGTCCAAAACATTTCAAAGTGTTCTCATTTTCCACATCCATGACTAATCAAGGTGATGTTTAATCATTGAATAGACACATGGAAAATGGAAAATCAAGTTTAGGTATACTCTCACTAGTTTAGAACAAAAATCACAAATTTGGCTCTAAAATATAAGTAAATGCAATTAATTATACTCTTTTAAATGATATTATGTCTAAACTACCTTTAAATAATTTAGATAAGTATATGCAATAAGCTTCTTTTATTTTTTTTGTTGTAAACCTCTAATTTTTAAAGGATGAGTTCTAGTAATTCAAAGTTCGACCATAAGATAAATAAAATTTGATTAAAATTTGTTCTCTCCAAAAACAACATTATAGGGTATTCAATTATTCTTTTATTTCTGTTAAATAAGCTTTCATGAACGACAACTTAGAGTATACCTTTATTTTTTAATATAAATTCTTTTTTTACTAAGATAATCTGCTATTCTTAACAATTGTGAACGACATTTTAGGAGGGAATAATAATTAGACATCTAGAATCTTTACCTTCTAATCACTAAGATTTGGTTTGTTAACGTAAAACAATGTGCAATAATAAGTTCACTTCTTAGCAAACAGATATGGCCGTTGAGTAGCCCTTTTCAGAAACAATGGAGTTCGGATTTTCGTTGAAAAGGGTGGTCATATTTGGACTTTCTTGAGTAAGACTTACAACAACATTGCCGATGAGAATTACTTTTATCATCCTACCAAAATTGTTTTTTATAACGTTCGCTACTTAAGTAGTGGATAACTTTTTTCAAAAAATTCTTATTTTATATCATATGCTACTTAAATATTGAAAGGGTTAAACGGAAAAGACATAGGACACTGTTAGCCCATATTTTCACTAAGTTGAAAATATGTTCTAAAGGCATGACTAAAATAATAAATATAATTGCATTTAGTTATTTTACTATTTTTAAGGTCATTAAAGAAGTTTGGTTTTAAGAGCCAATAAATTTGATGAATAATCATGCATGAACATGTCATCAAATGTTCCATTTGGAACATTAATCTTAACATTGTGTTCTGCAGGGTCCTTTCGACTTGGTCGAAATATCTATAAGGTCGAAGCGCTTGCTGTGCAGAAGAGAAGTGTAGACTTAGCAAAATATTCAAGAGAAGCATTGCTATTTCGACTTCGATGGATACAACGGCTAAATCAAAGGATAAAGGAGAATTCAAATTCAAAATACGTGTCAAGACACGCGTCCTCTCTTTAGTTAATTTAACGTTATTAGCAGTTAGGAATTTGTGTCTATAAATAGTTTAGTTCTGTGATCGAGCAAAGGGTCACAATCATTATACAAAAATCCTTACAAAACTCAAAGTACCCATGTCAACGCGAGAAACGAGTTCGAAAGGAAGAATGTATGCAATGTGTACCATTTACTTTTCTGTAAACATTTACCTTTGAATGCAAATTTACAGTTCTTTCATCTTAATTCAAATTGTCTTTATTTCGACTCAGTCTCCCTCTCTGTTTATTCCCTAGAATAAACATTCTTTATTGCAATTCAAGTTACATAAAAATCACATTTAAAACATAAGAACAATGATGAACACTAACTATTTTGAAAATATAAACGAAAAGCACTATGTCCCGAGATTTACTAGTTGATCTCTCTTGTAATAACTCAAACTAGCGTTGTTTACCAAATTTCACAGTAAACAGGCACGCGAATAACAGGTGGCAAAAGTAGTGTCTTGTGTGATTAACCATAATGGATAGAAGAACACTTGAATTTACATTTTCCCTTGACATTCTCATTTATCTTCAAAAGGAAATGGGGTTTATTATGCTTGGATTTTGTTGTCTTTTGATGTTAACATTACTGTGTCTTAAATAAAGGAGGTCCTAGTCATTCGAAATTTGATTATATGATAAGTAAAATCTGACTGAAAATTATTTCACTCAAAAATTGAATTCAAATTGTAACAAACAATTTGTTCTTTGATGTCTTGTTTCATTATGTTTATACTTTAATTTAGTATAATATATATATATATATATGTAGGTGTGCATTGGTCGATTGGGATTGGATTTGACCAAAATCAAAATCTGAACAACACTTTCCAGTATGTGCCGAATTGATGAACTTACTCATTTGACATTTCTAAGTTGGATATGGGTGGGTAGTAGGTTATCCAAATTATTTTTATATTTTTTAATATTAAATCAATAACGAATCATTATATTTTTTCATAAAAATAATTAAACTTTTTTTATTTTTTTATTTTTTTTAAAAATGGTAACATATTTTCACTGTTTTTTACCATCATAAAATGAGAATATCATCATTTTTTTTCCTTCAAAAAACAAACCTGTTTTAACTATTTTAAAATAATGATAATTCTTTTAGTATTTCTATTTTTAAATTAGAATGTTTTGAAACTGCGAAGTACCATAGAGTAATATGTATATACATGCACAAAACTTGTTTTGGAAATAGGAGTATTGAACTTTCAGTTTTTTTTTAATGATCAAACGACAAAAGCAAAGTCTTTAGTATTTATATGTAAAATATTTTTAAAAAAAATCATAATACTACTGTATTAGTGAGTCAATGATTTTTTGAGTCTAGGTCTATTTTACCTGAAACTGAAACCCTTTTTTTTTTTTTGAAATCTTTATTTTAAAATTCATTTTATTTAGTCCCATGAGCTTAGCTCAATTGGTGGAATTTCATTTAAAATTCATTTTATTTTAAGATTGGGTTCGAACCCCGGTCATCCCACTTATTCACCTTAAGGGTGGAATTTCAAGCCATTAGGCTACTTGACCAAAAAAAAAAATCATTTTATTGAGTAAGTTTTTCGGATCAACCAAATTTATCCAATCTAAATATGCAACTAATAATTAATCAATCCACTATAATTTCTAGCCCGATTTGAAGATAGAATGATATAGATAAATGCTATCTGCACCTAACTACCTATACATATGGTTCCATTAGGTACATATCAATAATGTCTCACATAGGTACATGTCCACAGAAGACTAACAAAAATTACATTGGCTTAAAAGGATTATAAACATTAAAAAAAATCCTACAAAATTATAAAGTTTTATTTCCCTACTCATAAAAAGTGATAATTCCCTTGCCAAAATCAAAATTGTTTAATTCTCCTTAAAATTATTCAAGATGTAATTAGTTAGTCATTAGAAATGTTAGTTAATTAGTATAGGTAGTGATTGTTATTGTAAATGAGGTCCCATACCTCTTATTTCATTGATCATGCCTTATATAGGCTAAGTAAGAGTACATACAACAAGTTTACATTGGGCCTAAGCATCTAATCCAACTATAAAGCCCAATATAAAGTCCTTATTCTACAAGATTACATAACAAACCCTCCCTTAAAGTTGATTATCATACAAGATATCAACTTACACAATCAAAATCATAAACTCCTAGACCCTCCCTTAGTCTACAGAAGGTATCAACCTTTAGTGCTTTGGTCATGATATCAGCAAGTTGCTTTTCTGATCTGCAATGCTTAAGTTCCATTACACCATCATTGTTCAAGTCTCTAAGAAAATGGTATCGAACATCAATGTGTTTTGATCTACCATGCATGACAGGATTTTTGGATAGCTTGATGGAGGAGCTATTGTCACAATAAATGGTAGTGCACTTCATCTTGTCTTCATTTAAGTGCTTCAAAATATACCTCAACCACATAGCTTGGCAGGCACAAGCAGCAGCAGATACAAACTCAGCCTCAGTGGTTGATAAAGTCACAATTGGCTGCTTCTTAGAGGACCATGATATGGCACTAGTTCCCAAAGTAAAGACATAACCTGAGGTAGATTTCCTGTCATCATAGTCACCTGCATAATCTGAATCTGTCCAACCAACTAGAGATCCATTTCCTTCATCACTGCTTCTATACCATATTCCAAAGCTCATGGTGCCCTTTAGATATCTTAGAATCCTTTTCACAGCAGTAACATGCATTTCAGTAGGTTTTTCCATGTATCTTGCAGCTAGGCAAACAGCAAATGTCATATCAGGTCTGGTTGCTAATAGGTACATTAAACACCCAATCATTTGCTTGTAAATGGTAGCATCAGTGGTCCTGCCCTTTTCATCTCTAACAAGTTTGCATCCAGGCACAATTGGAGTACAAACTTTATTGCAATCTTCCATTCCAAACCTGCTTAATATCTCTGATGCATATTTTTGTTGATGAATGAATATTCCTTGACTGTTTTGACTAACTTCAATGCCCAAGAAATATTTCATTTTTCCCAAATCAGTCATAGCAAATTTGTCTTTCATAGAGTTTTTGAAGTTTTTAATCATGTCACCATCATTCCCTGTATAGATTAAATCATCTACATAAAGACTGACTATCAGAATTCTATCTTTTTCACCATATTTGACAAAGAGTGTATGTTCATGTGGACATTTCATGAATTTCTCATTGACAAAATATGATTCTATTTTGCTATACCATGCTCTTGGAGCCTGCTTAAGGCCATACAAGGCCTTCTTTAGCTTGAAGACTTGGTTCTTACTACCAACCTGATAACCCAAAGGCTGACACACATACACATCCTCCACCAAGTCACCATGTAGAAAAGCTGATTTTACATCTAGTTGATACACACACCATTGTTTAGAAGCAGCTACTGAGAGTATAGTTCTTATAGTATCCCACCTAGCTACAGGTGCAAATACTTCACTATAGTCAACACCTTGCTTCTGAGCATACCCCTTTGCCACCAATCTAGCCTTGTGTTTTTCAATTTTTCCTGCCTCATTATACTTGGTTTTGAATATCCATTTTACACCAATAGGCCTTACACCATGTGGTAGATCAGCTAGCTCCCATGTATTGTTGTCTTTGATTGATTCAATCTCTGAATCCATGGCTTTTCTCCATACATCATGCTTAACTGCTTCTTCATATGACTCAGGATCATCTTTAGAGCTGAACAAGGCTAAGTTGTTTGTCAAGTGTTGATTATCATCAGCATTATTAAGATTAGTGACATAGTCTCTGAGATAAGCTGGTGGTTGTCTAGTTCTGGTTGGTAACTCTGTTGTGTCATCTTCATCACTAGTTTCATCATTGACAATGTCATCATCAGCTTCTGCATCTACTTCAGCTTCAGTAACAGGTTGATTGTCATTTTCATCATTATCACTGCTATCAGAGCCAACCATATGATCATTTGAGATACCAACTTCTTTGTCATTATCATTCCAATTCCAACACTTCATTTCTTCAAACACAACATCTCTACTTATCAGAATTTTCTTTTCTACAGGGTTATACAACTTGTAAGCCTTTGATTCCTCACTGAGACCCAGAAGAATACACTTGATGCTTTTTCCATCTAACTTTTTCCTATGCACATCAGGAATATGCACATGAGCTAAACAACCAAACACTCTAAAGTGATGAACAACTGGCTTACTTCCACTCCAAGCTTCTTCAGGAGTTATGTCTTGAACAGCAAAAGTTGGACTTCTATTCATAACATAAGTTGCCCATTTTACAGCTTCAGGCCAAAATCTCTTAGGAACACTTCTAGCTGACATCATGCTTCTCACCATGTTTAGTAAAGTCCTATTTTTCCTCTCAGAAACACCATTTTGCTGAGGAGTGTAAGCTGTAGTTAACTGCCTCTTAATACCTTGAGAGCTACAAAAATCATTAAAGTCACTAGATGTGAACTCTCCTCCCCTATCTGTTCTAAAGCACTGAATGTTACATTTAGACTCATTTTCAACTAAAGACTTGAATTTTTTGAAAATGCTAAATGCTTCAGATTTTTCTTTTAGGAAGTAAGTCCATGTCTTTCTACTCATATCATCAGTAAAGGTAATAAAATACCTGTTTCCTCCATTAGATTGAGGTGTAATTGGTCCACAAATGTCTGAATGAATGAGTTCCAGCTTCTGAGATGCTCTCCACACTGCTTGTTTTGGGATGCTTTCTCTAGATTGCTTGCCAGACAAGCAATCTACACATTTGTCCTCAGCTTCTTTCAATTCAGGCAACCCTTTAACCATTTGCTTCTTACTTAGAGTTTTTAGGCCATTAATGTGAAGATGTGCATATCTGTGATGCCATAGTTCAGTTGTATCCACCTTGCTCACTTGTAGATACTTAGGCAAAATCACTGGTGCAAAGATCATATACATCCTGTTTGCAGAGATCTGGCTAGTGAGAATCAAACCCCTCTCATCATGAATGATTTGACAGATATCATTCTTGAAGATTAGAGTTAAATTCCTTTGTTGTAGTTGCCCTACACTTAGTAGATTGCTGCTCAAGCCAGGGATGTAATATACATCAGTGATGACATATACACTTCCTGCTATGCTCAACTTTACATTCCCTTTGCCCACTACAGCCATTTTTGAGTCATTGCCTAATTTCACAGATTCTTTGAAATTTTCATCAAAATCATGCATCCATTCCTTATTGCCAATCATATGATTGCTGCAGCCTGAGTCAAGATACCATATCTGCTCTTTGAAATCTTTAGATCCATCAATCTTTGTATCAGCCATGAGTAACACTTCTTCATGTTCATCAATTTCACAAAAATTTGCATTTTCCCATTCTGGGCATTCATTTTGATAGTGACCAAACTTGTGACATTTGTAACACTGCACAGTTTCTTTGCTTTGCTTGCCTCTACCTCTTCCTCCATTGGTGTTTCTACCAGCATTACGACCCCTACCTCTCCCACCTCCCCTACCTGCAGCTGAGACCTTCAAGGCTTGTTCCTCACTATGATCTTGTTGGCTTTTCATTCTTCCTTCATGAACAAGCAAGCTGCTCTGGAGTTCATCTATTGAGAGGGTAGTCACATCATGAGATTCTTCAATCGAACACACTACATAATTGAACTTTGGTGCCAAAGATCGCAAGATCTTCTCAACAACCGTGTTCTGTTCAAATCTTTCTCCATGTGCCGTCATTTTATTCGCAATTGCAAGTGTTCTTGCAAAGTAATCATTGACGGATTCAGTTTCACCCATACCAAGAACTTCAAATTCCCGTCGGAGAGATTGCAATTGAGCTCTCTTCACCCTTGTAGAGCCCTGATATTTCCTTCGCATCGCTTCCCAAATATCACGAGCCGTATCTCTTGTCAAGATTGTCTCCAAGATCGAACGATCAATAGATTGAAACAAGTAGTTCTTGACTTTCAAGTCTTTGAGCTTACTCTCATCTGCAGCACGGCGTTGTTCGACCGTCGCATTCGCCGGAGCAATGGTGACACCATGCTCGATCAAACTCCAATATTCTTTGGAACGAAGCAAATTCTCCATCAACATGGACCAATGTTCATAGTAGCCATCGAATCTGGGTATTGCAGGTTGAACAAAACTAGGTGTTTCAGTCATGATCGGTTTGGGAAGAGAGAAACGGTGGAAGAAGACGGTGGAAGAAAACGGTTACAGCGGTTAGAAGTTTGTTATGGTGGTTATAACAGACAAACTGCAGTTTTCTGTTTTGGGGCTCCTTGATACCAATTGTTATTGTAAATGAGGTCCCATACCTCTTATTTCATTGATCATGCCTTATATAGGCTAAGTAAGAGTACATACAACAAGCTTACATTGGGCCTAAGCATCTAATCCAACTATAAAGCCCAATATAAAGTCCTTATTCTACAAGATTACATAACAGTGATGCTTATAAATAAACTTTGATGTAACTTTTTACTTCGTTTTTCTCATTTTGTAATAGTTTCGATATCATCCATACAAAAAGTTTCACAAGTTTCTCTATACTTTTTCATTGATGCTATAAGTGGTGAGTGAAGCTAACAATTTTTTTTTATGAGATGTCAAATATACATATAAATAAAATAAAAGTGCATAAAGTACTCTCAATTACTAAATTATACAGTACATACTACATACTATCATGAATCATCAACTTTCTGATGAGTTGCTTTATTGCAAGTACAATATGTTTTGGTCAATATTCATGAGGAAGTCCACCTATATTATAGCCTAACATTACTCCCAATAACCACCAGGTGAATGATGATTAAATTTTGTCACTTAGATTAGCTAACATCAATGCTAATAACTTATTTGCATCACAAGCCAATAGTTGGCTGCCATTTGTTGCTGCCAGCGCAAGAAATACATGCTACAAATAATTAAAAATTGTTCTCCCTAAATCATTTGAACAAAGCTAATGATGGAATAAGCAAGATTTAAGTAGTGACACAGCAAGCACTTTAGATTGGTGGATGCAAAATTTTAATTATTATGGTGATTTAAAATAGAAGTAAAAGTTAAAATGTATTTAATCTATATTGTGTTGTTGTTGTGTGCATAGTGATTTAGACATAGATTTGTCCATAGTTTAAATTGTGGTTGTAGTTACTACTAAGTTGCAATGTTTATATACATTTGCACTTTCGTTGGACACCGTTAATAGGATATGTTGCAAATCATATTTGTTATGATGAAGACTTTCAATACAATGAGTCAGTCATCGAAGCATCAACGTTGATACTATTGTTGGCCACTGTTGGGTCATGAGAAGACAACTATGGGGATTATTCATATTGGACTTAAGAGTAACTATACAAGTGAGTTAGATACGACATCTTTATCCAAAATTTTAAGACATCAAATTTATGGTTCTTCTTGTTTATAAAATGTTCAACCTTCACTTTTCTAAATAATATGAGATTTAAGATATTTTCTAAACCATCCTTTTATAATTTGAAGGTATTTATCCATCAATCAATGAGAACAAAACACATAAGTAGATTTGTATGTGTAGGTTTGCATGTGGTCCCCACAAGTTTGTTACAAGTTAGTTGTGGGGCACATATAAATCTACTTATATGGTTTGTTCTCATTAGTTAATAATTAAATACCTTCAAATTATAAAAAGGTAGAGCAGACTTTACTGAAATTTAATTCATCTTATACTTGTCACAATAAATACTATATGTGATATTAAATATAAGAAAAAGTTAATCAACAAAAATTAAAACATTTGATCTAAATTTTAAATTAAAAATATTAATTTTTATTGACCCAAACTTTAATCAAAAGATGTAACGGATCCCGGACTCTAACTAATCATAGATATAATGTAAGTATACATTATTTGTGACATTTGTGACAGTTTTCTGTTAAAATATGGTGTCAGATCAGTTAGCATGTGCTCAATTGTCAGAACCAGCAAGTCCACAACATTTTATCTAGTTGAAATTGATAGATAGAGTGATAAAGATCAAAGTTCAACACAATATTCAAATAATTTTTAATTGATGACTGATATTCAAGCTAAATTAAAACAAATTAATTAACATGTGATCACCAGCACTGTTTATTGTGTTAATGACAAGTTAATAATAATATTATATTTTTTATATAAAAAAAAGATGTGTAGAATGGACCCAATGAACTTGGTCAAACTCAAAATGTAGAATAAGAGACATGAACTGAGATAACACGCGTTAATTATTTAACATGATAGTGGAAAAAAAACAAGTGAAATTAAGTGGGAAAACATGACCCACATGTAAACACTATGAAAATTATGAGATGAGAATTCTCTGACTAGAAAAGAAAATTATAACCTTTATCTCTCTCAGAAGCAAATCATCAAACATGTTGTTCGTGTAAACAAGTTTAGCAAAACTTTGTCAAGATATAGCAGCCCCTTTTTCGGCATGTAGTGAGGGCTAAGTGTCTGAATACACTAATTTTTTACCTTGATCGACAATTCATTATTCTATGAAATGGATTACATGCGGTCAAATTTCGGTACAGTCACAGAATTGTAAAGTTTTTAGTTGTTCGATTAAAGTCGGACGGTTTAGAAACAAAATATTTAATTTTTATTTGATAATTTAAAAAGTAATTCTTTTAAATCAGGACCGTCTGATTTTAATGAGTTTACACCAGTTGTGAATCTTAGGTGCGACAAATATGTAACATAAGTATAGTTAACAAAGAGTTTGTTTAGATCGACATATTTGAAGCACATATTAAAGTAATAAAAAATAGGAAGAGGAAAATGAATCTTATTATAGAGGAAATTTTACTCTTTCGGAAGAAACGCTCCAAGATTCTTCTTCTTCTTCCCTCTTTCTGTTTCTTCTTCCTTGTTTGACTCAGCTTCTTCCCGTCTTGTCTTCCCCTTCTTGTTATCCTCTCCTTAGCTTCCGTGCTAAGGCGTGTGAAGATTAGGTTTTGCGTCTTGTGACGATTTGAGTTTTTCACCTCTGTGTGTTTCTTCTGGTTTGTCCAGGATCTCTGTTTTCAGCTCTCGTTCGTGGCCCTCTTCCATGGATAATCAAGCCTACAACAACCTCAACCTAAACATCCCCACTGATCCTTCTAGCAGTCGTCCCAGCAAAGTTCAAAAAACCATCCCTAACTCCCAGAATCACTCCATCAACATTCCTGCTTTCATGGGTCATATCCCCATCATCACTCACCATAATGACAACAATTATCTACCCTACAGTCCTTCCAACCTGCAAAACACAGAAGAAATTAATCAAGATCAATCACCTTCTCAACAAGAACATCCAAGAACATACAATTACTCATCAAGAAGACAACAAGGATCACAATCTTGTAATAATCCTCATGCTAGCAAAAGAGAAGGACCTTTCTGCATGTACAAAGAAGAGCATATCAGTGATGGTGTTCATCAGTGTAAACACAGTCTGATCGGTAAGTTCTTATCTGAAAAACCCCTACCTAAATCTATTCTGCAGAATTCTCTTATGGGAATCTGGGGCAACCCCAAAGGATTCACCATTACTGAAATTGAAGTGGGTCTTTACCACATCACTATGGAGGCTGATTCTGACCTCCAAAGAGTTGTGAAGGGAAACCCTTGGATTCTCAGAAATAGTTGGCTCATGGTGCACCCCTGGGATAGGAAAATTAGCCCCAATAATATGGACTTCAAACATGTACCGGTGTGGATTCAACTATGGAATTTACCCATTCATTGTAAAACCACGGCTATGGGTAAACATTTGGGTGGCCAATTGGGAAATGTTGATGATGTTGGTCTCTATGACTACCCCCAAAAAGGTAGAATTGTCAAAATCAAAGTTAATCTGAATGTTGAAGAACCCATTAGAGCTGGTCTGTTCATTGGTAACACCAAGGATGGGATTAATTGGGTGGACTTTCGTTATGAGAACCTCCCACTGTTTTGCTTTGGATGTGGATTAATTGGGCATAATGAAGATAAATGTAGTGATCCTTATGAGCCTCAATCTGAAGGTGAAGTGAATCCTAGAGGACCTTGGCTTAGATCAAACATATATGGGAGGAGGGTGAATGAACATAGAGATAAAAGGTTTAACAGTAATCCTATGCAGTCAGCTAGTGGAGGCCAGTTCAGCCCCATCCCGAAAGCCATGATAGACATGTTGGCCAAAATGAAGCTAGAGGAGGAGGAGGAAAGTGTACAAACAGATGGCTCTCCTCAGAACAACACTACAGACAAGGACACAAATAAGGAGACCACCATGAGCTCTTATAGACAAGCACCCACCATCCCCAAAAGGAAATTTCAGATAATCCAAGGAAGCACTCACATCAGACATGAAGCAGTATCCTCAATGGTTAGCCTTGAAGAGAAGGCTAACCAGGGCCAATGAAGCTCCTTTCTTGGAACTGCAGGGGTCTTGGGAAACCCGCTGCAGTTAGAGCTCTCAAGCAACTCATTCAAACCCATCATCCTGACATCATGTTCCTTACTGAAACTAAATTTCAAAACTGTGATTTTCAGTCTAAAGCCAATTCTTTTGGCAACAGGTTACTTAATCATTTTGTTGTTGACTGTATTTTGTCAAATAATAATAGGAGTGGAGGGCTAGCTTTATTCTGGACCAAAGATGTAAACATTAATATCATTGGTTATAATGAAAGATTGATTGACTGTTATGTGGACTGTGGTGACACTATTCATACCTGGAGAGCTACTGGTATTTACGGTTATTCTAAATCTCAACAAAAGCCTAAAACTTGTGATCTTATTACTGAATTATCTCAAACTAACACTCATGAGAAATGGCTTTTGTTTGGAGATTTCAACCTTATCAGTAACTCTAATGAGAAACAGGGTGGTAGAAATAGTGATGATAATAATGCTAGCTTATTTAATGATACTCTCAATAACTGCAATCTGATTGACCTAGGCTACCATGGAAATCCTTTCACTTGGACTAATAACCAAGAAGGAAATTTTCATATCAAAGAGAGACTTGATAGATTTTGTGCCACCTCTAATTGGATGACTAATTTCCCTAGATGCACTAACTATCATCTGCTCAATTATATGTCTGACCATAATCCTATTTTGTTAGTTTTTGGCACTAACCATGATTTCAGGGAAGATTCTCATTCCAAACATCACATAAAGAGATTTGAGAATATCTGGACGCATGACCAGAACTGCGCTAAAATTGTGAAAGACACTTGGGATCAAACTCCAGGGGACATTGCTCAAAAACTCTTGGCTGTCATGGATAATACTGCTAGCTGGGGAAAAAGAACTCATGGCAACACCCCTAAAGAGATTAAAGGCATCCAAAATAGCATTCAAAACCTCAGGACCCTCACACCCTCTAAAGATAACCTCAGTCAGATTCATCAGCTAGAAGTCAAGTTGGATGGGCTACTACATAAGGAAGAAATATGGTGGGCTCAGAGGGCTAAATCAAATTGGTTGAAACATGGAGACCAGAATTCCAAGTACTTCCACTTCAAGGCCTCCCAAAGGCATAGGAAGAAGACTATAAATTTCATTAAAGATGTTCATGGTATTAGTAAAACTCAAAACAAAGAGATTCAAGAGGTGTTCCTCCAGTATTTTCAAGAGATCTTCACCTCCTCCAACCCTACAAATATTCAAGAGTCTACCAACATTGTGGCGAACAAGGTTTCCCCCCAAATGAAAGACTACCTCAACCAAGAATTCACAGCAGCAGAAGTTTCCTATGCTACCCATCAACTTAAAGGCAATGCTGCTCCTGGGCCAGATGGTTTAAATGCCAATTTCTACCATACCTATTGGGACATCATAGGTGGAGACATCACTGCTGCTGCCCTACAAGTTCTTAACCATGGTGGTAACCTGACACCCTATAATGACTCTTTTATTTGCTTAATTCCTAAGAACAAAAGTCCTACCACCCCAGCTGATTTTAGACCAATTGCTTTATGTAATGTCATGCTTAAGATTATTACTAAAACTATTGCCAACAGAATTAAGGTTATCCTCCCTGATATTATCAGCCCTCAACAGAGTGCCTTCTTACCTGGTAGATTGATTTCTGATAACACTATCATAGCTTTTGAGACTTTCCATCACCTCAAACACAATAATAACAAGAAAAAAGGCTATGTTGGTGTTAAACTTGATATGGCTAAAGCTTATGACAGATTAGAATGGAATTTCATTAGCACTACTCTCACTACTATGGGATTTCCTAGTAATCTTGTCCAAACTATTATGAGATGTGTCACTTCTGTGTCCTTCTCCATTTTGATTAATGGTCAACCCTCCCATAAGTTTTCCCCTAAAAGAGGCATCAGACAAGGGGATCCCTTGTCTCCTTATTTGTTCATTTTATGTGCTGATGTTTTTTCCTCTATGATCACCAATAGTCAGGATCAAAACCTTATAAATGGTATTAATATTGCTCAGAATGCTCCTAAGATATCCCATTTGTTTTTTGCAGATGACAGCATTATTTTTTGCAAAGCTAAGAAGGAAGAGGCCCTTCAGCTTAAAGCGATTTTTGAAGAATACCAAAGAATCTCTGGCCAGAAAATTAATATGGACAAATCTGAGATGACCTTTAGCCCCAAAATTTATAATCACATAAAGGCAGAATTCCAGGAAATCCTTCCTCTCCCAATTACTGACAACATCAACATGTATCTTGGAATGCCTACTCAAATAGGTAAGTCTAAACAGGCTGTGTTCAAGATTCTCCTTGAGAAAGCTACCAACAAACTCAAAGGGTGGAAGGAAAAACGGCTATCCTTTGCTGGTCGAGCAGTCTTGATTAGTGCAGTTATACAGGCTCTCCCCACTTACACTATGAGTTGTTTCATGCTACCCAAACACATGTGTGACCAGCTGGAAAAGGCTATTTGTAGGTTCTGGTGGGGCAGCACAGAAGCTCATCACAAAATTCATTGGAAAGCTAGGAAAGTTTTGTTCAAACCTAAATTTAATGGTGGTCTTGGCTTTCGTGACATGCATCTCTTCAACAAGGCTATGCTTGCCAAACAAGTTTGGAGACTTCAAACTAATCCGGACTCTCTTGTTGGCCAAGTTCTTAAGGCCAGGTACTATCCTAACACTGACATTCTCCACTCTGTTCAAGGTAGAAATTCTAGCTATACTTGGCAAAGTATGCATCAGGCTCTTGAAGTTATCAAAAGAGGCAGTTGCTGGAAAATTGGTAATGGGCACTCTATCAACTTATGGGAAGATAACTGGTTGATTTACCAAAATGGCTACAAAATCCTAACCCCCCAAATTGGACACAACAACCTCTCTAAAGTAGAGGATATCATGCTATTACACCCCTCCAGGCATTGGAACTCAGTTCTCATTGATCAAGTGTTTGGTTCCTCTGAGGGAGAACTCATCAAACAAATTCCTCTTATTAAGGAGCAGGTAGAAGATCAACTTATGTGGCCTCACTCCAAGAATGGGATATACTCTGTGAAAACTGGCTACAATATTCTGAAGCATTGGAAAGATACTGAAGAACCTAGCTCGACCCATGGTAATCCCAACAACACCCTTTGGAAGAAATTGTGGATGCTACAAACTATACCCAGACATAAGATGATGCTATGGAGGATTATGCATGAAGCTATTCCCGTTAAAAGTGCTCTAAACAACAGGGGTATTCAGTGCCAAACCCTTTGCCCTCGCTGTTTTCAGAAAGAAGAAACTATTGATCATATCTTTATGAAGTGTCATCATGCTACCAGAATCTGGTTTGGCTCTAAGCTAGGGGTTAATTTTAATAATTGCAGTCTAAGCTTCAGGGAGTGGCTAAATCACGCTATTAACACTCTGAATGATGAAGATCTTAGCTATGTAGCAGCACTCATTTATGGTATCTGGCTGGCTCATAACCAGGAAGTGTTTAATCTCAGAAACGTTGAAAACAAAACAGTAATTGATCAAGCACTTCACAGCATCCAGGAGTTTCACAAAGCCAATTCAGACGACATAAACAACGATACCTCTCAACACTCCCAACCTCATATGCACAACAATCGGCGTCACGATAGAAGAACCAGCTCTAACAAGAAGTGGATGAGACCGGACACCAATAAAATCAAAATAAATTGCGACGCTAACCTGGCGATCGAAGGAAGATGGGGATTAGGAGCGAGCTTTCGTAACGCTGATGGAGCTCTCCTCCTCGCAGCTGCTTGGGTGATGCCGGGAAGTAATGATCCCACGCTTGCAGAAGCTTATGCGGTCTATAAAGCGGTTCTTCTGGCTATTGAGCATGGGTTTCAAGAGGTGATCATCGAGAGTGATAACTCCACCATCATCGACCTTATCAACAGCGGTGGGAACCCTAGATTGTACTTAGGGAATGTTGTCAATGGTATTCGCAGGAACACGAATAGTTTCAGGCATTGGTGCTTTAGATCCATTAACAGGGAAGCAAACAAAGTGGCCCATTGGCTGGCTTCCTTGGCCCACACAGAGGCTAACAAAGTGTGGTTGAATAATGGTACCCCCCCTCCCAACATTGTACCCCTCCTTATTAAGGACTTACTGCATCAATAATAATTTCTCTTTTCATTCTAAAAAAAAAAAAAAAAGTAATAAAAAATAGTAATTTTTTATTTTAAAACAATAATTACTTATTACAAAGTTATATATTTAATATAAAATGTCCAAGTTTCAATATAAATTTATTAATTTGAATTTTTTCACATGTACAAATTTGTACATGATAAAAAAACCCTTGAAATATTTTGAAACTATTAATTTCATCTTCCATTAGATTTTTTTAAATAACAAAAATAAGTCATATATAAAAATGAATACTAGAGTTACTAAAACCCATAAACAAACTAAAATAATCTAAATGAAATTATATTTTTAAAACTCATTATCTAGTCTAAGGACCAACTAATTTGAGGGAACCAATCTCTCTGTCCATTTGTTGTTTGTATGGACTAACCTATCAAAATTGACACCAAAAGTTATCAAACCATAAATTTTGAAAGGAGCACACTCCAAGGTCTCAAGTAAACACCATTAAACCAACTCAGTTGATTAATCTAAATTAAATGAAAAAAAAAAAAATTTATTTTGTGCATCGCATGGGTAGTTATAGTTCAACTAACAATATTAATATTGATATTGCTAAGATTTGACACTCTTATTCATATTTGAACTTAGTCCATCGTAGGTGTGTATTTAAGTTTTTTATAGTATATCCAATCTAGATTATTTGTTGCAGTTGTTTCACGCAATAGACGATCTCGACCCTAAATTTATGATCAGACGGCCCCAATTTATGTAGTTATTTGACGGCTTAACATCCCATACCTAACGACCACTTGATAAACGATGAAGAATGTATTATTTTCTAGAAAAAAATTCTTGTTTTATTCTTTTCTCTAGTCTCCAGAAATTGATGTGCATGCTCATGATAAATTTGACATTTTAGGATCATACAGCACCAAGTTGCATATATTCAAATGAATGAAAGACAGAAATTATTGTACAAATGTTTGAATATAGAAGCACCACCATTGATAACATCTAACACTTCAAATTATCCGTATGCTTAATTACCAGCAATGTCCACAGATTGAGACCATCCGGCCGGCCATTAGGCTTCCTATCCTTGAAGTACTACATGACACTCTGGGCCCTCTGCACCCTATGTGAGAGTTAGTGATATAATAAAGATAGAGGTGAGATGTTATTTGAGTAACAAAAAACAAAGGCTATGATACAAATATTGTTTTTTTCCACACATTTAGTAGATACACTCCAAAATGATGAGAAAGATAGAAAGAGGAAAAAAAGTGATATATGATATGTTTTTATGATTTTAACCATATGGCTCTTGAGAAAATGGATCCTAGAATGATTGTTAATTCATCAACAATCAATTTATTTAAATGGTAAAAGATTTGGACCTTATAAATACATGTTAATCATTATTTATAAGATTATACACATTGGCCAGAAAGATGAGAGAATAAATATGTGAGAATTTATTATTTAATTAGCAAAATTAGAAGAATGCAGTACACTATAAGGTACGGTGTGTTTTAAAAGAAATATATGTGGTGCACCTTATGATATGGTGTGCATCTGATAAGTCTATAAATAAGACTCATTAGGGCGGAAGTTTGCTAATCCTAATTAGAAACAAAACCCTAAACTGTATAAAATCTCCCTCTCTCAGTAAGCTTTGAACAATTTGGCTAGCACATACCGTCAGAGTTGTTCGCGTGAATAAGTAGAGATATGACTAGTTTGTTTTGCTCGTGGTCATAAACTATTCGACTACAAAGGTTATGTGCTATATAAGAGGTATATTATCTAATCAATAATTCATGCCCTTTCGTAAAGATCCATGAAAGGAAAATTTTAATTTTCTTAAAGATTATGATTTTAGTATTGATATTTTTTTTTGATTTACATGTATATAACTTGTTCTCATCGATTGTTGCATAAACATCTTCAAATTATTGATTGTTGCATTAACCAAAATGTAGAGAGAGAATGATCATTTTGTTCATTAAAAATAACATTTGTGAGGCAGATACATAATGAATATACATTAACTTATTCACAAACTCAAGAAAGATATTATATCATCGCCAAGTTTAACACATGATGCCCGGTAATCATTGCTTCGCAGGTATCAACAAAATTTCAAAACCTCAAGGAAGATAATATGTCTCTATATATCTTAAGTTGATTCATTTTATAGAACTCTTCTAACATTTACAAGTGTTGGATTAATTTTATCGATTCTCACAATAACATGGTGGTGAGTACTCCACACTATATATATGCCTCCCCTACTCAAAATGTAAGGAAAACCCATAAATTTTGAGGAGTGTGAACAATGTATGATATGTATAAATTTGTAGCATTACACACATTCGTACTCTTTTACAATTTCTTTTATAGTGAAATTAACAAATCTTATGATGCTAAAATTTTATTCCCAAAATTTACAAATTTAAAATCTATCTTTTTCCTATCGTTAATTGATTTAGTAGTGATAGATGCTGGAATTAGTAAGGAGGATCACGGATTGATCCCCACAACTACGAATGAAAAGAGGTTGAAACCATTTATGTCAGAACTGATCCTCAAATTAGATTAGAGGTTCAGTGGGCCGAATACTGATGGTAAAATGAAATTATTTTTTTACTGCTAAATAAATCTTATGATGCTACAATTGTTAAATTTTTTTACTCAGCAATTATCAAATTTATACGATACATCCATGACTCAATTATTATTTTGCAGCCACTCATAGGTGTGTTGTGTTGGTAATGTAAGTGCATGTAATTAGTGTTCGAAAATTAAATCATGAATGTATCATTTTCGTTAGGAATTAGGAATCCGATGGTAAACTTTTCACCTGCTCAACTACACATTTTTCTTCATCTAAACATACAATATATTGCAGCGATTTTTGACTGGATACTATACCCCAATTTAAAAATACTCATACCCCAAAACATAAAATATCTTTTCTAAATAGTGGCATGCATTGACCTTAACTCAATCAAAAAAAAAAAATTATATATATATATATATATATGGATCAAATTACACCGGTGTAATATTTGAGTAATGTTACACCGCTCAATAACGCTTTAACGAATTCAAATTTTACAAAATTCATCGTTGGGTTGAAAGTTTATATCGTATAGATCATCTATGTTGAGTTTTACAAAAATCTAAAATCGTTTTACATGTTTTTGAGACATATGAAGATTAACGGTATTCAATAAAAACGCATAAACCGTTAATCTTGATGTGTCTCAATAACATATCAAACGATTTTAGATTTTTGTAAAACGCAACATAGATGATCTATATGATATAAACTTTCAACTCAATAATGAATTTTATAAAATTTGAATACGTTAAAGCATTATTGAGCGGTATAACGTTACTCAAATATTACACCAGTGTAATTTGATCCCTCCCATATATATATATATATATATATATATATTATCGAGATTAAATTTATCAGAATAAGTTAGACCCTTACAATATAGTGAATTAAAGTTTAAATTCTACTTCAATTGATACATACATTTAGTATCAAATCATATCTCGGATAATAAAATCTTTAGTAGAGAGATCCATAATTTAGAAAGTAAAAGAATAAAAAGAGTTTATGTTATGAACAAAGGTTAAATAGTTTTTTAATATCCAATTTTTCGGTGTAAATTTAACATTTTTATTAATCAGTGTCATTCAGTTTAATCAAGAAGCAACCCACTAGATTAAGCATCACAAATTGATGTTGAGAATCCAACTTCACACATGGGAGGAACATGGAACTATCACATGGGCTTCTTTGATCCCAAATAAGATTTGCATCTTATGAAAAGTGACATTAAAGAATTCAAAGGGTAAATAGTTAGGAAAAAAGTCAAACACTTGACATAGTATATATAGTATTATAGTTAATTATATACTAAAATGGGTATAGTATTTAATTAGTGGAAAATCTTAAACAATGCTCCTGGAGTATAGTATTGGAATTTGTACAATCAACTTCTCGAAAGTCTAAAATATGTTATTTTCAATTTAAAACTTTTTTTTTAGTATCATTAACCAGCGCCCTGGAGACACTGGTTAGCATGACCCTTAATTAATTATTGTAACAGAATCGTTTAGTGTTTCCCATAAGTTTATGTAAACTCCAAAATTCAAAAGATAACGCAAACACTGCTCTATAAATGGAAGCTAGTTTCGTTTCATAAAAGGAAACTCTGGAAGCTGTTCATAAAAGGAGTATCATGCATTCACACTTCCCTATTTTTTTGCTATAGCTGTTCATTATCTTTAGTCTTTTACCAAATGTTGTTGTTGATCATGTCATGCAGTTCTATAATACTTATCTCTATGCTAAAGAGGTGAGGATTGGTCATGTAGCTTCTAACCAGCGACCATGATCAAAATGTTCAACTTTAGAAATTTAAGGTTGATCGTTGACAGACTAGTAGGGGTACTCAAATCCCAACCAATCCAAATAAAAACTGCAAACCGGTCAAAAATAGCGAAAACTGCAAAAACACAAATATTTTTGGATGTTTTATATGATATAAATTTTCAATTTAATGATGAATTTTTCAAAATTCATATTTGTTATAATAGTATAGATCATTTGTCCACGGTAAACCACTTATAAAAATAGTTGCATTAGCTATATTGTATAAGTGGTCCACCATAACATTAGCTGTATTGTATAATGTTTCCATCAAAATCATGAGCTAGGTGAGAGAATTTAATAATATGTATTTTCAGTATATATGTACTACATTTTGTGACCAAGACACTTTCTTTTTCAGATTTAGATGCAGTAGCTAATTAGTTATTTATTTGATGAGGCATAATTTATCCCTTAATAATTTGGGAATATTTGTCAAATAACTAATGAAAATAAGTCATATAAAATTTGCATGTACACAACTAAGTTGTATGCGGTACCGACAATTAACTTGTAGCCAACTAATATAGTTTGTTCTTATTGGTTGATAGATAAATATTCTCAAATCATTATAGAATAGTTTTAAAAAAAAAAAAAACCTTTTATTTATATTTATAATTTAAATTATTCTGACAGATAGCGCCGTGTAATCTACAAGTGGTATTCTTTTTTTTTTTTTTTTTTTTAATCTACAAGTGGTATTCGACAAGTGGATTATTTTCAAAATTATGTTATGATGAATTAAATACTTTTTTATATATAAATGACTATTTCTTTATTGAATTCATAAGGGAATTTGACACTACATTTTTCCCACTCTAAAAAGTTGATTTCTTTTTTTTTGGGTCAAGTAGCCTAATGGCTTGAAATTCCACCCTTAAGGTGAATAAGTGGGATGACCGGGGTTCAAACCCCGATCCCCTGCATAATAATGCAAATGTCCACCAATTGAGCTAAACTCATGGGACTAAAAAGTTGATTTCTAGTAGTGTAGATTTATATGTTACTCGACCTTCATATTTTTAAACAATGAAAAAAGGAGTATGCATTTAAAGCTTTGATGGTAATGCCTCCTATGATTGTCTGAGGGGACCAAAGGTGATCAAATGTCACAAATAAATTACGAGTATATATTTGGGCCCTAGACGTGTGCGGTGGCTACAAGGGGTCCATATGAATTTGCCCTTAATTTCATGCACTATATAGTAATCTTTGAAGGTTGGGAGCTTGATTTAAAAACCTAACACTATGTTCATACACATTTGCTTAAAACAATTTTAAAAAATTTCACATCAAAAGCACTTTCAAGACTTGACATTTTGAGCGTGACTCAATTGGCTCAATAACAAACACTTGATAATTGATGATCGATTGGATCTTGAATAGACTAAAATATCATCGTATAATTAAATTATCAAAAGATAATTTACAATTCCTCTAATTTAAAATTTGTAACTTTTTCTCTACCCAAAAAGTTTAAGTATAATAGTCTCTAAACTTGCATATCACTGTTAATTAAGATATTGAACTAAAGTGGTTAATGAGTCATCTAGAATAAATTGTTTGAAAAAATTTGAGTTCAATTATTAGTGAAAACAATTCATAGTTAGACTTATTTATCTTATGCCCGAACTTTAAATTAACGAGATCCTTTTTCACTAAAAATCTGATGGTTAATAAAATAAAATATATAAAAACACCACTAAACATTAAGCATTACATTAACCAAACAACAAAAGTATGAACCTTGAATTCCTTTGACAAAGCACCAAAGCACACAACCAAGGTGTAAAACTTACATTATGGTCCATGAAGAGAACTTTAATTCCTTTGACAAATCACAGAACTTGTCGCATTGGCACAACCATATGCTTCCATTATGCATGGTCGTGAATCACATAAAACAACACTTTTTTGTGTTTGCACGAGCTTCAGTGTGAGCACGAACATGTTCTACATCTTTGCGCTTGGTGTGGCTTGGCCGTGCCAAGCTCTGTAAATCAACACATATTATGCTCAATGAAGTTTTTTTTTTTGTAGGGGGTAAATACTATTAAAAATTATGTTCTCACAAGAAGTCTAGGGGTCAAATAATTTAGAGTTCTTCGGATGCAACGTAAGTAAAATCCATCTAAAAATTATACCCTGATTTTCCTGAATGATTCGTTATAGGGAGGGTTCATTAACCATTTGATCCCAATGATTTAGTTCTGGTGTGTGCTCCTTTAAATTCTTCAAAAACTCTTCCCTTGGATTAGTGATGCCCTACATAATAATGTTGTGTGGGACATTGCAGCTTAAAATCATGGTATTTTCGCATCTAACACTCATAAAGATGTAATATTCTTATGTAATTGATTTGCTCTCAAGAATTAATTCTTCATATAAGATGGATAATAAATGAGTGATGTTTCTTTGAGCATAACTTAGTTGGTAGGATGTTGTATGTAATATGCACGGACGATCAGAGTTTGAACTCTGGTATTCCAACTTATTCACCTTAAAATATGAAATTTTGGTCATTATACTGCTTGACAAAAAAATGAATGAATGACAAATAGAACTCAAAACTTTTTTTAAAGAAGCTAAATAATTAATATATTAAAACATTTTAAGCACAAGATGTACTATAAAAGAAAATACAATTCTATACAAAAATCAATAGGTAAAGAATCAGGGTAAACCTAAACAAGCAGATAGATTTATCATCCAAGATTTAAATCAAAACAAATATTCTTTTTTTTTTTGTGCATTCAACCACCACCAAAAATTGAACTTTGATGTTGAACAACAACCTACTCATTTTGAGCTAGCGAACACCTTATTGTTTCTTTCTTTTCAAATAGTCCAAGCTATAGCTAATCAAATTGCTTGAAAATATAACCAAATGTCTTTGCAAAACACATGAGCCCCACAAAATTGGTATACAAGAGAAATGACGATATTGGAAAACACTCAATACATTTCTAACCAATTAATTATATCACGCCACACCGACCCATAAAATGCACAATTCCAGAGTAAGTGGTTAAAATCCTCATAAACATCACAACCTATTGAACAAAGTAATGAATCATTACACAAACACCCACGACGAAATAAGTTACCCTCCAATTGTATCCTCTCACAAAGAAACCTCCACGCAAATACAAATATTTTCAGTGGGACAAACTTGTTCCAAATATTGTCACAATAAGATGACGACAATCATGGCATTAGGGAGTCAATAGATAATAAGTTCCACCTATAGAATAATTTGTCATTGGATCAGCCAGTCACGCCCAAGAATCTGATGAGGAATCCTGCAAAAGAGCGTTATCCAAAATAGAATATGCCATCTCCACCCATTGCCTCCAAAACACCACCCCCAACCTACTCATATCCATCGCTGCAATCTCCTTATCAAGAAACAAATCAAAAGGTCTACTAGACTTAGACTTTAAAGAGCCTCCATATATCCACTCATCTTTCCAAAATAAAGTACTATTCTTATTTCCTAGCTTTCGCCCAATATTATCCCCAAACCAACACCAACCACCCACATAAACATTGTTTCTAATACTAATAATATTTTTCCATCAACTAAAAGCTTTATTACCCCACCTTCTACCTGACCATCCCTCGATCTATATTTCGCCTTCAACACCTTACAACACAACCCATCTGGTTCTTCCAATAACCTCTAACGCCATTTATCAAGTAAAGATAAATTATGTTCCTCCATCCTACACACTCCTAACCCACCTCTATCCTTATCAAATTAAATGAGAATTTAATTAAAAGTTGACATTACTTACAACATTCCAACCTACATTGAACAATAATATAATTCATTAATTATAAAAAAATAATTGAAGAGGATAACTTATAAAATAAATTGTTGTTATAGATATTTTTTCTGCCTTAGGTATTGTGCTTTCTTCTAAGGTTGTTGTGGATAGCAATGGTCAATCAAGGGGATATAGTTTTGTTCAATTGGATAATATGATGTGTCTGCACAGTATGTCATTGAACAATTGGATGGCATGTTGATCAATGATAAGAAAGTTTATGTCGGACATTTTATTCGGCGACAAGAAAGGTCAGGAAATGGATCACCTAAGTTCACAAATGTGTATTTAAAAAAACCATTCTGAAACATATATCGATGAGGACCTTAAACAACTCTTCAATATCCATGGGGTAATAACAAGTGTTGTGGTCATGAAAGATGAGAATGGGAACTCCAAATGTTTTGGTTTCGTGAATTTCCAAAGGCCGGATTCAGCAGTTGTTGCAGTTGAAAGGTTAAATGGGACCGCAACCAATGATGGAAAGGTTTTATTTGTCAGGAGAGCTCAAAGATAAACGGAAAGGGAGGCAGAACTGAAAGCCAAATTAGCACAAACAAAGTTAAAAAGGTATGATATCTTTTTATCTTTACTTGTGCTAATTTGGCTTTCAATTCTGCCTCCCTTTCCGATTTTCTCTAAGCTCTCCCGACAATTAAAACATTTCCGTCATTGGTTGCGGTCCCATTCAACCTTTCAACTGCAACAACTGCCGAATTCGGCCTTTGGAAATTCACAAAACCAAAACATTTAGAGTTCCCGTTCTCATCTTTCATGACCACAACACTCGTTATATCCCCATAAATGTAGAAGAGTTGTTTAAGGTCCTCGTCGATATATGTTTCAGAAAGATTTTTGATATACACTTTGTGAACATAGGTGATGCATTTCCCGACCTTTCTTGTTGCCGAATAAATTGCCCGACATAAACTTTCTTATCATTAATCAACATGTCATCCAATTGTTCAATGGCATACTTTGCAGACTCATCATTATCCAATTGAACAAAATCATATCCCCTTGATTGACCATTGCTATCCACAACTACCTTACAAGAAAGCACAGTACCAAAGGCAGAAAAAGTATCATGTAATGCCTTATTATCTATGAAAGCACGATGTCGCATGAACAAAGAACACATATCAGATCTCCGCAAGCAATAATCAAGTCACCTTAATAATATGATTAGTTACGGATAATTGTTCTTCTACGCGTACAAGGAAACAAATCATCTTAATAATATCATTAATTATTGATTTGAAGAAAGGGGTTAGGGTTTCCAATAAAAATTGGGGCTTCTTGATTTAATGAACAAATTTGAGCAAGAAAAGGATAGAAAGTTATTTACCCTTCAAGAAGAAGAACACAGTGGCCATGATAAGTACTTCGGTGAAGGTGGTTGGTCTCGAACAGTGACCACCGCCATAAATGAAGCAAAAGCGCAATTATTGGATCTGCGTTGAAAAATTACAAATTTGGTTTAAACCAATGGCTCTAGAGACACAACAACTCCTTTAAGGAGGTGGCCACCGCCGATTTTGCTGTAGGAGACCTGTAAAAACCGCACGAACCAGGACCAACAAAGAAACTAGATCGCGAGACTTAGAAGAAGACCAGAGTGGTTTGCAAGGGCAAATCTAATCAGCAGGGGCAGAGCCCTTTATAGGCTGGGTAGGGCCATGGCCCGTCCCAAATTAATTTTTTTCCCATTTTTTGTATGTGTGTGTATATATATATATATATATATATATATATATATATATATATATATATTTAACTATAATGGTATATATACATATAATCATTCTTTCTAATCACAAAAGTCTGTTTAGCCCATTGGTTTAGTGGTGCGTCTTTCACCTAGAGATCCCTAGTTCTAGTCCCCCTAGTTGCAACTTTGATTTTTTATTGAATTTTTTCAATAGTTATTGTTATGTTGCCACTTTAAGGCATATAATTTTTTTCTAACATATTTGCGCCCCCCTCCCTCTTCAACATTTTCGTCTAGCTCCGCCACTGCTAATCAGCACATCATCGGATATGTATACTGTCCCAATTGATGCTAAAGATGGTGACGCCGTGAGTGAAGACAAACATGTTCCATCACCTATAATATTTGTTTGATCAAAATAAGGACAATATTTGATCATGTTCGAACATGAACATAAACTATCTTAGTATTTTTAACTCTAGTTGCTTTGAATCTTGGATTGGAATGTTACACGCAAGGTTGTCAAAACCGGACCGGTCGAACCGAAAACCGGACCTGCGTCCGGTCCGGTTGGTGCAGAAAACCGTTCCGCGAGTGAACCGGGACCAAACCGGGAAAACCGGCGACCCGGCAGGTCCGACCGGTTTGGAGGTCTAGATTTTTTATAATTTTTTTCGTTTTTAGTATTTTTTTTAAAAAAATAAAAACATCAAAAAAGCCAAAATAAGAAACAAACTGGAAAAAGGAAAGAAAAATATGATTTTAATAAAGATATTACAAGATTATGACTTTTCCATTTATTATGACATGAAAATTTACAAAGTAATTGCCAACATATATGTTCTTATTTTGACAACTAAGTAATTACATATAGGGGAATTCTTCGGTACACATATTATGTGGACGTGTATCGGTACACCGCTGAAGTGGTTAACAAGTGGCGACCATTTAATGCAGATTTTGTTTCTTTATTTAATTTTCTATTTTAAACCCTTTTTTTAAAATATTTACAAATGTATCCTTCACATAAATATAATTATCAATCATATTCCACAATAAATCAAAACATACATCAAATCTTTCAACCTAGATTTTCATGTTTTTTTTAACAAAATTCAAATACTTTAATTCATAAGTTACTAAAATGTGTATCCTACAATTTCTTATCGTTTGATTAAAATGTGTACCTTTATGTATCCTTCAAATATTTTAATTCATAAGTTATTAAAATTTGTATATTTAATTATGAATCTTTCAATTTTTTAGATATATTATTAGTTTATAAAGTTTAATATTTATTTACCGTTTAACCATTAAAACATATAATTTTTTAAAATATATTTATTTTTTTATACAAAAAAATTTATAATTTTTAAAATGTGTATATAGTTTATTTTAATACTGTTAATTTCTAGTGATTCGTAATATTTTATATGGTTAAATAAGTTTTTTGTCTTTGCAAAATTACTAAATTTAATTTATTTTTTTTGTCTTCATAAAAAAATGTCATGTTTTTATCCCTACACAATTTGTATGCATGCAATTTTAATGTGTAATTATGAATATTTTGCAAATATATATAGAGCATTATAAAAAGTTTGTCCCAAAATAAGAAACTCAAAATTTGATTTTTAGGTTAAAATATTTGTTACTTTTATACAGATATTTTGATTTAGAAAGTACATATTTAATTATCCCATTTTGAAATTTACTAAAGTTTTGCAAATGAACTTTTTATATTGTTCGATACATGCTTGATTGTTGAAATTTAAATTCATAAGTTATTGTTAGTCCAATTAGGTGATATGAAACGACTTGGTTTAGAAAATTTGAATTCATATTGAAAGTAAGTATACTTAGCTAGGTTTACATATGAACTATGTTTCAAAGTTGAAGGGCTGTGAAGCCCCGATACTCAAAAAATGGCGGCGAATCGTGTCCGACACGCACCCGATACCGATACGCTTCTGATACGTCCCGATACGCGTAACGGAAAAGTATCGGTTAAATCATTATTTTTAAATAAAATAATAATATCTGATACGTGTCCGATACGGCTTGATTTTGGTCCGATACAGCTGATAAGTCCCGATACATACGCGATACGTATGCAAGAGTTTTTTATTATATTTATTGTTGCCTTTTTTCACGTTTAAAGGAAGAGTGGAAAACAAAATAATATATATATTAGAAGGAACAAAGAAGGAATATTAATGTATCTGTTTTTGTGATGGAAAAAAATGGAAAAGCTAGGTTTGTCACTAAGTTTCATGAACGATTGCTTACCACCTCCATCTCAACTTCAACAATAGCTCCTCCAACTATATAACATATTGTTAAACATTTGAGCTTGTCCCAAAATTCTTATATAAGAATAGATACTTTCTGCTTTTAATTATTAATATTATTGATTTTAGTCATGTTTATATATTGTGTATTTATATATTTAATTTTAAATTTAATTTTTAAATAACGTATCGCGGCAGTATCAAATTGGAATTTTACACGTATCGGGGCTTCATAGTTGAAGGGTTTTATTTAGAAATTTTGATTTCTTTAGTCACAATTGAGATTATTAGTTGAGACTTAATAGTCATTTCATATGAACTAAGTTCTTAAGTGATCATAGTTAATATAACTAGATGAGGTTTAACTATTTGATTGTCGAAATTTGAATTTAAATGTTTTCCGTTTCAATATGGTCATATCGAATAGTCAGCTTGAGAATATTTGATCTCCTTAGTCCCTTTCAGTCTAGTTGGTTGTGACTTAACAAGTTTTATTACATAAAACTTATAAATTAATATAAAAGTTTTTTTTTTTGCAACAATATAAAAGTTTATTTATTTGTATAAAATATTTTTTTTAAGCTAAAGAGTAAAAGCAAAATAAAATTTGGTCCATGAGAAATTTTTAAGTAACCGTTAGTTCAGTTAGTTGTGATTTAATCATTATTGTTTTTTTTATATATATTTAGCTCCCACCTTTTTGGTTTAAAAAAAATTATTGATTTTTATAAGTTAATTTCTTTAAGCTAAAAAATAAGTTAATCCATTATTAAAAAAAATCAATCCAAACATGCATGCCCTTATAATATCGTAATTTTGTAAAGAATACAAATTTATTAAAAAAGTAAAATAAAAATTGGTCTGTGAGGGATTAGAACTCATGACCATATATTAATGAAACATTCATACCAATGAGACAAATAATCATCTTGTTAATTCAATATGTTTGTTATTATATTATATTTTGTTTTATATTGTTAAAAAAAATAAAGTTATTTGTTTTGAACGGTATTCTGTTGTGATGCATAGTAAATAAAATCAACAACATCCTTTAAATCCGGTCCGTTTTCTATGTGTTGGCGTTTGGTGTCGTTCTGTGTTTGGAGTGGAATTGTGGATTGATGGGGTCTCGTGCAAGGGTGGGTGACTGGAGGCGAGGTGGATTGGTGGGGTGGACGGAGCCTGGTGGTTGTTTGGGTCTGTTCTTGGCCTTGGTTTTTTTGTCCTGGCGAGCTCGAAAGGGTTAGGTGCGTAGACACTCCGTGTTGACGGATGTGGTTGTTTTATCGTACCTGCAGGATGTATTGGTGTGGGAGAGGTGTTGGATGGTTAATGTCGTGTGTGAGTGGATTCACTACGATACGAGAGTCTCTGACCATTTTCAAATCTGGTGAGGTTTGCAGGACTCTTTGAGTCGCTGAGGGGTGTTCAAATCTGTTGAGATTTGCAGGGCTCTGGTATCTGGTCGAACTCTACTGCATCGGTGTTGATTGTTGGTTCCCTGCCTACTGGTGTCCCTCAACCTTTGACCTTTGGGGCTGCCTTCTAGATCCTGATGGGCCGAGTAATTTTAATTCGAGTTCGGAAGTTAGTGCTTAGTGGTGTCTCCGAGGGTCGGGTAGGGGTTTTCTCTGGTTGGTTTAGTGAATCATTATTGGTGTAGGGGAGGGTTGGGTGATGATTTGGTGTATTGTTATTTGGTATATGTGTTTTTTCACTTTACCTTTCTTTGTATGTTTCTCAACAATTCCTTACACTTCTTGTGGAGGAATTGTTCATTAATAAAATTTAGCCGATTCAAAAAAAACAACATCCTTTAACTTTGATTTTCTTTAGAAATACTACCATTCTAAGTAAAAATCAACATCTTTCAACTCTGATTTTCTTCTGAAATATTCTAAACAATTAACAACATATTTCAACTTTGATTTTCTTCAAATATACTACATTTCTAATTATACTTACTTTCATTAAGGAACTCAAATTTTCTCAATCAAATCTTAATATCACCTAATTGGACAAACACTAACTTATGAATTTAAATTTCGACAATCAAACATGTACATAACAATATAAAAGGTTCATTTGCAAAATTTTAGTATTTTCTCAAAATGAGATGAATTAAATATGAATTTTCTAAATCAAAATATCAAGATAAATGTAATGAATATTTTGACCTAAAAATCAAAATACCATGTTATTAAAATACTATAATTATATTATTTTATAGGATATTAGTATTAAAATATTTAAATCTTGTTAAAAAGAGTTTGCTTAAAAAAAAAATGAAAATCTAGATCGAAGGATTTGATGCATGCTTTGATTTATTGTGGAACATGATTGATGATTATATTTATGTAAAAGATACATTTGCAAATATTAAAATATAGTGTTTAATATAAAAAACTAAATAAGGAAACAAAACCTGCATTAAATGTTTGCCACATATTAACCACATCAGCGGTGTACCGATACACGTCCACATAATATGTGTACCGAAGTGCTCACCTACAAAATAATAACAAATGATATTGCAATTATTACAAATGATATTCTATTGATTGATAATAATAGTTTGAGATTTCGTCAAAAATAAATAAATAATACTGTGAGATATTTAGAATATTTGTGATTAATGTTGGCTAAGATATTGCTATTTTATTTAATAGTCTAAAACTTTGAATAGTATACAATTTTTTTTAAGAAGCTAAATTAGCTCACCAAAATTGAAATATTATGCATTTTTTTGTTTAATATGTTTTATATATTATAAAAAATATATATTTAATTAAAAACGGTTCGACCCCGGTCCAACCTCAGTCCGACCATTAAACCTTAAACCAATAAGCTCGGTTCGATGACCAGTCCAGTTCTGACAACTTTGATTACAGTGTAACCTCTCAAATAACAAAACTTTATCAATCATGGAAGGTTGCCAAATTATTTGATAGTTAATTAATGATATATCATGGTCCGTTGTAGGTTGTTCAAATTTGAATTAACTTCCCATTTTTTTTTTTTATACATAAGAGGGCACTTGGCCATTTTTTTTTTATATATAACTAAGGCTTTAAGTTTGGGTATCAAATTTCTTTGGATATATTTTCAAGGTATAGCCAAAATTAAGTATATATCTAAAAATTCAAATTATCTTTAAAATATACATGAAAGAAAAAACAAAGCCGAACATACTTTTAGCACTAAAGCTATTGGTTCTGTAAATACAAACGTACGAAATTTGTGATTTAAATGGTGTGATGAAAATGGAGGAGTAGGAGGTCCCATTTGAAGGGTACCCATGGAACATACTCCCAATTTTGATCCTCATGTGAATCAACTTTAGTGGCGTCAAAATCCATTATCTAATCATTGTCTCCCCCCCACTAAGCCTCAAAGCTTAAATTGGATTAGTGAAAATTTATAGTAATTTATCTCTAAGTTTGACCATATCTAGGTGCAAATCATCACTCGACAAAACCTGCTGTCTCTTTTTCATGTGAAAAATGAGTAGAAATCAATTACTGCCTCTATATATTTGTGATTTAAAAACTCATTTGGGTGCGTGCTTAGTATTAACTAGTAAGTATAATATGACTTTTTCTATTATAAAAAACTATTAATTAGATTTGATAGTACTAAATTAGATCATCTCCTTCTCTTTTCTCTCATTTTCTTAACTCTTTATTTCTTTTTAATTCTACTCTTTCTTGATGATACTAATATTTTTTAATGAGGATAGAGAATGAAACTAAGAGAGAGATAGAAAATTAGGAGAGGGAATGAGAGAAAAGAGAATAAGAAGATTCAAATCTGACTAGATAGATATAGTGTACTCCATTGTTTTAAATTAACAATGATTTATGATTTTTATACAAATTAATATTAAGTAAGTTATTAGAATTTCGAAGGCTTATACTCAACCACAAAAACTAGTTTGAGAGTTGAGGTTTGCACACTACCCTTTTAAAGGCTATTTATATCATATCTCTAGCCAATGTGGACTTCTAACACACTCCCTCACATCCAATACTGAACAAGTTGGAACTTGGAACGTGGAATCAACAACAACGGGTAGCACAAATATGGGAGGTCTCCACAATAAACAACAAATGGATCTAGAACCATGCTTTGATATCATATTAGAATTTAGAAAGTCTATACTCAACCACAAAAGCTAGTTTGAGAGTTGAAGTTTGCGTTACACTTGTAAAGACTATCTATGTCATATATCTAACCAATATAGACTTCTAACATAAGTCAATAAAATGTTTAAGGAGAAAGCTAGCATGTGAGAAAATACTTATATGGATACAAGTCCAAATAATATTGGTTATGCATGTTAGATATATTAGAATTTAAGTATTGGGCTTTATAAGTTAGTAGTCTAGTCCATTAAGTATTATTATAAATTGTCTCTGTAATCCTTATTTTCTTAAGCAATGCCAATCTGATATTACTGAAACATAGCCGTCACTTTGTGTTTCTCTATTTTGCATCTTCGATTCTAACATGGCATCAAGAGCATGGTTCGATCCTCCTTGAACTGTTTGTTGCTTCCGGCCGCTGTCCGAGTTCCCAAAAGTTTGGGAACAAAATCGTGTTGTGTCAATTTGTTTCTTATTTCGGTTAGTTTGTTTGTTCTGTCACTTTTAGCTTACGGATTTACAATTGTTTTTTGTAGGTAATTGTTTTGTTAATTCGAAGTGTCTGATTGTTAAGTGCCTCACATAAGTTGTTATTGTCTGGTTTATGGAGGTAATTGTTATTGCCTAGTACATTGCATAATGCAAAGTGTCTCACGTAAGTTAACTTGAAGAGTCTGTCTTATGAAGGGTTGTTTGATCTAGTTTGTTTAGTTTCAGATGGTTTAATTCTGTTTCGTTTGATTTATTTTGTTATATTTGGTTTTGAGTTGAATATGTTCGGTGAAGTGAAGGAATACTCACAATCTGAAAATCTGAATCCGGTGAGGGAATACTCACATCTGAATCCGGTGAGGGAATACTCACAATCTGAAAATCTGAAAATCTGAATCCGGTGAGGGAATACTCACAATCTGAAAATCTGAATCCGGTGAGGGAATACTCACAATCTGAAGTTTGAAGTCTGAAATCTGAAGCTGAAACCTTAAGTTTGAAGTTTGAAATTTGAAGTTGAATTTGGTATTAGTTTATTTTCAGGGCTGATTTTGTGACAAGCTCAAAGCTTAGTAAGCTTTAGCTTGAGGGGTAGTATTAGAAGTTTATTTTATTTGATATATGTTTTTCGTATTTTGTTTGACAAACTCATAATGCTTCTTGTTGATGCATCATGAGTTTGAGGGGAAGTGTTAGATATATTAGAATTTAAGTATTGGGCTTTATAAGTTAGTAGTCTAGTCCATTAAGTATTATTATAAATTGTCTCTGTAATCCTTATTTTCTTAAGCAATGTCAATCTGATATTACTGAAACCTAGCCGTCACTTTGTGTTTCTCTATTTTGCATCTTCGATTCTAACAATGCACACTCACAAGAAACAAAAAAAAAATAAAGAAAAAATAGTTAAAGTGATATGAATTGATGTTATAATTTTATTTTTCTTTTAATTTTTTTATTTATGTATGTATCCCTGAATCTTGTGGCCAAATGTTTGTGCACGAATCGTTGCTCGCAGGCATGTATCTTAAAGGGACATGTAAGAAAATCAATATAGAAATATTCATTGTGTATTCGACTTTATAAAAGTTAAATATTGTTTTTTATTATTATAATTTTACCATTTTTGAATTTTTTAACATATACTTTTAGGACACATGTTATTAAGACCATAATTTTAACATCTGAATTAAAAACATAATGTCTTCATCCACACAAAAAATTAAAACATTATGTTTTTTTAGATTAAAAATTAAAGTTCGTTATATTTTTAGGAAAACTTATTTAATCTTTTATTTTTAAATTCATAAGATATCTTTTCTAACTTAATTAGTGGTTTGAGAGACCGAGATAGAGATTCAACGTTATACAAGACCTGTTTTGAATTTTTCTAATGATATTTGTGTTCATATTTTAACATAAATATATTATTGTAATTTAAGCAAAACCCTATAATATGTTTTGATTGCACATATTTTTTTGTATAGATTGTTATCATTATAATCATATTTTTGTTATAAACTTTTTTGTTAATGCATATAGTAATTACTACGTGTCCGGATTTCATAGTATAAAACTATACATTTTAGGTATCATGCATCAAATAATTAAAAAATATTTATAAATTGTATCATATTTTGAATTTCAAAAATTCCACGTACCCATGTATTTAGGCGTGTAATTGAATCGGATTGGATCACTTTTTGATGGATTTAATGTCTGAACCATGAACTCTCAATTAGTTCGGTTTGGTTCGATTTTTAGTGTTTTTTAAAATTGAAACTAAACCAAACTAATTGGTTTGGTTCGGATATTTTAATTGGTTTTTTCCCAATGTATTTCATGCTACTATTTTTTTCCGATACCACTCATTAATTCCTCTAATTAGATATGTGAATGCAACATTATTTGCACCTACATTATCAACAATTACACAACAAACTTTTTAATCGCTCATTCTTTGATGCATGCCTCAAAAGTATTACCAATTGTTTTCCCTTGTGATCCAATATCATATTTAAAGTTAATATTTTTTTTATTCAAAACTCACCCCTCGTTAATGTAATGACAAGTTATAACTATGTAATTCATATTTTGTACTGATGTCCAATAATCAATGGTAAAGGAAACCATATGTTTATTTAGAGACAAGAGTAATGCTAAATGGTACGAAGGATGAAAACAAGAAATACAAGAAATGTTGATCTGTACTATTGTAATTGGTGGGTTAAATTAATTAATTCCTATTTTTAAGGAAATCATGGTGGGTGTGGTTGTTAAAGTTTTAATTTACAACTTTGCTTATTTCTCAACTGCCTGCCACATCATTCTCACATTTCTTGAGTTGAGTATCTCGTACCAACCAGCATTTTCCTAGAGACAATATGCTCTATAACTTCCCTTTCTCATCATTATTCTTATATGGTAAAATACTCCAACCACTACTCAAATTAAAACACAGTGTTATTTGCCGTTGTGGGGTGAGGAAGTCTGTTTGAGAGCTGTTTCTAAATTAGGTTTTGCTGCATGACTATATTTATTTTAGGCTTAAATATGTAAAAGGTTCCTGCACTTAGGGGTCGTTTGAGTTTTAGTCCCTGCATTTCCAAAACCTTTCAAATTTTACCTGCACTTTCAGTCAACTTAAAAAAAAGGTCCCTGGGTTGACTTTTTTGATTACGTGTCACTGTCTTTGCCATGTGTCACTGCTAACTAGGCTCAGACCATGCTGACTCATAGAAAGAACACCTTGAATGGACGAAAATACCCTTCATCTTCAACACCCTACCTTCTTCAACCAGTAAAACAAAACACCTAGAAAATTCTAATTCTTTCTTCTTCAAAATTTTACACTACAATTTCAATCTCCAATCTATTTGTCCCCTTTTCCACAACTGTTGATTTTAATTACAATCTTCACTTTCCAATTTCTTCCTTTATGATTCTTCATCTATCTAAGAAAATCAATAACAAAATCATCCTCTCTCTAACAACAACAACGTATAATCAAAAACCCAAAACACAACTCACAACACCCAAAAACAAAAATTATTTATTACAGAAAAAAAACACAAAAAATCTGGTGTTCTTATTCATTCTTCGCCGTCTCCGCCGTCGCCAACATCGTCGGAGTCGACACTATTCCCCACCGCCACCAACGTTCCACCACACACCAATTATCCAGGAAAAAATTCCATCTCCGTCTCAGTTGTTAGAAGGGGGCAATTGCAATGGTGGTGTTGAGGAAGTAAAAAAGTAGAACAATTTCCGACACAGTTGTTAGAAGAGGACAATAGCAAAGATAAACTAAAATAAGAAAATCACATTGTATTTGGTGTTGAGTTTCTACAATGGAGATTCATAGGAATAAGTTATATGCTCTCTTTTTCTTTTCTTTTTTTCCATTTCAGATCTGTAAACAAGAACATTATAATAAATTTTATTTTTCTGGGTTGTGTTGAATTTTAGGATGAATTTGTGTTTGATATTTGCAATTCGTGCATATTCTTCTTCTCTCCAGAACTTCTTTCATCTTTGTGTTGTGCGTTTGATGTGTGAGAGGAAGATGAGAGGTTTGGGTTTGATGGATGTTGGGTGTTATTCAATTTTCTGAATTTATACTAATTGTATGTGTTTGGATTCATGTGTTGATGATTTTTGAACATAGAAGAAGAAATTGGAACTAAGAAATGAGAGAGTTGGGAGATTTGGAGCCATGGTGTTTGATAAGTGGGAGGAAGATGAGAGGGCTATGAGAGGAAGAAGAAGAAAGAAGAGTAGTGGGTCCAACAATCATTAAGGGCATTTTGGTCCTTCCACATGACAATTTAGTGAGTCAGCGTCCCTTTGAGTTTAGTCAGCAATGACACATGGCAAAAACAGTGACACGTAATCTAAAAAGTCATCCCAGGGACTTTTTTTTTAAGTTGACTGAAAATGCAGGTAAAATTTGAAAGGTTTTGAAAATGCAGGGATTAAAACTCAAACGACCCCTAAGTGCAGGGACATTTTACATATTTAAGCCTTTTTTTTACAAGTTGTGCTAGTTTTAGTTTTTTAATGTAGGCTGACCTATAAAAATTTATACGCCCTCCGTCCCTTTTTATAAGAGCTAGTTTGACAAAAAATTTGTCCCTTTTTATAAGACCATTTTACAATTATCAATGATATTAATTATTCTTTTTCCAAACTTACCCTTATTTACTTTGCATAATTTTTTAATAGTATTAAATCCTCTTTTGTTTGATACAAAGAACTAGAATTAATGGTAAGGATAAACATGTAAAATCAATATAATTTTTCAATCAATTTAATATTAAAACTCACTTTCTTAATACTCGTATTTTGTCAAACTAGCTCTTATAAATAGAGACGGATGGAGTATTAACTTAACAATATATATTTATTGGTTCGGTTTTCATTAATTCTTGAAAATTGAATCCGAGAACCGAACTAAATCACATTGTTTCGGTTCGGTTTTATATCTAAACCATAAAAATCATTTTTTTTCTCTTTAGTTTGAATTGATTTAAATATATCGTCAGTTCATTTGGATTTTTCTGATCCACTTACACTCCTAAATGTATCTATATCGCACATGCATACGTATCGAGACTTCATAGTATAAAACTATATATTTTAGGTATCATACATTAAAATTACTTTTAATCAATAACATCTTTAACCAATTCAACTTTTGTCAAATATACACGTGAAAAATAAAGAATACCTCAATTGAAAAGGAAAAGAAAAGAAGGGGATAGTTTGAAGAGATCCTTCCTGGATTAGGGTGGGGAGCAGAGTGGGAAACCATCATCACGAAGTAGACAAATCCCCGTTAGAACGGAAGAATTGAAGAGTTAGTGTTCAAATTATGTGTAACACACTTTTCCATTTTAAATTGATTAATTCTTCTCCTTATCACCCTAGAGGCCAGAAACCACAATGACCAAGAGATTGTGGGGTGGCTCCACAATAAGCACCACCACACTCACATGTCCTACCATATATATTATCTCATCAAATTGCAAATTGTTAGATTCCTTATGTTATTATTTTAGTTTATTTTTCTGTTTTCAAGATTATAACGTAATAATCTTTCAAAAGTAATTTTTATTTTGAGCAGTGGAAACTTTTTTATGAATTTTTTTTAGGGTGATGAGATTATGTTCGTTTAATATGTAATAAATCAAAATGAGAAATAAAACAAAGACGTTACATTTAGATAACAAAATCACAATAAAATATTGGGATGTTTGTGAATATCACTTGTCTAAATAAAAGAAGAGAAAAAATGATGAAAATGCACTTATTTAAATAAAAAGGAGAGAAAAAATAATGAACATAGGTGATTTTAGATTAAAAAAAAACTTAAAATCACCTTTTTTTTTTTTCAAAGAGCTAAAAATCAGCCCAAAACTTTTAGCATGTGGCATAAAAAAAATTCACCCAAATCTCTCACTACCAAACTAAACACAGTGGCTTAAAATTACTATTTTTAATCAATGGATGAATGAATAAACGAAATTAGTAAAACAATACAAATTTTATCACTAAAAACCTAGAATCGACATTCTTCTTGCTATCGTTTGTAGTTGGATAAAATAAATCCAAAATTTTATCATAAATTACATAATTTTTCGTTCCTTTAATCTTTCCTAAAATGTCTATAATTCTTTACTTTTACACAAAGACAGTTTACCCTATGCTAAAGATAGATTTTATTCCTTCAATAAAGTGTAATCTTAACATTTCCCATTGAATCTACACCACAACTAAATACTGGATCAGAATTCTCTACTTTAACAAAATAACTCAATTTCTTACTATTAAAAAAATCTTAATTACATTAATAATTTCATATACTATCTCTCTTACATTTTATAAGAATTATTTTGACTAAATATACTATGTATATATCGTTTTGACCGTATTTTTCTAAAAGTATATAAATGTAAAATATTATCATATAAGATGTTTGATTTGTTTCGATTAATATTTTCAAAATATCAAATTTCTATAATTTTTATTAATACACAATTAAAGATATTCGTAATCAAAATTTTCCATTGGCATACATGCAATTATCAATGAGTTCGTAGGTAAATAATATTATCCATTAATTTAAATTAAACGGTGAGAAACAATAATTGTAAATCTCACTCCTATTATCTCCAAAAATATGCATCATGGCTCATATTGCCACGGATGAGGATTCCCTGCATTTCACACACAGAGCAATTCCTTTTTATTACTTGTTTAGAAATCTATTTTCTCTCTCCTGTTAAAAAAATATTCATATCTCACAATTGTATAAAATGCACCAAACTGCATGATTTTAAAGCGCAGTAAATCCATTTCCCACTAACCACACCACACACACCCATTTCCTAAAAAATATAAGCATAAAAATTCCAAAGCCAAAGCCAAAAAAGCAACACAAAAATTCTCTATCACACCTAGCACCTCCTATTAGACTACCCTTTCTTTGATACTTCAATTCAATCTTTCTGCTACTTTTCTTTGATCTTGACTGCATAAAATTTTTATTTATAAATATTAAAATAAAGAATTATCCACGTTCATTAATGTACTAGAATATATTTTATTTTATTTTTGGTACAAGTACTAGTATATTTCAAAGTAGGACTATAGTGGACTAATATTATTCCAAAAAAATAAGAGGTGAGTAACAATGAACAACTTTAAAAAAGTGTATCCATGATTTCTTTCAAATAAAATTGATTTTTTTTTTTTTGTAAAATTAGTTTTACTTGAAAGTAGAAATTAAAGTTTTTTATTCTATAATTAATTTTTACATTTAAGTTTATTGTTCAACTCACATTTACATAAATTATTTTATCTTCAATTTAATCTAAGTGAGAATCCTTTTTGTTGGATATTTGGTGTTGGCTGCATTTTGGTAAAACAATTATTTAAGCAGGATGTGGTATGAAATGTTACAACATTGGAACATGCTGTGTGCGCGCGAGCTGGTGCGAGCTGGCATGTCTTTTATGCGCGTTTTTATTTTAAGAGAAGATCTTTTCTCTTTTGAATCTTTGCGTGAGCATTTATGTGCAGATTATTTCCCGAAGATATTTTATTATTTTAAGGAAGATTGCCTTAGGAATTATTGTGATGACATATTTCCAAAACATATCTAATCTTTTAAGATATGATTTATTTTTACAATTGTAAGCTGAATATATTCTTGGAATGAATCTCTTGGAGCCCACGTTACCAGCTATATAAGGAAGACTCAAGACCTAGTTTTTCTCACCGAAACTAATGTATCAAAATGTAGACTTTTAGGGTTTCGTGTCTCTGTAAGCCTTGTGCTTTTGATTTGTGTGTCTTTCTTGTATCGTTTGATGCAAGCTTAGGACATAGGTTATTGTAATCTGCTTCCAAACCTTTAGGTAAGAAGTTAGAGTAGTTTGCACTCCAAAACCTTTAGGTACGGAGTATAGAAGCTTTTGGTATACTCGCATGAGTATAATTTTCTTGAAGAGTGTCTTCACACATGTTTTATATACCCCAACCTTTGATAGGTTGGTCAGAACCCTTGTTGGGATTACAAGGAAGAGGAAGTGGGATGGTACATCTCAGATCTAGGCTAAGACCCTAGGTTGTAAACAATAGGGGAGTTGCTAGATGGGAAGGGCATAAACTTGGAGGGTTTTGTCATTAGTCTAGGGCTATTGCTTATTGGTTACATTCCTGGATTGGTATCCCCTAGAGTAGGTTGCGGTTGGCGCTGAACTGGGTTAACAAATCACTGTGTGTTATTTACCTTCTGCTATTTATTGTTTATATTGTCCATTGTGTTTTTACGTTGGCACAATGTTGGAACATCATATACCACATCTGTGACCAGCGCGCCGGAATTTCAATTGGTATCAGAGCAGGCATCCTGTTCTGTTTCTGGGTGAGATCCATGGAAGATACTTTCTGGCTTTATGGACAAGAAAGAAGAAGATGTGCTTTTTGCTCCGATACTGTTCTTGTGGTATGCTGAAGTTGAGGGGGAGCATATGTTTTGATATTGAGGGGGAGTATTGTGTGAGGCTGAGTATATCAAATTTCGTTGTTGCATGCCTCTGGTGTTTTTGAAGGAAGTTTGTTTTTGTATCCCTCGTATTCTTATTGGCTGGTCAAGGATTGTTTCAACCAAAATTTGCCAAAGGGGGAGATTGTTGGATATTTGGTGTTGGCTGCATTTTGGTAAAACAATTATTTAAGCAGGATGTGGTATGAAATGTTACAACATTGGAACCTGCTGTGTGCGCGCGAGCTGGTGCGAGCTGGCATATCTTTTATGCGCGTTTTTATTTTAAGAGAAGATCTTTTCTCTTTTGAATCTTTGCGTGAGCATTTATGTGGAGATTATTTCCCGAAGATATTTTATTATTTTAAGGAAGATTGCCTTAGGAATTATTGTGATGACATATTTCCAAAACATATCTAATCTTTTAAGATATGATTTATTTTTACAATTGTAAGCTGAATATATTCTTGGAATGAATCTCTTGGAGCCCACGTTACCAGCTATATAAGGAAGACTCAAGACCTAGTTTTCCTCACCGAAACCAATGTATCAAAATGTAGACTTTTAGGGTTTCGTGTCTATGTAAGCCTTGTGTTTTAGATTTGTGTGTCTTTCTTGTATCGTTTGATGCAAGCTTAGGACATAGGTTATTGTAATCTGCTTCCAAACCTTTAGGTAAGAAGCTAGAGTAGTTTGCACTCCAAAACCTTTAGGTACGGAGTATAGAAGCTTTTGGTATACTCGCATGAGTATAGTTTTCTTGAAGAGTGTCTTCACACATGTTTTATATACACCAACCTTTGATAGGTTGGTCAGAACCCTTGTTGGGATTACAAGAAAGAGGAAGTGAGATGGTACATCTCAGATCTAGGCTAAGACCCTAGGTTGTAAACAATAGGGGAGTTGCTAGATGGGAAGGGCATAAACTTGGAGGGTTTTGTCATTAGTCTAGGGCTATTGCTTATTGGTTACATTCCTGGATTGGTATCCCCCAGAGTAGGTTGCGGTTGGCGCTGAACTGGGTTAACAAATCACTGTGTGTTATTTACCTTCTGCTATTTATTGTTTATATTGTCCATTGTGTTTTTACGTTGGCACGATGTTGGAACATCATATACCACATCTGTGACCAGCGCGCTGGAATTTCACTTTTTACATAATCGATTCACTTAAAATTAATTTTATCATTGTAGAATCAAAATTACACTAAATATCTTTCCTAGTCAAAATCCGTTCTAAACAACACTTATACTGTGCCAAAATTCTGTTGTAATATGGAGATCAGAGCATATAAAAAAGGCTTAATTAGTATGTAGGTCCCTTAAAGACTTTTTTGGTTTCACTTTGGTCCCTTAAAGAAAATAAGTTCCACTTTGGTCCCTTATAGATATCTCCGACAGTCAATATGGTCCTTTTTGTCAATTTTTTATCAGAAACCGTTAACTTTTGTACATGTGGCAAAATAGGTTGTTTCGTGACACCTGTACAGAAATTAACGGTTTTTGAAAAAAAAGGACGGAAATAACCAAATTCACCGATGGAGATATCGATAAGGACCAAAGTGAAACTTATTTTCTTTAAGGGACCAAAGTGAAACCAAAAAAATCTTTAAGGGACCTATATACTAATTAAGCCTATAAAAAATTTAATACTCTATGGAACCAAAGCTCTAATATCAATTATTAGAAGGACAACAATAAAAAAGTTCTTGTGAGCTTAACTCAAATGATTTTAACATCATGTTATATATGTATGGACCTCAATTGGTAGTGACATCATATTGTAGAGTAGTATTCTGACTACTAAGCTGCTTGATGGTGAAAAAAAAGAGAAATTAAAGAACACAATTAGAATACAATAATATAATGTGAAAAACTTTAAACTTTATGTGAAAATTAGACTTCTCTTCAACACCCTCACAATTCCGATTCATTTTTTGAAGCAAATATGTAGCATACAAATCACGACACTATAAAACAAGTAATATAAGAGTTGTGCTCTAGCTTGGTGGAAAGCGGGATAAAATCTTGATGTATTATATTTTTGTATTGAAAGTCTTCTCGAGTGGTGTAATCAGGAGGTATGTTCCGTTAATTGTATTAGCCATGTAAGAATATGATGTTAGCCAGAGACTCTCGCTTAGCAACGAGTTTGTTGAGTCAATCGTCAATGATTAATATAACTAGTATATCTAATTTCGTTCGATTTCGGTAAAAATGTGATATATCCATCTCTTTTTTTTTACAATATATCTATCTCATTTAATCTAAGATGATTAACTTGTTGTGCTAGCTAGTTCCCATACAATTTTCTGATCATCGATTATTGATCAGACAATTGAGACAAATAACATACTATGTGACACAGTTACCGTGTTAAATCTAACTCCGAACATTCTCAACAAAATTAAACATTATTTTGCAAGAATTGAGTACCGTACGTAAATCATTGGAGCTTTTGCTCAATCTAGTTGTAACTTGCATTTAAATCCAAAATCTTATACTAATATCATTACCTCTTTAATCTTACGTCTTGTCTCTAAACTTTCACTTATACAAGAACAATTAACCATCCCTAACCTAAACATAGATATTATTCTTTCAATAAAGTGTAATCTCAACCTTTCTCATTGAATCTAACTTTTTATTCCCTACAAAAACAGAGTACCTTTCGTTTAACTCACTTCTTACTTACTAGTAAATCTCACTCTCACTCCCTTTCATCTCCAAGCAAATTTCTGCGTCATCACTCACATCACAACTACCTATTTCTCACAATTTTTTCTCTCATTAAATAAACACAAAAAATTCCAAATCTAAACCCAAAAAAGCATCACAAAAATTCTCCATCACACTATAGTACCTCCTATTAGATATTAGACTAGACCACTACTACCCTTTGTTACTTCATTTCAATCTTTCTGCTACTTTACTTTTCTTTTGACTAAATAATATGTATTATTATTTTATAGATAAAATGCATCTATAGGTCCTTTAAGTTTTGTGTTTGTAAGAGATTGGTTCTTTGAGTTTTTTAACTAACAAATACTGTAAGTTCTTTACATTTTTTAAGTAACAAATATGTCAGTTTGTAATTTGTAACATATACGTCCCTCAATTACTTAAAAAATAGGACCTAAATGTTACATATTACAAACTTAAAGGACCTATTTGTTACTTAAAAAACTTAAATGACTTATTTATTATTTAAAAAACTTAAAAGATCTATCTGTTACAAACATAAAACTTAAAGGATCTATTAATGCATTTAGCCTATTTTATACTAACTCTGCTACTTTTAATAAGAAATAGTTAATTTTTTAGGATAATTATCTATCTGAACATTCAAAATAATATATATAAACATTCAAAATAATCATAACAAAACACAAACAAATAATAAGTTATGTTGCAAATATTTTTAGATGAACAAAGTTAATTAAGAGACACAACATTGTTATGAATAATTTTAAACTCTTTTAAGAAGATCCGCATCATCTAATTCTTTAAGAAATCAAAAATTTCAAACGTAAATAGTATAAAAGTATATCGATTGTTAGAACAAGTTCTCTCATATTTGATCACTTTAAAATCAGTTTTAAAGGCGCGCTGTAATAAAATCCCGAGTCATCAATCTCTCTTGTCAGAAAACTCAATGTAGATCTTCCCTCTAATGAATCAGTCAAGAAATTCACAACTGTCTATTTCTTCTCGGATATTCTAAAATGAACATCCGAACAAAGTCGTGTCTTTATATCAAATCAATCAAGAAGATCTTTCCTCCTATAAATCAATCAAGAAGTTCACAAGTATCTATTTTTTAACCGATACACGAAAACGAACCTTCGGAACAAAGTCATGTATTTATATTAAAAATAAAAAAAGAACATCCACGTTGATTAATCTATATGAAAGTAGTACTACTACAGTAACAAAAAGAGTCTTTTATAGTTGTTGTATTCTGTATATATATAATATAGTTTCAGTTTGTTCAGAACATACCTTTGAGTCTAATTTCTTTTCCTGTTTTTGCGGCTTATCGCCGCCTTTGCCGTTTAGTTTCTGCTTTTTTCTGTGCCAATTGTTGCCAAGCATTAAAGCGGTGCTTCTTTTTATTACTCACTCCTTCTTCTTCTTTTTCAATCTTTGAAGCAGTTTCTGAAAACCAACCTTCAAAATCTAATTGCATTTAAAGCTTCTTACAAGAATAAGAATTCTTAGCCATTATTACCCCTATCTCTCTGCCACTTTTTTATTTACTGTTTTAGCTTCTTCACATTCAATTACATAAGCTCTTTTCTTCTTAAATAAAGGCTTGGTTTTGGTTTTTTCTTTTAACAAACACTTTTGGAGTAAGTAACAAAGTGACTCAACTAGTATAAAGGTTAGTTACTTAGTTCAATCAAAAAGTGATTTTTCTTCAAAATTTCTCTGCAGCCCATTTCTTTATTTGGTTTGAATTTTAAGTTTTTGTTTTAAAGTTTTGATTTTTAGCTTTTTTTTTGGATCTGGGTTGATCATGTTTTTTGCTTTTGTGTATGTTTCAGATCCATAAGGAAAAACAATGTTGCCACAAAAACAAGCAGAGGAAGCAATAGTAAGTAGCTTCAATGAAACAGATCAACAAGAAGGAGTAATTGGAAGAGAAGAAGAGATTGAACAAGATCATTCATTTAGCATCAAGAACATTCTTTGGCATGGTGGTTCTGTTTGGGATGCATGGTTTAGTTGTGCTTCAAATCAAGTATATAAATAAATAAATAATCACTTATTCTAAAAAATAACTTTTTTTAGTTCATTTTTACTAATCATGTAAATAAAATGATTTTTTTTAGGTGGCTCAAGTGCTTTTGACACTGCCATGTTCATTCTCTCAACTTGGCATGCTATCAGGAGTAATTCTTCAAGTGTTCTATGGAATTCTTGGAAGTTGGACTGCTTATATTATCAGTGTTCTCTATATTGAGTACCGCACTAGAAAAGAAAAAGAAAATGTTAATTTCAAGAACCATGTCATTCAGGTATGTATGTTTTTGTTTTCTTTCTATCACCACTTTTTTTAAATCTCTTTCTTAAAAAGACACTTTTCACTATTTAACGGTGAGTTTAACAAAATCACGAAAAAAATATACACTCTGATTGCGCCAAACTCACTAATCGAAAGAATCACAGTCAAATATAGCTGACAAATACATTAAAAAAAAATCTTGATGTTGATTTTTTAGCAAATTTTTTTTAAAAAAAGAGCTTGAATAGAAGTTTATCCTATATGAAAATTTTGACTGAAATTGAAACTTATTGGAATGGATTTCAGTGGTTTGAAGTGCTTGATGGACTGTTGGGTCCATATTGGAAAGCCTTGGGGCTAGCTTTCAATTGTACTTTCCTTCTCTTTGGATCTGTGATTCAGCTTATAGCTTGTGCAAGGTTAGTTCTTTTTTTTCTTCTTGGTTTCTGCCATAAATTTGGGATCAATCCAAATATGATTTCGTTCATATTTGGAATCACATGATTTCGTTCATATTTGGAATCACACTGAGTTTGATAAAATCACGATTCACGACAACATCTTGATTTTATCAAAATCACATGACACATCGTGATTCTGTCAAACTCACGGTGAATCCAAACTTCATCGGATTATTACAACGATTCTTACATTTTTGTTTGTTGAAACAGCAACATCTACTACATAAATGACAACTTGGACAAAAGAACTTGGACATATATCTTTGGAGCATGTTGTGCTACAACTGTGTTCATACCATCCTTCCACAATTACCGTATTTGGTCTTTCCTTGGACTTGGAATGACAACTTACACAGCTTGGTATCTCACCATTGCAGCTATTGTTCATGGCCAGGTAAATCAATAAAATCCTATGAACCACATTTACATCAACACAAATAATAATAATTTAAGAAAAATGAATAATTTAATATAATTGTATATGTCGGAGTCGTGTTGATGTTAGACACGAGCATCACGTCTATTCTGATGAGTGTTTGTGTTTAATAGATAAAATAAAAAATTAACTAGCCAATTTTTTTTTTTTTTTTTTTTGGAAAAATTGAAATGATTATTATATATGTTAAGATATGATTTTTGGAAAAATTGAAATGATTATTATATATGTTAAGATATGATTTTGTGAATAATGTTGCAGGCAGAAAATGTGACACATACTGGTCCAAAGAAATTAGTGTTGTACTTCACTGGAGCAACAAATATACTATACACATTTGGTGGACATGCTGTTACTGTGTAAGTTACAGTAGAATATATAATCTTTTTCATTTTCATCATATCAATTTTTCTTCTTCTACTTCTTCTCTTAGCAGCTTTTGCCGGTTATATATCATAGGACAAAAAAATCATGAAAAGATCTTTTGTTTTTTTTTGGGAAATATAATGCCCATCCTTGCAAACAAGGAAAATTATTTGAAAGGAAGAGATACTATTATGGATAATAAAACTTATATAAAGTGTATAATGTAATGTAATGTTTCACTAGGTTCCAAAAAATCACTATGGGTTCTAAGCTAGATAGATGTCATCACATAGGGTCATAGCCTTTAGTCATAATAGTATTTAAATTTGTTCTTTTGCTAATCACCGTTGATGAGTATGGTTATTAAAAGACAATGATGTCAAATTTATTTAATTAACTTGAAGAATATCGGTGTATTTTTTAATCCATCATAATTAAGGCATGTAGCTCCACAATTAGATTCATGAATCGAATAAATTAATTTTTGCCTTTGTTTTTTATCAATGTTTTAAAAATTGGACAAATTGGGCTGTATTAAGAGTCTTATATCGGAGATTGATCGAAATATATATTTATAAATGGAGACAATTTTTAAGATTTTTTGGATACTTACTATCTGGTTTTAGATAGTCTGAAAATATGTTTATAAGAGTAATCTGATCTTAATGATTTTGGTTTCATTGATTTCTATTTTTTGTATTTTGCATTCATTTATGTTGTCACTTTATAAATATTTTTTATTAGTTATCTATTTTCAATTGTAGTCTTTTGTCTAATTTTAAAACATTGATGCTTATAGACATAAATAGTTATTCACTTTTTTTCCCTAAAAATGGGTTATGGAGGAATCTGTCCCATTAAATATTATACTACTAAGATAAGATAAAATAATTTATCCATTGAATGGTTTTTACTTTTTAACTTTTTAGTGTTTTTTTTTTAAAAAAAATTATTCCAATTTAAACTATATGTTATATGATGTTTGGCTGGCTTCCACTCCCATTCTATTGTACAACAAGTCCCTTTTGTCAAATGCATTGTAATTGAAAGTAATCTTGTAAGTAAAAAACAAAGTGGGAATAGTGGCAAGAGAGTAAAGAAAAGTGACTTTAATTTTCTCTAACCTTTTATAGAAATTCTAATGTGACCAATTATTGTGATTATTCCTTTGATCTAAATGCAGAGAGATTATGCATGCCATGTGGAAGCCACAAAAATTCAAGTACATATACTTGTTGGCAACTTTATATGTTTTCACATTAACAATTCCTTCAGCTACTGCTGTTTATTGGGCCTTTGGTGATCAACTTCTTAACCATTCCAATGCTTTCTCTCTCCTCCCTAAAAATGGATTTAGGGATGCAGCTGTTATTCTTATGCTCATTCACCAGGTAATTAATTACTCCCTCGATTTTTTTTTAAGTGTCGTTTTGATATAAAACTCTCCAACTAAGATCGTGGATTGTTGGAAATTATTTTCATTTTTACCCTTATTTTGAAAAGGAGAAAACTAACATGTACCATTAAAAAGGAATGTAGTTATTGAGAAAAAAGGAATTAATTTTATGAAAAATGTAAAGTAAGAGTTATTGAGAGAATACTTGTATAATTGACAAAGTGTAACTTTAAATAATCAAAACGACAGTTAAATAAGAAGTAAAAAAAAACTTCTAAAACGATAGTTACAAATGAACTTAGTTATTCAACACACTTAAGTTTTTTGTATTTTGTCACAATTGTAACAATTTCAAGGGTTTATGTCATGCCTTATTATACTACTTATTTTTTATTTATTTGAAAAAGTATAGGAATAAAAAAAAGTGAAACTACTATATAAATAAGCAATGTACATGACTTTTTCTATAAAAAGTAGAATAACATTCCGTATTTAATTTAAACAACTTCAATACTGTAGATATGTTACATCACACCTATTGCAATAAATGTTCCATTAAATGATAATAAAAACTTTTCATATCTATTTGGTAAACAAGTCAGTGAACAAAATTACTATACACTTTTGAAATAAATTCAAAGTTTACTATACACTTCTGAAATAAATTCAAAGAGTATGTGAGTACACAACATAGGCTAAACTACAGCAAAATATTTTCCAATTCTACTATAGGAAAATGTTATTTAATTTATAAATCACATTAACTTTTGTATTCTCTTATCTCTTTGGTTTCTAATTAGTTAGTTTTTTCATTTCATTTTATCATTTTTTAATTTAATACAAACATCTTAAAAAATGTGTAATATTTTCTATGATAAAATAATCTTTTTTAACTAAAATGTTTTGATTATAGTAGGATTACAAATAAGATTATTATTATAAACAAAACTTAATATTTTCTTAATATTTAAAGTGACATAATCTGAAAAAAATTAATCAATATTAATGAAATGAGGCAAAGAGAGTATGGTGAGCAATTCTACTATGGGTACGACCCCAAATCTATTATATATATGCACACACATTAATGGTAAAAATTAAACCATAAATAATTTAGTCCCATCAATTGATATCAATTAATCCTTTTATCTTTAAATTTTATTTAGATTTTGTATGTGTTGTATTTGTGTATATGGAAGTGTTCCTCGAGTATGGTTAGGCACTAAAAAATTTATAAAAGTTAGGCACAAAAATTACTCAAAGTCAAAATTGATTTAAAAAACTAATTGCTGCAACAAAAGCACATCAAATAAATGCATTGATTAAATTATTGAATAAAAAAGTTGCTACTACTACTATAAATGTACGAAAAAAGGATTCTAATTTATCCTACTAATAAATGTGTGCAGTTCATCACATTTGGTTTTGCGTGTACTCCATTGTACTTTGTATGGGAGAAAGTAATTGGAATGCATGACACAAAAAGCATTTGTCTAAGGGCACTAGCAAGGTTACCAGTGGTTATACCTATTTGGTTCTTGGCTATCATTTTCCCTTTCTTTGGACCAATTAATTCTGCTGTTGGAGCTCTTCTTGTTAGTTTCACTGTTTACATCATTCCTTCCGCGGCTCATATGCTCACTTACCGAAAAGCCACTGCGCGACAGGTAATTCTGTTAAATCATCGTCAATTCAAACATGCATATTTTTACTTTGTTTTATAGTTTTGAAAATTTATAAGTGAATATAGAAAATGATGTTACAAAATATATCTTTTCAACACATCCTACATCATAGGATTAGATTTAATTAGTTGTTGCATTATGTAGTTTCATGTGCTCAAATAGATGTGTTAGTGTTAGGGTAGTTATGTACTTTTATAGGCTTTTTTTATTTCATGTGAGACTCTACATACTCTAAGGTTGGTTTTGTTTGCATCATTTGAAAAAGCTTTAATTAGTATGATTCTATGATTGTTACCTAATCATCTTATTAATAGCCTTATAAGACTATTTTTTAATGATAATAAATCATAATTAGATCTCTTAGGGTAATGCCACATGCATGAATATGCTTTTTCTCATAAAGTTTGACTTATTCACATGATTGAAATAAGTTACACATAATAGTATATGCTATGATCGTTACCTAATGATCTGCCTAATAGGCTTTAAAGATGTTTTTTAATCACCAAATCTGCCAAAGTACCATTACTTATATACATTATTAATTATGTACATGTGGAATTAATTTCATTTGTATGGTATGACCATTAAAAAAAATATAAGAAATTGAGTTCAAATGATTAATGAGCTCGTCCTAGAACGAATCATTCAGGAAACCCGAGTTTGATTCCTAATGAGAACAATTATTGGTCATGTTTTACTAATCTTACGGTCAAACTCTAGATTATTGGACCCTTCAGGTTAATAAAAAAAATTGTATACATGGAATTTGTTTCAATAGGGCATGGCATTATTGTAGTTATCGGAATAAATAGAGGGTATGGATGTAATTTAACATTCCTTGGACATCCGCATTTGATGGGGACTTACTCCTATATTCCACCATTAAATTAAAGTGACCACTATAGTTTTAGAGAGAGAAAGTGATAATGTGAGAGAGAGTAGAAGAAAATGTACAAAAGCATTTAAGACTTGAATTTGGAAATATTAGGAGAAGAGGTGGAAACTGGTGGGAAGTCATTTTCGTTTAGTTATTTTGCTACACACATACTACAGTTACACTACCGTACTAATGTCTCTATTGAGCTGGCATATTTTATTCATATCTTTCTCCAATTATTTTTTCAAATTAGGACAATATTTGGAAAATATTTTCTAACAAAATTCCAATTATAAAATGAACCTGATACAGTTGTTGTTATTTGTTATCTAATATAATTTTTTATTTTATGTGGTTTCATTATTGCTTGTGATTTTGGTTATTTTGTGAGTAATTCAATAGTACTATATTATTGCTTGTGATTTTGGTTATTTTGTGAGTAATTCAATAGTACTATATTATTGCTTGTGATTTTGGTTATTTTGTGAGTAATTCAATAGTACTATAGGTCAATGTAACACATACGCTTCGGATTGGCTTAACTTAAATGCATGACATGTGTTCGTATCAAACATCAACATATACCAATATATATAGTTCAATTTGGTTATTAAATTTCTCAAATTATCATTGATATTGATTTGTTAGTGTTGTGTCGTGTCTAATGTATGTGTCTGTATCGGTGTGGTATAGTTTAGTAGGGACCTTTTCTTGTCACTCTTTAATGAATCTAACTTTGTAATTTTATTATTATTATTTTTGTAGAATGCTGCTGAAAAACCTCCTTTCTTCATGCCAAGCTGGACAGCAATGTATATTTTCAATGCATTCATTGTGATATGGGTATTGGTGGTTGGGTTTGGGTTTGGTGGATGGGCTAGTATGACCAACTTCATTAGACAAATTGACACATTTGGGCTTTTTGCTAAGTGTTACCAATGCAAGCCACCACCAGTTATGGTTGCAGCACCACCTCCTCATGCTCTTCATCATTGAAATTACAACTCACTCCCTCAACATAGAAGAATTCAGCTGAAAATCTACTCTTTTATTATTAATCTCATAGGTCCCTCAATATTTTGTAACATACATGGAGGGATATAGTAGTAATACTTCACCCCCCCCCCCCCTTCATTTGGTGTGTGCTGGATGTGTGTGTTGTGCAAGTGTTCTTTTTCTTTTCTTTTCCTTTGTTTTATTGTATAGTTTTTTTTCTTTCTTCCACTCTTTTAAGATTAGTTGATTAAAAATAGTGTGGATGAATGGTTATGATTCCTTTGCTATAAATGCATAGGCTAATTAATTAAATTACATGTGTTTTGGTATCTTCCTTTTTTTTTTGGTATCCTACTTTTTTTTATGTCCACTTTTAAGATAGTGTGAAGATTTTGCTTCCCTTTTATATGTGCTCATATCATAATTCAATCTATGTAGCACCGGCGCTTCACGTTGAATGTATGTTTAGTGTTCTACACGTATCAGTCTTTTTGGTTATTTATTTCTCAAATTACTATTGGTATTGAAATGTCTGTGTCTTGTCTGATGTTCGTATTTTGCAGCGGGTTATAAGATTCAATCGTCATTATTACTTTGCATGTTTCCAAAAGATACCAATGTACAGAGAGATAGGTTTTGTAGTGTTAATGGGTTATGTGTGGGACTTGTTTAATCACTCACTTCATACCCTTTAGATTTGATTCCTCACTCTTCATTCATAGGGAAGGGAAATGGAACGTGGACCCGTTTTCATATTCACATGGGCCGCATGTGATATCTTCTGCTCTTCATGTGCTATTCTTGAGTGACCTATATTTATTTATACAAAAAAAAATGTTATGTTTCATAAAATCATAATTCATGATGCATGAACCACTCTGCCATCATGTTAACACCCATATTTTCATGTCACTGGAGTTGTTTATTTGTCTCCTTGATATTTTATATTATGAAGGAAGTTTTAATGAGTGACTTTGAATCAACCGATAGATATTTAGGTCTTTTAATCATTTAGTATGGATAAGATCGACTATTAATTAATTAGGCTGTGAAAACAGACTGATAGTACAGAGCCGACAATTTTGAGGGTCCCAAATTTTTATATAGTTAAGAATTTAGCGTTAGAAAAATTTGATATTGGTTGACAAATTTGCTTCAGAGTATGAGAATGGGTGACTATTTTTAAGTAACTATAGAATGTTGATATTCGCCTGAAGTTGTATTGGAGTAGTTTGAACGGTAAAAATTATAATATTTTAAATAGTTTCTAGTTATTAATATTACACTTGCTTTTTGTTAAGAGTCTATTTTTAAGATTAGAATAGGGCTCCAAAATGTTTATGATAGGGTTTAATTCTTGATCGATGTGTATGGTAAAACATATGCTTGAAGAGGCCAATGTTTAAATAGATTTTAGTTATTTCGAATAATTAGTTTTTACAATTGCACGCGTAATACTTAGTAAAAAAAAATATGAAAGAGTGAATTTGAAATTTGAGCTGGAAAAAGATTCAATTGGTTCCCCTATTTGAGGCAGAGAAGGGATTCTAGGGGTTTCCTATAATTGTAATTAAGTGGAATGGAACTACCTGAGTATCCAATTTATAAGGATACACCAAATATGACTCAATTGACTTAGTATGTGAGTATATCATGGAAAGATATTTAGCACAGATTTCAGAAAAAACAAATTCATTTTTTTAATGAATTCAATATACAAATCTATAGCTTACTGTTAAAGACAAGTTGAAACTTAAAAGAGCATAAAGTTTTGAGCATAAAATTCGGGAAATTGATCTATTAGTTGGTTGCTTAAACATAAACAAATTGAAGTTGATTATGCGTAGGTGTGAAAGTAAATTGAGTCGAGCTAAATTTTTCGAGGGTTAAGTTTGACCTAGTAAATAAAAGTGTGACATGTTATCCGTTGTGGGCTTACTTTTATGTCTAAATTCAATCTTTTTAAACGTCTGATATAACATGTTAGCTAATTACTTAAAGATAAAAAATGGACAAATGTGAGTTGCGGGACCTTTATAATTTTTACAGCCAGAGTAAAATATGGATTAATTAACTAAGATTGCTTAATGATAATGTGACTTTAAAATTGCTTATATTTCTTCTATTGAAGTTTCTCTAAACTGCTCTCAACTTGGATTGGTTCACCTTGCAATGAGGGTGATCAATTGTTAGTAGGGTTGGACATTGATTAATTTTGGACATGTGTGGGTCCCAAAAGACCCAATTTAGGTCAATCCAAAAACAGTTATTAGTGGCTCAGTTTTGTTCGATGAAGCTTTTAATTTGGACCATTACTCTTCCTTTATGTGTTAGCTCAAACTTTCCCCAACTCAATCAGAAGATAACTTTTTATAGTGTATTTTTTTCAGAAGATATCTTCTAGTAATATATTTTACCTGTTTGAACAACTAGTAACTAGTAATATCTTCTAGTAATATGTGTTAGCTCAAGTTGAGCAAGATGGTAGATTGGGTTAGTGAACTAGCTGTATTAGAGCAAATTGGGTTAATGCTGAGCCAATTTATTTTTTTGGCCTAATCAATTTTCTAAGCCATTTTATGTTTATTTTTAAATGGCCAAAGCACTATATTAGTTGTTATAATGTTAGTTTTTTTTACCTCGCCATAATTTAAACCAAAGACTTTTATTTCTTAATCTTTTTACCTTTATTTCAAATCAGTTGAACTATCAACCTCAAACCTTTTAATGTTATAATGAAAAATAATCACAGTCAATTTTCTACAAGCTTTAAAGAGTGAAAAATGTTGGAGAATAATATGAAACTTTAATGAGAGACTAATATATAAAGATATAAAAATGAAAGGTATGTCTGATTTCCAAATAATAAGTACATGCCAGAACAATACAAATGTTTAAGGTATCAAACAAATCTTATTTGATATGACATTTGGTAAACAAAATATTTTAGTATTTTAACAATCTGTGTAGAGGACAAAAATTTGTCATGTGATTTAGCGAAGAATAACAATTTCAATTTTTCTAGTCATGTGAACTAGATCAATCTTACTATCTCTAAATTTTCTCATAATCTATTGTTACTCCCTTTGTAAGTGTCATTTTGATGATTTAATGGAAAGAGGAAGAATGTATATACTAAATTTATTTAGAAAAAAAAGTAAATAGTGGATTAATTGAAGATAGAATTGAAAAAAAATACAACAATCCAATACCTTTATTAGAGAGCTTTAGACTAAATCGAATGGAGTACTGACTTTGAATATCTTCATATTTTTTCTATTTTGTAAAGCCCTACAATAATAGTATTAGACGGGTTCATCATAATGCTTGCACCAATCAATAACAAAGTTTACTTCGGCCTTTAGAATTCAACAAAGATGTTTTCTCTTCCGACCCCATGGTTCTTTTATACCCCCCTAAAATCCAATTTTGGCCCCCAAAACGGTATACTTTTTGCAACAATTGTCGCGGTTTCTGCGAACCATGACATTTGTATATTACGGTTTCGCGGTTTATACAAACCATGACATATGTTTGTTTGTCATGGTTTCTGCGAACCATGACGAGAGTTTACTGAAAATTTAACAAGGATTTAAATTGTGGTTTAAATTGCACCCTCTACCTTTTTTTCTGTGGTTGAGATAACATCGGGAAATTTATGTAGCTATAATTATTCGGATTCGTGTATAAATACATAACCCTAATCCATATTCTCATACATAACCTAATTAAATTTCATCTACCACCATTTTATTGTTTCAATCAAGGAAGATGCTTCCAACTTTCACCATGTTTAATTTATGATGTTTCTAAATTAGCAAGGTACATCTTCCAGAGTCATGGTTTCTGAGAACCATGACAAATAAAAGACTACCATGGTTTCTACAAACCGCGACGTCTTTAACATAAGAGAAGCAGTGTGTTACTATATTAACCCGTCACGGTTTCTACGAACCGCGGAAACCTTAAATCGCGGTTTCTATAAACCACGATACCGTGCAAGGGCAAAAGGGTACCTTAGGAGGGTATAAAAGAACCACGGGGGGTCGGAAAAGAAATTTTCTTCAACAAATATAAAAGAAAACAGATGCTAATAAAATCATACGAAAAGAATAAATTTTTGGAAATAACATTTCTTCAAAAAAAAATCAAACATGTTCATTTGCACATGTAACCTTTGTCTCAAAACATTTTTTAACTTGGTTTCTTAGGATTGGTTGATAGTGGTGATATTTGGTAGAGATCATCTTATTCTGTTGAGAAAGATAGCAATGGATTTAATTTCCAAGATTAAGTATTAGGGCTCCAAATTCCTATATAAACCAAAATTAGGATACCAAAAGTGTATTCAAGCCAAAAAGTTTACACTAATATTCAAACAATATATCAAAAATAAACACCTAGTACAATCCTTGAAGATTTAAATAGCAAAATTCCAATCGGAAATTAAACTGATACACATTAAAAACAACAATTCAAAAGAAGAAAAAGCTAGCACAGAGGTGAAACAGGAGATGTACATAATAATCAAAATTTAAACAAGCACATAAAAAGTTCGACCGCGACCAGTTGTTTTAAACTGTTAAGAGTTGGCTTTTGGTTGCTGTCAATATTGCAAATTTCTAAAATCTGAAAAAATTGCCAAGGCTCACAAGCATCTGAAGTTCGATGATCACTAGATTTTTACATCCTGTCTTCTCTCCTCCTTGGAGCACAAGTTATGATTTCATCAACTCTGAGGATCATCTCAGCTGCCTCTGTTGCAGATAGCAATACAGCCTGCTTGACTTTGAATGCTTCACAAATCCCCCGTTCAACCATGTTTCCAACCTACCAGAAGTACGCAGCGGTATAAATTAGTCAAACATAAAATAGAAAGGAAGCATGTTGAGCTAGCAGCCTGCGGGATGCTTTTTAAAATACAATATAAACCATGATAAAATCACTATTAGATATAGTCAGTGAATAAATGGTACTCCTTCCGGTCTTGTAATTAAGCAACAAACAAAAACCTTTAAGTAAAGGGTAAATTGGGAATAACTACATTAATTCAAGTATTGGTAATTGAATTTTGCGCATATTTGAGACCAACGATTTTGAAGTTTCTGTTGCTTATATACGAGACCGGAGAGAGTAGACTGATAAGTACTCTAGCACTCCTTAAAAACTAGTTGAAAAGGGGGAAGAAATGTGGGACTTAGGCACACCACATAATACCAAAGTCCCTATCAGACATATGCTAACTCCACCATGTTTACTAGGAAGTCAATCTAATTTAGAAATGACTGCATGAAATAAATACAAACTCATAGGAAATTTCAAATAGACATTTCATGTTATATACCAAAATCACTATGATATGATCAGAGTGAATGCAGTGATCACAAACAGATCCGCTACCAAGAAGTATGGAATGATGCATCAAGATGTAGCATTTCAAAATTATGTTCGCTCAAATAAACCGATGTAATTGTCAGTATTGTGTACTTACAGAACCAGAGATGACATCAATTCCAGCAGTACATCCCTCATTCTGGTGTTCAGCACGGAGCTGAGAAATCAACTCAGCACTGTCCAAACCAGCATTATCAGCAATGGTTGTTGGGATAGCCAAGAGGGCCCGGGAGAATGCCTCCATTGCAAGAGACTTTTTGCCTGGGGTTTTCCTAGCCAATGCATCAATTTCTTTTGCCATTATCATTTCAGGCCACCCGCCTCCAAGCAACACCCTGCTGTCATTGACTGTCTGAGATAGCACACACAAAGCATCATGCAATGACCTCTCAGCTTCATCAAGAACATGGTGGCTGCCACAAAAACAGATGTCAGGCGAAAAGTGCAACTAGAAATAAAAACTTTCAATCAAATTTCTTAAAAAACAGTTGTATACTAATGCATACAAAGTCGATAGATGTCCAGCTCAAATTCACCGACCAAAGCCAGGAAAAGTGATAAGGAGCGGGGATATATAACGACATAAACTAACTTTGCATGATCATAGAAATTAATATCCAACATTTCAGCAGGCTAGTTAAATCATTGGACTCGATAATTATAACTTGCAACATATGAAATATTTGGAAACTAACAATTAAAAAACTTAGAATCCTATACATTAACCTTCAATAAACCCGCACAGAAACTGAATAAAAAAGGTCGTTTTTAAGAAATTCCAATCAAATAAATACTAATACTACGATCCACCATGAATATAGTGAAATATTAAAAATAAATACTACCAGAATAAGAAAACCTCAAGAAAAAATGAAACTGAAATGATAATGTTATCAACATTAAAATCCTTGAATATGTAAAGAACATCAGAAATAGATTCACAATAAACAAAGTTATAATACGTACCTAGCCCCTCTCAGAACTATTGTGCATGCCTGCCCCATTGCAACACCAGAAAATTTAATCAATTTATCCTCACCAATCATAATCTCTTCAATAAGCTCACATTGTCCAAGCTTAACAGACTCGGGGTTGTCAAAGGTTGAAGCAATTTCACCACCAGTTACGAGAGCCAGACGCTCAATACCATCAAAATCAGCATGCTCAATAGCCAATATTCCCGCATCAGCAAAGAGCTCCTCTGGAAAATTGTAAATCAACTGTCTGTTGACAAAACAGTTGATGCCATGAGCTATTATCTTGTTCACCTTTTCTTTCATTTTCTCCTTCTCGGCTCCTTCAATCTCAGCAACTTTAGCCATAGAGTCGACACGAACACGGGCTCCGTATATCTTTACCTTGTCTGTGTCCATTGCAGTGTTTGCAACTAGTATCTTTGCATTCTCTATGCGTTTGGGTTGCCCAATACCAATTTTCTTGTCAAGAATAAATCTAAACAAAAATATAATCCAATTCAGAAACAGGAAATTTATTTTTACCCAGACTACAAAATATGGTTCGTTATACAGGATAGCGGAAAATTGACAATCATTTGAGTTAATTAGAGTTATTTGAAAACTACCTACAGAACTCCATACAAAAGAGAAACCAAGATTCAAAAGGATAGAATAGCTGCATTTGATACTCAACCTAAAAAAGATTTTAAATTTTCAGTAATATTACCCTTCGTCTAAAAATGAATCTATCAGTGATCCTCCAGGTTTCTTTATAATCTGGACAGATTCTAAATTTGTGCTTCCCTGTAATATAAATACGGAAATGAAAAAAAAATAAAAATCAGATAGTTAATTTTATAACAATAGAGATCACTGTGAAAAAGTTTCCAAGCATAGCATGTCTGCAAGCACAGCCAGAGCAGAAGTACAACAAACAGAATAACTATATAAAATGTAAACTTCAAACATTCTGTACTTTTAAACCATTAGAACAAAAAGGAAAAACATCAGCACAAATGAAATACTGCTATAACCAGTTAAACATATAACGAAGTTTGATCCTTTATTTCAGTGAATATTTTATACAAAGCATTCCAAGGCCGCAACTATCATGAAATTATATTAGAAAACTGAAAAAACTAGTTCAAGGATTGGAAGAAAGTGAAAGGCTATATTCATATTGTAAGAATGGAATAGATATTGTAGGATCACATAAAAGCATTGTAACCAAACTTCTTATTAAAACACTTTTAAGTATTTATTCAAGCATGTAGAAAAGTATAAAGATCAAAATTGTATTTAGCTTTTATTAACTGAAATTTTTCCACAAATGAACCAGAGGAAAAAAACATGGCAACAATGAATACATTATTTGCTAAATCCACCAAAACTGGAATCATTATTAGTAGGATAGTCACCGTTCACCTTTAGTCTCATTACAGCATCTACAGCTAATTTTGCAAAATGCTCCTTGTCTTGTGAGACAATTTTGGAGCTCAAAGTAGTTCTTGCAATGTTCATCAAGTCTAACCTGAATTTCTCTGCACAATCCAGAAAATCCATGTATAAGATATTATGAAAAAGAATGCATTTGTATCTGATCTTTCTGTAAATAATAACAATGTATTCAAAGGCTACAGAGTCAATTGTAAATCTATCTCCCAAAAGTAACATCTGAAAGGGAAAATAATTACCAGAATCTTCTTTGTTGTCTACAACCTTCTCTACCAATGCATTACGAGCACACTCAGCAGCCAATCGGAAACCTAAAAATCATATGTCATAACCAATAATGCCAAGATGGAATAACTAAATTTAGAAACTATAAGCTTTTCGCATGTAGCATTCAAAGTTGTTAGGTACCAAAGAAAGAACGCATAATATGCATAAAAATAATAGGGTAGACAATAAGGAAAATGTAGCTTTCATCAGCAATTCAATTACTTGTCGAGGTTAATTTCCTAACACTCAGTATGTGAATCAATGAAGTTGTCACTAGAAATTTGTCAATGTGAGAAAAAAAATCCATATCATAAGGGCATCCTAACCATTGTTGAAAAGAAAAGAAAAGAAATGAACCTGCTATTATAGTCATTGGATGAATTTTAGCTGCAACCAGCTTTTCTGCTTCCCTTAAGAGTTCCCCAGCCAATACAACAACAGAGGTTGTTCCATCGCCAACTTCGTCATCTTGAACTTTTGAAATGTCTAACTTTCATTAAGGATGATTAACTTCTGATTTAAACAAGATATTTTCATCACAAAAACTATTCCACGTCAATACTTTTAACAATATGTGGATGCTCTGCAAGTACCAAAATTCTTGCCACCTTAATGTTACCAATGGTAGATGACAGTTCAAGGTGGGAAGCCAAAATTCAACATACTAATATGGCAGATGGCGCTGTCACTTATGAAGAAAACATAGTGGATACAAAAGACACAAAAAAATAGTAAAATAAAACAGTAAACATAAAAGAAAATAGAGGTGATCCACTGAATAAAACTATAAGAGGAATGAGTCACAATAAATAGAAAAAAGAATGACACTGAAAAAAATTCAGTTTACAAAAAAGACTTGGAAAGTCACAAAATTGAGGAATATGGAGAAAGAAATAGAGGCACTGATGGAATAGATAGGTATATCCAATACACCATACCACCATGGTGCTGTCATCACCACTGTTTACTTAATACAAGATTAATAATAATTTAGGTATTCTCTAAAAATGCTGAAGCATTTGAATACAAATTCCAATTACATATGTCCCAAGGCTAGACAATTTAAGGCTCTGAATATCTACTTACAGTTTTTTAATAAGATATCTACTTACAGTTAAGACAAAGTTGTATTTTATTTAAGGATATCAGCATTTTATTTATATTAGGCCTTCCCTAAATCAGTTGTACCATACCATCCAATAACTTCTAAGCCAATATCACCACAATAATAAAAAATTTATAAGGATACCAACGAGGACTTTAGCAGCTGGGTTATCAATGTGAAGGGACTTCAAGATTGTAGCACCGTCATTAGTGACAGTAACTTCACGGCCTCGACCAGTTGACTGCAAAATTTTGTCCTGCAATTTATCATCCGAGTCATGTGAATTAGCGAGTCCTTGGTAACAGAAAACAAAATTGTTTATCAGCACATTTCACTAGTGAAGATGAAATTTTACCATTCCTTTTGGCCCTAAGGTAGTCTTAACCAAGTCAGCGATAGCCATGGCCCCAACAAAAGATGACTGCAAGACGAAAACATAAAATGCAATTAGTTATTGCTAACCAACTTTCCCCAAACTCACATAAAAAGGATAATATATTGAAATATTTTCCGATACAACTCGACTGGTGAGCTAAGTGAAACCAAAAGAGTTTAAGAGGGAGGTACAGGGTTCAAACCCCAAAAACTAACATAATCACAAACTTACTAAAATTTGCTTATGCAAAACAAAAAAATTCCAAAGTGAACACATCTAAATGAAATCATAACACAAGCTCACCATTCTTGCTCGTTCTCCTTTCTCTTCACTTGCTTCATCTTTAAAAATTCTATCAATCTGTAGCATTCACATACAAGAAATCATCAAAATATAGAATAAAAAGTGAGAAAGGAAATAAAATAGTACAGAATAACAAGATTATTAGCAAGTAACTTACTGCCATTGTGGAAACTCAAATGTAATCACCTGCACAGATAAATACACCGCGTCAAATAACCAATCACAAAAAGGGTATCTTTCTTCCATTTAAGGTGGTATTAGGGACTAAAAACAACCTTTCTTGAATTTGCAGGTACTTAATTCAAACAAAAAAAAAAACTTAGTGGGACTAAAACCAAAAAAGTGTATATTTGAAGAAACTAAAATCATCATATTTAAACCTAAAAACAATAAAAACAGCAACTTGTTGTAGGTTAAGAACTGGAAATGAAGTTCTTAATTAGTTCTACCGAATAATTAACACATTCCTAAGTAAGATTTATGAAATGGAAGGTCTAAAGTAGTATTAATCTACATCGCCCTATGAAATACCAAAATAGAAAAAGGAACTATTCGAATTAAGATTTGATTCAAAACTACAGCAACAGAAAATCAATAAACACAAAAACAACTAAAAATTGATTTGCGAAGAGTTGAGAAATGAGATCGGGAAGATTGGAGGCGATTGAAGGTGAAATGAAGTTAGCGAAGGAAGAAAAATAACAAGATTTGAAAGGATGAAAGAAAAGACACATACCGCAGAGAGAGAAAGAAAGAGTGATCGAGGAAAAGTGTAGTAGGGTTTGAGAAGAGAGTGAGAATGAAAATGATACTAGAGAGCGCGAGAGAGAGAGAGTTTTGCTAGGTTGAGTGGGTTTTACAAATACAACCCTCCAAAACGGCATAAGTTATGGTGCATAAGCCATGTTTATGCACCGTGCATAAATATCCAAAATTATTTAGCGCACCCCCCAGATTTCTAGTGCACCCCCAAATTACTTAGCACACCCCCCAGATTTTTAGGGGGTGCATTAGAAATTTAGGGGGTGCGCTAGAAATCTAGGGGGTGCGCTAAGTAATCTGAGGGGTGTACTAAGCAATCTAAGGGGTGTATTAAGTAATTTTCATTATTTATGCACGGTGCATAAGGAAAAAACTTATGCACCATAACCACTCTCCTCCAAAACCTTCCTTTGGAACTCTAGGTTTATATTTTGCACACTCTAGATATAGGTCCCATTTGGCCCGGTTTATTTTTTATTTTTTATTTCAGCTTAAATAAAATAGAGAAGTATAAAATTATATTTGACAATATTTCTCTTTAAAAGTATAAGAGAAATAAAGTAAAGAAGTAAAAAATAAAGAAAAGTGAAGTCAAACACAATTTTTTCCTTCTTTACTATTTTTAAGGAGAGGAAAAAAAGTAGAAAATAAGTCGGGCCAAACGAACCCCTGACCATATGCTTAAGGGATATTTTCAAATATTTTTAATATGGTATATCTAATTTAAAAAACTAAAAAAATGTATAGTGAGAGTTATGTTATTTTATGTTTATTAGTTTTGTGAAATTACGATGGATGGGTACTTCATTTAAAGGAGAGTACCGGTACCGGGTATGTACCCGTATCAATATCGGGTACATATTCGTACCTTAATTTATGCCCATACATGTACATTAATTTTTCTAAAAATATCGTATCATGCACCGGTATCCGTATCGAGTACCGGTACCGTAGCTGTACCTAGGCAACACAATGTGAAAATGAAATATTATAAATGAATATTAATTCTATTCGTCAAAATAGGAAAATAAGTTGGGTTTATTTAAGGCCGAGCATCAGTTGGATTCGATTAGCTTTGGATCTAAAATTTGTCAAACCGATAAAAAACCGCAACATCTTAATTTGGACTTAATTCTGACCATCCACATCTTCGGTTTATTCGGGTGGCGGCCCATACGGATAACATGTTGAATGGATCGGTTTTAACAGATTATATTAAAACTTTGTTGTTCTAAATCTTCATTGATCTATAATTTTTTTTTTCAAATAATTCAACATCTCGTGCATAAGGCAACATAAGATAGAAATACAATGCGAATAACAAAGTGGTGACATGCAATTATTTTGATTGAAATTTGTAGATCCAAAAATAATAATAGATCAACTAAATGAGAAATAGAAATTAAAATTTACTTAAAATATTAGAGAATATTTTTTATTAGATATATATATATATATATATATATATATATATATATATATATATATATATATATATGAGTCAGGATCCGTTGACACTAAATGTTACACCTCTCAATAACGTTTTAACCGATATAAATTTTATAAAATCCACCGTTGGATTGAAAGTTTATATAATATAGATCATTTACGTAAATTTTCAGAAAAATCCAAAATCATTTGATATGCTATTGAGGCACATAAAGATCAACGGTTTTTAAAAAAAGACTCAAACCGTTAACTTTGATATATCTCAATAACATATCAAATGATTTTGGATTTTTCTGAAACTTTACATAAATGATCTATATGATATAAACTTTCAATTCAACGGTAGATTTTATAAAATTTATATCGATTAAAACGTTATTGAGAGGTGTAACATTTGGTGTCAAACTAGTTGGTGTCAACGGATCCTGACTCTCTCTCTCTCTCTCTCTCTATATATATATATATATATATATATATATATATATATAGAGTCAGGATCCGTTGACACCAAATAGTTTGACACCAAATCTTACACCTCTTAATAATGTCTTAACCGATATAAATTTTATAAAATCCACCGTTAGATTGAAAGTTTATATCATATAGATCATTTATGTAAAGTTTCAGAAAAATCCAAATTCATTTGATATGTTATTGAGGTACATCAAAGTTAACGGTTTGCGTCATTTTTTAAATGTCATTGATCTTTATATGTCTCAATAGCATATCAAATGATTTTGGATTTTTCTGAAACTTTACATAAATGATCTATATGATATAAACTTTCAATCCAACGGTGGATTTTATAAAATTTATATTGGTTAAGACGTTATTAAGAGGTGTAAGATTTGGTGTCAAACTATTTGGTGTCAACGGATCCTGACTCATATATATATATATATATATATATATATATATATATATATATATATATATATATAATAGATAAAAGCAATAAAGGGAAGAGTATAAGATAGAGAGAAGAGACACTTAAAGTCGAAAAAATTAATTTGCATCTAAAATATATAATTATATAGACCCGTTTATCTAACACTATGAAATTATAGAAGATACAAAGATATTAAAAAAAATTTCTCACGAGTTTTGTAATAAATTAGTATATCGTTGATGAGCACCACTACTACAAACTTATCCATATAAAGATGGAAGATTGTGTTCATATAACAAAACTGGGGAAAGAACTTATGGGGTTAGTAGAACAATTAAAGCAAATATAGAACAATAACTGGACTCAATGTTTATTCCTTTTTATCATTTGGGGGAGAGGGAGAGAAAATGAAAAAACACTTCAATGTTTTTTATGTGCATAAACACTACACTATCTACATAGACTTGATAGTTACAGAGTTGTTTCCTTAGAATACAGTAGAGTGCGAAGAACAAAACCGATGTAGCAGACGATGATCCCGAGTCAAGAAGATGGTAGTGGTGCCAAATAGCACATCCAGAAGATGGTTATGGGTTTTTGATGCCGCATACCAGATTCTTGTGTTTAAGCTCACAATTCCCACACTTTGTATTATTATAAGAATATTGCCGGGAAGCAAATTAATGTTAACCATCTCCATTATCGATTCGTTGGCTGATTTAACATCTCCAGCTTTGAGGGTTCCGTCGATGATTTTATTGAAAAGTCCTTTTGCAATACTTAGAATTTGCATTGTACATTTTGTCTTCTCTCCTCCTTGGAGCACAAGTTATGATTTCATCAATGCTAAGGATCATCTCAGCAGCCTCTGTTGTAGATAAGCAATACAGCAGGCTTGATTTTGAATGCGTCACAAATCCCCCATTCAACCATGTCTCCGACCTACCAGAAGTCCACATCGGTCAATGTATTAACAAAACAGTTGATGCCATGAGCTATTATCCTGTTCACCTTTTCTTTCATTCTCTCCTTCTTGGCTCCTTCAATCTAAAAGCAACTTTAGACATAGAGTCGACACGAACACTGGTCCATTTGCCTTATTCTTCCTTATATTAACTATCAGTATCTTCACCTTGTTTCTGTCCATTGCAATGTTTGCAACTAGTATCCTTGCATTCTCTATGCGTTTGGGTTTCCCAATACCAATTTTCCTGTCAAGAATAAATCTAAACAAAAATATAATCCAACTCAGAAACTGGAGGTTTGTTCAAGTTTTAAAGAAAATGGTTCATTATAGCAGTGAAGTTGACAATCATTTGAGTTTATTCAAGTTATTTGAAAACTAGCTACAGAACTCAATACAAAAGAGAAACACCAAGATTCAAAAAGGATAGATTAACAGCATTTGATACTCAAACTAAAAAAAATTATAAATTTTTAGTACTATTACCCTTCCTCAAAAAATGAGTCTATCAGTGATCCTCCGGGTTTCTTTATAATCTGGACAGATTCTAAGTTTGTGCTTCCTTGTAATATAAAAACGGAAATGAAAACATGAAAAATCATATAGTTAATCTTAGTACAATAGAGATCACTATGAAAAATTTCCTGACATAGCATGTCTGCAAGCACAGCTAGGCAGTATAAAAAACAGAATAACTATATAAAATGTAACTGCAAACATTCTGTACTTTTAAACCATTAGAACAAAAAGGAAAGACATTAGCACAAATCAAATACCACTATAACCAGGTAAAAATATAACCAAGTTCAATCGTTTATTTAAGTTAATATTTTATACAACGCATTCCAAGGCAACAACTGCCTATCATGATATTATTAGAAAACTGAAAAAATTGTGGTTCAAGGATTGGAAGAAATTGAAAAGCTATACTCAGATAGTAAGAATGGAATATAAATGGTAGAGGATCATATAAAAGCATTGTAACCAAACTTCTTAATAAAACACACTTTAAAGTATTTAGCCAGGCATGCAGAAAAGTATAAAGATCAAAATTGTATCTAACTTTTATTAACTAAAGTTTTTCCACAAATGAACTAGAGGAAAAACATGGTAACATTGCATACACTAAAAGTGGTCTCATTATTAGTAGGATAGTCACTGTTCACCTTTAGTCTCATTACAGCATCTACAGCTAATTTTGCAAAATGCTCCTTGTCTTGTGAGAGAACTTTAGAGCTCAAAGTAGTCCTTGCAATGTTCATCAAGTCTAATCTGAATTTCTCTTCACAATACAGCAAATACGTGTATAAGATATTATGACAAAATAATGTGTTTGTATCTGATCCTGCTGTAAACAAATAATAATAATAATAATAACAGCAATTCTAACGATGACGATGTATTCAAAGGCTACAGAGCCAACAGTAAACCTACCCCCCACAAGAAACATCCAAAATAAAATATAAATACCAGTATCTTCTTTGTTTGTCTACAACCTTCTCTACCAATGCATTACGAGCACACTCAGCCGCCATTCGGAAACCTAAATATCATAACCAATAATGTCAATTACAATGATGTTAATCACAAATGCGTCACCGGAAAGAAAATCATTTGAAGCCAAACATTACAGAGAGTTGTACTATGGTGAGGGGCAAGGGCAACAATCATGCAAAACCTATCAGAATTATAAATGATCTTGAAAGCACCATTATCAAACTTCTGTACATTATGTTTCTCATGATTCCCACGTTTTTTCCTTTTTACTCATCTTTCTGGAAGGATGAAGAGTCCACTGACAATGGAACCAGACTAAAGGAAGAATAGTTGTGGCAGCCTTGAAAAGGAAACAAAATGATTTTTTTTTTTTATTGCTTCTGTTACCACCATTAGATCACATCCATCAATAAATTGGTCCTTAATTTAATTACATAGACAGTACAACGAAATTTAGAAACTATAAGCTTTTTACATGTATTTGCTCAATATAAACCTTCAAAGTCGCATTCAAAGTTGTTAGGTACCAAAGAAAGAACTTATGTACAATATGCATAAAAATAATAGGGTAGACAATAAGGAAAATGTAGCTTTCATCAGCAATTCAATTACTTGTCGAGGTTAATTTCCTAACACTCAGTATGTGAATCAGTGAAGTTGTCACTAGAAATTTGTCAATGTGAAAGAAAAAAAATCCATATCATAAGGGCATCCTAACCATTGTTGAAAAGAAAAGAAAAGAAATGAACCTGCTATTATAGTCATTGGATGAATTTTAGCTGCAACCAGCTTTTCTGCTTCCCTTAAAAGTTCCCCAGCCAATACAACAACAGAGGTTGTTCCATCGCCAACGAACTTTTAAAATGTCTAACTTTCATCAAGGATGATTAACTTCTGATTTAAACTAAGATCTTTTACATTACAAAAAAACAATTCCACATCAATTCTTTTAACAGTATGTGGATGCTCTGCAAGTACCAAAATTTTTGCCACCCCAAATGTTATCAAAATTTAACTGTTAATAGTTTCAGTTGAACTCTTAATGGAGAATTTGGTCTTTAAATTGACAAATGGAAGACCTCAACTAGTTTTGGGCACAGATTAAAGCTTCAGCGAACTCTGGATTAAGAGAGCTTCTATAGGTTTCTAAAACTTTGCCCCTGGTACAGTTCTGAAAGCATTTTCAGAATCCACAGTTGAAACTGGTATTGCCATAAGGTATAAGGTCTCTCACACAATGCTAGATAAGCGTCTGCCCTTGCCATAAGTGAGGAGGTTTTAGCAACACTCACCGTTTCACAATGTGAGACACTATCTAATGGAAAGAAAGACATTGTTTATCCGTTAATAGAGGTTTGTGTGTATCTGCAATACTCTTTTGGAGTACCTACCTGCTGTCAGAAAGGTTTGCCTAGCAATAGTAGTATTGGTTTATAAATTGCATTATAGCCTAGAAACAAATGAGTACACTGACAAAATTCGTTTGGTCCCTGTTTAAGAAAAGAGTAATTTCACGTGGTGATATAACTGCATAATCGAATACCTACTACAAATAACAAGCACATAAAGCAGTAGTAATTAATTAAAGAGGGGCAAAAGATAGACTGCCAATCAAAAGAAAAGAAAAAAAGTCTTTTGGTTGGTGACAACAACCTAAAAAAACTGGGGAAAAAAATTTATGGGAGGTTGAGAGAACAATGAAAACAACATAGAACAATAACTAGACTCAATCTAAATAAGACTCTAAGTTCCTGCTTCTTTATTCCTTTTTATCATTTGGGGAGAGAGAGAGAGAATGGAGAAAAAAACTTGAGAGAAATAAATACTTAAAAAGGTTTTGATGTGCATAAACACTACACCATCTACATATACTTTATAGCTATAGGGTTTTTTTCTTATAATAGAATAGAGTGCGAAGAACAAAACCACGTAGCAGAAGATGATCCCGAGTCAAGAAGATGGCACGTGGTGCCGCATAGCATAGCAGATCCAGAAGATGGTTGCCGGTTTTCAATGCTGCATACCAGATGGCAGATTCTAGTGTTTAAGCTCACAGTTCCCACACTATATTATATACATACATTTGCATATTCACATGATTCACAAGTCGATTCAACTAAGACAAAAACTCTCAAAATCACACCTTTGAATAAATGTTTGAACTTTGAATATACACTTACAAGTTAACAATATAACCACCACATGATCAGCAGACATATATACTATTCATATACTATTGTAATCAATGGAATTTTTTTTCCAGATCTAGGTTGGCATAAAACAGGAAAACAGCTTTTAACCTAATCAAAACCAAAGACTGAACAAGTGTGTCCTAGCAGTATACACGCCAATCTGAAATGAAACTAAACCATCTTGACCATTGGGCGCTGAACTTGGTAGGGAGGACCACGGTTCGATCCCCCGCAACTGCGATCGGGAGGGGGCTGGAACCACTTGATGCCAAAACTGACCCCCGAACCAGATTAAACTGGTGGTGAAAATAAAAAAAAAAATAAAATAGATTAAACATGGAACACGACTAATTTAATGAAAGACATAGCAGAACTTACTCAAGACTGCCACGGCATCACATTCATGTAAACAAAGCCATCATGCAATAAATAATTGAAGCTCTGGATGAACCTTATTCAGTTTCATCAAAAGTTCATTACATTTAATGTTTGCTCCTACAGATGTATGCTGTGAAAATTTTGGAAGTATCTTCTTTATATCAAGATCTTTTGACATGTTACATAGGCAAGCTAAGATGGTTGAAGTTAATTTTGAGTCCAGAACAACATCCTTATCGGCCATTTGTTGAAGCATGGAAACGACTTTTTCTGTCTTTCCCTTTGAACTATATCCCTTTAGCAAAGAATCAAATAGCACAGCATCTGGTACATGACCATAAGAGACCATTCTCTCATAAAGCGACGTGGCCTCATCCAACTTCCCAAGTTTTAAGAACCTGTTTATTAATATAGAAAATGTAATATTGCTGGGGACCAAATTCATGTTAACCATCTCCAATATCAATTCGTTGGCTGATTTAACATCTCCAGCTTTGAGGGTTCCGTCGATGATTATATTAAACGAGACAACATCAGGATCATGATTCTCGTTTCTCATTTCTTGAAATAAATTCCTAGCTTGCTCCAAACTATCTTCTTTGCACAAGGATAACATCAGTGTATTGTATTCACTTACTGTCGGTCTAGTTCCAGAAGCTCTTTTTTTATTGAAAAGTCCTTTTGCAATACTTAGCATTTGCATTTTGCAAAGACCATTAATCAAGACAGTATAAGTCATTGAATTCGGGGAAAATCCCGAGTCTAATGCATCCTTCCATAATTCCAATGCCTTGGTAAGCTTTCCAGCGCTTAGATAACCGTCAATCAAAATATTATAAGTTACTATGTTACGTGGGAACCCCCTTTCAACCATTGTATAGTAGACCCTTTTGGCACAACGAAGACGCCGTTCTTTGCAAAGTCCTTGAATTACCAAATTAAACGCAAAGACATCAGGTTTCATATGGAACTCATTGCTCATCAACAGATTCAAAAGGTCCATTGCCTCATCAATTTTTCCAACTCCACATAGTCCTTTCACTAATGTGTTGTAGGTTACCACATCAGGTTTCTTCCCCTTCTTCGCCATAGTTTCCAGAATCCTAAGTGCATCATCTACCCGACCTTCCTTACAAAGTCCATTTATGATAGCATTATATGTTACATTATTCGGCTCTACCCCCTTTTGCACCATCAAATCCAATGCTTTAATCGCATCAGACGCCCGCCCATTTTTGCAAAGCCCGTCAGCTAAAACCGTATACACAACAACATCAGGACGAACCTTACAAGCCGTCATATCATGCAACATTTTCGAGGCTTCTTGCCACTTCTGTTTCTTACAAAGAGCATTCATCAAACAACTATAAGTAACAACATTAGGAGTAACATTCTTCTTCAACATCTCATTAAAAAGTTCCTTCCCCCTCTCAATATCACCTTTATTACAAAATCCACTAATCAAAGAACTATACACAAACACATCAGCCTCCAAACCCATCTTCTCCATCTCCTCCAACAAACCAAAACCCTCCTCAACCATCCCATCCTTACAAAAACCATCAATCAAAGCACTAAACGTAACCGAATTCGGCTTACAATCCCCAACCTTCATCTCTTCAAACAATTCCCTAGCTTCAACCAATCTCTTACCTTTACAAAGTCCATTAATAACTGTATTATAACTAACCCTATCAAGAACCACACAATTCCTCTTCATCATACAAAACAAATCCATAGCCTTATCAAAATCATTACTTTGACAAAAACCCTTTAACAAAAGGTTAAAGTTATACACATTTAAATGAAAACCACGCTTTATAATCAACCCCAGAACGCCAAATGCAAAACTTTGGTTCTGGGTTTTGACAAAACTTTCAATCAAAGCAGATAAAGAAGTAAAACAGGGGAAAACAGAGACACCGACCATTTTTGAATGAACTGAGATTACATGGTCGTAGTGTTTTGCTTTTCGTAGGTTGTCTATAAGAGTGTTGCAAGATGAATAAGAGGGTACCGAATTAGGGTAGTTTTCAAGGGAATGGTGGAAGTGAGAAAGGGATTCAGAAAGGGGAGTTGAAGAAGAAGAAAGTCCATGAGAAAACGACTGTTGAGATTGTTGCGACGGATGTTGTTGCGACGCTTGCAATCCATTTGATACAGTATTTATCCTCCTATCACATTTTCCACAACAACAAACACCAAAATTCAGATAAAAAATCATTCACATGAAAAATCATTAACATAAAACTCTGAAAACTCAACAGAAGCATGAATTTGCACAAACACATAATAATTAAGCTAAATCACATTTCATCATAAATCTTACAATTTCACATACATGAAGAAACTTGGAAATTCAAATCTAAAAAAAATTGCATATAAGAACAAACTTAAAAAATTCAAATCTAGAATTTATTATTATAAAAAAAAAAAGAAAAAAATGATCACTATGTTTGAGTTTCTATATCTATAAGGATTCGCAAAAACGAGAGATCATAAAAAATATCCTGGAACGGAAGGATTGAAAGGAAATTGTAATGTGATCGGAAAAGTAAAGTAACCTTGAAAAAATGTGAGGAAGAGGGAAGACGGAGACTGAAGAGAGATCGGCGGCGGGTTTGTTGATCTTCACTTTCATTTCGTATCTGTGTTGTGAGTTCGTCAGTGGAAGAAGAAGTAGTGGGGTTTTTGGGTGTGGGGTGATTCTCACGGCGGAAGGGTTTAACGAAGTTCAGGGTTTAGGATAAAGTAAGATGGTGGACTGGTGGTGGTGCTCGGAATGCTACAAAAAAACAATAATTTTTCTTTAAAAAAAAATACACTTTTGACCCAAATTTTTCAATTATTTGATTTTAAACCTTAATTTCAATTTTTTTGAGAAAATAAACCAATCTTAAGTTTTTTTTTTTTTTTTTGAATGTAATCTTAAGTTTGATTAATATGATGATATAGTAACCTACTTCAACCATTTCTTTGCTACTATTATATTTAGATTAGATTTAGATTAGAATTGCATGCAATCAACAATTTAGAATTGTAGGGGCTTTGGTCCCTCTAAGATTTAAAAAAAAAAAAAATTTAGAACTATCTATTTAAGATTAGACAGTTTATATCTTAATATAGTTTTTTTATTTTATTCTTGTTTAATACAAAACTCTGAGATTTCATCTAAATTATTAGATCAAGATTGGATTACTTAAAATTTACTGAGTGCATAATTGCACCTTTTTCGAAGGCACGAAATCAAGTCGCCTTACTTTTACCTTATTTAGTATTTAGGATTTACTGGTCCTAAAATTTTGAATAAAGTGGAGATGTACTCTCTCCATCTCATTTTAAGTGACCTACTTTGACTAAGTGTGTTATTCATATATCTTATTTTAATTGTATTTTCTAATAATATATAAATGTAAATATTAGTGTATAAAAGCAGCTCCGGTGGATGTGTCTTCATGTGAGTCCGCCATCATGAAATGTGAAAAAGCAAGCATTTTTTTGTCTTCATGTGGAAAAAGCATAGAGGTTTAGTGCCCCAGCATGGAGATGCGTGACTTCATGAAGCAATGGTGCATCATAAAGCAATTGAGCATCATCGTTATTTTGATTAAAATACTAGTTTTATGTACTTGTTTTTACTTTTTTAAGTAACAATAAAATTAAATATAAATAAAATATTAATATATGAGGTAAAGTTGTGGGCCAATATAAGTTTTTTAAAGTTGGGTCATTGGAGTAAATAATGAATGAGTTGCTTTAAGATGATGTGGCTCAATGAGACCCACAAAATAACTCTTTAGTAGAGATAATCATTGGAGGTGCTCTAAGATCTTATTTGATTTGTCTCGATCAGTATTTTAAAGAAATACAATTTTTAATAATAAACAACTAATAATCAAAGTTGCACATTGACAAACGTTAATTGGTCAACTAAGTCATTTATTTTGAAACGGAGGAAGTAGATATTACTAGGATCTTGGTATTGGCTTGTTTTTACCTTGTGTATTGTGAGTTAGGATTCTCTCCATTTATTATCTCAGTTTACTCTCTCAATATAAATATACTTTTGAAGAATTTAAGAATATACTATTAAATATTTGAACCTACTAAATATTACATCATTACATTTGAATTTTTAAAATTTTAGTAATGGCAAAAATGTAGAGATACAAAAAATAGAGAGGATATTGATTCGTGTATTGTGGTTCTAAGATGTACTCTAGAACTAGAACTAAAATATTGCGGATGACAAATGCTCCCGACACAACTTGTTCTGTTTGAGAATGGATCCTCTCCATTTTTTTCTTCAATTTTCCTCAATTTTTACATTTCACCCCTTAATCAACTTTCCTCTTTTTTTTTTTTTTTTTTTCTATTTTCAACTTTATCCTCTTTTTTCAAAATGGATGGAACTGTTTAGGGTGAGTTGAATTTGCTATAAAATAAATATTGAAAAATATAATTTGAATTATATTATGTTTAATTTTAAAATTGTTTTTGGAACTGAATAAATTAGAAGCAAGAAATTTAACAAAAATTGAAATTTCTGTTTCTTATAAAACATAAGTCAACTTTTTGTCTCAAATAAAAATCGTATAAAATAGTTAAATAGTCATGTTAACTAGTGTTTTTAGGGCGTTACTTAAAAAGACAAAAAATAAATAAATTTTATATTGAAAACAATATTTCTATACTTTTAGAAGATTGATTGTATAAGTTTTAAGAAAACTTTACCATATTACATGCTAGAATTAAAAAAAAAATTTTTTTTTTTACCATATTTGATTCTTTAACTAATACTTGTAGGACACTAGTTACATTTTTTAACCTTTGACCACAAAAAATTATTCAATACCTTAAAAATTTGTGTTGTGCTATTCTATCATTTTTTCACGGTATATTCTATCATTGTTTTATCTAATATTTATATTTTGCAAATCGATGATATATCAATTCCTCTATGATTTCCCAATTGAATGAGTCTGTTTACTCTTAAACTAATAATACTATAGATAAAAATGATAATATATTCTTTTTTTAGCATTAACAACCTCGGTTTTCTAAAGAATATGGCTCTAGTACTCCAAACCTCGAACTCAATTTTTTTTCGAACGATCTGTTTTTTGGTTAAACTTATTAACCATTTAAGCTCTCTCGGTTAAATCATACTTTTTTTTGGACGTAAATCTGATATTTTCTATGCACAATTGCAAAAACTAATTCCTCAAGCCTTGTAGAATCAAAATGGATGACAAACTCTTTCTAAGAATTTTAACACTGCTGCATGCTCAATTCAGAGATCGAAGTCAACCGTAATGTATTCTATAACTATATAATTTTTTTTAGCTTAATATGCATTGAAAATGCATTTTAGTTGGATTTACACTATTGTAAACTTCTAGTTTCTAATTAATTCATATATTAGTATTAATCTTTACGGTCACGTAGAGGATACTCGATTTAACAAAAAAAAAAACTAGACATGAAGTCGAAATCCAACTTTCAACCTTGTTATCAGTTTGCATTTAACTCACTCACCCCTATAAATATGAGTTATGCATCAATAAGGGACTGTTTGTTTTTTGTGTTGTTTCTTTCTTATGACAAGAGAATGTTTGAGAATTTTAATCACTTAAATTATAGAATCAAATTCTTGTCTTATTAGATTTCTATGTCAATTACAACAAATCTCAAATGCAGCCGGCTTCATAGAATTCTTTACAAATGGCAATGCCGTTTGTAGTTTTGTCCATTGTATTATTTCTTCTCCATAAAATCAAAAGAATTGCATAACATAAATTTATTTACATCATACAAATTATTAGAATCCTAAGACACAAACATGTCACATGAAATTATTGAGGAGACCGATGAAGAGTCTCATTGGTTTATCAACACAAAAGATCAAAAGGAAAAGATCATGAAAATTATTCAATACCAAAAATCTCAATATTTGTCTACAACATCATCATCATCACCATCTTTGTTATCTTCAGCTGCATCTTCTTCATCTTACACTAAATCTAGAAGTTTGTTGGAATTGATGAAAGGTGGAAGCACTTCTATGAGGAGATTATTTGACATGGAGCATACAAGTTTGTCAAATCATTTTGATTATTATAGTGGTTCACCTATTATTAAGCCTATTTCTTTGTGGGATAGTGATTCAGAAAGAGAGTTTCAAGACCCTTGGGCCTTGATCAAGAAGATTGGATCCACAAGTTTTTATGGTATTGATAGAGAAAGTGAGTTAGCTTCAAAGGGTAGTCACATGGATGGAGATTTTGGTTCTCAAAATATAAATGACAAAAAGGGTAAGTACAAATTGACTAGGAAGAAAAAATTTCGGAGATTGCCTGGATTAGGTTTTTGGAGATGCGGAAGATTCATACTCACTTTAAGATTAAGACGAATTAAATTTCGAATTTGGGGTAGAAAATTTAGCTAGAGGCTTACTATTTACATTGGATTTTGATTTCGAACATGATTGAAATCAAGGTTTGACAAAAAGGTCATCGGCGACAACCTGGATTCCAACATCAAATTTTTGTATGTCTCTGTAACAAGAAAACAACCGCAAGTAAGGCCGTATCCATTACATTTAATTGTGATTATTTGCAATATCAAGGACCATGATGCAACCTCGATGATTAAGGTTGCATACATTATTGTCCACAATATCAAGGATTGTGATGCGACTCATAAATTTAAAACCTTAATTGAAATCATCATGTGGCCGGAGAATCTATGAGTTAAAAGAGAATTCCTTCACAACTTGCAAACCTAGCTTTTACATTATACAAAGTGTTCCTATACATTAGAGAAAAAACTATTACACCTTACAAATGACACAATGATTTGATACAAGTCTTGCTATGACACTTCCTTCTTCAATAACCAATCCACTACTTTGTTTATTCCAAAGATGCACCCCATAAGTCTTACCACTAAGTTGTCTCAATTTGGCTTCAACCCATTTTTCTTCACTTCTAGCTTTTGGCTTCTTAAAAAAACCACTTATCTTATTCCAATCAGCTGGATAAAAAGCCAAAGGTGGCAAAATTGAAAATTTCAAACCATGCTTTTTCTCAAGTCTTTCAACAACTCTAGAAACAAGGTAAGGACCATTATGCCCCCATTTATTTCCATCAAAAGTCAAAGCAAATTCATTAATGAACCTTAGAAGAAGTGGATGATTCTTATCAAAAATAAGAACAGTGTTGAAGATTGCCTTTGAAATTGCATGAAACAAAGCGCAGAAAATGGTGGAGTAGCAGTGGTTGGCGCCAGGCGCCCAGAGCAGGCTCGTTTGGCCTGTGGCTTCTGGTGGCCTGGCGCGGGGCGCGTAAGTAGTGGCGCTAGGCGCCAGCGCGAGTTTATATACCCCTGTTTCTGATTTCCTGCAGAGAGAGAGAGGAAAAATCTAGGGTTTTGAAAGGGGGTTTCACCAATATGAAGGCTAGGGTTCAAGGGGGTTTCTCTTGGGTTAATCCTAGGGTTGGGTACTCTTTCTAACACCTTGTAATTGCTATCAATTGAAATCTCTTGGTCACGGGAAGAGATTTGGGAAAAGGGTAGAAATTAGGGAAACACTAATTTCTTGTAACTCTTGTAAATCTCATTGTAATCAAGTTTGAGGAAGATGATTGATAGTGGAACGGAGATCTCTCTCCCCCAGATGTAGGTTCATTAACACCGAACTGGGTAAACAATATTGATCGTGTTCTTTATCTTCCGCCGTTTTATTGCTTTGAATTATTGCATCATCATCTTTATCGTCCTTATATTTGGTTGCTTGTTTCGCTTGCCCCACACATCATTTTATTATTGGTGTGAGTTACCGTCGAATTCACAACAATTGGCGCCCACCGTGGGGCAAGGGGATCAGTTGATTCAAGTACCATGGGTTTGAAGGGAGATATTGAGAGGTTCAGCGGGAGTAACGACTACAGGTTGTGGAAGGTGAAGATGAGGGCGGATTTAATTCAAAACAAGTGTTGAGGTGTTGAAGGGAGAAGCACGATTAGAGAGGTCTTGCTTATCACAAGGGGATGGTTGGTGTACTTTGGTGGAAACTCAGTTTGAGGTGGAGTCTTCCAAGAGTGGGAGGCTGTCAACATTGACTCTCGGGTATCTAATTGGAGATAGGGAGGAGAGTGGTTGTGTTGAGCCAAAGGGAACCATGGAGACCTTGTGGGAAACATTTCAATTGTGGCTGAAGAAGTGCAAGACCTTGAGAGGATCTTCAGGGAGGCAATTGAAAGCAACCTTGATCAAACTTGGGAACTTGTAGGACTGCTGGAGGTAGTCGGGTGCAAGGGGAGTTTGATGTTGCAGCTTGTGGAACCACCTAAAATTCCAAGGTTGGTTTGGAGCCAAGCAATACTTCGAGAGTACGGAAGGCATTCCGGGGGTCGAAGAGGGGGTGGTGAAGCTTGTATGGCTATCTAAAATTCCGGTGATAGTTGGGATGCAAGCGTTTCTTCGAGAGTACGGAACTGAACACTCCGGGGGTCGAAGAGGTTGCGGTGAATCTTGTGGGGGCTACCTGAAATCCTATGGTAGTGGGATGCAAGATCTTCATGAGGGCGGAAGGTATTCCGAGGGATGAAGGGTCTGAGGTAATACTTGTGGTTCTAACAAGTTTGTTGGAAACAGGTGGAGCAGCTTGATGGTTGATGGGAAGTTGACATCACCATGAATTTTAAAGGCAAGGTGGAGATTGTTGAAGATTGCCTTTGAAATTGCATGAAACAAAGCGCAGAAAATGGTGGAGTAGCAGTGGTTGGCGCCAGGCGCCCAGAGCAGGCTCGTTTGGCCTGTGGCTTCTGGTGGCCTTGCGCGGGGCGCGTAAGTAGTGGCGCTAGGCGCCAGCGCGAGTTTATATACCCCTGTTTCTGATTTCCTGCAGAGAGAGAGAGAGAGGAAAAATCTAGGGTTCTGAAAGGGGGTTTCACCAATATGAAGGCTAGGGTTCAAGGGGGTTTCTCTTGGGTTAATCCTAGGGTTGGGTACTCTTTCTAACACCTTGTAATTGCTATCAATTGAAATCTCTTGGTCACGGGAAGAGATTTGGGAAAAGGGTAGAAATTAGGGAAACACTAATTTCTTGTAACTCTTGTAAATCTCATTGTAATCAAGTTTGAGGAAGATGATTGATAGTGGAACGGAGATCTCTCTCCCCCAGATGTAGGTTCATTAACACCGAACTGGGTAAACAATATCTTGTGTTCTTTATCGCTTTCATTAGTTTTGACTTTGGTTGATTATTATTGCTTGGATATCCATTGTTGTTGTTGGTTGCTTTAATTGTTTTGCCCCACACACTAGTTCAAGGATTATTGGTGTGTTTCAATAGACGAATTCACAACAAACAGCATTGTTTAATCTAGTCCATTGTTTAGTACCATAATCCATGCTTTGTGCTCCAATACAATTCCTCAAACCAATCAAAGGTTTCAATAGTATAAAATCAGTGTCTAAATACACCCCACCATATCTATACAAAACAACTAGTCTTATCAAGTTTGATAGATTTTGAAACAAAGGAATCTCACCAGGATCTTTTTTTCCTTTTCTTAACTCATGAAACCAAGATTCAGCTAAAGTACCTTTGAACAAAAATAACAAGTTTGGTGTTATAGCTTGAACTTTGAACCCTTTATCAAGAAATGGTTTGAGAATTTTGTAGCCATGAATTGAGTCCAAAGTTCTTGATAGAATTGTTAAGCATGCTTGAGGTTGAACCTTGAAAAGACTTTCTATAGAAAATATCTCTCTTTCTCCAAATGAACTTGATGGTGAAATCCATGTCATGAAAAATTGTGACTCACATGATTCATTTTTGAGAAATTTATGGATTCTAGCATGGAATTGTTTTGCTAATTTATCTGACTTTAGAATCTTGAACTCTTGTAGATTCTCTTTGAACCATGCAATTCTTTGTTCTTTGTTGAGATTGAATGGAGCAACTAGTACTTTTTGATTTGCATAATCAACCTCATCTAATTTCTCCTCTTGCATGGAAATTATAGGTTTGTAATTGTGATTATGATTAAGTGTACTAAGAGTTGACCTTTGAGCTTGTAACATAACAAGATGTTCTTTTTGTGTAGAATGAAGTATAAGAGAATCATGGTGGATAACATGATCACCTTGTATGAGAAATAATATGGTAGATAATGTGATTAGAGAAAAGATAGAAAAAATCTTGGCATGTTGTTTAATCATCCGGGGATTAAACATTCTATTAGAGTTAGAAAAGATGTTCTATTTGTTTTTATGAGACTAATGAGAGTTTTAATGGGAAAAGGACTTGTAGGATAGATATAGCCTTAGGTTTGACTTTCATGTTATGATGAACATATTTAATTTTGGTGATTTTTGAGGAAATTGTTGTATGTTGTCTTTGTTTGAAGTATTCAAAGATGATCGTGAAGATTGAATTTGGACCATAATGATAGCCGCCAAAGTCATAAACACGCACGTCTTAGTAATACACATTATTATATATATACTATGACTATGGGTTAAAGGTACATTATTATTGAGTCCATTAAAAAAAATTCCCTCCGGTCTCATAGCAAAAAATAATTAATATAGATAGTCTATAATATTGATTAAGTGTATCAATTTTTTAATAATTTAAAAGTAAATTTACGAAATCGGAAAGAGTTCATCATTGAACTTCCTATAGATTTTTTGTGCCATTAAATTTTATTTATTTTTTATTTATTCCAAATTATCCGAACTGTTTTAAAATTTTAAATATCAAATTATTAATTAACCAATAGTTTTGTGACATTATTTCTAAGATAAGTTTTGTAACCAAAAAATAAATAAAATTTCTAAGATAAGTTTCCTTTCCTCAAGGAGTACGTGGATGTGGATCACAACAATGGACCAATCCAAGAACGGATGCTAGAAATCAAAGGAGTATGAGGTTTTTTTCTTTTCACAAAAGTAAAGGAGTATGAGGTTGATGTCTATATATATATATATATATATATATATATGAGAAATGATAAATCTCGCGAAAACTTTATCGCGAATATTTCACGAATGTGCGTTAGCAACAACTACCAACTTGTATATTAATTATGTGCAAGTAAGTAATAATTAATAAAGAAAAAAAGTGAGGAGTTAATGAGACATGTTGTCTGAATTATTAATATTGTTATATTTGTTACTAATATTTAGCAATTCTTCTAGATTTCAAATTTGCGGCAGAAAGAGTGACCAAAAGTTGTATCCTCGGCTCCATTGCAAGCAAAAAAAAAGAAGTAAAGATTCTTAGTTCGAGGTTTTAGAATTAGAAAAGTGTGTAACTGTGTTTAAACATTAAGTTATAAGACTCAAAAGATAGTTCTTATGTGATTTTGATCTTAATGGTCTTGATAGAATCTGCGTTCTTGTTCGTGTGTGTGTCTACAGGATGTCTATGATTTGCTCCAAAAACTTCTTAAGGTGTATACACTTATTTTATTTAGCTTTTTATTTTAGTAAAAACAAACTACTTTCCGTAGAACATTTTGATATACAAATTTTCAAAAGAAAAAAATGAATAGTGATGATTGTAAGTTGATTACAAAATTTATAAAAATAGTTTTTGTTCCTCTTTTTTTTGGTCCGGGGGATTTTTTTATCAAGTGTTACTTATCGATATAACAAGTTTTATGACACCCATACGACATTTTTATTTTACAAACTGATACTCATTCGACATAAGAAATTGAAAAAAACATATAATTTTTTTTTATCCAACGTGTTTATTATTGATTAATAGTATTTATTTGAGAATCTATGATCAAATATATAAGATGAATTTTCTCTTTTTAACTAAGATTTTATTTTTATGTGTACCTAAGAGTTAGAGATAGATTTGTCATAATTTTGTTTAAGGTTTTTTATTCTCCCACTGACTAGTAAAGATTTATCTGTTTATATGGTGTGTATGAAATTTAAATTTTGTACTATATTTTAAGATGAAAAATATTGATAAGTGGTAGCTTCCTAATTAATTAGAATTTGTTGTTATTTTTTGGATAGTTTTATTTTATGACTGCATGGTTCTCGTTGAGACTAGCAACGTGCAATAGGTGGGAATTGCTGTTGACATGTTTAACTTTAATTAACAACAATTATTGTCATTAATAATATCATAAATTGTTGGATGAGATTTTTCAGCAATTAACTAGATTAGTTGATCTTCTAACAAGCTATTTTATTCGAGCAACCCCACTTCCTCCCCATTTCTTGTTGTATATATGTCAACCCAGGAAAGGGTTGGTGTGTTACTGTTAACTATAGCTAGCTATATAATTTATTTATTATTAATTAAATAAATTTTTTAACTATGATCTGAAATATTCTGTTTCTTTTGCATTTGCAAAACAAAGTATATATCATTACCATTAAGATACTTAAAAACAAAGACCGAAATTCTTGAAGAAAAATATTTGAGAAATTAAAACTTTGATAATTTTTTTTATAAAAACTAAATAAAATTTGACATATTTATAAAAACCAAAATCTTATTTAACCTTTTAAAAACTTATATACGTTTGTTTGAAATTATTTGATTTGATAATATATCTATTTTTTAAAATTTTATTCTGATTTAATTGTCAGAATGGAAATACAAAGAATTTAAAAGATAACATTGGATTTACATTTTTTTTTTAAAACATGAACAACTACATAAACATAAAAATAAAAAATAAAAATATTATTCTTTGGATTCTCTTAAGATACTTAAAAAATTCGTGTACATGTTAAGGGGTTTAAATAATTATTTTTTTATTTGAAATAATTCGTCCAACATATTGAGCTTGGGCCTAAGGTATATTGTGGCCCAAAGTAAAGTGTCTTTTGTTACTGCTTTGGTAATGGGGTTGGTTAGCTCAAGTGTCTTGAGTTAAGAGTTAAAAAAGTTGAAGGTTGTGCCCGAAAATTTAACTTGTTGGTGGGAATATTGTATTTTATATGTATGAGTTATCAAATACAAAATCTTCCACTTATTCATTTTAAGAGAACAAATTCAAATTATTAGACTACTTGATGGAAAAAAATTAGAGATCAAACAAAGATAAAGTAATCGTAATATGAATTTTGAAAATCAATTTTTTTTTTAAATACTTTGAAAAGAATAATGTAGCCTAACACCAGCAATGAATTGGCCTTAATAATAAGGGTCTCGGGGTCCTTTAAGCAGGTGATCAAACGTTCGATTCTTGCTTCTTGGGTATGGAAAAAGTTTGACTAGAAGGGAGAACCCACCGTATTTGGTCCACAAATTTTTAAAAGGAGATTAATTATCATTTACAGCAACGAAAGCTACATACCTATATCATAGTAGCTCAAAATATAATATAGCCTAGCGTGCCATTAGAGACGAGGAAGTCTATAGATTACATTTGTCTTATTTATACGGGAGAAAGAAAAAGTGGATGAGATTGATTTGTCTAATATTTAGTGTAGAGATTTTTAGCAAAAAGAAAAAAGAAAAAGAGTTTTTCAAACATAGGGCCGTGTTAACACGTCTTTAAGGCACATGTTAATATATCTAAATAAAGAATATGGTCGTACAATGGAGCCTTAAGCATATGTGTCAACTATCTTAAGGTCTCAGAAGTACTGCAGGTAGGTGACGTCAACATAATTTTTTGTCTTACTAGAGAAGATGGTGGTGCCAACCAAGAACAACAAGGATGTTCTGATGGCGCAGCCTCGATACATAGGAATGTTGGCCAAATCTTTGTCCCTTTTAACTAGACATACAACTCTTAGATGGTTTCCAAGGAGGCGCTTCCTAGTCAGCATTGGTGGGACTCGACCCAATGTAATTCACCATCAGCTTTGCACACGATGCCTTGGTGGTCCAGGAGGCGTCCCTCAATGGGGAGATGCAGAAGACAGTGCACATCATCTAGTGTGACTGCAATCAACACAACAAGGTTATGGAAGCTCCTGGTCTCATTATGCCACCTCTCTGCAAAAGTATTCAATAGTCCAAGATTAAGAAATGTGTAACCGATCACAACTCTATGGCCTTAATGGATGTTTCCCACCATTACTCGTGAGTTGAAATGCTCAATTTGTGCAGTTTGTTCCCGTTGTTGATGATTTAAAGCAATCACGATTCTAACTTGTAAGCAATAAGTTTGCAACTTACAAATCTCTCATATATACATCGGGGGAATATGGCCCCCATATCCAATCGATACAGACTTATCAGATACCAGACTCTGGTTTACCCTCAAATAGATTACATAAAGGCTCACACGCCAAGCCTGAGCCTCCTCCTCCACCTCAGGCATAAACTCACGCTCAACACGTGCCCTTGCCACACATTTTCTCCTATCAGAGGCGGTTGCCGATTCACCCCTCTTCCCTCTCACATGGTTCACCGCAATTTTTAATCAATTCATGGCTAGACAGTAAAAATACACAGATCAAACAAACATGTGTAATAAATATGAAGAGCAAAATCAACAAAAAATCATCCAAGAACACAACCTGCAACATGTGCTAATTGATTTGATTACAAAGTGACGATGAATATGATTCATGGTGGTTATACTAATATTTCTTATTTGCAGTATGTACTTACAAACCTCCTTTACATTCTCAAGAATCGTATTATGAACTTTGAATTACATCATATTTTTCACGACACAAATGACTATGCAAATTTTATTGTGCATCGAGTTCATTTTACTTCTTTCAACTTAACAATGATAGAATTTTCTTTTCATTCACTAGACATTCTCATTTGTAATGATTCTCTAGCGTGACTTCCACCGATTTAAGTAATTAATGCATCTTCGTTTTTTTTTTTTGGATTAATAGACTTTTATTTTCATACAAAGTAGGCGAATTTTGCGTTACATTCTTGTAATTTTTTTTTTTAAGATTACTCCCCTGCAATGTGTTTTTTTTTCGTAGTGTAAAAACCTATTTTGCAGGGAGTAAAAACCTATTAACCCTTTTTTTTTTTACATGAAACTTCTCATTCAATGCAATAAAAAAAGTCTCATTACAAGTGATAGAGGCAACAGGGACATTTCCTCACCACAACATATATCCTACATTTCTAGCCATTCCTACGAGGCCATGAGCAGCCCTATTGTTGCACCTCTTAACAGCAACTGTAACATTAAGCAATCTACACGACAAAAATTATGTGCCACTTGATTTTCATATATGCAGCATTTAATTTGCATCAAATTTGCACCGTGACTGACACGACAAATATCAGTACAGCTAAACAAGATATTGGGCTCAAGCGGTTAATGAGTTCTCCCTAGGACGAATCGTTCAGGAGAATCCAAGTTCAATTCTTAGTGGGAATAATTCTTGGTCGTCTTTATTTATATCTCAGCCAAACTTTGGATTACCGGGAGGCCCTCCCCTGGTTAACGTAAAAAAGGAAATACTAGTACAGCTGTATCATTAATATCATTTTGAATTGTGTACCTGCCTCCATTTTTGACTTACTGAAAGTTAGCATTAAAATCACCATTTCTGAATTCTGAATTACCAACACAAAAAAATGAGCATTTCATTTGTCATAATCTCTAACAGAACAGCATTCCAATTCCTATGTTTTTTTCTTCTATACATTACCATATTTCATTACTCTTCAACTGCATCAACCTTGCAAGGAAATGAAACTGATTTACAAGCTTTACTTGACTTCAAGAGTAGAATAATTAAAGATCCATTTCACACACTAAGTTCATGGAATGATTCAATCCACCACTGCAACTGGTTAGGAATCACTTGTAAAATCTCCAATGGAAGAGTCATGCATTTGATCCTTGCAGACATGACATTAGCAGGAACTCTTACACCATCAATAGGAAATCTTACATATCTCACAAAACTTAACCTTAGAAATAATAGTTTCCATGGAGAGTTTCCTCAACAAGTTGGAAAATTATTATATCTTCAACATCTAAATATTAGTTATAATTCATTTAGTGGCAACATTCCAAGTAATCTAAGTCATTGCATAGAGTTAAGTATATTATCTTCTGGTCATAACAATTTCACAGGAAAAATTCCAACATGGATAGGAAATTTATCTTTATATCTACTTAACCTTGCAGTTAACAATTTGCATGGAACTATACCAAATGAGATAGGAAAGTTATCAAGACTAACACTTTTTGCAGTAAATGGAAATCATTTGCATGGAAAAATTCCTCTTGTAGTTTTTAATATTTCTTCTTTATCCTTTCTTACATTTTCTCAAAACAATTTTCATGGTAACTTACCTTATGATATTGGTTTCACTCTTCCTAATCTTGAAACATTTGCTGGTGGAGTCAATTATTTTACTGGAACAATACCTGAATCACTCTCTAATGCTTCAAGATTGAAAATTCTTGACTTTGCTGAAAATAGTCTCATTGGAACACTTCCTAAGAACATAGGAAGATTGACCCTTTTGACACGACTCAATTTTGATTCCAATAGACTAGGAAATGGTAAAGTCGGTGACCTGAATTTTATTACTTCTTTGATTAATTGTACTTTTCTTGAAGTTTTAGGTCTTGCCGATAATCGTTTTGGTGGAGAATTGCCTAGTTCAATTGCTAATCTTTCAACCAATTTGAATGATCTTGATTTAGGTAAAAATGCAATATATGGAAGTATCCCTATTGGAATAAGTAACCTTGTTAACTTAACCAGTTTTGGAGTGGGAAATAATCGCTTAAGTGGTTTTGTTCCTAATACAATAGGTATGCTTCATAGGTTGGTTAATTTAGAATTGTATAGCAACAATTTTTCTGGTGTGATCCCTTCCTCCATAGGAAACTTGACTAGTTTAATAAGTCTACTCATAGAGGATAACAACTTTGAGGGAAGTATACCACAAAGTCTTGGAAATTTGCAAAGTTTGTTGATGCTAAATTTGAGTCATAACAAGCTTAATGGTACTATACCAAGACAAATACTTTCCTTGTCTTCTCTTTCAATTTACTTAGACTTGTCTCATAATTCTCTCAAAGGCTCCTTGCCTTTTGAAGTAGGTAAGCTTGTTAATCTTGCAGAGTTGGATCTTTCGAAGAATAAATTGTCCGGAACGATTCCGTCCTCACTCGGAAGTTGTGCTAGTTTGGAAAGGCTGCATATGCAGGGAAACTTCTTTGAAGGAAATATTCCTTCAACTCTACAGAATTTGAGAGGTATACAAGATATCGACATGTCGTGCAATAATTTATCTGGGAAGGTTCCTGAATTTCTTGGTGAGATCAAAGGGCTAATGCATCTCAATCTTTCTTACAATGATTTTGAGGGAGAACTACCAATGAATGGAATCTTCAAAAATGCAACTTCCTTTTCAATTAGTGGAAATATCAAGCTATGTGGTGGTGTCTTAAAATTAAACCTACCTGCATGTACTATTAAAAAACCCTCTCCCTTTAAAAAATTTCATAACCCTAAGGTCAGTGTTCCTATAGCTAGTGCACTAGTATTTGTACTCGTTCTATCTTGTTTTGTAGCAATATTCATGATAAAAAGATCATCAAGAAAGAAAATTTCAAGAGAAACAATTACTACAAAGAACATGGAACTGAATATTTCTTACATGGAAATTGCGAAGTGCACCGGTGAATTCTCCCATGATAACTTGATTGGCTCAGGAAGTTTTGGTTCTGTGTACAAAGGAAAACTTTCATGTGACGGAACAATTATTGCAATTAAGGTATTGAATCTTGAACAAAGAGGAGCTTCAAAAAGCTTCATCAATGAATGTAATGTTCTAAGAGTCATAAGGCACCGCAACCTTCTCAAGATCATAACAGCAATCTCAAGTGTTGATAATCAAGGTAATGACTTCAAAGCACTAGTGTTTGAGTTCATGTGCAATGGAAGTCTAGAAGATTGGCTGCATCCTATAAATCAGACAAACAAACTGACATTTTTCCAAAGATTGAACATAGCAATTGATGTTGCTTGTGCACTTGACTATCTACACAACTCTTGTGAAACTCCAATTGTTCATTGTGATATAAAGCCAAGCAATGTACTTCTTGACAATGATATGGTAGCTCATGTTGGTGACTTTGGTTTAGCTACATTTCTGTTTGAAGAATCAAGTGATTCTCCCAAAAATTCAATTATGTCAGCTAGACTAAAGGGCTCTATTGGCTACATCCCTCCAGGTATATTTTTCCCTAAAGAACTACTACTCCCTCCGCCTCCGGTCTCATATATAATCAAATATTCCTTTTTCAGGTTCGAATATCTGATGTATCTGGTTCATATTATAGATCAGATATCAGTTATTCAATGAACCATATCTGGTCCATATAATAATTGTGTTCGAAATTATGCAGAGTATGGAGTGGGTGGACACCCTTCTGCACTAGGAGATGTTTACAGTTATGGGATACTATTGCTAGAGATTTTCACAGGAAAAAGACCAACAAATGAGATGTTTGAAGGTGGCATAGGAATTCAACAGTTTACAGCCTTAGCATTACAAAATCATGCCATAGATATAATTGATCCTTCATTGCTCTATGATCAAGAATTTAATGGAAAAGCTGATGATTATAGTGAAGAGATAGCATTAAGGAAGGAAAATGAACCTGGATACCTTTCTAGTATGGAGAATTGTTTGGTTTCTGTGTTGCAAATTGGAGTGTCATGCTCTTCAAATTCACCAAGTGAAAGGATACCTATGAATATGGTTGTCAACAAACTGCATGCAATCAAGAACTCATTTAAGATTTGACAAGTAAATTAGGATAGATGAAGAATGAAATTTAGTCTTGCTCTATGCACACGTTAGTTTTCACAATTAGATCAATACATTAATTCCACTATTGAATCAAATGAGATATGACACGACTTTTATGATCCAATGTTAAAAAACATACATGTGCATAGTGCAAATCTATTTTACTTGTGCATCTTTAGACAAAACCTTGAATTTGTAGGGAACGAAAAGAAGAGAGAATGAAGAATCATGGATTAGTTTATGGTGTTTGAGTTACTAATTTCACATATTTATTTGCAAACTCTATATGTGGGTGTATTTTAAATCGGCCTTGGCTTTCTTTTGTCAAATAGATTTTTTTTATGTTGATAGCATACAAAAATGTTATTTTTGACACATCATTCATCACATAATTAACACAATTCAATTAAAATTTAAAGAATATAAGCAGACAAAGTAAAATCACGTTTACACACTCAACCGATCAAAATTCATCCCTCAAACCTTAAATTTAAATAAAATAGCCTCACAAGTTCATCCCTCAAACCTTCTTTTTTTTTTCTCTTTCTCGCAGAATGTGGGTTGTTTTATTCTTTAATTGCAATTAGGTTTGCAATTACTATCATTGTTCATACTCCAAACTCATTTAACGACAACGCTTCCATGCCAATGGAAAGGATCAATGGTTGCACAAAGAAAGAACAACCTCACAGAGATTACGATGTTCAATTTAATCATTAAAATTGTACGTCTGTATCAACCTAATCTTCTAAGTTAATAATATTTTAACCTGATCTCTAAAATTAAAACATGTTAAATTGATTTGTCTCTCTTGGTATTTATTGAGACTTTGATAATATTAAGTTTGTGATATTTAGAATGCAATTGAAACTAAACAAATTATGTGATAATTGCATGCACTATCTTGCCAACATTGATCCCATTGAAAATTTTGCTTAGGTTTTGAGTATATTCCTAACGAACAACTGACCGAGATGAAACCGCCACTAATAAAATGTTTGTTTGGTTTCGCGGTGGAGGACCTGTGACTGCAGAAGCTACAAAATGGAGCCCCACCACAGTGGATTGATAGATCAACTAAAACGAAGAAAAGTAACTACCAAGAAAAATCGAACTAATACAACATTGAATATGGTCAGGCAAAAAAACAATGCCCTTCTATGTGATACAACAGAAATTCGTAGGGGATATCCCCCCTCAGCATACCTAAAACCACTGTGCTAGAGGTTTTAGATGAGCAAAGCACATGGATAAAATCATTTTGCCTGCAACTGTCGTCTCATGAATGGCGCATTCTTCGGTTCCTGCAATGATGGTAGTTCTTGTTCATCTAGCAACATTTTCATTCCTTCAATCGTTTGCTAGATACAGGCTGAGATGTTCTGAAATCACAACTAAGAAAACTAAGCACAGACATCTATTATATGGAATACAACACTCATTCCTACAACTAAAGCTAGTGGTTTCAAAAATCTTCATGTTTAACTAAAGGGGAAAACTGAAGAATGATTTTCCTCTTGGAAGGAGGCATAGACTCAAACCATTATAGCAGATTTCTGTCTAATCGATCGTAATAAACCTTTGTAGAATAAAATATAGATCAAGATTCAGGAAATATAAATTTTTTAAAGCCATGCTACCTACAGTACGAAGAAAATAACCAGGAATATATAAAGGAAAAGCTTGAGACCAAAAATAGGGACAAAAAGGAGTCCTATATAGATCAGACCTAACTTAAAAGCAAACATACCCCCCACCCATTCCCCTATACATGTAAAAAAGAAAACTCTTATTTTCCTTGAACACAAAAATGAAAAAAAATGACAGCTTAAGTTACCTTGGGAAGCTGGGACGTTTTTCCATTTTCTGTTTGACAGTATTGGGATTTAATGGCCGGGTCTCAGCATCTGAAGCCTGAAAATCAGTGAATTGTCACATGGTAGATCAACCTTTTACCGAAGGTAGAATATACATCATAATAAAATATTCCAAAAACAACCAATTTAAGTGAATCTTGCAGTACCAATTATTTGATTCTGTAAAAATTCCTCCCTCAAACCACTGTTATGAGAATAATTAAACCCACACAGCATAAACTCATTAAAAATCATTGATTCCTTGTTGTATTCCCAAATGAATTGGAAAGCAACAATAATTAAGAAGCATGCAATAGCATTATGGCTGAAATGACTACAATGGAGTACTTGGATAATGGGCAAATACCAGGACTGACACCAAGCCCGTACCTTTTAAGTAGGAATTTAAGAAGCCTGTCTAAGAAAGCAGTAGCAGACATGAAGCCAGTTCACTCCACATTCAGTGATTTAGTCTTCACATTGATGCTACACAATTCCATAAACAATCTGGAATATCCAGTCCACATTACCCGTTATCCAAGCATCACCTATTTTCTTAATCAAAACAGGTTAAATAAACCATCAAAAGCATAAAAAATCCTCACCTCTGAAGCACTTTCTCTTTGTAATCCATCTTCTGTCTGCAGTTCACTGGATTCTGGATTGACCTCATCCCACAAGAAACCATTTTCATGTTCAAGAGAAAGATGGTCAAGTTCTCTATTAACAGCTTTACATAGAGGCTCCATATTTGTTACATACTTGTCTGTAATTACATACACCAAAAATGCATTTAGCAGTTTAATATATGGTTCAGTATAGAACAGGCTAAAAAGAAAATTAATGTAGCAAAAAAAATTAGATGAAAACAAACTAATTTCATCAAGCAACCAACATGTACATAGCCGCTAGTCATCAGAACCATGTAGAGAAACATTTCCTCAAGCCCACAATGAATTACAAAAATAATATTTACCTCTCAAAAATGTATGCTAATTTAATTTCTACCTTCACATACTCAGAGAAAGATTTAGTTCATAAATAAATAACAAACTGAAATGCAGTTACTGACAGCTATTCTTCAATTTGAACTCACTATAAAGTATTAATCATATTTTTTTATAAGCTTAAAATGCTTCAACGGGTAAAATTTTACAAATCACCAACAAAGAAACTAAGGAACTGTTCTACATGCATAGATGGTGCTGCAAGGGCATATTCAGACGCTTTAACAAGCACCATGGAAATGCTATCACCAAAAAGGAAAAAGAAAATTCTCTATACAATGCATAGATTATAAAGAACAACTAATAATGTCCCACCACCAAATGTAATGACAGTTAATAATAAATAAATACATATTTGTTTGACAAAACTATAAATATAGATCCCTACATTCCATTAATTTTCTTTTCATCGCTACAAAAGAATATCACAAACACAATATTGGAATAGCTTGAATAAACTTCTCATACCTGCTAAGTAGCGAAGGGCATTCTCGGCAGCTTGTTGTTGAGCATCCTTCCTTGTCCTACCCATACCAAAACCTATTTTGTCACCAGTGTATAGTACCTAAACCAAGGCATCAGACAATTTAAAACACAGGTTATGAGTAATATAAAACAGAAGACTACCTAAAGTTAAAGCACAGACTCAAGTAAAATGTGACAACTTTGCCAACAAAGGTTAAACACGGCAACATGCAAATATGAGGAGCAATGGCAACCAAAAGTGGCAATGCATACTATTAGGCCACAATTAACATTTTTACAGGAAATTTAGTGCAAAGCCAATAGCATTTAAGATGATAATAGAAGACTGGGAAATGACATTGGGCAATAGTCAAGCACTCAAGCAGATCATGGTAAATTTTTTAAGTAAATTATGAGATAAAGCCAAATGGAAAACAGATCTAATCTGACCACTATCATGCAGGTAAAAATATATTGGATCTTGATAATCATTAATCTACAAAATACCACATAAAAAAAATTCGTACAGTTTAAAAACCACTAATCAGCTAATCCATCTTATATAATATAACAAATACTAAATGGGCCAAGTAAATAACAACGTCGACGATGTGTAAAAACTACACTAGTGTATAATCGTTAAAAAAAAGAAACAGAACTTTCACACTTACCTCCACTGAAAATTGCAAGTCTTTGCTGGTGCTTACAACTGACCTAAATTCAACCTATTAAAAGGAATACATAAAAATACATTTCATCAAAAATAGAGGAAAGAAATGCTCACTTGAGTGCAGAAACCATGCATACCTTATCGGACAACCGCATCGCAATTTCTTGCAGCACTCTAATAGATACAGATGGTATAAAGTTAGATTTTCCAACTTCATTTTGTAAATCTCTTCCATTAGAAGACGCATGATTCGGAGATATTGCATCCTCTGCAAATAGTGTGGTCCATAACAAAACATCAATGATTATAAACAGCAGAAGAAAATATAATGCTAAAGAGAATTTTAAAAACAAGCTTGTACAAATTATCTGCACTTCTCCAGCTCTTAAAATCAGATAGAGAAACGATTGGAAAATTCAGTAAGATGAACTAAAATTTTAAAACTACATAGGAGCGGGGGAAGTTGTCACATAAATGCACAAAATTCAGCACTGCTCAAACGACCGTCCATATATCAACATCAACATGTGCAAAAATATGTGGAACATATTCATTTAACCGAAGCACAGTATTGCTCAGCCCAGATCAATCTTTCAGTATTTGATTGACAGAAAAAATGGAACCCAACGGTTTGTTTTCCTCGGTTTCACCCCTTTAGTGGAATTAACATGTATACCATTTTCTTAAACTCACATCCAGTTTTGTTCTATTTTTGAAAAGCACCAAACTGTGAAACAAAACTATACTTATGTTCTGTCCTATCCTAACCCAGTTAGCAAATGGTGCCTCTAAGGTCCCAACCTCATTAAAAAAGGGTGTATACCAGTCAGGTGACTACGCAATATATAGTTAGCCAAAAAAAAAAGAAAAAAAAAAAGAAGAGAAAAGATGTTGCTCCTGGCATCATTTACATTTACAGAAGGCTAAATAAGAATAGTGGAAAGATCAAAAGGTCAGATAGAGCAGAAGAGCAGAAGAGCAGAAAACTATTAAACTAATCATTATTACAATCATAGGTTTACAGTTAAACTAGCATATTTGGACAGGTATAAAAAACAATAAATGCTGCTTCAGATTTAGCACTTGATCTTTTAAAAGATATACACCTAAACTTCACTAATTCAAAGGCAGAACACATTAAATAAACATGTAAAATTTATCTAAGCGCCAAAGTAAACAACCCATGACTCTTTTACATTCACAGATTTTGTCATTGCTAATAACAATACTATTAGATAAGATTCAAAGACTTGCATATATGTTAAGAAAATTAGTAATAGGCTATACCTGATAGTTGAGACTTAGATGGAATATTCTGCTTTTGAAAATCAGATCCAGAAGTTGCCTGCATATAAGCAACATTTTCAGGACAGGAAATTAACATTGTAAAAAATGGGAAGCAGCATCACATCCATCTACAAACCTCTTCAGCCTTAAGTTGTGATGCTTGTGAGAGTGAAACATTGGAGGCTGAAACCTCCATTCTATGAGAAAATGGTTTAGGTTGAGCCTGATGCTTTTCAGACTTTGACACATTAGATTCTTTAGCAGATGCAAAAGGCCAATTATTTGTCTGAGTTCTGTTGCTTATATCATCTTCCACCAACCAGCCTCCATATGCTGGAACGGGTGGCCTCGATATCAGAGGAGGTTCAGCTGAACTTTGACCTCTCATATCTGGACCATGCCTCATAGTCAATAGTCCTTTTTTCATGTCATATTCACGATCAATAAAACTGCCGTCATGTTTGACTGGAGGTCCCAGCAGACTAGGTTCTGAGACAAGGATGGGAAAGATAGTATTAAAAGATAGAATAAATTTTCAAATCCACAATATAGAAACCCGAACAACATAAAACAATGTCCAATACTCTGAGAAGGAATTATGGGCCTTGAAGATCCATGGCCAGTGACATTTGGAATCATGCCAGCAGTTGACTGAGAGTTTTCATGTCTGAACTCAGCACTGTTTGCCATGGGTTGACTGACTAAATCAGCAGAAACCTTATCATCCTGAAAAGATTAACATATAAAAAATACCAGGATTATTGTACTATCTACAAAAGTTCAGTGCACATATAAAGTACTACAGGCCTGAACACTCATCACATACACACTATAAGAAATACCCCACCAAGATTTGCTAGAAAGTTTGAGAAAATGTTGCTATAACAGAGACTGCAAGTAACACTTTAAAAAACATTAAAACTTAGAGTATGTTTGAATGAAAGTTCACAAACTTAAGCTTGATTACGCCACATTTTGCAAAAAGCATCTTGCTGTGGCATGATTTATGTTTGGGTACATTTTTAAAATTGTAATTTTGACAAAATTTGTTTGGATATTACAAAGCAGAAGTACTTTTGAATGTGTAATTACAGAAAAGATAGTTTTATAATATCGTATACAGGTTACAAAGTAAAACGGCATGTGAAATCTCTTAAAACGGAAAAAGCAACAGCCCTATTACTACTTCCATGCCAACCAATGTTTGGGGATGAACCTAATTAGCTATAAAAATGCAAACAATAAACCAACGAAAAATGCAAATTCCATTTAGAGTGGAAACATAATTTTTCCTGTGAATGTCCATTGCCAACGTTGAAACAAACATGTACTTACAGGTTGGTTTAACCTCCGTTCAACCTCTGCACCGCCCATTCCTTCACTGATGGGGACATTGGCATTACCATTACCATTTGGCGCCTCCTGTCATCCAGTAGATTAGCCAATATTAAACCAACAGATAAACAAGCATCTACAATGTCAAAATGATATTACATATTCACAGGTGACAAATGAGACAAATGATAATCAATGAATTAAGAATCACATCTATTCCAATCCAATACCTCAGACATCAAGTAGCTGCTCACATCCGGAGGGTGAGGTAAATTTACAACCTCATCTTCAAAGAAGATTTCAGCAATTCTTTGTAAAAAGCTCTCATCAAATTCTCTGGGCACAGGGACAATAAATTAAAGGCATAGAGTGAAGGATATTTGAGCTAATAAAATACTTTTGATGATATAACTTACTTGAAAAAACAACCTCTGACATTGCATGCAACATTTCTCGCTACACATAGAACTGGGACGGCATTGGCTGTCTAATGGGGGGAAAAAAAATACTGAATGCTCAATCAAGAATGTTAGAGGAGAGTATTTTGTTTATAATAATATATGTGAGCCAGTACCTCTGCTTGAGGAGCATAGTAAGGAGTAAATGCAGGGACAACATGAACCCTGGGCTGGTCCTTGTCCTCCCAAACCTTTGAACGGTCATCAATCACCATTGCCATTTTCGGATGGCACATACCATCGTGAAAAACATTTAGTAAAGATTTTCGGGAGCCTGCAAATTACTCCATAAGTACACAAACAATAACAGCAAAAATAAATTAACCATTATAAGAATAACAACACTACATAAAAAAACATGGTAGTTAGAAGCCTAGAATAACAAACTTGCACAACTTGTAATTGCTACAAAAATCAACAAAACCCCATAGAAAAAAATTGTATTTAAAATGGTGATAAGATTTCAATACAAGCTCAACTCCAAATCATCTAAAAAGCATCGAGGAAGGTACAAATACTAAGACACAATGAGTCGTACCTGATTTAACACAAATAACCCGATCAAATACTTGCTTTGAACCTATAAGATGTGCCCCTGGGTCAAGAAGCCTCCACATTTCCAAAGCATAATCCCTTTCAGCCATAGTACAAACATACACTTCAAACCGCTTTCGTCCTTTTGCAGTTAAATAGCATCTTAAATCCTCCCAAGCAGGCCGTAACCTCACTAGTACACTAGTATCACGAATCTATGTGAAGAAATAATAATTGAGAATCAATCATAGGCATACCAAAATGATACCAAACACAGCTACACCAATTAAATGCAATTACAATGCATCTAAACAAATTCATAGAAAATGGCATTTAAATTCATTAAGACTTAATGCCTCAGATCACCACCCACAAGATAACACTAACATATACTGACAAACTAGCCCTCATCATTCAAAATGGCATTTATAATTTATACTTTGAGCACATATGAAACTGCTACAGGCCAAAAAGTTGTACAGACAAAAATTACAATAGTAAACAAACAAAAATCAAAATTGAAACAACGTATAAAACCCCAAAACCCTTAAATGACCAATCGTCCTAAATACAAGATGCCAGAACAACAAGTTATTCTTAAGTTTCACTTTTAAATTGGTAACAATGCATTTCTTATACGGCCAAAAGTAACAGCATAAAATACTTGTCTTATGATCCAAAGCTTTGAAAAGTAAACCCTAATATCTGAGTAAAAGCAGGAATGAATAAGTAAAAAACAAAGTAGCTGAAAATATGGCCATTTGGGCTAGATCTAAGCAACTATAAATATGAACTGACATGAAAGAAAGAGTTCTTTGCGAAAGATTCATAATATATGAGTCCATTCATGTACCGAGTTCTACTTCCATTCCTTGTCATTAAGCATTACCTATGTGGAGCCAAAACTTACTTCATAATGAAGTGTGTCTAGTGTCTGAAACCAATACAACATCGCCACATGTGGTTACAATAAATTACTTTCATTTTCTCAAATTAATAATGAAGACATGTTAGTGTCGGCGTCGTGTCCGGTGTCGTGTCCAGTGTCGTGTTCGGTGTCAGTATTTCACAAAACACTATCAATTCCTAAGTCCTAACTATCTATCAAACGAATGGCAGCAAACTTTTGTCAATTTATTTAATCCCTTAAATCATTAACAAGCACTCTCAAGTTACCATCAATCACACTACATCCATAAATCAAAAACCATTAACCGCAAATCATATCAAACAAAACTCTCTCTCTCTCTCTCTCTCACACACACACACACACACAAATAGACAAACATAATATTCAATTGAGAGACTAGAAATATAAACCTCAGGATTGATTCGAGTAAGAACAATATTCCTATCTGGCAACCTAACAACAGGGCGAAGAACTTTCTGTTCAGACAAAGACGGGACTTCTTCCATCTGAACCTGATACAGCTTCCCATTGCTATCAACCACAGAATTCGTCTCAGTAAACTGCTTCAGTAACAACCTATCCTCCAAATAACGCTTCAGCTCACCAGACATACCTTGCACCCTCAACGGATCACTCTCCCTCGAAAGCCAACCCCGTAATGCATCAATCCTGTCCTCAAAAGACTTCATCGTGTTGGCGACGATCAAAGTCTCATCCAAATCGAACACAATTGAAAGGCACCTCATATTCAGCATCCCCATACAGGCATCATAAAGTCTCACTGGCACAGCATAACACCAAAAGCAAGGAAACTTCTTCCTCTTACTCGGCATCGCCACTAGGTGAAGCTCCTCATCCCCAACCACCGCAACCGCAGTCTATAACGCACAATTACAAATCAAATTTCAAAAATCAGAACAATTCAACTAAAAATCATAATAATTAACAAATAATCAAATTCCAAACGAAGATTTTCAGTTTGTTATCATCATTCTTCACCTTCATTTCATGAAAACACGAAGCGTGGAGGTTGATTAAATGCGGTTGTTCAACGGAAAGTGATGAATCGAGTTTACATCGAACATTGAAAGCGGAAATTGATTGAAGAATCGAAAGAGGAGGACAACGTTCACTCCGATAGGTTCTATGATGGATACGAATCTCGTTGTTCGGAAATCGGAAGTTCTGAAAAGCGGTTACAGGAAAATAATCAAGTTCGCCTAAACGAACATCGCCTTCAAACACTTCAGCTTTGAACCCTAAACGATTCATAGTTTCGTCGGAGAAGAAAATGACGTAACAAAAAAGGGAAAAAAAACGCGGTGATGAATTTTTCTTTTGAAACTGTTCAATTGTGTAGATTTTGCAGCGTCTTTTTTTTTTTTTTTTTGCGTTTCAAGTTTTCGCCATTGACACTGACACAGTCACTATGTATTGATTGAAGTCTCTTCTCTCGTAGCTCTTATTTTCTCTCTCTTTCTTGCAGTTTCTCGGGAATTTTTTCTCTCTCTGAGTCTGAGTTTTGAAAATGCTACTACAGGGTTTGGTATTTATAGGGTGAAATGTGGGTTTGGTTCAATAGCCAACGTGGATGTTGTGTGAGATTACTTTTGTGCCCCGATAGTATTAATTGGGGAGATGTTAAGGTTACATGGTGGTGAAACTTTTGGACACATCGCCTGAAGAATCTACTGTTTGTCTTCTAGTCTTTCAAAAGTTAAATTCTCTCATTCACCCTGTTTTCTCTTTATCTTTTTTCATAATTTCAATCTTTTTCATGAATAAAAGGTTTAAAAATAATTTTGAGAAAGAGTGGGATTAAGAAAAAGATAAAGAAATCAGAGAAAAGTGAAGAAGATGATCCAAAACTGTTCTTTTGAAAGGATTATTATCTGTTTTGAATTTTTGGTTAATTCAAATTAAAAATAGTAATGTGTAAGTTTGAATTTTTGTGAATATCGCAATAGAGTTTCATTTCGTAACGGGAGAGATTTACTTTTGCGTGAATTGAGATTTTGGAAATACACGTGTCTGTGAAATGTAATTCACCGACTCAATATTTTGATATTATAAAGTGAGACGTTAGTTCAACTTTTTACTCATAATATGTTACGTACATTTTTGTAAAACCTTAATAAACTTTTAATATTTTTATTTTGTTTTTTGTAGATATATTTCAATCAACTAGTGAGAGAGTTATATCATACGACAATCAAGCCTCAACAAAAAGTATATACAACTGACATACGCAAATTCCTTGTGAATAATCAGAAGAGGTTGTCTACATGCTCAAGTGAGAGTCGCTATCACATTCTTTTAGATGCGTACATACAAATGCATTTGAATTAGATTAGATTCCTTATAATAAAACGTGTTTGAGGGATGATGTTAGGGGGTTACTTGCTTGGATGTAGAACAATTTTACCTACTACAAGTGATTTGTTAACTCATACATAATTGGTGAAATTGTTAATATGTTTTTTCTTTTTATTCACATCTTGACATTAAAAATGGCTTAGTCTAAAACACAGTTTTATACAAGTTTTTGTATTCTTCATCCAATTTGTACAAGTTTTTTTAGGTTCTCATTCGTTAAACAACTCTTTTGATTGAACTAATTTTTTTTCTGACTACATGTCATAAGCAAGGGGCTAACACAAAGTTATCAAAACTACAAAATCTTTGTCAACGCATAAAGCCAACTAGCGTCGCATCAAAGTTTCTAAGAAGGATTGCAAAATTACTATGTCATAAGAACTTTCATCCATAATGACATAGATTCGCCACTTTCATTGGGGTCTATGAAATGTGGTAGTATGGTTATTGGAATATAGGAGATCGATCTTAGAACAACATTTGGCTAGATGGATGGTTTCTTAGTCAAAATGATTTCAAAATTTTGTTTGAGAATCCCGATAATCCTAGTCTAACAACAATTAGTAATCTTATTCAACAAGAGTCAAAGAAAAATGGAAATACGAGGATCACAAAAGCACTTTTCTTCCTTTTGAAACAGATCAAATCCCAAATTCACCTATTCCAATTAGGAATGTCAATTTGCATCCGTCAATGGGGAACCTCGAGGAAATTGCCCCGTTCGGAAATTTGGGAACGAAGATTTTTCCTCCGTGGAGACAGGGATGGAGGGAAAAATTTTCCCACGGAGACTTCAGCGGGTATCGGGGAAGAAGCATCCGTCCCCGCGGATTCCCTTAATCTGTCCATTGCTTTATTTTTATATTTGAAATATATATATATATATATGTGTGTGTGTATTTTGCTATGCATTATGAGATATTTTGATTATGAATTTTGTATGGTTATGCATATTTTTTTTATATTTTGTTGTACATCATGAAATATTTTGGCTATGAAGTTTTGTATGATTATTAGTAGTCAAATGCTTTTACATTATTTTTTGGTTATGAATGCATTATGTGTTGTTTTTTTTTAATCAAAAGGAAAAAAAATAATGTCATACTACTGTCATAATTTTGACCGAAAAATATAAATTTTTTGTTAATATTCGATATCCGTAAATCTCCACAGACACCATGAGGATTTGTGAGGATGGGGAGAAATATTCTCCCGTGACGGGAATCGGGGGCAGGGAATATTTTGGAAGGCAGAACGGGGAGCAGGGAAGCTTCCTCCACTCATTACACGCTCCATTGACATCCCTAATCCCAATCACACCTACAACTGATACTTTCACTTGGGCTCTAGATAAAACTAGCTACTACTCGATAATCTTAGGTTATCATGTTATTGAAGATTGAAAAGATATGTATGAGTATCGTACCTAAGCAAATTCACCTTCTCTAAAAAATTCATGTTATTCCGGTTAGAGCTAACTTGAGGAAAAAAAACATTAATTGTTCTATTAATTGTCATGCAGCACTAACTATGAAACTCTTAATAATACTTTCAAAGAGTGTGATTGGGCTAATTAAAGAAGATTTGGTTTGGATCCCCACTAGGAATCCAATTTGACAATATTGAAGACAATTTTATCACTTGACTTTTTAATATAATTTTACATGCTCCCATAGAAATTCTTAAAATTTTCAAATCTATTTGGTGGATAGGAAATCAAAAGACCTTTGAAGATAAACAAATCTAAATTATGCAATTGAAATGCTATTTGTTACCTTGAGGAGTATCAAAGAGAATTGAAAACCTTAGAGGATGGTAAATCTCTGGTTTTCGTCGCAAAATCCAAATAGCCATAGTGCAACCATAATTGCTTCACCGATCTCAGCCTTGAAATCGCCTCCCGTCAACATTTACAAAGTTAATGTCGACACCGCTAATTTCAACTTCAATTGAAGCTTCAATTGTGTGATTAGGGATTTGAATGGATAAATCATCGATGTTGCATGTTGGAGAAAGAGATATATCCCAAATTCACAATGTAGAAGGAACTACAACGCATCTTAGGGTTCGTTTTGTCATGGAGATTTGTTGTAGATCGATAATTTTGGAGAGGTATAATGTATCAATAGTGAACAGTCTCGTGAAGAAATTCAAAGGCCTTCTCAATACGTGCACTAGGTTAACATTCCAATCGATCAAAAGGGAAGAGAGAAGTACAAAGGAACAAAAGAAGATTAGGGTTTCATAATATTACAATGGCTTAACATTACTCACTAAACTATAGTGACAGGATAATATATAGAAAACTCTAATGGACTAGACTATACTAACTTACAAATATAAAAGCCCAATATCTTAAGCCCGATATATTTTTATCTAACACCTCCCCTTAAATTCATGATGCATTAAATGGAGTAAGAGGAAACCAGACCTCCAGATACTAAAATACTAACTCGAACCATAAGCACACCGCAATAATCTTCATAATGGTTGTAGAGCCTATCATCACTAGAAATAGGTTGAACACCCCAACTACTAGACGAAACTATGTCTTGATAAGCATTCTACGAGGAGATGATAGTAGAGAAACATGAAGAGATTCCCAGGATGTCATTCATGATCCAATCAAACTCATCAACATTTGATGGTAACACTATTGTTAGAGCTTTTCTTCCCATGACGGACAACGATTCACTGTCCAAAAGCATAGAAAAATCGTGAGAACTGGAAACCTTACACCTACGCAGTTCCTCCAACTGCCACTCAAACTCTTGTAAGCTTTCTCAAGGATCTTTCTCTTCGTTTGGATGACGAGGTCAATGAAAATATTTACAATCTTCCCCAAGAGATTCACGGGTACATGCCTGAAAGAAAAAAACTCCTACCTACCCTAACCTCAAGATGGGAGCGATCCTCATCACCCAAAGTTAATTTCATTACTTTAGGCTCAAAGTCCATAACTACAGGGTCCAGTGCCGTTCCTGACATTTGATGGGCCTTAGGCCAAAAAAAAATTTCTTCCATTTAATATAATAGCATTAATACATATTTCTTGAGTATCTACCTTTTCGAAAATAAATTTTTCAAGAGCTCCTTGTTGTGATTTTATTTGCTCTTCCTTTCATTTATTTTTCCATTTTTATTACCACATAAATGTTTCTTAGGCAACATCTTCTAAGTTTCAGATTGAAACAACAATAAAACTCAAGTAGAGAACAATAGCACATGGAAGTAGAATGCTGACTTCAAATAACAATTGAAAAATCGTAAGATCCAAATGGTTGAAATTGGATGCAAAAAATAACATGCTAAGTATTAACAATTTGTAGAAAATAAATTAAATAACTTGTTAATAAAATTAGGAACACAAAAAATAAAACAACGCCAAAACCTAAACAAGAAAAACCTATAACATTTTTACATACTACCTTACAAGAATGCAAGAATTAGAAAGGAAAAAAAAAACAAAAACATACTCAATAGGAATTATCTTTTTGTTGTTTTGCAGGGTTCTATTTCAATCCTACCATTATGTCTAATTATTTACTAGGTATAAAACAAAATTGGACCTCAATTACATTTTAAATAACACCTATTTCCCAGGCTTAATCATATTTTCTCTCCTTAAATATAATTGATTTTTTTTATAATAGTATGTTTTATTTCTTTAAATATAATTGATTTTTTATTTTCAATAATAGTATGTAAGTATTACAAAATATTTTGGGCCCATAAAAATAATGGGCCTTAGGCCATGGCACCCATTGCCTACCCTCAGATCCGGGCCTGACAGGGTCTACTCCGTTTACTACATTTTCTCCATTATCAGCGTTATTTAAGAAGCTGTCAAGTTCTACGAAGTTTTCTTGTTTTTTCATTTTGAACAGGAAACTTAAACAAGCAAAACAGATAGGAGAGAAGAAAGTACCTTGAAGAGAAGAAGAGGAACAACTGAAATTTGATGAACAACGAATGAACAACAGTGACAACTCTTCAAAGAAAAATAGCAAGAGTGAAGGCAAAATAATTCAAAAAGATTAAAAAGTTTTCCTTAACCAGGCTCCCACTCATGTATATTGTTTTGGAAAGAAACTAACACACTAAATTAAACAGGAAGTTAAAAAACAATTCAACAACCCAGATGATGTCTTGAAAGTACAATCACACTTGAGTAAGTCTAGGCGCATCACTGCACACCTACGAGCGAGTGGGAGAGTGTGGCAGTTATTACGCCTAAAAACAAGATGAAATAAGAACTTATCTAAAATGGGGTCCATATTTAATGCATCTAGAAGACTATCCATTGTCTGGTAAAGAGAGTCCTCCAAGACGTTTTAAACACTCTTGATTTAGTTTATTTCCTTCATGGTAGAATATTCACCTTCAAAAGATGCTACATATTGCTTATCATGTTATCTTTTTAGCAAATGATCGAATGGACATCACTTATCAGATGTATTCATTAATGGTGGTGTTAATGCTTGCAAGAGAGACAAAGAAGGAAAGCATTGTGCCTTTCTTAAGTATATAGAAAAGGACCCTTGCTCATTACACAATAATGCAATGAAAGCTTGTGAAGACTTGTTGAATCAAGAGGCACATATTAGGAACCTTATTGAAGTTCGAAGCTCAGATAAAATTATCAAGAATCGTTTATGTCTCAAGACTTCAATTGACGCGGTTCGTTGGTTAACATTTCAAGCTTGTGCTTTCAGGGTCATGACGAAACTTGTGAGTCAAAAAATAAAGGTAATTTTCTTGAGTTGGTAAAATTATTGGCATTTACAATGTTGAAGTTGCAAAAGTTGTGTTGGAAAATGCTCATAGAATTCCAAATACACTTCACATCAAATTTAAAAAGAGCTCGAGTATTCTTGCTAGTGGGGTGAGAAAACATATTCGTGAAGAAATTGGTGACTCCAAATTTGTATCATTGTTGATGAAGCTCGTGATGAATAAAAAAAGAAACAAATATCTCTTGTGTTAAGATTTGTTGATAGCTAGAGCTGGTTTAATACAAGGACGACTTCTTGATGTTGCACATGTTAATGACACTGCATCTATGACTCTTAAGGAAAATATGTGATATACTTTTCTATGCATAACCTTGATGTTTCTAACATTCGTGGTCAAGGGTATGATGGTGCTAGCCATATGAGAGGACAATGTAACATTTTACAAGCACTCTTTATGAAGGATTGTCTGTTTGCATACTATGTGTCCATTGTTTTGCCCATCGAATGGACATCCCTTATTAGATGTATACATTACTGGTGGTTTGAATGCTTGTAAGAGAGTCAAAGAAGGAAAGCATTGTGCCTTTCTTAAGCGTATAAAAAAGGACCCTTGCTCACTACACAACAATACAATGAAAGCTTGTGAAGACTTGTTGAATCAAGAGGCACATATTAGGAACCTTATTGAAGTTCAAAGCTCAGATAAAACTATCAAGAATCGTTTATGTCTCAAGACTTCAATTGACGTGGTTCGTTGGTTAACATTTCAAGCTTGTGCTTTCAGGGTCATGACGAAACTCGTAAATAAAGGTAATTTTCTTGAGTTGGTAAAATTATTGGCATTGTATAATGTTGAAGTTGCAAAAGTTGTGTTGGAAAATGCTCATAGAATTCCAAATACACTTAACATAAAATTTAAAAAGAGCTCTTGAGTATTCTTGCTAGTGGGGTGAGAAAACATATTCGTGAAGAAATTGGTGACTCCAAATTTGTATCATTGTTGATGAAGCTCGTGATGAATAAAAAAAGGAACAAATATCTCTTGTGTTAAGATTTGTTGATAGAGCCGGTTTAATACAAGAACGGTTTCTTGATGTTGCACATGTTAATGACACTGCATCTATAACTCTTAAGGAAAAGATATGTGATATACTTTTTATGCATAACCTTGATGTTTCTAACATTTGTGGTCAAGGGTATGATGGTGCTAGCAATATGAGAGGACAATGTAACAATTTACATGCACTCTTTATGAAGGATTGTCCTTTTGCATACTATGTGTCCATTGTTTTGCCCATCGATTGCAACTTGCCTTGGTTTCTGCATCAAGAGAACTCAAACCAATTCATAGATTCTTTGATAAGCTAAATATGATTGTCAATGTTGTTTGTTCTTCTACTAAGCGCCATGATGAGTAACAAGTTGCCCAAGTAACAGAAGTTCAGTATATGTTGGAGATTGAAGATATTATGACTGGTAAAGGGGAAACTCGATTTGGAACTTTGAACTGAGCTAGGGATACTCCTTGGGGATCACATTTCAAGTGTATTTGTAGTGTGATAAATATGTGAAATTCCTGGCACGCTAAGCACGATGCTCTACACGATGCTCTAACACTGTGTCCGGTCTAACGCGTAATGATTCAAAGCGTATAAAGGGAAAACAAATAAAAGAGACAAGTTATCTGTTAATCCAGTTCGGCGCAAACAACAACCTACGTCTGGGGGATACCAATCCAGGAAGGAATATCACTATAATAGCCCTAGTTCTAAGTTACCAGCAAATGCCCCGTTTACAACTTATAACCTAGGCACTATCAATGACTCTTCTACCTAGGAACTCCTAGATATGAGATCCCATCTCACTCCCTTACAACCTTACAACCCAGCAAGGATTTCACTAACACAAAGATAAAACGTTTTTGGAGACACACTCCTAAAACTACACACTCGTACCTAAAGGCTTAGAGTGTTAAACCACCAAAAGTCCTTACTCCGTACTTCAAAGCTTAGGAGAGGATCACAGAAATTACAACTCAAAATAACACAGTCCTAAACTTGTATCAATGAGACACAAGAAAGGCTCAACAAAAACACACACGCAAAACCTAATTTCTTAGACTTACACAAAAACGGCGTGAACAACAACTTAAATTAGGTTTAGCTCATTCCTTAAATAGCTGGTAACATGGGCTTCAGAAGATCTGATCCAAGAGAATATCCAACTCACAAAATAAAAACAAATCATATCTTAAAAGATTTGATATGTTTTGAAAATAAATCTTTTTCCAATCTTCACAATAATTTCCAAAGCAATCTTTTAAACAAAAGATATGTTTAGAAAATAAAACCTTTCTTAAAGCACAAGATATGATTCATGGGAGAGAAACGCGCATAAAGGAAAACGCGCATGCTTGGCGCACAAGTAACACTTCCAGTAACATGATACGATGCTTGAGGCAATGCTTGAGGCATCGGATCACACATCCTGCTACAAGGTTTAGTTTACCAAAAATGCAGCCAAAACCAAAGACTCAACAAACTCCCCCTTTGGCAAATTTTTGGCTAAAACAAATTATGACCATACAGATACTACTTAAACAGATACTTCAACTACATTTCTTTTTCTCAACATAAACACACAAGTATAAAGATCAGTAGTAGCTATCCTTCAAAACAGTTTCCATACTACTCCTTCATGGAGAACAGTAGAAAAAAATAAGATGTATCTTTTAAGATTATCAGAGAGGCATGCAACAGCGGAACATAGAAACAACTACGTCGCCTTAAATGGTCAGGAAAAATAAACTGAAGGTGGAAAAACACAAGAAGGGGGGGTTGAATTGTGTTTTAAAAATTAAAACTTTTTACCAAATAAAACTAAGTTTGCAGCGGATATAAACACAAAAATAAAAGGGGTGCTGAGAGAAAGAGAGAAAGACACAAAATTTATCCTGGTTCCTCTCACAAATCGAGAGTACTCCAGTCCCCTTGTTACTAACAAGAGATTTTCACTATAATCTACTTAAGATTACAAATTGCTCAAGCACACTTGCAAGAGACTTCTCAGGTGCTCAAGTTTCACTAAACAAGAGACTTCTCAAATGCTCAAGTTAAACTTAACAAGAGACTTCTCAAACAAACTTAAGAATAAGAATGAATGTTAAGGAACACTTGATATACTATCAGAGGTGTTTACAAAATACAACGCAAATTGCTTTAAGACTTTGAATGACAGATAGAACAATAATGTCAGAATGCTTCAGAGCCTTAAACGCAGTAATAGAACAGTGGTCATTTCTTCCATTTGAGTCTTCTATTTATACTTGAAGGAAGATGATGACGGTTGTAGAGAGATAAGGTGCCAGCTGGAATTTGCTCGTACAATTGCTAGCTGTAAATTGCCTTCTTTAGCAAAGAAATCCAATTCCACTACCTTGCAATTCAAATTATCACTCATCCATTTTGAGTAATAATAGTACGATAGTACGATCCTCAAATGCGCTCCACTTATGGATAAGATTAACGTTGTACCAACGAATATTCCTTCCTGTGGATGTGACAGAGCCTTGAAGTAGATTGTTCTTCAATCATTGGTTCTGATTATGTCAGTTCTTGAGTGACGTAAATTCCTTTTGCTTCAGATGCTGTTGACATAGCTTCTTGAGGTCTTTTAGCTTCTGAGTCCTTCAGAGCCTTGTTTTATCCTCAGAGTCACTTTCTTCAGCATGCAAAATTTAAGCTTCTGATGAACAGCGATACGCTTTCAGAGCTTCATAGCTTGGCTTCTCTCTTGTTATTCATAGTGCTTCTGAATGAATTTTAACTTATAATTCTGCACACTAGAATAATCATTAGTAATACCAATTGTAATTTTAATACTTTGTTATCATCAAAACCACTTAAAATTTTAGAGGTTCATGTCAGACCCACTTTGTTCCAACATAAACTTTATAGGATGTGGAACAGAGTGCTTCAGCATTTTACACTACTACTCCCCCTGCACACATGCATGGGATGTTGGAGCATCGTATCCAACATCTCCCCCTGCATAACACAAATCAGCTCCCCCTAAATACCTGCATATCTTAGAACATACACAGCCACACACCAAAGCACACATACCAGAACAGGCACAGTTCACAGTCACACACCAAAGCACACATACCAGAACAGACACAATTTACAGTCACAACACATATTAGAAGCACATACCAGAACCTAGAGCTGGTAACCAAACCAAGAAATTAATCATAACATTTACTCCCCCTTTTGGCCACAAATTTGACAAATACACACCAGCAGAGAGAATAGAAGATAACACCACGGGATACATAACTCACCAGCTCCCCCTTACTACCAACATGCAGAGAAAAATAGATTCTCGCACATAAGGAGCACATACAAGAATAGTAGTAACCACCATCAGAACGATCATGCATCAGTAGATAAATGCAAACATACAGATAACACACACCTGAGGTTAGGACATATGATAGCACATACCACATGTAATGGGAAGAAAGAATTTGATTTGATTCTCCTAGGATAGCGTGCAAGCATAGGTTGGAGAAAAAAAATGACAGTTGCACGCTTCAAGCTCGTTAACTGCTATAACTCCTCATAGAGGCAAATTCCTAACTTGCCCCTTAGCTTCTCAAATTGCACAGCATCAAGAGCCTTAGTGAAAATATCTGCCACTTGCTCTTTTGTACCCACATGCTCCAATGTTACAATTTTATTCTCTACAAGATCTCTGATGAAATGATGGCGAATATCAATATGCTTGGTCTTGCTATGCTGAACAGGATTCTTTGAAATGTTTATGGCGCTCAGGTTGTCACAGTACAATGTTAGAACATCTTGTTCGACATTGTATTCTTTCAGCATTTGCTTCATCTGGGAGCAGCTACTCCCCGCAGCTATGTACTCAGCTTCAGCTGTAGATAGAGCCACACAATTTTGCTTTTTGCTAAACCAAGATATGAGATTGTTGCCTAGAAAGAAGCATCCTCCTGAAGTGCTTTTTCTATCATCTGCACTTCCAGCCCAATCAGCATCACAATATCCATATAGGGTAGAGTCTTCACAATGGGAATACATGATTCCATAATCACTAGTACCACTCACATACTTCAGTATCCTTTTGACTTATGTTAAGTGACTCGCCTTTGGATCTGCCTGGTATCTAGCACACACTCCCACAGCAAAGGTGATATCTGGTCTGCTTGCAGTCAGATATAGTAGGCTTCCAATCATGCTTCTATAGAGACTTTGATCAACACTTATTCCCTTTTCATCCTTGGTTAGTTTCAGGTGAGTAGGTGCTGGTGTTCTCTTGTGAGTAGCATTCTCCATTCCAAATTTCTTGACTATGTTTCTTGCATACTTGCTTTGAGATATAAAAATAGTGTCCTCCATTTGCTTAATCTGAAGGCCAATAAAATAAGTCAATTCTCCAACAAGGCTCATTTCAAACTCTGACTGCATCTGCTTGACAAAATGTTGGACCATCGTGTTCGACATCCCACCAAACACTATGTAATCAACATAGATTTGGGCTATTATGAATTTTCCCTTTTCCTCCTTCACAAATAGGGTTTTGTCAGATCCTCCCTTCCTGTATCCTTGGTTTTCCAAGAACTGAGTCAATCTTTCGTACCATGCCCTAGGTGTCTGTTTTAATCCATATAGAGCTTTCTTTAGTTTGTAGACATAATTAGGATGTTCTGAGTCTACAAAACCTTTGGGTTGCTCAACATACACTTCTTCCTGTAGGTATCCATTAAGAAATGCACTCTTCACATCCATTTGATACAGTTTGAACTTGAGAATGCAAGCTACTCCTAAGAGAAGTCTGATGGATTCTAGTCTGGCAACATGTGCAAAAGTTTCTTCAAAGTCAAGCCCTTCAATCTGGGTATATCCTTGTGCCACAAGTCTTGCTTTATTTCTGGTAATGGTACCATTCTCATCTGACTTGTTTTTATACACCCATTTAGTTCCAATCACATTCACATTTTCTGGCCTTGGAACTAGGTCCCACACCTCACTTCTCTCAAATTGGTTCAATTCTTCTTGCATAGCCTCTATCCAGGCTTCATCAGTTAGAGCTTCTTTGACATTTTTGGGCTCAAACAGAGATACAAAACAAGAATTTGCAATTACATCATTAGTCCTTCTTGTGGTTATCCCTTGTTCGAGATTTCCTATAATCAGATCTATGGGATGATTTTTCTGAACACGTACAGAGGGACCTTTACTTTGGACTTGAGGTCCTGTATTTGCTTCTCCTTCATCTTCAAGAGTCTCCTCATCAGATTTTTCACTCCTGGGTTGTGCTGATGCTTCAACATCTTGTTCAGCATCGACACTAACAGGATCACCTTGATCTATGCCATCATTTTCTTTCAAAGGAGAGTCCTTTACAACAACATTTACAGATTCCATCACAACTTGAGTCTTTGAGTTATAGACCCTGTAAGCTCTACTGTTTGTAGAGTACCCAAGGAAGATTCCCTCATCACTTTTAGGGTCAAGCTTCCTTCTTGGCTCTCTATCAGCTAGAATGTAGCATTTGCTTCCAAAAATATGAAAGTGCTTGACAGTTGGCTTTCTATCTTTCCACAGTTCATATAGAGTAGAATTTGTACCTTTTCTCAGGGTGACTCTGTTGTGTATATAGCATGCAGTGTTCATGGCTTCAGCCCAAAAGTGATATGGAATGCTTTTGGCATGAAGCATGACTCTAGCTGATTCTTGGATGGTTCTGTTCTTCCTTTCAACCACACGATTCTGTTGTGGGGTTATAGGAGATGAGTACTCATGCTTGATCCCTTCAGTGGAGCAGAATTCGTTGAATTTGGAGTTCTCAAATTCTCTTCCATGGTCACTTCTGATTCTAACAACATTACTTCCTTTCTCTCTTTGAAGTTGAATGCACAACTCCTTGAACACATCAAAAGTATCTGACTTCTCCCTGACAAAATTTACCCAGGTGTATCTGGAATAGTCATCAACAACCACGAAAGCATACCTCTTACCTCCCAAGCTTTCCACCTGCATGGGTCCCATGAGATCCATGTGTAACAGTTCAAGAACCTTGGATGTTGTCTGATGCTCCAACATTGGATGCGACATCCTGGTTTGTTTCCCAATTTGACATTCTCCACATACATTCCTTTCATCAATCTTGAGCTTGGGTAGTCCTCTAATAGCTTCAGCTGTCATTGCTTTCTTCATCCCTTTCAGATTTAGATGACCTAACTTCTGGTGCCATAGTTGCACTTCATCTTCTTTGGAAATAAGACAAGTGGATGTGTGGGCTTCTTCTTGTGACATCCACAAGTAGCAGTTGTCTTTAGATCTAGTGCCCTTCATCAGTAATTGTCCCTCTTCATTATTGACAAGACATTCAGATTTGGTGAAATTTACTTTCATGCCTTGATCACATAGTTGGCTGATACTAATTAGATTAGCTGTAAGGCCTTTAACCAAGAGAACATTCTCCAAGTTAGGTAATCCATGGTTGATCAGATACCCAATTCCTAATATTTCTCCTTTTGCACCATCTCCAAAAGTTACAAAGCTAGATTTGTAGGGTTTCACGTTTATAAGATACTTCTCAACACCAGTCATGTGTCTAGAGCATCCACTATCAAAATACCAATCTTCCCTAGAAGAAGCTCTGAGGGATGTGTGAGCAATTAACCCAACATTTTCTTCTTTAGGCCTCCACTCCTTCTTAATAACATTCTCTTCCTGTATCACATTTGGTTTAGGCTCCTGTTTAGGGTATCCGTACAACTTGTAGCAAAAAGGTCTAATGTGTCCTCTTTTTCCACAATGGTGACACACCCACCTACGATATCTCCTTTGGTTTTTAGGCCTTTGATGAACAAAAGGTCTTGGTCTTTGATGAACTGAAGATTTGGGATCAAGAGCAAACTTTGGAACTGGGTAGGCTTTAGAATGTTGAGTCTGATGCTCCAGCATTACCTTTCCAGTACAGGGGTCAAATACTTCTTCACTGGATGTAAACTTGGTTTCAGGATTCTGTTGATACTGATTGAGACTAGAGTAGTTGTATCCAACAGACTTTAACTTTCCACTTGGTACATTATCCAGAATTTCTTCAAGAAGATTTGCTCCTGAGTTCAGCTGGCTAACACGCTTCCTTAGATCATCCATTTGAGCATTCACTTGTGAAATTCCTGGCACGCTGTACGCAATGCTCTACACGATGCTTAAGCACTGTGTCCGATCTCACGCACAATAGTGTAAAGCAAATAAATGAAAACAAATAAAGAACACAGATTATTTGTTAACCCAGTTCGGCGCAAACAGCAACCTACGTCTGGGGGATACCAATCCAGGAAGGAATATCACTATAATAGTCCTAGTTCTAAGTCTCTAGCAAACCACCCGTTTACAACTTATAACCTAGGCTCTACCAATAACTCTTCAACCTAGGAACTCCTAGATCTGAGATCCCATCTCACTCCCTAACAACCTTACAGACAGCAAGGATTTCAATAACACAAATCACAAAAGTTTTGGAGACACACTCCTAAAAACTACACACTCGTACCTAAAGGCTTAGAGTGTTATAACCACAAAAATCCTAACTCCGTACTTCAAAGCTTAGGAGAGGATCACACACAGTACATCTCAATAAACACAGTCCTAAGCTTGCATCAAGATGACACAAGAAAGGCTCACAAAAAGAACGCACACGCAAAACCTAATTTCTTAGACTTACACAAAAACGGCGTGAACAACAACAAAATTAGGTTTAGCTCCTTCCATATATATAGCTGGTAACATGGGCTTCAGAAGATCTGATCCAAGAGAATATCCAACTCACAAAATAAAAACAAATCATATCTTAAAAGATTTGATATGTTTTGAAAATAAATCTTTTTTCAATCTTCACAATAATTTCCAAAGCAATCTTTTAAACAAAAGATATGTTTAGAAAATAAAACCTTTCTTAAAGCACAAGATATGATTCATGAGAGAGAAACGCGCATAAAGGAAAACGCGCATGCTTGGCGCACAAGTAACACTTTCAGAAACATGATATGATGCTTGAGGCAATGCTTGAGGCATCGGATCCAGCATCCTGCTACAGAGTTTATTTTACCAAAATGCAGCCAATACCAAAGACTCAACAAACTCCCCCTTTGGCAAATTTTTGGCTAAACAAATTATGACCATACAGATACTACTTAAACAAATACTTCAACTACATATCTTTTTCTCAACATAATCACACAAGCATAAAGATTAAGTAGCAGCTATCCTTCAAAACCATTACCATACTACTCCTTCATGGAGAACAGTAGAAAAGAATAAGATGTATCTTTTTAAGATTATCAGAGAGGCATGCAACAGCGGAAACACAATAACTACTTCGCCTCAAATGGTCAGGAAAATAAACTTTATAGGATGTGGAACAGAGTGCTTCAGCATTTTACACTACGACTCCCCCTGCACACATGCATGGGATGTTGGAGCATCGTATCCAACATCTCCCCCTGCATAACACAAATCAGCTCCCCCTGCATATCTCAGAGCATACACAGCCATCCAAAGCACACATACCAGAACAGACACAGTTCACAGTCACAACACATATTATAAGCACATACCAGAACCTAGAGCTGGTAACCAAACCAACAAATTAATCATAACAAATTACTCCCCCTTTTGGCCACAAATTTGACAAATACACACCAGCAGAGAGAATAGAAGATAACACCACGGGATACATAACTCACCAGCTCCCCCTCACTACCAACATGCAGAGAAAAATAGATTCTCGTACATAAGGAGCACATACAAGAATAGTAGTAACCACCATCAGAACGATCATGCATCAGTAGATAAATGCAAACATACAGGTAACACACACCTGAGGTTAGGGCATATGATAGCACATACCACATGTAATGGGAAGAAAGAATTTGATTTGATTCTCCTAGGATAGCGTGCAAGCATAGGTTGGAGAAAAAAATGACAGTTGCACGCTTCAAGCTCGTTAACTGCTATAACTCCTCATATAGGCAAATTCCTAACTTGCCCCTTAGCTTCTCAAATTGCACAGCATCAAGAGCCTTAGTGAAAATATCTGCCACTTGCTCTTTTGTACCCACATGCTCCAATGTTACAATTTTATTCTCAACAAGATCTCTGATGAAATGATGGCGAATATCAATATGCTTGCTGTGCTGAATTGGATTCTTTGAGATGTTTATGGCGCTCATGTTGTCACAGTACAATGTTAGAGCATCCTGTTCAACATTGTATTCCTTCAGCATTTGCTTAATCTGAAGGCCAAGAAAGTAGGTCAACTTACCAACGAGACTTATCTCAAACTCAGACTGCATCTGCTTGACAAAATGTTGGACCATTGTATTCGACATCCCACCAAAGACTATGTCATCCACATAAATCTGAGCAATCATGAACTTTACCTTTTCTAACTTCACAAACTTAGGTTCATCAGATAATTCTCTTTCCAGACCCACTCTTCTAGCAAAAACATACTTCCACTTTGCAGCACCGTCAATAAAGTGGAAAGAAACATTATCCACTAGTACATCAGGAACATTTGGGGGAATGAATCTTCCACCAATTCTCCTCTTAGCAGACACAATGCTTGGAGCATTGTCCTCAACATCTTTACCAGATGCACCACCAACAGTTTTCTTCTTCTTTGGTGTTTTTCTCTTTGAGCTTTGCTTCTTTTGTTTAGAAGGGATCTCTACTCTGCTTGATCTTCTAGTAGGTCCAACAATCTTTTTCTTCTCAGACTTTGTTGCCTCAGCTGCAACCTCAGTTTCTTTCCCTTTCCTTTCAACTACACCATTTTGTTGTGGAGTTATAGGAGAAGAATATTCATGCTTGATCCCTTCAGTAGAGCAGAATTTATTGAACTTGGATTTCTCAAATTCTCTTCCATGATCACTTCTGATTCTTACCACATTACTTCCTTTCTCCCTTTGAATCTGAGTACACAGTTCCTTGAAAACATCAAAGGCATCTGACTTCTCTCTAATGAAATTCACCGATGTGTATCTAGAGTAGTCATCAACAACCACAAAAGCATACCTTTTGCCTCCCAAGCTTTCAACCTGCATGGGTCCCATGAGATCCATGTGTAGCACTTCAAGAACCTTGGAAGTTGTCTGATGCTCCAACATCGGATGCGAAATTCTGGTTTGCTTCCCAATTTGACATTCTCCACACACATTCCCTTCAATAATCTTGAGTCTGGGTAGCCCCCTAATAGCTTCAGCTGTCATTGCTTTCTTCATCCCTTTCAGGTTGAGATGACCCAATTTCTGGTGCCATAGTTGGACTTCATCTTCTATGGAAATAAGACAAGTGGATGTGTGGGCTTCTTCTTGTGACATCCACAAGTAGCAGTTGTCTTTAGATCTAGTGCCCTTCATCAGTAATTGTCCCTCTTCATTATTGACAAGACATTCAGATTTGGTGAAATTTACTTTCATGCCTTGATCACATAGTTGGCTGATACTAATTAGATTAGCTGTAAGGCCTTTAACCAAGAGAACATTCTCCAAGTTAGGTAATCCATGGTTGATCAGATCCCCAATTCCTAATATTTCTCCTTTTGCACCATCTCCAAAAGTTACAAAGCTAGATTTGTAGGGTTTCACATTTATAAGATACTTCTCAACACCAGTCATGTGTCTAGAGCATCCACTATCAAAATACCAATCTTCCCTAGAAGAAGCTCTGAGGGATGTGTGAGCAATTAAACTAAGATTTTCTCCTTTAGGCTTCCACTCCTTCTTGATAACTTCCTCTTTCTGCACAACATTTGGTTGAGGCTTCTAATCAGGATACCCATACAGCTTGTAGCAAAAAGGTCTAATGTGTCCTCGTTTCCCACAATGATGACATACCCATCTGCGATATCTCCTCTGATTTTCGGGTCTTTGGTGAACAGGAGGTTTTGAATCAAGAGCAAACTTTGGAACAGGATAGGCTTTAGAATGTTGAACATGATGCTTCAGCATCTGCTTCCCAGTACAAGGATCAAATACATCTTCAGCTGATGTAAACTTGGTTTCAGGGTTCTGTTGATACTGATTCAGACTTGAATAGTTGTACCCAACAGACCTCAACTTTCCACTTGGTACATTATCCAGAATTTCTTCAAGAAGATTTGTTCCTGAGTTCAGCTGGCTTACACGTTTTCTTAAATCATCCATTTGAACATTAGCTTGGATGACTTTTTCTTCTGCTTGAGTTGCCTTTTCAACCTGTATGTTTACTTCAGCTTGAAGTTTGTTGATGGTCTTCTTTTGCTTCTCAAGAATCCTACACATCTCTTCATATCTTGTGAGTAATTATCTATAGGTGCTAATAAGTTCCTCATAAGATACATCACCATCTTCATCTGAGTCACAATCTGAAACGCAAGTTCCAGTAAAGGCAGCCATATGTCTTGCTGATTCACCTTGTTCATCACTGTCTTCATCTGACCAAGAAACAGTTAGCCCTTTCTTTTGTCTTTTTTGATAAGTACCACATTCTGACCTTATGTGTCCATAACCTTCACACTCATGACACTGAACACCCTTGTTTTGACTGCTCTCTTCTTCAGGCTTGTTTTTCTTGAAATTATTTGGCTGCTTGTGGATGTCGAATCTGATGCTTTGCCCATTCTGTCGAGTCCTATGATCAACTCTTTTCAACACTTTGTTGAACTGTCTTCCAAGCATGGCAATAGCATCTGCTATGCTATCTCCCTCTTCATCATCACTTTCAGCAACATCATCTTCAGTGTTTGTGACAAAGGCAATGCTCTTGTTCTTTTTGTCACCTCGGTCATTGGGAACAATTTCAAAGGTTTGAAGAGATCCAACCAATTCATCCATTTTCATGGTGGAGATATCATGTGCTTCCTCAATAGCAGTAACCTTCATATCAAATCTCTTGGGAAGAGATCTAAGGAGCTTTCTTGACAGTTTCTCATCAGATATTTTTTCTCCCAAGGCTTCAAAAGAGTTTGCAATGTCTAGGAGACTCAAGTGGAAATCTTGGATGCTCTCATTATCTTTCATTCTCAAGGCTTCAAACTTGGATGTGAGATGTTGAATCTTTGACTGTTTCACTTTGGTAGTTCCTTCATAGCACTTTTCCAATATTTCCCATGCTTCTTTGGCTGACACAAAATTTTTGATGAGTTTGAAAACACTAGTGTCTACTCCATTAAACAAGGCATAGAAGGCCTTGTGGTTATAGTGAGCTGCAGTTTCCTCTTCTAGAGTCCATTCTACTTCAGGTTTTAGCACTCCCGTTGAAGTACCTTCCTTGCTAGCATAGGTGGGACGTTCCCATCCAGTCAACACAGCTTTCCAAACTTTGCTATCAATTGATCTCAAAAATGCCGTCATCTTGGATTTCCAATGACCATAGTTGCTGGATCCATTGAGCAAAGGTGGTCTGTTCATGTACCCTCCGTCTTTTTCCATGATGCCAGAGATTTCAGGTCCTGAATCTCACCCTAAAAACAGGCAGGGTGCCTGCTCTGATGCCAATTGAAATTCCTGGCACGCTGTACGCAATGCTCTACACGATGCTTAAGCATTGTGTCCGATCTCGCGCGCAATAGTGTAAAGCAAATAAATGAAAACAAATAAAGAACACAGATTATTTGTTAACCCAGTTCGGCGCAAACAGCAACCTACGTCTGGGGAATACCAATCCAGGAAGGAATATCACTATAATAGTCCTAGTTCTAAGTCTCCAGCAAACCACCTGTTTACAACTTATAACCTAGGCACTACCAATGACTCTTCAACCTAGGAACTCCTAGATCTGAGATCCCATCTCACTCCCTAACAACCTTACAGACAGCAAGGATTTCAATAACACAAAGCACAAAAGTTTTGGAGACACACTCCTAAAAACTACACACTCGTACCTAAAGGCTTAGAGTGTTATAACCACAAAAATCCTAACTCCGTACTTCAAAGCTTAGGAGAGGATCACACACAGTACAACTCAATAAACACAGTCCTAAGCTTGCATCAAGATGACACAAGAAAGGCTCACAAAAAGAACGCACACGCAAAACCTAATTTCTTAGACTTACACAAAAACGGCGTGAACAACAACAAAATTAGGTTTAGCTCCTTCCATATATATAGTTGGTAACATGGGCTTCAGAAGATCTGATCCAAGAGAATATCCAACTCACAAAATAAAAACAAATCATATCTTAAAAGATTTGATATGTTTTGAAAATAAATCTTTTTCCAATCTTCACAATAATTTCCAAAGCAATCTTTTAAACAAAAGATATGTTTAGAAAATAAAACCTTTCTTAAAGCACAAGATATGATTCATGAGAGAGAAACGCGCATAAAGGAAAACGCGCATGCTTGGCGCACAAGTAACACTTCCAGAAACATGATATGATGCTTGAGGCATCGGATCCAGCATCCTGCTACAGAGTTTATTTTACCAAAAATGCAGCCAATACCAAAGACTCAACAACTTGGATGACTTTTTCTTCTGCCTGTGTAGCCTTTTCAACTTGCATGTTCACTTCAGCTTGAAGTTTGTTGATGGTCTTCTTTTGTTTCTCAAGAATCCTACACATCTCTTCATATCTAGTGACCAATTCTTTGTAGGTGCTGGCAAGTTCTTCATAAGACACATCCCCATCTTCACCAGATTCCCAATCCTCAACATTAACACATGTTCCAGTGAGGGCAGTCACATGTCTTGCTGATTCATTTTCTTCATCAGTGTCTTCATCTGACCAAGAAACAGTTAGCCCTTTCTTTTGTCTTTTCTGATATGTTCCACATTCTGACCTTATGTGTCCATAACCTTTACACTCATGACACTGAACACCCTTGCCTTGACTGCTCTTTTCTTCAGGCTTGGTTTTCTTCAGACTATTCTGTTGCTTGTTGGTGTCGAACCGGATGCTCTGCCTATTCTGTCGATTTCTACGATCAACTCTTTTCAACACTTTGTTGAATTGTCTGCCAAGTATGGCAATGGCATCTGCTATGCTATCTTCCTCTTCATCCTCACTTTGATCATTACCATCGTCAGTGTTTGAAACAAAAGCAATGCTTTTGTTCTTCTTGTCACCACGTTCATTCAAAACAATTTCAAAAGTTTGGAGGGATCCAACAAGCTCGTCCATCTTCATAGTGGAAATGTCATGTGCTTCCTCAATTGCCGTTACTTTCATGTCAAACCTTTTGGGGAGAGATCTAAGAAGTTTCCTTGACAATTTCTCATTAGACATTTTTTCTCCTAAGGCTTCAAAAGAATTTGCAATGTCTAGGAGACTCAAGTGAAAATCTTGAATGCTCTCATCATCTTTCATTCTCAAGGCTTCAAACTTAGATGTGAGATGTTGAATCTTTGAATGTTTCACTTTAGTAGTTCCTTCATAGCACTTTTCCAATATTTCCCATGCTTCTTTGGCTGACACACAATTTTTGATGAGTTTGAAAACACTAGTGTCTACTCCATTAAACAAGGCATAGATGGCCTTGTGGTTATAGTGAGCTGCAGTTTCCTCTTCTGGAGTCCATTCTATTTCAGATTTTAGCACTCCCGTTGAAGTACCCTCCTTGCTAGCATAGGTGGGACGTTCCCATCCAGTCAACACAGCTTTCCAAACTTTGCTATCAATTGATCTCAAAAATGCCGTCATCTTGGATTTCCAATGATCATAGTTGCTGGATCCATTGAGCAAATGTGGTCTGTTCATGTACCCTCCGTCTTTTTCCATGATGCCAGAGATTTCAGGTCCTGAATCTCACCCTAAAAACAGGCAGGATGCCCGCTCTGATGCCAATTGAAATTCCTGGCACGCTAAGCACGATGCTCTACACGATGCTCTAACACTGTGTCCGGTCTAACGCGTAATGATTCAAAGCGTATAAAGGGAAAACAAATAAAAGAGACAAGTTATTTGTTAACCCAGTTCGGCGCAAACAGCAACCTACGTCTGGGGGATACCAATCCAGGAAGGAATATCACTATAATAGCCCTAGTTCTAAGTTACCAGCAAACGCCCCGTTTACAACTTATAACCTAGGCACTACCAATGACTCTTCTACCTAGGAACTCCTAGATATGAGATCTCATCTTACTCCCTTACAACCTTACAACCCAGCAAGGATTTCACTAACACAAAGACAAAACGTTTTTGGAGACACACTCCTAAAACTACACACTCGTACCTAAAGGCTTAGAGTGTTAAACCACCAAAAGTCCTTACTCCGTACTTCAAAGCTTAGGAGAGGATCACAGAAATTACAACTCAAAATAACACAGTCCTAAACTTGTATCAATGAGACACAAGAAAGGCTCACAAGAAAAACACACACGCAAAACCTAATTTCTTAGACTTACACAAAAACGGCGTGAACAACAACTTAAATTAGGTTTAGCTCCTTCCTTAAATAGCTGGTAACATAGGCTTCAGAAGATCTGATCCAAGAGAATATCCAACTCACAAAATAAAAATAAATCATATCTTAAAAGATTTGATATGTTTTGAAAATAAATCTTTTTCCAATCTTCACAATAATTTCCAAAGCAATCTTTTAAACAAAAGATATGTTTAGAAAATAAAACCTTTTTTAAAGCACAAGATATGATTCATGAGAGAGAAACGCGCATAAAGGAAAACGCGCATGCTTGGCGCACAAGTAACACTTCCAGTAACATGATACGATGCTTGAGGCAATGCTTGAGGCATCGGATCACACATCCTGCTACAAGGTTTAGTTTACCAAAAATGCAGCCAAAACCAAAGACTCAACAATATGTATGAAGCAACTTGTCATGTTTTAAAACAAATTTGTAAAGAGAGTAAAAGTTGGACAATATTTGGGGATACTGATAGGTATTACAATTACTTGAAAGAAATTGATTTTATATTGATCTTGTTTATAATGAAAGCAATTATGGGGGTAAAAGATGTTGTTTGTCAAGCCTTACAAAAACAATATCAAGATGTAGTTAATGCCATGAACTTGGCTCGTTCAACAATGCGTCTTATTCAATACTTAAGAGACGATGATTGAGATGAATTGCTTTCTAATGTGACTTCTTTTTGTCAAAGAAATGGTATTGGGATTCCTTATCTCAATGATGTTCATTCAACAACAAGATATGATCGCTCTCGTATTGAAGAAAATCAGGTGACAATAGAGCATTATTTTAGAGTTGAAATATTGTTTTACTGTCATTGACAAACAATTGCATGGTTGGGATGAATTGCTTTCTAACGTGACTTCTTTTTGTCAAAGAAATGGTATTGGGATTCTTTATCGCAATGATGTTCATTCAACAGCAAGATATGGTCGCTCTCGTATTGAAGAAAATTAGGTGACAATAGAGCATTATTTTAGAGTTGATGTATTGTTTTACTGCCATTGACAAACAATTGCAAGAGTTGAATAGTAGATTTAGTGAGCAATCAATGGAATTATTAACTCTAAATTGGGCTTTGACCCATAAGAACAATGACAAAGCTTTTAAGGTTGAATCTATTAGCACTCCAGTTGAAAAATATTATCCCATGGATTTAACTGAACAAAAGCAGCTTCTTTTGCACTTTCAAATTTGAAGAAGTTATCAACAATTCAAGAATTATACTCATGTTTGGTTGCTACTTAAAAGGCGGAAATTTACTTCTTGATTGATAGACCACTACGTCTTATCTTGACTCTTCCGGCCACAACTGAGAGTCTTTTTCAACAATGAAAATTATCAAGAATAAGTTGAGAAACAAGATGAAAACCGCTTTTCTAGCATATAGCATATCAGTTTATATTGAAAGGGAATTTGCAGCAAGTATCGGTTCAGAGACTATTATTGATGATTTCAAGGCCCTCTCAATGTGTAATGTATCATTTTAAGGTATTTTAAATCATGTAGTTTAATTTGATTGATGATCAAATTTCTGCTTATTACAACTTAATTTTTTGGTATATAATATAATTTGCATTTTTATTTATAAATTAATTTTTTTTACAGTCCACCTAACTATTATTGGCTAGCTCCGACATTGGAAGAAGGTGGGGTTGATGGGTGTCTGGGGACCAATGATGCTGTCCGATCTCTCCTATGGTATCCCAACCTTCTTGCAAAGCTCTGTAATCACATAAGAGTGCCCAAAAACCTTCTCTGTTGATCCCGCTAATCTCTTGATTCTATTCGCAATCAAGTGACCCACTTGAATGGGCTCGTCCTGTAGGATACCATTGATACCGCAACAATTGTGAGTGTGTGACTACATTCTTACAAGTGAACCAGTCTGTTGTCGAGTAATAAATTCTCAATGAATGAGTTAGTGTCCATAATGTCAAAAATAAGGTAGAAATAATATTTGTAAATGCATGGGTTCTCCTTGTGTTTTGAATAATGTCAAAAATAAGGTAGAAATAATTTGATTTGATCAAGACAAAAGTTTGGCTAAGATTTTCTAAATTTTTTTTGCAAAAATACAATTCAACTTAGTGAAAAACGTGAGTTTTTGGTCTATGAACAGGTGCATGATTTTTCTGAGAACCAGTTCAAGTCCTGCATGAACCTGTTCAAGTCCTAAATGGACCTGTGCATGCCAAGTCAGAAACATTCATGTGTCGATACATGATTTCATGTATCGATACATGTTTTCCAGGATTTTGTGTGAGCCAGTTCATGACTGCTTTGAACCTGTTCATGACTACCTTGAACCTATACATCCACTGACTTGAACCTGCCGTGCATAGAAACTTGAACCTTTGCATAGAAACTTGCACCCGTGCATAGATTTCTTTGCACCGATGCATCTATCAACTTGAACTGGTTCAAATACTTTTTTTCAAAACCCTAGAAACTATTTAGTAACGATACAAAACATTTTTGAACCGGTGCATAACCTTCATGAACCGGTGCATACTTAGTTCAGTCTTATTTTTTGTTTTCTCTTTTTTATGAACCGGTGCATTGTTCTTTAATGAATCGCTGCATACTTCAAATTAGATTAAATTTTTGCTACGTGTCACTTCATTTTAAGTTCTCCTATAAATAACACTTAGCAAAATTTTAGAGATTAACTTTTTCACAACATTTTCAGTTTTTGTAAACCTGTGAGAGAGAGCTTTGATTGCTTCCAAGAGTGTTCTTAGATTGAGATCTTGTGCGTTCTTGAGAGAAACACATAAACCAAGTTTCATTCTTCTTCAATGCTCATCAACAAGGTGGTTGATTAAGAGAATTGAGGATTAAGGTCCAATTAATCATGAGGCTTTGATTTTTGGGTTTGAACAAGGGTTTGAAGAACAACGTCAAGGGAGAACTTAGCAACAGAAATTTAATCTTTGATTGAATTTGGGATTTCAATCGGAGGTTCAAGGGAATTGTCCAAGATCAAGGTTTGGTGTTAGGTTCTTGGAGAAGAATCGGAAAGCACATTCGAGGATTGCTGAAAATTGAAGAACGAGGATTGAAAGATTGATCTTGTTGAAGATCGTTGAAGGCTTAGGATAATCAATTATTGTATTGTATTCCTAAACCTTTGTAACTCATTCTTTACATTCTTTTTGAGAAATAAATTTTTCAATTCTCCGTTTGAGAATTGGGAGGAGACGTACCGGACCACTAAGCGAGGACGAAGGAAATCCGAAAACTCCCTAATCAAGTGTTTTTGTGTCTTTTATCTTCTTTATCGCATTTTACTTGGTGCCTATTAATTTGTGTTGGAATTGTATCAAAACACTTGCGTTCATAGTTGTGTGATTTTATGCACACGAGGAGTTTGTGAAAAGACCAAAATGTGAACACCAACTATTGAACACCAATTGTTCGATAATATTACCAACATACTTTTCTCTATTCACTAACTTGCAAACTTGTTTATTATGGATTAAATAACTTGTTAAAGTACTTGATCAATAAATTGATTAATTTTGTATCAAAATTAATCAATATAAACTTTAGCTTTACTTTTTGTTAATCGAATCCATTAAATTTTGGCTTAAATATGTTTTTGATCCCTGCAATTATGCCTTGTTTTGAAAAGAGCCCCTGTAAAAAAATAATTTTGATTTTAGTCCCTGCAATATCTCAAAACTTTTAAAATAGCCCCTGGCCTGGATTTCTTGATGACATGTCACTTTTTAAATATGTTTTTGGTCCCTGCAATTATGCTTTGTTTTGAAAAGAGCCCCTGTAAAAAAAATAAAAATTGATTTTAGTCCCTGCAATATCTCAAAATTTTTAAAATAGCCCCTGCAATATCTCAAAACTTTTAGGCCAGGGGTTATTTTAAAAGTTTTGAGATATTGCAGGGACTAAAATCAAAATTATTTTTTTACAGGGGCTCTTTTCAAAACAAGGCATAATTGCAGGGACCAAAAGCATATTTAAGCCATTTTTGGTATATACCATATACGCATTGTCCTTCTTTTCAATACGTTCGGGAAATAGACATTGGTCAAGGAACCGCTTCCATTTGCAAATATTTTTGTAAACTTCAAAGTTGAAGTGATGACTTATTAACACCCCCTATAAGTCGTAGCCATAACATCTAACAAGTGGTATCAAGCTCCGGTTTGTTTACTATCGTGTTTGAAATTATGGCACCCGAACTGAAGGGAGATTATAATAAGGCCCCGGTCTTCAATGGAGAAAATTACCCGTATTGAAAAGATTGCATGCATATCCATATCATTTCCTATGATAAGGGAGTATGGAATGTCTTCGTTAATGGTCAATTTATTTCAAAAAAGACCAACAACGAAGGCATTAAAATACTTAAACCGGGAATTGAATGGACATCGGATGATGAAAAGAAAGTGGCTTATGATTGGAAAGCGAGAAATATACTTAAGAGAATAAATTAACAGACTGAAAATTTTTCGGTCTTCTATGGGGGCGGATAATGTGACGGGACCTTTTTTTTTACACAAGAAAATTTAGTGCATTCCATTCATAATAATTGTAGCAATATAATTTGGAATAACATCAAAAGTACTACGAGAAATATGAGATAAAGCTGCTCGTGCTAAAAATGAGTGCTACCGTTTGCTTGTCGTATAGTAAAGACAACTACAAAGTCGTTATAGAAGTAGGTTCTTGCAATCTTGAATAATTGAACCATAATCGGAATGGTTAGGATACTTATTATGAATATCATCCACTACAATCTTGCAATCCAACTTAAACACTACTTTATGATAACCAAAGCTTGTAATCCATTTGATACATTGATACAAACCCCATGCTTCACCTTCAGCTGCTGTCATAACTGCATTCGTGTTTGCGGTCATAGCTGCAATAAAATGTCGTTCCTCATCCCAGAGACAAGCACCCATACCAACCTTTTGTTTAGTGTCAAAAATCACCGCATCAATGTTGCATTTAACAACACCTGCTGGTGGAGGCTGCCACGCACCATGTTTAACCTGTTGTTTTCTTCTGTTTGCTGCATCTATTTTGCGAGTGTGCTGCCATGCCTGAAGCATGCCCAGTGCGCGCCCTATTACATGCTACACTGTCTCTTTCTTATCCTCCCATAGTTGTAAGTTTCACTTTATCCAAATACTCCATGTAGTCATTGCAAACGTAACAAGTTGTGACACATTGAGCTCTTGCCATAATCTTATGAATACTTCATGGAAGCCTTCTGCATTGATCATTTGTTGCTCCAAGACAACCCATGAATTTAGTTTCTTCCAACACTCAATACTATCAGCACAATCAAGAAACAAATGCTAATTATATTCGGTGTATCTATGACAAACCTCCATATGATTTCATCTTTTTTACCAAGGTTTAGAAGGGGAATTTTGAGGATTTCTTTTACATCTCTATCACAAAATTTTTCACTCACACGTTGCCTATCCCAACAGCCCAAGCTGGCATCAATTAAAAAACTAACCTTTCTTGTATCGTCAGAGATGGTATTTTGAGTAATAATCCTCAGATTGGTCTCATTCCGCAGCCAAGGGGTGTTCCATAATGGTATTTTTGAGCCATCACCAATCTTCCATCGGTATCCTTCTTTTAGCAGAACTCTAGAGGACCAGACGCTACGCCACACATAACTCTAGTTGTGTCCCAAAGACGCTCCAAAAAATTCCCATTCGGAAAATATTTAGCTTTGAAAATTATAGACACCATAGCATCCAGGTGGTTAAGAAATTCGAACTTTGTTTCTCGAACATTGCCAAATTGAAACTGTGAATATTGCGAAAATCCATACCGCCCCATTCCTTTCTCATTGTTAACTTATCCCAACTCATCCACCTAATACCTTTCCTATTATCACCTTTGGCACCCCAACCCATACGGCCGTCATGTTGGAACAAGGTTGGTTCTGCAGCTATTAACCTCAGGAGTTTTGATGATAACAAAGCTGTAAAAGAAGAATTTTATGCACTAACTGTTTGTTGAGTGTGCAGAAAATAATCAAAGAAAGCTGGCTCTGAGAAAAGAAGTATAAAGAAGATTCTGGACTCTGAAAAGTGAGTGAGAACTACATTGGACTCTGAAAAGCGAGACTCTGGACTAGGTGAAGACTCTGAACGAGTGAAGTTCTGATTATTGTCATTAGCACTAGCCTACAGACTCTAAAAGCAGAAGTTCAACATACGCAAACTACATAATCATAATCTCAGAAGTAAAGAGGAATTAATCAAGATCAAATCAAGCTTCAACTCAAGTCAAATATATCTAAAGTCAAAGATCAACAAAGAGACGTTGGAAGAAATCAACTACAATTAATACAAGGATTTCCTTTGGACTCAATAGACAAGAAAACCAAATAAGGAAAGCTTTGCAACGGTAGCGCGCAAATCATGGCAATCAAGCAATATGAAGAAGACGACGCTCCAATTTAACAATCCAACGGTAAAATTCCCCATTATCTATAAAAGGAGTACAAAGACAAATATATACTTTTTTTTTTTTGAAAAAAAGCTGATTAATATTAATAGATCAGATCCCTGAATAGGACATTTACAAGTTGGGGAGGAGTTTCCTCAATCCAAACCTTGTTGGGCTCATTTGGGCCAACAAGGCCATACAGTGCGAGGCTCTATTAGCCTGTCTACTAATATGTCTAACAAAACAGCTTCTAAATTGGCTCTTAATACATTTTATACCCCAAACAATGTTACCCAAATACGACTTAGGGTTACAATCTACCGAGTTAATCAGAGTCACAACCCCATCATTGTCACTTTCGAATTCGACGTCCTGAAAACAACACTCTACAGCCATCGTCATTGCTAAGTACATCACGTAAGCTTCAGCAAGGGTTGGATCGTCAGCTCCCGGAATATTCCAAGTCGCCGCCGCAATCAGCTCGCCGCCGCAATCAGCTCACCGTCGCAGTCCCGAAACGTCGCACCCATACCCCACCGACCATTTACCGCCAGGTTAGCATCACTGTTTACTTTGATTATACCAATATTTGGTCTGAACCATCGTTTAGGGCTGTTTGTGCTAGATCTTTGCTGGTGACTACTCGATCTTCTTGTGTTGATGTTGTGCTGAGTGTTATTGTTTATGTTAGTAGCTTTCTGATATTCCTAAATGCTAGCACTAGCTTTTTCTAGGGTAATGCTGTCCTCTATGTCCTTGTATTCAAAGATTTGTTAATTCCGAGCATACCAAATTCCATAAACGACCGCTGCCATGTAGATAAGGTCTTCATTTTTAAGAGAATTGATGGCGTATGTGAGCCATTCAGGGAAATTTGTGTGGCTATGGTCAAACTTGATTCCCAACTTAGAGCCGAACCAAATCTTAGATGCATGCTGACAGTGCATAAAGACATGCTCAATGGTTTCTTCCTTTAAAAGACACCTAGGGCAGAGGGTGTTGCAGGGGACACCCCTTTTGTTGAGATTACTTCTCACTGGAATAGCTCTTTGAATAATTCTCCAGAGAAGCATTTTGTGTCTGGGGATAGTATGTAAATTCCATAGTTTTTTCCATATGTTGTTCTGACTATTGTAGGAGGATGAGTTAGGACTAGTGCTCTTTTGCCAGTGTTTTAGGAGATTATACCCAGATTTGACTGTATAGTTTCCTTCTTTAGAGTGCGGACATATAAGCTGGTCTTCTATGGATTCTTTGATGAGGGGGATTTGGTGAATGAGAGAGCTTTCAAATGGGAGAAAATTCTGATTAATAATAGTAGTGTTCCAGTTCTTAGGGGAGTTGTCAATAATGTCACAGACTTTAGCCACATTCTGACCAGTGTGAGGAGTAAGAATCTTGTAACCATTCTGCCAAATAACCCAGTTGTCATCCCAAATGTTGATGTCTTGCCCATTACCATCCTTCCAACAGCTGCCTTTCTTAATCATATCCACAGTCTGATGGAGACTTTGCCAGGCATAGCTAGTGTTTCTACTCTGCTGAGAGAGAATGATGTCAGTGGTGGGGTAATATTTAGCTTTTAGGCACTGGCTAATCAGAGAGTTGGGCTCTGTTTGTAGTCTCCACACTTGTTTAGCCAACATGGCTTTATTAAACAGATGCATGTCTCTGAACCCAAGACCTCCAGCCAACTTAGATCTAAAAATGGCTGATTTTGCCTTCCAATGAATCTTGTGATGCCTGTCAGTGCCTCCCCACCAAAATCTACACATAGCTTGTTCAATCTGTTCACATATGCCCTTTGGTAGGAGAAAACAACTCATCAGATAGGTAGGGAGGGCCTGGATGACAGCACTGATAAGAATACCCCTGCCAGCAAAGGATAGGCGTCTCTCTTTCCAACCCTTCAGCTTTTTCCTGATTCTGTCCATAATGAAATTGAAGGCTGCTCGCTTAGAGTGGCCAATGTGAGTTGGCAAACCAAGGTATTTATCTATAGAGTTGGTGATAGTGAAGGGTAGCATCGCCTGAAATTCCAGCTTAATGTGCTGATGCATACAAGGGCTGAACATCATTTCAGATTTGTCCAAATTAATTTTTTGACCAGATATCCTTTGGTAGTCATCAAACACAGCTTTCAGATGAGTAACTTCCTCTTTATTAGCTTTACAGAAAATTATACTATCATCTGCAAAAAATAAATGAGTGACCTTAGGAGCATTCTGAGCAATAGCTATGCCATGAAAGAGAGATTGGGATTGTTTAGAGGTAATCATACTAGAGAAAACATCAGCACATATAATAAATAAATAGGGGGATAGGGGATCTCCTTGTCTAATCTCTCTATGAGGGTTAAAAGATTGGGAGGGTTGGCCATTAACCAGGATAGAGAAGGAAACAGTAGAAACACAAGTCATAATGGTTTGAACCAGTCTAGGAGGGAAACCCATAATTAAAAGAGTTTGTTCAATAAAGCTCCACTCCAACCTATCATAGGCTTTGGCCATGTCAAGCTTTATCCCAACCAGACCATTAATTTTATTTTTATTGTGCTTAATATGGTGGATGATCTCATAAGCAAGTAAGGAGTTATCAGTGATCAATCTGCCAGGTAAGAAAGCTATAACGTCCCAACTAAAATATCTAGAATATTTAGTCAAGACATAAATAAATGGATCTGAGTACATTAAATTCCAATGTATAAATACATAATTACAACTTAATTCGAATACAAAGCGATGAACTGATAAAATACAGCGGAAAGAAACTGAATTTCTGAGTAAACAAGATATTATAATAACAAGGAGAAGAATAAAATCTTCAAGGCTGACAATCCAAGCTCAGCTCCATATGTCAGTCTCCTACCTGGTCCTTGCTCCGGATAACCTGTTTACCTAAAAAAAATTGATTTGGAGTGGGGTGAGACTACTAAGCCTCAGTGAGTCCTACTACCCTCCTATAGGCGACTACGCCGGGGGAACTTAGATAGTGTAATAATCTAAGTTCAACTGTTTTACATAACCATGTATTAATCATTAATAAATTAAAGTGTAACACAAAATTATTATCTTGTCAAGTTACTCTTCAAAGGTCACCTGAGGCAAGCCGGTCTCAGGTGCCTGACTCTGCGTACTACCGAAACAGAGGCTCGGATTCCGACGTTGGCTCACATAATGACTAATAGAATTACAGAGGAATTCTATTATTATGGCATAATGCCATTTAATTCAATGAGTTTAAACAGTTCTAACCAATATGTCCCACCCAGGGTATCCTAAGCATGTTACTAATAAATTTAAATATACATGACAATCTCTGACTATATAAACTATTTTACACTTTTAAACATGTTCGTGAAATCCCAGTTGCATTCGGACATAAAACGAGTGTTTAATAATTTTAAAATAGTAAAATATGCAGGTTCTGTCCCTGCTAAACTCGCTACGGCGAGCTCTTACTCGCTTCGGCGAGCTTATATGCTGACAAACCTGTAACACTCGCCCTGGCGAGTCAGAAACTCGCCTGGCGAGCCATACAGGCATCAACCACTCGCTGCAGCGTGTGAGTACTCGCTGGGGCGAGCTTGTCAGTGAAAGCCCCTGTTTTGTAGAATACGATTTTTAAAGAAAGACCACCTACAATCTTCATGCAACCAGTTATAAACAAGTTCAATAATATAAAATATGTTATATAGGAGCAAGAATAGGGATTTGTTCTTGCTCTTTTATTATATTGAACCTAAATACCTATGTTTGCATACAAAACATATTTGGGGAAAATCTAAGCTCTAACAATTTCTATGGTTAAGTACCTATAGGACCCACCTGACAATTGAGACTTTAACACTGATGCTTGGCTCTGCTGCAGCCACGGGCGCGACACTCCAAAACTGAACCTTTGCATAATGTTTCTAACTCTATGAATTTGGTCATTCCTTGGTTCTCCCCACAGCAATTCTGAATCCATACTAACACCCATTCCAATACAAAACTTGGTTTGCTCAGAGATTTCACAGACCACATACCCACAAAAGAATAACCAAAAATTACGGTTAATGAGACTTGTTAACTTTTCTAATGTTAACGGAATAGAACAATCAGTACAGGACTGAAATGGAACAAGGGGGGGTTTGAGACAACTTACCAAGGGTCAGGGAACATGGCCACGGGTGAGGGAAACACATGCAGCAACACTTGCCATTCTGTTAAACTCGCTGCGGCGAGTGGCATAGCTCGCTGAGCGAGTTCCACGATTATGACAGAAACAGTTCAGTTGCTTGCTGCTTCAACTCCAACCTTCCTCCTTTGATTCTTACTTGTTATTTCGGTCATTCACGAGGGTAAAGCACTTGCATGCAACATCAAAACAGCAGAAATGAGGAATTGGGTTTTTAATTGAATCTTAGAAAGGAAAAGTAAGAACCCTAACCATACCTTAATCTCATGAACTTTGGATAGATGATTCTTAACAAAACCTTCCATTGACACATGCAGACCTTTCTTTCTGCAACAAGGTATCTTTTGGAAAGAGATTTGAAGAGAAAGAGGAATTAGAGAGCTCGGGGAAGGAGAGAGTAGTATGAGAGGAGTCTTTGAACTATTTCCTTGGTTTAAAATGTTTGAAACAGAGGATTTTGAGGTGAGAATGGTGTGGGAGTTCCATTAGAGAGACAAGAGGGAGGTTTTTAGTGTTGAGTTGTTGTTGCTGTCGTGAAGAGAGAAAGAGGGCTGAAGGAAGGGTTTGATTTTTGGTTTACTGATTAACACTACTACTACACCCATTTCCAAGTATTTATTTCCCTTTCTTAGTCCAAAACGTGGGCCACCCATAGTGGTCTTTAAGCCCACTAGTTCCTTATTCTTATACTCATGTGTATTTTCCATTCCAAATGCTCATATACAAATTGGTACTTGCGTCACTTAATTATTTCTTAAAGGTTATTCTCTTACTTCCAATAATTATTTCCAATTAATTTTTTTTCTATTAACTGAAAATTGGGATGTTACAATCTACCCTCCTTAAAAGAATTTCGTCCTCGAAATTCAGAACTTCTTCGCTCTACTTCAGTGTAACTCAACTAGATCCACTACCAAAATCTAGCTTCACCTATTCTCCGGTTTACTATATCCAATTCCTTGGAATAAAACTTTCCTCTTTCCAAGGAATTACTACCTACAAATCAATCACTTATCCACACTTACAGCGGTCCTCACGCTGCGCACTCTGATTCGAACACTTATTGTTACATATTTGTCTTATCCTTCTCTACTTCTTCCACTACGATAAACTCCTTCCATTCCCAATGGTAGTAAACTCAAATCCAACTGTCTTAGGAGGTCGGTATCTGGCCTGGTTAGGTACTCGCAAAACTGGTGGCGATGCTATATAATTAGCTGAAGGGTTTAAACTTGAGCGTTCCTACTGGCAAAGTCAAAATTTACCTTTCCATAGTCGTTCTCTTTTCCGAACACTATTATGCGTGACTTGTCATATGTACACCTGTATCACGTGTGTTGTCTAAATATTCCAGAATCGATTGAAATATAAAACGAGTGGAAAATTGTCTAAACATTACTGGTTCTTCTACCAATGAGTTGTACTCATTCGTAGACGAACTTATAGTTATCCGATAAAATCCCACCTACAATCTCTATCTATTCCGACACGACACGATGATCAAGTTGTACATTTAACACGCGGCGTACTTAGGTTCAGATCATTTCTCAGGGTTACAGGTCAAACTTATTTGAAGTCCTTCGCTGATAACTAATGCATGGAACTTGGCTAGTTGCAAGCATCAGGTCTGAATTGGTAACGCTAAGACTGGATTGAATGGTTTGGTCTAGAACGGTTGACGGAGTTATCTCAACAGATCACTAAGAATAGGAAAGGGTTTCTAACAGAGATTGACATAATACTCCAAACGCATGTTTAACTCTTACACTTATACTAACTAATTACTGGCAACTATACTAGGAATTGGAAAGCTCGGGTTCAGGCGTTCAGGCTTCTATACTTGATCTCACGAGATTATAGGAATTGAATTTTGGAAAGTTGGAATGTTCGGGCAGAGACAATCAAGGTTATCACACTAATCTTACATGGTTAGGAGCACAGAGTTAGCAGGTTTGAATTCTCAACACTGCTTTCACTGGTATAACTTAATTCCGCCGATTTAGGGGTTGGTCCAAACTTAGTTCTGAGTTCAACTGATAAGGCTACGAAAGATAGATAGCTAACTTAATGGAAGGACAGATTACTGATTTTGAGTACACGAAGTTTAACTGATTTGCTGATACCGAGCTGGATAAGCTTTACCAGAGTGGTTTGAAGTATGTTGTTTGAAAGGTCAACCGAGCGGGTAGGAAATGAAACTAAAAATATTCTTGACCTTCTCAAGAATAATTAATTTCCGCAGATGGATTTCCGTTAATGATAACTTAACTGGACGGTTGAAAACATTGAATGCGGTTACTCAAGTGTGACATCATCACCCTCAATGTAACCAATTGGCTTCGAAGAATTTGAAAAGTTTGCACCCTAATTGCATTTGGGTACTGCACATGGTTGCCAAACCATTATGGCACAAGAAGAATTTATCCAACTGAGGCGTGACTAGACGGGTTAGGGAATACACACGGTCATGGTGTTCCAAGACTTACGGGTATTGAGTTGAGCATTGTTCGATTCAATGACTCTGTTGAAATAGGATCTCTAGGGATAAATAGAAAATTGAAGATTCGTCTTCCACTGGTTTATACTCATACTCTACAATTCTAATTCTCCTGTCAGTTCTCTCAGGTTAGGACAACTACGTTTCACTCAATGATCTTTGCTGACAATTTCTCACAGGTGGTCCATCTAACTGATTCTAGTACTTTCTTAGCTGAAAGGTCTAAATGTATTGAAGTATCAGTTGGCTAACCTGGGTTGAAACTAACTTGTTTGCCTGTGCCTGGGTAACTAATCATGTGTACTAAAAGATTGGTCTGGATGGCTGATGTTGCTATTAGGGCTTCTACTCACTAATCTAATTGAGTCATGTCTCCCACTGTCCGGCACTAATGTTGGTTCCGTGTCGTCGGCTTCTGGTATTAGTATCCTAAGGGGTAATAAGGCTGGTTGGTATCCGGATAGTGTTAAAATATGACGGTGCAATCCTACTCTTCAAATTGGGTGTCTACTTGGTCTACGATACTGTAGTAATAGCCTAATGACATCTGACTGACAACTCTCAATGTACGGTTAATGGTTCTACTAATTTATAGCTGTCGGGTTCAAGTGCTTAAATCCGTGTAGTGTGTGGTCAAACTAGTATGAAACTAAATTGCCTGTCACTAAACTATCTGATGACAAGGCAACTACGGTTCGACTCTGGCGTCTGATCGTACTAAAGGTAACTCTCAATGGTTATTACTACTTAAAACTTAACCTATGATGGTTCGGGGTAATTATCAGTATAAGTAACAGACTGTCCTATTCTATTGACACCTAAGGTGGTCGTCGCAAGTGTTAACTTAATAGGCTTTGCGGTGAGAAAGTATTAGGGTATAGTTGCTAAGATTTCACTATTCTTATCGAGGTAACTAACTGGTCAGAAGTGTTGGGTTACTAGTTTATGGATGCTTAATTTAACGGTCTTTAATAATCTACTTAAGAGAGGATTCCGCTTGATGTGAGTCAAGGTTATACTTATGTGACAAGGTCCTATCGTAGGCTTGATTGCTAACCAGTCGGTAATGATGTTCTAGGGAGTTGACTGAAGAGTTCCTAAGATGTTATAAGGACTCCTAGCTGTTAACCTAATTTATGTTTGGGTCTATAAAGTTTGCTAATATCCTGCTAAAGACTGGTGTGGTTGGAAAGGAAATTCCTAACTGTTATACTAAATGTAATTTGATTTTCAGTGGCTAGGTAGAGATGTCCTTACAAGTTGAAAGGTAAGAGTGGCTTATTTAAGGGCATCTTAAATGATACCCTAATAAGGTGTCCTAAGGAGGTATTGGTATGTGATTTTGTCCTAATTGGGTTCCTCAAATACGGACGGTTCGATTTGCACTTCTATTACGGTGAATATCTATCAAGTTCACTATGCTGGGTTGCTAACTCAGATTCCGATGTATGATTGAACTTAGTTATGCTTTCTCGGGTACGGATACAGATTACAAGAATTCTAACTGTTACATCAGTCATGATTAAGCTCCTAATAGTTCTACTATACTTATTGATTTCTAGTGCGAAGGGTATACTCAGTCCAAACTCTTACTGCCTCCTAATCCTAATATCATCTCCAAACGTAGTTCCTCAACAACTCTTATACTCGCAAGGTAGCTGGGGATTGTTTATTCCGAATTCGAAAAGTAGAATGACAAGATACACAAGGAGGCTTGAGACTGTCCACCGTGGTTAAGAATGACTGAACAGAGAACCATGTTGCAACAAGCAGTAGCAGCAGCCTGCTAAGCTCGTTGCAGCGTGTGCTTGCTCGCTAAGCGAGTTAGACTGATTGTGAAAGAATGATTTTATGGTTCGCCCAATTTTTCTTCGTTGCATACACAACTTACTCCTGTGGCACCATTTGCCATTGTTCCAATATTTCTCTTGTAAGAATTCCCTTCAACGATGGCTCCTCGATTGCAGCTTCACTACGGATTTACCGCTGGAATTCCAGAGTTCACTTCAGTTCTAAACCATAGTACCCTGCCTACCATGCACAATACTGAGTTGATCAGGCTCAGCACGCGATGGTTTTAGCGTAAACAGTCCAGATCCAAAGGGTCTCTATATACTTAGGAAGAGTTGAAATGACTCATGGCAAGGCCCGATACTGGATCGACCTGCTCTGATACCAATTATAACGTCCCAACTAAAATATCTAGAATATTTAGTCAAGACATAAATAAATGGATCTGAGTACATTAAATTCCAATGTATAAATACATAATTACAACTTAATTCGAATACAAAGCGATGAACTGATAAAATACAGCGGAAAGAAACTGAATTTCTGAGTAAACAAGATATTATAATAACAAGGAGAAGAATAAAATCTTCAAGGCTGACAATCCAAGCTCAGCTCCATATGTCAGTCTCCTACCTGGTCCTTGCTCCGGATAACCTGTTTACCTAAAAAAAATTGATTTGGACTGGGGTGAGACTACTAAGCCTCAGTGAGTCCTACTACCCTCCTATAGGCGACTACGCCGGGGGAACTTAGATAGTGTAATAATCTAAGTTCAACTGTTTTACATAACCATGTATTAATCATTAATAAATTAAAGTGTAACACAAAATTATTATCTTGTCAAGTTACTCTTCAAAGGTCACCCGAGGCAAGCCGGTCTCAGGTGCCTGACTCTGCGTACTACCGAAACAGAGGCTCGGATTCCGACGTTGGCTCACATAATGACTAATAGAATTACAGAGGAATTCTATTATTATGGCATAATGCCATTTAATTCAATGAGTTTAAACAGTTCTAACCAATATGTCCCACCCAGGGTATCCTAAGCATGTTACTAATAAATTTAAATATACATGACAATCTCTGACTATATAAACTATTTTACACTTTTAAACATGTTCGTGAAATCCCAGTTGCATTCGGACATAAAACGAGTGTTTAATAATTTTAAAATAGTAAAATATGCAGGTTCTGTCCCTGCTAAACTCGCTACGGCGAGCTCTTACTCGCTTCGGCGAGCTTATATGCTGACAAACCTGTAACACTCGCCCTGGCGAGTCAGAAACTCGCCTGGCGAGCCATACAGGCATCAACCACTCGCTGCAGCGTGTGAGTACTCGCTGGGGCGAGCTTGTCAGTGAAAGCCCCTGTTTTGTAGAATACGATTTTTAAAGAAAGACCACCTACAATCTTCATGCAACCAGTTATAAACAAGTTCAATAATATAAAATATGTTATATAGGAGCAAGAATAGGGATTTGTTCTTGCTCTTTTATTATATTGAACCTAAATACCTATGTTTGCATACAAAACATATTTGGGGAAAATCTAAGCTCTAACAATTTCTATGGTTAAGTACCTATAGGACCCACCTGACAATTGAGACTTTAACACTGATGCTTGGCTCTGCTGCAGCCACGGGCGCGACACTCCAAAACTGAACCTTTGCACAATGTTTCTAACTCTATGAATTTGGTCATTCCTTGGTTCTCCCCACAGCAATTCTGAATCCATACTAACACCCATTCCAATACAAAACTTGGTTTGCTCAGAGATTTCACAGACCACATACCCACAAAAGAATAACCAAAAATTACGGTTAATGAGACTTGTTAACTTTTCTAATGTTAACGGAACAGAACAATCAGTACAGGACTGAAATGGAACAAGGGGGGGTTTGAGACAACTTACCAAGGGTCAGGGAACATGGCCACGGGTGAGGGAAACACATGCAGCAACACTTGCCATTCTGTTAAACTCGCTGCGGCGAGTGGCATAGCTCGCTAAGCGAGTTCCACGATTATGACAGAAACAGTTCAGTTGCTTGCTGCTTCAACTCCAACCTTCCTCCTTTGATTCTTACTTGTTATTTCGGTCATTCACGAGGGTAAAGCACTTGCATGCAACATCAAAACAGCAGAAATGAGGAATTGGGTTTTTAATTGAATCTTAGAAAGGAAAAGTAAGAACCCTAACCATACCTTAATCTCATGAACTTTGGATAGATGATTCTTAACAAAACCTTCCATTGACACATGCAGACCTTTCTTTCTGCAACAAGGTATCTTTTGGAAAGAGATTTGAAGAGAAAGAGGAATTAGAGAGCTCGGGGAAGGAGAGAGTAGTATGAGAGGAGTCTTTGAACTATTTCCTTGGTTTAAAATGTTTGAAACAGAGGATTTTGAGGTGAGAATGGTGTGGGAGTTCCATTAGAGAGACAAGAGGGAGGTTTTTAGTGTTGAGTTGTTGTTGCTGTCGTGAAGAGAGAAAGAGGGCTGAAGGAAGGGTTTGATTTTTGGTTTACTGATTAACACTACTACTACACCCATTTCCAAGTATTTATTTCCCTTTCTTAGTCCAAAACATGGGCCACCCATAGTGGTCTTTAAGCCCACTAGTTCCTTATTCTTATACTCATGTGTATTTTCCATTCCAAATGCTCATATACAAATTGGTACTTGCGTCACTTAATTATTTCTTAAAGGTTATTCTCTTACTTCCAATAATTATTTCCAATTAATTTTTTTTCTATTAACTGAAAATTGGGATGTTACAAAAGCACTCTGTTGAGGGCTAATAATCTCAGGGAGAACACCTTTGATTCTGTTAGCAATAGTTTTAGTGATAATTTTTAAAATGACATTGCAAAGGGCAATAGGCCTATAGTCAGCAGGGGTAGTGGGGTTATTATTCTTAGGAATTAAGCAAATGAAAGTGTTATTAAAGGGAGCAGGGTTACCACCATTGTTTAGAATGTGCAGAGCAGCTTGAGTGACATCTCCTCCAATAATATCCCAATACTCTTAGTAAAATTTAGCATTAAGACCATCAAGGCCAGGGGCATCATTACTTTTGAGTTGATGGGTAGCAAAAGAGACTTCAGCAACAGTGAACTCCTGGTTTAGGTAGGTAAACATCTGGGAATGAACTCTGTTGGCTACAACCTGGATATGCTCATGCATATTAGAGGGGTTAGAAGAGGTGAAGAGATTAGTGAAGTAGTCTTGAAAAATCATGTGAATGTCCTTGTTATGAGTGTAACTATGCCCTTGATTATCATTTATAAAATTTATTCTATTCTTCCTTTTTCTATGAGTAGCTTTAAAGTGGAAGTACTTGGAGTTTTTGTCTCCATGTTGGAGCCAATTCACCTTAGCCCTTTGGGCCCACCACTGTTCTTCCTGCTGTAGCAGCCCATCTAATTGAGTTTCAAACCCCTTTATCTCATTGAGTTGAGCTCTAGAGGGGGCCCCTGTTTTAAGGTCCTGGATTCTATTTTGAATACGCTTGATTTCTCTAGGAACATTGCCATAGGTAGTCTTGCCCCACTGGTGAACTTTAGTGATAACTGATTGGAGTCTTTCTTGGACCTCATTGTTAGTTTGTTCCCAAGTGGTTTTAATGATCTGTCTGCATTCAGTGTCTTGGATCTATATATTCTCAAACCTTTTGATCTGAGTTTTATCTTTGGAGTCTTCCCTGAAATCATTATTAGAGCCAAAAACAAGTAAAATAGGATTATGGTCAGAAGAGTAACTCAAAAGATGATAGTTAGTGAACCTAGGGAAACTAGTAATCCAAGAAGGGTTAGCACAGAATCTATCCAATCTCTCTTTAATATGATCAGTATCCTCCTGGTTGTTAGTCCAAGTGAAGGGATTACCCTTGAAACCTAGGTCCACAAGGTTACAGTTATTGAGGGTATTGTAAGCATGATTAATGAGGTTTTGGGGAGTGTCTCTACCCCCCTGCTTCTCATTAGAATTAAAGATCATATTAAGATCACCAAAAACAAGCCACTTCTCATTGTTATTAGTTTGATGAAGCTTAGAAATAAGATCACAAGTTAAGAATTTTTTATGACTTTTAGAAAAACCATAAATGCCAGTGCCTCTCCACTTCTTATTAGGGTTGTCACAATCCACATAGTAATCAATCATATTATCATTAAAACCAATAATATTGATGTTTACATTATTAGTCCAAAACAAAGCAAGACCACCCCTCCTATTTCTAGTGGAAATAGTACAATCAACAACAAAGCAATTAGACAAACTAGGACCAAAGGTATTGGTCTTAAATTTAAAATCACAATTTTGGAACTTAGTTTCAGTAAGGAAAATCATATCTGGTTGATGAGTGAGGATGAGTTGCCTAATGGCTCTGACTGCAGATGCTTTCCCCAGACCTCTGCAGTTCCAAGAAAGCAGCTTCATTTCCCTTGGTTAGCCTTTCCTAGAGGGCTAACCATAGATTGTGTTGAGTTAGAAACTGTTATGCCACTGTGGATCTGAGAAGTACTTTGGATCTTCTGAAATTTTCTCTTGATGGGGGTAGGTGTTTGTTGGTGCAAGTTGGGAGGATTGTTAGGGTCTTCTGGTTTCTCCTGTTCCATGCTTTCCTCCTCCAGCTTCATCTTAGCTAACATATCCAACATGGCCTGGGGAATGGGACTGAATTGCCCTCCACTTACAGACTTCATGGGATTGCTATTGAACCTTTTGTCCCTATTTTCATTAATTCTCTTCCCATAAATGTTTGATCTTAACCAAGGTCCCCGAGGGTTTACTCCTCCTTCAGCTAGTGGGAGTGATGGGTTGCTGCATTGATCTTCATTATGTCCCACTAGACCACAAGCAAAACAAAACATGGGCAGGTTCTCATACCTAAAATCTACCCAGTTAATTCCATCTCTAGTATTGCCAATGAACATACCAGCTCTGATTGGTTCAGACACATTGAGACAAGTCTTGATTTTAACAATTCGTCCCTTTTGAGGATAATCATATAGGGCAGCATCTTCCACCTTTCCCAACTGTGAGCCTATGTGTTTACCCATGGACACTGTCTTACAATGAATAGGTAGCCCCCATATTTTAATCCATGCCGGAACATGTAGAAAATCTATGTTATTAGGGTTAATCTTTCTGTCCCAAAGTTGGACCATAAACCAGCAATTTCTGACGATCCAAGGATTACCCTTAATAGCCTTCTGAGTGTCAAGATCAGAATCCATGGAAATGTGGTAATAACCACCTTCCACCTCTGTAATGGTTAAACCTGGAGGATAACCCCAAATTCCTTGTAGAGCATTGTAGAGAATAGGTTTGAGAATCACTTTGCTGGACAGAACCTTACCTATGAGGGTGTTATTGCAGAGATTGACTCCTTCTTCAACATGTTCTTCTTTGTACATGCAGAAAGGATCACCATTAGGCCTAGGCGAATTATTATTGCGATCATTGTTCCTTTGTGTACTTCTTGGTGAATCTTGATAGTTTCTTGGGCTGTCTTGTTGGTTATAGTGTTGATTCTGACCCTGGTTTCCTTCATTCTGCAGGTTTGGTGGAGTATAGGGCAAGTAGCCCGTGCTATCTTGGTGGTTAAGGGTGGGAATAGGTCCCATTAAGGTAGGAATGTTGATGGAGCAAGAAGACTGGTTTACAGGTAGCATGTTGATCTTCTGGACTTTGGAAGGACGAGGACGGGGATCTTCAGAATTAGTATCCCTGGTGTGATTTTGATGGGAGAGATTGTTAGGGTTGGAATTCCTCTGATCCTCCATGAAAATACAACGAACTCAACTGGGGATGATGAATGAAAAACTAAAAACCTTCACCAAACAGGGAGAAACAAAGTCGTCACAAGACGTAAACCAAAGGCAACACAAGCCTTAGATGGAGAATCTAAGGGGAGGTGAAAATAGGTGTAGAAAGGATCAAGCTAGAATAGTGACAGAGAGAGGGAGCAAGATGAGGTGTAGAAAGGATCAAGCTAGAATAGTGATAGAGAGAGGGAACAAGATGAAGAATCTTGGAGCGATCTTGGAGATTTTCCTACAAAGAAACTCTTCATTCGAATTGAGTAAAAGATTTTATGTAATCACCATTTTCGTTGTCATTTTTGAATATTAAACTATAACGTAAGACAAATATATACTTAGATGTACACATATATACATACATACACGTACAGACACGCAAGAAGTACTTACATAGAAAATTTACAAATACTTGCACAGTTTCTAAATCTTTGTACAAAACACTTAGCATTGTAAAAACTATCTAAGTGTCTGAGCTCAAAAATCACTTTGTGTAATCTGCTTACCAGAAGCACCAACTCCAACACAAAGAGCTTGTAATCAACAGTTGGTTGAATCTCTTGAGAGACTAAAGTTAGTCAGCTGTCTCAAGAAGTCATTGACAATTAGCCAGTGAAGTTGTTGTAATAATCTTTGTAGATTATTGGATTAAGTCCATGAGGTGCAAGACAAACTCACTCGGGTGGAGTGGACTGAAATAGCCTCATTAACGGGGAAACATTATAAAAATTATTGTGTCTTTTCTACTCCCATAATCTCTTATTTGTTGTTGTCATCATTTTGTTATTTACTATTATTATTAAATTTGATTTGATATATTCTTGATAAATAACATTTTGTTAAGAGTATTTGAATTTGAGAAAAAGAATCAAAGTTTTAACTTGTAGAAACCCAATTCAAACCCCTTTTTCTTATGTTTCTTGAACCGTCACACTTCCCCTTAAGCCCACTTGTCATTGACCCGAATAGACCGGTCATGGCTTACAAAATTTTAAGACAACACCATCGTTAAAGACTCAAGAACACAATAGAATCCACCAACAACAAATTTCAATAATGGAAACAAATTGCAACAACCATCAACAACAAGAAATAAAATAAAAAAATTGAATTGAAGAATCAATAACAACAACCACACGGAGGACAACATGAGGGAAAACATACAAGGGCCACACTCATGATATTATAAAATTCAGAATTCTTAAATGAGTTGGACAAACCCCTTTACTTGGATTGCAGTTATCTCCCTACAAATCAATGTTTGATTTTTTATCTTTATTTGCAATTTCTCTATTTCGTTTTACTGTTTTTAGTAATTGTGGCTAATCCTAGTTTCTCACAATCTTAGCCTATTTATAGGAATCAGCCTAGGTTATTTTTCCCTAAGATCATGGAAGAATTGTGACAGATTGTACTTATCCTCCTAATTCCCTAAAAGATCTAGTTTTTTTTTCTTTCTTGCCTCCAAAGTCATAAAAATCTTATTCTTTTGTTTCTCTACAGAATTTCTACTTTACACCCCCTTCTTTTTACCACCACCACTAGGCCCAATGCATTAACCTACTTTTCTACACCATTTTACTAGCCCACACCCCCATTTCTACCGTACTTAAAGTGCACCTCCCTTCTCTTTTTCTTTCTAATTTCTTTATTTTTCTTCACTCATTTAGTTTACTAAAGTTCTCTTACTCTAATTAAATTATTTATTTCACTCTTCCCTCTTAATTAATTATTTATCATGCTAAAATAATTAAATAGTCACACAAAGCACATGAACACAATTAAATAAAATTGGAAGCTAACTAAATTCTAAATAATCTAAATTATCTAAGTTACACATGCTTATAAATTAATTTTGACAACTATATGAGAATGGATTATATCCTTTAAGCTATGTAAAAAATGAAGCACCACAATTGAGAATCTTCCGATATACAAATACATGCAATATAGAAACACTTGTTTAATTATTACTCCGTAGCTATTAAGGTAGGCCCCAATTATTATTAAAGTTTCTTGCAAAACAATAAAAATAGATGAATGATATTATAAAGTCTTAATTGCATATTTGGTCCTTAAAATTAAAAAGTTTCAAGTTAATCTTTTTAATCAAATTTATGTTTAAATCGTCTACGTGACTAACAAATTTGCATATGTAGACAATTAGGAAGATGTCACATGAAAATTTTAGATAAAATAAACTCAAAATTTAATAAAAATTAAATGAAATTATTTTAAATTTTAACAAAAACGACGAACTTATGTCTCAAAATTGTTGTGCTTAGGCTATAAATTGCTAGATCTTTCCATTGTGAATGATATAATAAAGTAAAGTCAAGCCTAGTCAATTTTCACCCATGTGAGCATTTAATTTAATTACAAAATCATCCAGACTCTACCATAAAATATCTTTTTTCTTTTGGTAGAAAAAAGTCATTTAAGTTGTGTGTAAAAAAGAAAACATAAAAAAGTCATTAGGAATTACAAATAATTTAATCAGGCCACGTTAATGTCTGTGTTCTAGCTAGCCAGTGGCAATTTAATAACAATACCATCAAGACCTGCATCCGAACTAAGTCATGTTAATTTATTCATGTAAAAATTTGTGAGTTTAATTTTGATTCGCTGTTAATAACAAAAAAAATAAAATTACATTGCATGTCAACCAATAACAACGTATCATTCTTATACGTGGTTTTAGATATAATTATGAATAAAAAAAGTTTCTTTATATGAGGTTTATGCATGAATATAAATGTGGGCTGAGCACCAGTCGGGTGTAGTTGGACCGGTATTGATCGGTATTTTATGAATTCAATGTTCGAACTAATAAGCTTTCAATTGGTTCGGTTTGGTTCGGTTTTTAGCATTTTTCAAAAATGAATTCGAACTAAACTAATCGGTTTGATTTGGACTTCGGATACTTTGATCGGTTTTTTCCGATGTATTTCATATTATTATTTTTTTCGATAACACTCATTCCTCTAATTAGATATTTGAGTGCAATATTATTTACACTTGCATTATCAACATTTTACACAATGAACTTTTTTAATCCTCCATTCTTTCAAGCATACCTCTAAACTCTTACCAATTGTTTCCGGGAAGAGTTATGGTGCATAAGGATTTTCCATATGCATGGTGCATAAACAAATCTCCACCATTTGTATTCTGAAATAGCATTGGCATGATTAAGTACATCTAATAGTTTTGAAGTACAAATAGTGGAGATTTGTTTATGCATCATGCAAAAGAAAAATTCTTATGCATAATAACTTTTCCCATTGTTTCCCTTTGTGATCCGACATCAAATTTAAACTCATTTTTTTATTCAACACCCACCCTTCATCCATGTAATTACAAGTTACAACCATATAATTTAGATTTTGTACCGATGTCCAACAATCGGTGGTAGGAAAAACCATTTGTTTATTTGCAAACAATATGCACTTTAGATTCTCTTTCTCATCATTATTTTTATATGGTAAAATACTTCAAGCACTACTCAAACACAGTGTTGTTTGCGGCTGTGAGGTGAGAGAGTCTGTCTAAAAGCTTGTTTCTAAATTAGGTGTAATGGGTCAGTTTTAACGGGTTAAATTGAAACTTTATTGCTAAATTTAAAATTTGGTTGATTCATAAATTTCTATTTTTCAAATAATTCAACACCTCCTACTTTATTGAAATTACTTTGTTTGAAATTTGTATATCCAAATGAACAACAAAGAGGGTGAGATACAATTACTTTATTTGAAATTTGTAGATTGAAAGACAATAATAGATGAACAGTAAAAAATAAAATAAACCTATGATATTAAAGTCTATTTTGCACCTTATTCAACATATTACAAGGTTGTAAAATACAACATTTCTCTTATCTATCAAAGATTGATAAAAACGACAAAGCGAATATAAGAGTGAGAGAGAGAGAGAGAGAGAGAGAGAGAAGAGAAGAAACACTCGAAATCGAAGAAAAAATAATAATAATTTGCATCTTAGTCATTGTTCGGTTGATTTTGGTTTTCAAGATATAATTTTTTAGAGACTCGCACCCACCCGTATACAGCCACTCAAGATCAATTTTTCATCATAAAAATTATAAAAATTAACGAAAGTACAAAATAATTTCAAATACCAAAATACACTTTATGTTTTAATTTTTACTCAAAAGAAATAATAAAACAGAGCTACATTGATTCTCTAGTGGCATTTTATTTCATTGGTAATTTCATTTGAGCATTGCTCTTGCTTTGATTCAAATGTCCAAACTTTTAAAAAACTCAGATTGATTAAGCAGTTTTTCTCCCAACTGGCGAAGCAGAGCTGCTTGTGACAACAACATAGCTGCAGTTTGTGCTTGCTCTGCCGCCGTCGTGCCATCTTTATCAACAGTCGTCAGCTTCAGAACATACTCTCCATCCTTCAGATCAAGACTTGCCTTTATTGCCTTATTATTACCTGGACAACCATATATATCAAGCACCACATCACATTATTGAATTTATTTTCATTACTTCATATATATATATATATATATATATATATATATATATATATATATATATTATGAAGCTAGTCTTGTATATATATTTTAATTTTAATTACTTCATAATTATATATATTTTTATAATAATTGTTTCATTTGATAATAATATATGGGTTTGCGTCTAACATGTGCAACATTGCACATGTTAAAGTAATTAAAAATAGTAACTTTTTATTTAAAAAATAATAATTTATTAAAAATTTATACATTTAATATAAAATACACAAGTTCTAATGCAAAATTTACTATTTTAAATTTCTTAACATGTGCAACTTTGCACATGATAAAAAAAATCCATAATATATATAGTTATATATAGAATTTAGACACACACAAATATATATGTTGGGCCGACCCTCAGAAGAGTAAATGATAAAATTCCTAATCACTTAATTAAAGAATTCAAATTAATTACATACTACTCGAAGTCGAAGCAATAACTCTCATTATTAGACCAAAACGTTTTTCGTAGTCTTGATTAATTAATGTTTAATTAACATCAAAATAGTACTTCTTCCGTTCCAAAATATAAGTCGTTTTGACTATATTATACAAATTAAGAAATGTAATTAATGTCGTATGGAAAATTGAAATTATGGGTTGGTTTACAAAATTTTCCTTCATTAATTGTATGAGAAAGATAAATCGAAGAATTGAAAGAAGAAAGAGAAATAAATAGAGCAATAAATGTTTCATCGGTAATTTAAAACGACTTATATTTTGGTACAAATTTTTTTTCCCTCAAAACGACTTATATTTTGGAACAGAGAGATTATATGATAAAAAGTGAATTCTTTTGTACTCTCTCCGGTCTCATATATATATAAGCAAAAATTGTTTTTTTAGATTTATTAAAAAAGTTATGTATGTGGTCTATAATAATATGGACTAAATACATAACTTTTTCAATGAATTTAACAAAACAACTTTTGCTTATATATAAGACCGGATGAAGTACACATTTTATTTAATATGTACCGATACATTTGATGATGTGGACAATTATGATAGATTTTTTATATTAAATACTATTTTTAAACCTATTGAAATTTTATACATCAGCAATATACTGATACATGTACAAATAAGATGCATACCACACTATATTCACGGTGATAAAATGGCAGGAAACAAAAAAGTACTAACTAGTGTTTTAAAATTGCAAGTCACCTGTTATCTTTGTTGGGTAGGATGAGGATCCATGGGAGTGAGGGGTGAATTGATAGAATGAATCTGGTTTTTGGAACTCGTTGCCTCCAACAGCGAATTGTAACGAATATTTAGTTTTCAACAACATCAGATTGAAGACGTTGCTGCCCCAGTTGGAACTCGTTAGTGGAAACATACGCCTATAAGTATAACCACTATCTTCTTTCCACATAAAGGCCATTTTCGTCGTTACCTTAATTTTTCCTCTCAGCTCAGCTCTTCAAGTTTGACTAAAATGAGTAGTATTTATAATTGTACTAAACACACTGGGAACGTAGTTTCCTCGGTTATGTCAAAATTAAAATAAAATGCACGTATTTTCCTGGGTGGTGGACTAGATTAGAATACTCTTTAAAGATTTTATTACTTGTTAAAAAAGTTAAATATTTAATTAAATATTTAATGTACGACTTCTCATATTTTAATAAAAATTTATTATTTAAGATCTTAAAAACTGTTCAAAGTTATATGTTAACATTTCCCATTTCTTATATTTGAAAGTATATTTACATCGCCAATAATGAATTGGTCTAAATAATAAAGGTCTTGATCGTCTTAAGCATGTGATCAGGGGTTTGATTTATGACTCATGCGTACGGAGAAAATTCGATTAGGAGGGGAGAACCTTTCATATGTGCCCCATAGGTTCCGCGACGGAGATTAATCGTCGCTAACGGCGGTTGAAACTTCGTACCAATATCATAATAACCAAACAAAAAAAAATGTATACTTGCATCAAAATTTTGTTTTTGAAAGAATATACATCATCCATAAAAGAAAACATAATAACATAATTTTCAAACACATGTTTCAATTTAAACAAAACTGACAATAATAAATTCGTCGGTTTTCAAATACAAAATATAATCTATAAGTAGAGTTCACATTAAATACAAAATACAACCATATATAAAATTAAGTTCATAAGCTCTTAAATTCATAGGTTTTCAAATACAAAATATAAATTCATAGGCTTTCATGGGCTATTAAACTCTTTAGGTTTCTAAGTTACTATAATATAGCCCATTATGTTTTACTATATATTTACTTGTAACCTTTATTATGTTATGCCATTGTAATTCTATTGAAACAATAGACACCTTTTCTCTTTTGATATCTCTATTTTTATGGTATCAAGAGAATGGTTTGATCCTCCTTAAATGTATCGTTGTTTTTCCAATAGTGAGACTAGAAGAAGACAATCAACATTAGCTCTTGGCTATCTAATAGAAAATAGGGAGGAAAGTGGTATTGTTGCACCGAAGTGGTATGACTATGAAGACCTTGTGTGGTATGTTCCAATTGTGGCTGAAGAAATGCAAAACCTATTGAAGATCTTCAGGGAAGCAATTGGGAACAACGATAATCAGACTTGGGAATTTGCAGGGCTTCAGGGAAGCAATTGGGCTAGTAGCTCAATTGGTAGTGGGAATGGATTGAACATGTACTTATCCCCATGGTACATGGTTCGATTCCCACGGAAGGCAAAAACTCCACTAGAGAGGGGGGTGGAGAAGATCGTGATGTACAGCGCCGGGGTGGCCTACTATATACGTAGAAAAAGACCCGGGCTGTTACAAGAAAATGCGCCTTTTTTTTTGTAACAGCGCCGGGGTGGCCTACTATATACGTAGAAAAGGGCCCGGGCTGTTACAGGCATCACCATTGATTTACATGAAAGATGGATAATTGTTGAGTATGCCTTGAAATCTCAGTTTCAGAAGTCAGAATTCGTGATGGGAGCTACTGCCTCCTGCGCTAGGCGCAAAGCATCACAAAATCTGGAGGTTGCCAATGTCTCTTGCGCACTGCGCCGAAAGGGCTGCGCTAGGCGCAGCTCGTAGCTAGCCAGATTTGTTTTTACAGGATATCTGACTTTGATTCTGTTTTATTTTAAAGCTGATTTGTTTTGATTTAATTGGCATATATTTTCTAGAAATAGAGGTTGTTTATTCATAGAAAAATATGAGAGCAACAAAAGAGTGACAGGAAATAGGATTAAAATTTGCCACCACAAAGGCTAGGGTTTTAGAGAGAAACAAAAGATAATTTCTCTTGGTATAATTCTAGGGGCTTGGACAAATTATCCTTTATTCACCTTGGGTAGACTAGATCAAATTGAGTCTGTTGGCCACAGGATGAGATTCGGGACTTGGGTAGAGTTAGGATTGAAGGCTAATTCTTGTAACTCAATTGAGATTTCTTGTGTAAATTGCTTATTTGATTTAGTGCAATGGAGAGATGCTCTCTCCCCAGAGTAGGTTGTTTTAACCGAACTGAGTAAACAAATTTCTCGTGTATTTCTTTCTCGCCTTTTACTTCTGGATTATTAATATCATTTTCTCTATCCGCTTTATTATTGGTTGCTTGGTTACGTTTGCGCCACACATCAAGTTTCCATTGGTGTGATTTTATTGACGAATTCACAATAACTAAGGTCAATTTTTTTTCAACCTCGCAATTTTTTTGTGAGTATGTGGTAAAACCAGTCATCTCAGAGACCACATATAATTGTTTTTTTGTGCGAACACATATACAAATATCTTTTTTCGGAGTTGCATGCCATCGAAGACTGTGGATTTGAAAATATTTTTAACCAATGGTCATACGTGAAAGAATTTAGGCTGATTGTTAGGATTTAAATTTTGATTTGTTAATGTTAAATTGTCGGCTGAAAGTTTTAGATGTATCTCTATTGAGTATTTTAGCTATCTTCATTTCTTGTATTGTTACATTTTTAGCATATGAATGAATGAAGTTTATTTTATTGTAAGAAAATCATTATGATATTCTTCAAGAATATAAACACGAAACCAACAATGAATTGATCCAAGTGGTAAGGGTTTTGGTCGCTTAAAGCATGTGGTCAGGAGTTCAATTCCTGGCTAATGCATATGGAGAAAATTTAATTGGAAGGGGAAAACTCACCTTATGTGCACCAGAAGTCCCATGGAATCTCTAACAATAGTAGAAACTTTATGATAATATCATGATAAAAAAAATATATATAATAAAGAATGTGAAATCGACAACTTACATTTAACACCATGATCCAAACTAAGTCAAGGTGTGAGAAAGAATAAAAAAGTCCAATTAAAAGTTGGAATATTCCAATATATACATAGTTAATTTTATTAACTATTGGATATATTATGAAAATAAGGAACGATCAATATGAGTACAAGCAATTTATTGCTACTGTGTTTGATATGTTAAACTGATTTTACATTGATGTCACTCTTTGTTATTAATTACAAATTGAAAATGTCAAATGTTACATCATATTTTACATTATTCAAATTTGAACCACTCACTACTATATTTCTTCTACAATTCATTAAGTTTCTCATCTTCTCTTCTTCTATGAGCTTCCCTCTACCATTATTCTCCAAAGTTTCATTTCATATTTTGTTCTTCTCCAGAAAATATGCAAAACCTGAATTGGACATCACCACCATATCTTCATCTCTTGTAACGAAGTGTATTCAATTGTAAAAGAAAAAAAAAATGCTAATTTGCAAGAATATATACATGAATGTGAAATCGACAACTTACAATTAAAATCAAGATCCAAACATTATGCTATTTTAAAATTATATTAATCATACGCACATGATCATGATTTTATTTTGATCTCGTATTCTTGTGATGTTTTTTTTGCGTACAATATGACATTTTATTTAATTACAATATCAGCGAGACTACAAACTAAGTCTTATTCAAAAAAAGAAAAAGAGAGACTACAAACTAAGTCAATATTATTTATATTTGTTGATAAGAGTCTACTTGTTTATGTTATAAAAAACAGTTGGATTTGATTCTTCTAGCAAAATATGTAGGATGGAATATTGAGTTTGCATTCGGTCCAACACTAATCTGTTTGGATTGATGGAATGTAATGGAATGGAGCGGAATAGAGTGGAATGGAATGAGATGGAGCGGAATGGAATAAATATTCCGTTCCATGGTTTGAATATTTTAAAAAGGAGAGAAGCAAAATTGAAGGTAAATGGTGGTATGATATTAATTTCATTCCATCCTATTTCATTTCACTCCACTCTATTCCATTATTATTTTTCAAATCCAAACAATGAAACATTATTATATTCCATTTCACTCCGCTCCATTCCATTATATTCCATCAATCCAAAAGGGGACTGTATAAATTTTAAAGTGATACTTTTTTGCTTTTTAAAAAAAATGGTAAACGTATCAAACAAAACAAAAAATAAAAAAAGTCTTAAATATTTTTCTGTTATTCGTAGAATATAAAGTCTCACATTATATTTACCAAAAAAAAGTCACATCATTTTATATCATAGAAAGACATTATTTTTTCTTTTTGTCTTTATTTTGAGGTTCTTTTCTTGATATGAAATAATGAACTTATGACTTACGAAAGACATTTTTCTTTTGATAATTTTATTTTTTTGGGTCTTTGCTCGGGTTGCCTTACCCTTGGACTAGCCCTAGTGTATGTATATATATATATTTTAAACTGGTTGAACATTTGAATAATGTTACACCATCTAATAATATTTTAACGAATACAAATTTTACAAAATTCACTGTTGGATATTGAAAGTTCATATCATATATATCATCTTTGTTAAATTTTATAAACATATAAAATCGTTTAATATGTTTTTGAGACCGATCAATATTAACAGATTTATGCGTTTTTATTGAATACCGTTAATCTTTTTTATATTGTCATAAATTGCAATAAAATGTGTCTGAAACAGTCTCAATTGCAGCCTAAATTATAGTTGCCGATCTTTTTCAAATTCCGCGGTTTAATCTAATGAGTGAATTTTTTATTTTTTTTTTTAATTTCTCTATAGCGGAATAATGCTAATGTTAAGTGTTGCATAAGCTCATGAACTCACTGATGCTACTATTGCCATTGTTATGTCATTTGCTACCATTGCTATTCACATTAAGTGAGTGCTCTTGTGCTTGGTGCGTGTATATAAATGGTGGGTGGTTTGATAGTGGATACCTGATAACAGGTGGCCCAACGAATCGTGGAGAAGTTATGTTACCATCTTAAATAACCGATTATCCCAAAAGCTTAAGCTGTTAGGATAGAGACACATCAATAGTTTTAATTTATATTATTTCTAACGCTCACAGCAGAACCAAATTTCACTTTATTTATAAAAAAATATATCTTAATTACACTATAAACTTTTTTTAACATACATAGAAAAATACTCCCTTCGGTATATAAACAAAGATTCTTTTTCTAGATTTATTGAATGATTTATGTATTTGAACTATATTTTAGACCAAATACATAAATCATTCTATAAACCTACAAAAAGAATCTTTGCTTATATTTGAGACCGGAGTACTATTAATGTGATCTTATAAATGAGACCGAGCGAATAAAACATAATTCCAATTCAACACAAATATTTAATCACACCAAATTGATCTCATAGGTTTATTTATGGATGACAAAAATATCCATACCCGCGGATATCTGTGGATAAAATTCACCATAGATACGGAGCGAATAACTTAATGAATATCCACGGATAAAAGAAATGGATATTTCAATTATCCGCATTTAATGGATACCGATGCGAGTTTAATACTATTCGCGCCCGCGGATATCTATATCCGCTAAATAATTAATAAAATTACTTAAATATCTCTACTTACATATAAATTCTAGTATTTTTATATAAAAAAAATTGTATTTTTCTATTTTATCTTTTGCAGTTTGGTTATTTTATATAAATTCTAGCTTTGTTTGCAGTTCTGTGAGGTGATTTTTGTTTGTAGATTGAGTGTTTTCATTAAAAATAGAGAACAAAATTTATGAATATTATGTGTTAATATTTTGTCTTTAAAAAAATAATTTTTTTCAATAATTTGTTTTTTTTATAATAAAAAATAGCATCCATGAATATGTGTTAATATCCGCGGATACTTCAATATCCGTGGATTACCCGCTTAGAGGATATCTGCACGGATTTGGAGCAGACATGGATATCATATTTGTCTGACGGAACAGACACGGATATCACACTATCGGCATCCATAGATATCCATTGACATAGGTTTATTATTTTAACATATTCCAAACGTTTCTCTTCTCTTACAATAAAAAATGACCTTAATTATCAAAAAGTTAAACTAAAGAATGACCTTAAAATCACAAAGAATATTATGGCATTCCTATGACCCGCCATTTCCTCCACCTTAACGGGCCCAACGAAGCTGTATAAACATGAATGTGAAATCGACAACTTACAATTAAAACCATGATCCAAACTAAGTCAAGGTGTGAAAAAGAATAAATAAAGTCCAATTAAAAGTTGGAATATGATTCCAATGTATACTTCAACACGAAATAGTTAATTATATTAATCATACGCACATGATCATGATTTTATGCCCATGAATCATGATGATTTCATGCCCAATTCAATTATAAGATGGTATCAGAGTTTCTCCATAATCTGTTGAGCTACTTGCTATCAGGTTTCCATTATTGGGACACCCACTGTTTATATCCATGCACCAAGCCCAATAGTGCTAAGCGTGAGGGGGTGTGTTAAGAAGTCACACATCGGTTGCGAGATGGCCTGAAAAGTGTTTATAAGTAAGAGACAATCTTCACCTTACAAGTCGGTTTTGTAAAGTTGAGTTAGACCCAATACTCATTTCTAAGATGGTATCAGAGCCTTTCCACGATCATTGGGTCACCGGTTATCAGGTTTCTGCTATCGGGCCACCCACCGTTTAAATCCACGCACCAAACCCAATAGTGCTGAGCGTGAGGGGGTGTATTAAGAAATCCCACATCGGATGTGAGTTGGCCTGAATAAGTATTTACAAGTAAGTAGAAATTCCCACCTTACAAGCCAATTTTATAAAGATGAGTTAGACCCAATACTTAATTCTAAAAAACCACATCAATATATTGTTTAATATTATTTCTAACCATTACAATATCAGTGAGACTACAAACTAAGTCTAATTCAAAAAAAGAAAAAGAGAGACTAAAAACAAAGTCAATATTATTTATATTTGTTGATAAGAGTCTACTTGTTTATGTTATAAAAAACAGTTGGATTTGATTCTTCTAGCAAGGGGATTGTACAAATTTTGAAGTGATACTTTTTTGCTTATTAAAAAAAAAGTAAACGTGTCAAACAAAATAAAAAAAAAAAAATATATTTTTTTATACAAAGTCTTAATTTTTTTTCAGTTATTCGTAGAATATAAAGTCTCACATTATATTTACCAAAAGAACAATCATATCATTTTATACCATAGGAAGACATTATTTTTTCTTTTTAGGAGACCTTTTATCTTTATTTCAAGGTTTTTTTTTTATATGAACTAATGAACTTATGACTTATGAAAGACATTTTTCTTTAGATAATTTTATTTTTTTGGGTCTTTGCTCGGGTTGCCTTACCCTTGGACTAGCCCTAGTGTATGAGTGAATGTGTGTGTATATATATATATATATATATATATATATATAGGGTTTGCTAATTTAGACCCACTTAAAAACATGAAGGTCTAAATTAGCAAGGTGCACCTTTTCACTTTGGACAAAAAACCCTTGACATTTTGTTATTTTATACTAGAAAATTGAGGGTTAGTTAGGTAAATTTTATTAAATGTTGTGCACCCATTTGCTAATTTACACTCACTTTTATAAAACAATTTTATGTTTTTTTATTAGAAAAATGTTGTTTGACAATTTTAAGAAGGATAAAACATGTTTTTTTTTTTTATAAAACTCCAAAATTGCCCTTTACTTTAACTTATTTGAAATAGTCTAAGAAGAGTAATTTTAGTCATAATAGAAAATGCGCACCTTGCTAATTTAGACTTTTATGTTTTTAGGTGGATCTAAATTAGCAAACCCCTATATATAGGCATGAGTTATTATGCATAAGCCTATTCCTTATGCATGGTGCATAAACAATTCTCCACCATCAGATCCCTATCTCTAAAAAAAAACGATGAAATGCGTACTGTTCATCGTCTTCTTCATCGCGTACTGTTCATCCACGATTTGTGACCAAGGGTTTTTCGATTTCGTTTTCGTTTTTCCTTCTTCCGTTCTGGTTCATCTTCATCATCGATTTCGTTTTTCTATTTTCATGATTTTCCCCAAATTCTAGGGTTTGCGATTTTGTTTTCCATCGCATTTCAGTTTATTGAACCATTCTTCTGGCGCGGTTACTGTTTGGCTGCGTTTCAAGTAGGTTGTAGAAGTGATTTCTGCCATGGCTACGGTGTGATCGCAGTTTTTTTTTTAGAAGATGAACAATACCTGTTGTGGATGTCATTGAAACCATTAGACAATTATTTTGGTTTCACATACAAGACTATCAAAACCATTAAACCATACTTATGGTTTCAGTTATAATCATTATTTAAAACCATTTAACAATAATCTTGATTTCTCATATAAGACAATTTGAACCATTAAATCACAATTATTGTTTCTATTATAATCCTTATTGCTTATGCACCATGACCGGACCCTTGAGTAATGTTACACCGTCTAATAATACTTTAACGAATACAAATTTTACAAAATTCACCGTTGGATATTGAAAGTTCATATCATAAATATCATCTATGTTAAATTTTATAAAAATCTAAAATCGTTTAATATGTTATTGAGACCGATCAATATTAACAGATTTATGTGTTTTTATTGAATATCGTTAATCTTTTTCATATTGTCATAAATCGCAATAAAATGTAACTGATACAGTTGCCGATCTTTTTCAAATTCCGCGGTTTAATCTAATGAGTGAATTTGTTTTAATTTTTTAATTTCTCTATAGTGGAATAATGCTAATATTAAATGTTGCATAAGCTCATGAACTCACTGATGCTACTATTCAGATACACTGCTGCATCAACTCAACTCACAGCAGAACCTAGCTTCATATCAAATAAATATACATTAATTACAATATAAACGTTTTTTTTGTCAAGTAGTCTAGTGGCTAGAAATTCCACTTTTATGGTCCGTTTCATCGATTTTCGCAATTTTCTTTCTTCTCACTTTTTCCTTCAAATCAAACGGACCCTAAAGTGAATAAGTGAGATTATGTTCGAACTCCAATCCCCTGCATATATAATGTATTATCCTACCAACTGAGAAAACTAACGGGATTAAACTTTTTTTAATATATATAAAAAAATATCAATATGATCTTATAAATGAGACCAAGCGAATATCTATCAACTATAAATCTGCTATCTTTCTTGTGCATATGTACGGCTATTTTGCTGGTTTTATGTGAAAAATAAAACATAATTCCAATTCAACACAAATATATAATCACACCAAATTGATCTCATAGGTTTATTAGTTTAACATATACCAAACGTTTCTCTTCTCTTACAGTAAAAAATGACCTTAATTATCAAAAAGTTAAACTAAAGAATGACCTTAAAATAACAAAGAATATTATGGCATTCCTATGACCCGCCATTTCCTCCACCTTAACGGGCCCAACGAAGCTGTGAGGAGTTTTCTTCAATCATTGGATTGTGTCAACTAAAATATGGAGTTCAAGTGTTAATGAAACTAGAGATTAATAAAAAAAAATTGGATGGTGTCTCCTGTTTATAAGGATATGCGTGCCGGTGGGGCACCTTAGTACCCACCCAACCACATATCCACGTAATACATATTTATTTATTTTATTTTTATTATTATATAATAATATATGTATATTAATTTTAAAAAATAAAACACAATTAAATTATTACACATTTTTATTAAAAATATTTATTTATAATATAATGCAAAAAAATGTGAATATGTCAACAAAATATGAACTATAGCATAATGATTTTGTTTAAAGTTTTCATTAGTGAACATTAGAATCTTTGAAATTATTTTAATTAAATATAGTCGTAGGATATGGCTCTGTTTGGTAAAAATAAGCTATAAGCTAGCTGATAGCTGAAAAGCTATAAATTAGCTGATAGCTGAAAAACTAGCTTATAGCTGAAAAGCTAGTAGATTGAAATTAAAGTGTTTGACAAATTTAGTTGTTGTAAGTGTAAAATGACATAAAAGTACATGGTTAGTGAGTAGTTTTTTTTGGCAAAGTAATAGTGGATAGTTATTATATTTTTTAAAAAATAAAAAAATAAAAATAGTAAGGGTAAAAGTGGAATAAAATGTAAAAAACTATAAGTTATAAGCTCAAACGCTGCTTTTATTAGCATCTCAGAAAGCGCTGTAAGCTAATTAAAGAAGCTCGTTGCCAAACACGTCTATTTTTTTCAAACAAGCTTATAAGCTATAAGCTAATTTATTGGACTTACCAAACACACCTTATTTGTACAGATACAAAGATTGTTATTCATAAAATTCGAAGAAGAGTATTTTTTCAAACTGCGGGTATGAGAATAGGTATTATAGTATCCTATGTACCCATACCCCACCTATTTATAAAAGGAGTAATTCTCATCAAATATGAGTCATAATCATTTCCTCTTCTCTTAAGAGCTACCTACCTAGAGATATAGAAAGCCAGAATAAAATAAACCTTCGAAATAGGGGTAATTCTCTTAGCTTTATTCCTATACTATATACTCTTTGATGGCCTCGAAAAATTTTACCTTCCTTCGACCGCAAGCAAATACAGTAACAGAAAATAAGTTAATCAAATGTATGGAGACCTTGTTACAGTCTTTGGATTATAGTTATATTCAATCATATAGCATTTCCACGGTTCCGAAAGAACTTAAAAAATCATCAAAGGATGATGCTTACTTGCCAAGGGTGGTATCCATGGGTCCACGATTCAAAGGAAGTAGAGAAGAGCTAATGCACATGGAAGAGATCAAATTACGCTGTATGTTATCTCTTTTACATCGAGTAGAAGAAGGTAAAGTTGTTGAAAGCTTGACGAATTGCTGCATATTGTTCTGTAATTTAAATGAAAAGATTCGAGCAAGTTACGTTGCTGACATCAACTTGGATGACCAAGAACTCGCGAAAATTATGTTAGTGGATGGTTGTTTTCTGTTGGAGCTTCTCATTACGAAAAGATTCAATGATGAACTACCAAGTCACCTGATAATCACTACTCCGACAGCCTCTCAAGTGCTTGAAAACGAAGATGTCTTGTCTGATCTCACCTTGTTTGAGAATCAAATACCAATTTTCATCATCCATGAGCTTTGTGAAATACTTTTCCCTCATTATTTTAAACAAGATCGGAACCAGAGAGCGACCACAATTAATAATTTGGCCCTTTCTATTTTTGGCTACTCCTTATCTAATGATCAGAGCCTCCAAGGCGATCCCTCTCACCTTCTTGATGTCGTTCACACTTTCGTCAACAACAAGTATGAAGTGTGCATTGATATGGATGGTACTCAAAGTCAAAATGTGAATGCGATGATGGAGCTAAAACTAAAGCGTTGTGCTACTACACTGCAAGCTGCAGGGATAAGTATTCAACTCGCTCAAGAAAAAGGAGTGACGGGTTTGGACTTTGAATTTAAGTTCAAAGAGGGGAAACTTGAAATTGGAGCTCTGATTATCACAAAAACAACGAAAGCTAAGTGGCGCAATGTAATTGCGTGGGAACATAACCGGAAAAGAACATCTTCCAATTCCAACAATTGCGGAAAATTCACTTCTGCTGCGTTGATTTTCAATGACTTAATTTGTTCTGCAAATGATGTGAAACTTCTTAAGAACAAGAATATCATTGTGGATTATACAAAAAAGAGTAATAAGGAGTTGGAGGAGTTTTTCAACACAATGACACTTGGAATTGAATCTGGGGAAGTTGGTTCATCATGTTATGGTAAAATGGTTGATGAACTGAACAAGTACTACCCAACAACGTATGCTCCTATAAGGATCTGGAATACATTGTGCCATCGTCTCACATACCGTTTAGAATGGTTTTTCAAATTTATGAAGAAAGACTACCACTTCGTAGCCGCCGTGATTTCTCTTTTAACTGTTGTGCAGACTGTTTATGCTCTCATAGCCTATCATTTGCCTAATTAATTTATTTGTTTGAAACAAATTGTTTCCAATGAGAAACAAATTATGCTTTGTGTGTGTTGACAACATGTGTAAGTCTTTTAATTTGCAGCAAATAATAAATGATTGTTCAAATAATTTCGTCGCATAGGTGCGGCGCCGACGTAATTTGGTTTTTCTATTTTAGTGTTGTGCATTGTTTGTTTCGTTCAAATTGATTGATCAGGTAATTCAACATATTACAAGTTCAGCCAATTCAATGGTGTACAAATCTGGAGGCATAGTTGCTATATTAGTTTTCTCTCAACCTCACAAATGCTTTGTCAACATGTGGTAGAATTGGTTATATTAGAGATCACATATAGTCGATTTGTGCGAACACTTGCAAATATATTTGGATCTCGAATTATTACTGATCTTATATGTGGAAGATTTGGATTTTTGGCATTTTAATGCTTTACTCTCTATAAAAAGCTTATGGAAAGAAAAAAAAATTGAAACTTAGAAATGAGATATTATTTGATTGGAGATATTGGGTGCATTTGTTTAAGCTTTGAAAAAAATAATTTTTTTAAAATAAAATCTAGAGATTTTTAAGAAAATCTAAAGCGTGTTTGTTTACAATCATAAAAATTTATTTTTTTAAAAAAAAGAAGTTCATACACTTAGATTCTTTAGTTTTAAAAAAATAGATTCTTGAAAAGCTATTAGAAATAGATTTTCATTTTGGGGCTAAAAAATGATTTTTTTAAGAAAATGATTTTTAAAAAAAATCTATAACAAACACTATCAACATCACAAAATAGATTTTTTAAAGAAAAAAATAGATATTTTCTTAAAAAAATCCCAAACAAACGCACCCATTATGTAGTCCTTACTCTTACCACCAACATGAGACTTCTAACTGGAACTGCCGATGCTGACATTGAAGAGAGAAAAAGTTTTTTAGATTGGATTTTGGGAATGTGTGATGGAAGTATTGGATATATGAACCTAATGATGGAGATATCACAGTTCAAATACCATGATCTGTTGATTCCTAGCTTTGGCGATCCACTTTCAGCAATTGTTTAGAGCATATATATATCCAAATCTTTTGCAAAACATGCATGATCAAGGGTTACATCGAGGAAAGGGTTAAACGATTGGTTTTTTTCTATCAATTGGCTTCATTTATATCTCAATTATTTGAATAATTTTTTCATTTTTCTTTAAGTTTTTAGTATTGATTTAATGATTTAAGTATCTTTTTTAGTTTCATCTGTACTGGCTATTTTAAGTTTCAATATATTTATATTTTGATTTCATTTTATTTATTTTATCTGCAATTTTAATTATAACAATTTAAATCGTATATCTTTCACTCCACAAAACTATGTTCAAAGCACGGGTCGGGGTCTAGTGCTTCCAAAGAGAAATAATGCTAGTGTCTTTTATTTTGTAACATTTATTTTTTATTGGAGATATTAATATTTTTCATCATCTATTTTATTTATTTTAATTATATATATATATTTTGGGTCAGGATCATATGACACCAAGATGTCAAACTTAGTAACATGACACCTCCGATAAATCTTTACCGGATAATCGTATTACAAAATCCACCATTGGATTCAAAGCTATTATTATATAGATCATGTCTATAAATTTTAACATCAATCGGAAATCATTTGATATGTTAACGAGATGCATAAAAATCAACGTCTTACAAAACTTCGTCAAAACCGTTAATTTTGATCATTCTTTTTAACCCATCAAATGGTTTCCGATTGATGTTAAATTTTATAGACATGATCTATACAATAATAGCTTTGAATCCAACGGTGGATTTTGTAATACGATTATCCGATAAAGATTTATCGAGGGTGTCATGTTACTAAGTTTGACACCTTGGTGTCATTTGATCCTGACCCATATATATATATATATATATATATATATATATATATTAATTATATTTTTTTCATAGCGTACCGATTATTAAATTTAAGCGTACTATGAATCGAAATAACGTACCGACTATGTATATCCCTTACATACCGAATTCTTTAGGTATTGCGTACCGCGTACCCGAATTCGTACCACGTACGGAAGCAAATTGCGAACCGTGTGACTATGATATTCCAAAATCATCATCTGCGGATTAAATGGAGCAGAGCTTGTAATTGTTAGAGCAAAATCACAACTGTTGCAATGCCTTCACTGTGGCAGGCACAGTTTTCCTTCACCAGGGAAAGACAAACAGATTTCACAATTTGTGTAGCAACAGTGGTTTTTGCACTCTTTACATACACACGCACACTATTTGTTTCGATGAAGATAAGAGAGGATGAATTCCTAAAAAAAGTATTTCTTATAGCCTAACCCCATTACAACCTTAATAAAGACTTTAGTAATCCATGATTGATAATATGTCTTGTGATTATATTGAGATGTATCTTTGAAGATGAGGGTTAGAGAAATTATTGGCATTTTGGTAATATCTTGGAGTTGGTGGAAGATTTGTAGAGAAAAAAGGGTAATATAGGAATTTGACCATAACCTAAGTAGAGAGTATATAAAAGAGGATTTTACGAGGAGAGTGGTCTGGTTCATTATCATAAAAGAATAGAGAAAGGGAGGAAGAAAGAGAAGAGAGAGTTGAGAGAGTAGAGAAAGAGAATAAGATGAATGAGAAGATCAAATAAAGAACATAGTTGATTAAGAGAGGATTGAAGAGATGAAGTAAAGTTTCCAACTTATTAAGAGAGGATTGAAGAGATGAAGTAAAGTTTCCAACTTTATTGAGATAAGTGAGTTAAATTGCATAATAGGGTGAGTAATAGAGAGGGGAGATTACCTCATCTCCATTCCCAAACTCTCTACACCCTTTCCAATTTAGGGTTTTGGGGTCAGTAATTGGAAATATGATTATCTTTGTGAATTTGTGTTGTTTCATGAGTTTGAATGTTTACCTATATATGATAATGAATTTCTATGGTGAAAATTACTAGTTTCCATGATTGATATAGTTGTTTGGTAAGAAAATGAGTTTTATGGAAAATGAGTATAAATCCTCAAATTTAAGTTGTGTTAAGTGTTTTGAAGTTGAGATAAGTGTTTTCTATCCATATACATGTTTGGTATCTGTTCTATAAACGTTATTGGATTTAAATAAGTGCTTTTGAGTAGAGAAAAGTGATTTTTGGGTCAATTTCGCAAAAATCCCGTTTTTGAGCGGTGATTGGCGCCCCGACGCAGAGCCATTGCGCCCCCGTGCAGATGACAACAAGTCTGGGTTTTTAACTCCAGTATTTGCGCCCCGGCGCAGCTTTCCCGCGCCCGGGCGCAGCCCAGTCAGCTTGCGTTGACTTTTGACTTTTGTTGACTTTATATTGACTTATGCACCCGCAACCCATTTTTAATAATTTTTCGCGCAGAATCCATTTCCCGTATTAGTTTTTAGAGATTGTACTTGGATAATGCTGTGATGAAAATATGATGATACTTTATTATGTTTAACATAACTTGTATGATTTAATTATGACTCTATGGTCTTGTATGGAATGATTGAATGAATGAAGAGTTTAATACTCATTAAATGATGTTTATGAGGATGAATTATGATGATGAGTTGGAGTTGGGATCCTCTTCATTTCCCAAAAGAAATAGAAATGTCCATTACTATAGTTTTAATATAAATATGCCGAAATTATTAGGCCGGACGTCGTGACCCGGGTTCGAACCCGGGATCTCACAATTATGTGAGTTTAATTTCCAGTAGATTACTACTTCAACTAAGACAAAAAAAAAAGAAATGTCCATTACTATAGTTTTAATATAAATATGTGATATAAACAGTGGCGGTTTTAGCGCCCAGCTAGCCTGGGCACGTGCCCGGGCTGCCCCACTTATATTTTTTTTTTAATTGAAACAAAACAGAAGAGGGCAAGGTTATCAAAAACAAAACTCTCTCATTCTCTTTCTTTCTCATGCGCTTTCTCTCAAATTCCCAATCGCAGCTCTTAATCTCTCTCTTTCCCTCACCGCTCAATCTCCCGCCTGCTCTCAAATCCACCATTCCATTCCGATTTCGCCGCACGCAGTGACGCAGCACCAGTCACCATCGCCGTCCACCGCTCTCAGCCTCTCAGTCTCTCTCCCTCTCGCACAGATTTGATTATTTTGAGCCTTTGAGGTAAGCAAACTCTAGATTTGGCTTGATTTCCTATACAAACTCTAGTTTATGTTTCTGTTTCTTTTAAGCTGTTTTGAATTTTAAATTTGTTAAGTTGTTTTGATTATTAAGTGATTATATAAATAAGCAGTTTTGAATTTTAAATTTGTTAAGTTGTTTTGATTGTTAAGTGATGTTTTGATTGTTAAGCTGTTTTTATGTCCAATTTAACTTCTGTTAAGCTGTTTTGAATTTCAAATTTGTTAAGGGAATTCTATCACAACTTGATGTGCTTGAGGGGATTCTATCAGACATATGCAATGATGAAAAAATATATTTCTTTATATCAATTTTTAGTTTCACTGGCAAGCTTTATTTTACTTTGAGTTTGATCCTGCTTTCTATGATACTGTTTAGCTTAAGAAATCAACATAAATTTCTAACAATGACTAAAAAGCAGGGTTAGTCTATATAAAGGATAAATTTAGTTCATAAAGGATGAATTTAGTGTTGCAAATTGGTTATAATTTATAAGGAATTACAATGAAATTCTTTGAATATGGAAAGCTAGAAACTCAAAGCTCTTTCAAGATAAACAATTATCAGCTTTAACGATCGCGGAAGATGTTAAATTGCTGTCTTGGAATTGACTGAGAGTAAAATCAAAAGGTTTCAACATTGTTTGCTATATGTCAAATGAATTATATTGCATGTCTAGGTGTGTTGTGTCAGATTGAACCAGGTTCCATATACAAGTGGAGAAGCGCTCGGTGTGCAATTTGTGATTTAGTGTCTCAAAGCGTGAAGGATTTATAGAGGAGTATCGTGGTTTCAGCAGCAGCTCGGTAGTACCTCTAATCCTGAGTTGTTGGTTGTGCCATTGTATGCTATCAACAAAGTCTTGTTAAATTTCAGGCATTGTATGGTGATTTATCTTGAAGGCTGGTAGTGTTATTGGTAGTATTAGTATGAGCTACCTTTTACATCGATGATATTGTGTTAAGAATTGCCTTGGAGTTGTTATAACAAGTGTGCTACAGGGATCATAAAATGATGCTTATGCTGGGTGATTGTCTGTTAACATGCCTTGGGTAGTTTTTTAGCAGGTATTGGTTTAGGAGTAGTCTTGTTTCATTTGGAGAATAGTCTTGTAAGTAAGATACATGAGACAAGTCGTGTTCTGTGTATTTGTTTATGGCATGCCTTATGCCACTTTTTTATATATTTCTTTTGGGCTTTTAAAAAAAATATTGATCGTTGTAAATTTGCGGTTAAAAATTTGCCCAGGCTCTCTAATATTCCTGGCTCCGCCACTGGATATAAATGCACGTCTTTTTAGAATTAATGAAATCATTTGAATATTTATACACTTAAACTTTAGTACTTGTAATCTCCATTTTTTATATGAAATGGAGAGGATCTCAACTCGATGAATTGAGTTGATGTTTTATGATGATTTATGATGATGAATTAAAGTTGATATTTTGGGTTATGTTATCCATAATTGACGATGATTTATGATAACTTTAATAATGATGAATTATGATGATTATGTGCTATGAGCATAAGTATTTTAAAAACGATAATTTAGAATATTTGGATTATGTATCAATGATTGATGATGTTGTATATATAATTGAGATAAACCATATGTTTGGTTTATGCACATTCATGTATTCATGCTTGTATGTTAGTCCCTAGAGACGATGATCTAGGGATATCTTTTCTAGAGACGACGATCTAGAATGTTTTAGAGACGATGATCTAAAACACTTGGATTAATTATATTATCCATGTTGATATTGTGTCATGGTACAACATGCATGTAGTTATGTATGTCTAGGGTGACATGACATTGATAATTCGCATTAGTTGCATTCGGAAGATGTCAATTATTATGTGGTATTTGGTACTTGGCCTTAATGATGGTTGTGATTAATTGTTTATATTAAGATGAATGTTTGATTCATGTATTTATGTATGGTTATGATGATGTTTTACATACCTTGAGTTATGCAAATTGTATGAGATATATGTTTATCAAAGTTGAGTTATAACTGTAATGTAAGTGTACATTTACTCTTGCATTAATTTTTTGGATTATGTAATCTAACTATCCATTTTGTGTATTTGAATGGTTTGGGATCAGATTCTCAGGTTGTCTGTTTTTGATAAAGCTCCGCTCTGATTCGACATGGGAAAAGGGTTCATAATATGTATATATATAAAATCTTTTATTTCTTATCTTAATTTATTTAAGGATGTATCATTTAGAAAGGAATTTTGTATAAGTGATATTTCTACTAATTAAGTTTAGTAGTGTTTTGTAAAATGAATGTAATACTCGAACCAATATTTATATGACTCAATCTTAATTTCCGTTGCGTATTCTGAAAAATATTTTTATAAAAGTAAAAATTCTAAGTAATGGGTTTGAGTGTGACACTAATGATGGCACGATTTGACACTACAGATATTTCTTTTGACCAAAAATAAGGGTACGCAGTTTAGAGAGAGAAATACGATCTCAGCTGAATTGAGAGCAGTTTTCCGGTGTTTCACTATTGGAGAACGCAATGAAACGTGTTTCTCATCGCCGATTCATGTATAGTCTTCGCAACTTAATTGTTATGTTTATTTCTATCATGAGTAGCTAAATTTCTATTTATTAGAATTATTAGAATTATTAGATGAACTTCCTTGAATTGATTTGAACCATGTAAATTGTTGAGGATTTGTTGGGACCTTTTTAATATTATTGTTAATCAGTTGTTTCTGCTCGTAAAGTTTTTTATGAATTGACGAATTTATGAATTGAATTTAGGAATCGAATGATTACTAACCATAACTTTTGAAACCTGAATGTGAAATAATTTTCTGATCAATAGTCGTTTTCAAATTTAATTTATCTATTAAAAAAATTCATGGTGGTCCCAAAATTTATTTACAAAATGTGTGTGCACAACATTTTTCTGTATTTAAAGGGTGGTCATCATAATCATTTCGTATAATGTAACAACCTAGCAACTCATTAATATTCCCAAAAAAAAAACAGGTGAGCTACATCCCATGGATATGCCACAAATAACAGAAAAAGACAAGTGGTTAAAAGATATCCAGGAGATGCTAATATTTAGTCAATCACGTAGCATTTACTTGGTTCCAGAAGGTCTTAAAAAAGGGAACGAGGATACATACATGCCAAGGGTGGTATCCATCGGACCAAGATTCAATGGAAGCTGACAAGAACTGCTGCTGATGGAAGAGGTGAAATTAAGTTGCATGTTTTCTCTTCTTTGTCGACGAACAGGTCCTATATATGGAATCATGGAGAAATGCAGCCTAGCCGTTTGGGAATTAGATAAAGCAGTTCGTGGAGAAAATTGAACTGACACAATCCGAACTCGCAAAAATGATGTTATTGGATGGATGTTTTCTATTAGAGCTTCTCATATCAAAGGGATTAGATTCTCAACTTAAGAGCCGTTTTCCTTGTCCCGCAGCAGAAGTGCTAAAAGATGAGGATGTTCTGTCTGATCTAATGTTATTCGAGAACCAGATCCCCATTCTGGTCCTTGATAAATTGTCTCAAACAATTTTTCCAAATGAGTTTGAGCCAGATGAGAAGGTGTTGTACGGGCGGTATGCTGGATATGATTATGCTACCTCTGAAAGCAAGAGACATGAGAATATAATAAAGAGGGGACAGAGGGCAAAGAAAATTAACAATCTTACTCTCCAGGTCTTAGGATACTCTCCTCTTGATTCACCGTGTCCCGAAGCCCCTCATATTCTTGATCTTGTCCACTTTTTCGTTAACAGAACAATTGAGAGTACTACTATGCCTGAACCGGAAAAAGATCATTCCGAGTTGGATATTATCAATACAACTCAGACTCAGAAGCAGCAACTTACACTGAAACGCTGTGCTCTGAGGCTCCTAACTTCAGGAGTTGCTATAAAAGTAAAACTAGCATCGGATAAAGATAGTACCGGTTTTGGTGCTCTTTCTTGCTTCAGTTTGGTGTGGAAAAGTTTAAGTGGTATGCTGTTTAAACTTTGCAATGTCCTTATTGTGAATGGTAAGCACTTGAATTTGGATAATAATAATATTCATGAAGAAGTACAAGGGAAGGGTCTGGACTTTTACTTTGAATTTGAAAAGGAGAAAGGGAAACTTGAAATTGAACAGCTGCATCTCACAAAAACAACAAAAGCCAAGTGGTGTAATCTAATTGCTTGGGAAAATCATAAGAAGTACAGAGGTTATTCCAGTTTTTTGAATGAGAGACAAATATATCATTCTGAGACAAACATAACAAGCGCAACTGTTTCTAGTGGTGGCCATGGCGGAGGAGGCAAATTCACTTGGGCTGCTTTAATTTTCAACGGCCTGATCTGTTCTGAAGACGATGTCCAACTTCTCAAGGACAAACATATCATTGTCGATCATCTCAAGATGAGCAACAAAGAGTTGTTTGAGTTTTTCCGCAAAATACAATATGGAATTTCCCATGGAGGAGTTGATTCTAGTAGTTATTATGCTCAAATGGTTGATGACATCAACAATTTCTCTAAGGTGTTTTTCATTAGACGAATCTGGAGAACGGTATGGAATTCATTCACTTACCGTCAAGAATGGTTTGTAAGATTTTTGAACCACAATTACAACTTCGTAGCCACGGTGATTTCTCTTTGCACTGTTGTGCAGACTATTTATGCTATCATAGCCTATCAATTGCCCAAAAATTAAATTTTTATTTTCCTTCCAACTTCCTACATCCTTTTCTTTGTTTCCATTGAGAAACAAACCATGCTTTGTGTGTTTCCAATTGTAGTCGACTTTTATATTTTTGTTGTTTGAATAAATTTGCTATTTTAACTTTGTATTATTTGTTATCTAAAACTGTCTCAAGCAACTATGTCCTAAAACGATTGCTTAGCTCTCCAAAATCTTTATTGATAGAAGTTAGAATGTCAATTTGGCTAAAAAGAATGAATTTTGTTTGTTTAACTATCCATGATCTTTGCAGTCGTAGAAGATAGAATGCCAATTATGCTAAAAGTAATGAATATCTCCAATTCTGTGTTCTTGAAAACTACCAAAACTTGATGAGTCTTTCTGAATCCCATCTAGAACAGAATGCAATGCAATTGAAAATGAACCATACCCAATACATGTTCCATTCAACCATGTTCTAGCATCAAGTGGTGTCAGTCCCGTCCTAATCGCAATTGTCAGGATCGAACGGTGGTACTCCTTACTAAGTCTAGCGTCAATCACCACTAGCTGGACCAATTAACGATTGGTAACTTTGTTGTTTATTTTACACATGAATAATATATTATTAAATTAACATGACCTTTTCACCCAAAAAAAAATACTATATTAACATGACTTAGTCCGGACGAGTCTCGATAGTATTGTAATTAAATTGTGACTGGCTAGAAAACAAAATAAAGACATCACCATGGCGTTATTAGATATTTGTATTTAAATTAGCTGTTTGTAGTTGACTTTATATGGTTGTTTGTTTGCCACCACTTGCCAAGGTATCTTTATGTATGATATCAAAGACTAATCTCTCGTATATAGAGATCCTTTAATTTTAAAGAGCCAACATATATATATATATATATATATCTCAACTTTGCAATCTTCTATACATGTTGACAAGAGATTTAACTTCAAAACACATGCTAACCAAGTGTTTTGGTACCCTCTTTGAAGATTTTAAATGATAAATTTTTATAAAAATATATTATGTGTTAATAAATTTCTTAATAAATAATTTCTTTATACAAAATCTTTAATTAATATTGTTCATAGACACTTGTTGCAAAATGTTCCAAAGCTGACGACTGTTAATTAAGACATATCACAAATTGCAGCTAAGTTGTTAACTGTCTCAAGCAACTATGCTCCGTAAATTGGGAGAAAAACTGGTTTTCTAATATTCAAACACACAGCTTCGATATAAATTTTTAAAAAGTTTGGACATCCAAGAACCATGTTAAAAATGCTCCTTCGTCTATTAATTATGGTAACAAAATGTAATAAAACACAATTGTGGAACTTTGCTGTTTCATTTACACATAAATAAATTATTAAATTAACATGACTTTTGATTACATACAAAAAATTATTACTAAAATTAACATGATTTTTTGACAGCAAAAAAAAAAACTATATTAACATGACTAGACGAGTCTTGATAGTATTGTAATTAAATTGTCAAACTAGCTCTTATAAATAGGGACGGAGGGAGTAGTACAACATTTGTATTTGACTTTATATGGTTTGTTTGTCTTGAAGATGGCATTGGCAATGAATGAGAGAAAATGCAGAGAATTCATTATTGAAGAAAGATTAAATTGTATTGGTTACCAAATTAAAATGAATACAAAGCATGCAATGACTTATAGAGCAAGCTTGTAACTAACTAACTAATAATAGCTACACTATATCTAATGCACTATGAGCTATCATGTGCCTCAATTACTTGTTCTGCAAGTAAACCGTGAACCGCATCTTTCTTTGGCAAGGCTTGTTGATCTTGTACACTTAGCACCATCCCACAAGCTGGGAGTATGATAAATATAGTTTTTGGAGGCAATGCTTTCGTGAAAAATCATGGAATATAAACTAAAATTTACGCATTTATATTCAAGCTGAGCTATATTTTTGAAGGCAAGCTTGACTAAAATTTACACCTGTTGTTTACGAATTTGATCACATATATTTGATACATTTTACAACAATATCGACATAAGTTGAATGCAGCACCTTGAGGTTACAACGTTAAATTGAACTAACACCTCAAGTACAATTATAAAAAGCAAATTTATTCAAACCAATTAGAAAAAGCAAATTTAAAGTCTGAGTACAATTGCAAACATACAAAGCATGGTTTGTTTTGATCACCGGAGGAAACAAAGAAAACACGTCAAAATTACATGGACAGATAAAAATTATTTTGGTAAGTGATAGGCTACGATGGCATAAACAGTCTGCACAATAGTGGCAAGAGACACCACAGCGGCAACGAAGTGGTAGTCTTTCTTAAAAAATTTGATAAACCATTCTAATCGGTACATGAAAAGATGGCACATTGTTTTCCAGATTCGTATAGGAAGAAACACCGCATTGTAGTATTCGTTCAAGTCATTAACCATGTCTACATACCTAGTACCAACTTTCTCATGGTCAACTCCAATCGTCAATGTGCGGAAAAACTCCTTCAACTCGTTATTACTCATTTCCATATCATCATCCACAATGATATCCATGTCCTTAAGAAGTTTCACATCATGTGCACAACATATTAAGTCGTTGAAAATCAACGCAGCGAAAGTAAATTTGCCACAATGACTACTACTGCTGATCCTGTTGATTTCCCAGATATCCTTGCTAGAAGATATATTTTTCCAGTCCATTTTATGATGCTCCCAAGCGATTACATTGCGCCATATCGTTTTGGTTGTTTTTGTAATATGTAGCTGTGCAATTTCAAGTTCACCATTTTGAAACTTAAATTCAAAGTTCAAACCTTCCGTTGCTTCTGCATATTCAACTTCTATTTGCGTATTTCTAAGGATCTTATTTCGAATCCATATAAAAATACTGCGAAAAAAATTCTTTCTCAAATCCAAGCCAGAATTAGTATTGCTATTTTGATCCTGAAGTGGGAGATGGATACTTACCCCTGCAGCTTCCAGCCTAGAAGCGCAACGCTTCAGTTTTAGATTCGACGTCCTCTTAATCACATTCACCTGTTGAGTACCATCCAGACCAATGTCCAACACAGCTGCATCAGGATCATTATGATTATTAACGAAAGAGTGAACAACATCGAGAAGATGAGGACATTGAATGTCAAGGTTTTGAATGTTAGGCACATCGTAACCTAAAACAGACAGGGCAAGATTATTAATTTTTTTCGCCATCTGGTTGAAATCTCCATTAAAAACATGTGGGAAAAGTATTTTAGAAAGATCGTGTAGGATGAAAATTGGTATTTGGTTCTCAAACATGATGAGATCGGACAAGACATCATCATTTTGATACGCTTGAGGTGCGGGTTGAGAACAAGAGTACCTCAAGCAACTTCGTAGTTCATCATCTAATCCGTTGGATATCAGAAGCTCCAACAGAAAACAACCATCGACTAATATAATTTTCGTAAGTTGGTATTGGTCCAAGTCGATGTCATCCAAGTAACTAGCTCGAATCTGATCATTTAAATTCCAAATAGCATTGCTGCATTTCTTGAAGTAACATACAGTGCATAGTCACAGAATTCGCCGGTTTAATGGCGAACCGCGAACCGGTTCACGGTACTTTTTCGAACCGGTTCGTGGAAATTCGTGTAGAATTCGCAGCAAACCAAGTACCGAATTCGCAGTAAAACCAGCAAAAAACTGTGCAGTATAATAAAATACTGCAGTGAAAAAAAGCTTTAATAACTGCATTGGGAAGTTGCAAGTAATCATAGCTTATTATTATATCCATATATATACTTACTAGTGCTGGCCCCACAAGTAGAAGTGGGAATAAACCAGGCCGGCCTACGAGGCCTTAAGGCTTAGCCTATATAGGCTCAGGCCAGGCCAGCCTATTTCTTTAAATAGAGCAGGTCAAGGCTTTTTCATAAGCCTATTTAGTTAAATAGGCCAAACTGCAAGCTATTAAAAAAATCTTTTTAGTCTACTAGGCCGGCCTATTTAAATTAATATGAATAATATTTTTAATACTATTATTATTTATATATTAAAATCCGTACTTTGATTAAATTATATATTTATTAACTTTTTCATTAATTTAAGTTTATTAATCTACATTAGTTTTTCACATATATAAATGTATTATTATAAACTAGAATTGAAATATAATGATATATATAATCAAATTTTGTAAAATATCATATTAAATAGCAAAAGAACGTTGGTTTATTAGCTAATAAGTAATTTTAAAAATAAATATAATTTTTTATTTAAATATGTTCATAAAAAATAGGCTTTTAAACAAACTAATAGGCCACAATAGGCTTTCAAAAGGCCAGGCTCAGGCCTAAAAGATAAGCCTATGATAGGTCACAGGCCAGGCTTAGGCCTTCAATTTTTATGACAGGCTCAGGCTTAGCAAAGCCTAGTTCGGCCTAGCCTATTCTCACCTCTACCCACAAAAGCAAATGCACCGTCTTGCTAACTTAACTAAAGATGCTATACTACTACCTATTTATAACCATTTGCCTCTTTCAATGTTTACAATTTATCAGATGTGGGACTTTTTCTTCTATACTAACATCCTCAATATACTAACATACTATCTCCTTAAAACTTAAACTATGTATTGACACTTCCTTATTTTATTTCCTTTTTACTAATAACAAATAATCTCTTTACATTTTTTTTAAACACCATCACTATCATTATTATTATATTAAAACATGATTTTAAAACATATATTGTAACAATGACCAGTATAAGGGCCACGACCAAGAGGGTCAAAGACAATGCTTTCAGGTCCTTGTACTTGGTTCAAGAATTTAATCTCTGAATTTTGCAACAAATTGTGTTCATATCTGTCATTAGGAACCTGAGACTATGGTGGCATGTCAATCTTTTTGGCATCAAAATTAGGGAAATTTGATATGGGAGACAATGTTCCTTTGGATTTACTCAACTATCACAATATATTGTATTGTATTAAACCTGCTATAGCATTAAAAGTCATGTTTGATAGATGTAGTATAATAGGTTTGTATATAATAGTATAACAGGTTTGTATAAAACTTAAACTATGTATTGACAGTTTCTTATTTCTCAATTAATATATATTTTTTATTTGTAATATACCGAGTATTATATTTGAACGTACCACGAACCTAATCGGCGTACCGACTCTCTATACCCCCCGCGTACCTAATTCTTCGAGAGTTGCGAACCGCGTACCCGAACCCGTACCGCGTACCGAAGCGAATTGCGAACCGTGTGACTATGATACAGTGTAATTTGATCTCTTCCGTGAGCAGTAGCTCTTTTCTACTTCCTCTGTATCGCGGACCAATCGATACCACCTTTGGCAGGTAAGCATCTTCAGTCGATGTTTTTTTAATTTCTTCCGGAATTATGGAAATGCTATATGAGTGCTTATAATTATTGCCCACAGATTGTAGTAACGTCTCCATACATCTTCTAAACCACTCATCTTCCGGTTGTGGATTTTCGATGGCCGGTAATTGGGTAAATTTCTTTGGGTTTTTTTCCCTAAGGAGGGTAAATTTTTTCAAGGCCATCAAGGAGTACTATATATAAAGCTAAGATCAATATGGTTTAATCTGGCTTTCTATATATCTAGCTAGGTAGCTCCTTAGAGAAGATGAAATGAATAATTCACTACATAAAATTTGGCCCTTTTAATAAAAGAAAATAAGTCAAGGAAAATTTGAAATTATAAAAGAAAATACGTCAGCAAAAATTGATGTATTTAGTTTAAAATTTAAAGAAAATACTTACAGATTATTTTTTATAATTGTAACGCTCCAAATCAATTCGTATGCAATTATTAATTTAAATCATTCAACACAAAAATCATCAAGGCATTACATATTTTTGAAGTAATTTAAAATTTACATCCAATTTTAGTGATCAATTCTATCAAAACTAAATGCATTTAAACTTCGTAAAACAAGTCAGGGATAGAAATTGTTAATGGCGGAATTAAGACAATATATAAGAACAAAAATAGTAACGAAAGCAACTTCGATTTGACTTATGTGACATGAAAGGAGAGATGATCAGTTCATTCGGTCCACTTGAGGTGTTCAAGATGCTTCTTCAGTTGATCGATTCGTCTTCGAAAAATACTTACCATTGCTTTTCATATGCGTCATCATATTTCTAAAGAATAATAAGAAATTAAAAAGACAGAAACATAAAAACTTCTTTTCGTATTCATATTGAATTCTTCCCTTTTTGAAATGAGGTATAACCTTCTTCAAGTTTTCCACACACATAAATAAATTTGTCGATAAAAATATGTCGTTCATAAGTGTCGCTAATGTTAAATATTGATCTTGAGTCTTGACAGCATTTACCAAATTATTATAGCATAGTAGTAACATTTTGTTTTCTTTCACAGCACCTTATTAACTACTATAATAACATATTTTTGAAGTAATTTAAAATTTACATCCAATTTTAGTGATCAATTCTATCAAAATTAAATGCATTTAAACTTCGTAAAACAAGTCAGGGATAGAAATTGTTAATGGCGGAATTAAGACAATATATAAGAACAAAAATCGTAACGAAAGCAACTTCGATTGGACTTATCTGAGATGATCAGTTCATTCGGTCCACTTGAGGTGTTCAAGATGCTTCTTCAATTGATCGATTCGTCTTCGAAAAATACTTACCATTGCTTTTCATATGCGTCATCATATTTCTAAAGAATAATAAGAAATTAAAAAGACAGAAACATAAAAACTTCTTTTCCTATTCATATTGAATTCTTCCCTTTTTGAAATGAGGTATAACTTTCTTCAAGTTTTCCACACACATAAATAAATTTGTCGATAAAAATATGTCGTTCATAAGTGTCGCTAATGTTAAATATTGATCTTGAGTCTTGACAGCATTTACCAAATTATTATAGCATAGTAGTAACATTTTGTTGTCTTTCACAGCACCTTATTAACTACTATAATAACATATTTTTGAAGTAATTTAAAATTTACATCCAATTTTAGTGATCAATTCTATCAAAATTAAATGCATTTAAACTTCGTAAAACAAGTCAGGGATAGAAATTGTTAATGGCGGAATTAAGACAATATATAAGAACAAAAATCGTAACGAAAGCAACTTCGATTTGACTTATCTGAGATGATCAGTTCATTCGGTCCACTTGAGGTGTTCAAGATGCTTCTTCAATTGATCGATTCGTCTTCGAAAAATACTTACCATTGCTTTTCATATGCGTCATCATATTTCTAAAGAATAATAAGAAATTAAAAAGACAGAAACATAAAAACTTCTTTTCCTATTCATATTGAATTCTTCCCTTTTTGAAATGAGGTATAACTTTCTTCAAGTTTTCCACACACATAAATAAATTTTTCGATAAAAATATGTCGTTCATAAGTGTCGCTGATGTTAAATATTGATCTTGAGTCTTGACAGCATTTACCAAATTATTATAGCATAGTAGTAACATTTTGTTGTCGTTCACAGCACCTTATTAACTACTATAATAACATATTTTTGAAGTAATTTAAAATTTACATCCAATTTTAGTGATCAATTCTATCAAAACTAAATGCATTTAAACTTCGTAAAACAAGTCAAGGATAGAAATTGTTAATGGCGGAATTAAGACAATATATAAGAACAAAAATTGTAACGAAAGCAACTTCGATTTGACTTATCTGAGATGAAAGGAGAGATGATCAGTTCATTCGGTCCACTTGAGGTGTTCAAGATGCTTCTTCAGTTGATCGATTCGTCTTCGAAAAATACTTACCATTGCTTTTCATATGCGTCATCATATTTCTAAAGAATAATAAGAAATTAAAAAGACAGAAACATAAAAACTTCTTTTCCTATTCATATTGAATTCTTCCCTTTTTGAAATGAGGTATAACCTTCTTCAAGTTTTCCACACACATAAATAAATTTGTCGATAGAAATATGTCGTTCATAAGTGTCGCTGATGTTAAATATTGATCTTGAGTCTTGACAGCATTTACCAAATTATTATAGCATAGTAGTAACATTTTGTTGTCTTTCACAGCACCTTATTAACTACTATAATAACATATTTTTGAAGTAATTTAAAATTTACATCCAATTTTAGTGATCAATTCTATCAAAACTAAATGCATTTAAACTTCGTAAAACAAGTCAGGGATAGAAATTGTTAATGGCGGAATTAAGACAATATATAAGAACAAAAATTGTAACGAAAGCAACTTCGATTTGACTTATCTGAGATGAAAGGAGAGATGATCAGTTCATTCGGTCCACTTGAGGTGTTCAAGATGCTTCTTCAGTTGATCGATTCGTCTTCAAAAAAATTATGCACTGGACAAGGTACAAGAAGTAGCGCACCACCAAACTTCTTTCGTAGAAAATCATTTCGTAGATTGAGCATTCGAAATGCAGCATGAAATTCTATTAAAAACTTTAAGACCTTCTTTGGACAATCATTGTCCCCAGCTGTTACTTGATTAACCACATATCTTGGCAATTCATAAAACAAACACCAACTAGGTAGTCTCCAACATCTAGATTGAACTCTGGACTGTTCAACCCAAGTTTTTTCTCAGCTTCTTTGTGTTCGAGTAGTTTTCCAGTTTCAAGCCAGTGCATAAAAGTATAAGCACAGAAACAACAGTCTGGGCTCACTCCTTCAATTGTCGTGATACCAATAGTATTGATCAGGACATCCTCTAAGAATATCAGCAAGTTGCTTGTACTTCTCTTTTAACATGTCAATCTGAGTCTTAGCCTTCTCTAAAAGTTCTGATTTGTTCATTTCGCCATGGATCATGAAGAAGTCGGCCAGCTTGTTTCTCGCCTTGATTTCTTACTAATTTTACCAAAGAACCAGACAAATTTGATCTGTTTGACGGATTCATAACATACATGTATGAACGATGATGCATCGATCAGAATAGTGTGTATGTACTTCGGACATCTTTGTGTCTCCTTTGGACGTGTGCTAGCCTTGCATGTTATAAATCTTTGTTTCTTCATTCTTTTTACTGACGACTCATTCGCTGCTGCCTCCTCGCTTGGTAACCTAGTTTATTTTTAACTATTCTTCTCCATATTAGAAGCATAAGCCACAATCATATACTTCAGAAGCAACTTGCACTAGTCTGACGGCGGCGACGGCGATTTCTTAACGAAGATCAAAATCAAGAGCCAAGCGATGAATATGCTCGGACTCTTGGATTATAATCGTTAAGCCATCAGGTCATCCGATACGGTTCTCCTTTGTGTGTTTGGCTCCCCCGAAGTAGTTACATGATTTTGACGGTGATGGCGATGGCGTCCACGTTTGTAATAACAATGAGCGAAGTTGCAGCATTGACAATTGACAGCAAGACGGCAGTGTTGGGCAGTAGGTCGGCAACGGCGGCTCGACCAGAAGGCGAAATTTAAATCCACGTTATTGTTTAAACAAAATCAAACATGTCAATTGCTTATACTACTACAACTCAATAAACAGTTACGCCACAAAAAATAAAAATAAAGATATCGCCCTTATCTCATATTTAAGGCAGTTACATATTGCTAGTTTGATTTGAAGTCATAAAACACAGTGTTATGTTTTGTAGCTAATTAACACATATCAAAGCAGTAAAATATATTATGACCGAAAATTGTTATACACAAGACAAGATGGGTATTTAATGAATTACCCGCAATGGGTGCTTTTCTTTGTTTCTATAACGGCTTCCTAAGAGCATCATGCGGACAGGATTTCTCGAATCCACCGTGGCTTTCCAAATGAACCGACAGTTGCAGCGACATCATCACACTTCAAATGGAAAAATTGGTGTCACGACAAAGTAGTTATCACGGTGGTTCTTCAAGAAGAGAAGTGTGGCTGGGAAGAATTTTACCGCAGCCCCATGGTGGGCGCCAAATGTTCCTCTGTGGAACGTAGGGGGTGTATATTTGCTAATGGTGTTTGAGTTAGTGTTGTGTTAAGTCTAATTTTTGCCTCTCTTAAAAATGCTTTTGGGGGTTGTATTTATAGAGTCATAGTGAAGCTTGGTTAATTGAATAACTTCTCCATGATCCCATGATTCCTATATTGGGGGAAGGTGGGGTTGTGTTCCCGCCACCATGTTATAGATCATGGGTGAATGCATGTTGTTCACGTGATGATGTGGTTAGTGGGGCGTATTGGGCTTGAATTAAAATGTAGTGGGCTCAGAGCCCCCCATACCGGGTCGGGCGAACCAGTTTAGTAGATAATGGGCTTAGGAGAATATGGGACTGGGCGAACTGGTCCGTTACAATATTCATATTAATGTATTCCCTATGACACTTTTATATTCAATATGTATTTATGTTATGTTCATCTAGAATATTTTATTCATTTTAAATAAAGATTAATAACAAGAATATTGCATGAAAAATTTAACATGAACAAATTTTCCAGAGATTAAAATAAAAAATGATATATTTGCCGGGACTAATTAATAAAAAAAAAACAATATTTCTACGGTGATAAAAAAAGAAATATTTGCATGGACTAAAAATATTTTTAAACCAATTATTTTCATATGTTATAAATTATGAAAATAAGGTGAATATAACTTATGAACATGTATTAGTATTTTCTCAAACTCTATTCAAACAAATTATTATATGAAAATATCTTATGAACATATAATTAATGTGAGATGTCGATTCTTTAAATGAATTTAAGTTATTAAGGTTCGATCCATGAGCAATGAATATATAAAAAAACATATAATAGGAAAAGTAAATCCCTAAAATTCATCCATGACTAATATATATGAAAAAATATATGATGGGAGAGATCACTACCTTAAATAAATATTAATATCTCAAAAGATTAATCTTAAGCATAAAGATATTTTATTTCAAAAAAAAAAAGACTTAAGTTTCATGTCTTTGGATCTTTAATTTCATCTCTGCGTTAAGTTCATATGTTTTTTTGGGAAATTTTTTTTTTCTATCCCTACAATTATCACTTTACCCCAACATTTATATGTGAAATGACTAAAATGCCCTCATATATAATGTAAAAGAGTAAAAAAAAATTCATTTTCACTCATTGGGTAAAAGAAGTGTACCGGTGTGTAGAGAGAAAAGCGAAAAAGTATGTTTACCGGTCTACTTTCGTCGAAGTACACCGGTTTGAAATATAGGTACCGGTACACTTTTGAACGAGTGTACCGGTATGAATATTTATACCGGTACACTTGTTCAAAAGTGTACCGGTATGAATATTCATACCGGTACACTTTTGAACAAGTGTACCGGTACAGTTCGTAGCAATTTTCCATAGCAATTTTTTTTCCTAGCTAAAATGTTCCTTTTTTTAGCAGATTTTTTTTATAGGTAATTAATAATTAACTTTATTTTTTCAGTGGTGCGTACCAGAGGACGAGATGGTAGAGCTATTTACCGGCAGCCCAACCGTGAAGATCATCGTGAGCGTCAGGAGCAGCAGCCTGTGGGATGGCCTGGTGGACCGATTGATGTTAGTCTGCTGACACGATACGAACATCACGTGTCGCGTTATATATGGCTTGGTCAGGTAACCAATTGTCTGTTTTGTTGTTATTTATTAAGTTATATCGTTGAGCTATCATATATACCTGTATATAAATTAGATGATTTCTATTGCATTTGAACAATTTTAGTGTTGACATATTATTGATAATGTTTTCTTTTAAATATATGTAGGAACGTCTTGACAGAGATAAACCAGGATTAAGGATAGCATCTTTAGAAGAGAAGGTGAAAAACCGGGTTCCTGATGAACATCCAGTTATTATTCAGAGGTGGTTGAATAATACTGGATTGTGCTGGCTTGAGCGGACTAGTTTGAAAAAGTGTGATCCCTCGCTTTTGTCAGCATTTGTGGAGGTGGTACCCTGAGACATCGTCATTTCACATGCCGTTTGGTGAAATGACGATTACACTGGACGATGTGGCATGTCTGTTGCATCTCCCCGTTAGAGGTCAATTGTTTACTCCTAGATCATTTACGATGGAAGAAGCTGCGGCACTTGCAGCTGAGTTGTTGGGGGTGACTTATGAGTCTGCATTGGAACAGACTGCATTGCAGAGGGGTGGATATTTTTCTCAACAATGGTTGTATCACTGTTACCAGAGGAATGTTAATATCTACCGAAGATTTGATTGTGCTGCCAGGGCATATATGTTGATGTTAGTTGGATGCACTATTTTTGCAGACAAAAGCTACACGCGCGTGGATGCAAAATGGTTACCCATGTTTAGAGATTTGGGTACATTGCATACATTTTCTTGGGCCAGCGCTGCTTTGGTTTGTTTGTACGATAATTTGAATGATGCTTCCATGTTTTCTACAAAGGCTCTGGCAGGATATGCGACACTATTACATGTAACATTTGTTTTTCGGTACTGTATATGTTATTTAAATATGAATATTTTTAGGAGGGAACGTACATGTTTAGAATGTAATTATTATGTTTTTCTTTTATAATATTAAAGTTTTAAATTTATTTATTTTCGTTGTGTTGACATATTTTTAACGACTGTTTTTTTGTAACAGTGTTGGTTTCACGAGTATTTTCCTAGCCTTGGTAGGCGGGCAGATGCGCGTAGCGGACTTAATTGTGATGAACCTGGTTACCCTTATGTTATGCGTTGGATATATACAGTGGCGACTATGCCGTACGGCATGCCTGGGCACGTGCCCGGGCTGCCCCTTTTATATATTTTTTTTTTTTAAATTAATAAAACAAACCTGAGAAGTAAGAAGGGAAAAAACAAATCGCGTAAAACTCAGTCACGCTGCCCAGTCTCACCGCTCGCTCTCACCTCTCTCTCTCTCGATCTCCGACTCCGACCACCACTTCCAGTCTCTCTCGCCGGCGACGGCGGCGAGTCACCAGTGAACCACCGCTCGCTCTGACCCTCTCTCCATCCGCCGCACAACTGCTCTCCATCTCTCTCACTCTCGCTGCCGATTCGATTCGAGGTAAGCACATTCTCAAATTCTATTTTATGTTTCTGTTTGTAGAATTTAGAATTTTGATGGTTGATTTCATAGACAAATCATTGTTAAGCTATTTTGATTGTTAAGTGATTATATAAATAAGCTATTTTGATTGTTAAGTGATTATATAAATAAGCTGTTTTGATTGTTAAGTGATTTCATATGGGTCTTGTTGTTTGTTCATAGTCAACTGTCAAGTGATCAAAGAACCAATCCTTTAAGTGACTTTTGTTTTCAAATAAGAAGTACTTTTGTAGGTTGTTAAATGAATAGTTAGCATTTTGTTTGGTGATGTTAATCATGGGAGCTAGATGAACTCAAACAACCAAATCATTTTTATCTCTTTAAATGTAGCTGCTGCGTTTTTGTTCTTCTGCTGTCCTAATGTAGCAGAGTGTGTGTGTTGTATTTCTTTTGTTTGGGTATTGGTTTGTAGTAGGCGCCACATTTTGTATCCCTTGGTGTGTTGTGTGTTATGTCTGGTGTATTTTAGAGGGGTTTTTTCCATGCTTATTTGTATTCTTTGAGCACTCCCACTCCCTGTGCTGTTTATATTTTGATTGTAAACTGATATATTTTGATTGTAATTAGATGACATTTTTAAACTGATATATTTTGATTGTAATTAGGTAATGGTAAATTAATTAGTACATGGTTTCTCTAAATTAATTTCAGAAATGAGGAAGTTTTTGGTTCCTAGAGCAAGTATTGAGAATGTGAATATTGTTCAATCGGAAGCCGAAGTAGAAGAACCACCACCTAATGTGGCCAACGAGTTTAATTCAAATGAGATTGTGCGTGATCCGGGTCTTAGGAAACAAATTAATGAGTATGCTCCGGACATTCAAGACCAAGTAAGGAGGGCATATATATTGAAGGGTCCAACACAACCAATTTTGGAAAAATTTCCTCGCACTCAATTTGCAAGAGAACCAAGAACTAGAGCATTTTGTAAATCATGGTATGAAAAGTTTAAATGGATAGAATACAGTGAGTTCAAGGATGCAGCTTATTGTTTCCATTGTTTTCTCTTTAAGCAACCCGGGAGGCCCGAGCACTTTGGTTATGAAGTCTTCACCAAAGACGGATATAAAGATTGGAAGCATGCTTCTAAAGGCTTGAATGGTCATGTTGGTGGTCATGGTAGTATGCACAACTCATGTATGAAACACTATGATGATTATAACAATCGAAGACAAAGTATAGCAAATAAGTTTCTTAGAGCAACTAGAGAATCGGAAGAATTGTATAAGATCCGTTTGACTTGTTCCTTAGATTGTTCAAGATATCTCATAGCACAAGGCATGACTTTCTGTGGGCATAATGAATCCCTTACTTCTCTAAACAAGGGCAATTTTAGAGAGTTGGTAGAATGGGTAAAATCTAATAATGAACAAGTGAGAGATGCTTTTGACCGTGGTGCAAAAGATTGCATAATGATTTGCAGTGACATTCAAAAGGACTTTGCAACGTCTTGTGCACATGAAGTTACCAAGGTGATTATGGAAGAGCTTGGTGATAAACAATTCTCTGTGCTTATTGATGAGTCACGTGATATATCCGTCAAAGAACAAATGGCGGTGATGTTTAGGTTAGTAGTTTTATTTTCCAATTTCTATTACCTATTATTCTCCGTGCTCTATTTCTATAACCTTGTTGAATTTGTTTTTCAGGTTTGTGAACGACAAAGGGGAAGTTGTGGAACGATTCCTTGCTCTACAACATGTCAAAGATACTACATCTAAGGCACTAAAGGATGCTCTTTTTAGTATTCTTGATCGTCACATGTTATCTATTTCAAGGTTAAGAGGGCAAGGATATGACGGGGCTTCAAATATGAGAGGTGAATTTAATGGTTTGCAAAGAAAGATTCTAGATGAAAACCCTTATGCTTTATATGTCCATTGTTAGTAGTTGCTCATCTATTCATGATTTCTTTGAGTACATCTCCTTGATTGTAAACACGACAAGTGCATCTTGCAAGAGAATGGATGCTTTGAGGGAGGCACAACATAAGGATATTGTGAGGAGACTTGAAAGTGGTGAGATATTTAAAGGAAGGGGATCGCACCAAGAATCTAGTCTCGCTAGAGCCGGAGATACTAGATGGGGTTCACATCATATCTCTTTGATTCGTTTGGATCAAATGTGGTCTTCCGCAATAAATGTGCTTAGTACGGTTGATGAAGTTGGACGTGTACCATCTCAAGCGGCGGGTTTGATAGAAAAAATGGAGTGTTTGAAATTTGCTTTCATTTCTCTCCTAGCCTGTTGTATGCTACTTTTATGTTGCCTCTTAGCACTGTTTGTGCTTTGTTGAGCTTAATATTATTAGTTTGCTGATCAAAAAAATTATTGGTATGTTATATTTTATCCCTCTTTTTTTGTCGTTTCTTGTTTAAATATTAAAAATATTGTTTAAATATTATTGTATTCGGAAATTGGATTGATAAAATTTCCTTCAAAATTGTGCCCAGGCTCTCCAACATTCCTGGAGTCGCCACTGGATATATAAGCAGGGGAAGATGAAGCTACCGGAAAATCGACCCATCATGGATGCACTCACGCCTTCTGATGTGATTTGGCGCCCGTTTGAAAGTCATAGAGGTAGCATCCCGTTTAATCTACTCACTATGTATAGTGGCTATCTGCGTGGGTGCGCAGTAGTTCCTTACTTGCCTGAGAGATGTTTTAGGCAGTTTGGATACTTACAGTGTATACCACCACCACCTGGAGCTCCTGCCATTGCTGATATTGATAGTGACTGGATCAGTTATAACGTTTCTGTTGATCGCATACTTCTGTTGACACGTCCAATGACATATGATGGTGAGGCTACAGATGATTACCTGCCGTGGTTCTATACCGTATCACATCCTAGAGTCTGTCGCCCTGTTGATGGACCACATGGAGCACCACCAGCTCCACAGTATGCAGCACCAGCTCCACACCACGCACCACAACAAGATGATCCGGTAGCAGCAGAGGCACAACAAGGCGATCAGGGACGGCTTGATATGATTAGTTCCGCGCTACACAGATTTATCACTCAGATAGACGCTGATAGACGTGATGAGGCGTTTCATGATCTTTATTTGGCATATGACCTTGCTCGTGGTGCAGATGGTGCGGATATAGACTAGCACACTTTGTTTGTCATTTGATTTTGGCATATGTACTGTTACTTTTGAACACTTATTTTATGTATTTTGATGCACTTTTTTTTATGAATTTTGATGCACTTACTTGGTTAGATGTTTTACATTAAATAAGCAATCTGACATAAAATAAACAATTAAAACTAATAAAACCTGAACCCAATGATTTCCACCTACATAACCGATGCAATAAAAACTTGTTGAAGCGGAATATGAAGTCATCATAGGAAAGAAAGTCTTGCTAGGTTTACCCAACGTGACCAAAATGACATTATACCTATTTGCTACCAGGTAACCCATGGCAGGTATGGTGAACCATTTATCTTTTAATTGATCGCCTAATCCAGATATCTGCAACGAATCTCTCACGTGTTGTATATTTTGACCGAATAACTTCTCATACAAACTGATATTACTTCTTAGCTCATTGTCTAACTCTCGGCGTACCATGGGCCAACCATCCTATGTGTAACCAAGTAAAGATGCAATAGCTCTGAAACCACAATTTCCATCTCCAACGATTTCAATAACATCAATAATATGTGGAATAATATGTTTTGGAAATTGCACCAAATACTTCTGAGATATCAACTTTTTAGATGTCTGATATTGTTGCTTTTTAGATGGCTGAGATAGTTGCTTCTGAGATGATTGAGATTGTTGATTCTGAGATGACATTCGTTGCTGCTTCTGAGATGACTGAGATTGTTGATTCTGAGATGACATTCGTTGCTGCTTCTGAGATGACTGAGATGGTTGTGTACACACCTTCTTCGATGAATCCTGTGAATTAGTAGTTTCTCTTTCTACATGCTCAAAGTATGACGGTTCACGATACACATCATAACCCTTTGGTGCTTTGCCTCTATCGTTTTTCTTCACTCCTCCTCTTGTTTTTATTTGTTCAGGTGGTGGACACAACGAACTTGTAGTTGGATAATCAAGTTCAAACACTTTACCCTTTAGCACTCATTTACCAACAATATCTAGTGACCGAAATCGACTCCATAAAGCATCAATTGCATGACTCATGTCTAACTCATATCCATCCTCTGTGTCATCCTCTAGTGGTCCTTCCATAGTTAATATCTTCCAATGACCATGAACTGAATCTAATGGTATCGGAACACCGCTCAATGTATACCTACCCAATTCACATGCACAAGGCAACCCACATATTGACCTAAGTGTACAGCCACAAATGTTCTTATTGGTTCCAACAATGCCAACTTTCTCAAACTCTTTAGAAATTAGTGTCATAGCCTCCCTAGAGACAAAACTTCTTAAATTGCTAAAAAATGGACTGCTGTGTAGGTGCTCGGTGTAGTAAAAACTTTTTTGAAATGATGCCTTAATTGAACCAATTTGTAGAATTATATTGTCATTCATGGATGGCAAACACTTGTATAAGTCACCTTTGCTGTTTTCCAACATCTGCTTCAGTTTCCAATGTGCAGACTCAACTCTAAATATTACATTTCACAAAAAAGTCATTTAAACGCAAAAAAAAAATTAAAAAAAAAATTACACTATATAGAAATATACATAATCATACCTATTAGTCGTTGTGTTTCCTAAATGCATTACTTTATTGGTCCATGCATGCACAAATCTTTCTTTGTGAGGTGTCAACCAGATGTTATTGATGTAGTTAACAAACTTGCTTGAATTAACACAAGCTTGGTCAAGTTCATTCAACCGCTGCTGAAACTCCACCTCATTTTGACTGGATACAACATTATACCACAAATTTTGCAGTAACTCTCGCATATCCTTAGGTACATGTACGACCATTCTCGCATTGACATTTTTATTTATGTGCCACGTACAAAGCATGTTAACAGAATGTGGAAATACAATTTCAATTGCATTCATCAAAGCAAGCTCCCTGTCAGTCAAAATTACTTGCGGAAATATATCTTGCTTACTAAACAATTCTTTCAGCTTATCTAATGTCCAACGATAATTGTCCGTTTTCTCGGATTCCATATAAGAAAATCCAACAGCAAATGTCAAATCAGTTGACGTTATACCAATAATTTGAAGTAATGGTTGTCTGTATTTATTCGTTTTGTATGTGCAGTCCATAACCAAAACAATAGGAAACAAGTTCAGCAACTTGATTGATTCTGGATGTGCCCAAAAAATATCACTCAAAACATCAGACCCATCATCTTTTCTTCTATTCCAGGTGACATATTTTGCATCATCTAACCATTGTAGCAAGTGTTGCATCTCTGTACTATGACCTCTTTCTTGTTTTTGTAACATGTTTCTTTTCCTATATATTATTTTAGCATCAACAACAGATTCTGGATTTTGTCTCTTCAAATCTAAAACAATATTTCTTGGTGCCACTTTACACTTTGTCAAATCTTCAACACGTTTAGTTTCATCTGCGGTTAAACGCGCCTTTCGAGGATGGCCTGCATACTGATCAGGTAGCCCGTGGTTGTGAACTCCACATTGAACATGAACTTTCCATCCTGAACCATCTGTTGAAGGTGTGGCTCTAATTTTGAATGGACAATTACACTTTTTTGATGCACTTGTTGTTGAACTTCCTGAAGAGTCATATTTTCCACCTTTATCACAACCCAAAATCAACTTGTCATTTCGTCCTCTTACCCCGTTCTTTGTATCTGACCTTGGAATAATAATACTGACTTTATTGGCATCTCCAACCTTTCGAGCCCATTCGAGAACGGCATCTCGTGTATTAAATTTTTCATCTGTTGTAAAAATATCTGTAGTATCTACCAACATTTGATCTGCATTGCCGGTTTGAGTCATATCTGTTTAAAAATAAAAGAAAAAAATGAAATTATCAAAACTGTCATTACAAACCGGTACACTTTAATACAATACCGACGATACACTCTATATTTTTTCTGAAACCGGTGCACTTTTTAAAAGTGTACCGGTATGGCTGGAAATATTTTTCTATACCGGTCCACTTCAAACAAGTGTACCGGTAACATATAAATTTTTTTCCCCAGTAAAAACATACCGGTACACTTTTAAACAAGTGTACCGGTAACGTATAAAAAAATTTCCGCGAAAATACATACCGGTACACTTGGGAAAAGTGTACCGGTGGAAATTAAATACCGGGATACTTATGTACTTACCGGAACAGTTTTTCGGTGGGTGAACAGTGTACCGGAGCAGTTATAATAAGACAAAATAAAAACTAATAAAATATATTAAAATTAAACAAGGGTAAAATAGGAATATTTAAAATAATGTTGGGGTAAAGTGATAATTGTAGGGGTAGAAATTTTTTTTTCCCTTTTTTTGTTATGAAAGCCCCAAGTCAACATTTTCTATTAGTTTTGAATGCTTATTATTTGGAAGCATGAGCTTCAAATGCATCATGATGAATTAAAATATTATGATTGTCTCAAAAAAAATAATCATGATAGGATTATTTTTAAGTGCCGACTAATTTTAGATTTAAGAAAAAATTGTGGGATCTTATTAATTTGATCGCTCTAATAAAATTAGAAGTAACTATTGATTTATGAAAAGAGAAAAAAAGTGACAATTTAGTCCTAACAAAAGAACTATGATGAAAATTGACAATTTGATATCCAACAATATTAAAAAATTTGCAATTTGGTCCCAACTATAATTAAAAAAGTGCTATTTTTATTTTTCTTATGCTCACTCAAGCAAACCACCATTTACATAGAATTGTGAATATAAATTAATTTGTTTTTATCTTTGGTACACTCTTTGCCTGTGATGCACGGGTACTCCGTTTTTGAAAAAGTACCAGTACCAGGTACGTACCGGGTATCGGTACGCGTACGGTACTCCATGGGTACGCACTGACGGCGAACCAGATTTTTTTTTTTTTAAGTCCGGTACGCACGTGGTACTTGGCCGGTACGCGCGTTGGTACAGATCTGTAAAAATTTGATTTTTTCATAGCAACTGTTCACATTCTTTTTTATATTTGTGTATTTTTTATTCTGTTTACTATTTTATAAAAGTACTCTGCTTACTCCTAATGCCCTAAACCACAAATTACAACAAAGTAGCCGCATTGGAGCACATATGGAGAGAAATTGGAGCACATATGGATTTATTACTTCAATGAAAAGGAATAAGCTCAATCCAAAGAGAGACGAAGATTTAGTTTTTATTCATACAAATCTTCGTCTTCTCTCGAGAAATAACAAGTCTTATAATGAAGGACCAACAAAAATGTGAGATGTTGGTGGAGATGAATTTGATTTGGTTGATGGAGCTGGTATTCTACAAGTTTCTAGTTTTTCTCTCGATGAACCTGAGTTAGAGGCTAATCTTTTTAATGATGCCGAAGAGGGAAACATTTGAGAATCAATCTTGACTCCATGATATTCAGTCTTTTTATTATTTTTGTTCTTGACTCCATGGATATTACTAGTCTTTTTGAGTTTCTATTTTGATGTTTTTGAACAATTTCAATTATTTTTAAAGTGTGGTATTTTTTATGTTTAATTATTTGTTTTAACAACATATTCTATTATTTTATTTATATAATTATATAAAAAAAAAATATTGACGTACCCGTACCTTACTTTTTTTAAAAATGTCGTACCACGTACCAGTACCGGTACCGGATACCGGTACCGTAGCCGCACCCGGGCATCATAGCTCTTTGCATATTTGATTGATTATGTTATAGATTTTCTATAATATTCTTTTTACCAAAGTTTATTTAGAATTGCAAAGCGTTGTGATTGTTTCAAATTTTGATGAATTTCTATAAATTTTATGGATCACATGTGGATTTTCTAACCAAAAACATTTAACGAATTAAACATTATATAGGGGAATTGGACTACCCACTAAAGAGTGATATTAGTGTAAATCTGGTGGTGGAGAATGGAGAGTATAATCTGAAACTCACAAGTGTTCCAACTGACAACCAAATGACACATCATGCTCACACTGCAGCTATGTTGTTATCTCAAGGAGAGCTTCTTTGCAAACTTGGACATAAATTGCTTTCTGAGTTAGAAACACACCATGAATCTAAGACTTATAGCACTTTGAACTTGTAATTGCACGTCATGCTAAACAAGCACTTTGTTTTATTTCAATCCTTTGCTTTTATGCTTTCAAAATATTTGTCAAGAAGTATCTTGCTTCTAATGGTTCATATGTAATCTACACCATCTAAATGTGGAGATCATTGTGTTTGTGATGAATTGCCTTGAAAACAAATCAGAAAATCAAGTTTGGAGCTGTTTGTGGCTACTGTCCTCCTACGCCTGGGCGTGGCAGGTTGCGCCTGGGCGTGGGAAGGCTGCGCCTGGGCGTGGGTGCGCGGATATAAAATGCTGTTTTGCGTTTTCTGATGTTTTAACAGGGTTTTAGGGTTATTTCTGAGCCGACAAAAGTCTAGGGTTAATAGAGAACATCTTGGGAAGACTCTAGGGTTGGGAGAAACATTCTATCACCTTGGAAACACTTATTGATTGAATCTCTTGGTCACGGGGAGAGATTCGGGTAAAGGGTAGAATTAGGAAAACTTTAATTCTTGTAACTCTTGGAGAATCTCATTGTAATCAAGTGTTCTATCGATAGTGGAACGGAGAGACTGCTCTCTCCCCCAGATTAGGTTCATTAACACCGAACTGGGTAAACAATTTGTCTGTGTTCTTTACCGCTTTCACTGTTTATTCTTGTTCGTGATTATTATTGTCTGTTCTCAATTTGTGGTTGCTTTAATCGTTTGCTCCACACACTAAAGGTTATTGGTGTGATATCAATCGAATTCACAACAATTGGCGCCCACCGTGGGGCAAGGGTCAATCGAATTAAAGTACCATGGGTTCAAAGTTTGAAATTGAGAAATTCACCGGGAGTAACAACTTTGGGTTGTGGAAGGTGAAGATGAGGGCACTTTTAACTCACCACAAGTGTGTTGAAGCGTTGAAGGGTGTGACACAGATGTCGACTACACTTTCAGATGCGGAGAAGACCGAGATGGATGAGAAAGCATTGAGTTCTATTATCTTGTGTCTTGGTGATAAAGTGTTGAGAGAGGTAGCGCGGGAGACTTCGGCAGCGGCTATGTGGTCAAAGCTTGATTCATTGTATATGACCAAGTCTTTGGCACAAAAACAGTGTTTGAAGCAACAATTGTACTTCTTTCGTATGGTTGAACACAAGTCTGTGGTGGAGCAACTAGCTGAGTTTAATAAAATCATTGACGATTTGGCGAACGTTGATGTGAATTTGGAAGACGAGGACAAAGCCTTTCATTTGTTGTGTGCTTTACCTAAGTCATATGAAAACCTCAAGGATGCATTGCTTTATGGCAAGGAAGGTACTATCACCTTGGATGAAGTCCAATCGGCTTTGAGAACCAAGGAGTTGACCAAGTTTAAAGACTTGAAGGTTGATGATGGTGCGGAAGGGTTGAATGTGACGAGGGGTAGAAGCGAGAACGAAGGCAAAGGAAAGAATCATGGGTCCAAGTCTAGGCCAAAGGGTGATGGTGGTGGCAAGTTCAAATGCTACTATTGTCAGGAACCGGGTCACTTCAAGAAGGATTGTCCTCGGAGAGGGGGCGGTGGTAGTTCGTCGGCTCAGGTTGCGGTAAGTGATGAAGCTTATGAGGAAGGCTATGAGAGTGCAGGAGCACTCATAGTCACAAGCTTTGAACCATAGATGGTTGTCGGCCTGGAGAGGCGGTGGAACAATACTCAACATCAGCCTGGAGAGGCGGTGGTAAGAATACTCAACATCGGCCTGGAGAGGCGGTGGAATAATACTCAACATCAGCCTGAAGAGGCGGTGATAAGAATACTTAAGTTTTGCAGGTTACAAGGTGAGAAACATAGTGAGACTTTGGTGGAGGAATCTCAGTTTGAGGTGGAGCTTCTGATAGTGGAACTAGAAGAAGGCAATCGACATTAGCTCTTGGCTATCTAGTAGATAGGAAGAAGAGTGGTAATGTTGCATCAAAGGAGTGTAGCTATGGAGACCTTGTGGTTTATTATCCGATTGTGGCTGAAGAAGTGCAAAACATGTAAAAGAACTTCAGGGAGGCAATTGGAAGCAACAGTAATCAAATTCGGGAACTTGTATGACTGCTGGAGGTAGTTGGGATACAAGGAGAATTTGAGGTTTGCAGCTTGTGGAACTTACCTAAAATTCCAAGGTTAAGTTGAGAGACAAGCAATTTTTCGAGAGTACGAAGCGGTACACTTCGGGGTTCGAAGAGGGTGTGGTGTAAACAGGTGTAGCAGCACGGTGATTGGTGGGAAGTTGGCACCATCATCGTTTTAAAAGGCAAGGTGGAGATTTGTGATGAATTGCCTTGAAAACAAATCAGAAAATCAAGTTTGGAGCTGTTTGTGGCTACTGTCCTCCTACGCCTGGGCGTGGCAGGTTGCGCCTGGGCGTGGGCAGGCTGCGCCTGGGCGTGGGAAGGCTGCGCCTGGGCGTGGGTGCGCGGATATAAAATGCTGGTTTGTGTTTTCTGATGTTTTAACAGGGTTTTAGGGTTATTTCTGAGCCGACAAAAGTCTAGGGTTAATAGAGAACATCTTGGGAAGACTCTAGGGTTGGGAGAAACATTCTATCACCTTGGAAACACTTATTGATTGAATCTCTTGGTCACGGGGAGAGATTCGGGTAAAGGGTAGAATTAGGAAAACTTTAATTCTTGTAACTCTTGGAGAATCTCATTGTAATCAAGTGTTCTATCGATAGTGGAACGGAGAGACTGCTCTCTCCCCCAGATTAGGTTCATTAACACCGAACTGGGTAAACAATTTGTCTGTGTTCTTTACCGCTTTCACTGTTTATTCTTGTTCGTGATTATTATTGTCTGTTCTCAATTTGTGGTTGCTTTAATCGTTTGCTCCACACACTAAAGGTTATTGGTGTGATATCAATCGAATTCACAACAGTGTTAATAAATTCTCTTACCTTTATTTGTTATTTACTTTTATTCTTATTAGTTGAAAAGCCTTTTAAATTTAATTTTATATATAGAAAAGATATTAAATATTTGATCTTGCAATTAAAGCCGGTCCAAGAGCCAAGCAACCCAAATGAGCATTTTAGGTTTAAAAAAAATTAACTTTGTTACAAATTATAATATGAAAAATATTTACATATATTATTCAATTTAGTCATAAATTTACGATATGATAAAATATTTACATATATATTGCATTTCTTTATTTCAATTAGTTAGAAAGAAGGTCTCAAATCCTTCGTAACTCAATCCTTAGCATTTGCATAATTTAATATTCTTAATTTATTTTTATTAGCTTGTGTTTCTTTAAGACCTTACTAAAATTGGACGTCCCGTGACCGTAAGGTTAACTAAGTTGATAGAATATTACGTAGGGGATTGAGGTTCGAACTGTAGTACGTCATCCTACTTATCCATTTTAAGAGTGAAATTAGGCTATTTAACCGAAAAATTAAAAATTGAACTTAATTTGATTTCTTCCATGAGATGTAAATCTTCTCTGCTTCCTTTGAATCTTGGTCCAATTGATGCCACTCTTGGCATGTAAGCATCTTCGTTTGATGAGATTTTGAGTTCTTCTGAAACTATAGAAATGCTACATGTTTGAATGTAATTGGGGTCTACAGATTTTTGCAGTGTCTGTATAGAATTTAACCAATCATTCATCATTTGGGTGTCATTTTCCACTTTTTGACTACTTGTCATGGTTTTTTTTTTCTAACGGCAAATATATTATTAATAATAAATAGATCTCCGCACAAGATGAACAGAGACTCATAAACAAGAAGCTACAAAATAAAGATGCCGTATATAGACGGAACACCAATGAAAATACCAAAACAGTCACCATCTAATAGAGGTCTATTTCTAATCCTAATCTTAGAAATACACTTCTCAGTTATCAGACCACCAGAGAAAACACCAACCCAACCCGTAGAGATGCCATTAGACACTAATTTCCGAACTCGAATCAAAAGTGTTCAGCCCATTAGAATCCAAAAAGCAGCCCCTTGAGTCAAAAGTTAGTGGACACCGGTAGAAAGAGAACCAGGAAGATCAGCCCCAGCTTGCAGATTTCCTCCAAGCTGTCAATAACGATGCGGTAGAGTTCAACCAAATACAAAGAAACCTGCGAATCTCAACAGATTCGAAAACCATTGGCGACTAAAAAAGAATACTGTAAATCTCAACAGATTTGAGAACGGTCACTCGGTCAGAGAATCTAGTATTAAGAAAAACCAATCGCACACAACATCTACCGCATCCTAGCACCACCTCACCTCAACATAACACCATTTCATCACCTCCCACCTCAACACAGAACCTCAACACAGAACCACAACCCGTTTCATCACCTCCCTCACCAGCACCTCAACTCAACACCTCAACATAACACCATTTCATCACCTCCCAACTCAACACCAACACAGCACCCTTTCGCAACGCCAAGACCATACTTAGCAGGAATCACGACGACCACCACCTCTGAAAGAGAACGGCAGCGCCGGTTTCAAACAGCCCAAAGGTGGCAATCTAAGAGAGACCGCACACCACAGATTCAAATAACCCCAAACAAGCAAAACATTAACTACTTGCCATGGCTTGCAATTGGGCTTTTGCTTTGAAAGCTGTACGGGATCGATTTAATAAACATTTAATGCCACGTGTATAAACATTACAAAATTTATTGTTGGAATCGATTTAAACACAATAAAACTTACTTGGGTTAAATATGTTTTTAGTCCCTACATTTTGTCCTATAGTCAAAAATGGTCCCTACTTTTTTTTAATGGTGAAAATAAACCCTACAATTTTTTCCGTTATCAATTTTGGTCCCTGCCGTTAAATTTTTTAATGGAACGCTGATGTGGCAATTATGGACCTACTATTTTAATGAGCTGACCAATAACATGGTGACACGTGTCATCATAATTTCATTTTTTTTATTTTTTTTTTGACAAATTTTTTTTATTTTTAATTTTTAAAAATACAAAAAATCTAATTAAATTATATTTTTATTTCAATTAAAAAATTAAAAAAATCCCTTTTCTTCTCAGCAACAACAACGTCAAACAGAGTAACTCAATCGAGAAACAACGTCAACGCAACTCAACGACGCAACAACAACAGCAACGATGCAATAACAAGAACATCAACAACACATTTCTTCATCAATTCAGAAACAAAACAACAACAACAACACTATAGATCGATGGTGGTATTGATTTTAGTGGTCTTGGAGGAGTGAAGAAAATGATGAAAATGAATCTTAATTAAAAATAAAATAAAACAAAACACATCTGCAATAATCAACAAACATAGATCTTCATCTCATCTGTCAAATAACACAATTATTCATAAAAAAATTTCAACCCTTTACAATTTCAAAGTTCAAACCTTTTCTCAAAAGAAAAAGAAATTATATTGTAAATCTAGAAACAAGAAGAAGACTCCTGAGCTTTAAGATATGGAAGAAATGGTTTAAGAAGAAGAAGGAATCATGAAAGAAGAGTGTTATGCTTTAAGATTTGTTGAGATTGAAGAAAAAAGAAAAAAAAGGAATTAAAGGAAGAAGAGTCTGGGTTCTCAGTTTCAAAGAAGAGGAAAAAGGTTCTGCGTTTCTGGTATTATTTTTAAAAAAAAATTTGTTGTCTAACCAATGACTCAATTGTGTATTCAGAAACTGCAGCTATTTGATTCTAACCAATGACATGCTATTTGATTTTTGGTAAACTGCTAATTATTCTAATTAATAGAGATTTTGCTTTATTTCTTTTGTTAGTTAATTATAAAAATTGCAAACAAAATAGATATTGAATGTATGTTTATTTAAAATTGACAAATTCGTACCAATGGACCCCTTGCAACTGCGATCGGGAGGGGCTATAACCACTTGATACTAGAACCGATCCTCGAATCAAAGTAGGTGGTTAGACAACAAATTGAGTCATTGGTTAACTGCAATTTGGATAACCACCATTACTTGAAACTGCAATTTGTTGTCTAACCCTAGATCAAAATGTAGGACAAAAAAGTAGGGACCATTTTTGACTATAGGACAAAATGTAGGGACTAAAAACATATTTAACCCTAGATTTAAATTATATAGTTCCAGTTTTGTTCTGTTTGTAGGAGAGACAAACAATCTCTCCTTGTATAAATTATTTTGCAAGTAATTTATTATATTGTTATCATATATTATAGATTCATATATATATATATATATATGAGTCAGGATCCGTTGACACTAAATAGTTTGACACCAAATCTTACACCTCTTAATAACGTCTTAACCGATATAAATTTTATAAAATCCACCGTTAGATTGAAACTTTATATCATATAGATCATTTATGTAAAGTTTCAGAAAAATCCAAAATCATTTGATATGTTATTGAGGTACATCAAAGTTAACAGTTTGCGTCATTTTTTAAATGTCATTGATCTTTATATGTTTCAATAGCATATCAAATGATTTTGGATTTTGCTAAAACTTTACATAAATGATCTATATGATATAAACTTTCAATCCAACGGTGGATTTTATAAAATTTATATCGGTTAAGACGTTATTAAGAGGTGTAAGATTTGGTGTCAAACTATTTGGTGTCAACGGATCTTGACTTATATATATATATATATATATATATATATATATATATATATAATGTTTTATCATAGTTTGGTTTTGTTTTAATTTCTATACTATTTTTTTTTGTTCTCTTTTGTTCCAATTTTGAATTATATGGAATTATGATGTCATTGTCATATGTAGTGTTTCATCTTATGACTTTAAAGAATTGCATACACAAAGAAAATATTCTTAATGTTGTTTGCTTTCTTTTGATGCAAAGGCATAATTCTTGTGAATTATCTCATTCTTATAATTCTTGTGAGTATACTAGCCAATAGATCGACATGCCATTGTACCAAAGAAATTACCAAGTAATTATATAATGGACTTTCATGGTTGTGTTCTTCTGGTTTTGCAGGATTCTTGTTATAACTTATAAGGCTATATATCCATCATTTGGCTTGTAGAAGATGTATATTATTGACATCAATCAAGTTGGTTAAAATTGCCACAAGCTTGAAGGTATTTGACAGAGTTGTGTAATGTTGAGGTAGCTCTAATCATCTACTCTCAAAGGTGTGGATCCTACCTCACCCATTCCCTTGGTTCAAATTTTATGTTCCCAAAGTGTGTGATTGGAAATCTTATTTCTCTTCAAATTATAAAGAATTATGCGTTGTGTTGTTTTTTTTATTCAAGATGTCTTATTTGGCTTTGCATCATTAAGGGTGTGTATAGTGTGATATGATATATTCATATATATTATTGCTTGAAATCGGATATTAGTTTACAAATTTCATTTTATAAATCTAAACATGCTAATATGTTATTGTTTATGTGTTGCTTGCTTGATTTTGATTTTGCTTCACTGCTGTAGAGTAGCCTCAGCTGGAAAATTTCATTTCTTAGGCTTGAATTACATGTATATTGTTTGCTTTTATTGTGCTACTGCTTTCACTAGATTCTTCAGACATAGTGTCATCATCTTCAGTCTTCACCCCAATCTAGCTTTGCTGTTGTATCTTTTTCATGGTTTTCATTCCACTTCAAATGATTATCTTTCTCAAATATGACATCTCTATTGATGATCACTCTCTTTGTACTAGGATCATACAATTTGTATCCCTTGGATTCATCATTCATCCCAATTTGTATCTCTTTGCTGGTGTTGGAACAAAAAGTATTATATGAAAGATATTCAGAAAGTTCAACAATCTGAAAATCAGGTTTATGCTTGAATCACTTCTATTCCGTAGATTGTTAAGCCCTTATGGGGTTTTCTTACTGATGTTCTACCTATTTTTGGATATTGTGGAAGACCTTATTTTATTTTTGCTGGAATGTTTTATTTAATGTTTAAGTTTTGATTTTAGTTAGAGAAAAATTTATAGCTTTTTATGTTTCTTTGTGTACCCTTTATAAATTATAAATTGAACTTCAATGGATGCTGAAGTGTTAATAGCTTGGTGATTTGTGAGCACAATTTTTTTATTGAACTAGCCTCAAACTAAACTAAGAGGAAAACATAAGGACTTGCACAAATTTGGTGGATCTATAATGAGTTTTCTTTTCCTGCTGGTTTGTTTCTATCATGTAGATTATATTTATTTTATCTTCTTGATTAACTCTATCATAGGATGATTAACTTGTGATCTATATAGATTAGCTCAATAAAACATGAACTCATTCTGGTAAACAAGTGTTGCATCATGCATAGTCACTAGTTGTTGCATATGTAAGTGAAGATTTAAACTTGTAACTTCATTCTATTGTATGTTATAGATTTTTTTAATGTTCAGTTTTTGTTCTTTGGTAGCAAATGTGATGTCTTGTCTTTGTTTTTCTCTATCAGCTGAAGTCCATTCATCCTCAGTTTTGGAGAAAGAATTGCTCCCATGAGTCATAAAAGGAGGGAGGTGGATGACATGCTAGAGAATGGCCTCTTTTTGTCTGGCATGCTGCATTTTACTTTAACTCAAGAAAGCTTATTCAAGGGCAGAACTTTGAGCTGTAGATATTTAACAAGTACCAATTCAAATTCTTTTTTTATTGACAACTGGATTATATATTGAAACGCTTGCTATCATTCGAAGGAAGAAGGTAAGCACTGTTATTTATGAAAATGTTATAGACGGCAGTGATGGTGTTGCTACATTAGTTTTGATGAGCGGAGACAATGAACTGAGGTCAAAACCTCAGGTCATTGCGAAAATCACTAGAAATATGGTGTTGCTCAAGTACATTATTTATTTAGATATGAATACACCTTGAGGAAGATAAAACAAAAGAGAAATGGACAAACCATACTGCTATTCTCATTATTTGTGTTTGATAAGTTGGTAGTATAACTTTATGCTCATATGATGTGAATTGTACATAATCCAGATTTATGCTACAAGTGGAAGGAGTTGCTGTGTCAATGCATGAAGTTGTCAGAATCGAAAGGATGTGTGAAGATATACACTAAAGAAGCCATTGATAACGATGGACATCTTTTATATAAAATATATTAGGCTAAACTGTATTTTTGGTCCCTTACGTTTATTTTAGGTTTGAATCAGGTCCCTTACGTTTTAAAAGTTTCAATTTGGCCCCTCACGTTATCAACAGTTGCATTAGTTAGTCCTTTCAGTCAAATTTTTCACTAACTCCATTTGATCCTTACACGTGACTAACCGTTTGGAAACATGGACACTATTTTGAACATGTTTAATGCCATATGGGATGCTAACTAAGTAAAAAATAATAATTAAAAATAATATATATTACTTATAATAATGTAATTGGCCCCAAAAAAAGTGTCCAAAATAGTGTCAACGTGTCCAAAATAACGTTCACGTGTCCTAACCGTCAGCCACGTGTAAAAATCAAATTAAACGGAGTTAATGAAATATTTGACGTAATGGACTGACTAATGCAAAAGTTGATAACGTGAGGGACCAAATTGAAACTTTTAAAACGTAAGGGACCAGATTCAAACTTAAAATAAACTTAAGGGACCAAAAATACAGTTTAGCCAATATATTATTAGAAAAATAAATTTATCGTTACAATGAGTTTAGGACTGGGTACATAGTTGTAATATGTACATGTACATAAACCTTTTATCTACATGACTATAGAAAAAAAAACATTAGTTAAGCTTTATTATTATGCTAACTTAGGCTAGGTATAGATTTAATGTAATAGTGGATACATTTTATATATGAAATTTTTTATTTATCATTTTATTTATGATATTTATAATAATTATTAGTTTAAAAATTATATTTGTATTATTAATTTTTTTTAGCAATAAACCAAGTTAGCAACCGATTTAGTGACCGAGTTTTTAATAACTTGATACAATCGGTCGCTATATTGGTCTAAAAAATCAGGCACAAAATCAGTCGCTATAATGAGTCTCTAAATAAGTTGCTATAGCGTCGCATAAAGCGTCCAAAAACGTGTCGCAAAGTTAGTTTCTAAATCGGTCTCTAAGGTTGGTCGCTATTTCAGTCTCTAAAATTGGTTGCTCATTTGGTTGCTACCAAATTGGTTGCTAATTTGGTCACAATAGATCAGCGACCAAGGTTTTTGCTACTGATTTTCATCGGTTGCCATTTCGGTCGCTAACGAATTTAGCGACCGATTTTCATCAAAATCGGTTGCTAATTCAGTTGCTAAAGGCTGTTTTTCTAGTAGTGTTATGTGGCTTGTTCTCATTGGTTGAAGGGTAAATACTCTCAAATTATGAAAGGATAAATTAGAAAAATCCTAGACCTAAATATGATTTTTGTCCTTATATGTTCGCGAATTTTTTGTTTCAGTCTCTGTATCTTATTTTGTTGCAAATAAGTCTCTAAATGTGCAAAATTTGTTGGTTTTAGTCCCTGTTGTCTGCTACCGTTACAAAAACGCTAATTTGTCAAACATTTGCACACGTGGTCATTATGATTATGATGTGTCAAGTTGAGTTGATCCAGTTATAAATGATAGACCAAAATCACACTTAGGATAAAAAGAAAATGTATTCTTACACCATAATTTTGTTTCAATTTTCACCAAAGTTTGATTTTGGTCCTTCATTTATAACTGGATCAGTTTAACTTGACACATATCATAGTGGTCACGTGTACAAACGTTTGACAAATCAACGTTTTTTGCAACAGTAGCAAACAGTATGGACTAAAACCAATAAATATTGTATATTTAGGGACTTATTTACAACTTAAAAAATACAATAACTAAAACAAAAAATTTACAAACAGGACGAAAATGATATAAAGGAATGTGTGTGTAATGGGTGGGAGTGGAATCTTGTCTGATATATAGAAATTTTCCTCCATTTATAATTGATAATACAATGTGAAAGCTTATATAAGTTAAGAGTAATGCTACTAACAGACCCACTAACACACTCTTTTTAACAATACCACCTTCTATTGGTTCACGTAATCACTTGTTACCGGTTGATGGAAAGTGGGAGTTTTTGTTTTATTTATTTATTTATTATTATTATTATTTGGTTCACTCATCCCATCAGCTTTCAACACTCACTCTCTCACTGAAACGGTTCATCTTCTTCTACATTCTCCACTGATTTTTTTCTTTCCCTTCTTCTTCCACACACTTAGTGCACATGTTTGAATGTTACAACATCGACAAAAGAAGCCAAAGCACCCACTCAATAAGGTACGTAACATTGTGAAGAATTTTATGAAACATCTACAATATATTTGTTTGATTGTTGTTCTTGCTAGTTTTTTTTTCTGTTTTTTGAACTTTGTTAAAGCAACTTCATCTTATATCTATTAGAGCATATAATTTAGTGTAATAGTATTTCTGCTCAATCTTACAATCATTATTTTCACACATGTATATGTTTTTTTGAAATATTAGGAATTAATGGAAGTTGTTGATGAGAATAGAGAACTTATTGTTGAAAACAAAGAGTATGTTGTTGATTCACATGTCAACGATGATTTACATGTTAGTGATTCAAATGTTGATGGAAATCAAGAACCATACATTGGAATGGAATTTGAGTCACAAGAAAATGCTTATACTTAGAAAGGTGCCTGAGAAGCTTAGTCACGTGTTACGAAATAATGAAGAGTTCAAGAAGCATCTCAACTCTTGTATTTACAGGTCTTGGTCAAGGAAGCAATTTGAAGATAAATGGCAAGAAATGGTAGAAAAGTTTCAGCTGCTGGAGGATGAGTGGCTACAGTCTTTGTACGAAGAACATGAACAATGGGTTCTGTTTACATGAAGGATACATTTTTTGGTGGCATGTCTACAACTCAGAGATCGTAGAGCGTCAATTCATTCTTTGACAAATATGTTTGCAAGAAAACTACATTAAAAGAGTTTGTTGAAAAATATAAAGTTGCTTTGCATGATAGAGAAGAGGCGGAAAGGCAAGCTGATTTTAATACATGGCACAAGCAACCCATTCTTAAGACTCCATCACCTTTTGAGAAACAAATGTCTTTGATCTACACCCATGAAGTCTTTAAGAAATTTCAAACTGAAGTTTTGGGATTATCTGGATGTCGTCTTATGAAAGAGAACAAGGATAGTCAAATTAATACTTTTGATATATTAGACTACTTAGCTAAAATAAAGGTCCAATTGAAAGTGATAACTTCCAACAAAATAGATGCAAATTAAACTTCCTAAAAACTAGGCATATCCCATAAAACTAGAAATTATATCAGAAAATTACAATACATTAGTAAACTCATATCAAAATCACTAAACTCCTTCACATCTACAATATAAAAATATAAAATAAAAAAACTCCTTTACATCTATTTTGATTCTCCCAACAACATCAATAGCACACTGTTTCACATCTAACAATGATTCTTGATCACTTATTCCTAAGAATCGATTACGTTTGCATGCGAGTTTGACGACGGCAATCAGAGGTTGCAATAGAAACGATTGGGAAGCCCAATATACTAATGCAAATCTGGGGTTTGTGGGGGAGAGATGTTTGAAAAGACGGAGATCTCTGCAAACTTGGAGTGGTGGAGAGAACACAACGAGGAGGAGAGAATCGCTGAGAAGAAAGATAGATTTCTCTTTCTCTTTTTATTTTTTTTATTTTGCTTAGGGGAATATGTTGTTCTCTTTCAACCGGCTGTAGTGGTCATCAGGTAAGGGATTTAAAATAAGTGATGATGTGGACCAATAGAAAATGGTGTGTTAAAAAGAGTGTGTTAGTGGGTGTGTTAATAGCATTACTCATAAGTTAATTATGCCAAAACTACGTAAGCGAGATTATTTGATATGTAGAAAGTCTTCCATTTATATTTATAATAATACAATGTGAAAACTTATACCAAAACTAGGATGGGTGAGATCTTGCCACATGATTGAACATAGTCATATTCGATGATAGGAATTTATATGAAAATTATTAGTATGTTTTAGGATTATTTGATTTGAATTTATATGAAAATTATTAGTATATTTTAGGATTATTTGTTAGATATATTAGATCTTTTAGTATTAGGCTTTATATGTTAGTAGTCAATTATGTATTATTATAAATTCTCTTGTAATTTTTATTTTATTAAGCAATGTTATTCTAATATTATTGGAACCTTAACCGTCTTTATCTCTCTTATAATTTGTATCTCGAATTTTAACATGGTATCAGAGTTTGATTGATTCATTTAGGACTTGAAAGTTTGATGGCAACTCTTAATCAATCTCTAATTTGGAACTTTTTGGAAGTCAATTTGGTTTCAGCAGCAGAGTTCTCCCTTTGGTTCTTTCATAGTTTTCTTTTTGGCAAGTGTCTTTCATAGTTTACTACGATGGCTAGTGATAAAGATGATTCTCTTCAATCAATAAGTGTCCAATTAAATGGAGAAAATTATCCTTATTGGAACTATGCTGTAACGAAGAATTTTTTTGATAGGATGGAACTTATGTTAAGTCCATAGATAAAAAAGATGTTGATAAGTATGCATAAGCTTTCAAAATATTGAATAAAAATAATTCAAAGGTTATCATTTGGATAAATAATTCAGTCTCTCAGTCAATAATGCAAATAACAAAATTTGATACGGCTCGGGAGGTTTGGAGCATTTGAAACGTTTGTATGAGCAGTCCATTTTTGCAAAACGGTAGAAATTGGAGAGTGATATTAGGGAGCTTAAGCAGAATAATATGACAATTCTTGAATTCTATTCGGCCATGATTAATTTATAGGACCAATTGGCTCTTATGGAATCACCAGAATTGAAAGTCGTCAAAGCATACACTGACCATGGAGAAGAACGTTTGGTTCAGCTTCTGATGGCTCTTCGTGATGATTTTGAGGGACTTCGTGGAGCTATTTTGCATCGTATTCCTCTTCTTAAAGTTGATTCAGTGGTTAGTCAATTGTTGACAGAAGAAATTAGGTTTAAGTCTCGGTCTAATCCACATCAAGCAAGAGGAATTATCTGGAATCCTCCATCTATTTTTGCTGCTCCTTTTCACAAAAGGAAAACCTCAAGGGAGGGCTGGTATTGGTTTTGATGAATGTTCATTTTGCAGGGAAAAAGGTCATTGGAAAGCACAATGCCCAAAATTGTTGAAGGCAAGTGGAACAAATTTTAGGTCTCCATCATCCAATGTTGCTAATATTGCTCCTACTATGGTGGGTTCTAACATTGGTCACATATACTCACCTGATCAGACTCCTTCACAAGCATCTGATCTTGTTAGCAATTTCAAAAGTTTCTCTCTACTCAGCCTCGTGCTATGTCTGCTGCCTCTGGAAAAGGTTTGACTCTTCCTAATTCCTCAGGAACCACAATTCATGAGGCTGATTGGGACATGCCGCAAACAAGAGGACTTTATATTTTAAATAAATGAGTTGAGGAGTTCTGTTTATTGTGATTTGAATTTCTTACTGGTTTGGTTTCTCTTCTTTGATTATCTTCCTCTCTTTGCTTTTTTATTCTTTTGATTTCATTGCACTTCTCCCTATTGAATTCTTCTGATTTATTGCACTTCTTCCTATTGATTCTTCTGATTGATTGCACTTCTCCCTATTGATTCTTCTGATTGTATTGCATTTCTCCCTATTGCACTTCTTCTGATTGATTGCACTTCTCCATATTGATTCTTTTAATTGCATTTCTCCCTATTGACTTCTTCTGATTGATTACATTTATCTATCGGTTGGTTATTAGTTGTGTTGGTTTATTTTCAGGGTTAATTTGTAACAAGCGTAAAGCTTAGTAAGCTTTAGCTTGAGGGGTAGTATTAGAAATAAAATGTTGAGTTTATATTATTAAGTATTAAGTATGTTTTTCGTTTTTTGTTTGACAAACTCTCGATGATTATCGGTTAAAGCATCGTGAGTTTGAGGGAAAATGTTAGATATATTAGAACTTTTAGTATTGACCTTTATATGTTAGTAGTCCATTAGGTATTATAATAAATTCTCTTGTAATCCTTATTTTATTAACCAATGTTATTCTAATATTATTGGAACCATAGCCGTCTTTATCACTCTCATAATTTGTATCTCGAATTCTAACATATTTTATGTAATTTTAATTAGTAGTTTTATGAGCCATTGCATGTAAAATATTTAAGAGTGTGTTTAGATGGAAGTTTCTAAAAATTCAAGAGATTTTAAATAATACGGAATTCAACTGAGCAATTGAATTCCCTTGATTTTCAAATTCCATTGTTTGGATAAAGTGATGAAATTCCATCCATTGTAAAAAAAATGTTTGGATAATGTAATCGAATTTTCGTCATTTAATTTTTTATCTTAATATAATAATTATAATTTTTTAATCTTAATTAATACTATTTGAATAATTATAATAAAAAAACTCGACCTGAACCCTAATAGTGGCAGGAAAATCTAAAATCGACACAAAATCTTAAAATTGACCATAAATCAAACATGAACCCTAAACTCGTTCGAAAAACCTAAAATTGACCATAAACCCTGCCTGAACAATAAAATCGACCCTAAACATGACATGAAACAAAAAATCGGCCGAAATCCCTAAAATTGACCTTAAACTCGACCTGAACCCTAAAATATAATAACCTAAATTAGGGTAGGTTTTTATTTTTCTTCCGACTTTAGAGTTATATTTGGGTTTAGGGCCGATTTCAGGTTTTTTGGCCTATTTTAGGGTTTTCGAATGATTTTAGGGTTATTGTTGATCTTACGATTTTCGGCCGATTATAGTGTTATTGTGGATTATTACTTATGACAATTTTGCACTTGCAAATTACTTCATCACAAATGAAAATATTATTTTAAAGTATGTAATTTAATATTTTGATGATAAAATTGATGCCTACTACGAAAATTTTGATTTTTTTTATACTATATAATGATTTAAAAAATCTTTATAATATAACTTTTTTAATAGACCATGCAACTTTTTATTATTTTTTTAATTTGTTCCGCCACTCAAGGTGTGAGACCTGTATTCTCAGTACTCTTCCATTTCATACTTGTCTCCCTCTTTCATTTGCGTTTTTGCCACCTTATACCGCAATTCTACCACCACACCCTCTTCGATGGCACCACCATCTTCTTCGGTTAATATCCATCGCCATCTTTACAAGGGTAATTTTGTAAATTAAATACAAAATTGATATTTTAAATTCATTAAAAAAGTGATCTATTTAGTCTATATTGTAGACTAAATACATACTTTTTCAATAAATTTTAAAAGTTAAGTTTTGCTTATATATAAAATTAGAGAGAGGTCCATAGGTTCTAGCTCAAATGATAAAATTTTCGAAATTGTTAGGCTGGACGTTATGACCGGGGTTCGAACCTCAACTCCTCCATTTATTGTGTGTGAGTTTATAATGGATTTGTCATTTCGTCTATCTAAAAAAAATCAGAGAGAGTAGTTAGCAATATATTTGTTTTGAAGAATAGTAAGAAGTACTTAAATTTGTTTTGAAGAATAGTAAGTACTTAAACACTACATTTTACACTTGCAGTCACACAGCTCTTAAAAACTACATTTTACAATTAGATAGACTCCATCCATTACCTATTTCTTACATTCTTTGGTGCATTTTATTTACTTATGAAATATTTCCCACCCCCACCACATGATTTGTACAGTAGTTTGTTGATTTTAATTGATGATTTCGTGACAAATTTACACATTGACTTCAACAATTATAGAAAATATAGTCTACTCGGATCAAGACAGCAAATAATCTATAGAAATAATTGTACTATAAAATTCGAGCATTTATTATACAATTGTGAACCGGTGGTAACAGGTAAAATATTTATAGTTCTTCTTTTATTACAACATGCATCACTTCACATGCAAGGAGTCGATATTTATTGAAGTGATGCATTTTTTCTATCGAATTCTAACATATTTTTCTATGTGCATTTTTTTTCTATGTGCATTTTTCTATCGCTTTATTGAGACTCATTAAAATTTAACGTTTTATGTGTTACCTTTCTAGTCGTTTTTTCTGTTACATAGAAAAAATTACAAAATCATCCTAAATTAATACACATAAGCGAGGGAGCCAAGATTCAACCGCAATCATAGCATTCGCCCTAATTATTTCGGCATTTTTTTCCTACTGAGCTATGCTCGTGAACTATCCTCTCTGGCATTAAATTCACCCACTCTATGCAGAGATTTTTTTTCTCAAGTAGTCTGATGGTTAGAAATTTCACTCTTAAGATTTATAAGTGAGATGACTGAAATTTGAATCTCAATCTCCTGCATATATAATGCAATGTTCTACCACAATCAAAACATTCGGCCTAATAATTTTGGCATTTTTTTTTCAGTTGAGCTATGCTCGTGAACTATCCTCTCTGGCATTAAATTCACCCACTCTATGCAGAGATTTTTTTTTCCAAGTAATCTGATGGTTAGAAATTTCACTCTTAAGATGGATAAGTGAAATGATCGAAGTTTGAATCTCAGTCTCCTGCATATATAATGCAATGTTCTACCAATTGAGTTAACCTTACGGGACTCTACGGAGAGATAGTGGTGGTGCCATTAACTCTGTAGCATTAAATGTTTATTAAATCGATCCCCTTCTCCTTTCAGAGCTAAAGCCCAATTGCAAGCCATGGCCAATACTCAAACAGTAGAAAATGAAACCCAGATGATGAATGATTGGTTAAATTCTATACAAACATTGTTAAAATCTGTAGATCACGATTACATTCAAACATGTAGCATTTCTATAGTTCCTGAAGAACTCAAAAACTCATCAAATGAAGATGCTTACATGCCAAGAGTGGTATCAATTGGACCAAGATTCAAAGGAAGCAGAGAAGATTTACTTCTCATGGAAGAAGTCAAATTACGTTCAATGTTGTCTCTCTTACACCGCGCCGGAAAAGAAGGCGAACCCAAGATATTCTTAAAGAACTGCAGCAAAGCTATATGGAAATTAGATAAACAAGTTCGAGCAAGTTATGTTTTCGATATTAAACTTGAAAACAACGAATTGGCGAAAATTATGTTGGTTGATGGTTGTTTTTTGTTAGAGCTTATGATTGCGAAAGGGTTGGATTCTAAACTACCAAGTCGTTTGCATCCGCCCGGTCCAGCACCGGAAGTACTAAAAGACGAAGATGTTTTGTCGGATCTAATGTTGTTGGAAAATCAAATACCGATTTTAGTACTTCATAAATTGTCTCAAATTCTTTTCCTGGATGTGTTTGATCCAAGTCCATCAGTTCGGGAAGAAAGAGCGGCCATAATTAATGATCTTGTCTTGTCTGTGCTTTCCTACTCTCATGTTTCGAATCCTGAAGCTCCTCATGTTCTTGATCTTGTTCATTTTGCTGTTAATAGTAGGAAAAATGTTGAGATTGAAAATGTTGAGAGTCCCGATAATCATGTAGTAGGAATTACTGAGAAGAATCGGAAGTTGAAGCTGAAATTGAAGCGATGTGCTTCGAGGCTCGTTGCTGCAGGGGTAAGAATCAAAGTTATTGAAGATGATAAGCATAGGGGAATTTCTTGCTTTGGTTGGATGAGGAATTTTTTTGGTGGCGGATTTATAAAGCTTGGCAATATGCTTGTTGTGACTAATGAAATTGATAAACAAGTGGATGAGATGGCCGGTGAAAAAGCGAGAGGTCTTGATTTTGAATTTAAATTTGAGAAGGGGAAACTTGAAATTGCAGAGTTACATATTACAAAAACAACGAAGGCAAAGTGGCGCAATGTTATTGCTTGGGAACATCATAAAAAGAATTGGAAGAGTACTTCTATGGCTTCGGGGTACGAGAGTGGTGATGAGAATCCGGTAAGTACATCTAGTCCCAGTGGGAAATTTACTTTCTCTAGTTTGATTTTCGATGGTTTGATTTGTTGTGCGGATGATGTGAAGCTTCTTAAAGAGAAGAATATTATTGTTGATCATTTGAAGATGAACGATGAAGAGTTAGAAGAGTATTTTCATACAATGTCATTTGGAGTTGATCGCGGAGTTGTTGATTCTAGTTATGTTAAAATGGTTCGTGAGTTGAACAATTATTCGAAGGCTTTTTTCATCTTGAGGATCTTGAAAATTTTGTGGCATCTTTTCAAGTTTCGTTTAGAATGGCTAGTAAAATTTTTGAAACAAAACTATAACTTTGTAGCTGCACTTGTGGCTGTACTTAGTTTGGTTCAGACTGTTTATACAATCTTAGCCTATTATTTCAGATAATAATTCCTTTCTATTTTATGGGATTTATCTTAATTGTATGCTTTCTGTGATTTTGTTTATTTGGAATGGAAATTAATCCATTGTTGTTCACCTTATGTGCTTGTTTACACAATTTGTAATGCAATTGAAGTGATATCTATTATTCTCTGTCAATTCTACTCAACTAGTGTTCACTTGAATATCACAATGAACTTAAATGACATGATCGCTCAATACCAAACAAATAACACCATTTCATTTGTGTTTGTGCCTATATTAAAATTTTCTTGTGAAAGGGTTGGATCTTGTTTGGGGAAATATATTTCCTAAAGTTTTTTCCCACAGTTTTGACACTATTTTACATCATAGCCGTTCGATCTGAAATGTACGATCGAGATTGTTTTAAGTTATTTTATAACTATGTTGATCTAGACCGTTTGATCTACAATCAACGGTCAAAATTAAAAAAAACGTGAAAACAATGTGAAAAATTACTGGAGCAGCATCCATGTATAATGTCTTCCTTTAGTAAAACAAAATAATTGTAAAAAGTCTTCCATTTATAATTTATTTTATAATATAATGTGAAAGCTTATACTAAAACTAGGTGAGATCTTGAATGATATGTAGAAAGATGTCCATTTATCATACAATGTGAAAGCGTATACCAAAACTACAATGTGAAAGATTATACTACAATTTATTCATAATAGTTGACTGGAAAGTCTCAATTAAAATTATTTGATAAAAGAGATTGTGAGAACAAATTAATTGAAGTTTGCACTTTGTTTTTAATTTTGTTGTATTATTCCCTTTCGATTAATCTCCTTTTAATATATGTGCATTTTTCATCTATATATCAAACATGACGAAAGTTGATGTTAACGGTCATAGTGCAACAAAATAACTGAAAGGATAATGGTGTAATAAATAACTGAAAAGATCTATTAATTATTTGACTGTTATCTGAAAAATTTAAAGGACCAAACTGTTAAAATGCTAACCTTAAAAGATTCTGATGCATTTGGCCTTTAATTATTAACAAAAAATAAAGAAAATGAGATTTTTTAACGAAGGGAGTAACAAGTTTTACGGTAATTAAATTGGTCCGCTCTACCAAAAAAAATATTGATCCTACCGACATAGTGTGGCACAAGTGGTAGATACTGGGATCTCTTAATCATTTGGTCCTGGGTTCGATCCCCGGCTGATGTGTATGGAAAAATATTTATTAGACGAGGTCAACCCTTTAAATGGATCTCAGTTACCTCGAGGAGGATTTGTTGTGCGCGGAGGATATCTTTGGCAAAGGATTACTATGCAGAGCAGAGTTATTGTTGGTGCCATTGACTCATTTCATTAAATGTTTATTAAATCGATCCCCTTCTCCTTTCAGAGCAAAAGCCCAATTGCAAGCCATGGCCAATACTCAAACAGTAGAAAATGAAACCCAGATGATGAATGATTGGTTAAATTCTATACAAACACTGTTAAAATCTGTTGGAACAAAGTTCACATTGGTGTGTGAATTGAAAATAAAATTGAGTCCCATATCGGATACTAGAGCATACTAGTGTGTTGTAGCATACTAGTGTGTATTTTGAGAATTTAATTAAAATTAAGTCTCATTTAGTTATTTATTTAATTGTGATTTATTCTCCCTCATTTTGTAACCGTTAATTTATGGGAAATAAATCTAATTGTTGGCTACACCAAGAATGTTGAATAAAATCCTCGTGGGAATAAAAGTTTCCTCTACACAATTTGTGAAAAAAGTGTGTTGAACTTTTTTTTTGAGGCTAATGGATGAAGATACATTTACCAAGGGTGACTTCCTTGGTGAGGCAAAATATGGTTATTATAGCATACCATAGATTGGTGAACGTGGGTATGTTTTCTTTCATGAGTGGAATTATACAATGGGTGGAATTCTCTTACACCTTGATTTTCATATCCTTGCCACACTATAAATTATTGCATCTTCAATTTAGAGGTTAGTTAATATTATATATTTACCTCTTATTATGTAGTAATGCTATGTCATGAAACTTATCATAGAAATTGATACTAGTGTGAACATGATATAGATATAAAATTGTTTATTGATGAAACATTGAAATAATTGGTATGCAAGAGATTAATGTGAGAATAAAGGCTTACAACATGACACTAGATATATTTATTCTATGGTGTAATTTCTAAGTGCAAAGCATAAACAATTCTGGATTAAGAAACTCTTATATGATTGATGTTAGAGATGTAATTCTTGTATCAATGGTTTACTATGAATTTCTATTTTAGAATTCAATGCTAAACATGAACCTAATTTCTATGTAGAATTTAATTTTGATTTCTACATTGAGTTTGTTCTATTGATTTGTTAGACTTATATTTTTAACAAAAAACTTATTTCCATGTGTATCTATTTATGTAGCATAAAAGAATGATTTATTTCATACAGAAAGTTAGTTAGATATGTTTGTATATTTCATTTGAAATTGGTGAATATATGAGAAACCTTATTATTATTAATTTGGTTTAAGAGTGATAAAGTATCACTAGTTCCTTCAAATTTAGAATGGTCATGGGACCATAATCCCTTTGATTTAAGAATGGTCTTAGTTACCATATAAGAATGGTATTGTAGTACCATTATTGATTGATATTGTAGTATCAATGCGGATATCGTAGTTGATTCATCGATTGATGTTGTAACATCAATTTGAGTGATTTTCTAGTACCACTGAATTACCGATGAATCATAGATTGATGTTGTAGCATCAATTCGAGTGGTATTGTAGTACCATTCAAGAAGGTGTAATTCTTGACCGATTTCTATAGTGCAGTAGCAAATCGGTATACAGTTGTAACTGGGCTGTTTTATCCTGGAGGCGGCGTGGTTGATAGTCTGCTTGCACAATTTTGGGCAGTGCCACGAAACGTCTTAAAGAAAGCGTATTGACCCGCGACTCAGCCAGTAATTTCATTCGGTTCCGTTTTTCGAAAATTATTATTTTTAAATATCAAAAACAACAATTTTAAGACGTTTCGTTCTGCCATGACTACCGAAGAAATTACTGGTTCAGATTATAATGTCGCTGACTATGACAAACCAATGTGGTTTGAAGGGAATCACTTCAAACATTGGCAACAAAACAAATTATTTTTAAAAAAATAATAATAAAATAAAAGAGTTGCTAATGTGTTGAAGGATGATATTTCAGTTGTACATAAAATAGATGTACAAGTCGGAAAGGATAAATAAAAAGTCTAAAGAATATATACCTTTGAAAGTCTGAATTCTTGTCTTCTTTTGAAAGAAAAAGTTGTAAAGCAAGATCAGAAAAATAAAGAAGTGCTTGTTGTCTCGAACAATAACACTAGAAATAGAAACAGATACTTCATCAATTTTGTTGATGACCGTTCAGATTATTCTTTCATAAATATTATGAAAAAGAAAAGTGAAAATTGATGTTCTTGACATGTTTCAATTCCATGAGTTGAAATTGAAAATTATTTCAATAAGAAAGTCAAGTAACTTCATTTTGTTAAGACACAAAATATGATTCCCACATTTTTTAATGAGAATGAAATTATTCATGAAACAACTGCAACTTACTCTTTTGAGATGAACGGTAAAGCGAAAAAAAATAAAATTTAAATAAAGAATCCTTTAGCGAGGTAGTTGTTACAATCATTTTAGTTTTTGCATTGGATCTCATTAGTGGGGGAAATTTAATTAATTGATTGTTTTGTGTTAAATTGAGTGCCGAAGCACAAGAACAAAATTTCTATTCATGAAATTTTGAAGAAAAGACAATTTAACTTGTCTTATTTTTGAATTTGGAGTAATTTGGCGTGTGTTCAAATTCTCGACTCCAAGAGAGTTATACACACTAGTTGAGCCTATGAATGTGTATTTGTTGATGCACAATTAAGATCAAAGCTTATAGGTTGTATGCCTAAATGCTAAAATGATAATAGAATCAAAAGATGTTGATCTCTATGAAATTGAATTTCTCTTTAAATTGAGAAATAGTGGGGGCACTAGTGGGGGCATTGTAAATATTCACATTTCAGTGATCATAATCAATGATGAGAATATCGAACAAGATGTAATAGAACCTCAAAGAGGTAAGATAGCAAGAGTTGCTAAAAAGTATGAACCTGATTACATGGTTTATAGATTTGAATAGGATCCAACGAATCTCCAAGAAAAAGTTGTTCTTGGATGCTGATTTATGGTGGTAGCCGTAAATGATAAGATGGATTCTCTATGTTGATTTATGGTGGTGGCCGTAAATGATGAGAGTGATTCTCTAGAGTCTAATAAGACTTGATTTTTAGTAGACTTGCTACATGATTGCCAAATTAATGGTTGTAAATGTTTATTAGAAAAGAAAAAATTATAGATCTTTTCAACATTTTTATTCAATCCCAAGAATAATATCCATAAGGCCAAATGGATATTAAAACTGTTTTTCTAAATAATGATCTGGAAGAAGAAATTTTTATGGAACAACCTAAAGATTTTGTAATTCATGGGCAAGAAAATTAAAGTCGATAAGGTATATAAGACTTTGCAGAGTCTTAAATAAGCCATAAGAAATTACATGAATAGTTTGACAATTTGATGATGTCAAATGAGTTTAAAGTGAATGGAAGTTAATCCATAATGGTTATAAATGAAAAAATCACATTGAAGTGTGAATTGAAAAAAGTGGGATTGAGTCCCACATTGGAAAGAAAAATGAACATTTTTAAAGGCAACTTGCACCCGTGGATGTTATGTTGTTTTTTGTGTCATTTTTCGAATTTCAAAGGAGCATTGGATTCTTGCTGACTCAACATCAGCTATAACCATTCTCCTAATTTAGTAAACCAAATAACGAGCATTGGTGTGCTATTGAGAGATTCATTAGATACCTTAAAAGGACCATGAATCTCAAATTTTCTGTTGTACTTGACAGATACAGTGATGTATATTGGAATACACTATCATTTGATTCCAAAAGAACTTGCAGCTATATATTTATATATATATATATAGCTAGAGAAACTGTGTTTTGAAAATCAAGGAAACAGGTTATGTTGGCTAAGTCCACTATGGAGTCTGATATGATAGCATTAGCGTCAGCTAGTGAAGAAGCAAGTTGGTTGCTTGCTATTTGAAATTCCTTTGTGGAAAAACTTATGACAGATGTGTTGATCCATTGCAATAGTACCGCGGCTATTGCATAAATTGAGAACCGTTATTATAACGGTAAGAGACGTCAAATGAAAAGAAAGCACAACACAATGAGATTGTTAGTCGCTAAAGGTGTTGTAAGAATGGGTCATATACACACTGATGAAAGTTTAGCAGATCCTTTGACGAAAGGAATAGCTAAAGATGAAGTCCATAATACATCCTAGATGATGGGACTAACGCCTAAATGAATTTCTCATGATGGAAACCCAACCTAAATGACTGGAGATCCCAAGAAATAGGTTCAATGGGTAATAACAAGTTGTGAGGAGTTAAAGTTGATCATGCAAATGTAAATAAGAGAAGCATGAATCCTGAAAGCGATAGGATGAGATAATAAAACTCTTAATGAGATCTATACTCTGAATGAGTGGAGTACCGAGCTTCAGGAGTACTCTTGATAGACTCACCTATATGAATGTGGAACTTAGGCCGGTTCCTATGGAATTTTTGAGGCGGAATTCCTAGAACGTTCATGAAACCGGGATACACGTGCAGGGCCATTAAAGCACGGGCTATAAAGATACACCTTAAGAAAAGGTTGTGTGCGGGTTTGAGAAAAATCCGAGATAGAGTTCAAGACAAGTGTCACTCTTACTAAATCGGGCTCTTACTTGCTATGTAAAGGTTCAAGTCATAGACACCTTTGCTTATGCACAATCTTTTAGAATCGTCCTACGATATTTTGGAATTTTCTTTTAAATTCAAGTGGGGGATTGTTGGAACAAAGTTCACATTGGTGTGTGAATTGAAAATAAAATTGAGTCTCATATCGGGTACTAGAGCATACTAGTGTGTTGTAGCATACTAGTGTGTATTTTGAGAATTTAATTAAAATTAAGTCTCATTTAGTTATTTATTTAATTGTGATTTATTCTCCCTCATTTTGTAACCGTTAATTTATGGGAAATAAATCTAATTGTTGGCTACACCAAGAATGTTGAATAAAATCCTCGTGGGAATAAAAGTTTCCTCTACACAATTTGTGAAAAAAGTGTGTTGAACTTTTTTTTTGAGGCTAATGGATGAAGATACATTTACCAAGGGTGACTTCCTTGGTGAGGCAAAATATGGTTATTATAGCATACCATAGATTGGTGAACGTGGGTATGTTTTCTTTCATGAGTGGAATTATACAATGGGTGGAATTCTCTTACACCTTGATTTTCATATCCTTGCCACACTATAAATTATTGCATCTTCAATTTAGAGGTTAGTTAATATTATATATTTACCTCTTATTATGTAGTAATGCTATGTCATGAAACTTATCATAGAAATTGATACTAGTGTGAACATGATATAGATATAAAATTGTTTATTGATGAAACATTGAAATAATTGGTATGCAAGAGATTAATGTGAGAATAAAGGCTTACAACATGACACTAGATATATTTATTCTATGGTGTAATTTCTAAGTGCAAAGCATAAACAATTCTGGATTAAGAAACTCTTATATGATTGATGTTAGAGATGTAATTCTTGTATCAATGGTTTACTATGAATTTCTATTTTAGAATTCAATGCTAAACATGAACCTAATTTCTATGTAGAATTTAATTTTGATTTCTACATTGAGTTTGTTCTATTGATTTGTTAGACTTATATTTTTAACAAAAAACTTATTTCCATGTGTATCTATTTATGTAGCATAAAAGAATGATTTATTTCATACAGAAAGTTAGTTAGATATGTTTGTATATTTCATTTGAAATTGGTGAATATATGAGAAACCTTATTATTATTAATTTGGTTTAAGAGTGATAAAGTATCACTAGTTCCTTCAAATTTAGAATGGTCATGGGACCATAATCCCTTTGATTTAAGAATGGTCTTAGTTACCATATAAGAATGGTATTGTAGTACCATTATTGATTGATATTGTAGTATCAATGCAGATATCGTAGTTGATTCATCGATTGATGTTGTAACATCAATTTGAGTGATTTTCTAGTACCACTGAATTACCGATGAATCATAGATTGATGTTGTAGCATCAATTCGAGTGGTATTGTAGTACCATTCAAGAAGGTGTAATTCTTGACCGATTTCTATAGTGCAGTAGCAAATCGGTATACAGTTGTAACTGGGCTGTTTTATCCTGGAGGCGGCGTGGTTATAGTCTGCTTGCACAATTTTGGGCAGTGCCACGAAACGTCTTAAAGAAAGCGTATTGACCCGCGACTCAGCCAGTAATTTCATTCGGTTCCGTTTTTCGAAAATTATTATTTTTAAATATCAAAAACAACAAAATCTGTAGACCACGCTTACATTCAATCATGTAGCATTTCTATAGTTCCCGAAGAACTCAAAAACTCATCAAATGAAGATGCATACATGCCAAGAGTGGTATCAATCGGACCAAGATTCAGAGGAAGCAGAGAAGATTTACTTCTCATGGAAGAAGTCAAATTGCGTTCCATGTTGTCTCTCTTACACCGTGCCGGAAAAGAAGGCGAATCCAAGACATACTTACAGAAATGCAGCACAGCTATATGGAAAATAGATAAACAAGTTCGAGCGAGTTATGTTTCTGATATCAAACTTAAAAACAACGAACTCGCGAAAATTATGTTGGTTGATGGTTGTTTTTTGTTAGAGCTTATGATTGTGAAAGGGTTGGATTCTAAACTACCAAGTCGTTTGAATCCGCCCGGTCCTGCACCGGAAGTACTAAAAGACGAAGATGTTTTGTCTGATATTATGTTGTTGGAAAATCAAATACCGATTTTAGTACTTCATATATTGTCTCAAATTCTTTTCCCGGATGAGTTTGATCCAAAAAAAAGGGAACAGAGGGGTGCCGTAATCAATAATCTTGTCTTGTCTGTCTTTTCCTACTCTCAGGTTTCGAATCCCGAAGCTCCTCATGTTCTTGATCTTGTTCATTTTTCTGTTAATAGTAGGAAAAATGTTGAGATTGAAAATATTCAGAATGCCGGTAATCATGTAGTAGGCATTATAGAGAAGAATCAGAAGTTGAAACTGAAATTGAAGCGATGTGCTTCAAGGCTCGTCGCTGCAGGGGTAAGTATCAAAGTTATTGAAGATCGTAAACATAGGGGAATTTCTTGCTTTGGTTGGATGAGGAATTTTTTTGGCAGCGGATTTATAAAGCATGGCAATATGCTTGTTGTGACCGATGAAATTGATAAACAAGTGGATGAGATGGCTGATGAAAAACCGAGAGGTCTTGATTTTGAATTTAAATTTGAGAAGGGGAAACTTGAAATTGCAGAACTACATATTACAAAAACAACGAAGGCGAAGTGGCGCAATGTAATTGCTTGGGAACATCATAAAAAGAATTGGAAGAGTACTTCTACGGTTTCTGGGTACGAGAGTGGTGATGAGAATCTGGTAAGTACGTCTAGTCCGAGCGGGAAATTTACTTTCTCTAGTTTGATTTTCGATGGTTTGATTTGTTGTGCGGACGATGTGAAACTTCTTAAAGAAAAGAATATTATTGTTGATCATTTGAAGATGAACGATGAGGAGTTGGAAGAGTATTTTCATACAATGTCGTTTGGAGTTGATCGCAGAGTTGTTGATTCTAGTTATGTTAAAATGGTTCATGAGTTGAACAATTATTCTGAGGCGTTTTTCGTCTTGAGAATTTTGAAAATTTTGTGGCATCTTTTCAAGTTTCGTTTAGAATAGCTAGTAAAATTTTTTAAACAAAACTATAACTTTGTTGCTGCACTTGTGGCTGTACTTAGTTTGGTTCAGACTGTTTATACGATCTTAGCCTATTATTTCAACAAATAATTCCTTTCTATTTTATGGGATTTATCTTAATTGTATGCTTTCTGTGATTTTGTTCGTTTGGAATGGAAATTAATCCATTGTTCAACTTATGTAATGTGCTTGCTTACACAATTTGTAATGCAATTGAAGTGATTTTAATTCTGTGTCAATTCTACTCAACTAGTGTTCACTTGAACTCAATCACATACTTATATGTCAAACAAAACATAGAATATCACAATGTTCACCTTAAATGATTTGTTCACTCAATACCAAACTAATCCAATCCAATAGCACAACCAACTTCAAGAGAAAGGCCACACCAAATGCACACAACTACTCTCTTGCCACTCCACCTAATACAGGATTGTGTATAAAGATACCTACTACCATATCAATTATTTTTTAGGCATCTAAAAAATGGAGGCCCGGCGACGTAGGGCACCTTGCACATTCTTTAGACCATTAGAGTTGTCAAAGAGCCCGGCCCGCCTCGGCCCGGAGGGCCAAGATATATAAAGAGGCTTAAGTGGGCCGGCCCGTTAAGACCCAAGGTCTGACCCGCCTAGCCTGACTCGATAAGCAAAAGCCTACATGGCCCGATGGGCCGACCTGCCAAACTTTCATACTTTTTTTAAAAAAAATTGACAAAATTTTTAAGAAAAATAAATTCAATGGACAATAAAACTACATATGTATCACACACAAATTAGTTGTTATTATTTTTTTTTCAAATAAAGATAGTCATAACAAATTTGTTTTTTTTCAAATAAAGATAATCATAACAAATTTGGTTTAATAATTATCTCCTAACTAACAAATCTCATCTTTTGTTACTTATTTTATCTAAAGATTTTATGGTAGTTAAAATTCCTTACACTACTAGAAAATTCGCTTTTAGCAACCGATTTAGAGATCAAAAATTTTCGGTCGCTTTAGGGTCTGTTTGGTTCGGGAGTTTTGGAGGGGAGGGGAGGGGAGGTGAGGTGATATTTTAAATTTTTATGTTTGGTTCAACTTTTTAACGAGGGGAGGGGAGGGAAGGGGAGAAGTAATTTATTTTTTTACCCTTAACCTTATAAACTCAAAATAAGGATTAAATTATAATGGATATATTACATAAAAAAAAATCTAATGGATATATACAAAAATAAAATCTAATGAGTAGAAAACCTAAATTTTTTTTGTTGTAAAAAAAAAAATCTAGAATTTAATATTCCAACAAGGATAATTTAGAATTTTAATAAAAAAGTAAGGGTAATTTTGTCAACATAATAAATTATGTTTTACCTCGCCTCCCCTCCTTAAAAATCCCTCCCCTCCCCTCCCCTCACCTCCCCTCCTCCTCGGTTGAACCAAACAAACCCTTAGAGACCGAATTAGAGACCAATTTTTTAATCGTAAAAGTAAAAAAAAAAATGGTCGCTATATAGGTCGCTACTAAATTATAGAGACCGAATTAGCGACCGATAATTAGCAACCATTAAATCGGTCGCTTTAGAGACCGAGTTAGAGACTTTAATTTGGAGCTCAAAGCCAAAAAAAAATTGGTCGCTATATCAGTCGCTATAGAGACCGAATTAGAGACCGATAATTAGCGTTCAACAAATCGTTCGCAATTATTTTATTTTTCTTACAAAACACTAAAAAAGTTAACCAAATATTTTTAGATTTTTTTATTTATACGCTTTAGTCTTTTTTTTCTTATAGAAATTTTTCAGATTAACTTTTCATCGTAGGAATTTCCTTTCACAAACGAAACCCTTCAAATTTCCTTCTTCCATAAACTTTTCAGATCAACATTTAATCAAAGTTCCTTTTGCAAATTCAATCGTTCTTCATCCATCAACTTTTTTTTTTCTTCAGAAATGCGATTCATCCCAAGAATCTTTCATTGATAGAACTGAAAACATTGTAACATCCCAAAATTTAAGGGAAAAAAAATTGACTTTAAGAAATTAAGATACTAATTTAAAAGTTTAAATTTATTTATTTAGAATGATGACCCTAAATTAGTACAAAGTATAATAATTTAACTCTACTTTTAAAATTATTGAGACATATAAAGATCAATGACATTTAAAAAATGACGCAAACCGTTAACTTTGATGTACCTCAATAACATATCAAATTATTTTGGATTTTTCTGAAACTTTACATAAATGATCTATATGATATAAACTTTCAATCTAACGGTGGATTTTATAAAATTTATATCGGTTAAGACGTTATTAAGAGGTGTAAGATTTGGTGTCAAACTATTTGGTGTCAACGGATCCTGACTCTATATATATATATATATGATTATTTTGATGAAAACCTACTCCAAATCACAATCCTCAATTTTATTTTAATCTAAAAGTATTAAAAATTATTTTAATTAGTATATTAATGTTTCTCTTTTGAGTCACCTTCCTTCTTAATAGATTTTATAATTTAACGGAATTTATGCAGGTGGCGGTGCACCCTAATTCCATTGTACACGTTGCTCGTCCAATTGAATTTTTCATACATCCATACTTCTCTTGTTTATTGGTGTTAAAGGCGTTGAGTTACCAACCACAATTATTACAATCTCAAGTCTCAATGTGATTCACTACCAACATAAATCAAATTCCTAATTCTCTATCGCAATTTTACAGTTCTAAATTGTAGCGATGCCAAATGCTGCTTAATTCATCAACATGTGCAATTGAAAATTGAGGTGTTCTAGATTGGTTTTTTAATCAAAATTGTTGCTTAGTCCATGTTGCTTAATGAATACTTAGAATAAAAAATTAAAGCAAAAAGTGAAAACAAGATATAGCCTCCAAAAACGAGATCATAAGAATGAAATAATGGAGGAGTTGAATTTTCCATCAATGGGAGAAATCAAAACAGAGGCAGGGTAGAGAAATAGGGTGATAGCGTGGAGAATATGATTTAGGGATCACAATAAATAAATTAGTAATTAATTAGGGTTATAATTTTTTTTTTTAAAAATTGAAATTAGTGACTGAATTAGTGACTGATTTGTTTAAAAATTAAATAAATTTAGTTGCTAATTTGGTCGCTAAATCAGTCGCTAAAATTAGTCACTAAATTAGGCGCTAATAGCGTTGAATAATTTGTCACAAACTCTGTCTCTAAATTGTTCTCTAATTAGTCTCTAAATTGGTCGCTGCAAGTGGTCGCTAATTCGGTCTCAAAATTCAGTCGCTAATTCGGTCACTACAGAATCAGTCTCTAATTCGGTTATTACAGATCAGCGACCAAGGTATTTGTTACCAATTTTCATCGGTTGCCATTTCGGTCGCTAACGCATTTAGCCACCGATTTTCATCAAAATCGGTCGCTAATTCGGTGGCTAAACGCTGTTTTTCTAGTAGTGTTATTTTCGAGGAGTGGTTGCCGGTGCACGAGGCATGACAATGTGCGTGCAACTTCTAGGCAAAAACCGAATTCACATCGGAATGAGAGGGATCCTTAGGTTGTGCAGGTTTGAGACTGCATGGTTGAATGAATGCTTATAAGGATTGATGGGTACCAACAAGATGCATCTTCTTTTCGGTAGCTCATTCCATAAGAACTCCATAGTTAAGCGTGTTTGACTTGGAGTAGTCTTTGGATGGGTGACCGTCAGGGAAGTTTCTCGAAAAGCGTGCAAGTGAGGACAAAGCTCGCTGAAAAGACTCGTGCTGGTTTATGGGGTCAGTCGGTCATCATAAAAATGAATGTATTTGGAGTATTATGCAAAGGAATATATTATAATAAAAAAATTTATCAATAATAATTTTTAATAATGATTTTAAATTTTTTACCTATAATAATTTATAATAGTGATTTTTAAAAATAAATCCAAATCCGTCATTTCCATGCTAGTACGGAGTAATGATTTTACTTTCTTTGAGATCTTTGTTTATTTACAATATCATTGATATTCGAGACCACAAACTAAGTGTATGTTTGGTTCTGCGGTGACGAGAATTGATTTTTACATAATTGATTCTGGAAAATTGATTTTGGCCAAAATTGATTTTAAATTAAAGTGGTTTATGTTTGGATATATTTATGTAAAAGTGAGTTGAACAAAAAATATGAGTGCAAAAATCAAATCTAGAATCAGAAGCTACGATTTATAGCTTCAAGTAGAATCAATTCTGAAAACATAATCAAATCTACTTTTAAGAAATCAAATAGATCAGAATCAATTTTATACATCCAGAATCATTTCTGACCGTTTCAGAATTATAACCAAATATACACTAACTCATAGGGGTGGACATCGGTCGGATCTGGGTCGGATTCGGTCCCAAAACCCCAGTCCGATCGGTTGTGCGGTTGGTAAATGGCCATCCATATCCGTCCGTTCTGTTCATCGGTTAGATCGGGTGGCGGTTTATTCGGATGACGGTTTAGTCGGCTCGGTTTTACGGTTTCAAGAAAAGATAAAAGAAAATAAAAAAACAGAGAAACATACTCATGAAAGTAGCAGGATCATTAAGAAACTGAAAAAAAAAATTGTGAGAGAAGAAAGCTGTGAAAATACAAGCTGCCAGAAATGTTGAACTCATGGTAACATGGTGGTGGTGGTTGTTAGTTTATGTGAAAGAGAAAGTGAAGAAGAAGAAAACGTGGGAGAGAGAAATTTTTTTGGGAAAGTGAGATTGGCATATAGTAGTAGTACTAGTATGAGAAAAGAGGAGTTTTTAAAATAAATAAATTAAAAAAGGATTGGTATTTGCATGTGATTTGTCAGCTTTATAGGTCTCAAAAGTAGTGATTTGATAGGATATAGCAGGCTAGACAACATACATACAGTAGCATCGGTCGGGTATGGATATTCGTGGGTTGATTTTATCCAACCGAATCCGACCACATGTAACCAATGTAAACCGGATAAGTTGACCCGTGAAACCCGTTTGACCCGAGTTGACCCACCCGATAGTAAGCGAATATAATGGGCTGGTCGGATTGGGCTGATCGAATAAAATTTGTCCAGTCCTACTAACTCAATTTGGTTCATGTAAAAAGGCAGTAAAGCGGCCGGATTTGACTTTATAGCAAGTCGAAAATTTATACTTACAGTATGATTTTATTTTCTTGAGATCTTTGTTTAATTACAATATCATCGAGATTCGAGACCACAAACTAAATCAATTTGGTTCATGTGAAAAGTCAGTAGAGTGGCCAGATTTGACTCTTATAGCATGTCCAAAATTTGTTAGGATAAAAATAGAGTTAAATTTTTATAATTTTAATCGAATATTTTCATACATATAAAAACATTTTAATATTCTGAGTTAAATTTTGATAATTTTAGTTGAGTTTATAGACCTTCTAAAAAAAGTTCAAAGGATTATGTATAATAATATTGTGTCGCTTAAATTTATAAATATAATTTTTTAAAATTTTATTTTTACTATAAAAAAAGTTTAACGGTCCAATTTACTGATTTCTTATATTCTTTCGAGTTTGGATCTTCTCCTTCACCTATTTCTCTCCTACTCTCTCGTTTACTCATTTATATCTATCTCTTACATTTTTTTATACTTCTTCTCTTTATTATCTTTTTATTAATTTTCTCTTTAAAGAGGAGAATGAGAGGATTCAACCTCTATTTTTTCATACATTTTATTTATGTTTCTCTTTTTTTTTGACACAATATATTTTCTCTTTATAATCGTATTTGTTGTTGATGGGATAAAATTATATACATGAATTATTACCTTACCAACCAACCCACACCCAACCCATGATTTGTACAGTAGTTTTGTTTTTTTTTTTTTTGTCTTAGTTGAAGTGGTAATCCACTGGAAATTAAACTCACATAATTGTGAGATTCCGGGTTCGAACCCGGGTCACGACGTCCGGCCTAACAATTTCGGCATATTTTGCCACTTGAGCTAGGACTTATGGGACCGGTAGTTTTGTTTTTAATTGATGATTTCATGACAAATTTACGCATTGACTTCAACAATTATAGAAAATATAGTCCCTCTGCATGCAACGCATAGAATCAGTCAGCTCTGGTTAGGATAGTTATTGAGATATAATTAGTTGTTTTAGTTAGTTTAGTTAGTTAGCTTATATATAGGCTTTGCTATAGTCATTTGTATTCAATTTTTCTCATATTGTAATATTTTATTTTGATCAATTCAAAGAGTTTGTTACTTTTCTCTCTTTTCTTCCATGGATCCATGTTTTTTTAACATGGTATCAGAGTCTGGTTGGTATTCACCTTGAACAAATTTTTCCCTGCATTTTCTAGAGAAAATTTAATTTCCTCAATCTTCATTTTCCTTTCTCTTTCCATTACCTTTCCTTTCTTTCAATATTTTCCCGAGAAACTTCCTTTCCCGTTCTGATTTCGATTCAATTTTCATTTTCATTCTGCGATTTCATCCTAATCGCAATTCTTCATCCATTTCCCCAAATTTTAGGGTTTGCAATTTAATTTTTGAATGATTTCAGTTTAGCTGGGATTGATGAGTTCAGAGAGATATAGTTAGTTGTTCCAATTTCAATGCTCTCCTCCATTGATTCTGTTACCATACATTCGGTTCATCTTCGATCCATTTTCTGTTTCGATTTTCATTCAATCTTCTTTGCTCTGTTTCGGCCTGTTTCTGTTCCAAGATCCATTTGCTTCTACGATTCGCTCTGGTGTTGTGCTGTTGCTGGTTTCCGATCAATTTTATTGTCGATTATTGTATCGACTTACTACTGCAAATCATATACGAGCTTCGTTTTTCATCCACTGATTCAACATCCTCACTGATTGGTGCTTCGTGATATGATCGATTCTTTACAAGTGGTTGAAGTGTGCAGTTTCTTGGATCGTTGGTTCTTTCTCTGATCTTCAGGAATCTCGGAATTATTGTTGGAGTAATTTGAGAATAGAGAACGAAAAATGAATTGAATAGAAAGATTAGAGAAAAAATGAAAGTTGTTATTCATCCACTAGGGGCAAAGGTATTTATATACAAAAGGAGGCTTGCTTCACTACCAAGCAATTGTAACTAACTACCTAAGACAAAACAAAAATCTATAACTGACTAACTAACTATCTATCAGTATCTCAGCGTTCAGAACCTGCGTGTTCAGAACCTGAGTGATCAGAGCCTGAGAGCATGAGCTTCTCAGCTTCTGAACCTCTTGACCCGTTAGAGCTTCTGAGCCTAAAGCTCAGCTTCTGACTTCTTGAGCTTCTGATCCTCAGAGCCTCTTGAGGACATGAGAACTTGGATTACAAACATCACACCTCCTAATTCATGTTCTCCAACGATCCCATTCCTATCAGTTTCTTCAAGGTATCAAACCTAGCCTTAGCCATAGGTTTAGTTAGAATATCTGCAAGTTGAATCTCAGTGTTGCAATATTTCAACTCAAGCTTCTCTTTGTTCACTTGATCTCTCAAAAAGTGAAACCTTCTTTCAATATGCTTGCTCCTGCCATGACTCACAGGATTATTAGCCAAGTCAATTGCTGACTTGTTGTCCACAAGCACCTTCATCTTTGTTACTTCAACTGCTTTCAGTTCCGATAGTAACATCTCAATCCAATTTGCCTGACAAGCTGCAAATGAAGCTGCAACATACTCAGCTTCACATGATGATAATGCAACTATTCCTTGTTTCTTAGAACACCAGGAAATTGGTGCATTGCCAATCATGAACAAATAACCTGCAGTGCTCTTTCTGTCATCTTGATCTCCTCCCCAGTCAGAGTCTGAGTAGCCATAAGCCTCTAACTTCTTACTACTGTTCCTTTGGTTTGGAATCAAAATGCCATGATCATTAGTACCCTTTACATATCTGAGCACTCTCTTTGCAGCAGTCAAGTGACATATCCTTGGTTGATCCATGAATCTGCTCAACAGACCAACACTATGACATAGGTCAATTCTAGTGTTGCACAAGTACCTCAATGAACCAATTATCTGCTTGTACAAGGTTGAATCAACCAACTCATCATCTGAATTCTTGCTCAGCTTCACACCAGTTTCCATAGGAGTAATTGCTGGGTTGCAATTGCTCATATGAAACCTCTTCAATATGTCAGCAACATACTTCTTCTGATGCAAGAAACAGCCTCTGCTTGTCTTAGCAAACTCCATGCCAAGAAAATATGATAGCTCACCTAAGTCAGTCATCTCAAACTCTTTCATTATGTCTGTTTTGAACTTCTCTAACACAGCTTTGTGTGATCCAGTGATCAACAAATCATCAACATACAGACATAGTATTGTCATTTCTTCATGATTTGAACCCTTCACATATACTCCATGTTCTGTTGTGCATCTGGTGAATTTCAAATCAATTAGGAAGCTATCAATTCTCTTATTCCAAGCTCTTGGAGCTTGTTTCAAGCCATAAAGGGCTTTCTTCAGTTTGAACACTTTGTTCTCTTGACCTTTAATCTCAAAACCTGGTGGCTGCTTCACATAAACTTCTTCATCTAGAGGACCATTTAAGAAGGCAGATTTCACATCTAGCTGATGCATAGACCAATTCTTGTAAGTGGCTATTGCAACAACTAATCTAATGGTCTCTATCCTAGCCACAGGTGCAAACACTTCATTAAAGTCAAGTCCTTGCTTCTGAAGAAACCCTTTTGCCACTAGTCTTGCTTTGTACTTAGCAATTTCACCATTAGGTTTCATCTTCAACTTGAAGACCCATTTCACATCAATTGGTCTCTTGTTGACTGTTTTGTGCATTAACTCCCAAGTGTTGTTCTTCTCAATAGACTTTAACTCTTCTTTCATGGCTGCCTTCCATTTAGAGTCATTTAGAGCTTGTTCTAATGTAACTGGCTCCAATTCAGCTATCATAGCTTCATTGATCAGTTCACCATCTTCTGTTATTGCTTGATCTGGAAATACATCATACTCATTCAACCTAACTGACTGCACTCTATCTCTTGTAGATCTTCTCAGAGGCTGATTATTAGGAATATGAGCGTGATTACCAGCTGCATCATCTTCTGGTTGATCAGCTTCTGGTTGATCATCTATTTCCTCAAGCACAAGCTTTCTATTGAGCAATGAACTGGTGTTCTCAGCACTAGTACTTTCAATCCAGTCCCAACCCTTTGATTCATCAAACTTTATGTCTCTGCTTATCACAACTTTATTCTCTTTTGGAGCATAAAGCTTGTAAGCACCAGTGGGGTGATATCCCAATAGAATCATCTGCTGACTTCTATCATCAAGCTTTCTTCTCACTTGATCAGGAACATGTCTAAAACAAAGTGAGCCAAAGATTCGGAAATGACTTACACTTGGTTTGAGACCTGTCCAAGCTTCATAAGGAGTTTTGTTCTTCAGCTTCTTGGTTGGACTTCTGTTGATGATATGTACTGCTGTTGAGGTTGCTTCTCCCCAGAATTTATGAGGCATGTTCTTTCCCTTCAACATGCTTCTGGCCATGTTCATTATACTCCTGTTCTTCCTTTCAGCAACACCATTGTGTTGAGGAGTGTAAGGAGCAGTAACTTCATGCACTATACCTTCTTCTTCACAGAATTTTGCAAATTCTAGTGAAGTATATTCACCACCTCCATCTGTTCTCAATTTCTTAACACTACAGCAACTTTGCTTTTCAACTAGTGTCTTAAATTTCTTGAACTTAGTGAATACTTCACTCTTCTTTTCAATAAGATAGAGCCACACATGTCTGGTATAGTCATCTATGAAAGTTAAGAAATAGCTATTACCTCCAATGGACTTTACTTCAAAAGGTCCACAAACATCTGAGTACACCATTTATAACTTCTGAGTTGATCTCATTGGCAATTCATTCTTGAATGAATTTCTGGTTTGCTTGGCTGCACAACACTCTTCACACACTGTACTAGGTGTTCTTATCAGAGGCAAGCCATGCACCATCTCTTTTGTCTTCAACAAGCTCAAACTTTTGAAGTTCAAGTGCCCAAATCTATGATGCCACATCCAATCTCCTTCAGAGTTTGTAATTGAAGCGAGGCAGTGATGATCAATTACATTGATTTCAATTTTGAAAGTCCTATTGTTCGACAGTGGAGCTTTCAAAATTAATCTACTCTTAGCATCATAAATTCTCAACTCTCTATTAGCCATCTTCATTGTATAACCTTTCTCAAGTAATTGACCTAAGCTTATCAAATTACTTGCCATAGAAGGAACATACAATACCTCATTGATGGTTGATTCTTGACCATCTTTTCTTTTCACAAGAACAGTTCCCACGCCAGCACTAGTAACTTGACTGTTGTCTGCAAACTTGATGTTTCTCTTCACTGAATAATCAAGCTTCAAGAACCACTTCTTGTTACCAGTCATATGATTGCTACACCCTGTATCAAGATACCACAAATTTGACTTGTCTGCCTCAGAATTTGTGATTGCCATTAGGAGTGAATCATCAGAATCACTACCACCTCCATTAGCATATTGGGCTTCATCTTTGTCTTCTCTGGCTACCTTCTTAGAGCGACATTCTCTTGCATAATGCCCAAATTTTTGACAGTTGTAACATTGAATTTCTTTCTTGTCAATCTTCTTCTTGGAACTCTTCTTGTTCTGACTTGAATCTTTAGTGGAATCTACATTCTGATTCTTTGAATTCTTGGTTGAATTCTCTGAATCCTCTTTCTTTTTCTTCCACTTATCTTTTCCTTTCTTGTTCTGAGTCTTGGCCTGTAATGCTTGTTCCACTGCCTTGTTCGAACTCCTCTGCTTAACCCTTAGCTCATGAGCTTCTAAGGATGCTTGCAGCTCTTCAATCTTCATAGTTGCCAAATCCTTTGATTCTTCAATAGCAACCACTATGTGATCAAATTTCTCAGTCAAGGTCCTCAAGATTTTCTCAATCTTGACCTTATCAGTCATTGCTTCTCCACAAGACTTCATCAAATTTGTCAAGGCCAGCATTCTTGCCAAATACTCAGAGATCGTTTCTTGTTCATTCATCTGCATCATCTCATATTGCCTTCTCAAGGCTTGAAGCTTGATACCCTTCAATTTCTCATCACCACCATAGATTTTCTTCAATGTATCCCAAGCTCCCTTTGAGGTTTCTTCTTCTATTATCTTCTCAAAGATATTAGAATCCACACATTGATGAATGATGAACAAGCCTTTAGCATCTTTCTTTTTCAATTCTTTGTGTCGAGTTCTTGCTGCATCATCAGCATTTGCAGCCAATTCTTCTACTCCATCAGTTACAATTTCAAGAACATCTTGAAATCTGAAAATCACTTTCATTTGTGCACACCAACGATCATAGTTTTCGCCTTTGAAAACTGGAAGATTTGCTGGGAATTGCGTGGAGGTTGTACCATTGTTTGTCATGATTCTTGATCAAGGAATCAAACGAAAACGATGAATACGAACCGGGCTCTGTTATACCTATTTGTTGGAGTAATTTGAGAATAGAGAACGAAAAATGAATTGAATAGAAAGATTAGAGAAAAAATGAAAGTTGTTATTCATCCACTAGGGGCAAAGGTATTTATATACAAAAGGAGGCTTGCTTCACTACCAAGCAATTGTAACTAACTACCTAAGACAAAACAAAAATCTATAACTGACTAACTAACTATCTATCAGTATCTCAGCGTTCAGAACCTGCGTGTTCAGAACCTGAGTGATCAGAGCCTGAGAGCATGAGCTTCTCAGCTTCTGAACCTCTTGACCCGTTAGAGCTTCTGAGCCTAAAGCTCGGCTTCTGACTTCTTGAGCTTCTGATCCTCAGAGCCTCTTGAGGACATGAGAACTTGGATTACAAACATCAATTATCACTCCAGTTTATATTTGATAGTGCCCCTAAGGTGTTTGTGAAAAGTTCTTCATTGAAGGCAGAGAAGGATTGTGCTTTGTTCTTGATATTTTGCGCTCTGTTATGCATTTTCATCAGAGAAGGTTCACGGAATGGCACTGAAGCAAGGTTGTTATGTTCAAACAATTCTTCATGTCAAGGTTAGTTGTACCTCCCATAGTCACATAATTCTCCTAAAAGGCGACGAACCGCGAATTGGTTCGCGCGTACCAATTCGTGGTACTTTTGCGAATTGGTTCGTCGTAATTCTCTTCGAATTCTTTAAAACCTAAGTACCGGCGAACCACTCTAACAATCAAATAAGAACAAAATATAAAATGTATAACATCACTTGTCCACTAGTACAATGCATCTCAATTTTATGATTAATATAAACTTTAGATTAATAATATTAATTAACATAAATTTAATACTAATTAATATTTTCATCAAATATTTTATTTAATTTTTTATTAACAACGTACCGATTAGCGTATCGACTATGTATACCCCTCACGTACCGAATTCTTTAAAGGTAGCGTACCGCGTACCCGAACCCGTACCGCGTACCGAAACGAATTGCGAACCGTGTGACTATGGTACCTCCACTAAGGAAGAATTGTGTGGTGAATTAGTCATATGAGGATTTTGTTCTCGAGAATTATTGGTTATTCAAATTAAGCATGAAGCACATATAAATGAGTTTGATGGTGAATTTTATTCCTGAAGTATTTTGCTTAAGATTCAGATTGATTGTGTTTCATTCATTACCAAGTTTTAGGGTAAACTTTGTTGAAGATGGTTCATAATATTGGAATGCAGGATTGGTACTATACATCCTGTATCTTGCAGAGTTATTAGTTCAGTATTTCATTGCCACTACATGATTAGAGCTTGTTGGCTTGTGGTTGTCACCTTTTAGCTACTTTAGAAATGTTTAAGGCAGCTTTAAATCTCCATGGGCAGTTATGTGATGAGTTTTGTTGGTATCACTGCAATTCTGTTTGGTTGATGGGGCTAAGTATATGCTTCGTTTCCTTTCTTATGCATTGTGTCCTTGAGTTTAGCCACTTCATAAATTGGTGGAGTGCTAGCTAGTGAATAATAGAATTTGCTGTGATACTTGTGTTTGGACCCCTTTGAAGAAAGGTTCACATTCTTATGGTTTTATGGAGTATTGAAGATGAATCCATTCTATTGGGAAATTTCTTGTATTTGGCAATTGGTCTTGTAATTCTTAGTTGGAATTACTGATTTCTTCTTTCATGGATATGCCTTATGCAAGTGGCAGCACAATTTGTTTAGTAATTTTGGGTGGAAGGTACCACTATTCAGTGTTCTTTATGTGAAGATTAATTGTAGAGCACTTTTGGTTCCATGCCTTAGTTGCTATTGTGATACATCTGTTGATGGCTTCAGACTCATTTTGGGAGCCTCGGTTTAAGGGTGCACTTGCTATTGGCTTTGCCTTTGTTTGTGAAGATTGAAGACACTTTTCCAGCTCATTGAATTTTTCTGTCTATTGTTGAATTCTTTGATTTCTTATTAGCCTATTTGGCTTTGATCCTTGTTTCTAGCTTCTGTTTATGATGGTTAAGCATGATGCTTCTATTATAGATGGTTAAGCATTGATATTTGCTTCTGTCTTGAGTGTATTGTACTCTTGATGGTTAAGTTTGTTGCCTTAATTGGCTTGTTGGTGTGCTTCTGCCAAGTGGTTAAACTTTGAGTATAGTTTTTGCTTGGTGGTTAAGCCTTTGGGCCTATGGCCTTGTTTGTAGTGCTTCTGCCTTATGGTGGTTAAGCCATGTTAGCTTATGTTAAGTGGTTAAGCCTTGAGTTATGGCTTCTGCTTAATGGTTAAGCGTCTTGCCTTATGGCTTTGATTTTGGCCGATGTATTTCCGGCATCTCTCATTGTTTTTCCTTTGGTTCGATGTACTTTTGTATTCCTTATCCCAAGCTAGAAGTGTTGTGAACACCTTCTAGCTTGCGGGAGACTATTGAGATATAATTAGTTGTTTTAGTTAGTAGTTAGTTAGTTAGTTTAGTTAGTTAGCCTATATATAGGCTTTGCTATAGTCATTTGTATTCAACTTTTCTCATATTGTAATATTTTACTTTGATCAATTCAAAGAGTTTGTTACTTTTCTCTCTTTTCTTCCATGGATGCCATGTTTTTTAACAATAGTAGCAATTAATATGTAGAGATAGGCTAAAGATAGTCTTTATAAGAGTAGTGCAAATTTCAACTCTCATTGTAGCTTTTGTGAATGAATATATGCCTACCAAATTATAATATTGTATCAGAGCTTATCTTAGATCTATTTGTTGTTTGTTGTGGAGACCTCTCATATTTGGGCCACCCGTTGTTGTTGATTTTACGTTCCAGCTTGTTCAGTTCTAGACGTGAGAGGTGTGTTAGAAGTCCCTCATTGGCTATAGATATGATAAAGATAGTCTTTATAAAAGTAATGCAAACTTCAACTCTTAAATTAGCTTTTGTGGTTGAGTATATACTTACCAAACTTTAATAACATGAGTAATTCAACTGGTTTAAATTAAAGGTTAAAAGAATTGATAAGTTAAAGGTTTAAATTTATAAAGATGAAAAATATTGATATTAATAATGAATTACTAATTTTGTCCGTTTTAAAAAAAATGTAGAAATAAGGAAATACTATAAAATTTGAGGATTTATTGCATTATTACTCACATGCAAACTGGTGGCCCGTGGCCGTAACCGGTAAGATTTTTAGTTGTTCTTATTGCATTACTCACATGCAAGGAATCTATATATTTCAAACCTCAAATTAATTGATTAACCCATTTAAGTTTAATTTCGTGGAAGCAGTGTGAAAACTGATAAGAACGTGACTGTTTGTGTTAGAAAAAAACAGAATGAGGATGAAGAACGTGACTGTTTGACTATTAATATTTAACTATATATTTTTAGAATATCTATTAGCAAAACTTATCAAAAACTTCATATTTCTTTTTAAAATATTCATTGAAATTACTATTTAAACAACACATCTTATATATAATGGGCAGTGCATAGTTAAAAAAATGCGCACATGCAATTTATATACGGATCGATGGAGGATTAAAAATAACTCATAAAGTTTCCCAAATAAGGTCATGAATTGTAAACCTAACGAAAGTCATCATAAACAGTGGCGGAACCAGGAATTTTTTTGCCGGGGGGCCACTAAAAAAGTTATATTATATAAATTAAATACGAAAATTATATTGTGTACAAAGATTTAATTATCAATAAAATAAGTTATATACTTTAAAATAATATTTTATGTATGTCAAGTGACTTGTAACTTTGAACTAAGATTTGCACAAATTTGATCATTAGAAAATCATATGTTAAAAAGAAAATCCGTATTTTCAATTAAAAATAGTTTGGTATTTTTTAGAAAAATAAATAGAAATTGTGCATGTTTTGTATTGATATACATATCAAAATTAAATTTTTTTAAGGAAAAGTGTTCTTTAATGGCTTGACACAATATCTTGTAACTATGGATTCCATGGTATGGTATGGAATTGATTTTCCTTTATAAAACAAAATAAGCTGCCTGAGGAATTGATTTTCCTTTATAAAATAGAATAGGATGTTGCCAGGAGTCGAACACGGAACCTCCTGGAGGGAGGGCGCAGCATGTATCCACTGGGCCAATGATGATTATTGTTGTTTTAACAACCAAATAAATATATATAATATATACCGTTGTAATTTTATAAAAATTCCAAGGGTATCCTAGTAATTTCTTATTTTTCGGAGGGTGGCCGAGGCCACCCTCAGCCACCCCCTTGGTTCCGCCTCTGATCATAAATTAATGATAAAGTAAGTACTAGTAATAAATAAAATAGTAGCTATTAACAAAAAAATAAAATAAAATAGTAGCTCAATTAAATTCTGTTAGGGGTTTTGGTATAGAAGTTACTCCTATCAATAATTGAGTTTCTATCTGCTTTTTAATTATGAGTACTATACTACTATATAGAAGACCAAATTGGATTGGACGCACTCGACATCTAGGGTTAACATGCAGTTAGTTAGTGGGATTAAGATTGTTCTATCGAGATAAGACAGTTTATATTTAACATTGTGGCGCCGTCAATTATGGACGTGGGAGGAAGAGATGTTTAGGAGTGTAGAAGTTTACTTTCAGACGTTGTCTTGCAGCCTAATGTCGCATACCAATGGTTATAACGACATGATTCAGGTGGTGGCTACAGTACTATATTGTTCTGGGCGCGTATAATCTGCTTACTTATAGGGAAGTATAAGATGCAGAAGCTACAATAGACTTCGTAACAGGTTAACGACTAAAGATAATTTGGAGAGGCGACACATTATTATTCACGAGCTCGCCGCTCATTCTTGCAGCTACTTTGGTTATGTAGCATTTGGGTGGTGTGGCATGAACCGGTGTCGAAGCCGGGACCCTGACTCAGGGGGTGCAAATTTTCAATGGTAGAATAATTTTGATATAAAAATGAATACTTTGGTTGTAAAAAAATGAATATTTTGGAAAATGTTAAAGAAATAATGAGAAAAATATCAATTAATATTCAATGAATTATGTATAAGATGATAGAAGCAATGGAATGATTGTCTCGTAAATATAGTTCAGTTGGTAGTTGTGTAACTTTAGTTACTAGGCTATTTGACCACTACAAGAAAACTCTTATTTACAAACAGATTTTAAAATCACTTTGTGGGGGAATTTTCCGCCAAGAAGTTATTGACGGAAAAAGTTGCCACAAAATAAACAATTCTGCCACAATGTTTATCTGAAAAATTTAAAAATAATAAAAAAACTTATTGGCAGAATTTACTGCCAATAACTAGTAGGACAGAAATTCAAAATCAAAGACTAAAACTTATTGGCGGAATATTCTGTCAGGACAGCAGTTGACAGTTTTTGAGTGATTTAGTGGCAGAAAATTCCGCCAGCAACTTATTTTTTACTGGCAGTTTATTCCGCCAGGAACTTTATATTTCCGCCAGCAAATTAAATCGTCCAACAACATGATTTTCTCTCCCTCTGTATATATTCACTCTTTCATTTCATTACAAAACCTTCATATTTCACTAATTTTAATTGAAAAATAATATAATGAGGTGATTAAAAAACAAACAAATAAATTACGTTTTTATTGATTTTAGGTGATAGAAAAATAACCTTTTTTTTATCTAATATAATAGGTTTATTGTTTTATAAAACTAACAAATATAATTAAGTTTTTTTTAACTCATTATAATTGGAAAAATATAATAATTTTTAAAATAAAATAAAACAATGAATGATTTATATTCACACTTTAGTATATTATATTTTGCAGTTATTGTTGTTCTGGTGAACAAATAAGGGGGGTGATAAATATTTGGATCGTATATAAGAAATGAGCAATTCTTGTGGCATTGAAAAAATGTGAACATTTTACAATGAAGCATAAGCTCCGATTTATAGATTTCTATGAGTAACAGTTGTCTAAGACCACGATCATGAATACCCCATGATCTCGGTGGTTTCTTCCTTCTTCCACCGCTCCCACGTGGTGGTGATGGGTGGTTATATGGTGATTTCGGTGGAGATCGTGGTGGTAGGGGGTGGTTATCTCTTCCACGTATCATCCCACGAGTTGATCCTCCAAGTTTGGGCGAGGGCGTCGTCTGCATATAGGGTGCCGCCGTTGCTATGACTTTTCTGCCAAGTTTGACATGGATTGTGTAATTGGACCATCTTGCTGTTGGGCTTATGCCATTTATTTTTGGGTCTTAGTCCAATCTATTAGTGATGGATCGTAGTTTGATGTACGATAGATATTATCTTGGAAATAGTGGACAAATAAAAGAAATTTTTAAATTAGGGGTTAAACTATTTATCAAAATTGTTAAACAGAGTCTTGCCGTCATACGTGAAGGGGGAATTAGATGTCCTTGTGCAGTTTGCGAATGTGGACGTATTCTTGGCGAAGACGAAATTAAATATCATCTATATACCAAAGGATTCAAACCTAATTATTGAGTTTGGTCAAGTCATGGTGAATCGGTATGTTGGAAGATGAATATGATGGAGATGAACTTCCGAATGCTGAAGCCCAAAAATTCTATTAATTTTGGTGATTTTATTCATCAATTGTGCTAATAATTTGGAACTGCGATTACTTTATTTTTTTTGGTAGTTTTTTTAAGGGTAAAATATGAATGATGAAAAAGTCATCCAATTTCTTTTTTTCCTTTTTATATATAGTAATATATATATATATATATATATATATATATATATATATTTATTAATATTATTAGTATTATTAATTATTTTGAATTTGTATTACTAATATTGTTTTTTTGAAAATCGTATTCCTAATATTATTACTATTATTATTAGTATGACTTTTTTATTAGTATTATTATATATATTTTTATTAATATTATTAATATTTGTATCATTTTTTTCCTTTCCCTCTATATTCTGAAACCCATTCCTTTACTTTCCCTCTATATTCTGAAACCCTAAAAATCAACCGAAACCTCTCTGGTGTTTGTTTTCAATCGTTCTTCACTTCCTCCGAATCGTGTTCTTCTTCTTCTTCGATGGCGACCGTCCTCCAAATCGTGTTCTTCTTCGTTCCTCACTGAATCCAAATCGTGCTCTTCTTCATTCTTCACTGAATCCTTTCGATTGCGACTGAATCCTCAGGTTTGTGTTCTTGTTTTCTTCGTTTTTAACGTTTTTGTTTTTGAATGTGTTCGTTCTTATCGTTTTTGTGACTGAATCCACTCATTTTCATTTTTGTGTTGAAGAAGCAGATTTTCAAGGTAACGCAACAAGGTAAAACAATTTTCAAGGTAACTATATAGCTTTCAAGGCAAAACAATCTTCATTTTCTGTTTCTATTAGATCTAGGGTTTTTGTTATGTTATTCTCTCTATTGAATCTTTTCCTTTGCAGTTGATTTTTCCTTGTATTTTTGTGTTGTTCTCTTTTTAATTTGTTGATACTTTGTGTTCTTGTTCAAGTCTTTCCTGTTGTTCTTGTTTGTGTTTACTGGTTTTATTTGGTATTGCTTGCTATAGATAAGTTAGGGGACTGGTCTTGTTATTTGGTCTCGTCTAGCCTCTAAATTACATGTTTCATCTGTACTTGTTGAATGGAAAATTGAAGAAAGCAGGAAAACAAGATAAATGCACAAAGATGGAAACAAAGAACAAATTAACAAGAGCTACTATCTTTTGAATATAAATAAAAGATTAGTTTTTATTCATTCAATTTAATAATGTCCTTTTTATAGATTAGTTTATAATATATATTCCCTATTTAGAGAACAAAGTTTTACATTGTGAGTTGATGCATTTTAATTTTAATTTATTTGAGCTGGGACTTAAATATTTGGACTGATTACTGTGCAAGGAAAAATCTATATTTAGGGGACTTTCCTTATTTTTAGGGGACTTTGTGTGCCTAAGCTTTGCTTGTTGAGTTTATCTCTATTATTTTGTTGTAAACTGTGGCTATATGTGACACTTTGGTATATGCTTATCATAAGATTAGTTTGTGACTGAACTTGTAGTTATTTTTTATGGTACTTATTTCCATGACTCAACTAGTGGCCTTCTATAGGCGCAAGACAAACTCCAATATAGTCCCTTTGACATGATTTTTGGAACTAACTGGATTGACTAAAAATAGAGCGTCTAAAAACAGAGGAGGGAACATCTACTTTTCGTGCTGAATTTTGGAGGATACATGGACGTGAACCATCAATGTGTGAGATGCACGAGTTCTTCCACAGAAGACCTGATGGGACTTGGGATTCGATAGAAGCGGAACGAGTCCAGGTATAAATACTCACACACACACACACACACACATATATATCATTTAAAATTTAATTAGTTTTTACTGGTTTTGTGTGTGTGTGTGCTGTGATGCTGCTCTGTCCTCTGTTTTGGCGTGTTCATCTAATTAGACATTTCATTTAAAGTGAAAGAAAAAAATTAATTTAGTTGTTAATTAATATATAATAAGACATGGATACAACTCTACCATGTCATTTAGTTGTTAATTAATATATTAATTAGACATGTTTTATTTTAGAAGCAACTTTGCTTGGTTGTCTTGGTGTTGATGTTCTGTTTCTGCTGTTGATGTCCTATGAAACAAGTTTCTTAATTCATTGTTCACTGCTACAATATTTGTATTCATTATTCAAAATAAGGTATTTGAAATTAGCCCCTGCATAATGTTTCTTGTTTAACTTTGCTTGATATATCTATAAGTTTAGAAAGATTTTTTTGGAAATGAAGAATTGTTAAGTTATTTTAAATAAGATGCTTCTATGGCTAGAAACTAGTAGTAATCAGAATTAGATGCTCTTATGCCTTTCAAGATGGATTACAATTATGTGCATCTAATTTATGATATAAGTGTTATGGTATACATATGTATGCAGTATCAGTAGCATATGTAGTTATGCAATACATATATAAATGTAGTATCAATATCTTGATAGATTTTTACTAATAAATACACCCCTTTTTCTTTTTGTAGAATGAGATGGATGCATTTGAGGCAGCATTTGATATATCAAGCAAAGTTACTGGCTGAATGGTGGATCACTTTGTCGAGGTGACTGGCTGAATGCCAAGAAATCGTCTTAGGGGTCTGCTACTTGCTGCTTTGCATGGTTTTTTCTTTTGCTAGAGCTATTTTGTGGGGTTGGTTAGGTTGTAATGTTAAATATTTAGCTCTTGAACCTTCAATGTAATGTTAAATATTTTATGTGGAATGACAATTATCTATATTAGTACTTATTTAAATTTATCATATTATTATGTTTATGTTTTAATTTTTAATTATTTAAATATTTCTTTTATTTAATCAATATTAATATTGAATTGATATTAAATCAGAAACAATTAAAAATTGGTTTTGATTCAAGAATAAAGAATAATATTAAAATAAAGAATAATACTAGTATTGAATTGATATTAAATCAGAAATAAATAATAATAATATTAAAATAAAATTGAAGAACTTCTTGGCGGAATATTTTGCCACAAAAGTAAAGAATCTTGTTAAAAAGTTTCTGGCGGATTATTCCGCCACAAAGTGAAGGAAACTGTCTCACAACATACTGGCGGAAGTTTACTAAGTTATTGGCGGAAATTTCCGCCAGGAAATTTACTGGCATATGATTTATTGACAGATCGATTCCGCCAGTAAATACTCACTTTTTGGCGGAAATGGGCACTTTGTGAGGGAAAAATGCTGCCACTAAATTATGATTTTCTTGTAGTGGACAAAACAAATAGCACTGAATTGATTTCTTTTGTCAAGTAACTTAGTTATCATAATTTAATTTTACCCTTTAAAATGAATAAGTGATGAATCTCGAATTCAAACTCCGACCTTTGTATTTTACAATATTTATTTGTATCAATTAAATTATGCTCGTTGAAACAAAGTAGATTTAAATAGAGAAACAAAAATAAATGAAGTAACTTCTATAAAAAATATGAAATAACAATTAAATTGACTTAATAAAAAAATAAGCAAATGAAATTACTTAAACAAATCAAATAAAATGATAAAATATGCAACGAATTATTGAAAGAAGAAAAGTAGCTCCACAGCAAGAGATATCATTGTAGAGGTGCAAACTCAAAATGTTAGGGTTTGCAAGAATTGTTTTTAATAGGATGATATGTATAAATACTAAAATGTCAGGGGTTGCATATGCACCCTCTCAAGTCCAAGTAGCACCACCTCTAACATGGACGAAATAGTAGAATTTTTAAGATAAAGAAATCAACAATTCATCGCATGCTAGATAAATTTAAAGTTCATTCATTTTGGTAGATGAAAACTTATAAATGTGAATCTCGGTTTAAATTTTCATATGTGGTGGTCGAGCCCTTTTGTTTGTCTTGGTATAGGCTAACTGGTGTTTGACTATTATGCTTTCTGTAGAATTGTTCTATTTGGCACACCTTGTGCTGATTACGATTCGTTGTTATTATAAATAAAATCCATTTTTACTTGTTCAAAAAAATAAATTATATTTTAAAATATTAAAATTACATTTAAATTTAAACTATTTGATTTAAATTTGATGGCTTTAATATACTAACCGCACCATGGCGACTCCACCGAATATAATACTATCCACCAATATAGCCAATAAAATTGGTACTTCTATCCAATCCAAAGTAAACCTTTCCCTCAAACAAAGTGCACTTCTTCAAATAATTCACGGTGGACTATTCGTAAATAACATTATAATAAATACGAATTTTCAAAATTCACTGTTGGATTGAAAGTTTATATCATATAGATCATTCATAAAAAAATTTAGAGAAATTAAAAATCCTTTGATAAATTATTGAGACCAATTAAGATTAACGGTTTATGGGTTTTTATTAAATATTGTTAATTTTGATAGGTCTCAATAACATATCAAATGATTTTCAATTTTCTAAAAATTTGTATGGATGATTTATATGATATAAACTTTCAATCCAACGGTGAATTTGTAAAAAATAATATTGTCCATGGTAAATCACTTGTAAAGATGGTCCCCGTAGTATTAACTTATTTTTTTAGACCTACTACATTGATCATTAAACAAATCTAAAATGTAAAAAAATAAATAAATTAATTAATTAATGTTAAAAACGTGAGGGAGTAGTAAGATGTAAAAGGCTGTATAGTGTGTAAAGAAATACAGTATAATAATATAACTTGTTGTCTCCACCCCAAAGTCAACAAATTAAAATACATAAATAGCTCCAAATTTCTTACTCTTTCCACCATACACGATAGTGATACCATGAGGAGTCCGTTCACCAATGGTAGGGATCGGGAAGAACAACCAAACAGAGGCCGCAATCATCATCATGACAATAGGAAAACCAAAAGAAGAAGGAGCAACAATGAATTTCAGAGTCAAGAAGATTCTCAAGACTCAGAAACTATTATTGGTACGTATATTATAAATACTCCTATGTTTTTCTCAAAGTTATAATGAACCATTTTTTTGTCTTGCTATCTCTCTCTCTCTCTCTGAATATAGAGGTATAATGTGGAGATCTAGTGCAGGTCAACGGCAGAGATCCGGCTGAAACCGGTGGTCCGTGGCTGTAAAAGCCACACTCTTAATTTTTAAATAATTTAAATTAATTTTCTTAAGCATAATTTAAAGAGTTTAATTGTTATGCACTGTCAGTGTAAAGTTATTTTACACATGCAACCAATAAGAATGATTTAAACTTCCATGTCATATAAAGATAGTGGGGTAAAGTGGGGTGATGTGGCGGAATACATGGTTGTTACACTGTCAGTGCATATAAATTAAATCCTAATTTAAATTACTTTAAACAACAAAAATTTATTATTTAAAAAATATCTAAATTTTGATATATTTAATTTTTTTAAATAATTTAATTAATGAGTTTCCATTAAAAATAACCAGACCCACAAGGGCAAGGCAACCAAGGTAGGGTATTTTCAATAGTGTATTTTGATAGATTTAAGCATGAGTATTTACATCTAAATCGATCTAAATTAAACTGTAAATCGATCTAAAAAATCTATAACTGCACAAAATTGAATTTTATTAGATGTGTTTCAATGTGCTTTTGTTAAAACTGTTCAGATCGGATCAAATTTCAAGCTTTTTATCAAAACCAAATCAAATCAAACTGCATACATAAATCCTAATCCTTTTTGTTATGAGATATATTGCATTAAGTTCTTATTTTTTTGGTTTTAAATTTTTAAAATAATGCTTATTTAGTTAAATTTAATATATTTTTTAAAATATATTATTTTTAATGATTAATTCAAAATCAAACCAAACTGTTTGTAATTTCATTTTTGAAACAAATAATTTTTTGTCTCAAAACTATTCTTACCATACCACAAACACCCCTAAGTTTTAGTATAAAAGAGGACGAAGTGAAAAATTAAGGTAGTTTGTTTTGGGCCTCAAATTATTTACATCCAAACCCAATAGTGTAAGAGCGCAATGTGAGACTCCAAAGTGGCGAAGTCCTTCAATTGGACCTAGGATCCAAACTAGGCATGCGGGCGGATGTTGAAGTTGTTTGGAGTTCTACATTGCTCAGATTTCTAAGCTATTGGATGCATAAATGTGTTTGGGCACCCTCATATTTTGAGCTAACATTTGAAATGAAGTCTTAACTCATTTAGCAATTTTATGTAAACAGATCATCTAGATGCTTGTATGTGTGAGACTTTTAAATGTATCAAAATTATAAAGATATTTTTAAATGTTTCTTTTGTTAGTCGGTTAGATCAAATCTTCAAATGTATCTTTCGCTAATTAGTTTGATCATAAAATTGATCTTTCCTTAATCAGTTTACTATGACACCACTGCACGGATTAAGATTTGCAACAGTTGATTTTCACACAGTTTTAAATATGAGTCATTAATTATAGATCGAAAGGTGCAGATTAATTGTGTTATTAAAACACTTAAAATGATCTCGACCTCACATGTTAGATTGATCTCGACCGCGTGAAAACTATGCGTTTTTACTGCATGGAATCTGTCTCATTCACCACACACCTAGTTTTTGTTTGTCATATATGTATGTTTTGATCTATCTTCCTTAATTTACAAATGACATGTTTGTTTGCTTTACAGATCCTCCACCTCCTCCTCCTTATGTTTTACCCACCGATCATCGTCAACCTATCCCCGATTTTGCTCCCGAAGATGCAAACCTACTCACAGAGTTCGCCACTCGTCACCCTAGCTTCCTTCTTTCAGAACGGACACACTCCCCTGTCATGAAAAGAACAGCTTATGAATATTTCACCGGTTTCTTCAAATTTCTCCAATCTCAATCTACCCTAGACTTGTTAACAACATTAAAATCATCGATTTCTGGACAACTCAATGTTCTCAGGTTATATGGTTTCAAAGGTGAATGGCTTGACGAATTAGAACTTCGTCTCAGTCGTCAAATTCCTCTCGATGAAGAGTTCGAAAAGTTGACTGAACTTGAAGCTTCTTATTCCAAACATATTGGTGACATGGAGGAGGAATATGAATTGTTAACACAGAGATTAGTTGAATTGAGAGGTAAGGTTATGGCTGGGAAAGAAACTATGGATTACCTTTCTAATAGGAAGAAGACAATTATGGATGATAGAGCAAGCTTAAATGTTCCTTTTACATTTTAAAATGGCACTGATGTAGCTGACTGCATGAATGCGAAACCGGCTGACTACAGAGAATCTCGGTGTTTGTATACCTCGGTTGGTTCTTTGAGTTAAACATTTTCCTTGAGTTAATAATTATTATCGGATATTTTTCTCGGTATTTCTAAATTGTTTAAATAATAACTTGTTCGAATGTGTACTTTCTACATCTTTAAATTTCCATGGTTGAAAAATGGTATAAAATAACGAATAGATACACTTGGTAGAATGTCTAAATAGTATTTGTTAAGCAAACAATTGTGTTATTTGGACGCACAATTTCTGACACTGTATCTCGACACTGGTTCCAAGGTGTGAGAACAAACATTCGATGAGAAAGAAAAAATAAAACTCGGAAACTGTATAAATATACGCTGTTTGTGTCTAGATCCGTATCTGAAAAACATTTCTCTTAATATGATCATTTATTTAATGTAGTATCGAAAAACATAAGAAACAAGATTCATTATCATGCCTTTAGTACCAGAAAGATATAATTAGCAAAGTGCAAAATATACAAGCCTTTTCTTCCCATGATCCCCTTTGGAAAAACATGGATCCTAACAACTAGAAATATATGGACCATCATCTAGGAAACACCTCTGTCACAATATCTGTACCGCTATAATGCGTCGAGGTTTGATGTTGATTTTCATAATTTTTGTGCTTGATCACTTGAGATGACGGCAATGGTGTCTCGTTAACAGAACTCCTCGTCTTTATAGATGTATTCCATCTGTAAATTCCGGGCTCAGTTAATGCCTTCTCATTAAGATGAACTTGTTTTGAAAGCATTTGTAGTACTTGTTTCATGGTTGGTCTATGTTGAGCTGTTGATTGGGTGCAAAATAGAGCAACTACAAGGAACCGATACACCTCGTTGTCATCATAGTCGGTTATTTCTGAATCAACAAGTTCTAGAAGCCGGTTTTCTTCTTTCAACTTCCATGCCTGCACACATGAAACGGTTTTGAATGACTTAGATTTAATTAATCTTTGTGTCATTATGTCTCCAGCATGTACTAAATCGACATTATTCATACACAAGGGTCGAGAAATATACCCATTCGACAAGAACCAAAATGTTGTCTCCAAATGCAGCTTTGCTACTACTTTTACCACTGATTATTTCAAGCATTAGAATCCCAAAACTGTATACATCTGCCTTCTTTGTAAGTTGTCTCAGAAGCGCGTATTCTGGCGCAAGATATCCCCTGCTCAAATCAAACAAGATAACTAGAATTAAACTAAATTACAAGTGGTAATCAAAAGGCCAAACTTTGGTACCAATTTATCACCTATGTAGCACTGACACTTCAGATTAAAGACGTGTCAGGTGTCTGACACGTGTCAATATCTAACACTGGCACAACATTGGCACATGTGGCTACATTCAATCACTTCTATTTTCTTAAACTATTACAAATGTCTATGTGTCAGTTAAATGTCTATGTGTTTCCGTGTTGGTGTGCTTCATTGCCGGTTACACAATATGGTATATATTAATGTAAAATTATGTATCTATGCTTACATTGTTCCTGCAACTCGGGTGCTAACATGTGTGACATTGTCCGGAAAAAGTTTTGCAAGACCAAAATCACCAATTTTTGGATTGAAATTCTCATCTAACAATATATTGCTTGCTTTGATATCTCTATGAACAATATTTGGCTGAGCCTCTTCGTGAAGAAAGCTTAGACCCGATGCTGTACCGCGGCAAATAGCAGCCCGTTTTGGCCAATCCAAAGGAACACATTTACTTTTTGAACCTATAAAATTAATATCGATTAAAAAATGATGATATATAACTACACATTACCTAGCAGTCATTTTAGTTGCATAATGATGATATAAAAGTACATATTACCTAACAAAGAACTTGCGAGGCTATTGTTCTTGAGAAACTCGTACACCAATATTCGATGATTACCCTCGATACAGAAGCCGATTAGCTTCACAAGATTTGGATGTTGTATGTTTGATATTATATCAATTTCTGTCATAAATTCATGAGTTCCTTGTTTAGACTCAACAGAAAGAGGTTTGATAGCTACTTCAGTACCATCCCTTAAAACACCCTGCAAATTAGTTTCAATGTAAGGATGGTAGTATGCACTAAGCAATAAAACAAAGATGACCCGGGTTGACTTATTTGAGTTTATCTACTGGTATAAACACTTCTGAGACTCTTTGCGAAAACTTGTGAAATCAACTTTTCTTATGTCCATAAATTGTTTTTAGCTTTATTTCCACAAGTACTCAAGAGATAGCTTATGAAAACAGCTTAAAGTTTATACCATAACCAATTTTATCTTTTGCTATAGAAATAACTTAGACATAAACACTTATGCAATTTGCACATATACTATAAGCGCTTAAATATTAAGTTGGTTAAACTTTAAACAAAATGGCGAAAAACAAAAAGGAAAAAAAACCATTGGTTATGATCCTCACCTTGTAGACAACTCCATAGCCTCCTCCACCAATTTTGCATGAAGGATGAAAATCTCCTGTAGCAGATCTCAATGAGCTATAGCTAAAGCTTTTAGTTTCCTTAACTGTCAATCACAAACACAAAGCTTTACACACACACAACTACAAAGAATACAAAATTAATCAAACACTAAACATTTGAAAAGGATCAAGAATGTAGTTTTAGGATCATAATGTCCAAGTCAATGAAGTCTCACTAGATCCAAACACTTTTGCAATCACATAAACAATAAATAGATTTAATATTAATATGGATAATATTTGATAGTACAAAAAATTTGTATCTTTTGTACAAAAAGATGGATCAGGATCTTCTCCTACTCGTTCTCTCCGGCTTTCCCTTCTGCCCCATCTCAATCATTCGTCCAACTTTTTTCTCTCTCTTCAAAATTGTTTCTTGTAATTTATTTATTTTTTATGAACCCTCGACTTTTAGATGAAGCACCGGGATGACTGAACAAGTGGGCAGGAGAGGATCCACATCCGTTGTACTTGGGAGTACTAGTTATATACAAGTAATATACTCTCAGGTTGAACCCAGGTTTGATCTGCATTTAAAGATTCTCGCATTGTAAACTTGGAATTTATCTAGTACACATTATGATGGTTTGACTTTTGACTATATGAGAGAGAGAGAGTCAAAATAAGAAGAATTGTACCTATAATATAATTGTACTAGTAAATGAAACCATAGCATATCATAAAGCTAATAAACAGAAGTACAGAACACAAAATTTCCAGAAAAAACAATTTCTTCATCATAAAGCAACCAATTCTCTATTGCTACAAATAGACACTCAATTTCAACTTTTTTAAAACATTAATTTATGACAATTACATATGCAAACAAATTAATCCATAATGAAAAATATAAATCCATATTCCTTTTCTTTACCTTGTTCATGTCTCTCCTCAGCAGGTTCACCTTTCCCTTTACACAAATTCAAGACACCAAAACAATTGCAAATCATGACTCAACTCAACTCTCCTATACCACCATCAAATCTTCCAATCACATTTATTCCACAAATTCATCATACATATCAACCACCAATGAAAGAAGATGAAAACCAAAAACTAACCAACTTGGAAAACACCATATACATACACAATAAATGGTAAATAAAAAATGGGTTTTTTTTCTTTCACAAATCCAAGATCCTACCAATTGATAAAGCTAAGATTTTTAGTATGAAAAAGAGAAAAGAAACCAAACCCTTTAAAATATATGAATGAAAGTTTGGAAGAAACGTGTGAATCCATATAATAAAAAAAGGGAAAATAAATGAAAGGTGAGGGTTCTATCAATGGAAAGGAGTGACAACAATAATCTAAGAGTAGTGTGTGTAGGGTAAAATATGAAAGTGACATGTTATTTTCTTTTTTCCGTGTACTTTTCTTTGGTTCATAAAATGAACAATGGAATAGAAAAACATGACTGCGTCATCAAGTCATTGAATCGGTCGTCATGTAGACAAGAAAGAGTCAAAATTAAGGAGGGACAAAACAGACGAGAAATCACTTTTATTTATTCCTAGTACTCACAATTTTTAGTCTATGATGATGACAAATTGGGTGACAATAAACAAACAAGTTTTCTTTACACTTTTTTTGTTTTTTTGACTTTGTTGAATTGGTTGTGTGTATGAGGATCAGCAAGAAATTTTACTATGTATATAAATTTTTATTATGGTTCGGTTCAGGCAAAAAACTGAACCGAACCGAACTGAACCATAACCATATTCGAAAAAACTGAACCGAACCGTTATAATTTATAGCCGAACCAAACCGAACCGTACTTATGGTTAAGCCAATCGGTTAACCGAACCGAACCGTTAAGCAAAAAAAAATGTATTTATGGTTCGGTTAACCGGTTAACCGAACTGTTGAATATTCACAAAATTTTTGAGAATTTTTTAGTTTTTCAATTTAAGTTATGCAGTTCGGTTCAAACGGTTCGGTTCAGTTATTAACGGTTCGGTTCACAATTAATGAACTGTACAAATTTATTGGTTCGGTTCATAAATTTTCGGTTCGGTTCAGTTATTTTCGATACGGTTTGCGGTTCGGTTCATGATTTTTTTTGAACAGTCCTAATTTTTAGCATTATAATATCTTCGGTTATTTTTGTTATAATGTACTAAATACAATTATATTTTAAACATAAACAAAAGTCAATGTATATTTTACTCGTATTTGAATTAAATACATTTTAACTTTTATTTATATTTAAGATTAAAACGACTAATTTCAATTGTTGTTGCTCTACTTGTGTGGCTTTTTTTTTCTTCTTTGGTTCGATAGCCATTTTGGTTTTAAATGTATTAGACATTGGTCACGCCACTGGGACACTCTTTAAGTATTTCATTTAAAAAAACTTTTTATTCAAAAAGTTAAATATTATAATTTTCAATGCATTGACTTTACAAATTCCCATAAAATTCTATAAAAATTAACTATTTAAAGTGTTTAAAGAGTGCAGTTAAATATTACAATTTACAATGCGTTGACTTTACAAATTCTCATAAAAATTCTATAAAAATTATATAAATATTACAATTTAAAGTGTTTAAAGAGTGTCTCGGGGACGCTGTTTAGCATTTTCCTAAAGTTGTGGAAACAAGCATCTTTTTTGGTAACTTTGTAGGCAAAGGTATATTCTGGTAGATCAGATCGTTTTTTTTAGGGAAATGGGTAGAGTGAAAAATGGGTATGAAGATGGTTTTTCTATGTAAACTGAGCCATAAACGGCGCCATTGAACCGAGTGCACAGATATGGAATGTTCTCTTCGAGGTGAAGGATGATCAGATATGTACTTTGTGGATGATGATTAAATCTTCTAGTAGTAGTATTAATGGGGGGAAAGGTACCTGCAAGAATATTAGCACTTCAACGCTCAAGTGAGTATTTGCAAGAGGTGAAAGAAAATGCTAAATTGGGGTAGAATGTGTGTACCTCGAGAGTGAGTGCATGCATGCATATATAAAGCAGTATGAAGAATAATCATTTATGTGGGGTCCTCCATGTGCAGAGAATCAATCACAAATATCTTCTGTAGAGTCGTTTATTTGGTGTGTATGACTTGTATAGGAGTTGTGGACTCACATTCACATCGTGCTCGTGAGAGAGCATCCATGTTTGTTCCGTAGTCGAACTAGGGGCAACATGTCATGTTCTATGCTTGGCGTTTGGGCCTCAATTTATTGGGCTTTAGCCGGTCGAGAACAATACTATTTGTTAGTGATTGTAATAAACTTAATATCATTGTGAGTATTTTGGAAACAATGTACTCATTCAGGTTCATAAAGTGATGTATCTAGTTTATAATATAGACAAGATACATCATTTTTTCAATGAATATAAAAAGTCAATATTTACTTATACATGAGACTGAAGAGACTAGTAAATTTGATTTTATGGTATGTGTTAAATGTATAGTAGACTTACTATTAGTGTTATGTTTTTTTTGACACACAAGTTTGCCAACAAAATTCAATATAATGAATAGTAATCTATCTTAAAACATCTTGCTATGTTAATTAACAAAAGAGGAATACAAGAGAGAAGACAATGGAAGAAGAGGGTTTCATTACTACCACATTACAATATAAAATAGAGTTATAAGAGATTATATAGCAAAATTTAGAGGACTATAAACCTAATGGGCACAATAGCGCTTAAGTAGAAATTTACTTTTGTTATCCTTCTGGTTATTCGCGCGCCCTACGCATTTTCAATTTTACTATTCTGTTACTTAAGTAGTGGACATTATAAAAATAAGAAGTTTTAAGAAATGTCATCCGCTACTTAAGTAGTGGACGTTACAATGGTAGGGGCATTTTGAATGTATCTGCTACCTAAATAACGGATAAGAATATTTTGATAAAATGATAGGACGTGCGAGAAAATGAATAGGATGGCAAAATGAGAATTCTATTAATTATTTAGAATGGTTGTTTTCTTCTTTGTTGTCCCTCTTTTGGTTCTTTGCTGCCCCATTTTAGTCATTGATACGGCGGGGTTAGGCCTGAATAACTAAGGCAAGTGGTCCAAAATCTTTAATTTTGATACTGCTCCCTTTCATTGTTGTAGTATTGTAATTGGGCTCTGTATTGTGTGTTGGACCTTGTGCTTTAGCCCAATAGTCTTGTATTGTACTATGACCATCACTATATATAGGTGGTGTGTGAATAATAAAGTAAGGCCCTCATTCTAGCTTTAACAAGTGGTATCACGAGGCCTAGATCCGAGACCTGACCCGTTTTCGTTCCAAACCGCAGTTTTGGCAGTTATAACCGTTAGAGCCGTTGAACCACCGTAAACCACCGTAACCGTTTTCTGTTACCGGTCCTTTTTCCCTTCGTTTCTCTTCCTTTTTTCGTTCAATCTTTCTCTTCTTCGTTCATCTTTTCTGCAATTGAGTGAATCAGCTATGGCTGAGAGCTCAAGTTTTGCGAAACCTGCGATTCCAAAATTTGATGGATTTTATGAGCATTGGTCAATGCTGATGGAAAACTTGCTTCGTTCTAAAGAATATTGGAATCTCATAGAGGTTGGTGTCACGGTTGCTCCGGAGAATGCGACGGAGGAGAAACGGCGTGTTGCGAATGAAAGCAAGCTCACCGATTTGAAGGTCAAGAATTACCTGTTTCAATCCATTGATCGATCAATCTTGGAAACAATTCTTGTTCGTGATACAGCAAAAGATATCTGGGATGCGATGCGAAGGAAATATCAAGGTTCAACCAAGGTGAAGCGTGCACAGCTTCAAGCTTTGCGTAGAGAATTCAAAGTTCTGGCTATGGGGGAAAGTGAGACAGTTGATGAATATTTCGCAAGAATCTTGACAATAGCTAACAAGATGACCTCACATGGAGAAAGAATGGAGCAGGTAACTGTGGTGGAGAAGATCTTGAGATCAATGCCGGCGAAATTCAACTATGTTGTTTGTTCCATTGAGGAATCAAACGATGTCACCACCATGTCTATAGATGAGTTACAGAGCAGTTTGATTGTTCATGAACAGCGTATGAAAGGGCAAAAAGAGAGCTATGATGAACAAGCTCTGAAGATTTCTAATGGTGGAAGAGGTGGCAGGGGTCGTGGAAGAAATCCCTCACGAGGTCGTGGGAGGGGTAGGCAAAGTAAGGAGTTAATTGAATGTTACAAGTGTCATAAACTTGGTCACTATCAGAATGAGTGTCCAACATGGGGTGAAAATGCCAATTATGCTGAATTGGATTATGAAGAAGAAACTCTGCTTATGGTAACAACTACTAAAGATCAGATAAAGGAAGAAAGTTGGTTTCTTGATTCGGGGTGTAGTAATCATATGGTGGGAAACAAAGATTGGTTGTATGAGCTTGATGAAAGTTACAGGGATACAGTTAAACTTGGTGATGATTCAAGAATGACAGTTATGGGCAGAGGTAATGTGAGGTTGTGCATCAATGGAAAGATTCATGTGATCACAAATGTTTACTACATACCAGGTTTGAAGACTAATCTTTTAAGCATTGGTAAGATTCAACAAAAAAATGTGACTGTTGTGTTAAAAAATGACATGTGCAAAATCTATCATGATGAAAAAGGATTGTTATTTGATACTCAAATGGCTGTAAATAGACTATATGTGATCAATGCAGCAGTCATCACTCCAAAATGCTTACAAGTTTCTAAGAAAGATATGTCACAGTTATGGCACAATAGGTATGACCATTTGAGCATTAAAGGTTTGAATACCTTAGTCAAAAAGGAAATGGTGAAGGGTCTGCCAGAGTTGGAAAATATTGATGAAAATTGTGTAGATTGCTTGACTGGCAAGCAACACAGAGATGCTATTCCTAAGCAGGCTACATGGAGAGCTTCTGAGAAATTAGAACTGGTTCATTCTGATATTTGTGGGCCTATCAATCCAACATCCAATGGAGGCAACAGGTACTTTATAACCTTCACTAATGACTTGACTAGAAAAACATGGATATATTTTTTGAAAGAAAAATCTGGTGCATTAGATATATTCAAAAATTTTAAAATCATGGTTGAGAAAGAATCTGGAAACATGATTAAATGCCTCAGAACTGATATAGAGGAGGTGAATTTGTATCAACTGCATTTAATCATTTTTGTAGTAATCAAGGAGTTAAGAGACAATTAACTGCTGCATATACTCCTCAACAAAATGGAGTTTCAGAAAGGAAAAACAGGACTATAATGAACATGGTTAGGAGTATGATAGCTGGTAGAAATGTACCTAAAGTGTTTTGGCCTGAGGCATTAAATGGGCTTGTTATGTGATGAACAGAAGTCCAACATTATCAGTGAAGAACATGACTCCAGAAGAAGCATGGAATGGGCAAAAACCTTCAGTACATCACTTTAGAGTGTTTGGTTGCTTGGCATTTGCTCATATACCAGACAGTCAAAGAACAAAGCTAGACAACAAAAGTATCAAGTGCATTCACCTTGGTGTCAGTGAAGAATCTAAAGCCTACAAACTTTATGATCCTGAGAAGAAAAAATCATCATCAGCAGAGATGTAGTGTTTGAAGAAAAGAAGAGTTGGAATTGGAACAATAGTGACTCAAAGGTTTCCAATGATGATGCTGATAGTGATTTTGATAATGATGAAACAAAGTCTATTGATAATGATGAGTCCATTCATTCTGACAATGCACCAGAAGATAATGATTCTCCAGCAGCTACACCACAAGTCACACCTCCTGCAAGCTCTAGTGATGAAGAAAACAATGCAGGTAATCTGGTTGAACCTAGATCAAGAAGAATGCCAAGCAGATTTAATGAATTTGTAACTGGGAGTGAACTAGATGAGGTAGATGATCTGCACAACCTAGTTGTTTACACCTCAAATGATGATCCAAAAACTTATGATGAAGCTCAAAAGATAGATGTGTGGAGAAAAGCTATGGATTCAGAAATTGAGTCTATAGAAAGCAACAATACCTGGAGTCTCACAACTCTGCCAAAAGGAGCCAATATCATTGGTGTGAAGTGGATCTACAAAACCAAGTACAATGAGAAGGGAGAAGTTGAAAAATATAAAGCTAGATTGGTTGCTAAGGGGTACAGTCAGAAACATGGTATAGACTACAATGAGGCGTTTGCACCAGTGGCTAGATGGGATACCATTAGAGCTATACTAGCTTTAGCTGCTAATGAAAACTGGAAAATATTTCAGTTAGATGTTAAGAGTGCCTTCTTACATGGGGAGCTAAGTGAAGATATCTATGTTGAACAACCTCTTGGTTATCAGAAGGGAAGTAGTGACAGAGTTTATAAGCTAAGAAAAGCTCTCTATGGACTAAAGCAAGCACCAAGAGCTTGGTACAGCAAGATAGAAGCATATTTCAATTTTGAAAAATTTGAAAAATGTTCTCATGAACATACACTCTTTGTGAAATATGCAGCTAATAATAAGATCCTTATTGTTAGTTTATATGTTGATGACCTGATATGCACTGGAAATGATGTGCACATGATACATGAGTTCAAACAGTCCATGATGAAAGAATTTGCCATGACAGATCTAGGCAAAATGAAGTACTTCCTTGGAATAGAAGTTATCCAGTCAGAAGAGGGGATTTTCATCCATCAACAAAAATATGCAGCAGAAATCTTGAAGAGATTTGGCATGGAAGGTTGTAATAAAGTTTGTAATCCCATTGTTCCAAGATGCAAACTGATAAGGAATGAAAATGGGAAAGCTTGTGATGCAAGACAATACAAGCAGATGGTGGGGAGTTTGATGTATTTGCTTGCAACTAGACCTGACTTGGCTTATGTAGTTTGTCTGGTAGCAAGATTTATGGATAGGCCTACAGAGATGCATTTTGCTGCTGTTAAGAGAGTTATGAGATATGTGAAAGGAACTCTTGATCATGGAATTCTATATAGACATGTAACAAATCAGAGTTTGAAACTTCTAGGTTGGTCAGATTCTGATTATGCTGGAGACTTGGATGATCAAAAGAGCACTTCAGGTTATGTGTTTATGCTGGGTACAGGAGCAATATCATGGTCCTCTAAGAAGCAGCCCATTGTGACTTTATCAACCACTGAAGCTGAGTATGTAGCAGCTGCTTCTTGTGCATGCCAATGCATTTGGCTAAGGAGCATTCTGAATCATTTGAAAGTAAATCAGAGTAGCAGCATCATGATTCACTGTGACAACAGTTCTTCCATCAAACTGTCTAAAAATCCTATTCTTCATGGGAGGTGTAAACATATTGATGTTAGATTTCATTTTCTAAGAGATCTCACAAGAGATGGTGTTGTTGAGCTAGTGCATTGCAGATCTCAAGATCAATTAGCTGATTTAATGACTAAACCCCTAAAGTTGGATACTTACTGCAAGCTTAGAGAGAAATTGGGGATAATAGGATTGTCTTAGCCTGTGTCTTGCAGCCTAAGCAATTGCTATGTTGCTTCTAGTTTAGTTTTGCAGAAGCTTTTTTTGTTCTGGTGTTTTACTTTGTATTTGTTGTTTAAAGCTTTCCATTGTTTAGGGTTGTTCAATTAGGGGAGGGATTGTTGTAGTATTGTAATTGGGCTCTGTATTGTGTGTTGGACCTTGTGGCTTTAGCCCAATAGTCTTGTATTGTACTATGACCATCACTATATATAGGTGGTGTGTGAATAATAAAGTAAGGCCCTCATTCTAGCTTTAACAAACCTCATCTGGAGAGACATCTAGCTACTCCATAATGATGGTAGTAGAGAGGTAGGGCAGTAATAAAGAGGTAGATATTGTGGTTTTAATGGCCCTTTCGACTATGTGGTCGTCCTTTCCGGTACAAATATTATTTCATGTATCAAAATTTTAAATGCAAAGACACAAGTATCAAATTGTTAAGGATTAAATTGAAGAATTTGACTCTTTCCCTCTTTTTGTACCCAAAAAAAAATAAATTGAAGAATTTGATACTCTCTATTCCAAAATAAATGATTTGATTGATCATTTTTATGTTTGTCAATGTACAAATTTGATCATTAATATCATTAATTATCTACTATTAAAACTTATAAAAATTATATATTTTGAAAATACTTATCGAGACAAATCAAACATTTCATATGTTAATAACTTAACATTTTCATGTATATATTAGTAGAAAAATATAGTCAAAGTAAATCATATGAATAGTAATAAGTCAAAATTATATCATTTATTTTGGGATGATAAAAGTAGTGTTTAAGGACTTTTCTTCCGTTTCTTTTGATGCTCCTAATTAAAAAAAAATATCAAGAGATTGTTATGTGAGCTTAACTCAATTGGTAGGACATTACATTATATATGCAGGGGATTGGGGTTTAAACCTCAGTCATTCTATTTATCCACTTTAAGGGTGAAATTTCTAGTCACTTACTTGACAAAAAGAATAATCAAGAGACTAAATTGTGAATTTAAAAATAAGATGATCAACATTGTGAATAAACAAAATAGAGGACTAAAATAACATTTACTTGTGTAAAACAAATTTGCAAGCCCCTTAAAGAAATGCATGAAACAATAAAGCAATGCCTTCACCTTTTAAGTTCATGAATATACTTTTTTTAAATAAATATTATGTATGTTGCTCAATATCCGACTAATCCAGGCAACCAATTCCACCATCCACTAATGAGGGGCCCAATTTAAGTCAGAGCAAAACTCTGTATGAACTGACCTAACACATAAATTGACATCATGACGATCGAACTTTGAATATCTAAAAAGGAGGACACTTCAAGGTATGAAGCCTACACCACTATCTCAACTCTTTGGATTAGTTCCTTAATATATTGATATTCATGAATACTTTCTTTCTCGTGGAACCTTAAATCTAAACTACATGTTTAAGATAAAACTTGTCAAGTTCATTGTGAACCTTTAAAGCAAACTAGTAAGTAACAATTGAACAAGCCCATCAATTGATAGTTCAAAATGTTCAGCACAATGAGTCTTGTGCCACAAACAAACTTATAGCTAAATGTCTCAACTCTCAAGGTAGCCTCTCATTGTATCACAACACTAGTAGAATTTGTACTTCTATGCTACAAACTTTCTACCATTAGCACATTTACATGGAAAATAGTATCTCAACCATATATCTGTGCTATTTGTTCCACCACATACAAATAAAATGGAAAAATGCATTACTAATCATGCCTGGACCAACATATGAGTGATGACGATTCCATAAACCATCTTCTACGAATCATTTTCTTCGATCTCACTTCCATAAGATATGGAGCTGTTATTTACACTTGGTTCAGAGCTAGCAGTGCTGCTTGTGGCATGTGGCGAATCAGAAAAACTCACTGTCTTGCTCTTTGATGAACTACTTGATCTCACACTGTACATAGACGAAGCTGGAATGCTCGTCACATGTGGCCGCATATTACCTTGAACGCTTCGCCTTATGTCCTGCATAGGAGAAATCAACGACGAATTGTAACTTGTTTACTATGAAATGGTAATAAATTAATTTCGCAGTCTATGCATCATTAATTGTAGCATATATGTAATGGAGTTATGAACATACCATATGCCTCATTGCCATATCTAAAGACTTCTTTGAAAGCGTAGTTCCGAATCCAGAGCTACCAGTTGAAGATTTTCCATAAGAATTGTTGTTGGCAGAAGGGTCATCATGCTTTGGAGGTGCAAGTTTTCTCATGTTCACAACTCTTTCGACCATTTTCGTCCCGAGTACAACAGGACTTTCTTCATCACTATCAGTGAAACGAGCTCTACTCAAAGCATGCATGGAGTTATGATTATTGTGAGGAAGCCCGGTTGAAGTGCGTCCTTTTGAAGGTGTGGTTGATGGCCTTCTAGATTTTGCATTGCTAGTGGCCTCAACAGAAGCTGATCTCGGATTTGGTACTCCCGGCCTATTTCTAGTGACTGAAGCCGGTCTTTCTAGCAATGAAGTTTTCAAATTCGGAGGAGCGTCATGAGTAAAGCCAGGCATTTGTGATGGTTCCCAAGGTCTAGATTTTACTGATGGAGAGATACCACGTGATTGCACCGGATTCTTAGCATCAGGGCGTGCTTTTGATGCTGATGAAGGTCGAGTAGGAGGAGCAGATACCCCAAATGTCCTCGACGAAGTTGATGACCGAATATTCGGAGTTGCTGATCTTTGAGTTGTCTTAGGAGCTGTCATGGAAGGCCTTGAAGTAGGTGTTGAGGCCCTCGAAGTGGATCTAGTAGGAGTTGACGATCTCACCGGCGGAGCTGTCGATTTCGTAGAAGTTAACGTGGATCGCGAGGTAGGTGTAGACGGTCTAGAGGATTTGGTTGTTGAAGGTAATGTTGGCCTTCCAGATGGTGTTGAAGATCTCGAAGTAGCCGGAGATGGACCCCGTGATGATGAAATTCTCTTAGTACCATTACCTGGCATTGTTGTATGATTCTTAGAAACTACATTGCTTCTTGAATTAGGTTCTGTTTGGATATTAGATACCTGCAACACATGATACATCATCACAAGAAAGGTGAATGCGTTGAGTTAATCAAATCAACTAAAAAACACAAAATTCAAATTTAAAAGAAATGAATGCATAATAAGGTTTTGAGGAAGGTAGAAGAATCAAAGAGGAAAACGTGTTATGCGGCATATAATACAGTGTCGTAAGCGTATCCGTGTCGGAGATGTGTCCGGTACGGCGACACGCCCTCTGATAGCTGTGTCGGAGCTTCTTAGATCTCATCTCATTTCAAATATTTATCGGTCTCATATTATTTGTCATTTCAAATTACTAATGAAGCATTAATTACATTTTCTCAACTAATATACCATTACTAATTGTATCTCAAATTCAATTCACCTAACTACTCTTAACAAGGGTAATTGACTAATTGAAACATATTTTTTCATAGAAATTAGTAAATTCAGTAAATTTTATCTTAAAAAGTATGTTGCAACCTTAAAAGACACTTAATGAGACGAAGCAAGTATTAAATAGTTCTTGGTTCTTACCCGTAGTTTTAAAGCTGTTGGACGAGAATTGCGAGTCTCCGTTTCACTCTTCAATGATATTTGTGACTCCTTGTCTAAAGTAGGAAAAAGAGGCGCATCAGGTGGAGTAAGAAGCCTGATAACAGAAAAAACGCTTGTCAGTAAGAACGAAAAAGTTTTAATGAACAAAATTTGTAATACAATTATAGAAGCAGAATCTGAGAATGAGATAAAATACATGCTATATAACTATAATGCTCATGTGTGTATTATACTATATCACTTCTTTTTATTCATATGAAAGTTTGCATATGAAATCAACCATGATGAATATTAAGGTGGTTACAGATTATTTTCTCTAGGTATGATATTAGTCTCAGAAAAGAAAGTTACATGAAAAGTTAAGGTTGATGTTAATTTATGTCATTTGCAGAAAACACTCAGCACCATAATTAACATGGACTTTAAAAAGGGAAATTACCATGCTCCATTGATTGAAAGTGAATATGATTAATTAAGATATAAATATCTGAGAAGTGATTTAATTAACAATAATTTATCACTATTAATGATGATAAGAAAATCATCATTAAAACTACCAATAGTTTGTTGGTCCAGTGGTGATTGGCATTCGACTTGGTAGGGAGGATCATGGTTCGATCCCCCGCAACTGCGATCGAAAAAGAGCTAGAACCATTTGATCTCATAAATGACCCTCAAACCAGATTAGGCGGTCCAGTTGACCGGATATTGGTGGTGAAAACAAGAAAAATAAAATCATCATTAAAACTAGAAGGGGAACTAGATAATGCAGCCTCAATTGTCATTGTCAAAACTTCAAAAAACTTTTAAGCTAAAGAAGGTATCTCAAATGGGGACCGCTCAAAAACAACAATTATACAAGCTTGAGGGCCAGATTGGTATCAAAAAGTAAATTTGTTTTCATTCTTTATTAACAAAACTTTTGATTACAATTAAATTACAATGACAAAGTTGTCACCTTTCAATTTCACCATTTTATATACGAATTTAATTCATATACACTGCCAGTGTAAAAAAATTATACTAGAAATAAATCATAATTGTTATCATAACCACTTTTAAGTCACAAATATCATTGGGCGTGATGTGTCGAGAGTGTAAAACTTTTTACACTGACAGTGCATAAAAATTAAACTCTTGTATACAAATCTTTAAATGCAGTAAACTATTTGAAAACAAAGAGAAAGTTTTGTAATTAAAATTTAAAATTAAAAAAAATATTCTTAAATCAAGCATACCCTTCAATTAGAATTCCCTTTTGAATCCAATTGATTTACAAGATCTATATAATTACACAGCCAAATCACACACATTCATAAGCAATTAAAAGCTGCAATTAATCCAAAAATTACCATTCATAATCAGACTTATCATTCTCTGAATTCAAGAACTCTTCAACCACAGTCTTCTTTGGTGGAACTGAAGATACCATCTTGGAAATCATAGAGTTCTCATGATTAGATTCTGTATTGAAAAACATAAGATACCATCATTAATTACCACAAAATAACAAAAATGAGAAGAAGAAAAACAAAACATACCCAAATTTGAAAACTCAAGTTCATCAGAGTTTTCAAGAAGGAGAAGATTGCTCTTTTCATTCTCTTTCTCTCTCCTCCTCATTTCAAGAAACAAAGCAAGCTCTTCATCTCTCTCCTTCATCACCATCAACTCAGCTTCTCTGATGTAGAAAATCAACAAAAAATCAACACTTTGATCACCCCTTTAAGCAAAAACAAAGTACCAATCACTAAAGTTACAATCTTTCAATAAAAAAATGAAGATTTGAATCATAAAAAGTGATATAATGAAAGATTCAACAAAAGGGTATAGTTGAAATCATTCAACAAGGATCTAATTACCGTTATTGAGTAAAAATGTGATGAAATAAAGAATGGGGTCAATGAAAAATTGGTTCTAATGAACTAAGAACTATGACAGTGTTGAATAGAGAGGTGAATCAAAAGAAGGAGAAGGTGTTTTTGTTTTCGATATGTTTGAGGATCGATGTTTGATGAATTTGGTTTGAGAAAGTTAGAAAGAAGCTGCAACTTTGTCTTGTTGGCATTCAAACGTTTGAAACGGAAGACAGGAAACAGAATTAAAAAAGAATAAAATATTTATAACAAAACAAGAGATTTGAATTCATCATAAAAAAAAAAAAAAAGAAATTTGAATTCAATTCTTGCGGTTTATTTATTTGTTGTGCTGACACAAATAAATATTGACTTTTTCTTTCATTTTTTCAACAGGAATTAATGAATTTTCTTAAAATAAAATATTTTAACTTTAATAATTGTTATTTAAAATTAAAATTTCAAAATGATGTCAATTTTCTTTATGAGAAAAATTTAGAATGAGGACTTGAACTCGGAACATTTCAATTTTTTTATAGTTAGAGTCTAATAGTTTGTACATGTTATTAAACTTATTAACGATTAGTGAGTCAAAATATTATGCATTAACTAGCTTATTAATGAAGTTGTTGCTCTTAATTCAATATAATGATTCAACCCACTAAAACTCCTCTCATATGCTAACAATTTAGACATGTGGTTGACCTTATTAATCAACTATTTTGCCACTTTGTAGAATCTTTGTTAATGGTAGAAATTGTTTGGTACAAATCTGTTCTGGACAACGTCTAAGTACAACTCAATGTCGAGCACAATTTATATAGGTGCCGAGCACGACTTAATGTTGGGTACAGTCCACATAGGCGTCGAGCACGACTCAACGTCGAGCACTGTCCATATAGGTGTCGAGCACGATTCAACGTCGCACAGTCCACATAGGCATCGAGTATACGACCAAATTGCATGCTAGCTCAAAGCCACGTGTCCCTGCTCAACGGAATGAAAAGCCACTCCGACAACCATTGATGGCATTAAACATGCCCAACAACGGTCTTGGCCCCGTGTTGGGGCTATATATACTCATTCATACAGAGCTGTCAGGTACATTCTATCTTAACTCTAAAAACATTGCTTCACACTCACACTGACTTGAGCGCCGGAGCACCTGCAGGTACGCAACCCCCTCCCATTCAGTGGAACAGAAGAGGAGCAACACCGAACGCGGTTGATATTCTGATCAAGTACGATCAAAATCTTTTTCAATGTAGAAACAATGATCAACATACTTCAAATGCTCGATCATGGGAGAGAATTGGTCTCTAGTTACATTATGGTGCGGTATTTTTTCGGCCTTTAATTTGGGAAGTTTTTTTTATAAGAAATTTGGGAAGTGTTGAGTTTCAAATGTGAATGCTTAAATTTTTTTATGAGGCAAAAAACATTCAGACATTAATTAGGGGATAAAGCAGACTTCGCCTCAATCTTTTTCTGTATCCTAACCGAATGAGTCTACACAAAAATGGAGGCAAAAAAATAAAAGATCTTGTTGGGTTTTTGTATGTTGGCTACATTTTGCAAAAACAAGTTCTAGCCAGATATTGGACCAGATGTGGTAACATGTGAAACAAAATTATGTGAGCCCTGATTTCACGCCTCAGTTACGCGCCATATCTCTTGAATCTTAGTTATGGAAACCTCATGTGTTTGCGTGTGCGCCAAGACGCGATTTCTCTCTTTTTTTACTGAAGGTTTTCATATATTGTTTATTTTCTTAAGATGTGCCAACATTTAAGGAATCTTGTGATTTGATTCAAGAATATTTTTGTGCTGGACCTAACACTATTCCAGCTGTGATTTAAAGCCCGAACTGATCAGCAATCCCATGCTTACTCAGGCTATGTATATGAAGACTGAAAACCTAACTGAAGACTAAGGAGGCCGTCATATTGTGTCTTACGGTTTTTAGTGTGTTCATTGTTATTTGTGAGCCTTTCTTGTGTCACTTTGATACAAGTCTAGGACTATGTTTTGAGTTGTAATATTGTGATCTCTCTTAAGCTTTTAAGCACCGAGATAGTTGTTTCTTGTGAATCACTCTAAGCCTTTAGGTACGAGTGTTTTGTTTCTAGGAGTGTGTCTCCACAATTGGTTGTTAACATGTGCCTTTAGGCAACATGTTAATGAAGTTAATATGAAAATATTTTTTTAAAAAATGTGTATTTAGCATTTTTCCTTTAATTATTAGTATATTTGGTTTGATAGAAAAAAAAAAGAGGAAAGAAAATTACAGAAATGAATTAATGAACTTGGTTTCCGAAATTTTCTTTCTTCCATATTTTTGTTCCTTCAAAATAAACACAGGATTAGAGTACATGTTAACATATACTACATCTGTCCATAATTATAAGATCACATTGTGAAAATTGCAGAGATTAAGAAAATAAATTTTGATATTAAATTCGTTGACAATTGATATAGTTTTTACAATTTTATCTTATAAAAATGAGAAAGAAAAACCTAAAGAGATTTTTATATATACTCTACTTATGGATAGAGGTAGTACTTTTTTTTAAATAGTAAAATTAAATAAGCTGACATGTATTTATTGGATCAAAAGTGCTGACATACTGCAAGTGTTTCTTCAATTCTAGAAGTTAGTACAAAATTTAATAATAATGACGTTGTGGTAGTTATTCAAATTATGTGTGTCAGATTAATTCATTTATGTGTCTTATTCCTATTAACTATTAAGAGTTCTAGTTACTGGCAAAGCTTTCCAAACCACGGTTAACTCGTGAACCTTTATTTTATTTTTAATTAAATAAATTAGCTTAAGTGTTAGAATTTCACTTTAAAATAAAATAGTGATATGGCAAAATTCGTATATGATTTTGTACATAATATTTTTATTAATCGAGTTAAATTTGTAGAGATCATAAACTTTTAATTTTATCTTTGTTTTTTTAATAATGATGAATTAGTAGTAATTTGGAACAATATATCATTACAAGATAAAATTTTGCCTTGCTAATATATATATATTTTGGTAAATAAAAAATTTCAAGGTGAACATTTTGTACATATTTTATGTGAACATGTATCAATAATTTGTTAATGTTTACAATTTTAATAGGTTAATAAATAATATTTAATATAAAAAATTTGATAAACACTATTTATAAATTTATCAACAACTGTGAATATCAACGAATATACTATTACACATAGTGTATCGAGGAATTCACCTGTTACAAATTGATTGTATATCGATTATACAAGAAAATTTCATTTAAACATCACCTATTCACCTATTAATTTTGGCCTTATTGCCATTTCTTCACTAGGCTAGGCATGTATTAGGATATGAGAGGGGATCCTCTCTAGTAACATTTTCTTCAAGTTGAATCATGACCACCTGTTTAATTTGTGAATAGTAACTTATATAATAAAATAATTAAATCAAGGGTGGATAACTGCACTGCTCTCCCTGCAGTTATTTTTGCACTGGAGGCAATCTGTTCTCGGTTAACATTGTATAGCTTTGAATGAGCTAAGCTCACTGGTTACAAGACACGTTTCATGTTGCTTCATATAAAAATTTAACATGTACCACTTCAAAGTTCAAATCAAATGCCCATAAAGTCAACAATAGAATAGGTTATTATTCTATACATAAACATAAAATTATGTAGTTTATTGGTTCTTTTATTTTTTGCCAATGTAGCAAGAACAAGCAAGTTGAATGGGAGAGGTCTTCAACTCCTATACTTTGAAAATAACATTACTCTTATAAATGACATATAAAATGTACGAAGACATTCTCTCCATACATCACAAACAACCAACGACATGCATAGCACGCACCTATGATATGACGAATACTGTATCAATAATTTGATTTGTTTTTTGCTTCCAAAATATTTAATTGGATTTTCTACTTAAAAATAATAATACAATTCAAACAACGCTGGGGCTAAGGGTAGAAAATGGGTGGTTCGGGCTGAAAATATCCAATTATAGGTGGGAATAGGTCAGGCCGGCCTACGAGGCTTTAAGGCCTGGCCTATATAGGCTCAGGCCAGGTCGGCCTATTTCTTTAAATAGAGCAGACCAAGACCTTTTTATAAGCCTATTTAGTTAAATATGTCAGGCTGCAGGCCATTAAAAAAGCCTTTTAGTCTATTAGGCTGACCTACTTAATTTTATATGAATAATATTTTTAATACTATTATTATTTATATATTAAAATTTGTACTTTGATTAAATTCTAAATTTATTAACTTTTTCAGTAGTTTAAATTTATTAATTTATATTAGTTTTTCACATATATAAATGTATTAATATAAACTAGAATTGAAATATAATGACATATATAGTCAAATTCTCTAAAATATCATGTTAAATATTAAAAGGACGTTGGTTTATCAGTTCATAAGTATTTTTAAAAATAAATATAATTATTTATTTAAATATCTCCATGTGAAGTATGCTTTTAAACAGGCTAACGGGTCACATTAGGCTTTTAAAAGGTCAGGCTCAGGCCTAAAAGAGAAGCCTATGATAGGCCACAGGTCAGGCTCAAGCCCTTTGATTTTTTGACAGGCCAGGCTGAGGCTTGGCAAAGCCTAGCTCGGCCTAGCCTATTCCCACCTCTATATCCAATTCAAAACCAATTTTATCAACTAAGTTAATAATTTTGACGGATTTCGTTTAAACGGGTGAAACAGTTGGTTTGGGTTATCAATGGATTAACATTAGATTTTATCCAACAATTATTTGCAAAATTTTTAAAAATAGAAAAATTAAACTGGATGGGCATAAAACCTGTTAGTTAATAATGAAATAAACAAATTAAACATATTGTTCTGGACTGAGTTTAGAAGCCCAATAGCTGAGGAAAACCTTCCTCTGAGCCGTCGAGCATGACCCAATTAGGAGAGCTGCCCACGTCAAGTCACCACTGGCCAACAGTCACAATATCTCCGCATATTGTAATGACCGACCACCGAAATGATGAGTGGACTGGTATGGAGGACTATACCATGTGAACTCTATTATACTTTGATCATTCATGTCATCGTATGCCCAGCTCAGCTCAAGCAAGAGCCCCTCCCTCTACAAGCTCAGTTAAACCCAACCTTAAGCATGTCCAGCTCAGCTCGACCACGAGCTCTTCCTTCGGCATGCTAAGTGCAGCTCGGTCAGCTCCACTCGGCCTTGAGCTTCTCCTCCAGCATGTCCAGCTTAGCTCGACCATGAGCTACTCCTTCGGCATGCTAAGCTCAGTCTGGTCAGCTCAACTTGGCCTTGAGCTCCTCCTCCAGCATGCCCAGCTTAGCTCGACCATTAGCTCCTCCTTCGGCATGCTAAGCTTAGCTCGGTCAGCTCAACTCGGCCTTGAGCTCCTCCTCCAGCATGCCCAATTTAGCTCGACCATGAGCTCTCCCTTCGGCATGCTAAGCTCAGCTCGGTCAGCTCAACTCGGCCTTGAGCTCCTCCTCCAGCATGCCTAGCTCAGCTCGACCATGAGATTGCCCTTTAGTTTGTCCAGCTCAGCTCGACCATGAGATCCACCTTCAGCATGCTATGCTCATCCTTTAGCATGCTAAGCTCAGCTCGGTCATGAGCTTCCCCTTCAACTTGGTCAGCTCTACCATGAGCTCATCATTCAACATGTCTAACTCAACTCAACCATAAGATCAAACTTCAACATGTGTAACTCAGTTGGATCATCTAGGTCATGTTAAGCCCAACCTTCATCTCGACAAGCTCAGTGTGGTCATGCAGAGCTCCACCCTTAGTCTTCCACGCATCATGTACGAACATAGTGACTTGAGTTAGGCGAGCTCTAGCTCCACGTGATCTGCACGGACGAGTGACGTAGGTCACATGTGCTTTAGCTCCACGTGTCCTGTACGGACGAGCTACCAATGAATATCAGAGTTATAGCTTATTGGGCCTAGACATCCAAATCTTGTGAAAAGTCCATTAAGCTAATGAATTGTGCACTATAAAAGGAGGCACTTAGATGGAAAAGAGAGGTCAGATCTAATATATTATAAAAAGAGTATTTTGAACTAAGTCATTTTCTGAAGTGCTCTAGGAATCCCTAGAGCTGCTCACCTGTTATAACTTATGGCAATTTTTTTATCAATTTTATTGAATTCGGATGGATTTCCTTAATTCTATCCACCCACGCAGTGGCAATTGCAAATAATGCCACAATTCAAAAGTGGTAATGGGTCAAACATGAAACATGGTTGATTAGATTCCCTCGAGATGTAGGAAAGTATTACTATGATCGAATGGTTATGATTTGAGAGAGAAAATGGGGCCTCGTAAATCGTGTGGTTCAAATTTTGGATTGGAGGAATACGCTCCTCTCTGATTGTGCGGTCCCATTTGGTTATGGCCTATGAAGCCCCGATACTCAAAAAATGGTGACGAATCGTGTCCGATACGTCCTCGATATCGATACTCTTCCGATACGATGTATCGGAAGAGTATCAATTAAATCATTATTTTTAAATAAAAAATAATACCCGATACACGTGTCCGATACGTCCCGATACACGTATCAGAAAAGTATCGGTTATATCATTATTTTAAATAAACAAATAATATCTGATATGTATCTGATACAAAGATTATTCTTTGGATAGTATTTGTGATTTTGTTTGGATAGTTTTAATGGTGTTCTTTTTGTATAATACACTACAATAAGACGTATAACTTAAGATGTATCAGTAATCATTATGTTCTGGGGACTAACTTAAGATGTTCTCATGTATCAAACCTTAGGAGTTTCCAGTATTGATGGACTTTGGGTTATTATGATGCTCCTGTATCAGACATGTTTGTTTGTATCTTTAGCACTTCTTGTGTTTTTTCTTTGTTAATATAATTTTTTACTTTTCAAAAAAAAAAAAAACAAACTATGGTATCCTACTGTATATTGTAATAGGTAGTTAAGCGTTTGAATTTGTCCCAAAATTTTAGTATAAGAATAGATGTTTTCTGCTTTTAATTATTAATATTATTGATTTTATGTATGTTTATATATTGTGTATTTATATATTTAATTTTAACTTTAATTTTTAAACAACGTATCGCGGTAGTATCGGATTGGAAATTTTAAAATTTTTCACGTATCGGCGTATCGGTATCGTATCGTATCCGTATCGTGTCCCGTATCGGGGCCTCATAGGTTATGGCGTTTAACTGCTGTTTCATCACTGAATCCTTGCCCCAACACACTGCCAGGTTGATCAACCCCAACCTGAAATTCCGATACTCAAAAAATGGTGACATACCGTGTTTGATAGTACTCGATATCGATACTCTTCCGATACATCTTGATATTCATATTGGAAAAGTATCAATTAAATCATTATTTTTTAATAAAAAAAAATATCCGATACTCTTCTGATATATCCCGATACTCGTATTGGAAAAATGTCGGTTAAATCATTATTTTTAAATAAAAAAGTAATACCCGATACATGTCTGATACGTCCCGATATCCGATGCTTGTTTGTATCTTTAGCACTTTTTGTGGTTTTCCTTTGTCAATATAATTTTTTACTTTTCAAAAGAAAAATTATGGTGTCCTACTATATAATAGGTTGTTAAGCATTTGAGCTTGCCCCAAAATTCTGGTAGATGTTTTCTGTTTTTAATTATTAATAATATTGATTTTAGTCATGTTTATATAATGTGTATTTATATATTTAATTTTAAATTTAATTTTTAAATAACGTATCGCGGCAGTATCGGATTGAGAATTTTAAAAAATTTCACGTATCGACGTATCGGTATTGTATCGTATCGGTATCGTGTCCCGTATCGGGGCTTTATAGACCCCAACCCAGAGAAATACTTGGCTGAAAATTCTAATATAGATGCATATGGTACTAGTATATTTTAGCCACACTCACACAAACTAAAAAAGTTAAAGAAAAAATAAATAAAATGATGTTGATTGATGTGATTATATTATTTTTATTTTAAATTTTTGGATTTGTGTATTTGCCCAAATATATTTTATTTGGGTTTTTGCCTATGCAAGTCTTGCTCTCGAAGGACATCTAGTAGTATGATGATAGTATCAGAAGAATACTTAGAGCCTCGTAATTATTTATTTAATCACACTCATATAAAAATATATATATTATTTAATTATTTTTTCCTTCTATCTTTTATCAAATACTAGCGGCCAGACACCGTGCCTGTCTGTGTCTACTATGCAAATTTATGTCAAAAAAATGCATTATGTTATGGTGAGTTTGTTAATAAAAGATTTTTGTTGTTCAAAAAAAAGTTAAGGGTATTGTTAGTATTATGAAAAATCCACACCAAATTTTTTTGTATCCTCTTTATATATAGTAAGAATATATAGTAAGAAAGTATTGAATAGATACATAAGGGAGAAGTTGATAATTTTTTATTTGTGTAACTATTGGGTAGTTAATAAGAGTAAAATGGGAAAATCAAAAAGTCTACACCAAAATCTACAATCCCCTTTATATATAGTTATAGATGAGTGTGTAATTAAATAGAGTGAGCAAATCATTGTGACCATTCAAAATTTTCTTATCGGGTTGGTCTTTTTGGACATGATTTGAGCATGAGATTTTTATAAATATATGATGTACACATGAATCTCGATCCTCTCCAGCCCTTTCTCTCATGTTTTTTTCTCCTACTCTCATCTTAATCATTCACACATCACTTTTCCTCTCCTTCGCACTATACTTTTTTCTTTTGTTGATCAACAACCGTTGGATTAAAAAAAGAAGAGAGTTAGACACAAAGCGCTTGAGGATCCAATTCCTGTACACATTAACATATAATATATCATATATTCTTTGCACCAAATTATGAGACTTTGTATTCGTCACGACATGATTTTTATAAAATATTTTCCTCTTCATGGACGCTAAAAATCACATCACGATGCTAATGAATCGTGGTGAGGTTTTTCAAGAAATGTTACCTGTTTTATGTTTTTTTTTCTTCAAATTCTTGTATTGTATTCAATTGACGTAAAATCCTTATTTTTATCATGTAATTATACTTAGAAACTTACTAAAATAATATTAAAAAAACTATTAACCCTATTATATAAAGGACCGTCATAAACTATTATGCCCCAAGAGTTTCCTTATATCCAAAAGAATATATTATAGAGGACAACAGAAAAGTCAATAAAACGAAGGTACAAACACATACTCATAGAACGAGACTTTGTACTCATTATAATCCAGTTCAGAGGTTTCGAATAAAATTATCATACAAGAAGACTCGTTCTCTTCTTCCGGTTGGTCATGGTATCATAAGAAGAGGGGTGGAAGACTTGCTCCAGAAGATAGGGTTTTTGGAGGACATAGCTATGAAGGAAAATGTGAATGAGTTAGAACTTTTTGAAAAGTTTGTGAGAGGTAAGATGTGAAAGAAATCCTAAAACTCTAACTAGAAACCTACTCAATGACTTCATAATTTTGAGTACTTGTCTTATCCCCATCCTTGTATGTAGTTTGATTGATCTATGACTTAGGTACTTTTTGAACTTGTCCTAATTCTTTCTAGGCAAAATGCATCTAGAGGTCCTTTAAGTTTTACGTTTGTAACAGATAGATCCTTTAAGTTTTTTATGTAACAAATAAGTCCTTTAAGTATTTTAAATAACAAATACGTCCTTTAAGTTTGTAATTTGTAACATCTAGATCCTATTTTTTAAGTAATTGGAGGATCTAAATGTTACAAATTACAAACTTAAAGGACCAATTTGTTATTTAAAATACTTAAAGGACTTATTTGTTACTTAAAAAACTTAAAGGACCAATCTGTTACAAACGTAAAACTTAAAGGAGCTATAAATGCATTTTGCCTTCTTTCTATTTTAACTTAATTGCTTGTCCTCAAGCAATGATTCAAGCATAGAGGAATTTGATAGCTCTAAAATATACATATTATTTAGTAGTAGTTTAATAAAACTTGTTTATAAGTCAAGTTATTAGTACTTTCTTACTACATTTTCTATGTTTTATATTTTGTAAGTCCAAATACATGAACAAGTGGACTTATGCACTTTTAAGCCCATTTTTTATGACTTATTGACTAAGGCATCAATCAAATACAATGGAAGGTTGTCCTTAATGAAGCATAAGTGGAATTTTAATAAGTAAAACTGATTATAACATGACTTTGAAGTGATGTTAAGATACTAGCAAGAGAATGTGAATAAAATTGGTCAATCAGCTGCCTGTGACTATATAGCATCTCACGTTTTGTACATATTGTGACTTCCACGACCCGTGCCATGAGGGCCATGGCCGTGACAGTCTTTGCAGAAGCAAAATTTAGTTTTTATCTTTTCATTTTCACTTTTTAATGCTCATTATGTGTAATGAAACTCCACCAACCCTTGAGGAGCACATAATTTAATTGTTCTAGGCTATAAATAAGACCTCAATTCTCTTGTAAAAGCATCAAACAAAGCTTGTAACACTTGCATAATTCAATAAAACTTGGTTCATTTTCTATTTTGTTCTTGCTTTTGTTCATAGTTTAGTTTAGTTTAGTGTTCATCATGTCAAGGTGTGAATAGTTTGAGGTTATGGAGGGTAATTCATAGCATAAGTTCTTGATTCTCTTCCTATTTATCAAAGCTAATTGTGATTACTGTTGGGAAAAAACCGGCATAGAGAAAATAAAAGAACGCAATCAACAACACAAGAATATAATGTGGAAACTCCAAAACCGGAGAAAAAACCACGACCGTTGTCTAAACCGACAACCAGAGAATAAACACTATATGAAAATTGTTACAACATATAGACTTCACTCTCAACCACCCCATAACCCCAGTACACCCACACTCTCCAAAGTAAATATTTGAACTACATCTCAAATACTCTAAAACAAGAGCATAAGAGAAAAAGAAACAAACACAAATATAAACTTAAAGTGTTTACAAGTGCTACTGTTTGGTGTGTTGAAACAAGGAACTTGAGGTCTCTATATATAGCATGAAGCTCCCCCCCCTCTTCACTTCTCTAAGCAATGTGGGACTTCTCCAATATAACTTTTTTGACCTTTTTTTCCTTCCTTAGCAATGTGGGACTTACATTGCAATCAACCCCAACAATTACTAACAAGTATATTGTATTGTTTATCTCAAGGGTATCGGGGAAGTACTGATGAGTGAAGTCGATATTCTTAATCCCCCACAATTTATGGCTAGCATATTGCGCTCACTGTGCGCGTTGGGTTAAGTGTGGGACGTTGGTTTAGTAGTCATCTGGGGCAATTGACAATTGTTGTGATAAAGGGTGGTTGCGACATCAAATTCACACATTTGTAGCTTGCTTTTAAAAATAAGGTTTTCACATGACAAAGGTATGTTTGGAAGGAATTCGGGGGTTTGTGTTATTGATGAAATCCATAACCTTGGGACACTTTGTATTACAAGATAATTAATCATTGTTCCTTGCTTGTTTGATAATCATAAAATCCAAATGAATCTTTATAATCTTCATGATCATTTCTCTAATCATCTCATCATAAAATTATAGTATTTCCTTTAATTATAATTCTACCATGTTGCTTATTAGTCCCTCTAATCATCTTTATAATTCTACCATCTAATAAGCACAATTAAATTGATATGTCATGTCAAGTATAACATAAGTTCATTTGTCCAATATTTTTCAAAAATAGAAAAAAGATTTTTAAAATCAAATAAAAAAATAACTTTTTTCATCAGCAAAACAATTACATCATCATTATCCTCATTCCCAAACAGATAACTTTTTAGACCCCTCTCTCTCCATTGGTACAAGAGCTCATGTCTTCTTTGATATAAGAAAGTATAAGCTCGAGTGGAGGCAAATTTTCGAAATCGGATAAAGCATCAGCTACCTCAGTTGGTGTTGCTGAAGAAGAAGAATTGACATCATTTGTTGGAATAGTCAATGTCACTGGAAACAATCAACATGTCTTACAGATGTCCTAAAAAACTAAAAAAATTAGATTTGATAGTTCTGAAGAAGACAATTGGGGCTACTTTTATCTAACATAAAATGTGAGGTGAGAGTGTTTTTGAATAATGTGATAATAAGATTTAATGTCATATTGTCAATTAATCATAATAAAGAAAAAATGAATAAAAATTGAAATATACTCAAATTGACAAAAAAAAAGAGAATGTAATTTGAACATAAGACATGAAAAATATAATTCAAAAATAAGAATATTTATGAGTTGTACGTTCAGGAAGAAATGTTTCGCCGATGGATCTGAGGGCTCTGATGGATGAGTTAGTGGTTGTACTTCAAGTGAGCAGGGGATGATATTTGCCAAATTGTTAGCACTTCAACAATCAAGTCAATTTTTTTTTTTGACAATAACACTCAAGTCAATGTTTGCTCAAGGTGAAAGTGTGTAAATTGGATAAAATTGTGTGTATCTTGAAGGTGGATGCATGCATGTGTGTATATATAAATTTGAAAAGAAAAATATATTATTAATAGAACACAAAATAATTAAGTGGTATATTATTTTAGGACCACTTTTTTCAGGATAGAGGATATCTACAGAATTAAATGACAAGCAACTTCTTAAAATTAGAAATTTCCATAATTGAGCCAAATCTATCATAGTAACATCAAAAGACTAAACAATAAACAAGAAAATATAGGACAACTTGAAACTAAAAACTTTGGATTATAATTAAGAATGAAAAAAGAAGAAGATTAATTTGCGATGCAAATGTTATACATCTAACCAATTGAACAAGTGTTAGCATACCTTGAAAACTAGGAAAGTTTCTGGTTAATGTACATTACAGGTGCATAAAGTCCTAAAGAATTTGATATGACATTCACATTTTCAATATCTAGTTTTATAGATAAGAATTTTTTGTTATCTTGACTTGGATTTTACATTGTCCCTTGTTTCGGATTGTAACTCCACTGTGACAACAAAATAAAGGAAGTAAACATAAATAATTAAAATATATCAAAATTAGCCACACCACATGCAATGGAGGTGGATTCATGGGAATAGCTAATTACAATATATACTAATTAATTTATTAAAAAAAAATTATTTTGGTGTAGCGCACCCATACACCTAGCTTCGCCCTTGAAGATCATTCAAAGGCTGAAATTGTATCATTATGGTGTCTTTTTCTATTATTCATCTCATCATTAAAAGATAAACCATAGTTCAAGCTTATAGGGAAGGATAATAAGAAAATATGGGGTGGATTTTGTAGAGGGGAATGAGATGAACATAATGTAACCCCAAAACTTTTTTCCTTTCCCTAGGGCTAGGGAAAAGGACAAATCAAAAACCAGGGGGAGAACAGAAAACCATGTTCAATAGCATAATTAAGTAATTGTAATGTAACCCAAAATGCTTTAACTTTCCCTAGGCGTGGGGAAAAAGACAAATTGAAAAAAAGAGGAAGAAGATATATATCATGTTCAATAGCGTAAGAAACTCTAAAGTAACCCTTAATACATTTTTCTTTCCCTAGGCATGGAGAAAAAAACAAATTGATAACCGGAGATAAAAGATAAATCATAGTTCAACCGTATATATTGAGATTACAAAATTAAGGCTTTGCAAAACTAAAATTTCAAAGACACTCTTATAAATCCACAATTTCTTTTTTGTTTTCACCACCAGTTTAATCTGATTCAGGGGTCAGTTCTGACATCAAGTGGTTCCAGCCTCCTTCCGATCGTAGTTGTGGGGGATTAAACAGTTGTCCTCCATACCAAATTCAGCGCCAATCACCACTGAACCAACTAACGATTGGTTATAAATCCACAATTTAAAATGTATAAAATTATAAATTGCTGTACCAATTAAAATAAATAAATGTATAAATTAGGAGTCGAAAAGATGGGTTCCTTTTTCGTCTTGCATTTCTCATCGCGGAAAAAGAATAAAATTGAAAACGTTCCCATACTTTTTTTTGGTCCGTAAAGTATAAAAATATGTTCTTCAAATGAAAACATCACACCTAGTGGTACATTATTTTCCTCTTTACTAAAAAAAAGTATTCCATCATATAATTAAACATTAAAATATCTCATTTTTTTCAAGGTAAACAATCACCTTTCAGTTGTTAATTTTCTAACCAATTTTTGTTATAATTATGGTGGAACTTTTAATAGTATAACCATAGATACAAATTATAACATATCTATGTTTAATTAAATGAAAGTTCAAACTTCAAACTGTGTACCTTTAGGATTACAGAGACTATACATTTTAAAAAAATATATAAATATTACCAAGACTGCAGTGTAGATTTTCTATCTAATATTGCTGATGCAATGCAGTGTAGATTTTAAGCGTGTAACGAAAAAATATGCAGAATTATGCAGGTGAGTAAAGATGTGGCTGTCGAGGTTTACATAACTGTCGAGGTTAATTACAGCATGAAGATAGGACAGATGCAAAACCAAATGCACATTCAAAATAGAAGTAACTAACTGTAGAAACTTTTCAAAGTTCTATGAGTGGTAGCAGATTTTAACTACATGATGAAGCATAAAGAATGTACAATTCAAAATGAAACGATCGATCGTGAAGTAAGCAAGTCAAAAGCATCTTCACTCTTCAGCATCTTCTTGAGCAACCAAGTAGAGGCTTCCATCAGGCCCCATCACCTTAAACCTGCGTAATATAAAGAACTTGTAATTAAAATCCATCCATTGCATAGCGATTAGCGACTATAGGAGCGCTATAGCCTAGTAGAATAGTAGAATTCGAACAAAACATTATCCTATCTGTGGTACACTAATTAGTAGAAAATATCGTTAAATAGAGGCTGTAAGTGGCGCTATAGCTCTGCTATGTAGCGGAATTTAAACACAATGGTACTTTCTGTGATCCGTGATTGACAACACTGCTGCTCACGTTAATAACTCGAGAAACCAAATAAGATAAAATAATGGCTATAGAGTATGCCTAAACATAGTTGATTCATTGATTACCTTTCAAGGATAAACTTTCCTTCTTTGTACTTCTGAGACTTATCATAAGCAGCCTCCTAAAAAGAAATAAAATATAAATTAAATGTAAACAAAATAAACCGGAAATCATGAGATTTCATAACTGGTCCTTACATATTTCCATCCAACATTGGACCCACACGTAACACAGAATATGTCGACAACAGTGTGCAATCCAGTGATCATCATCCGATTTACTTTCTCTCCGACGGTGACATTCACACTGTTTCAGCATTGATTAATAAGATGTTATTTCAAGGACTCGTCATACACTAACACAACCAAGTCTTAAGTTGTGATTTTTAGTTTCCATACAATAGCAATAGCACTATTAGTATCGGTACACTCAACAATCACATATTGCGAACATAAAAGTATTAACAGTTGTACAATGGCACTTAATAAAGTGAGAAAGTGAAATAACACTTACACGTTATCGAAAAGATAAGCCTTCCCATACCTGCAATGGAAAGACTAAGAGAAAACTAAGGTTAGATCGTCAGCTGGTTACGATTTTTACTTATACATGTAGTTTGCAAAATCCGTAATCAATTTAGAGAAAAAAAAAAATTACTTTTTAAAGTTTCATATCAGTACATTCAATACCAATTCATACGCAGATAACCACTACAAAGACAAGGATTCATAGATTTTCAATACAATACTAGATTTATAGATTTTGAATACAATGATAGATTTATGGTTTAAACAAGTTCTGATAGGGATGATAAATGACAAGGATCTATTTGAAAAATTCTTTCAAACACTTCATCCAAAATTTTGTCCTGTTTCAGTTTGTACTATATACAATCTTCCGAAGAAAGAAGTAAAACTATATCATTATTGAATGAAGAAAATCAGCTGTGAAAGGAAACTTCTTTGTTAGAAACATGACCTTTGATCTGAACAAAAATAACACTATAATGACGATATTGCAATTATGAATTAGTACAGTTGCACATGATAAAACTTAAAGCGACACTTAACTATCCAATGCAAATATAATTAGTCAGACAGAGGAACCTTCTATATCTGAAGATTTACATGATGACAGAATAAATTATCAACCTAGCACAAAAAGAAACAAAGATGGAAAATGACATGACATGAAAATTTCCATATAACAAGAATATGACATAAAAATATCGTCATATACATAAGAAACACTAATCAATGAAATGAAATAAGTACTATTGAAAGCAATAAGTAGATAGGATGAAAGTGTAAACATTATCGATTAAGTTAGGGTAGCGCATATAGAGGAAAAGATGGTAACTAAAGATTCACCTTAAGTGGCTTGGCTTGGACACATATGAAGAAGACTAATAGAACCAAACCAAACCATTAAGAATTTGGATGCAATGTAAGTGTTCTGTTTCAAGACAGATTTATGATAGGACTTCATGACATTATTTGATCCATACAATTAACTCCATTTTGTGAGAAACATTCATACATACCTTATCAATGCAAATGCAAATGAGTTTTACACTGACATCCAACAGGAGCGCTCCATTTTCTATGTCATACATTAATTTTAAAATTCATATACAAAAGTAAATTTATGTGACAAAATAGTAAAAATTCATCAGATGTCAGTATAAAACTAATTTACACTAATGTAGTATATTATATTTGTTTAGAGGTTACATTCCGAATGTTCATATCGGAAAATGTTTCACAAAAATGCCACTACTCCATAAACCCTTCATGATCCATTTTTCTATTCACTCTAATACATTTCTCTTACCATGATCAACCACTAAAAGACATAACAAAAAAGCCTAATAGTACATCAAATAACTATACATTAAAAAACCAAAATTAGTAACAAATTCACAAGTTTGAGGGAAAGAAAAATGAAAACCTTGGAAATGATATCATCAACAAGAGCAAGCGGAGTCTGGCAATGCTTGCAGCTATAGAAATTTCCTTCAAGAGTGGTCAAAAATATTCTTCCCATGTCTTCTTTTACATCAATCAATTAACTATAAACCACCAAAAAAAAAACAGTTAACAGAAATTTTCTACAGAAAACTACCATACGAAAAAGGAAAGAAAAAATCACCGACCCACAAATTTTAATGTGAAAATAAAGACAACCCAGATAGCATAATCCCCAAATAATCAATATGGTAAAGTAAAAATACGATCTTGAAAGCATGCAATGTAACGGAAACGCCAAGAAAATAGTATATTTTGTTATTCAAAAAATGAAAACTTAAGATAATGATAATAATGTGAAAATGAATGAGAAAAAGGGGTAATGGTTGTTACCGAGAGAGCAGAAAAAGGGGTATGAATCAAGCAAAGAATGGGTGTGAAATTTTGAGTTTGTTTGTTAATTGCAAATATAATATGAAATGAGAAAATACACTTGGCCTTGAGAATGATGACACTATGTGAATTTCTTTCAATATGTCCTTGTGCCACAAGATACCCACTAATATGTCACTTCATTTTACCCTACGGAAGTTTCAATTATTTTTAGGCTTAATTCATAATTTGGTACCTTAGGTTTATTTTAGCTCTCAATTTGGTCTCTTATGTTTTAAAACGTTTATGTTAGTCTCTTATGTTTTAACGTTACCATTAATTGGTCCCTTCCATCAATTTTTTTAATTCCGTTAATTTTTTACACGTGGCTATCTTTAATTTTTGACACGTGTACGCCACGTGTCAAAAATTAACGGAGTTAAAGAAAAAATTGACGGAAGGGATCAATTAATGGTAACATTAAAAACATAAGTGACTAACGTAGACGTTTTAAAACATAAGGGACCAAATTGAGAGCTAAAATAAATATAATGGACCAAATTATGATTTAAGCCTTATTTTTATTAATTATCGGTATAAAATTAATTTATATTAAGTTATAGTTTAAACTCTTCCCTTTTTTATTTTTTACTAAATTATAAGTATGAAATTTTTATTGTCGATAGTGATCTCTTTAAAATAACTTATAAGGTATATAATGTGAGTCCTAATTAATCAGATAAAAAATTGTCGTTAATTTAATTTGATAGGTGGTTGTTAGTTTAAGTCATATTTAAAATTATAAAGTCGTGGTTAATGATATAGTTGAATTAATACAATTTAGATTGTGAATAAGTCATATTTAGATTGTGAATATAGTTGAATAATATTTGGTGGCATATATGTTTAGGTTAGGCTAGGGTATAGATAGTCTATGTTAGAGATGGCGTAGACGTTTGTTTGTGGGGAGGAGGATTTGTTGGAAAAATGTGGGATGTTTCGACTAATATTGTTTTGCAGGATAATCAGCCAGATGTATAGGTGTGGTTGTTTGAGCCTGACAATGGTTACTTAGTGGAGCATATCACTTATTGACCCCTATGGTACCAATAAAAGTGTCTCCTCATTTTGATTTTGCCTCGAACAAACTTATCTCGTTGAAAGTCTCCCTTTTTGCGTGGAGGTTGCTTGATGATAGATTACCAACAAATACTAATCTTTATCATTGTGGGTAGGGGTGTACATGGGTTGAGCAACTTCAGTCGATCCGCCCAAATCCACACAATCCAACCCAAAAAAGTGGGTTGGTTCGGGTCTTAGGTGGATATGAATTTCAAACTGAAAAATGCATTAAAACAAACTGAATTTCAGAAGGAAAAAAAAAACTGAACTCATACCCAAAGAACTCACTGACCCACTAATATGATATTGTTATGATTTTTTTGAAATATTTTTCATATAAATACTAAAGCTTTTGCTCCACTACCTCTGCTATTCTCTCTACTACTCCCCACTATTTGTTCCTATATATATATATATATGTTTTTGCTTTCACCACCAATTTAATTTGGTTCGGGGGGGTCAGTTGTTTGCATCAAGTAGTTTCAGCTCCCTCATGATCGCAGTTGCGGGAGATCAACCTATGGGTCAATATTTCTTATTTATAATGGTTATAATGTGCATGGGAATTGAACTCATATCGCTTGCTTAGCAACAAAGCCTTTGAACCACTAGGTCATGTGCCTCAATTGTGATTAAAATCACCTTCAATATAGATTATCTATATTGAGACCGTGTGACGTTTGAGCAAAATTTTGACAATATTTTTTTCCATGCTTTTCCTTTATTTTTAAGTCAATATAAAATAAAATCTCAACTCCTTTAAATTATTTTTTTTGTAAAAACAAAACAAAACACTTTTGTTTTTCACAAGTTTGTATATTTTTTTGGGGATTAATGTTTTTTAATGGTTATAATGTTTAACTATGTTAACCCTATTTTTAATTGTAGTTTAGGCGGAAATTTGCACACACAGTTTTATTAAAAAAATATAAAAGTTTGTCTAGCATGTGAATCAAACCCATATCCCTTGATTAGCACTAAAGTCTTTGAACAGCTAGGTAATGTGCCTCAACTGTGATTAAAATTACATTCAATATAGATTATCTATATTGACTGTGTGCTTTTGAGCAAAATTTTCACAACTTTTTTCCATGATTTTTCTTTCTTTTTATGTAAAATAAAATAAAATCTCAACTCCTTTAAATTTTTATTTTTTTTGTAAAAACAAAACAAAACACTTTTTTTTGTCACAAGTTCATTTTTTTTTTAGATTAATTAATTTGTTTTTATATTTTTCACAGTAGGAAATTACTCCAATATCCATTTATATATTTTTTTGAGTCACAATTTAATATTTTTTTATAATTATTTTGTGAAAATTAATTAATTTGTTTTTATATTTTTAACCGCAGGATATTGCTCTAATTTCTATTTATATATTTTTTGACGGAATTTCGATTTATATTTTGTTTTCTTAAAAATCGGATTAATTCCCCAATAATACTTGACCGTTGATTTTTTAAAACATTCTTTTACTTTTAATAGAACATTGTGTTTAATTTTATTTATTGGATATAATGTTGACGATTTTGCTACTAACTCATGTATTCTCCACTACATTTTTATTTTAATCAAAACATTGTTAAGTTATTATCCTGAATAGAAACATCAATCATAACTCTAATTTTAATTTTAGTCGTTGACAACTTTACGTATACATTATACACTTTTTTTTTTAAAAAAGGATCAGAAATATAATTATTATTATTTAAATAAAATGGTTAACATTCTTCCCTGAAATTTAAATTTATCCGATGATGTTTTAATTTCATGAGTTTACTACTAAGGTGTAAATTGACATATAAATCAAATATACAGAAAAACAAATTATTTCAATGTACGAATTAGATTAAAAATGTCAAAAATAAATTATTTAATATTACATTATATGAATTTTTGACGAGATAATATTCTTTGACTGGTGACTAGAAATATCTATTATGCAATATTTTATTAAAGAAAATATTAATTATATAAATTAAAAAGGTATTTATGTCATGATTTAATAAATAAAAAAAGTATATTTATTTTATTCTTTTTGACGAGATAATAATTAAGATGTTTTTTTAGAATAATTAAGATGTTGTCAAAGAAAATATACTAATTAAAATTGAATTCAAAATATGCTATGCTCTACTATTTAAGATTATTATATTTTTGCTTAATATATACTCTTTCCGTTACAATATACTTCCTCCGGCCTTATTTATAAGCAAAAGTTGCTTTTTAGGTTTATTGACTAAGTAATGTATCTAGTCTATATTTTAAGCTAGATACATTAGTTATTGAATAACCTAAAAAACAACGTTTGCTTATAAATAAGGCCGGAGGGAGTATAAGCAAAAATGCACATTAGGTTCATTGTATAATTAATGTATCTAGACACAATAATGTCCGGATACATTAATTATACAATAAATCTAAAAAGTGCATTTTTGCTTATATATTGTAACTAAGGGAGAAGTTTAATACTCCCTCCGTTCCTTTTTACAAGAGACAGTTGACTTTTTAGATTCATTCAATAATGAATGTATTTAAACTATAATATAGACCAAATACATCAATTATTGAATGAATCTAAAAGTAAATTGTCTCTTATAAAAAGGAACGAGAGAGTAACCAATTTTCAAATTTTATAAATATAATCCCTAAAATATCAGATGGGATAGGACGTTAATAACCAATAGCCAATTTCCATAAACACATATGACCAACTAGTGGATAGGCTCAAATGAATTGGAACATCATCTTCCATGAATAAAAATGTTAGATTTTTAAAAATTTGAGAAATGGGAAAATCTGTATCTATTACTAAATCTATTACTATATACAAATTTTTGGGATGGCTTTCATTATTCCTATCTTACCCTTAAAAAAACTACCAATAAAAAAAGTAATCAACTATATACAAAAAAGATACAAATTTTTGGGATGACTTTTTCATTATTCTTATTTTGCACTTCAATAAAAACTACCAACAAAAAAAGTAACCACCAATTATGGTTTACTCTTTTTTTAACCAGATCTTATATAACAAAACCAGTTACAACAAATATAGTTTTACAATTTATATACCTCAGTAAAATAGAAAAGACGAATTACACAAACGGTCACGGAGACGGCTAGTTAATTAATAAAGTGAAACTAATGTTATTTTACAATTGTCTCTGAAAAAATTTGAACTTTGTACCTTGAGTTTAGAAGATTAAGGCTTTTTTTGTATGGCAAAAGCTAACATGTGCCCTTAAGGGCACATGATAAACAACTAAATAAAGAAATATTCTCCTCAAAACTTGTGCATTTAACTTTATAAAAGTCAATTCATTGCATTTTTCAATGGAATAATTCTACTTTAAGGTTTTTTAACATGTGCCCTTAGGGCACATGTTAGCATGACCCTTTTTGTATTGATGGAATATAATGAAATAGAGCGGAGTAGAATAGAGTAGAGTAGAATGAGATGAAGCGGAATAGAATAAATATTTCATTTCATTGTTTGAATATTTTAAAAAAGAGAGTAACAAAATTGAATGTTAGTGGTTATATGAGATGAAATTCATTCCATCCAATTCCATTTTATTCCATTATTATTTTTCAAATCCAAACAATAGAGCATTATTCTATTCCATCTATTTCCATTTCATTTCATCTTATTCCATCGATCCAAACATTGCCTAAGCTTTTACCATTAATATATTAAATAAATCAAATAGGAAACAAATAAATAATTGATTAATTTACTTTCAAAAAAAATTTTACTAATTTATTTTGTCCTAATAAAATAATTTATTAATTTATCATTTAGAAAAACACTAACGGCTATAGATATAAAAAGAAAAAAACTATTAAATGTCATATATCTAGTAATAATTCAAATTTTAAATCCCAAAAATGTAAATAAATATATAAAATAAAAAAGTAGTCAAATAAAACAAAAAGAAGTCAAAAGAACATTTGACTTCGTGTAAAAAAATTTATTGCTCTCATCCCCTTGAAAAAAAAACATATGTAACCATTTCTTTCTCCTAGCTATATATACATGCATGTATATGAGGCTAGTATATGTAACCTTTTTTTTGCTATCTTTCTCTCTAAATTTTGTATTGTCTATCTTTCATTCTAAACACATGGAGGGGCAAGATACTAAGGTGTACTTTGATGCTGAGAAACAGGCATTTGTCGTCCAACCATTGAATTGTTATATGAATTTCGTTGAAGAAATTAATGATTCAATAACAAAGCAGATCAGTGTAAGTAGGAGTAATAATTTTAAGGTTCTCTTTTATTTTTTAATTTTTTAGTCGTAGTCTGAATCTATGAGATTTCGATCCATCTGATATGAAATATGAACATAAAAAATCAAAAAGTCAAATGTATTTCGTCATAAATTTAGACTAGATACAATTGATTATATAAATTATTTTTGCTTGTATTTCATTTTGGATAGAGAAATAAAAAATTAACATTTCATTTTTTTCTTGTTATCAGATATATACCGATCAACTTAGAGCACTTCAAGTGGGTAAAGATCCAGAGCATGCCTTGGCAATGGTTTTGTTTAAGGAGGGAGGCGAAAACAAAGTAACTACTAACTCAAAATTCTATAATTTTTCTTGTGGTTTAATTTTTGGGTGTCTTGATTTTAATATGTCGTTATGTTTAACCAATTAATTAGATTTTTTTTTCTGATAAAAACCAATTAACTAGATCTGTCAACCTATATATATTATGGATAAATTTTTTAGTAAATTTTTTTCATCCTTGTGCCATAAAATTCATACTTGTAATATCTAGGCATGACAATGGGTAGAGCAGGGATGGATTTTGTCTTCCCAACTCAAACCTATAAGGTTTAGGTATCTCCATTCTGCTATACCTTCATCTGAATTTGAGTTGTACTTTAGTTTTTTTTTATTTAAAAAATTAAAAGTAGATTTTTTTTTTCAAACAAATTATTTAATACTCAATTTTAAAATATGAATGTAATAATTTTTTTTAAAAAAATGTAAATGTAATCTTGAGTTTGTTTAAGGGTTTATAATTTAACAATGTAATTTGATAAGCGAGGCGGGTTTGGAACAAATTCGAAGACAGATTCAGAGTGGATATCAATATCCTAATTACCCGTCTCAATCCCATATTTTAGAATCGAAAAAATATCAAACCCAATTAACTCACGTGCGTTTTCCCCATTAAAATTGGGATGGAGCAGGCTGGTACCCACGAATATAAATTATTTTGCCATGCATAATAATATGTGGTATATGACTAGTAGGTATAATATGTATATGATGGTGTTGCTTTTATAGGTGGTGGAAAAAAAGAGAGGACGACAAACCACAAACGTAATAATTGGATCAATCTCGGTTTCATTCGAACTTCCACAATTTTGCTATAACAGTGATATTGATATTGAAAGGGTAAGGATCAGCTTGTTTAATATTATATTTGAAAAATTATGTTTTATGTTTTAGTTATGTACAGTGTAGAAGTTTTTATGAGAAGTATTTTGTTGAAAATTTATTTTTATATCGAAAACAAAAATCTACTATGATTAGCATTTGAAGAAAATCATTTTTAAGCAAACACAAAATGGTTAATATGTTTTTTTTATATATGCAAGTACTTATTATTACTTTTAAAGTTCTCTAAATTATTTAATAATAAAGTCTATTTTTATTTTTATCTACATTCTTGCCTTTGTTGTGTTTTGTCATCATATAAAAAATATTTCTAAGTGATATTTATATTTTTTGAAATAGATACTTGCAACTCCTCCTAGTCCTAAGAAAGAGGACGAGCTCGTTACTCCACTTGAAATGCAGAGATTTTCTATTCAAGAAAGAGCTAATAATTGGATTATTGAAATGAGTGAACGGGTTAATAATCAGAAGCACCGCGATGTTGTAAGAATATGAATATTTAATTATTTATTTTTTGCTCTAAATTGTGACAAATTAACATTTTTCATATATCTTTAATAAATCTTTATTCATGAGGAATAACATTTTGTATAATGGTTTATATATGCAGTATTGTACACATTTACCATCGAACCAAAAGTTTCGATCAAAGCCTGAAGTAATAAAATTTATTCTCTATGAAGCTCCTCCAAAATCTAACAGCAGGAAGAGGAAGTCGGATGAACTTGGTACCGAAGGCGAGGTACAATATGATTAACATTTCATATAATTAATTAATGAAGAACTATATGTTTCAAACATTTAACATGAATTTTTTTTCTTGTAGGCTGTGATAGGTTCAACATCAAAGGCGCCAAAGAAGGGGAGAAAAACAGTTTCTAATATTCATACAGTTATGGAGAATGATATCGAAATGAAAGAATGGTTTCCAAAACAAATTGAGAAGAATGATATGGAGGGTAGTTCAACTGTCGGAGAGGGTAAATGTGCACCACCAACAAAAGAGGAAATCGAGAAATTCTTGAAAAGCTGCGTGTGAGATGATAAGTCATTGGGCTTAAGCTATTGGGCCTTTTAAGTTTCTAAATACTAGTTTAGTTTATTAAGTTTTATTAAATATTTACTTGTAACTTTTAGTATGTCATTTTAATATTATTGAAACTCTAGCCTTTACTTTATGTTTCTCTCTGAATCCTATATTATTAACATGGTATTTATAACTTGTTTTGTTCCTCCTTGAACCATTTGCTTGTTTATACTATTGAGTTCTTAGAAGTTTTGGAATGCATTTGTTTTAGTTTTATAGTTTTATGATTGGTTCTTTTGAAAGAAAAAAAAAACAAAAGAAAATTGTATTTGTCCATTGGTAGCATGTTGGAATTGGAAGAAAAGCAAATTCATAATTTGATTTTAACTATGATTATGTTGGGAACATGCTGATTAAGTTGTATGTTGTTGGTGGTGATTGTACGTCAGGTGTTTGAGAAAAAAATTGTGTGATTTGGTTCCTTTCATTTGTGGAGGAAATTTCTTATTGATTTGGTGAGTGGATACATATGTTGCTGTGACTCTGTTCGGTTACTCTAGCTATTGTTCATCATATGTGTAAATGAGTTAATTGGTTTGTTTTTGTCTTCTCTCTATTTAATTTTCTATTTGATCGATTCCCTATGTTGATTATTCTGTTTGATTGATTCTCTTCCTATTTGGTCTTTTGTTCTTTTGATTGATTGTTTCTTTCTTTCTATTTATTCTCCTATTTGGTTTCTCTTCCCTCTATTAATTCTTCATTTAATTGCTCATCTCTCTAATAGTTTTTATTTGAATGCTTCTTACTGATGATTTCTCTTATGTCTGAATAACTTCTCTTTGTTGACTTTTCTTTTTTTTGGTTGATCTTCTCTTTTATGATTTGTTCTTGTTCTGGACTGGGCCGAGCAGGCTGGCCCAATTCCCTTTCTACTCGGTTAGCCCAATCTAGTTATGCTCCTCGCCCCTAACGAGGACACTGCTCTACATATAAGCAGACTTACCATGTGCTTCTGTTCTAGTGAACACATCGTTCCGCGTGCCTATCCAACACCCAGCTGTTAAGGACACGTAGCGTCAGAGCCTATCCACTCTCCTGATATAGTGGAACGGCTCCCAGGATGATAGGCTCAAAGGCGGCTTTATCACCACTCCACGTGGAAATCCTGGCAGTCATTCTTAGTGGGCTGCCCATCACGGCTCATTAAGGGGACCTTTGGCCCAGCGCTGGGGGAGTCTATAAATATCCTCCTTCACTGGAGGGTCAGTTATTCTATTCATTCTAACTCTCACTCTTAAACTTGTATCTCTGTGCACTTTCTGACTTTAGCATCGGAGTGCCTGCAGTTACAAACCCCACTCTGTTGGATTGCTTGCTCAACTCCAGACGCGTAACTGGTCATCACTTATTCTGATCAACAGGTAAGATCAGTTCTCTATGTTGGTTTGGTTATATTTTCTATTGGTTTGATTCTTCTCTTTAATTGTCTCTTCTTTGGTAGATCCTGGTATGATGGTTTCTCTTCTTTGATTGTCTTCCTCTATTTGGTTTCTTCTTCTTATTGATAGCATATCTTCATGTTGATTCTTCTGATTGATTGAACTTTTCTGATTGATTGAATTTCTCCATATTAATTCTTCAAATTAGTTGCTTCTCTCCAAATTGATTCTTCTCTTGATATGAACTTATGTTCGATTGTTTCTCTTTGTATTGGTTTGTCTTTTCTATTTGTATTTTTCTATTGTTAATATTGCAAGTAGATTTTGGTAAAATGACAATATCTTAAGGGGTATTATTATTTGATTTTATATAGAAATTGTTGAAGACGTGGTTCTTGACTATTTTGATGTTCGTATAGATCTTGAAATTAAGATATATATATATATATATATATATATATATATATATATATATATAATGGGTATTAATGTGTAAAAATTAAAATTATTAATGTGTAGAAATTTAAATTATTAATGTGTACAAAATTTAAATTATTTCTTTTTTTACAAACTATTAATGTGTAAAAATTAATATCAAAATCTATTTTCATTTACCACAAGTGAAATTAATTATTCTTTCTTTTTTAGCTTTCTTACAAAAAAAAAATAATTGATTATTGTTTTTTGTTGAAAAGATTGTCTAATAGATGGCAAGGAGAATTAAGAGTAAATATAAACAATAACCTTTTTAAAACAAATATAGAAAACCTTCTTCATAAATACCATTGTTTCACCACATCCACAGGTTCCAACACACACCCATGGAAATTGTTTGTCGATCCTTGTTATTCAATCCTTCTATATAAATGAAAATTTGGTTCCTACAATTCAAAGATAATAAATTAGTAATGTGATTATAAGCCACTAGTCTGATCAAAATTTGGATTGCACATACTTAATCTCTCAAGACATGGATAATTGTTTCATCTTCATACCCACAAGCAGGAATGGTTGGCAAAATCTCACTTCCCTTGTGATTCTCTGATAGTTCGTTAAGAGGCGCTCACGAGAATAAATCCACATAAAGGTTTTGGATTATATGAGGAGTCTTCCAACTCTACAAATTTTTTCAATTCGCCTTAGTGGAGTGGGATTCCTCTCACTTAAGGTTATAGGCGTTGCACTGTAAATTGACGAGTGTTGATGTCGTGCCACTCTAAAAAGTTTGGACCATATGTATCTAACGGAACTTGATAGATAACTATTTAGAAATTTACTTATATCTTTAAACTTACGAAATTTTGACTTAGAAACTTAGGCTTTTGCTTGCTTATGATTTAGAAAAGGTTAATTTGGATGAGAATATATATTTTTTTTTTATGAAAATAGTATGCTGAACTAGAATTGAAACTAAACATAAAAATCAAGAATTTTAATGAAAGAGACAGAATTGATAAACCAGGTGCAGATTATCACAAGAAATGTAACTTTTTTATAAGATCGATATTTGGCCAATCCATAACCAAACGAGGCATGCTCTCAAATGCACAAAATATGAGTTTTTTTTATACAAAATTCATCTAAATTAAATTTAACTTTTGCGCCTCACTATATTGTATGGAGTTAGCTTGATGAATACAAATGTAAAGGCATAGAAAAACTTCTACAAAGTCTTGAATTCATTCAATAATATAATATAATATTAATGTTCATGGTCAAAATTATAACTTACTCTCGCAAAGTTCTAAAATAAATGAGAAAGGAATGGGGCAGCTGGATAATATATAGTCCCTCCGGTTCTTATTATAAGAAATAAAGTACTTTTTAGATTCAATGAATAAATGGTGTACTAGTCTTTATTATAGACTAGATAGTAGATACATTAGTCTTTATAATGAACATTATACCTACGGTCAAGAATTTCATTAGGTATATGCTTCCTATACCCATTGATTTCAACCATCGCTAACGGTATCTGTTGGTATATGGAAAGTTTGTTGGTCATAGGACCTCATAAGCTTTAAATTGTATCACTTATGTCTTGAGGTTTCATGTCCTCATTATTCTCTCCCTTTTTAAGAGAATTCAACCTAGGATTGAACTCATTGTCACCAACATCAAAAGTAGACAATTCAGGCATATCGAATGTTGCACTTACACCATACATGGAAGTTCTATTTTGTAGGATTGTCATCTTAGAGAGCAGTTGAAAAGGTCAATCTTCTATAGTTTGAAGTTTGGACTTTCTTTATGATGGAAACCTTTCCTTTCTCATATGAACACAAATCTTTTTTAGGTATATTTTAGTATCGATAAACCTTGTGAAATAAATGATTAAGTTTATGAATGATCTACTAATCTTTGTACTTAAATTTTTGTTGAAAGGACATAATCACAGAAGTTGACAAGATAGAAGTCACTTACAAGTGTGAAAAGAGGATTAATTGTTCAAGCAAGAATATAAGATGCATGATCACATAAATCTTCAAGAGGACTATTTGTCCAAAGTAAGAAGATGAGTCTATAATCACATAAAGTCGTCCTCATCAAAACAATATTCTCAACAAATATTGAAGGTTTAAGAAATATGATCAAATTAATAATTGAAGAATCTTGTCTTGGTATTAGATCTTAACAAGGACATCAATGTCTGATACTCTTCAGAGCTAAATGTGGCTACACGATTATCCATAGTGCTCTAAACATTACTATCATCATTATCAACACAGTTAGCACTAGCTTTTCCTTGTTCTTGCTACCAACCACTGTATATCTTTGAATCTATAACCAGATGGGATACCGTGTTTTCTAAAACAATTGTCCACAATATGATTATTCTTATGACAATAAGTGCACATCTTATCAATTTTGGGGAAATTATTTTTACCATAACATTTCTTAGCAAGATTAGCAGCTACAAAAACTTGATCATCTAAATTGTCCAAACTATTAAGATTTTCATGTTGTATTACCATTCCAAAGGCATAATTAGATTGTGGAAAAGGTTCCGTCAACAAAGTTTGGGAGCTTACCATTGCACAATGATCATTTAGACCTATGAGAAATAGCATAATCGAATTTCTTCCTTGAATTTCTTGGCATTGATCATAGCTTCACAAACACAATGAAAAGTAAAAGTACAATTAGGGACAGATCGATACAACTCTAATTCTTCCCATAAACCCTTCAATTTTGTGAAGTACTTAGTAACATAGAGAGAGTCTTGACGGATCGCATAAATCTATCTTTGCAAAGAAGAAACTCAAACCCAATCAGCACGAGAAAAGCGAGCCTTAAAATCACTTCACACTTGTGATGCAGTGTTTGTGTACACTAAACTCTGAGAAATTGTAGGAATAACAGAGTTCATCAACCAAGATAAAACTAAGTTGTTACAATGAATCCATGGCTCGTATGTTGGAACAAATTGATCTTGCACTGGACAAGATCCATCCAAGAAACGAAGCTTGTTCTTCATTATCACAACCTTCATCATAGATCTCGACCATGCATGGTAGTTCTTACCACCATGAAGTGGTGAAACAAGTGCATCAGTGGTACTCTCATTAGGACGAACATAGTACGGATAGTGAGAAGGATTTAGTAAGAGGTGGAATAGCTAAAATTTCCTCCACATAGGTGTTGGAGATGAAATTGAAGATAAGCGTGTTGAAGATAAAGATGAAATTTGATCTATATATATGTAAGTATCTTACTAAGAGCACAAATATCGCTAGTGGCATTGCCACATGTTACTACCAATGTCAGAATGACATGGATAATAGAGTGCATGTGTTGTGGTTTATGTTAACCATAGTATTCAAACTTGGAACCGTATCCTTTACCTTTTTTTATTATATTTCAAAAGCAATTGATTTAATTTGTTCCAATTGTACCTATTATATATTAATATCAAATGTAAATGTGAAATATATTATGAATTTTGTGGGGTCCACGTCATAGGTTTGGATGAGTGGTATGAATATTTAGAAAATGTGATCGAATGATTTAAATTGTTGAAAAGTATAAAATAATATAATATATTATGTGAGATCCATTTATACCACCAATATAAATATCATAGATATGAGTGCTCTCTCTCTAAGTAAGAAGTAAGTTATACTCAAAGAAACTTTGATTAATTTTTTTAAGTACTACCAAGTACAATGATTACTATGTAAGTACATTTTTAATCTAGACTAGACACTAGATTTTTTTTTTTATTCAACGGTATTGTTTCAACGGTTACATCTACAGAGTTGCTGATCTGACATTAAATCACGAACTCTTTTTGACAAGTCAGTGATCTTGGATTGTTAATCACACTGATTCACACACCTTGCCTATGCCAAGTGCGTACGAATTCTAGTGATACTCTTACAAAAGTTACTCTGAATAAAATTTCTTATTTTATACAGTATATTGCTCTATATATATGATTTAATAATAAGTGCTTCTTATAATTATAAAAATTTCTTCATATGCTTATTTTTCTAAATAAAATAATATGATTTTTCCTTAAATAAATATAATATCCAATAATTTAATAATTTCAAAAGTTACGTATACTTTGTATAAAATTTCTTATTCTAAATATTGGCAAAAATATATAGAAAAAGTAAAGTTTAAAAGATGTACCGGATTTATCATTACCTTTCCAATGAAAATTTCTATAAAATTTATTTATTTTTTAGGCAATTTCAATACAAATTTATGAGAAAGCTTTTTTTTTGTCTATTTATTTATAAAATTGTTTCCTATGAATATAAAATTTCTTCATATGCTTATTTCTCTAATTAATTTATTAATATATTTATATTAAAACATCGTAAATTTTATATTACTTAATATGCCCAATGTTGGCCTTTGAAATGATGTAGGACAAATAATGAAATTGAGCAAGGGTTAATTCTTGTTATAGTTCGAATTCGGGGTGCTCCCAATGTGTTATAAGTAAATAATTGAATTTTTTTACCATTTATCATATATTCAATCTCTAATTGGTGCGTATAATAAGATATTTGTTGAAAAAGAACCCCTTAGATAAATTTCAATTACATCGATGGATTAATCTTTACAATTATGCACAAATTATAATTTTTCTTGCTTTTAAAATTCTCATTTTTAATATAAAGAATATGAATAATCTCTACTACAAATAATCTTAAAATATAATTTATTTTAATCATTATACTTGAAAATGAAATCAGTCAACAAAAGTTTTTTTGACTAAATCAGTCAACAAAAGTTGAATTTTTTAAACACTCATTATTTTTGAACAACAACAAAAGATTAAACTTAAATTATTAATTTCAATTAAAAAAATTGTTCATAATTATTTAATTATCGACTAAAATAATTATTGACCAAATTAAATGTTCTTTAGTCAAACTCTATATTACTTCTTCTGGTTCTTTTTATAAAAGACAATTTACTTTTTAGATTCACTGTATTTGATCTATATTATAGCTTAGATACATCAACTATTGAATGAATATAAAACGTCAACTGTCTCTTGTAAAAAGAACTAGAGAGAGTATCATGCTTTTTTTATTTACAATGAGTATCATGTTATTTTCACATTTGTAACAGTTAGCTTATTTATGTTTTTTAGGTAACAAATAAGCCTTTTAAATTTTTAATTTGTTGCGTCATTATCTTTCCCGTTAATCTCCTTCAATATAAGTGTATTTTTCATCAAAATATCCACATGGTGAAAGTCAACGTTAATATATTACTATATATAAAAAGGATACAAATTTTTGGGATGACTTTTTCATTATTCATATTTTACCCTTAAAAAAAACTACAAAAAAAAAAAGAAACCACAATTCCAAATTATTAGCACAATTGATAAATAAAATCACCAAATTAATAGAGATGATTTGCTATCTATTATATATTATTATTATCTATACCAATATATAAAGAGAATACCCTTTTTCACATACTTTTCTTATTGTCATTTTTGCCCTCCACTCTATTTAAATATTTGTATATGTTGAAAAATAACTTCCACATAAAAATAGATTAAGTAGTTATTTATATTTGCCCAATAGAAAATATCGATCACACAAGGGCGGCTAGTGGCCATAAAGCAAAAACAACTAGAAAGGTAGCGGTGCAACAAGTTTTTGTAATGTATAATAATTGGAAGGATAACGGTGCAAAAATTAGAAACTTAAAGAAACATATTTGTTACCTAAAAAACTTAAAAGACTTAATTATTACTTAAAAAACTTAAAGACCTAACTATTACAAATGCGAAATTTTTTTTGATCAAAACATAAATGTAAAACTTAGAGAATTTCTGACTGCATTTGACTATGATAAAATGGATGTAACCGTAACTATAATTTAGTTGATAGATAATTACAATATACAGGAGCTGAATTCAAACATAATTTTTTTCACTTAAGGTGAAATTTTTATTAATAAATTACATTCAACAAAAAATATATTAGTCAAAGAACATAGAGTTTGAAAGAAAAAAAGAAAAAAGTATATGTCAATAATTAATACTGTAATTAATAATAATGATTGTTGAGAATATCTTCTCAAATGAAACCGGGTATTGCAGGTAAAATCCACTCATTATGGATATGGGTTGACTCACCTTTGCATCAAAACGCACTGAAAACCTTACCGGCTATTCCGGTTGTATTTAGTTGTACTTGTATACCCTCTTTGTTTTGTTCCTAACCTTTGTCGCTTTGATTCTCCGCTTTGCTGTGTTTGTGTTCGGTTCTGCTTCGATCTTCTCTTCATCCATTTCAAGGTAAAACCCTTTTTCTCCTATTTCTCTTTGCTTCAGTATCTCTTTCGATTCAATATCTCTTTTTAATATTTTTTTTTTCTTTTTTAATTTTTGTGTTTAGCTTGTTTTTTATTTTTTATTTTTTTAGGACATGAAAATTAAACAGTGATGAGTTAGGAGTAACAAAGACCTTAAAACTAATTTTTATGTGTGTTTGTTTGTACTATGTAACATGGAATTGTTAATTAAGTGTAGTGCTAAAGATTGATGTGAAGGGAAAATGATGTTGAATTGGTCAATTAAGTTAATTGAGGATTATGTGATGTTTGTTCATGTTGTTGATGATTATTATAGCTAATTTTATGATTGATGATTGTTATCCCAATATTAATTATGTGATATCTGAATTTTGAAAGTGTGTGACTGTGTGCTTACTGACTATGTGTGTATGAATTATGATGTGATCAAGGTTTTAAATTGTAGTCATACTTGTGGTCAAATAGCGGATCACATTAAAAATGAGGTCGAAGTGACCTCAATTACGGTTGTATTGTGGTCTTGGAGACAAAAAATGTTTATGTTGCGATTACTGACATTGATATTTTCGATGATTTTGTGGGTAGGTAGTGAATATGTGATACTTTGAGGCTGGGGATAATAAGCTAACCGTAATGGGAACATTTATCCCAAACTTTTTTTTAGTTTCTTCTTTGATGGATTGAGTATATTTTTCTGTTTTATTAATATGCTCTATTTCATAATTTGGAGTTTGATGATTCCTTTTGTTGAAATCAACCGTTGACCGGCTTGTTACAGGAACCTAGACGATGACAAAGGGCAAGGGAACAGGAAAGACTTCGAGGGAAGTATTGAAACCTGTTGATGACCGGTTAGTTTCTTTATCATCACACTATGTTAACTTTTTTATATGATGACTCTTTATGTCATTGTCCATTAAGGAGTTGGTTTTTCAGTGATATACTTAGCCATGTATAAAATGCTAATGGTATATGATTATAGATGCTTGATGGTGGAATATATTTATATTGTTTTTTTACAGAAAGGTAGGAAAGCGAAAGGCAGCTTCTAAACCCGAGAAGAGCAGTGCACCAAAGACGACTAAGAAGGACAAGAAGGCCAAGAAAGATCCCAACAAACCAAAAAGACCACCGAGCGCTTTCTTCGTCTTCCTGTTCGTATCTCTATGTTTACCATTCCTGTTATATACACTTTTAGAAAATTATCTAACTTATCTTTCATTCTTTCGTAGTGAGGATTTCAGAAAGACTTTTAAGGCAGAAAATCCTAATGTTAAGGCTGTATCAGCTGTAAGTGTACATTTGAATTGTGCCGTTGTGTATCTTGATGATTCTTTTTATAATATGCATCTAAAAAATTTATTGTGTATTTTGATTGAAGGTTGGAAAAGCTGGAGGAGAGAAATGGAAATCTTTGACTAAGGCGGTAAGCAACGCATTCTTCAATACATAGTGGCAGAATTTTAGTCTTTTTAAATACTTAATACTCTTCATTATATCTTTTGATACTTTCCAAGATATATTTTTTCAAAGAAAAATTTAAACAATATTTTCGTAAGTACCAGCAGTTTATCACTTGGAAGAAATTAGTGCTTCTACTGAATTAATTGCATTAACATATTTGCCGAATTGACCTCGTTTATATTGAAGATGTGGTTTATTTTGTCTTATTCTAACTCTCTTATTTTGAATAAAAAGGAAAAAGCTCCATATGAAGCCAAGGCTGCAAAAAGGAAAATCGAGTATGAAAAACTTATGAATGCTTATAATAACAAGGTAAGCATATCTCATGTCTCTAGTTCTGCTATTTTTTTACTTTGATTATTTTGTTTATGCGCTTAACTTTCTTTAATGTTGATAGCCAAGTTCAGCGGATGATGAAGATGAGGAATCAGACAAGTCCAAATCTGAAGTTAATAATGAAGACGAAGCAAGTGGAGAGGTAGTCTAAATTCTCTCATCGTCTTTCTTAAATGTTTCCTTTAATTTTTTGTTATACATCATATAAATCGGCTTACCTAAATATCAAGAAAAATTTGTAAACAGAGTTTTTATGTTCGTATTGTACCTGTTGTTTATTGAGAAACACCAAATTGCTACACTAGAAGAAGAAAAGACCTGAAAAGAGTTTATGAAAAAGGATACCATTCACTTCATATTCCACAGCTTCCATAGTATAGTTTATCTTTCCAAAAATTTAGATGACATGTTCCAACATTCAAAGGGATCTACAATTTGTTTGCACATTATGTTCTTTGAAATAAGAAAACTATGAAAACAAACATTCCTTTTGTATTTCTTACGATCTCTCCTTGTTGTACAGGACGACCACCAAGATGATGAGGATGATGACGAGGATGACGAAGACGACGATGAAGACGATGATTGAAATTTTTATGCATAACTTGGACTATTATGTTTCATTGGTGGAAAGGAAGCTTTTATGTATTTTCTAGTAGGGCTACTTTTGGATATCTTTGTTGGTAAAATATTTATCTCTTATGGCTGGTATGATATTTTGCCATCCACTTAAGCTTCCTTCAGTTGTTGATTATTGTACTTATATTCTCCTTTGTGCACTGTGCCTCAAAATGTGTTGGCTTAAGATTATAAATTTCATATTGATCTTTGGCATAATTGTATGTAGCAAAGTCGCTTACACATTATGTATGCACCAAACTTAGTTTGAATATTTTGTCGCATTTCCTCCACAGCTTTGTCATTTGAAGTTTTCAGGTAGATGAATAGCTAAGAATAATATTTTTTGGGTACTAAATATTAACAAAACACTTCGCAGCAATTTTATTGTGAAATACCAGTCTTCAACAATCAACTAAACATGATTGGCCCACTTTTGCTCCTCCTCCTCTCTAACCCTAGCCATCGCCCACTTTTTCTTTTCTTCTTGATATATTAGAGAGGGGTGATTTAGGGTCAATTTAGGTCTAAAATCACCCCTCCAAATCGTTTTATTTCTATTTTAATTAAATAAGTGTGATTTTCACATATATTTAGTATTTCTTTCGTTTATTTTTTTGATTTCATCCTTTGTTTTGATAGTATTGTTGTCCCGTCTTAGTGCGGAGTATTGTTGTCCCGTCTTGGTGCGGTGTTCATTTGTTTCAGTTTGAAAGATTACGGTTGATCCAGTGCAGATCGAATCAATGACTTTTGTGCCATCAACGCCACAGATCCGGAGGCATGGATACTCCGGAAACTTCAATATAGTCAAATATGTAGGCTTATGCAATGTGCCGTTTTATGCTATTAACACGGATGCTGTGAGTTTGTTCGCAGATTCATCCTTTTTGTTTTTAGCGATTTTGAATTTGTATTGGATCGATGTACTCTTATCAATTTGAATGAATGAATATCTTTTATTTAGTCAAAAAAATGATTGGCCATAACACAACGCCACATTTTTATCTGAAACTTTAAACATTAACCATAGAAGTATATTCTCTTATACAATTTTATTTTAAAACTATCTTCATTAGGTCAATTATCAATCAACATGTGACTTTAAATTCACACATTTACGTTAATTATTACCCAATGTGGAGCATTTCTGACCCCTGAATAGAGAGAGTGGATTCTCTCGATTTATTTTTCCTCATGTTTCCTCAATTGTTCTCATCTCACCTTTAAATCTTACTTTTTATAAAAAAATTCTCCCTCCTTAATAATCAAAGGTGATGATTTAAATGCACTTTCATGTCACATGAGAGGATCCATGGTCCTGAATAGGGTACTCTTGAGTTGGAGGTAATGGGGCTTTGGCCTATAAAGTGATATTTTTGACACCCCTATAATTAGACATCCTACCCCTACATTTCATTAGGGATGGGTATGGTTTGGTTAAAAACCAAAACTGCATAAAAACTGAAATGAACTGTTTTTACAGTTCAGAAAAACTGAACTGAACTGTTAGTAGAAATATAAACTGAACCAAACTGTTTGGTTAATCGATTAACCGGTCCAGTTAACCAGTTAACCATAACTGTTTTTTTTTACACTTACATAAATAAAAAAATTAATCTTTCAAAATTGACAAAATAATAAAAAAGAATATTAATAATAATATAACAATAATAAAAAAAATATTAATAATAAAAATAAAAAAAAATAAAAAATTGACAAAATAATATTAATAATAAACTATATATTTATCATAAAAAAAAAGCAATTCAAATAATTCAAATAATAAACTTCAAAATTTTCTACTAACTCCAATAATCTATTTCTTCTTCCATTCACCGTCACTGTTCTCTCTATTTTATTTCCCCATTCCACAAATCACAAAATACCAACACAACTATTTCATCTTCAAATCCCTAATAACACTTCTAAATCTCTCTCATTCATTCTATTACAGAACGTTACATTACATTACAAAACTCTTCAATTTTCAATTTCAACTTGAATCTCTCATTCAATCTATTCATACCTTTCAATTAACACACAGCTACGGGGAGAGATTTCTTCTTTTTCCGTTTTGTTTTTCTGTTCAATATGAACCAGAGACGAAGATTTTTGTGCTTTTTTAAGCAGATCGATAATTCGCCGGCGATTTGATGGAATCGACTCCGTCGGTGTTTTCCTGTTTATCTTTCCATGGAGCTAGTAATTCGGCGAACTTCGTGTTTGAATTGCAAGCTTCTATTCGTCGTTGTTGTTTTCGAGGTGAAACTATGCTGGTTCACGAGTGTTCTGCATGTTTATTGTAATTTTTTGGTTTTTGGTTCAGTTTACAGTTAACTGGTTTTGTATTTAAAAAAATTGGTTAACTGAACTGTTGTTTCACAAACAGTTTAATTTGGTTTTTTTAAAAACAGTTTTGATTTTAAATGGTTTAGTTTGGTTCAATTTATAAATTTGATTCAGTTTTTTGGTTTTTATGCCCATCCCTACATTTCAATAAGCAACTAAAAATCCTACCCCTATAGCACTTTGTTTTCCTATATCAATCTATTCAAATTTGAGTTATATATTCTAGAATTTTGTTGTTTTTTCAATTGATTATGCAATTTATGGTGAAAATGACCGAATTGGAATATATCTCCTCTTTCTCTCTTGTGATTTGTTTATTATTTTTTAATTAAGAGAGAAATGAGAGAGATGTAGAGAAAGTGAAATGATCCAAATCCGAAAATAACTGTTATTGTTGAGAAATTTTGCCTTCATCAGCAATGTAATGGTCTTCTAAGAAATACTTATTTACATCCTTTTCCATGTATTGTTTTCTTATGATACATTTTCTTTTGGTAGTACTCCACATTTTAAAATCAACGTAGTAATGACAACTTGATGAAAATAGAATTTATTATCTCTCAAGTTCACACAGATTTGTTGACTAGTTTAAAAGCAATTGAGGCTAATTTCTGTTGGCAATAGTTTAATTAACCACTGGATCAACTCACTAATTTACATTTTATATTTTTTTTAAAAAAATTTGCCTACTAAGCTATTTTTTTTGTGTACCTAGACACCTTGACTCTAGCCTATTTGTTGTCATTTACCAAACTTTTCTTTTAACTTTATTTTTTCTTAATTTTAAAATTGATTTATGTGTGCAATCATTCAATTGAATCACTTCGGTCGAAAAAACCATTTAAAAACTTCTTTGAATTGCTAAATTTGTATATGCAATTTTTGATTTCTTCCAAAATTAATTTTATTGTTCATGAAGAACATATTTTTGCATAACTTTATATATTATTTGGTTTTATAAATAATATATGCTATTTAAAATATTTATTTAATTTTTTTAACAATAAAAATATTTTGTGTAATTTAAAAACAACAAATCGTGACATGATTTCACTTAACCATAACATTAACAGCACATCATTAAAATGTCAAATTGACACCATATTAACCATTCATACTCTTTTTAACCAAGAATCTCTATTTTTCTTTCTTGGTAAATTAAGATGTTCTCCGTCCACAAATGCAGAGACGTACTAATTTTTTAAGGGGTTAAACTCCAACAAATTGACTAAAAACTAAATCGTAAATCAAATAGTTAAGAGACTCAAATATCTATCGCTTATGTCACATGTTATTGGTCAAGAATCTCTGGATAAAAAATTTCTTCTCTCCATGTTGAACTCAATTAATAGAGTATAGACTAAAGAGTAATGCGGGATGCCTTTTTAAATTTTTTTTTGACAAGTTTTTTATTTTTATTTTTGGCTGGCTTTTGTTACACTTTTAGTATATTTCTTCATGAATGCTAGTTTAAGTAAAATATTTGTTATTCATTAATTATTTAGAGATTGACACATGTAAAAGATTGTAAGTGATAGGAGAAGTGAGTGTAAGAGGACTGAATTTTGAGAATAAAAATCAAAATGAAATGTTACTTCTTAAATGAAGGGGGAAAACTTTTGGACTATGAACTCTTCAATTTAATTCGTATGAAATGAGAATAAATTAAAGGAATATTGCAATCACAATGTAACATGTATTCACAAATAATAAGCTTTGAATGAGCTTCCTTCCACTAAGAAGCAACCACAAGATGTGATGATAACATGTGAATATATGGTCTAGCAACAAGAGGTAACTTTTCTATGTACATAAATAGTCTTTTTAAATTCTCTTTGTTGATTGAAGCAAGATCATCTATCTCATTGCTTCTCATGTACATCCAAAGATCACCAGAGTTCACTCTTTTTAGACTGTCTCTACAAAAGGGGCAAGATTCAGACCTTGCATTCCTAAAAGCAACAGAGGAAAACAAATTTGAATTCTTAGAATTGAGGAAGCCATCAAATAGTAACATATATCTAAGTTCTATACTCCATAGTCCATAGCGCAATATAGGATTTACCCTTTTCCCCCCCTTAACCCTACCTACGGTTATCAAAGGAAGGTCTTTTGATGGTTCAGAGTTTGGACGGGAGGTAAGTAAACTCTGATCAATGAATGTTCTAGTCAAAAATCGAATTTAGATTCTCCTGAATGGTTTGACCGTAACTGAAGTTTATTAATCATTTTAACTAACCACTTGGTTAATATACGATTTACCTTAATCCAGCTAAAAAGAAATATAATACTAATAAATATGCTAGCTAATACAAACAATTGTTTTCTTTCTAACTAGCTAATATGAATGTCCATTAACCAAACGAGTTGAATTATATACAACTCAAATTCAACTAATTTATTTATTTGATCAAGTAACTTAGTGACTAGAATTTCACATTTTTAAGGTGAATAATTGGGAGTATCAGGGTTCAAACCCTGTCCTTGTATATTCAATGCAATGTCTCTGCCAATTGAGTTATGCTCACGAATACTTATTTGTTTAACGAACCAAATGTATGAAATCAAATCTCGAACTATTTTCAAATTGGTTCGGTTCATTGTCGGTTATAATTTAACCTTATTATAATATTATCATTAGAAGTAATATTCACGAAAAAAGTAGTCACAACACAACTTGCTTACCAGTCTCGATAGCATTTCATACACATTGAATGATTGCAATTGGGCAATACAACGATGGTGTTCATCTCCAGACAAATATCACACTCTTCTTCTCTCTGTGTATCAATTTCAGAGCTTTTTCCTTTGTCTACCACATCTTTAGGTTTGTACCTAGTAGCACACAGATGTTTTTGTTTCCTATCATCAACATCAGTGATTCCTCTGTGAAGTTGCAATAAAGAAGGAAACACCACACCTGTTAATATAGATTGTAGATGTAATCACTTGTAAAGCACTTATGTTATAGGCACTTATCACATAGATTTAGGCCGTGTTTGAATAAACAACTTAACTAACCGATTATGTTATAGGAACTTATCATATAAGTGTTTATGTCAATATATAAGCTGAAATATGTCAATTCAAACAATCTCTTACGGAAAAGTTTTGATCAATATGATTATTATTAACTTCCTAGTTCGGATTAGCTTCTAAATTGTGAAAACTTCTTAATTAAAATAACTATGATTCTTCACTTATGCTTTGTTTGCGAGTTTGGAGGGGAGGGGAGGGAATGGTTTTGAAAAAAAGGAAGAAACAAGTGGAAGGAATAGAGAAGTTTGGGAGGGAAGGAGCTTGGAGGGTTATTTTTTCTTCATAACACAAAAACCCCCCAATTTGGAGGAACTCAAAAATTGTATTGGATGGGGGTTTGGAGGGTTTATATGAATTCTTCAAATTTAATTAATGTTGTTATAATATTCTTAAATTCATAATATATTAATCATAAATATTTATTTGTCATTCTCTATAAAAAATACTTTTCAAAAAATGTAAAAGATTTTTCTAATTTTCTCTCTATTTCCCTCCCTCCAAAGCCCTCCCCTCCCTTCCCCTCCAAACTCGCAAACAAAGCCTTAGAAAATAATCATATAACTATTAAGCTTATACTTGAAAACACTGATATGCAAAAACTATTTTCAACTTATACGATAAGCTAATGTTTAAGAAACTTTGTTATTACAAGACCCGTTCAATGTATCTCTTTCCAAAAGTACCTTGTTGAGAAATTTACTGAAGCTACTAATGCTTAACACTTACCATAGAACTCCTTCAAACTGGCTTTTCTTTCATAAATAGACATGGTTGTCTTCCCATCCTTGTATGCCTGCGATAAACCGAACATGTACATCATTCACTAACATGGCAATAAAATAATATCATAGATCGTGGTTTTGAACTATGATGTATGATAATATATTGTATGTTTTAAAACAATTTGTCAAAAGAAAATAAGTTGTTTACACAATAAGGTCATGTTTTGATAAAATAAGTTGTTTTCATAAGCTATCCTGAAAAACTTATGGAAATAAGCTAAAAACAGCTTACGGATATATTATAAGTTGTATCCATAAACTATTTCAAGCACTTATATGAGTAGATAATTTCAAATAAGTTATTCTAAACAGGCCTAAATAAAGAAGCAGGGAAATCACCTTGTATATAAGAATTTTCAGCAATCCTAAGGCTCCGGCGAGTTGACAGTCAGTCCACTGAACAAGAAAAAGAAACAAATGGGCAGCTGGGCTATAAGACAATCTCATCTGAACGCAGGCGCCATCCAGATCACTTGGATAATCAGAAGCTCTGATTCAAAACATATTTTCCACAAAGATTAGTTGAGACAATGAATTTTTTTATAATTATTTTTGTTAGAAAAATTACAACATTGTTACATTGAAGAAAAGTTGCACTTAAATCTCAGTGATGAGCATTTAAAGTTGGTATATGAAAGCTTCATTAGATAAACAAAAAAATCAAAGGTTACATTGCATCTTTTAATATCAAAATACAAATAAAAATGGAAAGTAAGAGTGATGGAAAATTTATTGTCTAAAATACTCTGCTATATATGTTTTTCAACAACTAATAAATTTCACTTTAATTACCAAAATACTCTGATTATGTTTTCAACAACCTCATTAAATAATCTAATAAATGAAATTTACTAAATACATAGAGTGAAATGGTCGGAAAGGGTTTTTCAGTTTCCGATCTGGATTCATTCTTTGAAGTCGGGGAATCAAGTACATATTTGACGTAGTGATGTAATTTGAATTGTCCTATCAAAATTGGATGATCATCGACATTCCAACAATTGGAGTGCCGGATTTCCTTTAGAATAATGAAATCAAATCATGTCAAAAAGAAGTTCAATAGATTAGTAAAAAGACCTAGGGAAAATCAAACCAAATGGTTTCTTTTTCCCCCCTTTTTGATCCATATTCCACAGGAAACATATATACCCCAGCTGTTCTGCTTCAAATTAATTTCGTATTGTCTGTTCTACAATTATGTCCCCACTTCAACTCCTCATGCATTCATTTTTGTCATAACCATCGAGTTCTTGACAAAACTTTGATAATTCCGAGTTTAGCGTGTATCGGTGTATGTTTGATATCATGGTAGATATATCTGAATCAGAGTGATATACCGTGATTTCTTAGAAGCTACTGTAAAATCACGGTGAGACACCGTGATACCAAACATATAAGAGGTTTAAACTCAAATACTTCTCAATCATTTCGACATTCACCGAAACTCATTGGTTCCTTAAGTAGACAAATCATTGGTATCTTGCATCATCTTTAGCATTGGTGAAGTTAATTGAAAAAGAAAAATGAAAAGATCATAACATTCTAAAATGACACAACAAATTGGAAAAACAGAACACACAAACTAAAAATAAAAAGTTCAACCAATTTAAATCACATAAATCTATTTCAAAAATAAAAATCACATAAATCAATACTGATTAAAAAAAAAAAAGAAGTAAGAAGAATGATTAATTACAGTGTATTGGCAAAATGGATGTCAGCTTCAAGAGCTTTGAGAGAATCTTTGAAAGACTTGCGCATGATGATATCTATTTTTCCTTTTTCTTCTAATTCCTTCTTCTTGTTTTTTTTCAGAACAAACCCCATTCATAAAACACTCATAAATAAACTGTACCACATTAAAATTAAAAACCCATAAATAAATAAATCATATAAAAAAATTAATTCACACAACAAAAACAAGTAACCTCGTTTTACCTTCGAATGAAGATCATAAAAAAGAACAGCATCCTCGTACGTATACTAAACCAAAGTACTAGAAAATAGAACAGTCTTTAAGATGTGTGTGTAGAGAGAGAGAGAGAGAGAGAAACACAAGAAGAATGTGTTGTTGTGTTGGGTACTCACTTGAACTACACGTAACTCATTCTTTTTGTAACTTTATGGTTACACGTATCATGTCACGGTCATGCTATGAATGTGTTATTTAATTACCAAAATATATATACAGTACCACTGTATTTTTCCCTTCAAAGTTTACAAAATTAGAAATTCATGCAAGATTTATTTATAGATAGTTTCGCCGTTATCATTGTTTCTACTTGCGACTAATTCTCACTGTTTTTCAGCTCTTGCGATCGATCACACTTCATTTATATGGATTTCTTCAATATAGATTATGAGATTTTAGACTCCAATTTATAATATAAAAAGATTTGCATTTTCTAAAACGAGTAAAATGTAAAGCGAGAAATTAGTTCAAGTGGTAAATATTTTGATCACTTAAATGTGTTGTTAGAGATTTGATTTATGTGTATGAAAAAATTCGGTTAAAAGATAAGAGTCCACTATGTGACACTCTTAAACATGTAGTCAGAGATTCGATTTATGGCTTATGTGTATGAAGAAAATTCGAGAGAGAAGAACACCTTATATGTTCCACAAGTATTCCCTGAAGAAGATTAATTATCGCTAACGGCGATAGAAATTTCATCGCAATATTATGATAACCAAAAAAAGAACAAATATTAAAATATGTATATTAGTCTAAAATTTGTATTCCCTCCGTCCTAAAATTTTAGTACTTTTAGAGTTTTGTATGTGGATTAAGAAATAATAAAGATTGATAAGTTAAGTTATTTTACCCTTACTTTGTGAAGAAATAGATTTAATGAATGTTTTAGTTTTTTCTTTTGGCTTTCACCACCAGTTTAATTTGGATCGAGGGTCGGTTCTGAATTAAGTGGTTTCAGCCCTCTCCCGATCGCAGTTGCGGGGGATCGAACAGTGATCATCCCTGAACCAACTAACGATTGATAATGTTTTAGTTTTTGTAAGAATATAAATGGTAAAATATCATTAATTTTATCTTGATTTCTTAACTAAACTTTTGGCATAAAACTTAAAAACTTAAGATTTGGTATATTACTATAAATTATATAGGTTTAAATATCATTTTCGTCTTTATATATTCGCAAATTTTTGTTTTTAGTTCATGTATCTTTTTTTGTTGCAAATAAGTCCCTGAATGTACAAAAATTGTTGGTTGTAGTCTCTGTCGTCTGCTACCGTTACAAAAATCGTTGATTTGTCAAACATTTGCACACGTGACCACTATGATGTGTCAAGTTAAGTTGATCTGATCATAAATGAAGGACCAAAATTACACTTAGGATAGAAAGAAAATGCATGCTTACAGTGTTTTTTGTAACGGTAGCAGACAACATGGACTAAAACCAAGAAATTTTATACATTTATGTAAATATACAGCGACGAAAATAATATTTAAGCCTAAATTATAATAGTGACTAGTTTCATATTAATGAAATTTGTTATTTTTAGCAAATATTTTTATTATTTTTTGGAGTGAAAGACTCTTTTTAGTTCAAACATGAATTATTACCTGTCACATATAGTCTTGCCATTTTAAAAGTTGCTATGTGGCATGTTAGTCTAATATTAGTCTATATATATATATAAAGTTGTTGTAAGTTTAAAATAAATTATAGAGGAGGGATTCGTTGACTCCAAGAGTAAGTCTTTATTGATCTACTCTGCTTAATAACTCGATATTGGTATTAAATTTCTTTAATCTAACTGTTAAATTTAAAGACTTTATTGAGTAGATTAACTCCACAAATTTTTATAAAAATTCAAAGTCGTTTGATACTTTTTATGGTAACTTCAATTGAACGTACAACCAACTTGTAAAAAAAACGTTGAATTTCAATAGTCTGAATAAGTAACTTCATTTTTAAATTTTTATAAAAAATTTGTGAAATTGATCTACTCAATGAGATCTTTGAATTCAACGGTTGGATTAAAAAAATAAAATGCCGATATCGAGTTATTAAGCGGAGTAAATCAATAGAAACTTACTTCTGGAGTCAATAAATTCCTCCTCAATTTTCTAACTTATTTTTAATAGATTAACAAATGAATAGATTGATGATATTAAATTCTATCCTAAAATTTAAATTGATATCTTGTTTAAGCGATCAAAATACTCATAATATCCTATAAGCCGAAAAATATAGGATATTATAATATCTTGTGTCCTATATATTGGAGTAGCTTCACATACAATATTTATAGTTAATCAATTTTATGGTAATATGGAATATTCCAATCTAATCTAATCTAAATCTAATGCTGATGTAACTTTTCTTTTGTCTAGACGATTCCGCCAGAAGAAAGGATATTTTAGCCTATATTTGCAAGTTACGTGGTGAATCAGCTATTCAAGAAGCTACCATTACTTAATCCTTTTTCATTTAAAAATAATGGACGATTGGACGTAAAACTTTTCACTTGTGTTGATCCTTGTGGTAAACCAAACATCAACCATTTCATATTATTTTAAAGAAGCAAATAGGAGTATATTTTGAGCCTTTAACGTTGCACAAGAAATAGAGATTAAAAAATTACATAAATTCGATCCAAAAAACATTTAGTTTAAACTGTTTTAACATCACATTGGTATAGTTTCAATCTATTTTTCAAGTTTAAATTACACTTTTTGTTTTCTTAACTTTTACCGACATGTGTTTTTGCCCCCTTAACTTTTAAAATAGCAGAACATGTGGTAAGTAACTTTCACAAACTTATAATTTTGCTCCTCTTACTAAGTTAACGCGCATGCGAAAGTAACTCACATATCACATTAGCATGTCTTGCTACGTGGATAGTGACTCGTATGCTACGTCAGAACATGTGGCAATCATGCTGACGTGATATGTGAGTCATTGTTTACGCGACAAAATATGTAGATGTGATATGCGAGTCACTTGTCACATGTGCATTAATTTGGTCAAAATCAGCAAAGGGTCATCTTTTTTAAAATAGCCTAAAATTATAGGGTCAAAATTGCAAGTTTGTCAAAATTATAAGGCCAAATGTGATATTTTTAAAATTAAGGGGCCAAAATAACAAGTTTGCAAAAGTTAAAGGTAAAAAAAAAATGCAATTTAGCCATTCTTTAAAAGGATCTTGCTAACGTGTCCCTTAACATATACCCTTAAAACAAAGTCATTTTTTTACTTTTAAATTCCTTAAGATGTAGCCTTAGTGTACATGTTAGCAAGACCTTTTTGTAATTAATTTAATTTTATAAATAAATTAGTGGCAAAAAATGCAATTTATTTTAAATAATATAGATTATACTTCCTCAAATAAATGCTTTTGTGAAAAATTCGTAGAAATAGAAAATAAAATTACCATTTTATAGATAAATTTATTCTTCTTTGACACTTTGAAGTATTTTTATACTACCTACATGGAGAACTTGTCACTAGTGAAAATTGTTCAAAGGACATTTGTGAAAGTATATTTTACTTTTTATTTTATATTTATCCCCCTCATAAAATTTTACCAAGATTCGTCGGTGAATAACTCCAACACAAATTCAAAGAGATAGAAAAAAAAAACACAGCATAGAACAAAATAAGCTTAATTATAATTTTTGATCCCTTATTTTATTAAACTCGCAAAAATAGTCTCCTATTTAAAATTAAACTTTTTACTCACCTATTTTTATATGTGTTGTAATAATTTTAGTCCAAACCCATATTTTTCTTTTAAAAATGGTGATTTTTGACATCCTAAAAGATGATTGATTTATTGTCTTCTCAATTGAATGATTTGAATTTAAAGAAGAAATATAACATTTGAGACCAAAGTTCATCTTATAAAGCATAAAAAATCACCTTTTTTATTATATAACATAACATTAATTATTATTTCTACTTACAACAATATAACTCTACCATAAAAAAATTGTGGCAACGCCGCGACCTATGTGTTTGTACGGGTATTATACTAGTACCATATAAATATTATACCCTTTTTACCCCCTACATAAAACCTCAATGGCAAGTAAAAAGAAATAGGTAAAAGAAGAACCCTAACTAGCAAGGTTATCAGAATCGAGAGTTTACGTTAACTCTTTTTGCCTAGGTAAAATCGAAACGTAAAATCGAAACGTAAAATCGTCGATTTTACCTCATATTAAAATAATATTAATTTTATATACATAACATGTATATATACTTATATAATACTATAATGCATTAATAATTTAAAATGTCATAGCTAAAATATACTAAATCACCATAACAAAATATAATATTCATAAAAATTGGGTTCTTTTAAAAAAAATTGTCAATTTTTTATTTTTTTTATTTTTTATAAAAAAGGTAAAATCGTCTCAAAGAATTTTAAAACCATGGATTTTACACGATTTTGCTACGATTTTACACGATTTTACAGATTTTACTACGAGTTAAATCGTGTAAAATCGTTCCAGATCACGATTTTAGCAGAAAACGATTCTACCAGCGATTTAACTCGTTTTTGCTACCTAAAAACGTAAAAACTATGGTTTTTACGTTTTAAATCGCGATTTTAACAACCTTGCTAACTAGTGAACTAAAACATTTCCTTTTAATATACACGGACAGTTGGCAATTTCTATAGGATAATACATGGCCTTACATTAACCACAGTTTTATGCGCCTTCGCTACTAGTCTAAAATGACCATATATTAATTAAAGAAGTATATATATATATAGTAATTCAAACCATTTTAATTTGGTGAAAATGACATGCCAACCCCTTATTAATAAGAAATGGGGAATGTAGATTTGTAGAAGTTAAATGTTGCTTGCACTAGACTACTAGAGAGATACCTAAGATACGTTTCATTAATAACTTTATACTTCTTTTTCACACTACATGTACATGTGCTAATATTTCCCATTTTCTATCGATAGATATTTTTTTTTTGTCAGGTAGCCTAATGGCTTGAAAATCCACCCATAAGGTGAATAAGTGGAGTGTTCAGAGATCAAACCCAGGTTCCTGCATATAAAATGTTATTGTCCCTACCAATTGAGTTAAGCTCCCGGGGACTTCTTTCGATAGATTTTATTGGTGTGTTTGAATTAAAATAGAGCATCAAAGTTGGTTTTGCTTTAAATTTTTTAAACATGTACTAGTAATTTAGATAAAGTTTTTATTGCCGTTTAACGTGATTAATTTCAATTATAAAATTTGTTGGACGCACTACATAAAATGATTAGGATCTCTTATTTTTTATTATTAAATTTTTTAAATATTTTGAAGTGTATAAAGTGATTTGGACTTATTTAATATTACATTTTTTATTATTTAATATTATAATAATAGAAGAAATAAAAATAAAGGAAAACCGAGAGAATCTCAACTCACATAAGACTAGTTCTCTTCTACCAATTACTGAATTTGTTTTATACATAAGAGAATTATATATCAAACTCCTCACCACACATATTTAGTATCCAAATATTTTATTGATTATGCTTGAAATTATATGTGTGGCTACTTTGAATTAAAATTGATTTTATCTCCCAAGTAATAAATGTAACTCTTGCATTAGATTTATCAAACATGTTTTTTAGTGTAAGAAACTTAAATTTTCATTAACTCAATTATATAAAATCAAGTTCATTCAAGAACATCCAATTTGTCAAATGCTCATTCAAATACACTCTTAAATTTGCTTTTACACCCTTTGCTGCTCTTAAATCATTGTTGCTTAATTCTATGGATTTAAAATAATATACATCCAAAAGAGAAATAATTTTAAGTGTTGAAAAATTTGCATGCTTGAAATGGAATAGCAGTGACAGTTGACAAAGAAGTTATTCCTTCAAATAAATGGACTGTCTAACTAAAAGAATATCTATTTTGACAATTTAATAATTACTCCAAAGTCAATAGCATTAATTTTATTATAGTTAAAATATTATCCTTTCGAACATATCTGTAACAACCCATTTTTCAAAGGTCAGAAAAGGCACTATATTTTTTTTTTTTTTCAACTAACACTCAGAGTGCGCATAGAATATTTTTCAATGAGCCGGCATTCAAATATACAAAAGAACTCATTACCATAAGGTGCTTCGACAAGCAAAGTGTATTCCTGAATAATTACAATCCAAGTCTAAGTATTCAAATACTTACAACAAAACAAGTTAGAATCCTATGCCTAAACCCAAAAAGCACGGTGCACAACCCACACCGGCGCATAGTCTAACTAAGCTAAAGCTCCAACCGCTCACTGGGGCCTGGAACAGCCACCGTCGTCACCACGACCTAACCCATCATCTGGGTGGGATGAGCCCGCAAATGAAAGAAAGGGTCACCACAAAATAAAAGTATGTATATATATAACCGGTGCGAAAGATTGTACACATAACAATAATTCCACAAAACACAAGAGAAAGCTCTTAACCACCAAAGCAATTCCCACCAACGGGTTCATATAAGTAATGCACACATAGCCTATAATGCAACTTCTACAATGCGTGGTACTAACCCTAGCTACCACAATGCATGAGTTCCGGAACTGTAGGTCCAACCCCCTACTAAAACACCAACGAAATCACAAGGTTAAGGTGGATTCACTCCCGCAATCACACCCCATGGTCCACTCCCGCAACCATGTATCGAACTCAACAAAATCACAACGGATTAAGGTGGATCCACTCCCGCAATCACACCTCATGGTCCACTCCCGCAACCATGTATCAAACTCAACAAAATCACAAAGGATTAAGGTGGATCCACTCCCGCAATCACACCCCATGGTCCACTCCCGCAACCATGTGTTGAACTCAATAAAACCCTATAAGAATCAGGTGGGTCCACTCCCGCAACCACACCTCGTAGTCCACTCCCGCCACTACGCACTAACAATGCATGAGCATACGATTCCCCATGTATACTAATGCAACAAATACATACCTCCCTAGCATATGTAAACCATCCCAACAACATACATACATATCCAATCATATGTAACAAACCACAACAAACATACATACGTTTCCAATCATATGTATTCACCCACATGTTCATACATACATCTCCAATCATATGTAAAACAACGCACGTATTGTAAACACTTTCTCATCACGAGAATACATAACACATACATGCCAAACACACAAACACGCATCACCGAAAATAACCAACAAACATGTTATAACTCAGTGAAAGACAGAAATAAAGTGATGCCCTTACCTCGGCAAGCTTCCGTTAACTTTTCTCGCATAATTCTACAACTCGCGCTTCCTAAAATTAAGCAGCGTACAACCAATAAAATACTTCCAACGTATCCTATCGAAACGAAACTTGTTCTCTAAAAACTAGGGGGGTTTAAGGTACTTTCTCACACTCTCGGATAGTGATTACGAGTCCCCCTTATAGCGATTAAAAATTCCCAAAGTTAATTGCACTATTTCTCGCTAAACGAAAATATTTTCGTTTCAAAACAAACTAAGAAACACTTTGATTCCTAACTCCAAGGCAATCAATTTTCACATACTAAAACCATTTGAAAACAACCCAAAAACTCTTTGAAAATTTTCACAAATATAAAAGTTTACTTGCGCCACAAGTTACAAGTTTTTCCTTTCAAATAAAATGGCCATAACTCGCTCATTCTTTATCCAATCGAGACGAGCCATACGCCGAAATCTTCGTCTCGAAAAGACGAATCAAATAGTTAAGTTTCTAGGTCACAAAAACAAATTTAAAATGACCAGAATACCCTTTAAGTTTTCGGCCAGAACCAAAATAACAAGCTAACTCCCAAAATTTTCCTTTTCAAATCCATAGTCTAAATCAATTAGCTCCCAAAATCATTTAATTGATCAAACAAAACATTTCCAAACATAATCCACAAATCACATGAGTTTTCTCAAAAAAATCTCATGAACACCAACAAATATATTTCTTTTCAAAACAAAACCATTTTTCATATTTCCATTTCTCTAAAAAGTCTTAAAACAACATCATTAACACAAACACTACACAAAAACTCATGTTCTTGATTCATATAAAATTTTCATGAAAACCCTAACCCAAAATCTCATGAAAATCTCATCACTCCTTGGAAACCAAAACAACTAAGCCTAGACATGCTTGTTAATCCCTCATGAACAACTTTCATGGAACAAAAATCAATTAAAACTCATTTCCAAAATTTCATCTCATGAACACAATCTACAAATCCATAAAACTCTAAGAGTTTGGCCTACTAAGAGATGAAAGGAGCTTAGTTACCTTAGTAGATGATTCGTAGCAACTTTCTCTTGATCCAACAAGCCAAAAATGAGATGTTTTGGTGAAGGATTGAAATTTTGTCATGGAAGGAAAATGAAATGGAGGTCCACGGCCAAGAGAGAAAGAATGAGAGTGAATGAGTTCCAAATTCTAAGTCTCCTATGACTTAAGTCTTGATGAATCATGGCCTTTAGATCAAATAGTAAAAAGTTGCAAGACTAAATCCTAGCCATTGGATCAATCCAAGTCTATCCTCACAAGATATTTTCCACAACATCTTACAACGAAACGCACGCTCAGTTCTCGCGCATCGCGACGAACGTAAATCACAAAAACATAAAACCTAAAGAAAGAACGTCTAACGTTTTTCCATTCCAAAACTTATCGCCGAATCTTTTTCCGCGACTGTAATTTTCTTCCATACCTTAGAAAATTAATCTCAGGACATATCCTAACTCACGCAGATATATGAAACTTCCATCCGAAACCTCACTTAAAACAGACGCAGTAAGATTTTCCATCAGCGGGTAAAATCCTACTCGTTTTTCCAAAAATAAGAATAATCCAAAACTCGTTATTCTGAATCCACATCAACCTTCTTATTCACAAAAGAGGATTATAAGACAAAAGTCTGTGCCTTTACAGCGCACGAGCACCAAACAGGCTCCGTTTCAGCAAAAAATCTCATTAATGTGACGATATTCACAAAACCGCCTCACCAAAAACCCTAAAACTCGTAGCCGACCCTAGAGTTCCTTAGAAAATTATACAGTGAAATCTTGGGTCTTACAATATCAATAGCTCATGACATTATATATCTTATTATTGCATGCAAAATTGGAACACCTATGGTTGGGATTTTTAATTTGCATTACAAATTATTTTTATTGCATACAATTGATCTTTGAAAGTGAATGCAACCAATTTTCTATTCAGATGGAAGAGATACAAATTAAAATAAGAGCTAGCTAGCAAGGAATCTTTCCACACAAGGTACTCATCTATTAATAATACAATAATAACTCCAAACACTTGGAAATATAGAAACATATTATTTACCTACAAGTATAGAAAGCACTATAAGAACCTACTTAACTAGAGATATTGCAGTAAGAAAAGAGATATTGCAATGAGAAAATTGCTCTATAGACCCCCTTTGTTGCTCCTCATGCCCCTCACACTGACAAAATTATCTTCAGGGTATTTCGGAACTTAGGATCCAAAATTAGTTAATTTCAGAATCTGAAGTGTGATTTTTTTTGTTTTAGTAGTATCGAGTGAAGCAAAACAATATTCAACTATTTCGGAACCTAGATTCCAAAGCGCTCAATTTCTAATGTTACGTTCAAAAGTCTAAAAAGATTTGATAAAAAAGCAACCACTTCGAAACATAACTTCTGTAATGGTATTTTTGGGGAGATTTTAGTATTTTCAGATCCTATTATTTAGACACCCTACTAATTACTTAAACATCTTCTCACATTGGTCCTATCACTCCCTCACAAGATAAGGTTAATCAACAAATTTTTCTAGGAAAGGAATAATGAATTGTTGGACGTTAAATAGTACAATTCACCAAATAGTACTTCCATGGATTTGGATCCTCTACAGCTGTGAAACAGTGCTACAATTGTGGTTACCATTTGATCTAGTGAGAGAAATATCTCACTAGGTCCGATGATTCTCATAGTTCATGCACTGTGCAGTAGCTATAGAGGATATGTTTCCTCCGCAGACTCATGAAATTCACTCCGGAAAAAAATACAAACATTGAACATTATAAACAAAATTAAGAAATATTTTTTTACAACAGGAGCATTCCTTAGATTGAAGTGTCAAAGCTAGTACAAGGTAATCAATTACCTAATTCTATAAGCATATTGGTCAACAATATATACTTTCTCCAATTGTTGAATAACTTCAGGTGAGAATAGATATTTTGCTTTGAATGCTTGTTAATCTGTTAATATAATGAATAATTTGACAAACCATGTTTTAGACTTCTACTCTCGAGAACCTCGGATCATAAAACATGATTCGTTTTCGTTTCCATAGGTTTATAATTTAGAAAGTATTGATATCATCAATTGAAATTTCTTTAGGGACCTTCAAATTTAATTGTTGAGTATCCCACTCAGCAGCTTTCAACTTTTGAATGAAATCATCAAACCTATTTTCCAATTCCATTAGGCTATTGGCAAGTTGATCATAAACATTACCCTTGATCTCCATGTTCTCACTAAGCCAGAATGTCTGCCAAATGCTTCGCAATACCGAGACACTTGTAGCTCCAACCTGCAGTGTGATAATAAATGAGAAGGTGCAAGCCTTCATAAGTTCAACTTGTGCTGAATAGGTGCAACGACAAGGTTCAAACTCATAGGTTCTGTTTGAATAAACAGTTTAATTAAGCGCTTATAGCATATGCGCTTATCATATACTAGAAAGTGCTAATGTATAAGTTATTTCTATTATAAAGGATAAAATAAAGTCAAACTGTTTTCATAAGCTATCCTAAATAGATTATCAAAATCAGTTGAAATCAACTTATGGACATGTCATAAAGTGTTTCCATAATTTCTCCCAAACAGTCTCACAAGTGTTTATGCAGCTAAGCTCGAACAATCATTTAGCTATAGAAACTGCTTTACAACATGACCATGACCAACTATCCTAAAATCTTAAACCGTAAAGATATCTAATAATAAAATATAGATCAAACGAGGACCGTTTTCCGATTAATTCTCACAAGTCATAAGAGAAATGAAGCATACCTTGAAAGAAACATAAAACTTCAAATCACCAAGTTGCTGATTCACCACAAGAATATATTTTTCATTTGCATATAATTTTAGAAGAGACTCTACCTGCACACCATTATGACACTAATTATATAATTCCTAAATGTAGAGTAAACAATTATGAATTTCTTGGTTTACTTCATTTAACTGTGATAATAGAAGCAATAATGATCCAAATCTTATATACCATAAAATGAGATTTTTCCATGCCATCATCCATCTTCTCTAAGGGTGAACCAAAAATTATTTTTGGCTTCATGAACTGCGACCATGTTAATATACTCTCTTCCTTGTTGCAATCCATGCAACCTGAAATAAATCCATTTGGCAAATTGGAAATTACCTTGAAGGGTAATAATAGCTTAAAAGAAAAACCACCGAATTTATCTGAATGTAACCTGGAACAGTGGAATGTAAAACATGTGATTTTACTAGTATGCGAGCACGCTTAAGATTTATCTGCAAAAAAAATAGTTACATAAAAGGTAAATAACAAAACAAATCAGTCATTAGAATAAAGATTGGTGGATTTGGTTCCTTAATTGTACTAGATTTTACATTAGATTGTGCCTTACATGCTTACCGTGTTAAACTGCAGAACTGAAAGTGATTCATAGCGTAGCCAAAGATGAAGAAGTCGAATACTCAACCAAGTTGATGTAAGTACAGGATATGATTTTACAAGGCCAGGTGTATCCTGCGGTCATAAACAAAAAGAATGTAACATGCATGGAAATCAATGGTTTTGTCGTGCTTCTGCGATAAGAAATAAAACTATCCTGAAAAATTATGTAGTTTACCAGTATCAATATGCCCAAACCAAGGCCAACCAATTGAGCTACCACTTCCCAAACTTCTTCCTGAAATATTATGACGAAACAATTATAGTTGTAATTTTGTCATGAATACCAGTGTATATAATGTAGAATATGCTAAGTGTTATTATTCAAGGCTTCTTTGCATTAGCATAATCTGAATCTAATTGTGACATCAATTGCTTCCTAGCTTTGAATCAGTTTATCGCTCAAATTACGAGCAACGATATAAGGTGAATATAAATTTTGAAATTAAAATTAGCCTCAAACATTGCTTTCATACAGGAAGTAACACAAATAGAGTTTCACCTGACAAAGATGTACTCATAGATAAGAGAGAGATACATTTGATGCTTGAAAGCATTAAATTCCAAGGCTTAATAGATATGATCATATAAAAGAATTATTATCAGAAATTAATGCAATACTACTTATTGGTTATGACATGAGAGTTTACCTTTGCTGCTACCTCTCCTAGATTTGCTGAAATTGCAAAGTGGCTTTGAATCACTTGCAAAGAAGGATCTTTTAGTCCTCTTGCTATAGCCTGTTTCAATGTCAAGCACAGAAAATTACACAGCCATATGTGAACCATATATTGAGCCATCCATGTGTATATAAAGAAGATTTTATAGTTATCTGTTTGGTTAAACAACTTAATTATACGCTTATCATCTAAGTGCTTATATATAAGCTATTTCTATAACAAAAGATAAAATAAAGTCAAATGGTTTTATATAACAAAAGATTTTATAATCTGTTTTCGTAAGCTATCTTGGAGAGCTTAAGGAAATAAATTGAAAACAGCTTAAGGACATTTCATAAGTTGTTTCCACAAATTCTACCAAATAGATTCACAAGTTATTATGGTAGTAGATAAGCTCAAATAAGCCAACCCAAACATGCCACAAGGCTTGCTAAGCCAGCTTTACAATCATAATTAACAAATCCTAATAGTAAGCTAGATCTTTTATACCAACCAAGAAACTTCTAGAACCTATCCAGTTCCATGTGTTTAGTAGGATTGAATTACCTTAGTAAGATTTCCAAGAGATGCCAAAGGAAGAAAATATCCAGGATATAACTGGGTTGTCAGATCAAAAACGCTGCATGAGATACCATTGTGGTAAGGGTTTCTTTAGAGCTATATTTCATTTGCATATTTCCATAGAATAACAAGAGGACATGTTCAGACCTTCCTGCACTGCCAATGAAGTCTGCATACATTCTCCATTGCTTTGGATCATCGTCGAAAAGATTTCCAAACCGTCCACCTGGAAAAACTATTAAAAGTGAGTTGAAAATTAAAAAGATTAGCATATAATTTTCTGCCTCGTTAAGTTTTCTTCATGAATTCTCAGACCAATGAATAAGCGCCCGACAGCTCCAATGCCGTCCTTTGTGACCCATCTAAAGATGAAAGCATAAAATATTCAACCAACTGCATAAAAGTCAAAATAACAAATAATGGCTGCAAATAAGCATTTAACATAGAATTTAATTCATATACAATACAACGCCAGTGTAAAGATTTTTGACACTGTCAATTAATCGTAATCATTAAACTATTAAAAATGTTTGATTATAATCATAGATATTTTAAAATTCACACATATAATGGCCATGATTTACTAAGTACTAACAGTGTAAAAATTTATACAGCATACAAAAGTGAAAGATTTAAAATATATAATTCACCTGATGGCAGCGGCAGAAGCAGCTGCCGTGGTTCCAGAGAAAGAGCCGACACCAACAGCCTGCAAGTGAAGGTGAAATTTTGACACAGACAGAAACATAATTATTGTTCCATACATTTTTGTGATAGATAAATAATTTTTAAACATAAGATGACATAGCGAAGGAGCTAATAGAACTGCACAGCACTTTGTTCAGTTTGTTGCATGATTGCTAGAAACAAGTAAAATCTTCAGTGAAAAACTTTAAAGGAACATATACAACTACTAAAGAACCAAATGCACTCAAACCAACCTTAAAAACTTATCAAATATCCACAATGCAATCATTCTTGAGAAAAGAAAAATTCAAAAAGCATGAGCAAGAACGGCATGCCTTTAGGAGACTTGAAGTGACTATGGTGTAACATATCCATCCGGTCACATTGGTTGGGAACTGTAGTAACATGTACTGCAAATAATCATCTGAGACTGATCCTGCATCATACTGAGAAAGATGAGTAAGCAAATCATTAACTTCATATAATCAACGAAGTTAAAACTCTAGACATTTCTCCGTGAATGTGAAGCATCCACTGCAGTTTTTAGTGTTTGTTTCTTCTAGTATTCTACTCTCGAACTCTTTTGCAAGTGACATTTAGGAACTTGATGGAATGACAATGTTTATCCTATTTTCTGAAGCATTGAAGATTAACAAGAAAAACAACAGAAAACTGTTTTAACATATTATAGATAATTAATAAAAGGAATTATATTAATCACCGGGAAAGCCTGCAGGTAGAATAAAATCTTTAATCATCCTTGGAAGCCAATATAATCTTTCATCAGGAGAATGCGAAACCCCAAACCTGTTTTCCGTAGTCCTATCCTCCTCAATAAGAATGGTTCGCAACTTTAAATCATCACCTAATACGTATCTGCTCATAAGGGAGACAAAAGTTCATAGTTGAAGTGTTTTTTCCGGAGAAGGCAGTCAGCCTAAAATGTATGTAATAGTAAAAAAAAATGGAAATGATATAAAGTTTAATAGGTTGCAAATACAAGCATATTCATGAACTGAGAAAAATTTTAATTTTAGATTACAGCCAATGCCACATCGTAGAAAATTATGGATAGATGTGTGTAAACACAAAAAACTTGATGTTTCGATCACAATTGCAGTTGTGGACTCAAATGCAGTTTTAAACGCTTGACAACAAGCAAACATGGCCATGACTATTAAATATTCATAGCTGACTCCTGTGAAACACGGACAAACCGACATGACATAGACACCGGTAATCATCATTTGAGAAATGAAAATGATTGAATATAACCACATGTGTCAGATTTTGAATACACCTTCAATCTCAAGTATCAGTGCTACATAGCTTAAAGATGCAAATATTGTTTCTATTGAAGCAATTTGTATTTCATTTATACTTTCCATTGAAGTAAATTAAATGTGAATCACTAGTCCATAACCTTCCAACTTAACAACAACAACAACTAGCATCGCTGCCGTCAAGAATGTGCAATTAGAGAAGCCTTAAAAGTAAAACATAAACTAAACTAAGAAAAGGAAACCTCTTAAAAAAAACACAACACAACATATAGTATAGTTAAGTAAAAACCTCTTAGCAGTACCATTGCTATATCTCTCCACCAATATCACCCTTGATATGCCTTCACCTCTAAAACAACACAACCAAATGAGAGATAGAGTTACTTGTTACATAAAAACACTTAATCTTAGTTTAATTAGTTCAAATTAACCCTTAAAAAAAATCCTAAAATCAAATTATTTCCCTTGTCTACAACAAATAATACCAATGTAACTAAATACTTCAATCAACTAGTAAAATTTTTCAAATTTCCTTTCATCAAATAACTCCACCCCCTTTCTTGTCTACAACATATAAACCCTCTATAAACTTTTTTGGTCAAAATCTTACACTTAATAAACTAATAATTAATAAAATTTATGGTGAAAAAAAAAACATTTTTTTCCCACAAAAATGCAACCTTTAAAGTTTTCTTAAGAAACAAAACAAGAATTGAGGTTAGTAACAGACCCTCCATTATCATCAGCATCATCATCATCATTATCATCTTTGGAATTTTGAAAACAACAAAGCTTAACTTTCTTCAACTTTTTCACCTTCGGTGAAGAATTGAATGCAATTGAAGATAATGACAATTGTAAAGTGTGAGACATTGAAATTTTTTTTATCAAAGTTTGAAATTTCTCATAGTTGAATTATGAGAAAGTTTCAAGCTTTGATAATGTTCATTGCTTCTTCTTCTAGTGTCACCAATATCCAAAGCTTGAAACGTAGAAAGAGCCACGAATCGGGTCGGGTTTTTGTATGACCGGATGGTGCCCCGGTGTGACCCGACCCATATAAGTTTTTGGGCTAATAAATGGGTCTGCCAGTAATAGTCTTTAGATAAAAATAAAGGAAACTACTTTATACACCCTCATTCACTAGATAGCCCCCACAGTTTTTTCATTCTTTCTGACGGTGGATTATGGGTGCAATTGTTTAATCTTAAAAAAAATGATTTTAGCTTTGTTTCATAAAATCAAGCTATAAATTAGTTTACAGCTGAAAAGCTTGTATATAGCTGATAATTATAGCTTAAAAGCTAGTAGATTAAAATTAAAGTATTTGACAAACTTAGTTGTTTTAAGTACAAAATGACATAAAAGTACATGGTTAGTGGGTAGTTATTATATTTAAAAAAAATAAAATGAAAATAATAAGGGTAAAAATGGAATAAAATATAAAAAGTTAAAAGTAATAAACTTAAACGCTATTTTTAATAACATCTCAAAAAACGTTATAAGCTAATTAAAGAAATTTGTTACCAAACAACGTCAATTTTTTTATACAAGCTTATAAGTTAGTTCAATAAGCTATAAGCTAGCTTATTGAACTTACCAAACACACTTTATTTTGAAAAAAAATTAGAGATTATTACCAATCAATGGTCAAGCTCTTCCACATAGCTTCCTTAACTTTTCATTTTGGGGTTAAAAATCATTTTTATACAAAATAATTTTCTAAAACATTTATAATGAACACTTTTAAAATTAAAAAATCTCAAACAAACGGACCTATAGATAAAGTACAAATGTAGGACACTAGGGCGATCAAATTAAAGTGGGATACCATGATTTTAATCAATACTTAATTAATTACTAATCAATGGTTTTATATTATCAACCTGAAAATATGATCATAATGTAAGGTGAATGTTCAGTTTAGGTATTTTCTACTTGAGATTATCTCGGTTTGTAATATGCGATAAGAGTTACCATTTGTCATAGTTGATATATGGTTAGACCATAGTGAAACTTATGAAAGATTACGTTGGTGTACGGGTATCAAAGGTGAATTAATGATTATTACTTTTGCCACTTTATGGTTTCTGGGGTGCGCCCTACGAAATGATCAAAGTGCCCCTGTCTGTGACTCTTGCTACGGACACCCCCAAAACACCCTACAATTATAACATTTGTGGTTTAAGTCGGATGTAGAAAAAAATTTATTTTTCAAAATTACTCATTTTTCCTACATCCGTGACTTAAGTCACGGAAGAGTATTTTGGTCATTTTGTAGAGCGCGCGAGTAAGCCATTGGGTGGCAAAAGGAAAAATCAAATTAATTAGCTCAAAATTAAAGAATAATTAATGGATCGGAAGAGAGAATTTTAGAGGGTGTTCGGAGGAGTAGACATGCAGGACACCAAACTTTTAAGTGCATTAAAACTATTAATATTTTTTGTGTGTATATATATATTTAAAATAAATAAAAAATTTATAATTAAAAAAAATTAATTAAGCTTACATTAACAAAAAAGTTCAGTTTGATATGTGTGCGCGCGCTATATATATATTAAGTTCCGATATTGGATTGTTATTGTAAACCTCTCATGATATCTCGCAACTAGAATTTACAAATGAATCTAAGAGCAATGCTATATCCTGCGAAACATATCTTCACGAAAAATCACGAACCCGTGACATATACTGTATTTAATGTATTTGATGCGTTTGATTTAATTTCTAAAGCAATTTTATTAATTTTGAATTTCTATAAAAAAGAAGGTATTGGCTAACTAATTAACTTCTAGAGTCCACTAAACCTGCCGACCCAAAAGCACTTGGAAACCATTCACCGACCGCCGGAGATTCATCTGCTCCTCACGCCCAATTTTCCCTTTGCTGTCGACGAAACCCTTCACCTCAAAAACACAAACTCTCAGGCCCCATCAAACCCATTTTAGTCCTCTGCTGGATCAAGTAGTTCGACGACAATATTGGTGTAGATGTGGTTGGATGGGAGAGATGGAGATGAAAATTGGAATTGAATTTCTATAAGAGGTGAAGAATAAGCAAGAGGTGAAAGATATTCATATTCTTATAAAAAATAAATAAACAAAGAAGAAGGGGGATGCGTTAAAAAACAAAGTGGAAAGAGAAGAATATCGTAAGCTTTTACTCAGGACACGTCATTCGCGAGCATTTCACGATTTATGTTTCGCTATGTTTAGCATTTCCCTTTAATAATATATCATTATAATGTAAAAAAAGTTGAAAATGGTGTGGGGGATTGTGGGTACCCCTTGGCTCCACCATTGATTTAGGTAACTGCGATGCATGAATGTTGCACGAATTAGACAAGGCTTGAGCAAATATGTTTTGGTAACCGTCGACCGCAAGGAGGTGGAGCCATGAAAGGACAGTCCAAAACGGATTGAAACAACCAAGTAGCATATTCCACAAACATACCACAAGCTGAGAGAATCTTAATCGTGATGAAACAATATGTTGAATAGGAACGTTGAATCGCAAAAGATGATAGAACCCAAAAGAATAATAGTGCTAAAAGTGAACCCAAAATGCAGAACGCGGACGAAGCACAACAATGGGTTCTCTGGCAATGGCTATTGGCTTCGGTAGCTAAAACAACCTCATCGGAAATAGGGTTTGAACTACAATATTTTCCCCTTTTTGTTCTCAATCTTGCACACCATCGAGCAATTCTTTCTTGTTTAAAGACATCATATAATATGTCACCATAAAAGACACAAAAATTATTAGGTGGTTGAGTGGTTCTACATTTTATCCTTTCGACTTAATTATGTGTACCAATTTTATTTTTTTTAAAAGGAAGATAGACATGTTGGAAATTTTGTAGTTGGTCTCACACAGAGACAACAAGCCACCATATCAATGGTGGGAGGCGAGACATGGGCTCTCCTGCATGTAATGAAGGAAGCCAATCATAGAGGTGATCTGGATAGGGTTCAGTTTGAAAGCGACTCGACTGAAGTTATTCGAACCAGACATAATGGTATTTCAGAGGTTAGTTTAATTGTTGCTGATATTATCCAAATTATGTCATCTTGTGTAAACTTTGAAGTAAAATTTGTTAGGAGACAAGCTATAGTTTCCATAGATTTGAGATAGTTCTCTTTTGTATTAAATGTTTACTAGTTAGTGAAATACATTAAGTTTGTTTGATTAAAAAAAAAGGGAAGATAGACATAATTTTGTTTTTACAAAAGAAGATATCACATAAATTCTTTTTTTGACACAAGAAGATATCACATAATTGTTCACCATAAAAGAGAGACAATTTTTCTACCAAAATAGAAAGACACAAGAATTATTAGGTGGTTCTACATCTTTTTCCTTGGACTTTATTATATATATAGCAGAGAGTGGTTATGGTGCATAAGCATTTTCCTTATGCACCGTGCATAAATAATGAAAATTGCTTAATACACCCCCTAAATTACTTAGCGCACCCGCCAGTTTTCTTAGCGCACCCTCCAGATTTCTAGCGCACCCCCAAATTTCTAGTGCATCCGCTAAGCAATTTGGGGGGTGCGCTAAGCAATCTGGGGGGTACACTAGAAATCTGGGGGGTGTGCTAAGCAATTTTGGGTATTTACGCACGGTGCATAACATTGCTTATGCACCATAACTTGTGCCAATTAGTTGGTTCTACATCTTTTTCCTTTCGCCTGAATTATATATACCAAACTAAGAATGATATTCTTTCTCTGTTGCAAAAAAAAAATGAATGATATTATTTCTATTTTCGGTTTTTCGATTTTCTATTTTTGCAATCACTTTCTTTTAGGTTATCATTATTGCATTCCAATTTAATTACATTATGTCGTTTTCTTTATTGTCCTTTGGCTAGGTTGGCTTATTTATTATTCTTCACAATTATGTTGAGGTTGTTTAATTCTATGAATAAATGTTTTTTAGTTAATTAACGCCGGTTAAAGAAAAAAGAGTTGTATAAAAAATTGATCTTTTTCGTTCCTTAAGTGTAGCTCAAATGGTAGCTACTATGGACATTATTATAGTAGTCGGGATTCGAACTCCAAATTCTATATATCTCCATATTTAAATGTGTGAATCTAGCTACTAAATTACTTTGACAAAAAAATAAAAATTAATCATTTTCTACCAAAATAAAATAAAATGATAATTTCTTATGAATAAAATATCTTGATTCTTCAATGTGTACATATTGTTACTAAAATTTTTAAATGTATTAAACTTTAAAAAAATATACTAGTATCTATAATGTATTAAAATTACAAAAATATATCAATTTAACTACTCTTTTTTTGTTTTTTTTTAACAGGAAAAAATGAGATATATATTAACCAACGGACTAGTCTCTTCAGCACAAGATGTGCCAAACTAGACTATGAAAGTTTACAAGCCGTCAAATGAAAGAAAACAGCATAAAATAACAAAATTAGTCGATGCTCAAACAAGTAAACAAACTCAACCATCATCTATAGTAGTTTGAAAGTAGAGTAATATTTGTTGTTTTCATCCACCATTATGAATGGAGTTTGACTTTGTCCAATAGTTGATCAACACAATTTTTATCATAACTAATTCTAACAAAATCAAATTCGTCACTCTATCCTTTTGTAATTTGGGGTATTTATCCATCAACCAATAAGAACAAACCACATAAATAAATTTGTATGTGGTCTTCACAACTAACTTGTAATAAACTTGTGGGAACCACGTAAAAAAACCAATTAATTCTCATTGCAAAACTAAAAACACCTTTTTTTAGTGAACAAAAACCAAACACATATATAGTATATACTACATCAAATCTCTTTCAAGAAAAACAAATCTGACCCAAAATATATAACCAGGCTGACCCAATAATTCTCAATAATAAATGACCCAAAAATGAATGCTAAGAAATAAATACCGACAAAATTTGTTAAAGCATCCAGTATAAAATCTGTTTTTTTCTAAATATATAAAGTTCCACAATACGCATTCGTATTGCCTGCTGTCGATAAATCATGCGATTTCACGCTATTGTCAATTGCAACCGCTGATTTCTGATCGGACGTCTCAGATTAAATATACAAAAATAAATACTAAAAAAATTATATCTGTCAAATCATGATCGGATGGTTCTGGTGCATTACTGTATTATTACTACGATATTTTCGACAGCATGAAATCCAATTCGCCACAATACACACGTAACAACATCATACACAACAAAATAGATTCTCTACTGTGCATTATACCAAAATTTTCACGCAATATTATATTAGGACCGTCCGATCTGTAATATACGGTTGAAATCATATTATGATATTTTATCAGAGTATTGATATGTACCTAGTAAATCTTGTCCCATACACAACAACTACTCTATAATGAAGGGACTCTTGTTATAAATACATACAGCTATCCTATTTCATTTGTCTAGTTCTATATCCCATAAGTAAGCTCACGAGGTATCATCTTACTTTGATTTTTACGCCATCACTTTGTTTATTTTTATTCCCTTATGTATTCTATTGAATATCATATCTTATATTTTCCCTTAATTATTTTCTTCTTCTTTTATATATAAAACATGGATTCCCTTTTGTCACAAATCATTCAGTCAATCTTTGGTTTCAGTACTTTCATCCAACAATCAATTTGCTTTTCACAAGACAAGAAATAGAAGAAGATGGCAACTTCAAAGGTTGCAAATGGAAACGGTTTAAGTGAGACTAAGGGAAAGACCATAACTTGCAAAGGTAGGTAACTCACAACTTATTACATATTCACACCATTTTTCATATATTTCATATTATAATTAATTCATTTGCATTTGCCAAACTTTCTCATCCTCTTGAGCTTATTAAATCTTAATTAATCATCATACTATATATGTAGCCGCCGTGGCACATGGTCCGGGAGAACCCTTTGTCGTGGAGCAAATTCTTGTGCACCCTCCTAAAAAATTGGAGGTTCGAATCAAGATCCTCTATACTTCTATTTGTCACACCGATCTCAGCGGTTGGCGAGGCGAGGTAAGCACATATTGCAAATTTATATCTATATTGCATATATAATATAGTAAATAAATAGCAAATGATTATTTACTATTGAAATCCATATATGATATATTTGTTTCATACAATTTCTTATTTTGTTTGTTTTTCTTCTTTTATGGTTTTTCCTTGTTTCCGTGGAGCAAAGTTTGAACTTCAACGTGCGTATCCTCGAATTTTTGGACATGAAGCATCCGGGTAAGCAAAATTTCATACCGCCAGATTTTCTTTTATCACAATCAAGTTATAGATTTCAATTGTTCGATGAAACTATTGAACTTATCAAATGGCCAAGATTTTCTAAAATAAGACTTTAGATCACATTTATTTTATATATACTCCCTCCGTACCAAAATGTAAGTCGCTTTTGACCAAAATTTTGTACCAAAATGTAAGTCGCTTTACAATATCAATGTATAATTAATGTTAATCTTCCTAAATTGCCCTTGCTACAATGAGAGAGAGAGAGATCAGCATTTACTACAATGAGAGAGAAATTATTTTTTCTTTTTTTTTTTAATACAAAACTTAAATGTTATGTTAAGGGTAAAATTGGAAGAACATTGTCATTTTTGACAAGATTCATAAAAGTTACAAATTTCTTAATATGCGTAAAAGTGCCAAAGCGACTTACATTTTGGTACGGAGGGAGTAACTCCAATTTGGTGGTGAATTTAAAGTACCAACTATTCGATTCACCAAATGGCCAAAATTTTCAAAAACTGAGACTTTTTTATTCTGACTATAATAAATTAATTTTCAACTGCGTGATTATGAATAAACTAAATTCGAATTATATTGAACATATAATGTTGACTTATTTATAAGATGTGACAAATCAACATAAACATTTTTGTAGGGTTGTAGAGAGTGTGGGAGAAGGAGTGAGTGACATAAAAGAAAAGGATATAGTTGTCCTAATCTTCAATGGTGAGTGTGGTAAGTGTTGCTATTGCACTTGTGAAAAAACCAACATGTGTGAGAAGTTTGGGGTAGATCCAATGAAAAGGGTAATGTGTGATGGTACAAGTAGATTTTCAACAATTGATGGCAAACTCATTTACCATTTCTTGAACACTTCAACTTTCACGGAGTATACGGTTGTGGATTCAGGTTGTGTTGTTAAGGTCAACCCTCAAGACACTCTTACCCTTAAAAACCTCACCATGCTTAGTTGTGGAGTTTCCACAGGTAAGTACCCTATACGTTCATTCTTTTTAATTTTCTTTTATTTAAAATAGTTTAGCGTCAAAACTCACACACACGCTGATAATAAATAGTAAAATATTGCGGGTTTAAACTCTCCTTTAATAATATTATATTTGATAAAAAAAATTATTGATACCATACAAAATTCTTGAATCAATATTTTTTACTCACAATTTAATTGTTCTACTTTATTATATATCTTCTGATAATAATAAATACATCAATAATTGATAAATATAATGCAATAAAAATAATATTATTTCTCTTTCGTTTGTATGTTTTTTCTTAATAAAAGTACATCAATATTATCGATGAATAATAAAGATTAATAGACGTTAATCGTATAAGTCTCAATAACATATTTCTTAAAAAAAATCTCAATAACATATTTAATAATTTCAAATGTTAATAAATTTTATATGAATAATATATACGATATAAAATTTCAATCTAACGATTAATTTTATAAAATTTGTATTAATTAAGAATTTATTTTGTGGGGTAATATATTATTTTATTTTTTTGACACAGGGGTAATATATTATTATAATGTTAGATTAATGTCACTTTGATCTCTTCCAATATATAATTCAGATTGGTTCTTTTGTTTTTGATAAACTTCAGATTGGTTCTTAATTTAATATTCTCTATTATTTGCGGCATGTTTGCATATTCATGTTCCGGCCTCCATTTTTTAATTGTGTAGGTAGGACATATGGTTCACTTATTATCGTTATTCAAAGGACATTACTAGGGGTGCTCAAATCAAAACCAATCCAAAACAAAACCGCAAATCGATCTAAAAAAATCGAAAACCGCAAAAAATTGAATTTTTTTGGATGTATTTGGATGTTCTTTTGTAAAAACTGATGAATCGGATCGGATTTCGGATTGATTTTTCAAAACCGATCCAAACCAAACCAAACCGCATACGTATATTTTTATACTTATTAATCTTTATTAGTATAAAAATATATTGCATTAACCTATTTTTTGTTCATACATTTTAATATTTGTTAATACTATTTGTTAGTTTAATTAATCTATTTTTTACTTTTTGACATGTTTCAACCATAATTGATAATTGTCATTCATAAATATTAATTACTTATATATTATATCTTATATTTTAAATCAAACTTCATATTTATTTCATCAAAAAAAGTTAAACTATTATTTTAAATTTTTTTTAAAATATTAATATTTAATAAAAGTAATTATAATTTATAATTTGGATATCCAAAAACCGATCCAAATTAAACCGCATAAAATTAGATCGGATTGGATTGGATTTTTTTTATTTGTCATCCAAAACCGAACCAAACCGCAAATAAATTTATTTTTGGATCGGATGAGTTTTTGCCTCAAAACCGATCCAAACCGAACCGCGAGCACCCCTAGACATTACGGCTCTATTAGCAATGTCACATTTTATGTCTTTAATGCTTATAAGTTTATATCTTATTTTTAATAGTTTATAGTTTATTTTCATAAGTTAATCCAGTTAATTTATAGCTTATAGCGTTTATCTTATTATTTTTCTCTCAATTCATCTCTGTTATTTTATTTTTAAAAATTAAATATTTATTAAATAGTTTTTTATGTCTTTAAGTCATATTTATGAATTAGTTTAATCATTAATTTTATCAATCAGTATGAATTCAATCAACTAATTTATATACTATAAAATATAAGTTAATTTATACACTATTAATTTATTATTAGTTCATCTATTATAAATTAATTTATCGGATATATCATAATTTTTGTCAAACATTGTAGAGAGAGCAAAAAATCCATGTATCTAAATTTTCATTCAATTTTAAATCTCACACAACCCACCAACAATAAATCAATTTAAGTTATAAGATATAGTATCTATTTAGCCGGTGATCATATCATTGATTTTTGTGAAAAAAATAATCAATTAGTATGTGAAAGAACTCTTACTATTATTTACTTTCTCTGATCTCATATGTAAGTAAAATTGCTTTTTTAGATTAATTAAAAATTTAATGTATGTAATCTATAATATGAATTAAATACATAACTTTATTAATGAATTTAAAAAATAATTTTTACTTATAAGACCGGAGGGAATATCTTACAAATTCTCAAGGACTATAACATGGTAGTAAAAAAACCTGACACCAACCCAATCAACCATTGAATGCCCTTTTATAGGACAAAACAAGTTTGTTGGACTGATTCCTTTTATGACAAAAATACCCCTAGTTGAAATTTTATTCAAAAAAACCCTTTGGTGTTTTCTTTTTACAAATAAACCCTTTTGTTATTATTTAACTAACTAAAACATTAATCCAAGAAAATTTAAGATACAAAATAGAAAATTTTAATTTATTAATTAATTTTTTGAATATGTGTGAACTTAGATACATATTTATAATAAAGAATATAATTAATTATAAAATAAAACCCTGTCAAAATAAAATAACAGAATATGATCATATGAATATATTCGACATGCTAATAACATAAAAAAATAGTCTATATTTTTTTGTCAAATAATTCTGACTTTTGCGTATATAATACTCACTCGGTCCAAAAATAAATAAGTAAAAGTTAATTAACAAAAATAAATGCACTTCTTGTGCTTGTAACATTTGCTCTTATCCCTTAATTATTAATAAAATTGGCTGATTAAAAAAAAATACTCCCTCCATTTCTTTTTATAAGGAACAGTTTGGGAAAAAAATTTGTTCCGTTTTATAAGAAACATCTATTAAATTTATTCTTTATTAAATAACCAATTCCTTTTTTACCTTTATTGAATAATGAAATGTAAATTATTCCAATAACAATGCATTAATTATACATAATATTCCCCATACAAAATTTTGGAGGGAAATTGCAAGCACACAAAGAGGCATATACACGGATATGAACTGCGCCCGTCGCGGACACATGTGCAACATGTGTCGTGGCATCGGGCCTCTTAAAAACGAAGGCCTCAATTTTTTATATAGTAGTAATATTAGTAAATTAAGAGATGTAAAATTTAATATATTATAACAAATTGCAAATGCCTAATTGTTAGATCTATAATCTCCTTTACTGGGTAGTAGTATTAATAAATTAGGGGGTGTAAAATTTAATACATTATTTAATTAACGAATTTACTTAAAAAAATATTCGGAAAATAACTCAGCTTAAGTAGTTAGGAAATATTTTATTGTTATTGATTATACTATGAATCTTTTTATATTAATTACAGGGATGCTTATTTTTTTTATGTTATTTGCAATTTAAATCAGGGATAATTTAAAAAAAAAACTTACATTTTTATTTATTAAAAATGGCCACATTTTTTATTTGCATATGACCTCTAAAATCTCGGGGTCGGCCCTGGGACTACCACCCAATGAACTCTATTTACTCACACATCATTTCTTTTCCCTCCATTAATCTTATTTCTTAAGATAGAGAGAATATAATACTCTTTTTTTATAAAATAAAAAATAAAATTATGAGAGAATATCATACTCTACTAATTGAGTTACTCCTATATTCACATACACAAAAATAGTCTATAATCTATCCTTGAATTTTATATACCGTATATTGGCGGATTGTTTTGACAAAGATACAATTTAATACGTGGGCCTATTGCATTGCGTGTGGGGGATGGGGCATTTTTTACATTTAATGTTCTTGCTGTGTTCACAGTTCACCCCATTCCTTATCTTAATTTATGCTCCCTCCTTCACTCCTCACTTTTGTGCAACAAATTATGTAATGTACTCAACTTGAGGCATTCAATTCCTTTTTCCCGGTCAGTAACGATACCCATCACTGCGTTTACTATAATATATAGTACGACTAAATAATTGACTTGATCAATGGAATTGAATACGAAGTGTTATGTAATAGTAGTTCAAATCTATGTCCATAATCTATGACATAGCATTTGCCATATAATAATTTCAAACAATATGTTTATATTACTAACAAAATTTACCTTTGATTATCAATAAAAAAATTACCTCTGATTGTTTTCAGAAAAAGATATATACCTTTGATTTTTTAACAAATGGCCTTAAAAGTACTTATTACTAGAATTTGCTAGTATATTTTTTGTAGGTATTTATAAATTATAATTTTCATTTAGAAAAATTGATAGCGGCAGTCATGTTTGACTTAAAGTTTTCGCCAAAGCTGTCCTCAGGATGACCAAATTTCTTGACCTTCTTAATTTTACAATTATTATTAAAGAAATTGCAATCCTTTAAAATGTTTTGTTTTATGATAAATAATAAAAACAAATATGTCATAATAATTTTTAAACTCACATATATGTGAGATCCCGGATTCGAATTCGGATCACGACGTTCGACCTAACAATTTCAGCAATATTTATCAGTTGAGCTAGCTAGGACTTATGTGACTGTATTTTTATTTATTGTGTGGGTTTCAACATAATAGTTGAGAGGAAAAATAAATTTTCAATGGAATATTTAGTCAAAAAAATATCAATGGAATATAATAAGATTGACTCAAAGACTTGGAATTTTATTCCAACTTGAAAATATTATTCTTCCCATATCTATGAAAGACAAGTAATTTGGTCTTTAAAATTTGCTGGAAATAGATCTTTGGTCTTTAATATTTTAATAATAATAATTGGCATCTAGATTGTCCAGAAAAGAGGGGAAATAAAATACCAAAAAATGAGAAAACGAAGTCCTGTCATTTTGTTTGCAGCCTGCAATTTCACGTAACATTATTTTTGTTTTTTACTTATTACTTTTCCCTGCAGAGAAGAAAAGTCTATTTTGTCTCAATATTTTATCTGACGGTCAATGTTTGTATCTGAGGACTATGTCTTTTTTGGAACCGGCCAGATGTGTTTTATGTTAAAGAAAGAATCAACGATAATAATTTTTATTTTGCGTCAATAATATTTTGCATAATAAAAAAATGTTATTCATTATTGACTACAGTAAAATAGTAAAAGCTTTTTTATAAGAATAAAAGTTTGACTAATTACTGAAGTGTGTAAATCACAATATAGAAACACCTTGAACATATCTTATAAAATAAAAAATTACCTTGAACATAAGTTAAAATAATATTAAAAAAATATCAAAATTTTATCTATTACGAAGGGACTAAAAACAAAATAAAACTTTTTATAGGGATACATGATTTTTTTTATAGGGACGAAAATCAAAATTCATTAATTTTATGAAGACAATAAACTTATTATACCTTGATGAATTTAAAAGATGGGTTTAAAGAAAATACATTTTAAAATAGAGTTAGTATAAGTCTATATGAATTCTAGTGATTATAGACTATCTTTATTCCAATATAATATAAGAAAAATAAAAATTTTAATAACCAATCAACAAAAAATAACAGGTACAAATATGAAATTGAGGTACCCCATTTTATGATAAACTTACCTTCCCTTTTTGTTTCTTTAGTGGGCCTAGTATTTCCGGCGGTTGCAATGGCTTCTTTATTTCTTCATGTCCAAAAAAACAAAATTTTTTAGATAGGGGCAGTAGGCACAAGTTAAATTTAGTGTAAATTAATTTCCTTTATAAAAGTGAGGTTAGGTGGAATGATGTGGCGGAAAATATGGTTGTGATTAGTTGACAGTATAAAATTATTTTAGTGTAATTTTATTCTTTTCTATAAGTGTAGTTTTCTAACACATTTTTATAAGTATAGTTAGAAACTAGAAGTGTGATATGGCTTTACATTGAGTGTTAGTGTATAATATTTTACATTGACATTGTATACTGATTAAATTGTATACTGATTAAATTCTATATTACCCAATCCTTTTTATAAGCAACAAAACACTACAATCACAATGATCAATTAAACACATTATAAATAGTTATATTCTTTTAATACTCTACTAAATTTGAATTTATTCCATAAATACCCCTATATAATTATTTGTAATTCTACTAACTTACTCTTATTTTTAATATTCTCCCACATAATAAATAAAAATATACGTGAAATTAAACATTTAATACATTTGAAAATTGGTCGAAGTTTCTTCTAGTAAAGACAAAAAAAATTGATCTTTTTGTTTCTTATAAAAAAGATCGGAAAAAATAATTAGAAAATAATAACATGAGATTTTAATTTTTCTAAGGATGTGCATTATATAAATTGGCCATATTTGAATATATAAAAATATTACCACCTCCGGTCTTAAATATAGGAAAATATTTACTTTTTTTATATATATTGAAAATTTGATGTATAGTCTAAATTATGAACTAACACATCAAACTTCTAATGTATCTAAAAAGTAATATTTTTCTTATATTTATGACTAGAGTGGGTAGTAATCTTTGATTAAAAATATATATATTAGTAATGTTACATAAATATATGTGATGTGACTGTGAATTGTTGAAACTCAAATAAATGTAGGAATTGGAGCTGCTTGGAATACTGCTAATGTGCATGCTGGTTCATCTGTAGCAGTCTTTGGTTTAGGTGCAGTTGGGCTTGCAGTAAGTTTTCTAATTTTCTGGCACCATATATTTTACCTATTTCTTGATGTGTATGTTCTTTTTTTTTCTCTGATTTTAACTTAACATTGCCTTTGTTTTCTCTTCTCAAGGATAATTTCAATGCTTCACGATAATTTCATCTAAGTTATATTTGTCTTTGTTTTAACTTAACACTGTCTTAGTTTGATGTGCTGAAGTCTCTTCAAAGGAGACATGCTTGATTGCCTAATATATAAACCAAAAATAAATGTATAATTTTTTTTGGGAAGACTCAATTTTTGTTGGGCTTGGGCCAGGTTGCAGAAGGGGCACGAGCCAGAGGTGTTTCCAAAATAATAGGTGTGGATATCAACCCAGACAAATTCACCACAGGTAACAACTTTCTTAATTTGATTACAAGAGTTAGGACTATATATAATTTTCCTTCTAATGACTATATAATTTACTTTCTAATCTAACATGAAATGTATATGTATTTTCTTTATGCTCAAAGCCAAAGAAATGGGAATCACAGACTTCATAAATCCAACTGATGAAGAGAAACCGGTATACGAGGTTGGTGTTTTCTGTCAACTCATTTCACAAAAGAAAATATTATCTGCACATGCATTTTCACCAGCAAGATTATAAATTCATCTGCAGAGAATCAGAGAAATGACTGGGGGAGGAGGTGTAGACTACAGTTTTGAATGTACAGGAAACTTGAAGGTTCTAAGAGATGCCTTCTTGTCTGTTCATGAGGTATGTATTTATATTCATAGTAGCAAAAAATATCCAGTAGTTTCATTGACATAATTAATATTGTGCACTGTCAAATTTTCATGTCAAATTTTTCAATGCAGGGTTGGGGTTTGGCTGTACTATTGGGAATTCATTCATCACCAAAGTTGCTACCGATTCACCCGATGGAGCTCTTTGATGGACGCAGAATCGAAGGATCAATTTTTGGAGGTTTCAAAGGCAAAAGCCAGTTGCCTAATCTTGCCACAGAATGCATGCAAGGGGTAATGATCATCTCTACTTGCAATGTCTTCAAACTCAAATTATGTGACTAGTTTTAGTGAGCAAATATAATATTCTTCTATAATTACTCATCTTAGCAAAAACTAATGCATGGTCTAATACCTGGTTGTTATGGTTTTAATTAACTTTTTAGGTTATAAAGCTGGAAAAGTTCATCACCCACGAACTTCCCTTTGAGGAGATAAACAAAGCCTTCGAGCTTTTGATTGCCGGGAAATCGCTGAGATGTCTTCTGCACCTCTAGGAAATATGCTCTTTTATTCATTCTGATAGAGAGCACTCTCCAATTTTATGATATCTGAATGAACTCTTAATAGAATTATATCTAAATATATAAATATGAGTGTTTTTGAACAGTACTTACGCAGCATTGTCTTCCTGCGAAGTGTGCTACGACGGCCAAGAAAGAAAAGTAGAAGTGTACTCAAGTTCGCCCTTCAATGTGACTGTTGGACGCCATTTCTTTTTTGTTATTTCTTTGCACCCTGTAATTAAACACATCTGAAGATGGGAGAGAGTATAATAACAATTATTGTTTGCAAGGGAGAGTTTGTTAAATGCATACAGTTTTCATAATATATCACCAAGTTAGATAAGTAGTTAAATACAACATGTCTGAAAAGTTACAGCTAATGACGAATGCATCAAAAGAAAATTACATCGCCTACCTAACAAAAATATATATTCTACAAAATTCTTGGCCAACTGATATAGAAACATTGGCAGCTGGATGATTGTCATTACTGCTGGAAGATAATATTTGGAATCACGGTGAATTTAACAAAATCACAGTAGCTCATTGTGATATTCTGTCAAGCTCACCAAGAATCCAAACATACACGCAATTTCCACAAAAATTGAATAGTTCTACACAGAGTATTGATTCCGAATAAAAATCAGGAGCAAAAAAGGCTAAGATAAGATGAATTTGGAGTCCCCTTTCATTGTTTGTTGATGTTTTTTTGTTTGTTGCGATTTTCCTCTGTAATTGTTTGATATTCTTTCTCACTAGCTGCAATTATGCGCTTAACAATGTCATAGGAGGTAAGCTTGATGCTGCAGAGAGAAACAAGGGTGAGTAACGATACTAATGCTAAGAAAGCGTACAAATGAGCTTAAAAGGTAGCATAGTCAATAAAATCATAATCTTATTTCTATAAACAATAGGAGAAAACAGGAACCTGCTGTTTGGTAGGGTTTTTAGAGCATTGGGTACAAATCCCCGATACAAACCAGCAATTCCATCTCGTGCCACAATACCTGCATCAACATAAGTATTATAATAAACAAATCCCCCTTACAATACACAAATTCAAATAGCTTAATTAACATCTAGTGCACCCTCCCAGCATATTTAAATCTACAAATACTAGTATATTGTTATATTACAAGCATGATTATAAACATATTGAGCAAACTTCAGGGTAAAAAGGAAATAACAACAACTGTAGACAGACAACAAATACACTGGTTGACCGTGGTCTGTAATTGTTAAAGCAACCCTCAATAAGCGTATTGAGTCCTACTGTTTACCAAATATAAAGGGATCATTTTCTGGTGGTATCATTGGCACGGTCAATTTTATTGCATTTATCATATAAATAAGCATTGAGTTAATAATTTGAAGATTCTGAATCACTTATTATCCTACATGTGTTTTAATTTTAAATTCAAGGTACCAATTAGGCAACTTAATTACCGTAGATATAAACCCAATACTGTGGATCAAAGAATAATAGCAGGATTTCATTTAATTTATTTTGACAGGAAAAGAGCGTGATTTAGAAACAGTATTACAGCACACAAGCCAAATTCTTAAAAAGTAAACAGGAGTAATCCTCACCTGCAAAAGCTTCTAATACTGTCGTATAAGGTGTGCCCCTTAATTGCATTTGTCGTCGGACAGTGTCTAGAGGATAGCATGTAAGTGTGGCTAGAGATGCCGAAAGCACAGCAGTGAGTATAGATGTTTCAGTTCTCTTTTGATACTTCTCAGGCAAAGACTTTTTTAATCTATCACCCATAGAATAAGGTCAGGATTTTCAATATCAATGTCCAAGTCCATTGTACCACAAATTACTAACAACATAGAAGTTATTAACGAACTTACAAGTCAAAAACACAAAAATTCACCGCAATATAAGGAGCAATTGCAATAAGAGAAGGCCCAAGGCCTCTGTAGAAAGATGCAAAACCTTCCTCCCTTAGCATACACAAGGCAACCTGGGAAAACCACAAAATGGTACTGAGCCCCCTATCAAGCACATCTTCACGAACAAAGAACTTGCTTAAATTCAAAATCAGTTCAATCATACCTCTGACATGGTTCGACAACCAGGTTCAACGGCTAATCGTAATCTCAGAACATCTAATGGATAAGTTATCTACAAGGATATAAACAAGTTAGATACATCGAAGCAAGATGTAATGGACAAAATGACTATTTTACATAAAAGAAATTGCTAATAGGTATTAATTGTATCATGTAAAACATAATAACAAGCAAACCTATGAAATAACATAAGCACGGGCCCTGTGATTATTTACTTACAAAAGTGGATGTCATGCCAGCAAAAGCACCTGCTGAAAGTCTTGCCACAACAGAGAGTTCACCATCCTGTCCCTTGAATAATTTCTGTGAATCCAAAAATAGAACTTCAAACATGAACGGGTAATATTTTCTATTAGAACTTCTAAAAAGATGGTTAGGTTGTGACCTTATAAAATTCGTAAGCAAAAAGCTGGACGGCACTATAAGGTATAACCCGAATCACCTGTAACACTAAAAAAGAAGCTCTAAAATGGAAAGACTAGTCATTGTTAATAAGGAAAAGTGAATGTAAAATTACCAATACATTTTTTACTAATTGCACTGACCTGCGGGAGGTTTCCCTTCCAGTAACCTCTAATCCCTTCTTTCTTACCTATAACAGCTATGGCCTGTATTTTATATTCATGTGATCAAAGGAATTTCTTAAAAAGTCAAGATCATCAAGCAAAGAGATGGGAGAAGCAAATAAACTAAAATTAGTAATTAATATGTCATGTTGCTTATACACACAACTTGGCCAACTTCCCTTCTACAAGATGGCTACAATTACATATGAGCACCATTGAGAGCAAAGAGTCTATAACCAAGTCCTTAAATTATCAATTACTAATCAGCAATATGAAGATAAATCTGTAAAGCATTTATATACACAACTGTGATGAAACCACCTTTTCTACTGTCAACGGAAGATAAAATGTTTTTTTGCCAGATGTTAATAGATACAAATGCAACATTAGTCCAAATAATGGAGTCTACCAAGAAGGTATGGAACTTATCAACATACCTCTTCAAATTCGTTCTTAGTTACATTGCCTTTTTATTTTCTTCAATGATGGTAAATGTAAAAAACATGGATGTGTTGTACCAAAAAAATAAGCTTTAGGGATAATTGATTCATAACATGATTTAGAATCCATTCGCTCTAGCTCCAATCATTTTCAAAATATAAAAAATAGAGTTGAAGTTCAAAACAAGGTAGGTTGCATCTGTGCACTGTCCACACTTCAAAGCCCATTGAGTTTTTATGTGATGATAGCTGTTAGAAATAAAAGCATTCATGTGCAGATGTATCTCCAACCAACAGCTTAAGCTTTTGGAATGATAGGTCAAGACGAAGTTAGCAGTTAAAGGAAGGGTCGCCCTTAAAGTTAAGAATTACATTATGTAATAATATGACAGCTCTCTCCTTGTTGCAACGGATGATACGAATCAAAGAGACAAGGACCTATTCTTGCAACCTATTGTCATTCCAATCAATTGAGAAAAGCCTACTTTTTTCCATCAATGAAATTTGATAAGAATCACAAATTCATCTCTAACAACTCGTGCAGAATAAACTATTCAATTTTTTCTTTCAACCCATATAGATCATAGTGGTATTAGTTAACTTAATAGTGGTAAATAAACAGCCCAGGTAGTAGCATAATACTAATTCATATGATCTCTGGTAAGAGGAAAATGTCCCTTCATCCCAATTACCATATAGATTCCAAGCTACTCACAATATAGTCCAAAAGGACATAGAGGAAATACAGAAGCAGAAAATTATCATATATCACATATCAATCAAATAATCAACTTACACGCCTACAAGATACTCTAAAACATTCGAATTAAAACAGAGGAATGTACAAATCATAAAACCAATCAACACTTAAAAAGTTAGGATGGAAACTATGAAAAGGATCAAGCATTACCTCAACGAAACCTATTGCCTTCTTAGCACTGTCTTGTCCGACCCGCACACCATGAGTCTGCAAATACATTCTGTGCCAGTCAGCTTTTGAATTTCATTAATTAAATTTGTCACTACAACATTATAATTATGAGAGAATGTTTGTTTTCATTTTCAGTTGACATTTTATCTTCTAAAATTACAAAAGTACCATCTTATTATTATTATTATATGATTTAATATTTCCAACCAGTGTTGTCAAATAGCTAATATAGCAACGTTATAACTCTATAGCCTAGTAAAATTAAAAGTTTGAACAAATTACTATTATTGCGTGATACACTATTTAGTAAAAACTGTTGTCAAATTGCTCCTATTGCGTAATAATAAGAACAAACAACTATTTTCGGCCATCCGCGATTGGCAACAGTGTTTCCAACATTGAGCATTCCTTTTTCAAATACAAAAAGATTAAAACAACATACATTGTTTTGAAGGTTTGTTTGATAATCTGACTATGTTTGGCAAAAATAGTGGATAGCTTATAAGCTAGTTTAAAGCACATGAGTTAATAGCAATAGCACTTATAATGGATAAGCTAACTGATTAAATTTGTAGTGTTTGATAAAATTAGCAATTAAACTAGCTTATAAATAAAAAATGACATAAAAAAGATAGATATTTTTAATCAATATTTAATTTTTTACAAGACGATAGAGGTAAAATTAGAAGAAAAAATAATAAGCTAATTTATCAAAATAAATTATAAGCTTGTGGGAAAAAATGTTAGCAAACAGAGTTTTATTTTCCTATGAGCTTATATATTAGCTCAAAATTTGACATTGTCAAAGAGAGCCTTTACCTACAAAACATTTTGAACATAAGCGCTTATAAAGGCCAATTCACAATAGCAAGCAATTTAGAATTCATTTTTTAAGCTCCATCTAAACGCTGCGTTCGGTTTATAGTTTCAATTAAGTTACAGTTTCTAATTATGCAGTTACAAATTCAGTTAGCTAGTTAGTTACAGATTCATTTCAATGTAAGAAATAAAAAGGACTTTTGCAGGCACCTGCATGAGGAGTTTGATACGGTCGAGCGGTGCGGTGAAAGTCTTAGCGGCGGCGCCAGCGAAGGCACCGGCGGAGAAGAGAGCGGCATCTCTAGGAACAAAAGCCAAGGCGGCAAGAGGGTGTTTGAGAAGCTGAGAAGGAGTTGGAGCGAAATGGTTATGAATTTTGGCTTCTGCGACAGAAACACAGGCGAATTTGGTGTCGGAGGTGGTTGCGGTGGCGAAGTTGAGAGTAGCGTTTTGGCGGAGAAGGGAGTGGGAATTGAGAGAAACGACGTCGCATTTGATGTTGGGGATTTTTCGCCATGAGATTAGGGCTGTTGTTTCATCTTTGATGGACATTGGAAGAGGAGATAAGGCGCTGAGGAAGAGTACGTTTCAAAAACTCCCTCACTCACCAACAGCTGTTTCTCTTGGTTGTCACTCACATATATAGACGTACGTAAAATATTCAAAAATATTGCTATGTCAAAAATAAATATTATTTTTACATTGTCGTTTTTTAATGTTTTAGAAGATTATTTGTCAAAAAAAATAATGTTTTAGAAAATTAAACACTACTATTATGTGTGTTCTTTTCGATAGAAGACTTCAACAATTTTTTCATTTCACACAACAGTAATTCTAAGTCTCAAAACTTAATGTTTACTCTTTCAAATTTCAACCAATTTCCAACAATAGGAAATAATCCGTCACTTGTTTGAAGAAAAATTCTAATATGGACTACTATTACAAGTGGTCCATGGTGTGTCAGCAATTAAAAAATATTTAAAATTTTAATGACAATATATTATTGTTTTGAAGTATAAGTTGATGTTCATCTTTATTCTTACGGCTGAAATAATGACTTAATTGATACATATTTGATTAAAAGAATGAAAAATTAAAATATGACTCGTATGAAACTGACACCAATCATATCATTATTTTTGCTGTAAAGATTAGAAAAATCGTGATATTTTACTTTTAAAAAATATATCGACAATCATTAATGATTTAAATAATTTTAAACATCGATCTACAGTAAACAACTTACAAAAGTGGTCCAATGTAACATGAGTCTCATTTTTGAAACCTTGTTTTTGCTTTTAAATGAAGAGGTGGGGGAGGAGATTCAGGCTTGTTAGGTTCAATCGAGGGAGAGGGGAGGGGAGGTGATGGGAGGGATTTTTAAGGAGGGGAGACGAGGTAAAATATAATTTATTATGTTGACAAAATTACCCTCACTCTTTTATTAAAATTCTAAATTATCCTTGTTGGAATATTAAAATTTTAGGTTATATTTTTTTTACAACAAAAAAAATATAGGTTTTCTACTCATTAGATTTTTTTTTAGATATATATCCATTAAATTTTTTTTGAAGTAATATATCCATTATAATTTAATCTTTATTTTGAGTTTATAAGGTTAAGGCTAAAAAAATAAATTACTTCTCTCATCCCCTCCCCTCGTTAAAAAGTTGAACCAAACATAAAATTTAAAATATCACCTGTAACGCCCTAGTTGCTTTTATTTATTTTATTAAATATCGAGTCTATTTATTTGATTTATTATATTTATGTGATGTATTTTTATTTGAATGGCTTTATTTTAATTAATTGTAAGGAGATGAGTAGTAAAGGAAATAAGTAGAGTTAAGGGGTTGAAATTGGAGTTAGATGGAAATAATAGTATTAAGTGGAAATAATAGGAATTAAATAAGGAAGTGGGAGGTTAAGAAATAGAAGTCAGAGAAAAGAAAACACTTTCACGTAAAACAGAGAAAAGAAGGGTTTTGGAGAAAAGTGAGAGGCACCAAGAGAAAAGAGGCTTAGAGAATCAAGAGCAGCTGTAGGATTATTCGTTCATCAAACCTAAGGTAAGGGTGGAAATTTATACTTTAATTCTAAGCATGTAGTTCTGAAAATTGATTTAGCATGAGAATTGGTGAAAATTGGGAAAACTAGGTTAATTATGAATTTGATTAATAATGGAATAGAAACCCCTGAATCATGTTAGAATAACTATTGTTAGATGATTAGTGATATTGGGTGTTTGATTTCTAAAAACTAAGAGAGTTTAAGGAGATTATATGAAAAAAGGTTTTTATTAAAAAGTGGTTAAATTATGATGAACAGTAAATTTTAATGAAACTTTAGCTTCTGTACCCGAATTTGAAATAAAAACTGGTATTGATCGGTTCAGAATTGGTCTTAGGTGTAAACACGAAATTTGTAGATAAAGATGTTAGCTTTCTAATGACTTTGGTTTGACTTCAAAATTATTTTTGTAACTGAAGTTATCGTCAAATTACTACATATAGGTCACAGTGGAACTTTAGCTTCTGTACCCGAATTTGAAATAAAAACTAGTATTGATCGGTACAGAATTGATCTTAGGTGTAAACACGAAAGTTGTAGATAAAGATGTTAGCTTTCTAATGGCTTTGGTTTGACGCAAAAAATCCTTGTGAATAATTTTATATGAATTTATGAAGTTGTATGACGAATTAAGATGTTGTGAAGTAGAGTCCTTGTCGTCGTGTCAAGGTCATATGAGTTGTAAGAAGTTGTCTAAGTTGATTAAGTTGCTGGTTGTCGTGGCATTTTACAGAGTCCACATATGCATTAAAGTTGGGGGCTTGATGCCCTGTGAGCCTACGCTCAAAAATGTTGGGGGCTTGATGCCTTGTGAGCTTATGCTCAAACCCGTTGGGGGCTTGATGCCCTGTGAGCCTACGCTCAAATTTGTTGGGGGCTTGATGCCCTGATTGGTACCACATGCATGCTGCATAGTCAAGTCATTTAAGTTGTATAAGTTGGAGTCATGTTATCTAAGTCGTCGAAGCGTTGTCGTGTTGTCGAGTTGTGATAGAATTAATGAGATGCATTGAAAAGTTGTGTAGTTAAATGATGAAATAATAAGTTGACGTTTATGATGTTTTAAGTTATTAAATCTATGTTGATGAATTATATCCTTATTATTATTGTATATGTATCTCACCCCTTCTGTTGGAATTGCCGCCTCGTGGGCAAGTGCAGATATTCAGGACTAGCTGCAGTTGTGAGTCGACTCCCTCATGGTCTTAGGATGCTCTGATACGTAACGGGGCGGGTTTTATTGTTGGATTGTCCTTGTTACGTATTTTTCATTGAGATTTCATGTTGAAACAATTTAGTTGGATTTTTGTATTATTGTTGAACACGTTGAGGCCTTAGAGCCATATATTGGTTGAAAAGACTTATGAATACTATTTCCGCTGCGAGATTATTAAAAATGTTATCAGTTGATGTTTGATTTATTAATAGAAAATTTTACTCTATTACTTAAATATTTTACGAAGTGTAGCATTCCGTATACGTTGAAATACTCTGATTTATATGTATGATTTACATTGTTGGGAATACGGGGTGTTACATCACCTCCCCTCCCTTCCCCTCCCCTCCAAAACCCCCGAACCAAACAGACCCAGTAATATTTTATTTATCGGGAGTGCATTATCTACATAATTTTTTTTAAAAAGCCAAAAAAATATATTATTAAATAAATTAAGTATAAGGTTTGCTTAACTAAAAGAAATGTACAACAAGATTATAAAAAATAAAATAACATCTCTGTTCTAATGAATAAATTATGGGGTTGTAACTGTATCGATATATAGATGATAAGTGTGATTCTTTAAGATACAAAAATTGTGAATCTTTTACAATGAAGTATGAATTCCTATTTATAGAAGTTCTTCTCTAACTGTCTTCACCGGCCACGTCATGGGTACCCCATGATCGTGGCGGCTTTCTTCTTCCACCGCTGTCTCATCGTGGTGGTGAGGGGTGGTTACGTGTCCCTCACGGTGCCAACATGGTGGTGAGGGGTAGTTACCTCTTCTCACATTGTGGGTTTTGTTTGAATTCCTCCTCTGAGCAGTTATCTTTTTTGACTAAGGCATCGCCCATGGGATATGACGCCTTCTTATGTCTTTTCCGCCAAGTTTCTCTTTTGAATTATATGGGTTAGAAGATTGGGTCATCTTGCTATTGGGCCTATGCTATTTATTTTTGGGCCATAATCCAGTCCAATCCGTAAAACTTGTTTAACTCCAAGCAAAATAAGGGATTATACCACCACAGGTTCAAATAAAAAATGAATCATTTCTTTCTGCTCATCAGCCACCACTACAACAATAATTTCACTTTGTCAAACAACACCTATGTTAATGTTTTTTTAGAGTAAAAATCCTATCATTTATTTCTTTCTATATATTCCAACAACAAGTCAACCAAACTACTTGTAGATTTGTCCTAACTTTTTTACTAAAAACATAAGCGTACATTACAAAATTGTAAAGCATGATCAGCAGTTAAATTTAATAATATATCATGAACACCTAACCAATTAAGAATTTTATACCACAAAGTTCAAAGAAAAGCCCATCCAAAAAAGTTAGTTATTAGAATGTTCGTTCTCACCACATCTTCTTGCGCATAATATCGAATCTAAATGAATTATTCTACAGCGAACCAAATTATATTTTGTTGGAAGCCTACTATATAAATCATCTCCGAACAAATAAAGACACCTACAAATGAGCTATTTTGTTCAGGATAACGTCATTATGAGCTACCACCGTTAATGAAATCATGTGAGTGAGTAAGTGATAAGCTCCACTAAATAAATACCGTAAATCTGGACCAGTACACCACTTCCAGCAATCTTAAACACCAACTTGTAAAAAGAAGTTTTCCCACACTGAGCACAACACTCAAAATATAACTCTTCCTCACACAAAAAAAGACGCCAAGACATTATACATAAATAATTCAAAATCCTCCTAAATTAAAATCTTCTAAAGTCTAACAAAAACATTAGATTCAAGTAATTAATGAGTTACCTCTATGACAAATTCTTCAAAATAGTCCAGATTCAGTTACCGATAAAAACAATTTTTGTCAAATATTATTTATCTCGTCGCCGAATTTTAAATTACGGCCCCTCTTGCTCCCGTGGAGTTAATAAAAAAAAAACTTCTAAATTCTCACCTTAATGTATTTTGTTGAGTTTTTCATACTAAAGACGTACTGATTCAAGGTTGTGATGAAATATTATCCCATTCTATTTCCTTTTGTCCTCCCTTTACTCCTCTTAAAATAAAATACTCTCATTCCTTTATATCCAAATTCCTAGAATTGCTAACCAAACAAACATTTTTATTGAAAAACCAAACAAACTTTTACATGAGTTATTCGTGGCAGGACTTGGGCAGGAGTATAATAGTCGAAAGCAGCAAATTGTGTGTGTAGAGGAGTGTGTGGACGATGACTAGGACTTAGTGGGTGACAAGTGAGATCCACTAGCCCATAGATTTAGGTGGGGAGTGTGTGAGTAAGTTAACCAGAGAGAGAGGAAATGAGAGATGACTGATGAGATCAACATGACAAAATTTAAGAAAAAGTATAAAACTAGTGCAAATTTTATAACCTTAAAATACTAGAGTTGTCAATTTCGATGAATTTTAAAATGAATGTCATTTAAAATTTCATATACATATCAACAAATAAAATAAATAGAACAGAGATAATAGCAATTTTATCAAATTATTCTTATTAACTATTTGTGTACTTTTGTCAAAAAAAGATCTATTTGTGTTTTTGTTTTGTCACAATCTTAAATTTGAGCAATATAGACTATATAGTGTTGCCTAAGTACTCATGTTTATGCATAGTTAAAAAAACATCTTGGTGGACAAAATTGTAAACTACTCTTAACTTCAATTCTCAAACAATTTGAGACATTATATGGTGTACCATAACATTTGCGCAGAGTAAAAGAATTGGTCAAAGATTATAAAAATAAATCGGTGAAGTATAGTATAAATTATTATTTTTTAGACTGTCAGAATAAGGTAACTATGACCATTGGTCTCCAAAAAGTTTACCCTTATTTTAGTCTTTCATTATTAAAAAATGTGTCAACTTAATTCTCTAACACATTCCATTAATTTAATTGTACATCTATTTTTTTTTTTTATCTATTCCCAGATTTATTATAGTAATTCTTAAAACTCACATGCAAAAGATAAAGAACAAGAGATTGAACAATTCAAAAAGGGACTATTTCTAAAGCAAACTCAAAGTATGAGAACAGATTCCATTTAATTTGATATCCAGTAATATTCACAAAGCTTGTAATAAAATTACAAAGCCACTGCAACTGCAAACTTTTTCTTCCCTCCTATCTGTATGTGACAAAATGATTGGAATGAACCAATAACCAATGTATGGAATCTGCATTTGAGTTTGGATATAAGCTACCATCCTTCATTTATGGAAGGAACCAAAATAGGCCAAAGCTTGAAATTAATCCAAATTCACAAAGTTAGCATTTGAATTGTAAAATTAATTTGCACAAAATTGAATTGCAGTGTCACATAACATAGACTTACCTATTAGGTGCTTAAAACTGAATCAGTGACTGATTTAAGAGTGAAGTTAGGAACATCATTTTGGTCTGTGGAAGAAAGGAAGATACAAATTTTAGTTAAATGAATTGCAAATTAAAAAATTTATAAGAATAGTATAATTATATAAACTTTGGGATAAGAATTATACATATATTTTACTTACTAATGGGTGTTCTTTGCACAAAGAAACAAGCACCAATAACAAAGTAGCAAAGTAGGAGAATAAGGCCTTTCATGTAGTGAGAAGTACCATCCTACAAATAAGACAGTGGTTATGTCAATACAATATAAAATTTCATTAAGAGATTAATAATAATTAAGTTACTACAAATTCACAATTTGGTGTTTTCTTCAATTGAAAATTCTTTGTCAAATTTATATACCTGTAAAGTGAAGCCAGTGACAATAATTGCCAAAGCAAGAGAACCAGTCTCGAGAAGGTTGAAGTTCAAGTCCATTTTCACACCCATTATCCAAGCAATAGTTACACATAGAGGAACCTATATATTGTAATATATTAGTTTTCATTATTATTCAAATAAAGAAGACTATACGAAAATGGTTTTAAATTGCGGTATGCAACTACATCCAAAGTATTATAAAAGTTCGCAGCATAACTGCGACCACAACAACAATTTAAAACCAAAGTATCCATAATTCACATCTAAAAAGTGAGCCGGAGTATATTTATTTACCGCAAACATTGCAATTTGAGTAGCAGAACCCAATGCAACACCTAAGGTAATGTCCTGCAGTCATGAAATTACATTAGTATTACTAAAAATGTGTTTTTTCTTTCAAATTCATCAACTTTATAGCTTTGAAAATATGAATTTAATTATAAGTTAGATGAAAGGATTAAGCATGGAATTTATAACACTCTAAATTCTCACCAGCTTGTTCTTGAAAGCAAAAATGATTGCTCCTGCATGTTCAGCTGCATTGCCAACTATTGGTAGCAAGATTATGCTGAGGAAGCTGACAGACAAACCCCATGATTCTGATGCATCCTGTTAAGAATGAAATTTGCGCAATCAGCTACAATTTTAAAAAAAAAATTCACTGCTTTGTGTGCTTGAAAAAGCTTATTTCCTAACTTATAGACCAATGAACTTGTTTAGATAAACAACTTAATTCAATACTTATCATATAAGTGTTTATAAATAAACTATTTCTATAACAAAAGATAAAATAAAGTCAACTATTTTTATATAAGCTATAACCTGTTTTCATAAGCCATCATTGAGAGCCTATGGAATTAAGCTGAAAACAGCTTATAGACATATCATAAGTTATTTCTATAAGCTCTCTGTAGCGGGCTGGAAAATCACTTCCATTTTTCATACAATGAAGTCGCCATCGATGTTTATTTATCCCGTGTGGGGAAAGGAAAATATCGCTAAAACCTTTGGTTTAGGTTCGGGAGTTGGTTATGCGAGAGGAAGGTGTTAGCACCCCTCGCATCCATCGTACTCGATGGGAACCGTTTAGGTGGTTTGGGGTTTGTTTGCGTAGGTTTGAATTAAATTGCCTTTTATCTTATCTAATCTCTACTTCGTTTCCAAAATAAATTACAAGAAAATAAGAATTTTTATTAATTGAGTTTGACGGTTGTAGGAGCCCGCTCCTACGTATTCCCCGGTGCAATGGGAAACTCAAAACTCACGTAGTTCTGGTAAAAATGTTTGTGTGGTTGGTTGATTTTAAATGGATATCGTTTATTTCGTATTCCGCTGATACAACGACGCTTGTATGCTCCACTTAGAGGCTTAAGCTGTGTGTGTGTCAGAGGAATAGATAAAACGCGTATCCATTGTTAAAAAGAGAGTTTGATTAACGGATGTGGCTTAACTCGCATTCCGCTGATACAACGACGCTTGTATGCTCCACTTGGAGGCTTAAGCTGTGTATGTGTCAGAGGAATGGATAAAGCGTATATCCATGTTTTCTGAAAAGAAGTTTAAGTGTGTGAAGGTTAACTTTTAACGCTTGTTTTTTGGAATGAGAGCAGCTTGAGTGACTAGTCAACTGTCCGGCCACCAAGACAACTCGGGGAAGAACGAAGCAACTGCCAGGTTCTCCCTTTTTCATTCATTATTGTGAAATCCTTTGATTAAGTTTATTCAGAAATAGTGTTTGAAAGAAATACGGGGGTTGGTTTATTTTAAAGCTTATTCTAGAATGAGAGCAGCTTGAGTGACTAGTCAACTGTCCGGCCACCAAGACAACCCAGAGAAGAAAGAAGCAACTGCCAGATTCTCTCCTTTTCATTCTTTAGTTCTTATGAAAAGCCTTTGATTAATTATTAAGAAAAAATGTTCGAAAGAAAAACGATTGTTGGTTTATTTTAGAATTCATTCTAGAATGAGAGCAGCTTGAGTGACTAGTCAACTGTCCGGTCACCAAGACAACTCGGGGAAGAACGAAGCAACTGCCAGGTTCTCCCTTTTTCATCCATTGATTATTGCAAAAAGTTTGATTAATTTATTACGAAAAAGCAAAGTCCAAAAGAAAAGATCAAGAGAACCAGAGCAGACACAATAGCAAAACAGATAATAATAATAAAATAAATCATGAAATATGCAAATCATAAATGCACATGTATAGATTGAAATGATACAAATGATTGATGCAAATATGCAATGCTAAGTAAACATGTATGAAGGAATAAGTTAAATATAGTACGAAAATTAAATTGCGAGCAATTAAATAAATACATGTAAGTATGAGATAAATAAACAAACATAAGCAAACATGATTGACCTAAGCTAATTAGGGTTAGACAAAAATATGTGCAAAAGAAAGTGACCCAAAAGTACTTAAAGAAGTAATTTGGATCACTTAAGCACTTATTAGAAAATAAACTAAAAGCAACTTAAACTAAAATGACTTATGAAAATAAGTTGGAAAAGCAAAATAATATTCGCATATGAAAGCTACTGTATCATAATGAATGTTGTGTAAAATTAGGGTCAAATAAGCTAAAGAGCTTCTTGAAACCCTAAATAAACACTTATGCACAAAATAGCTTAATATAAAAAAAACACTTATAAAAATAAGTTAAAAAAGAAATCACACATGGAAATATGATATAAGCATAAACAGTGACTTACTGAGCTTAAATAAGCTAAGAAGTCACTTAAGTGCTTTTACAAATAAGCTAAAAAAAACATTTAAGTCATTCTGGGGGGTGTAAAATATGAAGAGAAGTAAAAACTGGGGGGTGCAGAAAGCAGGGTCTGCACCCAAGGCCCAAGCCCAGTCCGGTCAACAACAAAAACCGCAGTCAACCAAAAAAAGATTCTGTGCAGCAAGGAAAACAAGGCGCGTCGTGAGCGCGAAGGATCTGGGCCGTATGATCAAAATCAAACGGCCACAAGCTTACCGGCCCAAACAGTGATATGGTGTGGCGCTCTATCAAACAAAACGTGCGCCAAGATCATCAACGCCGTCAGATCTCATTTAAATGAGATCTGACGGCTCCGTTTTAAAAAGAAAATCAACGCACAAAAAAACGAACCAGATCCAACGGCTGAGATTTAAACTCAGCGAAGAAGATGGACCACGGCTAGGTCGTCTTCTCCGTCGAGCCTCGCCGTCTCCGGCGACAACTCCGGTCGCCGGAGTTTTCAAAACTCCACCAAATCACGCGATTTTTACACAGTTTTGTTCGTATTTTTACAAGGATTCCAAAAGTACAAATTGTTTTTAACAAATCAGTGTAAAAACGCGAAAACGAAGAGGAAACAAATTTGAAATCAAAACTCAAACACACGATTCAAGCCAAATTTACACAAACCAGCTCAGCAGTAAGCATCAGAGTACAAAAAGGAGACGAATGGTGTAAGAATCTACCTGAGTAGGCCTCTGAATTGTCCGGTTCGAACTTGATTTTCTTCTTGGTGCCGTGGTACTCTCTGCTCCAATTCCTTCACCTTTTTGCTTGATAAATGAGTGTTTCTTACTTCTGGAACTTGGATGAAGGTGTTTGAACAAGAAAGGAAGGAGTTTGAGCAAGAATTCTGTGATTTCAAAACATGAAAAGTGAAGAACAAATGGTGGTTTTTTGGTCCTTATCTCTGCGCCGTTTTTCAGTCTCTCTCCTGCCTCTAGGGCACTGAAATCAAGGTTCTATATATAGGGAAAGATTAGGTTAAGTGAGTGGTGAGTTGTGAGAGTTGGTGAGGGCAAATTTGAGATTGTCCTTGAATTTTTGTGTACTATTGTGTGATGCTTTTTTTTTTGGATAAATGGTGAGGTGGTGAGAAGGAATATTCTAAGCCTCAAATGATAAGCATGATGATATGTTAATGAATGAGAATTTTTTGACACTCTTTTGTTTTTTTTTATTTTTTTGGAATAAAGAAAAATAATATAATAATAAAATAAATATGACAAAAATAAAAAACATGCATGATGAAATATGATTTATAAAATGTTTATGGATCAAGAATGGGAGAAAAAGAAATGAAATTTGGTTTTTTAGAAGGTTTCTTGAAATTCAAGTAACTACTTAAAAATAAATAATAAATAAGAAATAAAAATAATGCAATGGCAAAATGGTAAAAATTTCTCATTTATGATTATGCCATCCGAAATTATGCAAGAAAAATAAAATTGGTTTTGTTGACTTATTTAAAAAGTTGCACAATATCATGAGGGGCAAAATGGTCATAAAAAAAAATGAGGGGCAAAATGGTCATAAAAATTTGGGGCAAAATTAGGGTATGACAGCTGCCCCTATTTAATTAGCTTAAACCATAAGAATGCGAATATCTCTGATATTCGTATTCTTTTGGTGGAAGATAATTAAATACAGAATGCCCTAATTTTGCCAGGAAGCGAATGGTGATAGGAAAGAGTAAACCTGCCCGGTATCTTTGATACTCTTATCTCAGGATTTTTTCTCGAACGTGAACCATCGCCTCAAAGGTGCTTAGATTCTTGAGAATAAGTCGTCGCCTCGACGGGTACTTGACTGGTGAAGGTTGAATCGTTGCCTCGACGGGTACTTGGATTCTTCTGAATGAGTCGTCACCTCGACGGGTACTTGGACTGATGAAGGTTGAATCGTCGCCTCGACGGGTACTTGGATTCTTCTGAATAAGTCGTCACCTCGACGGGTACTTGGACTGATGAATGTTGAATCGTCGCCTCGACGGGTACTTGGATTCTTCTGAATAAGTCGTCACCTCGACGGGTACTTGGACTGATGAAGGTTGAATCGTCACCTCGACGGGTACTTGGATTCTTCTGAATAAGTCGTCACCTCGACGGGTACTTGGATTCTTCTGAATAAGTCGTCACCTCGACGGGTACTTGGACTGATGAAGGTTGAATCGTCGCCTCGACGGGTACTTGGATTCTTCTGAATAAGTCGTCACCTCGACGGGTACTTGGACTGATGAATGTTGAATCGTCGCCTCGACGGGTACTTGGATTCTTCTGAATAAGTCGTCACCTCGACGGGTACTTGGACTGATGAAGGTTGAATCGTCGCCTCGACGGGTACTTGGATTCTTCTGAATAAGTCGTCACCTCGACGGGTACTTGGACTGATGAATGTTGAATCGTCACCTCGATGGGTACTTGGATTCTTCTGAATGAGTCGTCACCTCGACGGGTACTTGGACTAATGAAGGTTGAATCGTCACCTCGACGGGTACATGGATTCTTCTGAATAAGTCGTCACCTCGACGGGTACTTGGACTAATGAAGGTTGAATCGTCACCTCGACGGGTACTTGGATTCTTCTGAACGAGTCGTCACCTCGACGGGTACTTGGACTAATGAAGGTTGAATCGTCACCTCGACGGGTACTTGGATTCTTCTGAATAAGTTGAATACATCCAGTTCTCACTGTCGATCTATCTGTGTTGAAATGATGTGCTTATGCATCCTGTCGTGGTTATCCAACCAACTTGTTGGAAAAAGGTCAATCTGACTTTCTTGTAATTAAGTGATCAAACTTGTTATCCCCGTAGGAGAATTTTTCTGGGAAATCTGCGATTCACTGGGGAGGAGATTGAATATGGTCCTTCAACTAATCTGCTTGGGAGACAGTTTTACCAACCAATCTGCTTTTGAAGAAAAGGTTAATCTGTCTTTTTTGGCGATCAAGTGATTAAAACCTGTATTCTGCAAGGAGAAGCCTTTGAACCTGCTTTATGTATGCATGCTTACCATGATTATTTATGCATGAAATGCAATGCATGATGATGACATGAATGACTGTATGCTATTGGAAGTTGGATGTCAACATGGGTGTTAATGAACACTGGGTTTTATTTGGGTTCCATTGAATATTGGATTTTGAGTGGGGGCCAATAACAATTGGTCTTTGAGTGGTGTGCCAATAATGATTGATCTTCGAGTGGGTTTGCCAATAATGATTGGACTTTGAGGGTGTGCCAATAATCATTGGACTTTGAAGGATTGTCAATGCAAGATTAGGTTCTTGATTGTGGATGTTTGATTTGGCTACTTGGTTTTTCTGAGTCATTGGTCTTGTGGTATGGGGCATACCGGACGCTTGAATGAAATGACGTGATCAATGCATGCTCATGATTTACATGAATGAAATGACATGGCTAATGCATGATGATTGTTTGTATGAATGAAATGACATGACTAATGCATGACAATGATTGATATGAATGAAATGACATGACTAATGCATGACAATGATTGAGGCCCCTATGGAGGGTGGGTGTTTTTGCTATCAAGGCCTTTTGTGGAATGATGGTTGATGTTGATCCCCGACACCAGCTCCGGACTTAATGGATGTAGATATCTATCAGTCTTTGCTTGAATAGCTTGGAGATATAGGGAGAACCTGCCCCTGTGTATTGTCTTGCCCCAGTCTGTTGGGCATTTGAAGTATTTGGCTTTTTCTTGATTTCTGGCCAACTTACTGATATTGAATCTCCCTCTCTGAGAGGTATGCCCCTAGATTGAGCCATTCTAAACATGTTTGACCGACTCGACAGGGTCTCCAGATGATCTAACCCATAGTCATAAAAGTTTGCTCTTGATTGGCTGAATCCCAAGATGATTTGCCCCTGATTAGGAGTGTCTTGATCTGATTTGTTAGGTCCTTGAAAACTGGGTTTTGATACCGCTTTCCATGATGCGACCTTAGGACACTCTGTCCATGCCAAATGACCTTTCTAAGGGATGTGCCCCATGATTAAGTGAAGTCCTGAGATAACTGCCCCTTGATTAGCCCAAGGCTCTTCTTGATTGCTCGGTAACAGCTCAGAGTTTGGAACTTCTTTATTGTCAAGTGTTGACTTGCAGACAAACCTGTTTGCTTGAAATAGTAATTCCAATGCCATTTTAATGCAAATTTTGAAATTGAAGTTGAGATGGTATTTATGTACAATGGGTGTATATTGTGGAAGAAAGTGTGAGAGTATGATATTAACAAAGATTTTTGTGAGTCAGGTTAACGTAACCTTGCTACCGTATGCTTTCAAAATAAACCTTGCTTCAATTAGGTCTTTTGAGGGTTGTAACGTGGCCTGGTTCACGGTTTCTGAATAAAAGGAAATAAGGCTCAAAGTTTGATTTTAACCCATCCCATTCTTCGTGATGATCTTCAGCCCTAAGTTCAATTAACTCAACTCACAAGTTTAAGTCCTAAGAGGTTTTCTGAGATTGTGATGGTTCGGGAACCAAGGATGTGTTTCCCCTTTGTTGTGGCAGTCACATTGGCCTTTTGTTTTGGTCACATGATTTTGTTTTGTCATGAATCTTGGTGACCTTTGCTTTTTGCATTTTTCATTTTATTTTTTTTCGATCCCTAACTTTTACCTAGACTATTCTTTTGCGTTTTTAGTCTAGCGGGATACCCTAATTTTTGCCTAAGCCATTTTGAGGTTTTGACTTAGCGGGCTTTTCTTTCTCTTTTTTTTTTGTATTTTGTTTGGCGAATTGTGACTGCCTTGGTAATGGGTGATGAGGAACACCTTATTGACTTTTTTTTGCTTTTCTTTTGAAACTCGAACGTATGGTCGAGTTAATTGAACACTACCCTGCCCCGGGTTAAAATTGCGGTTTTTTCGTATAGAAAGAAACACCAACTTCTAGGCTCAAAGGGGGTGACTACGGATTAACTTCCTTATTTCTCCGGTGTTTGGGAATTTGAAACAATGCCTTACATCATCAACAAAGTTTTATTCGAAAGTATACTGTAGCAATTTGGTTGTTTCGTTTTTCATCATCCTCTCTCCAATCTTTGTTCAAACAGAAATGATAAAGAAATGAAAGAAATGAGGCGTATTAACATACATTTTTTGTTTTTGTGAAGTAGAAGAGAGAAAATTGAATGGACATGAAAGAATGGATTCAAAACATGCATTATTATTTCATTAAGATTACTATTGCAAACAAACAAAGTTCAACTGTAAGTAAATACTTAGCAAAACAAAGGAAAATACAAAAGGGAAACAGCCTAAATGATAATTTTTGTAGCTTGATTCAATCCTTGAACTCTTGCTTAGCATCCTCATAAGGGTCTGAGAGACCGGACAACAGACTATCCTTCACAATTGGGCTCTCCCTTTTTGAAAGTTAACAGCTTCTGATCAATGAGCTCTTGAACCTTGCGTTTGAATGCTCTACAATTGTCTGTATTGTGTCCTTCAGCACCAGAGTGGAATTCACATTTAGCCTTGGTATCATACCAAACGGGGAATGGCGCAGTCATTGGCCTTAAAGCTCTTGGGGTCACCATCCTATTGTGCACCAGATATGGCAAAAGCTGACTGTATGACACAGGAATCAGATCAAAGACCTTTTTAACTTGCTGCTGAGTTTGTTGTACTTGCTGAGTTCTTTGAGACACAAGATTCACATGCTCTTGGAAAGAGTACCCCTGAGGTTGTTGATGTTGTGCAGCTGCCCTGTATGGATACTGGAGGCATGGGATTCGAGCTGGTGATGTTGGACCATTTTGGAAAGTGGCAGCATTTGCCTCATCTTCCTTGAAATTCAATAGTTTCTGATCAATAAGCTCTTGAACCTTGTGTTTAAAACCCCTACAGTTCTCGATGTTGTGTCCGAGCAACCCATTATGATAGTCACATCTAGCATTCTCATCGAAACCAGGTGGATACGGTGGTGACACGGGGTCAAGGGGCTTTAGCTGGACCAACCCTTTTTGGAGTAAGTGTGGCAGGATGTGCCCATATGGCATGGGTATACGATCATAGTGCACATTCCTTCTTTCACTTCGGGGCCCTTGTGGGTTCTGCTGATGTCCCAAGTTCTGTGTGACCTGTCTTGACTGGGAATGATTCAAAGGCGTCTGTATTGCCTGTTTTGAAAACCCTTGGGATTGTTGAGGTTGAACAACTGTTGGATGATTGAAGCATGGGGTACGAGTAGACACCGTTGAGCGAGAGTGAGAGTGAGGTGGGCTGACATTGCTGGGCAAGAATGATTCCATTATCCTTAGCTTGTCCTCTATTGCCTTGAACTTTTGGCGAGTCTCCTCACTCGGGGATGCAACAGATTTTCCCTTAGAGTCATTACCTTGATGAGCATTCATGTGATCCTCGGAACTTTGAGGCATAGCGAACCTGGGTTGGACTTGATGAGTTCTTGGCTGGCCAATCAGCAATTCAGTGTTGGTGCCCATTGGCTCTTGGGTGTCTTGAGCAACCGCGGAAGTATAGTCGGATGAAGGACATATCAATTTTGACAAAGGGGAACCGATTGGAGGATTTGCCCCTACTGTTGCAGCGTCCACTCTTGAAGGCAAACTGAGATTAGCTAGTATTTCCAAAACACGGTCCAACTTGTCGGTCACTTGGTCCACATCGCCTCTCAAGGCATCAATCTGCTTCTGCATGTTTTCCATGGTTTCCTTGAAATGTTTGAAATCCGGGATCAATGTCGGGGATGAAGCTGTTTTGGTGGACATATGAAGATAAGATAATGGTCTTTTGAATGAATGCAAATGCATGCAAAAGTTTTTATGCTTCATCATTTTATTTTTTATGCAAATGTTATGCAAAAATATTTTTTATCATGAATTTTTTATGAATGAATGCATGAGTGCATGGATGCATGGATGCACTTTTGTAGCAGATTCGCAGATTCTGTCGCGGTGAAGCAGAGGTGTAATTAACATTGCTGAAGTCGAAAGGCTCAAAGTTACCTGTAACCCATCCCTCTCACATGTCGTTCTAGATTTGACAAAGTGCCTAAAATCACGGATTACCCCTTTGGATACGACGTCGCTATTGCAAAGCTCACGACATACGTGCCCAAAAGGAAATCTCATCTAGGTAAGGCCGTTGAGCAACCTTGACACGGGTTCTAAACAGAGGTCCCTAGTAACAAGGTTTGGTTCTAGACCGGGTAATAAAGGTCCCTAGAGTCATGGACTCTCCAAGAAAACATCAGAGACACTGGTCAACTGTCCCGTGTCCTGACATTCTCAAGAGAATCTATTCTAGGCGAGGTGATTATGCCGGAGTCACTAGTCAACTGTCCGGTGACCCAACATAAAGACCCCTAGCTTAGCCTAAGCTTTTCTCAAGCTCGGGTGTAGAGCTTCTCACAGTATCCACGCCTCAAGGGCAAAAGAAAAATAAAAGAAGGAGTAGAAGAAGAGAAACAGCCAACCAAGCAGATATAATTGACAGAAAAATAAAAGATAAAGCAAGATACTGCAAACCTGAAAAAGCAAACAAACGAACAAACCAACTAAACTGGGCTTAACTCTCTATAGTCCCCAGTGAAGTCGCCAGCTGTAGCGGGCTGGAAAATCAATTCCATTTTTCATACAATGAAGTCGCCATCGACGTTTATTTATCCCGTGGGGGGAAAGGAAAATATCGCTAAAACCTTTGTTTAGGTTCGGGAGTTGGTTATGCGAGAGGAAGGTGTTAGCACCCCTCGCATCCATCGTACTCGATGGGAACCGTTTAGGTGGTTTGGGGTTTGTTTGCGTAGGTTTGAATTAAATTGCCTTTTATCTTATCTAATCTCTACTTCGTTTCCAAAATAAATTACAAGAAAATAAGAATTTTTATTAATTGAGTTTGACGGTTGTAGGAGCCCGCTCCTACGTATTCCCCGGTGCAATGGGAAACTCAAAACTCACGTAGTTCTGGTAAAAATGTTTGTGTGGTTGGTTGATTTTAAATGGATATCGTTTATTTCGTATTCCGCTGATACAACGACGCTTGTATGCTCCACTTAGAGGCTTAAGCTGTGTGTGTGTGTCAGAGGAATAGATAAAACGCGTATCCATTGTTAAAAAGAGAGTTTGATTAACGGATGTGGCTTAACTCGCATTCCGCTGATACAACGACGCTTGTATGCTCCACTTGGAGGCTTAAGCTGTGTATGTGTCAGAGGAATGGATAAAGCGTATATCCATGTTTTCTGAAAAGAAGTTTAAGTGTGTGAAGGTTAACTTTTAACGCTTGTTTTTTGGAATGAGAGCAGCTTGAGTGACTAGTCAACTGTCCGGCCACCAAGACAACTCGGGGAAGAACGAAGCAACTGCCAGGTTCTCCCTTTTTCATTCATTATTGTGAAATCCTTTGATTAAGTTTATTCAGAAATAGTGTTTGAAAGAAATACGGGGGTTGGTTTATTTTAAAGCTTATTCTAGAATGAGAGCAGCTTGAGTGACTAGTCAACTGTCCGGCCACCAAGACAACCCAGAGAAGAAAGAAGCAACTGCCAGATTCTCTCCTTTTCATTCTTTAGTTCTTATGAAAAGCCTTTGATTAATTATTAAGAAAAAATGTTCGAAAGAAAAACGATTGTTGGTTTATTTTAGAATTCATTCTAGAATGAGAGCAGCTTGAGTGACTAGTCAACTGTCCGGTCACCAAGACAACTCGGGGAAGAACGAAGCAACTGCCAGGTTCTCCCTTTTTCATCCATTGATTATTGCAAAAAGTTTGATTAATTTATTACGAAAAAGCAAAGTCCAAAAGAAAAGATCAAGAGAACCAGAGCAGACACAATAGCAAAACAGATAATAATAATAAAATAAATCATGAAATATGCAAATCATAAATGCACATGTATAGATTGAAATGATACAAATGATTGATGCAAATATGCAATGCTAAGTAAACATGTATGAAGGAATAAGTTAAATATAGTACGAAAATTAAATTGCGAGCAATTAAATAAATACATGTAAGTATGAGATAAATAAACAAACATAAGCAAACATGATTGACCTAAGCTAATTAGGGTTAGACAAAAATATGTGCAAAAGAAAGTGACCCAAAAGTACTTAAAGAAGTAATTTGGATCACTTAAGCACTTATTAGAAAATAAACTAAAAGCAACTTAAACTAAAATGACTTATGAAAATAAGTTGGAAAAGCAAAATAATATTCGCATATGAAAGCTACTGTATCATAATGAATGTTGTGTAAAATTAGGGTCAAATAAGCTAAAGAGCTTCTTGAAACCCTAAATAAACACTTATGCACAAAATAGCTTAATATAAAAAAAACACTTATAAAAATAAGTTAAAAAAGAAATCACACATGGAAATATGATATAAGCATAAACAGTGACTTACTGAGCTTAAATAAGCTAAGAAGTCACTTAAGTGCTTTTACAAATAAGCTAAAAAAAACATTTAAGTCATTCTGGGGGGTGTAAAATATGAAGAGAAGTAAAAACTGGGGGGTGCAGAAAGCAGGGTCTGCACCCAAGGCCCAAGCCCAGTCCGGTCAACAACAAAAACCGCAGTCAACCAAAAAAAGATTCTGTGCAGCAAGGAAAACAAGGCGCGTCGTGAGCGCGAAGGATCTGGGCCGTATGATCAAAATCAAACGGCCACAAGCTTACCGGCCCAAACAGTGATATGGTGTGGCGCTCTATCAAACAAAACGTGCGCCAAGATCATCAACGCCGTCAGATCTCATTTAAATGAGATCTGACGGCTCCGTTTTAAAAAGAAAATCAACGCACAAAAAAACGAACCAGATCCAACGGCTGAGATTTAAACTCAGCGAAGAAGATGGACCACGGCTAGGTCGTCTTCTCCGTCGAGCCTCGCCGTCTCCGGCGACAACTCCGGTCGCCGGAGTTTTCAAAACTCCACCAAATCACGCGATTTTTACACAGTTTTGTTCGTATTTTTACAAGGATTCCAAAAGTACAAATTGTTTTTAACAAATCAGTGTAAAAACGCGAAAACGAAGAGGAAACAAATTTGAAATCAAAACTCAAACACACGATTCAAGCCAAATTTACACAAACCAGCTCAGCAGTAAGCATCAGAGTACAAAAAGGAGACGAATGGTGTAAGAATCTACCTGAGTAGGCCTCTGAATTGTCCGGTTCGAACTTGATTTTCTTCTTGGTGCCGTGGTACTCTCTGCTCCAATTCCTTCACCTTTTTGCTTGATAAATGAGTGTTTCTTACTTCTGGAACTTGGATGAAGGTGTTTGAACAAGAAAGGAAGGAGTTTGAGCAAGAATTCTGTGATTTCAAAACATGAAAAGTGAAGAACAAATGGTGGTTTTTTGGTCCTTATCTCTGCGCCGTTTTTCAGTCTCTCTCCTGCCTCTAGGGCACTGAAATCAAGGTTCTATATATAGGGAAAGATTAGGTTAAGTGAGTGGTGAGTTGTGAGAGTTGGTGAGGGCAAATTTGAGATTGTCCTTGAATTTTTGTGTACTATTGTGTGATGCTTTTTTTTTTGGATAAATGGTGAGGTGGTGAGAAGGAATATTCTAAGCCTCAAATGATAAGCATGATGATATGTTAATGAATGAGAATTTTTTGACACTCTTTTGTTTTTTTTTATTTTTTTGGAATAAAGAAAAATAATATAATAATAAAATAAATATGACAAAAATAAAAAACATGCATGATGAAATATGATTTATAAAATGTTTATGGATCAAGAATGGGAGAAAAAGAAATGAAATTTGGTTTTTTAGAAGGTTTCTTGAAATTCAAGTAACTACTTAAAAATAAATAATAAATAAGAAATAAAAATAATGCAATGGCAAAATGGTAAAAATTTCTCATTTATGATTATGCCATCCGAAATTATGCAAGAAAAATAAAATTGGTTTTGTTGACTTATTTAAAAAGTTGCACAATATCATGAGGGGCAAAATGGTCATAAAAAAAAATGAGGGGCAAAATGGTCATAAAAATTTGGGGCAAAATTAGGGTATGACACTCTCTCAAACAGTTTTACAAGGGCTTATAGCGGTAACTAAACTCAAATATTCAAATCCTTATAGGCTCATATAGTCATAGGGTATACATAACTGTTTATATGTATATGATAAACAATTATCTTTATTCAATAAGTGATTAACTAAGCTGTTTATAAAAAAGAATTCCAAATTAGATCTAAACATTTTTGTAGAATTACCTCAATTGTATCCACCACATATTCAGACAACAAAGCAATGAAAACAGTCATTCCAGCCAACCAAGCAAATGCACTCCAGAATCCAATCACAGCTTCTTCTTCTGCCTCATCGTTCTCACCTTCACCTTCCTGTCCAAACCATGCATCATAGTATAAATACTTAGAATAAACATTAAAATTGCAAAATTCGAAAATTCATAATTTTCATATAAAGTTTAATTAAGAAAACATACATCTTCAGCTTCAAATAATTGTCTCTGTGTCCATAGTTGAAAGACCAAATAAACAACATATGCACCTAACATCACGATGCTAGCAGTTCTTGACAGGTTGAGTGTAGGTTCTACTGCGAGTTCAGGTGTTGCAACACTGTATGTGAATAGCAAAGGAAGCGAATGGCATAGCAATGCCAATAGAAGCATCAGTGAATTCACATCTGCTTGTCTCTGCAAAATTCAACACTTAACATTAGCATTATTCTACTATAGAGAAATTAATGAACTAATTTTTTTTTTCACTCATTAGATCATTTTATTTTGATTCTTCACAATATTAAAGACCGTGATTTTTTTGGGTTCCTTTGGTTCCATCCAGGGAAAAGTAGTCCTAGTAAAATTGAAGTTCGGCAGGGAGGTTAGAAAAGTCTAGTCAACGACTATTACAACCAGAATTTGAACTCGGATTCTCATTAACGATTTACCCTTAATTGACGCTCATTAACCACCAAGTTAAAATACCACGGTTTCAAACTATGGAAGTGTGAAATTCATTTGTAAGGACTTACTTTGTCATATTTTTGCTCCACTCCAAGGTTTGCAATGCCGCCAAAAAGAAGAGAGGTTCCAAGAACAAGAAGAAGGTTTGAAAGGATGGAGCCTAAAAGAGAATACTTGACCACAGCAATTTGGTTGTTGCTAAGAGCAAATATTGCTATTATCAGCTCAGTAATATTCCCACATGTTGCATTAAGAAGTCCTCCAACTATAATATTGGATAATATATAAACCATTTAGTTCTAAAACATCAATTATAACCAATTTAATTCCAAATTGAACCTTAATTAATTAGTAATGAACAATTTTATATACCTGTAGGACCAGTGGAGAAGGCAATTTGTCTGAGATATATTTGAAGTGACATTCACAAACAGAGAAAATAAAACAAGAATCACTGAATCAGCAATCAATCCAAAAACAAATAATGAAAAAAGAGAGCATATATTTCATAGGATTCCTTACTCTGTAAGGAAGCTCACACGTTCTGCAAGTGGAGTAAGGCCAAGTAAGCTCAGTATGAAAACCCACGACTGTTTGCAATAATTAAAAAAAATAGTTAGTTTATAATCACCATCATCATCATCATCATCATCATCATTACTCAATGTAATATAGCAGCTAATAAAATAAGCAATCAACTGTCTGAAAAGGGTAGCCCAGTTGGTAGCTACTAGTGACATTGTTGGAGGGGCCGAAGTTCAAACCCCAAAGTTCCAACTTCTCTACACTTATACTATGCGAGTCTAGCCACTAGCCTACTCACCAAAAAAAACTAAAATTTAGAAATCAACTTAAATGAATTAGATCAATAATAATTCAAAAATTTAATAGAAAGATAAAATGATATGGTAGAGGAACTTACTCTTCCTAAGCCAAAGTAATGAGCAAGGATGGCAGCAGGAATGGCAAGGAAGAGAATGGACAGTTTGGTACCAAGAATAACCTCTTGGATGTTAAGCAAGACATTCTGAAATGAAGCACGTTGAACCTTCGACAAAAGAGTATAATCAGATTTCTTGCGCAACGAAGACGTAGAAAGGTTATGCGCGTTTCGGCTCCGTCCATGTCCATGTCTTGATTCCTTGGTCAAGACCTTTGGATTACCATTCTCCAAAAGCCAAGGTTGTTGTTCTTGTGCTATTTGGCAAGAAGCCATTTTTGTTACAAAATGAGGACAAATTCTTAAAACTACAAAAAGTGAAAGTTTTGTGTATAGTACTTCTCTCACTTGTTATAGCTACTATCTCTTGTGTATGTATTTTTTTGTTCATGAATGTGTATATATATGTTTATATACCGTATATCGTATATAGTAACCGTGGTTTCTGAAACTTCCAAAAAAAATGAGAGATGCCGAAAATACATTAGCAGAAATCAAAGTCATAGGGAAAAACGCTTAAGCATTGAGCAAAAGCCATAACTCAACGCTTAACCACTTAAAAGCGACAAAACTTAACCACCATAGGATAGAAGCTAACAACAAAGACCAAATAAGGCAATAAACGTAACCATCAAGAGTACCAAACACTCAGGAGAGACGCGAAACAACAACGATTAACCATCCACCATGAACAGAAGCTCACAATAGGCCAATAAGGCTAATCATCATTAAGTCACAAAATGCAAACCGATTATCTTTAAGTAACTAGAAATTAACTGATCAATCATCAATATGCAATTGCAATAATGTAAGTGATAAGTTACAAACTGCAACAACCTATGTAATCGCAGCAGAATTCAAATTTGTCTACAATTTTCACAATTGAAGAATAACAGCAGTATGTGTAAGCCAAAGAAATTGGAGAAAATAGCGTAAAGTCAATGTACCAGAATGAATCAATCTGCAAACAACACACAGAAATGAGTGAAACGAAACCGAAAAAGATGATGAATCGGTGAAACAGATCGATAAGTGAAATGAATTTGAGCGAAAGAAATTGGTGAAATGCTTATATGGATCGGAAACGAGAGAAGAGAAAAAGGAAACGGTAAAGAATAACGAAAGAAAATGCAATTTTCTCAGGAAAATTGAAAAGAGGAAAAGAAATGGATGCGGATCCTCTGTATCCGCGCGGGAACGGTAGTTGACTTTTACCAACTTTCGTCCGTTGGATATATTCAACTGTTCTAAAAAAGCCACACCATATACGTTTCAGTGACAATTAAGGGGGACTCAGCATATATTCCTTTCTCGGTATGTGTCTCAATCACCGAATCGGATAGACTTTGAGGACCCATATTGGATGGAGATCGGCAGGGCTGCACTAAAAACTGAAACTGGTCCGAACCCAAAATAATCAACAAAAAGTATAGAGATTTGTGCAGCTTACAATGAGTCACGAGTTGAAAAATTCAGTTTAAACAAGGTTATTACGGGTGTATAGAGAAAACTGGACTGACGATGTCTGAAATATACCTGCATGAGTAAATTAAAACACTGTGTTTAATATTTTTCTTTTGCGAAATACACACTTTTCTCCCGCTCTGCCTCCTCTTTACACTTTCTCACTTCACCTCAAAACTATGGAGACTGAAACCCAAAATGATCTTTCTTCATCTTGTTTGTCTAACTTCGCTGAAATCAAATGTTATATTTTTTATTTTATTTGAATTTTTTGTTTTTTTCTTACTTTTTTATGTTGATTTAGAGTTTGTAACACTTTCCTTTTGTATTCTCTATCTCTGATTGCATATTTTTGGAATCTAAATTCTAAAGGTTGAGTTTGTTATTGTTTTTATTTTTTGAAATTTTTTATTTTTAACCGAATCAAACCGCCCAATAACCCATCTAAACCGAAAACCCGTAAAAAGCGATCTCCATTTTATGGGCAGATTGGGTCTTATATTTTCACTCTGCGAATTTACTTAGGTGACAACTTTGGACTCAAACTCGCCCACTGTCCACCCCTAAGATCGGGTATCTCGGTATGTGTCTCAATCTCCAACGGTAGAACATTGGACTTAGACTCACTTAGTTCGGGCAAGGTTTTAAATTGCGGTTCGTATTTGCAATTACGGTCACAATATTGTTTGTATTGCGCCACAATTGTGATGTGACTATAATTTACGTGTACGGTCGTAGTACAACAGAAGCCCCCCCATCAGACGATTTTGATCAATTTTTTTACAAAAAATCAAATTTTGAACTTCAAATCTTAATTTGCGTCAAATATAATAAACAATCTTACTTTTAACAATCTATCGACGTGTATTTCAAGTAAATTCGAATTAGTGTTTATGGAATAAACTAAGATTTCTGCACTGGTGGGTAAATAGCGAAGTAAAATAGAGGTGTCATTTTATATAATTTGTGAAATTTCAAAATAATTTCACGATGCAACAACCGTATTGCGTGTTTCAGCAACCGCAATCACTTTTTTAATTTAAGTGACATAAAAATATAACTTTGATATAAACAACAAGGATTCGGAAAAGTGTACTAGTTTGCTAGAATAATTTTAATTTCATGCTCTATAAAATGAGATTTTCAGACACTTGGATAAAGTGGATGCGGACTTGCATTTTTTTAGTTCTATGTTAGTATTGGTGAATGGAAGTCCTACGAAAGATTTCCAGGTGGGAAACGATCTTCCACATGGCGATCCTTTGGCTCCATTAATGGCGGCAGAAGGTCTTGCAGGTCTAGTGAGGAAAGTAATGGAGCAAGATATGTTCAAGAGTTATAAAATTAGCAATGAGCTCGAGTTTAACATTTTACGATATGCGGATGACACCATTTAAATAGGCGAATGAAATTGGGAAAATCTCTAGAGCTTTAAAACCATTTTGAGGAGTTTTGAATTGGTCTTAGGTTTAAAAATTATTTTTTTCAAAAAGCAAGTTATATGGCTCAAACTTAGAAGACAGTTTTTTTGAAGCAACATCGAATTTCTTGCGCTATAGCATTGAAGTGCCATTTTGTTTCGAGGTACTTCCAGTCGAAGCTATCTGAGGAGATTGGAGACTTAGAAACCGGTAGTTGTTTATTTCAAAAAGTAATTATCATGTTGGAGAGCGAGATACCTTTCAATGCTCGGTTGGGAATAATGCTCATTACTTCGGTCCTTAGTAGTTTACTGGTGTTCTTCTTTTCTTTTTATAAAGCTATAACGGCGTTCTTCATTAAGTCGATTGCTTTGCAGGAAAGAATGGCTAATAGCTTATCCTGGTTACCCGATATGCAAGCGGCATTTTCTGGTTGTACTGTTACTCACACTGTGCAATTTGCGCGCTGATTCTTTGTTGAACAGCAAGCGTGCAACTGCCTATGGAAGTCTGTAGTCCTGGCAAACATTGGTCTGTTCGGTTGGAGGATTTTTCATGATAGCCTTGATACGAGAATGAATCTTTGGCAATGCGGAATTTTAAGGAATCCTCACCAACAAAGAGATATTATGTGCTTTTATTGGGTTCGAGTACTCCCTCTACTCACATCAATAATACTTCTAGCTTATAAAAAAAAATTTAAAAAGCAATTTAAAAGGTATTGCTAAAGCAAACTCAAACTTATGAGAACAAATTCCATTTATTTAATATCCAGCAAAATGCACGATAAAAAAACACCCCCAATCTTATACCAATAGGACACAAAATGTAAGATTTAAAATCTTAGAATCCTATTCACAAAGCATGTAATAAAAATTACAAAGCCACTGCAAATTTTTTCTTCCCTCCTATCTGGATGTTACAAAATGATTGGAATGAACCAATAACCAATGTATTGAATCTGCATTTGAATTTGGATATATGCTACCATCCTTCATTTATGGAAGGAACCAAAATAGGCCAAAGCCTGAAATTAATCCAAATTCATAAAGTTAGCTATTGAGTTGTAAAATTAATTTCCACAAAATTAAATAATTATCTACATGGTCGCAAAACATAGTTACATAGACTTACCTATTAGGCGCTTAAAATTGAATCGGTGACTGATTTGAGAGTGATATTGTTAGGAACATTATTTGGGTCTGCGGAAATAATGTGACAAAAATTTTAGATACATGAATTACTACAAATTAAGAATTTATATATGTAAATTTTAGGATAAAAATTATACATATATTTTACTTACTAAGGGGTGATTTTTGCACAAAGAAACAAGCACCAATAACAAGGTAGCAAAGTAGGAGAACAAGGCCTTTCATGTAGTGAGAAGTACCATCCTACAAATAAGATAGTGATTATGTTAATACTATATAAAATTTCATTAATAGATTAATACTAGAAAATTATAAAGTCAAAATTTGGTTTTTTATTCAAATGAAAATTCTATGACAAATTTATATACCTGTAAAGTGAAGCCAGTGACAATAATTGCCAAAGCAAGAGAACCAGTCTCAAGAAGGTTGAAGTTCAAGTCCATTTTCACACCCATTATCCAAGCAATAGTTACACATAGAGGAACCTATATATTGTAATATATTAGTTTTCATTATTATTCAAATAAAGAAAACTATAAGAAAATGGTTTTGCATCGATGGTATTATAAAAGTTCGCAGCATAACCGCAACTGCGACCACAACAACAATTTAAAACCAAAGTATCCATAATTCACATCTAAAAAGTGAGACGGAGTATATTTATTTACCGCAAACATTGCAATTTGAGTAGCAGAACCCAATGCAACACCTAAGGTAATGTCCTGCAGTCATGAAATTACATTAGTATTACTAAAAATGTGTTTTTTCTTTCAATTCATCAACTTTATAGCTTTGAAAATATGAATTTAATTATAAGTTAGATGAAAGGATTAAGCATGGAATTTATAACACTCTCTAAATTCTCACCAGCTTGTTCTTGAAAGCAAAAATGATTGCTCCTGCATGTTCAGCTGCATTGCCAACTATTGGTAGTAAGATTATGCTGAGGAAGCTGACAGACAAACCCCATGATTCTGATGCATCCTGTTAAGAATGAAATTTTTGTTATCAGTTTTAAAAAATTCACTGCTTTTCGCATGTTTGAAAAAGCTTATTTCCTAACTTATGTCTAACTGATAACCCTGTTTGGATAAACAACTTAATTAAGTGTTTATTTCTAACTCGTTTTTATAACAAGATAAAATAAAGTCAAGTTGTATCGATATAAGTTATGAGATATTTTCATAAGCTATCCTGAAGAACTTATGAAAGTAAGCCAAAAATAACTTATAGACATATCATAAGTCATTTCCTGCTGTTAAACATTTTTACAAGTGTTATGTTCATGCCAGTTGATAAACTCATATAAGTCAACCCAAACAGGTACGTATATAGCTTATACATAAGCGTTTATATGATAAGCACTTATTCAATAAGTGCTTAATTAAGCTATTTATTGAAAATAATTCCAAACTAGTTCTAAACATTTTAGTTGAATTACCTGAATTGTATCTACCACATATTCAGACAACAAAGCAATGAAAACAGTCATTCCAGCCAACCAAGCAAATGCACTCCAGAATCCAATCACTGCTTCTTCTTCTGCTTCATTGTTCTCACCTTCACCTTCCTGTCCAAACAATATATGATGTTATAATTAAACACTTATAATAAACATTAAAATTGCAAAATTCAACAATTTAATATATGGTTTAATTACGAAAAAACATACATCTTCAGCTTCGAATAATTGCCTGTGTGTCCATAGTTGAAAGATCAGGTACGCAAAATACGCGCCCAACATCACAATGCTAGCAGCTCTTGACAAATAAAGTGAAGGTTCTGCTGTGAGTTCAGCTGATGCAGCACTGTATGTGAATAGTAATGGAAGCAAATGACATAGCAATGCCAATAGTAGCATCAGTGAGTTCATATCTGCTTGTCTCTGCAAAAAAATCAACACTTAACATTAGCATTATTCCACTAGAGAAATTAAAAACTAATTTTTTTTTTCACTTATTAGATTAAACCGCGGAATTTGAAAAAAATTCGCAATTGTAATTTAGGTCACAATTGAGACTGATCAGTCACATTTTATTGCAATTTTTCACAATATTAAAGTCCACAATAGTATTTTGGTCTTAACATTCAGGTTCCAGGGGAACAGAGTCCTGATAATCTGAAATTCGGCCAGAAGGTAAGTTAAGTCTGGTCAGAAATTGTTCTAATCAGGACTCGAACTTAGATTCACCCAAAAGATTAGTTCTTAATTAAGACTAATTAGCTAAATTTTATTGTGATTTGTCACAATATTAAAATTTGCAATGTTAATTTGGTCTTAAACTTCATGTTACAGGGCACAGATTCCTGATAATCCGAAATTCAGCCAGGAGGTTAGAAAAGTCTGACAAAAAATTGTTCTAATCAGGACACGACCTCATTAACCGTGATTTAAACTATGAAAGTGTGAAATGGATTTTTAGGGACTTACTCTGTCATATTTTTGCTCATCTCCAATGTTTGCAATGCCACCACAAAGAAGAGAGGTTCCAAGAACAAGAAGAAGGTTTGAAAGGATTGAACCTAAAAGTGAATACTTGACAACAGCAATTTGATTGCTTTTAAGAGCAAATATTGCTATAATCAGCTCAGTAATATTCCCACATGTTGCATTAAGAAGTCCTCCAACTGTAATATTGGAAAAATATATAAACAATTTAGCTCCAAAAAATCAATTATAATCAATTTAATTCCAAATTCAACATTAATTAATTAGTGAAGAACAATTTTAAGTACCTGTAGGACCAGTGAACACAGCAATTTGTCTGCAACATTCACAAAAACAGAAAAAATAAAACAAGAATCAGGAATCAACACATAAACATGGTCTATAATATAGACCAGATTAAACGATGTATCTGGTCTATAATATAGACCGGATACATAAATTATTTAATGAATTTAAAATGAATTGTTTCTTATAAAAAAAATGGAAAAAGTAATAAACAAATAATGAAAAAAAATTATATATTTAATTTGTATGGAAAAAATTATTAAGATATAAACAAGGTGTAACAAAGTTCATTGGATTCCTTACTCTGTGAGAAAGCTCACACGTTCAGCAAGTGGTGTGAGGCCAAGCAAACTCAGAATGAAAACCCATGACTGTTTGAAATAATTAAAAAAATAGAGTTAGTTATAATTATCATCATTACTCAATATAATAATATAGCAGTCAATAATATAAGCAATTGACTATGTAATATAAATAATAAACTTCATTAACTGTCATAATCTTAGAGATAATATTTTTAATTATTTTACCAAAAACTGATTATTTTTGTCAACATCTTTATAATACTCCTTCCGTTCCTTTTTATAAGAAACAGTTTGAAAAAATTACACATACCAAGAAAATACATTGTAAATAGTTCTTTTCATTTAATACTCTTATAAATTTAAACTTATTCCATTTATACCCTTATTTAATTTCTCTAAATTCAATTAATTTACTTATTTTTAATATTCTCTTTCATAATAAATAAGGGCATAAGTGAAATTCAACATTTAAAACATTTGAAAATTAGTCAAAGTTTCTTATAAAGAGGAACAAAAAAAATTTCACTTTTGTTTCTTATAAAAAGTAATGGAGGGAGTAGTTTTTTTTAATAAAAAAAAAAAACTTGATTTTTGACCAAACTTCAAAACTCTTTACAATCTGGAACATTCTACGGCGCCGCACATGATTCAATAATCAATATAATAAAAGTTTTAGATATATCTACAACGGCGTCAAAATCACAAATAATTATATCAACTTAAATTTTTATTAGATCAATAATAGTTCAAAAAAATAATAGAAAAATAAAAAATTATATAAATTAAGAGGAACTCACTTGTCCTATGCCTAAGTAATGAGCAATGATGGCAGCAGGAATGGCAGGAAAGAGAATGGACAGCTTGGTACCAAAAATAACTTCTGTGATGTTAACCAAGACATTCCGAAGGGAAGCACATCGAACCCTCGACACAAGAGTGTGATCGGATTTCTTGCGCAAGGAAGTCGCAGACATGCCATGCGCGGTTCGGCTCCGCCCATGTCCATGTCTTGCTTCCTTGGTCAAGCGCTTTGGATCACCATTCTCCAAAAGCCATGGTTGTTCTTGTGTTATTTGGCGAGAAGCCATTTTTGGTGCAAAATGAGGACAAAATCTTAAATCAACAAAATGTGAAAGTGTTGTGTATATAGTACTTGTCTCACTTGCTATAGCTACTCTCTCTTATGCATGTATTGTTTTGTTCATGAATGTATATTTATATATCCTATGCAAGTAACGTTGGTTCTTAAAACTTCCAAACTATGAGACCTTCCACGAAGTTTCCTTCAAAAATTAAGGCTTTTTTTAAAAAAAATAAAATATCTATCTTAAAATTTATTGAGATATAAAAAAATATGGAAAATGTAATAAATTTGCATTTTTTAAAGGAGTTTATTGGATACATTTTTCAAAAAAGAATTAGTTTATATATTTTTTAAAATAGTTTCATTTTTTTCCATTTATACTATTAATTATACACTGGATTTGGAAAAGAGTTAGTCAACATGAAAAAAAAAAGTAGTCAAAGAAAAAAATTTGATTAGGAATTATGCCCACCAGGAATAAAAATTGGGTTCTGCGAAACAATTTATCATAAGGAGAGCTCATTAACCACTTAAGTTCAATATCTTAGTTAATTAAATATATTGTTTCGCTATTGCATGATTTTCCTTTGTTTTTATTTTTTGGTATTACTCCTCCGGTGAATTGCATATTTTTACATTGGTGAATACGCGAAAAGATTATTATTTATTTTTTTTGGTCAAATACGCGTAGTAATTAGCCATTATGGTAAGATAATAATAATAATAATAATAATAATAATAATAATAATAAATACATGACTTTGTTTTTCTTTTTTTGACTGGATAATGATATTACTTTTTTTTGACTAAATATAATGACATGACGTTAGATTAGAATATAGGTAAAATAAGCATTTTTTTTATAAAGAATAATAGATGAATAATTATAGTAATATAAAACCTGCCAAAAAAATTAGAATAGGTTGAGTATTAGTTTAGTAAATTATATTATATAACAAAAAACACACATGTAAACATTATTATAGTACACTCCTGGTCATAACAAAAAATGAATTGGTCCAAATATGATAAATGGTTCGATTTTTGACTAATACATATGTAGAAAATTCGATTAAAACAAAGAATCCACTATATATATCACACATATTCAATCGGACTCACACACACATATTATAGGTGTCCTAGTGGAACACACCAAAATGACATCTATGGGACACCTTTTATACCGTGAACAATATCCTTTTTTCTGGCCAACTTTTTTTCGTAATTTTTTTAATTATAGAAGTTTATTTTCTTTTGGCCAACTATTATTATGAAGGTTTATTTTTGTGACACAAAAAATGAATTGTGTTGTTAACAAATTTTACTACTTCATTAACCAGAAAAGTATATGTAACTAGTGAAATTGGTTAATAAGATATATGTAACCATTAAAAAAATGGTTAACAACATATATTTTTTTGGTCAATGAAGTAATAAAATTGGTTAATGGTACAACTCTTTTTTTGTTGCAAAAATCAATTTCTATATTAAATAATATTTCAAAATAATTTTAATATAAAAGTTGAAATAAAAATACCCTTCACTGAATAGATACTATCACACGAATGCATTATTAGGTGTATGATTTTGTGTTGCAAAATTATTTTCCATACATATATTGCTACTAATGGGCATGTAACAAAGAAGAAAACGTGACTAGTGATTTATGCATGCTGTTTTGGGTGATTAGAAAGACAAGGAGGATTGTTTGCGTAATTATTAGAATATAAAAAGTACTAACGAACATGCATATATAAAAAGGAAAGTAAGAAAAAAAAAATGAATATATAAAAAGGAAATCACGGAATATAAACAGGACAAAAGGACAGAAGAAATAGTAGCCTACGACATAGAAAGGAAATACAGAGAAGTAAATAAATAGTAATGATAGACGAGAATGATAACTGATAACGATGAGTGGCATTTGAAGAGTGTTGCAATTTTCTTCGGATTTATTTTATTTTTGTTGTTGTTTATTTCAATGAATATGAGTAGCAAATTTTTCTCTAAATTAATTAGGATTAATGAATATCTTTCAAATTATTTGAACAATGTAATTTATAAATATCTAGTTTATGTAAGGGTCCGTTTGTTACAAATTAAAAAATTAATAATTTTAATGTTAAATAATGTAGATATTATTTTATAGAGAAATAAAATTTACTATGTGTTTGTTTATTGTAATAAAAATATATTTTTTTTAAATAAAATATTCTTTAGCTTTTTTTTATTTTTTAAGAAGGATAGATATTGATAACAACAATTACAAATACAAGTCCCTCATATCTTTGAGTATATGGGGCTGGATATAGTGTCTCTAACGGTGTCAAACTCAGCCCACTTAGCTAACTCGTGGGCGACCCGGTTACCCGCTCTGCCGACCCAAGAGATAGACGAGTGTGGGTTTGCCCTAAGGAAGCTAATGCATCGATTGACAATAGCGCCCCAAGGCTTCCTGATGCAAGCTTTTTTCCTCACAGCATTTACAATTGTTTGCTTATCCATCTCGATGACCACTTTATTCACTTCACTTCTAGTGACCATATCTAACACTTCTAATAATTTTGGATACAATATGTAAAAGTGATTTTTTTTAATTATAAAATAACCACACTTGTTTTCTTTCTCATCTAAAAAAAATCTATTATTTGAGAAGCTACTCTTAACAGGTTCTCATTTTTAGTTGTTTTCTGATTATTTTTAGATTCTGATTATTTTAAAAAGCTATAACAAACATATACAATATTTTTAAAAGTGATTATTTTTATAAAAAAGTGATTTTTTTAAAAAATAATCTATTAGAAACGGCCTCTGAAACTTGTAATTATTCAATTAATTTTGTTCTTAATGTTTTTCTGTATCTTATTAATATCAATCGTAAAAAAAAATTGGTATCTTAAGTGTTCCTTTAAAAAAAAAATTGATCTTAAGAGCTTTAAGAGCATTCACAATGGAGCTACTTATTTTTGAGTATTTAACCAGACCTCACGTGTACACATCACTCATCTATAATTTTTGGCTTAATTGCAGTTTTGGTCCCCCTACTTTCACCATTTTACAGTTTTGGTCCTCCTATTTAAAAATTCGACAGTTTTGGTAAGTACATATTTTGTCTAAAATATGGTGAGACAGTGTGTTTTAAATTAACTTTATGAAGAATTTTTCTTATAATTTCATCGATGTTAGTATTTTCTCGTCGCCAGTTCATATGTTATTTCTTTTAAAACATATCAAATCGCCAATTTATAGTAAGAAATTATGATATGAGGACCAAAACTGTCGAATTTTAAAATAGGGGGACCAAAACTGCAAAATAGTGAAAATAGGGGGACCAAAACTGCAATTAAACCATTATAGTATTTTCTCACCATGATGCTCGCATAGTTATCGTATACATATGCTCAACAAACTACTTTGAAATCACTAAGAAATACTCTCTCCGTCCCAAAATATAAGTAAAAATGAGTCAAAGAAACTTGATATATTTGGTTAAAGATTTGAACCAAATACATTCAGTTTTTTTAAACAACTTTTGCTTATATTTTGGGACAAAGTGAGTATCTTTTTCCGCTTTAAGTTGGTTTTGCTCAGTCACTCATAGTAATTATATGTGTGGCAGAACCACACCTCAAACTTATCTAAAAACATATCAAGAATCCATATATGATACTATCAATTGGAGATTTCATTTTCCGTTCAGATCGGAGATTTGTTGCTTGTGTTAGAAATTAATTAATTCGTACATTATAACATAACATGGCTCCGAGTAAATTTGTGTTTTTGTCCATTTCATTGAGAACTGTACATATGACAACTGAAAATGACAATTGGGCTAACGAGGTACAAAATACAAATACATAAGATATTTGATCAATATATATATACAGGTAATGGTTAAATATTGATTTAATTCTTTTTCTTATAATAAAATACAACAATACAAGAAAATTGCAGTTTTATTTGACTAATAAATGTGTGCGAATGCGATTGAATTGGAAGGTTTATTAGTTTTTACAAATACTGAAACAAAAGAAAATTGAAACCACAACTCAGTTTTTTGTACGGACTGAAAAATCAAAATCAAGTGGTCGCATCCTAAATTCTGTCCCGTTTGGAAACCCGTGGTTGATGCGATAACCACGTTTTTTCTTTTTATTTTTTTTCCTATGAATACAATACTTTATTATATGCTACTGAATAATGCAAGTACAAAACCGTTGTACGGGTTAATATATGTAAGAACTTAACTAGAAAGTAGAAGTAAAGGTCAAAATTAAATTAATACATGTTAACCCTCTGCAGCGAGTTTTGATTTATTTCTCGTAATATAAATTTTTTATTATTTCTGTAATGTGAAGATTCCGTTGTTTATTATTTTTATAGAATATGTTTATTTAAAATTCTGTTATTTAGCATCCTATAATATTATCGAACTTTGGTTTATCAACATCATTGTCAATGTCATGCCATCACTTATGTGAGTTAGAGAGGTAAACGACAGAATCTTCACATTATAAGATGTAATTGAAAAAAAATATTATATGAGGTAAACTAAAACTCGTCCATTTATAAGGGGTAAATGACTATTAATCCAAACTAAATATTACATCCGTCAATAAATATAGAACACCGTTAAGTAAATTAGAAAAACTTAAAAAATTTGGTGAGAATAATGAACTTATTGATATAGTGAATATTATTTTATATATTTATTCTTTAAAACGACATAATTCATTTATGTTAATTTTGATGATTGGTTCACTCACCAAAATCTAGATTTTAATTAATTAGTTTATTAAGATTATCTAGAAGTTGGTTATATTGTCCTACGTTTTTTGTGAACGCAACGGGTTGGGTTTTGTATATATTTTTTTCTCTTTTTATTTATTTATTTAATATATAAGGAAATACATCCTAAGGATGAGGTGAATTTACTCTCTTCTCTAATTTCTAAATGCTCTTCGCTTATTGAGAAAAAAATGTAAAAGGTGTAGGAAAATAAATAAAATAATTTGGGGTATATAAGTAAAGAAATAATAATTATAATTGAAAAATGAAAAATATTCTTATAAAAAGGAACAAGACAATTTGTCAAAATAGTCATAAGTTTAGGGACGGATGTAGTATTAGAGATATTTACTTTCTAATTTTCGAGTATTTTTGTGTATTAATAATTTATTTAGATTAATAACTCATTTTGATATTAATGTGGTAAATTTTATACATTAATGTGAAAATTTTAAAAGTTTATTTATTTCAAGAATAAATTACACCCGCTTCTCTTGATGAGATATACTTAAATTACACTTCAATTATCTTTTATGTTAAAATATAATTAGGGGTTTCAAGTGGGCGAGTTACATGTTGATTCAATAGTTGTTGTTCACGCCATCATGATGAATGAGATTGAAATTTTGCATAGGAAGACTCTTGTTGAGAGGATTCGTTGGTTAATTGATTTATATTGGGAGGTAGTAGTGGTTCATCAAGCCTACCGTGAAGCTAAAAAATGCGTGGATGTTATAGGAAACTTCGGGTGCAAGATGACATATGGTTTTGTGTTTTTTGACAATTGTCCTAGTGCTATTAGGCTCCTATTGTTAGCGGATATTTTGGGGAACACAACCCTTTAGTAGTTTCTTTTTTTTGTCAAGTAGCCTAGTATCTAGAAATTTCATCATTAAAGTGGATGAGTGAGATGACCGGGATTCGAACCCCGACCTTCTGCATATATAATGCAATATCCCTACCAACTTAAGTTCAGTGGACAATTCCCCTCTTATGCAAAATATATTATAGAAAGTTATATCTCCTGTATAAGCTTCTTTTAAGGGAGGAGAATCTCTTCCCTTAAAAGAAGCTTTATTAATTTCATATTTTTTTACTAATGGCTTTAATTTCATTATTTTCCCTCTTATGTTTTCATTATTATTAAAATGAACTAAATTGTATATTTTAACATAAAAAAGAAGACAATAGTGAATCCATAAATTGCCTTTGCCGGTGTAACGACCCAATTTTATTAATTGCTTATTTATGCGTGATTATTATATTTATTTATTTATGTGTGTTTATTAACTTGTGCTGAATTGTATTATTATTATTTAGTTAAGTTACTAGATATAATTATGCATGTTATTTAGTCATAGGAGTTAATTGGTTGAAATAGAATTATTGGCCTTTGGTATTGGGCCTAGGTTAAGTTAGTAAGGGTGTTTTGGTAATTGATGAGTGATAACCTAGTAATAAATGGGGAAAATTAGAGAGAGAAACTCAATTATCACAAATTTTGGTGGAGGAAGAAAGAGAAATGAGAGAGGGTTTTGAGATGGAGAAAGAGTGAGGAAATGGAAGAACAAAGATGAGCTTAAGCTTGAGGATTGAAAGCTAAGGAGATTGGTGGAGTAGAGAATCCAACTTAATTGAGGTATGAGGTTTAGATAATATAATTAGAGTGAGCATAGAGAGGGGAGAATGTCTATTTCTCCATTCCCAAACTCTCTACACTCTTTTTCTTTGGGTTGGGTTTGATTCTTAAAAATGAATGATTTTAATGTTATAAATAGATTGCTCATGTAATTTGATGAAAGGAATTACAAACTTTGGGGTTCAATTGTGGGAATTTGTTAGATGTTTGTAGTTTATGAGTTTTCATGAAAAATGATAAGATTGATGATTTCTAGCATGAAATGTTGTTAATACTTGTTATAGATTGTACTTCTATGTTTAGTATGCTTATATATGCCTAAAGTTATCATCTTTATGAATTGGTATATTGGAATTTTGAGATTTGAGAGTTTTTCACCAAAAACCCGAGAATGAGGTTTTGCTGTCCTGAGCAACTCGCCAGGGCGAGTGATTGCGCGCCAGGGCCAGTTGTGCTGTCATGAGCAACTCGCCAGGGCGAGTGATTGCGCGCCAGGGCGAGTTGGACCTGATGCTGTCTGGTTTTACTCGCCCTGAGCTCGCCGAGCGAGCTTATCAGTGCAGAAAAATGTGATTTTGTTGAATAAATGATATATATGCTTATATTATGATTGGATTATGATCTTATGAATGTATGATGGTGTATTTGACTGTAAATTGGGTCTTGAATGATGAATTGAATTATGATTATAATATTCTCGTATATGTGAGATAACTTGAGAAGATTAATTAATGTGATTAATTGATAGAGAAGATGTATTTCTAACTATCTTGTTGATATATATATATATATATATATATATATATATATATATATATGTGGATTGTGTTATCCTTTTTGATGAGTAGATACTTTAGTAAGGTGACTAAAGTATGTGATAGATTAATTAATGTTATTTAATTTAATGGAGTAGATGTACTTGTAAAAGGTGATTGAAGTACATAGATTTAATTAATAGAGATGTGCTTGTAAAAGGTGATTGAAGTACATCGATTGTGATATCCTTTATAGGATGAGATGTTTAAACCATATGTTTGGTAATTTGATATACATGCATTCATTTTGTATGCTTAGCAGATACTTTAGATGAGCCCTAAAGTATAGCAGATATTTTAGTAGCTGCGGTTGACTAAAATATGTAAACCATATGTTTGGTAATTGTACATTCATGCATTCATTTTGTATGCTTAGCAGATACTTTTATGCCTTGGGTATTAGCCACAGCTCGTATTCATTCCGTAATTCTACCCCTTCTTCATTCTTGGATCTCGTTTCTGAATATTGTGACTCTTCCATGCTGTGTCTCAGGAACCTTTTCAATACGGTCCGGATTGCTAGCTTCCGTTCACAGTTTTGCTACAGATGATACACGAGGAATCTTTTTATGGCGGTTCTTCCTTCTAATGACCGGCATATCGTCCAAAAGCATCACTTCTTCCTCTATCAGATCTGTTGCGGATGATACAGCTGCTCCTAGTCCGACAACTGGAGCAAGAACCAAGGATGGCACGTGCTTTCCTAAATCCATTTCACCGGGTGTTCACTCAAACTCCTTAATCATTGAATCCGGATCGGAAGGTGACTCCCCGCCTAAGGCTTACTCAGGTAAGACTTCTTCCTTCTCCCCTTTCATGCTCTAAGCGGGAGGCAGGTCGGCGAAGAACGGAGGAGAAACTATTTATGTATATTGATAGTTCTGTCTCTTATAAAACATTATTAGCTTACTAAGAGAGAAAACAGATAGGTAGAATTTCACTAACCTATCACCCCCTTACGGTTAAAATTCTTCTATGGAATGCAGGAATGCATCTCGGAAGACCAGTTCGTGTCAAGCTTACGGGAAAGGGGATTGATTGTTGCCGTACGCTCAAACGAGCCACTGTAATACCTTTGTAGGCACACAACATTTAAGGTACAAGGCGGTCAAAGTTCGGAGCAGTGGAAATCTTGCCTCCTGTTCATAGGTAAGATCTTTGTGTGCTGGTATCAGAAATAAAATATCGTGCTTGAGAGCTCCCCTATTTGAATGCAAGGATCGATCCTAGGAGCTGGAAACCTTATTTCAGTGAGCTCTTCAGACAATGTTCTACAAGCAGCAGTGATTAAGTGTGTTATAAGATGTGTAGTAAATGATTGATAATTGATGACGTGTATACTTTGTCAATTGATTGAGAATGTGATATTATTGTGACATGATGTACCCTTTTGTGGTTATGAGATATGAATAACTTGGAACCAATATATGTTTATGAATCGAGTTGTTTATACTATGTCTTAAGTGTTAAATATGTTCTTACACTTAGATTCTTTTTATGGTTATATTATCTAACCCTCTGTTTTGTGTATGTGCTGGATTTGGGATCCAGATCCCCAGGTTATGTTTGTGTTCCAGTCGTTGGTGAAGCTCTGCTCTGCTCTGATCATGACACGGGGATGGGATCATTTCTATAATGTGTATTTAGAGTCTTACTTCTTATTTCTAATGTATATAAAGATGTATTTTCCTAGAAACTTATCTTGTACAATAATTGTTTTACTAATTAAGTTATTAGTAAGCTTTTATGTGTACGATGTAATACTCGAACCAAACCTTTTGTAAATCAAATTTTATTTCCGTTGCGTATTCTCGAGTAATATTTTATAAAGGCATATTTTATATAATTATGGGTTTGGGTGTTACAGTCGGGGGCTAGAAAATATTACATTACAACTAATGAAAATAATTTTTTTTTGTATGAATTTTTTTTGTTACCATGTTATTGATATGAAATTTTCATTGCCATTTTAGCAGTGATTAATCATCATCGAAAAATTTGTTAGATACATAAGGTGATTTTTTCCTTATCATTTAAATTTTCTCCATTCGCACGAGTTGAGAATCAAATCTCATACATCTTTCTTAACGGGACCAAATCTTTTATCGCTTATACTAATTCATTGTGGAGTGATGATACTTAATTTAATTTTGTAACAAAATTAAATGATATCAAGCTAATACAACTACAAGAAAAATACTTGCTTGTGAAGGTGAAGTTAATTGGATACTTGCATCCCTCGACCCTTTGGCAATACTCAATTAGAGAGAAAGGGAGAACAAAATGGAATGATATAAATGAAAAAATAAATTAGAAAGTAAATTTATAATAAAAAAGATAAAAAGGATGTAGAGAGAAATATGACGCACTTCCTTTGTTTAAAAGTAAATGTTAGCGTAAAGATGTTTTTCAATTTATATCGATAAATAATTTGAAAATATCAACAAAAAAATTATTTTTTAATAATAAATAACCAAAATCAAAATTATGCATTAATATATATGAACTAATCAATTAGGACACTTATTTTAAAGGGAGCGACTAAATTGTAAGGATCAATTTTGTTTGCAAGTATAAAAACTAAAAAGAGAAAACATCTACATCAATGCTGGAAAGTACCTAAGACATAGAAAGTGGTAAGAAATTTCCAAAAGCAAGCAAAATAATTATTTTTAAAGAAATGTACTATTCATCTGCTCTATATAATGCAAAACATCATTTTTCCAAGGAAAAATTGTGCCAGAGTTTTGGTGAGGAAACCAAGCAAGTCATAGTTTTACTTCACTTCACAACAACGTTTGAGAGAGACAAATCTCGTAATTAAGGTACTGTCCTACACTTCACGGGCTTACTTTGTTAACCTCATCAATATTTTTTTTTGAGTAAAAAAAACTCATCAATATATGTCTAACATAATAATGTAGGCAAAAAAATAAAACCTACCTTCTACATTTTAATTTAAGTGTTTTTTATTTTATTTTTATTTTTGTGATAGGTAAAATCAAGTTTGGTTATAACTTTAGATATGGCCACGAATTTGAAAATTTTATACTTGGTTTCACTACAATTATTTAATTTTGTGAGTAACTATTTAGTGTGTTAGTTGAATTGCTTTGATTATTTAATTTCACAATTCAATCATTGTTACTTGTTTGATGGTAGTTTTTTTAAAAAAAATAATTTCTTGTTATTTTTGTTATTAAAATGAAGGAATCTAATCCCTACAAGATAAGGAATTCCCTACAGACATTCTTGCTGATAATTTATTGTCATAGAAATAATGTTGGTCGAGAAGCATTATATATGTTTTTTTTTTTGACAATATATAGACAAATTAAATTAATAGATAAATATGAAAATTTTGCATCTATTATTGTTGCATATGATATATGTCTTCTAAAGATTCATCATGCTTCCACTTGCTCTGTCTACACAAAGGATCCCAAAATATCAAATTGCTAGGGACCACAAATATTTTGTCGTGCTATATATTGATTCTTCTTGCAAATTCAAATCTTATATCATTCACACCAAATGTGCTAATATACCTAACAAATGTGAAAATATATTTTCTAAACCTTGAAATCATTATTCTTTCAAGTTTTTGAGGAGGAGAAGCAAAATGGGGAATTTTTAAGATTTTATATGTTACAAAGAAAAGATGGATTTTTTTTTTTGACAAAAGAAAAGTACATTTTTCACCTTTATAAAATGCAAGATTACATTAAACAAAATTATATTTAAGTTTGATTTAAACAAATATTTCCTTCGACTCAAATCTCCATATAGATATTTTACTCCCCTATTTTCCCTCCTCATTCATTCAAAATATTGAATCAAATAACTAAGATTTTAAATCATTTTTCTCTTTATTTCTCTTTTATTTATATTTAGTTCAAAACTAATTCAAACTCCTACAAAACTGATTTGAAGGTGAGGACTGCACGTCTGCACTCCATATATATAGAAAATTTTAATTCATACCTCAACGTGTGATGCTTAACACATCTCTTCATACTTGTAATTGAATATCTAGAGCATGATTCAATTCACCCGGTTGCGGTGATACGATAATAAACAGTCCAATAGATTATTTTTTATAGTTTTGATACTATTTTAGAATTTAAATTTGATCTAAGTCAACCCCTGCAAGAATGACTTGTAAGATAAAAAATATACTCACCACTTATCAACACATTTCCGGACCATATCAAATTCATCAATTATAAATACATTTTCAAATCAATGTAATACCCGTAGCACCTCATCTTCCCCTCCAATCAAATTAAAAGCCCTAAACTAAAATCACTAGTCACAATAGAACTTCCAAGACAATTTCACTTTTTAAAAAGTCCAATATTTTTAAGGATTTTCAATTTTAGCTATCATTTTAGAATTTCGTTAATTTATAGGTCAAATAGTTTGAGTCCTATAATTTTAAAGAAAAATTTGTTTATATTACTACCCTATTTGTTTTTTTAAAACTAAAACAAATACTCATTCATTCAAATTGATAAAACACATGGAAAACAACACAAATTTATTGTTGCTATAAAATCGAAAAGGTTGAAATGTTGAATCCTTCAATAAACTCACAACATTCAAGTAAATAGCATTGAGTGGGAAAATATTGTCATATGTATGATTTGACAATACGATTTGAAAATCAGCTAGGTTTCAAATTGTAGCTAGGGTAATAAGCAAGTTCGAAAATACATCCAAAGTGATTCGAAAAGCATAATCAAGGGGAGGAATTTTTCCCACCAAAATTCATATTCAAACAACAATAAGATTGAAGCGAACAATTTTCGAAGGACAACTATCTTCCATGTGGTATACATGCAAAAATCGGAGACGATTACTCAACTCCTCGAATTTTCTTATAATTAAATAGAGAAATCTCAGGCTGTTTTAGAGTTCATTATCAAGAGAGAAAATATATTGTATAACAGAAACAAATCCTCATGCTAAGACACAAACACACAAGGATAACTTCTTACATGCCATTAAATCTCGATTGGTGTATGAAACTCAATTGATCTTAATTGTAATTTACCTTTACAATTCATAGTATTTAGAATGGATTTACTTGAAATAGACACTATACTTCACAAATTCGAATCAATCGTAGACATGTTAGCCGAAGAACCAACACATAATCTAACTAATCCAAGTCTTAAATTATCTACTTGATTCATTATGTTGGAGTGAAAATATACTACTACCTAGTGAAAAATCACTATCAACAAATACTTACAAATGTTACAAAATTAATGTGACCGAAATACACGTCTCCGAATCTGTAACGTTACGTTGACACTCAAATTATTGATTGAATCTATAAGAATTGATGCTAGTCTATCAATTTGAACAAAACAAACTCCATAGTAAAATAAAAAATCAAACAACTATGCAAAGAACTGCCACATCATATGGCAAAATCATAGGGAAAACATGGAAAAAAACCATATTTATATAATAAAAAAACGCTTATTTAAATAGAATGAGGAAAAAAAATGCAATTGATTGATTGAAGGTTAAAAGAAATGTTTCCCCATAAACTTATTTCAATTGGTAGGATACTGCATTATATATGCAGAGCAAATTTAAAAGAATGTTCCAAAACCACCGATCTCCCATTGGATGAGGAAGAAATAAGAGAAGAATAATGGAGAGACGGTTGAAAGAGTTTGCTGTTTTGTTTTTTACATATTTAATCACTTCATCTTAAACAAGTTGGAATACACGTCCAAATTGCAATTACAAATTAGATCCAAGAGTGACTTTGACTGCCTATGCAAAACACACCAAATATTTAGGAATTTATATGAAAACTACATTTTCTCTAAAAAATTGTGGGCCTATACATACATATCCCACAAGATTGCAGAATATTTCATATAGAGACTTTATCTTAACCATATATATTCATAATTAGTTTTGTCATATAGAGACTCTACTATAACCATATGTATCTCATAATTTGTTTTGTCATATACACAAGTCTAACTGTCATATAAGACTCATGACCTATATGGTGTATCACATGCTTGAAGTAGCTATGGGGGATCACCATTGTTTTGTTTTTGTCATTGAAGGCCAATAATGAGAAATGAGAATTCAAAATTCCAAAAATGTTGGCATGGATATTATATATCACATTATTACTTGCCTCCAAATATACATTTATTGGTTCTAGTTCCATCCCCATCTGATTAAATCACCCCCTCTCTCACCCTTTAACATACCCAATAGCCACAAGCCACAATGTCTCTTTGATATTTTTTTTTTGTTATAACGTCTCTATGATTCTGCAACGATAAAAATTTATTTTGCATATTCATTTTGTCTAAAAATTGAATTAATTCAAAAAATAAAATTAATTTTGTTTTTATGCTTAGGTAAAGCATTGTATATAATTAAATAAAATTTTATATTAATTTATAAATTTTCAATAATAAAAACTGCATTTTTATAAGTTATTTTTTCATAAAGTATCTTGACAAGTTTATAATAATATATAAAAATTTATTTTTTTACATAAGCTTAAAAATAAACTATTTCAAACGGATCCTTAATTTGACAACGAAAAATTTGTTTTTGTTTTTAAAATACTTTACGCTTTTGTTTTTCAAAATAAAATTAACCTTAGTTCTTTAAAAAAAAGTGAAATTTTACTTTTTAAAATACTTTGTGCCTTCGTTTTTCAAAATACCGGGAAAAATTCCAGTTTTCTAAAAAAATCAACAATTTTTTGATAAAAAAATAAGAAAAAAAATATTTATATCTGCGTATTAAAATAGATAAAGGATCAAAATGAGAATAAAAAAAATAAAGAACTAAAGTGTTATAAATTTCATAAGATAAAAAACTTAAATCTAAAAGAAAATATAAAGACCAAAATATATTATAAATAAAATAAAAAATCTCCAGTGTAATTTAGTCTAATTATTATTATTCTGGTTAACCAGTAATCAATAATGCAAAATATACCTTTAGTGAAGAAAAAAAATCATGCAAAATATACCTCTTGCCTAAAAGAAACTAAAACCCAATTAGTGAGGATAAATATTATAGTGACTTACGAATTTTCCTAGAACTTTCCTTCGTCACTATCATTACTAGGGAATATATATACTTTGTTGTCATATATGTACGATTGTAGTACAGTAGTGTTTGGTGTTGAAACTGGGACCAACCATGTATCTTTCTTTGTGTGTACTTTGTATACACATGTTAGAGCAGCATGTGTGGTGGTGTGGGTGTGGGGTTCAAATGCTTCTTGGCTTTTCCATGATTGGATAAATATATATTTTTTTTTTAAAGCCAAAAAGGTGGAAAGCAAAAAGCTAACCATCCCAAAATATATTAAGATAAGAGAAGATGTACAAAAATGGAGGGGACTAGGCCAAAACTCCAATTAAGAAGAACAAAGTCTAAAACTAGGTATACCTAATTTGTTCTTCTCAAAACTGTCATGAATAAACAAAGGAGGATCATTCCAAAAGACAAAAGAAGAAAGGGATAAACCATAATTGGCCAATTGATCCGCAACTTGATTCCATATGAGTAATGATGCAATTCATTTGACTAACCATAAATAACACATTCTTCCATCTATTTCTTAGCCACCAAACAACAAGATTATCAGGATTCCTAAACGCTGAGACAACAGAAGAGATTGGATAAATATATGGTTAACATCAAGATCAAAACATGCATGATTGAATAAATATATGGCTGACATCAGTGGCGGAGCTAGAAGAAAATGTTGGACAGGGCCGTAACTGTGCTAAAAAAATTATGGTGTTAAACATACGTAAATCATTAAATGAAAAAGAAATTCAAAAAAATTAACACTTTCTACTCATAATTTTATTCAAAATCAAGTGAAACTCGAGAAATTATAAATACTTTGATAAACTTAGTCTGGAAATTACCAAAACATTGATTTGGAGAAAAAATTTACAAAATAATTTGACTTACTATTATTTTTCTTGATTTTTTATTATTGTTTGAAAGGGCAACATAGCAATAGCTATTGAAAAAATTCAATAAAAAGTTAAAGTTGAAGCCAGGAGGGCTTGAACAAGTGACCTCTTGGCTAGTGGAAGTGCCACATTACCACTTGACTAAGCACAATCTTATGTTTAAAAATAATGGTTACATGTATATATAACATAATATACCTATAGAAAATGGAAGAAAAAAAAAGTTGGGGCAAGCCATGGCCCTGCTCGGCCCACAAAGGCTCCGCCCCTGGCTGACATCAAGGTGGTATTTTCTTTAAAAAAAAATAAATAAAGTGGATATTTCAAAATTACACGACTATTATCAATTTATCATTATAATTTTGTAAAAAATGTATTATATAATATTTACAATTATTAAACTAATTTATTTATCGTGGTACTAAACATAAAGATAAACATAATTGCATTAGACATTTAAAATGTTTATTTGAGGCAGTAGTTTTATTTTTTAAATCAATTACATACAAAATCTAGATAATATCCAAAATTTAAAAATTCACAATGATGGTTGCTAGGAACAAGTAGTTTGAGTCTTTTTACAAATCATTTTCTAAATCAATCTTATTAGTATTATTTAAGACTGACTATCGATTGATTTAGCAATTTATCTTGTTAATTTATTGTAACATAAAAAAATCTTTTATGTTCTTTTTTGTCCCATACACAAAACCGACTCAAAGGATATATATATGGAGGCCTAAAACAAGTGCTTTGAGTCTTATTATTATTAGGACCTGTCACCTTCATCATTCACATACAATGTAAAATACCTCCGCCACACTTATAATTAGCAACTAACTTTAAAAATTGAACTATGGAAGAATTTAATTATATGCATGTATAAAAAATTATTCTTTTCAAAGATAATATTTATTCATATTTAGTCCCCGTTTGGCCCGGCTTATTTTTTACTTTTTATTTCAGCTTAAATGAGATAGAGAAGTATACAATTATATTTGATACTATTTCTCCTTAAAAGTATTAGAGAAATAAAGTAAAGAAGTAAAAAATAAAGAAAAGTGAAGTTAAATACAATTTTTTCTTTTTTTACTATTTTTAAGAAGAAAAAAAAAGTAAAAAATAAGCCGGGTCAAACTTTAAAGTAAAATTCTAACCATTAACTTTATTATTCAATAAAATAATATTCTTTCAATTCTTAATAACCATCCAATCAAGGTTTTAAATCAGGGTCCGTTACCGCGAAAAAGGCCGCGACAAAAAGGTTTTGGTGCCTACCGTTACCGTTTTTTACCGTTTTTACATGGTGAAAGAAAATCACGCCGAAACACCGATACGGCCGCGACGAAACACCGATACGGCCACAACGAAACGCAATACGGCCGCGACAAAATGCAAATAGATATAAACTTCCATTTTTTCCAATAAAAATCACATTTTTAGTACAAATATGAACATAAATTATAAAGGAGTATGTTTTTTTAACTCTTTTCTAGATCAAAACTATACATTTATCTCACATTTAAGTTGTTATACATATATTATAGTATAATAATTTTAATAAGATTATGTGATGTTGTGATTAATTCACACCACGACGACCGTAATCCGTAACGCGACAACCGTAATGGCCGAAATCGCGAAATCCTTAACGCGACCGTGACCGCGACCGCTATTTAAAACCTTGCATCCAATAAGTGTTAACCGACCATAAGATCATATATTAATTGGTAAGATTATATTAATTTATACTCCCTTTGCTTCAATTTATAAGTAAAAAAATTCGCTCTTTTTGTCCCAATTAAATTATAAGCAAAAAAAGATTTTATTTTTATTATCATTTTCAAAATTTACTTTTACTTATTTTTTATAAAAAAAATTAAATTCAAATTCAAATTTCATTTAATTTTTTTCATAATCAATCAATAATAAATAAATCATACCAAAAAAAATATCAATAATAAATAAATTATTTTTACATCTTTCTATAGACCTTATATAAAAAAGTTCAAAAAGTTATATTTTAAATTATCATGTATAATTTCTTTTTAATAAGTGTAAAATATATATTTTATTTAAGATGGATGAAATATTTTATACTAATTACACATTGGATTTCCTTTATAGCCAGCCTTTATCATATCCTTCTTTAAAAAAAAAAAAAAAAAAGCATTCATATTATATATCCATCATCAACAATCAGTCAATCACAAAGACTTCCGTACTGTAGTTTAAGTACGTACGAATAGAGAAAATTCCGTACAAGCAATGATTAGATTAAAAATCGTGATCTACATTAAAACAAGTCAAAGTTTGCCGAGACAAGACTCAAAATATAACAACGTATAAGAGAAAGTTAAAAAAATCAAAGAAATATTAAAAGTACATTCTATCAGAACCAAAATTTCTAAAGAATACATGGAAACAAATAAGAAGACACACCACCAAAAAACTAGAATCCCTCAGAGACACCACCGCGCAAAGAACCCCTCAAGAAGAGAGACAAAGATCAATCACATGTAGGATAAAGCAATAAGAGGGGCTCCAATTTCTCAGACTCATTGAGATCCAACATGGCAACTAAGGAAACTCTATCGATTCTAGCATAAAGTATGGTGGATACCCCACTTGTAAAAGGAACAGGGAGATCCCGAGTTTTTATCTAAAAACCACTTCCGAGATAAATGTTTTACCTTATCGACCAGACACTCGACAGAAAAAATCTTTTTCAAAAAGAATACATCATTTCGAGATTTCAAGACAAGACTTATGTTTGATTCATTTAAAATATCCAATTCAACCTCAAATTTATTTAAACCAATTTAAGTACCGACTATTTAATTAACTTAATCCAAATAACTCATAATAAAACTAGCTATATTTGTTTCGTGAGTTTAGCTCAATTGGTAGGACATTGAATTATATATGTAGAGAGTCAGAGTTTGAACTTCGGTCATCCCACTTGTCTACCTTAAAAATGAATTTCTATCCAATAGCTTACTTGAACCCCGTGACTCTATTTGTCTATATATTTTATGAGTTGAATTTTTAACCATTTGAAAAAACAAATTAGCTATTTATTTTTATAAGCATAATAAAACTGAAGTAATCTACGTACTACATAGCTAACTAATCAAGACCCAACTGAGTGAAAGAGAAAGTGTCCATATAGATCACGTCACGTATCTCGTGAGATTTTAAATTTGTGGCACCAAAGTTGCCGTAGGAATATGGCTCCACCAATTCCTTGTTATAATTTGGCATCATGTGAATGTGATATTTGATGATTGCTATAGAAATCAAGTTGTGCAAGGAAGCTTTTCTTATTGTTACATATTTTTCATGAAGCAAAAAATGTTTTAAAACTTGTTATTGTGAAAAGGACCTTTGATGACTTAGAAAATTTAATTTTAGAGAGGGACAAAATCCGTCACTAATGTGTGAAATTTCCATCACAAACACATTTAATGACGGAATTAGCGACGAATTGAAATCTGTGAGCAATTTCAACTTCGCAAATTTTTAGTGAGGGAATTTATCACCCATCAAAAATTGCGACGGAAATAATTGTCACAATAGACATATATACATTTGTCACTAATGACTGACATACATCTCTCACAAATTTTGTAATTCATATATCAGTTGCATTTTTAGCAACGAAATATGTAGAGTATGAAATATTCCATCACAAAATTAACACTCATCACTTTTGTTATGAATTATTTTCCCTCACAAAATTAACACTGATCAAATTTGTGATAGAATCTTTCTCTCACAAAACTAACACTCATCACTTTTGCTACGGAATATTTTCCTTCACAAAATTAACACTCATCACTTTTGCTACGGAATATTTTCCTTCACAAACTTAACACTGATCAAATTTGTGACAAAATATTTTTTCCTCACAAAATCATACGTGTTTGTGACAGAATTTGTGACGGATATTTTATGACGGATTTATCCATCACAGATTCCCTCACTGATGTTTGTCAATTTATAAAGTCATATAAAAATTACAATATTCCGTCACAAATTCCATCACAATTAGTGAGGGATTCAGTTCCCTCTCAAATTTTCGTCACTAAATTGCATGTTTTTAGTAGTGTTGGTTAAACTAATCCTTCAAAGATTGATATATATGGTCCTATACATATTCCCTCAATTCCTAATATATGTAAAGTTGGTTGATAAAAATCAATGTATCATTATTTAATCTAAATTTTTAATCAAATACATCAATTTAGATTGAACCATTTTTTGATTGAACCATTTTTACTTATAATTAAAAATGAAGGGAGTGAATATCTTGTAGGTAATGGCCAAGTTCAGATTGATTTTTCTTTGGAAAGGAAGCATATATCTACTTTATTTGGAAAGGAAGCATTGATGCATGAATATATTGACGGAAGCGTGACACTATTGATTTTTATTTATGCATGAATATATTGACCAGAAGCAGATTTGGATGTGACGGGAAGGTGGTGGAGGTGGATGAGTGAGGCGGTTTGAAGAGAGAAGGCAAAATGTTTCAAGGGTAAAGAGAAAAAAATAAACTAATTGAATTTCACATAAAAACTAATTTTCAATTTAACTAGAAAGAATTTTTAATAGCATGAATGGAGACATGATGATATCTAAAAATTAAGATATAAAAGAAGAAACTGTAGATAATATTTTCATGCTTTATTCTATTTCACTTGCATCATCTTAAAGTACAAAATTAACATGGTACATGAAATTAGATAAGCTAATAGAAAATGCATTAAATGGGTGATCACAATAACTTAATAAGAACTAATGGAATATTCATGTAGTGGATTGGTGTATTCTTTTGGGTTTGACAATCATATAATCTTTTGGAGCTTTATAATTATGCTCCTACGCACAAAAACCTTTACGACACTTCATTCTATCAGGACGTTTGCCGAACCGAGAAATTGAAGGAGGTGGAAAATCACGATCAGTTTTACATGGAATGAAAGAAATAATTGTCCCGTTGTTTATCAAAACTATTTGTTATATATTTTTATGTATCAAAAGTAATTACTGCGAAAGGAATGACAAATTTCAATTGAAATGTGAGAAAAACAAATATTGTATCAGTATTATGACATAAATATAAAATTATAGGCTCGGAACAATTTTAAGAACTAATGTTCAACTTAACTAGAAAGAAAATTGGATATGCTTGAATGGAGACAATGATGCAGATATCTCAAAATTAAGATATAGAAGAAGAAACTATAGATAATATTTGTTTTGCTTTATTGCATTTCACTTGCATCTTGCAATTCACTTGCATCATCTTAAAGCACAAAATGTTGGAATAAAATGGAGTTGTACGATGCATCTGGAGTTTTGATGATAACAAAGTATTAAAAGAATAAATTTAATATAGTAATGTGTGTTCAAATATGCAGAACCATGGATTAGAATTTGCATGAACACATAAAGAACATAAATCATTTTTCAAGAGAAGCTAAAGAATTTGGTTAGAAACATCTAGTCAGATTCTAGTTCGGAATACTATAGAATATGAACCAAGTTAGAAGCGAAGCTTGAAGGTAGACCTTGAAGAAGGACCCTAGAATCTGGGAAAGGTCGGAAGCTAGAAGACCATAATTTGATGAAGAGCCTCTGAAGACCTTAGAATCTGAAAGACACATCAACATCAGAAGCTTCTGAAATGTCACTGTCAAGTTTAAAAATGATAAAAACGATAAATGATATGTCACATGAACACATACAGAAACAAACAAAATTTCACAAACAGAGGGAATTCAACGCGCTTAAAAACGATAAATTCATTTTGTAGCAAAGGGAATTCAAATTTCTTTTTAAGGAATAGGCAACAATTTTCACCTGTTGCTAGTTATGTTTTCACATCATGGAACGATTTTCATCTGAAATCACAGATGCATTTAATCTGCTAAAAAACAGGGGACTGAACAACTTTTGTTGTACCCTATTTGATTCACAAATTGTGGGACGGGACAAAATATGTAACAACCCGTTTTTCATAAGCCAAAAAGGGGCATTTTTTTTTTCTTTTTCAACTAACGCTCAGAGTGCGCATAAAAGGATTTTAAATGAGCCGGCATTCAAATATACAAAAGAACTCATTACCATAAGGTGCTTCGACAAGCAAAGTGTATTCCTGAATAATTACAATCCAAGTCTAAGTATTCGAATACTTACAACAAAACAAGTTAGAAAACCCTATGCTAACCAAAAAAGCACGGTGCACAAAACACACCGGCGCATAGTCTAACTACTCTAAGCTTCCACACGAGCTCACTATGGCCTAGAGCTGCCAACACCATCCTCTCGACCTACATCGTCATCTGGGGTGGGATGAGCCCGCAAATGAAAGAAAGGGTCACCACAAAATAAAAGTATGTATATATATAACCGGTGCGAAAGATTGTACACATAACAATAATTCCAGCAACACAAGAGAAAGCTCTTAACCACCAAAGCAATTCCCACCAACGGGTTTATATATATAATGCACACCAAGCCTAATGCAGACTTCTACAATGCGTGGTACTAACCCTAGCTACCACAATGCATGAGTTCCGGAACTGTAGGTCCAACCCCTACTAAAACACCAACGAAATCACAAGGTTAAGGTGGATCCACTCCCGCAATCACACCCCATGGTCCACTCCCGCAACCATGTATCGAACTCAACAAAATCACAAAGGATTAAGGTGGATCCACTCCCGCAATCACACCCCATGGTCCACTCCCGCAACCATGTATTGAACTCAATAAAACCCTATAAGAATCAGGTGGGTCCACTCCCGCAACCACACCTCGTAGTCCACTCCCGCCACTACGCACTAACAATGCATGAGCATACGATTCCCCATGTATACTAATGCAACAAATACATACCTCCCTAGCATATGTAAACCATCCCAACAACACACATACATATCCAATGATATGTAAACTGCGTAAGTATTTTAAACACGTTCTCATCACGAGAATACATCAACTAGACATGCCAAACACACAGCAAAGCATTACAGCAGAAATCCAAGCATGTCATAACCAGTTGAAAAGACAGAAATAAAATGGAGCCCTTACCTCGGCAAGCTTCCACAATTAAAACTCGCTCAACTCCACAATTCTACAATTCGCGCTTCCTAAAATATAAGCAGCGTAATATCAATAAAATACTCTCACTGTATTCTATTGAAACGAAACTCATACTCTAAGTTCTAGAGAGGCTTAAAGTACTTTCTAACACTCTCGGATAGTGATTTCGAGTCCCCCTTATAGCGATTAAAAATTCCCAAAGTTAGTTGCACTATTTCTTGCTACACGAAAATATTTTCGTTTCAAAACAAACTATGAACCACTTTTGTTCCCAACACCAAAACCATTTGAAAACAACATCCAAACTCTTCGAGAAAATTTCACAAAAATAAAAGTTTACTTGTGCCGCAAGTTACAAGTTTTTCTTCTCAAATAAAATGGCCATAACTCATTCAATTTTTATCCGATCGAGACGAGCCATACGCCAAAATCTTCGTCTTGAAAAGGAGGATTAAATGTTCAAGTTTCTAGGTCACAAAAACAATTTTAGAATGACCTAAATGCCCTTGTAAATTTCGGCCAGAATTGAAATAGTTTCACAATCATTGTTTTTAAGATCAAACATAGTTTAAAACACTTAAACCATCACTAGTTTTCCTCAAATGATCAAGTACACACAGTAAATCATTTTGAGTCCAAGAATACCATTTTTCTTCAAAACTTTGCAAATCTTTTCTTTTCACATAAAATCTCAAAACATTCTTTTCAAAGGCCATGATCATTCACTTAATTCAATGATCATTTCCTTCTCATTTAGGACTCAAAAATTTGAAATCTCATGGTCACACCAACATATGTGCCACGGCCACATTTCAAAAACAAGGCTAGTTCCCAATTTTTTTTCATTTTAAAAGCATATGATCCATCCTTTTGTTCTCAAAATCACTTAATTGAACTATCAAAACATTTTCAAAACACAAATCACAAAATCATGAGAGTTTTATCCACACTTCTCATGAACACAAAATAAAATATTTTTCATCATATTTTTTCAAAACTAAACCATAAATCACATATCCATTTTGTTTAAAAGCATGCAAACAACATTTATTAAGCAATCACCCAACTAAAAATCATGTTCTTGGTCACTCAAAAATTTTCCTAAAACCCTAGCAAGAACACTCACCAAATTATGATCCAACCATGGAACAAGCTTCTACTTATCATGAATAAGTTAGATAAACTCTTATAAACAACTTCCTAACAACCTTGATCAAGAAAAACTACTTTCTAAAATTTTTCTAACAAGATCATAAACTTCCCAATCCAGAAACATCTTAAGAATCAAGCTTATTCTAAGGAAAAGAGTGATTTAATACCTTAGGAGATGATTCTTTGCAAGTTTCCTTTGATCCAACAAGCTAAAAATCAAGAGATTTGGTGAAGAAATGAAATTTTGAGATGAAGGTATGAAAGTAATGGAGTCCACGGCCAAAGAGAGAAGAAGGATGGGTTTTTTTTGATTTTCTTAAGTCCACAAAGTGTGACTAAAAGTCTCCTTTTATGTTTGGTCTTGTTGCATGATCACCTTTGGATCAAATAGTATAAAGTTTCTAAGACTTAATCCTAGCCATTGGATCAATTCTAAGCTTATCCTTCCAAGATATTTTCTAAGCTTCCTCACATCTCAGCTCTCGCGTTCGCTCGTAAACGAGTCGCCCCTCGCTAACGGACGAAAATCACAAAAATATAAAATCTATCAAATAAACGTCCGTCGTAAACCGTTTCCAAATATTATCGCTAAATCTTTTTCCCGACTGTAATTTTCTTCCTCACCCTCGAAAATTATTCTCAGGACATATCCTAACTCGCACAGATATATAAAACTCCCATCCGAAATCTCACTTAAAACAGACGCAGTAAGATTTTCCATCAGCGGGTAAAATCCTACTCGTTTTTCCAAAAACAAGAATAATCTAAAACTCGTCATTCTGACTTCACAGAAATCTCCTCATACTTAAAAGAGAATTACGACCCAAAAGTCTGTGCCTTTCCAGCGCACGAGCACAAAACAGGCTCAAATACAGCAAATATTCCATTAATGCGACGATACTCACAAAACCGCTTCACCAAAAACCCTAAACTCGTAGCCGACACTAGAGTTCCTTAGAAAAACTATACAGTGGAAATCTTGGGTCTTACAAAATAGGTAGTAAGGGACATGAGACAAACAATAATTTTTTTCTCTCTATCTCACTCCGGTACATTTTTATCCCGTCCTGTACTATTTTATCCAATATTTATTGTTTTGCAAATTGTCCCTTACATGTTTTTGGACAGATTTTTGAAGTAATGTACTATTTCCAACAAAGGCAACATTTATCATATGTTTTTTTAAACATTCATAATATTTTTAAACATTTATCATATCTTAGCCAACATTAATCACAAATATTCTAAATATCTCACACTAATTTTTTTTTTTTGAAGAAATCTCACACTATTATTATCAATCAATAAAATATCATTTGTAATAATTGTAATATCATTTGTTATTATTTTGTAATTATATGTAATTACTTAGTTGCCAAACTAAGAACATATATGTTGGCAACTACTTTGTAAATATTCATATCATGATAAATGAAAAAGTCATAGCCTTGTAATATCTTTATTAAAACTATATTTTTCTTTCCTTTTTCCGATTTTGTTTCTAATTTTGGCTTTTTTGATGTTTTTATTTTTTCTTTTAAAATACTGCAAACGAAAAAAAAAATAAAAAATCTAGACCTCCAAACCGGCCAGACCGGCCGGGTCACCGGTTTTTTCCCAGTTTCCCCGGTTTGATCCTGATTCCCTCACGGAATGGTTTTCCGCTCCAACCGAACCAGATGCAGGTCCGGTTCCCGGTTCGACCGGTCCGACCGGCCGGTTGGGTTTTGACAACTAGAATACATCAAGTACAACTACATGTTTAACATCGCTAAAAATGTAAAGGATGAATCTGAGAACAAACTCACAACATCCAAGTTAATAGCATACAACAGCGAAATGCCTACTACAAATAATAAGGAAATCGGACGACAAACAACACACAACACCGCACTCAGACGGCGAAATCTCTAAAAAACATAAGAAAAAACTATAACTATGTGAAAACCACTTATTTATATTAAAATATAAGAAAAACAAAAGATGTAGGAGGGGTGATTGTAGATAAAAAATGACGTAAAACCACCACTCTCGGGTGAACAAAGGAGAAAGAGGAGTTAAACAAAAGGGGAAATTTTTTCTCTCAAGCGGAACTAGGGCTGACTGGTGCTCCACTAGTGTTTTGATAATGTTATTAATTGGTCTAGGTGAGTATTTCACTTGGATTTTGTGAATTAACAACTTGACATCTTGATCCATGACCATAATGTAGCACCCTCAAATTTCCATTAATTTTATTTATAAAAATTGATTGAATTATTTAACAAAAGGGTGTTATGCTACTCTCTAAACAATATAATACAGCAGAATAAAATTTTAAAACAAAATATAAGTTTTAAGTCTGACTTTGAAATTACTAATAAAAGATATCAACATGATCCAATAATTTTAAATGAAATAACAAAAACTAAAATTTAAATAAGAGTTCCCCCAATTGATTTCCTATCAGAGCGACTCAATTTATTGAAAGCAGAAAAAGAAGACATGTACATCGTCCTAAATCAAATCCTCGATACTCGGCAGCTAAGATTCATCAGTTACCTGAAAATCTATGATTGCACATCATAGGGTAAAACCAAAAAAGGAAACAAAAGGGTGAGAAAAGAAATTTCAATAAAAATACTAAACAATAATAACACACGACATAGTAGAACATAAAATAAAATATGATTTTTTGGGCCGATCAGACATAATCAGATAGCTCAACTATTCAAGGAAACAAACAACATACAACAACCAATGCAAATAATAATAATAATAATAATAATAGTCAAACTCATAAACGAGACACATGAATTAATGCATGACTTTTAAAACAATCACAATACTCAAAACAAAAACAACAATACGACAAGCAGCGACCACAACAGGAACATTGGCAACACGACAAAACGGCGGCACAACGGCCACCATGACAACACGACAAACGGCGGCACAATATCCACCACAACAACACGATAAATAGCGGCACAATGGTCACCACAACAACACAACAACAACGACTTATAACAACAGCTATTCACTGTTAAATTAATCAATAACATTCAACGGCTTAAATCCCATCTTCCTCAATCTAAAATTAATTAAATTAATATGTTACTCTTCCTGGACATCAACCGGTGAAAAGTAGGGAATTAACAACGGCTATCCAAATGATATAAATTCTACAATAAGAATTTCAGTAAGGGTACATCCTAGTGCTAGTTATCATTATTAATCAAAACAGAGGTTAGTGTATTCAAGTAATTATTATAAATCAAGACATAACAGTTGGCACATTCACGAAATTTTCAAGCAACATGATAACTCTTACTCTATCTAATATCATTATAACTCTTATTTATATAGATAAACAACATCAACATGGTCACTGAAATCCCTTTAATTAACGTTCATTTATCTAGTTATTTATTTATTTGAAGTTTTGAAAATACTATTTGCGCGCACACACACTAATTAGAGTTAGTAAGAAGCAGAAAAATCCCCTTTAAAGCAACTCTTGTATAATATTTGACTGTTGGAACATTGAATATCAGAGTACAAATAGGCAATGCTTATAAAAAGTGTGCCCAAAGAGCGAGAATAAGTGTTGCCTTAGACAATAGACAAAGCTCGCATAAAAGATACTTGAAAAACGTCCCCTATTCTCTTAGACAACATTTTTTATGGTTCTGGCAACATTATTGAACTGTCGTTAGAGGCAATAAATGTTGTAGTGTACTTGGAATTAGAAAAACAAAAACAAAATTTATTTAATGGTGATCACAATAACGAAAAAAGAACTCATGGAATATTTCAATAGTGCGTTTGTGTATTAATTCTTTTGGATCCAACAATCATATAATTTTTGGAGCTTTATAGCTAATACATACACAAAAACCTTTACGACATCTCATTCGTTTAGGTCGTGATTCGCTGAAGGTGCTAAAGGGAGCGACTGGACAATCACGATCAGTTTTACATGGAACGGCAGCTTTAATGTAAAAGGAAAAAAAACAATGTTATTAAAATGAGCTAAATATTAAGAAGTAAAGAAGGAAAATTTGAAAAGGAGATAAAAATGGTTTACCATGTGCAATTTGCGTTGAAACAATAAATAGGGAAAGAACGATTATTATAATATTAACAATTGGGAGATTTTATGGTGTAGTCACCAAAGTGACTACTTTGGTGTAGTCATTATCTAGTGCTACATCACTTATATGAGGGTGTGTACACCTGCACACGGATGTGTGACATGTGGCACATAATCATCACTCCTTCTCATTAATCTATTATTTATGATTTTTTTATGGCAAATTCTTAAATATTGTCATTTATAATATTATTAAAACATAATTAATTTTACAACAAAATTTTTAAGGGTTAAATATGTTTTTAGTCCATACATTTTACCCTATAATTAAGAATAGTCTCTACATTTTTTTTATAATGTAAAAAAACCCTACAATTTTTTCGTCACTAATTTTAGTCCTCACCGTTAAAATTTTAACAGAATGCTGATGTGGCTCAGCGTGGGCCCTTTTTTTTAATGAGATGACAAATGATGTTGTTACATGTGTCATTTTTAATTATAAAAAAAAAAAAGAATTTAATACCAGTATTCCATTTTTAAAAAAAATAAGTTAAATACCATTATGTTGGAACAAAGTGGGTCTGACTTGAACCTCTAATGTTTTAAGTAGTTTTGATGATAACAAAGTATTAAAATTGCAATTGGTATTACTAATGATTATTCTAGTGTGCAGAATTATAAGTCAAAATTCATTCAGAAGCACTATGAATAGTAGCAGAGAAGCCAGTCAAAACAAGCTCTGAAAGCACGACACTGTTCGTCAGAAGCTTAAATTTTGAATGCTGAAGAAAGTGACTCTGAGGATAAAACAAGGCTCTGAAGGACTCAGAAGCTAAAAGACCTCAAGAAGCTATGGCAACAGCATCAGAAGCAAAAGGAATTTACGTCACTCAAGAGCTGACCTATATAGAACTAATGATTGAAGAACAATCCACTTCAAGGCTCTGTCACATCCACAGGAAGGAATATTCGTTGGTACAACGTTAACCTTATCCATAAGTGGAGCGCATTTGAGGATTGTACTATCGTACTATTATTACTCAAAATGGAGGAGTGATAAATTGAATAGCTAGGTAGTGGAATTGGAATTCCTTACCAAAGAAGGCAATATACAGCTATCAATTGTACGAGTAAATTCCAGCTGGCACCTCTCTCTCTGCAACGGTCATCATCTTCCTCCAAGTATAAATAGAAGACTCAAATGGAAGAAATGACAACTGTTCCTACTACTGTTCTATTACTGCGTTCAAAGACTAAGAAGCATTCTGACATCATATTTTAAATCTGTCATTCTAAGTCTTAGAACAAATTGAGTTGTATTTTGTAAACACCTCTGATAGTATATCAAGTGTTCCTTAACATTCATTCTTATTCTTAAGTTTGTTTGAGAAGTCTCTTGTTAAGTTTAACTTGAGCATTTGAGAAGTCTCTTGTTTAGTGAAACTTGAGCACCTGAGAAGTCTCTTGCAAGTGTGCTTGAGCAACTTGTAATCTTTAGTAGATTATAGTGAAAATCTCTTGTTAGTAACAAGGGGACTGGAGTACTCTCGATTTGTGAGGGGAACCAGGATAAATTCTGTGTCTTTCTTTCTCTCTCTCAGCACCCTCTCGTTAATTTGTGTTTTTATCCGCTGCATACTTAGTCGCTATTAGGCAAAAAGTTTTATTTTTTAAAACACAATTCAACCCCCCCTTCTTGTGTTTTTCCACCTTCAATTGGTATCAGGAGCTGGGCTGTTGCCTAACTCTCACCTATCAGTGAAACAGTTAAGATTCAGGGAGGAAAAACATGTCTGCTGAGAAGAATCTCAATGAAGTTCCATTTGACTATGATTCTAATTCTAAAGACAGAAGGTCTTCTGACAAAATTCCCTTTTTCAGTGGAACTGAGACTGGTTATCCATTCTGGAAAACCAAGATGTACAGTCACATCATGGCGATTGATTGTGATCTGTGGGATTTGGTAGAAGATGGAGTGAACTTTGAAAATATGGACTTAGAAGGCGTTGTTAGCTCTAAAGACAGGAAGGCTTTTACACCCACTCAAAAGCTGGAATATAAGAAGCACCACAGTGTAAAAGGGATGATGACAAATGCCATCTCTCATGATGAGTACTTGAAAATTGGAGATAAGAGAACGGCTAAGTCTATCTGGGATTCTCTTAAATCCAAGTATGAAGGAAATAAACAAGTTAAGGAGGCTAAGGCCAACTTGTTAGTACATCAGTATGAATTATTTAAAATGAAGGACGGAGAGGACATTGAGACAATGTTCTCTAGGTTTCAAATTCTTGTTTCTGGACTTCAAGTTTTAGATAAGAGCTATACTGAGGCTGATCATGTAAGGAAAGTACTCAGAAGCTTGCCGCCAAAGTGGAGACCAAAAGTGACAGCGTTTCAGGAATCTAAGGATTTAGATACTGTGTCTCTTGAAAGCTTGGTTAGTTCTCTAAAGAGTCATGAGATGGAACTCATGACTGATGAATCGACTAAGAAGCTAAAAGGGATAGCACTAAGCACCAAGAGTTCCTCTAAGGCTCTGAAGGCGAAGGTTATAGTATCTGATGAAGAAGCTTCTGAAGAAGGTCACGAGATGGACTCTGATGAAGAAGAAGAAATGGTTCTGATGGCTGCAAGAGTATCGCAATGGGCTAAGAGAAGCAAGAAGTATGCTGGTAAGTTTGGAGGTTCTTCCAAGAAGGTTGGTACTTCTAAGGATAAAAAGGAAGAACAAAACAAATGTTTTAAGTGCAACAAACCAGGACACTTCATTGCTGACTGCCCAGAGAACCTGAGTAAATCATCCAAGAGAACCTCTAACAAAGAAAGATACAAAAGTAAGCTCAAAAAGGGGTTCCTTGCCACTTGGGATGATTTGGATCAGGAATCAGATTCTGATGGGGAAGAAGAAGCAAACCTAGCCTTGATGGCAACCGCTTCTGACCAAGAAGACTCTGAGCACGAAGATGACTCAGATTCAGAAGATGAAGATGAGGTACTTGCTAAACTTTCTCGTTCTGAATTAATAGATTCCTTAAAAGATGCCTTAAAACTTTTAACCAAAAAGGCAGGTGAGTGTAAGGTTCTTAAAAAGGCCTATAACAACCTGACCGAAAAGGCAAATGAAATAATTGAACAAAATGAGTCTCTAAAATCAAGAAATGAATTTATGGAAACTCATTATGTTCTTGATGATAAGGTTCCTCCAGAACATGAATTTGCTCTTCAGGAATTCCTTATCAATGGAATGAAAAGAAGTAAAATAGCCTCTTTGATTTATCATGTAAGTAGAAATAGAGGAGAAGGTCTTGGATTCTCTCGTTTTAAAGATAATCCATTATCTTCAAAGTCCTCTAATATAGATAAATCAAAACCCAAGGTTGTCTTTGTAAAGAGTCAATCAGAGGTTCTAAATGAGTCAGCTTCTAATAGAACATCAAAGCCAGAGGCTCAAAAGTCAAAGACTCTGAAGGATAAAACCTCAGAACCTAAGATTTTTAAGCCTCAAGCTAATGTTAAAACTAAAGAAGCTCTGACACATTCAAGAACAAAGCTCAAGAGCTATACTAAACCCAAAAACTTTTCAACAAGGGTGATTAACTCTAGAGGCTCTGATAGGTCTTTCAAACAAAGATCACCTGGACCTGTAAAGACTAACACAAAAGGACCCATAAAGATATGGGTACCAAAATCTCAAATAATAATTGCTTCAGGTTTGCACACTAAGAAGGCCAAAGCAGCAATGCTGGTACCTGGACAGTGGCTGCTCACGACATATGACGGGAGAAAGGCATATGTTCCAAACCCTGACTCTGAAAGAGGGAGGTACTGTGGGGTTTGGAGGAAACCAAAAAGGGAAGATCATTGGTACAGGTATAGTTGGTAACTCTTCTCTTTCAATTAAAAATGTTTGGTTAGTTGATGGCCTCAAACATAATCTGCTTAGCATTAGTCAATTTTGTGATAGCGGATTTATTGTTAAATTTGATAAAGAGGCATGTACAGTAATCAATGATTCTGACAAGTCCATATTGTTTAAAGGATTAAGAAGAGGTAATGTTTATAAAGTGAATCTGTCAGAACTCACTGAGCAGAAGATAGTTTGTCTTCTATCTCTGAATGATGAAAAGTGGGTCTGGCACCAACGCTTAGGTCATGCTAACTGGAGATTAATCTCTAAGCTTAGCAAACTAAAGTTGGTTAAAGGCCTGCCAAATCTTAAATATCATTCAGATGCTCTGTGTGGTCCTTGTCAGATTGGCAAAATTTCAAAAACTTCTTTTAAACCTAAAAACATTGTCTCTACCTCAAGATCCTTAGAACTACTTCACATTGATTTGTTTGGTCCAGTAAGTACTGCCTCAATCAATGGGAAGAAATATGGATTAGTCATTGTTGATGATTACAGTAGATGGACTTGGGTAAAGTTTCTTAGAGTGAAAGATGATGCATATGATGTGTTCAGCATCTTCTGCACTCAAGTGCAAAATGAGAAAGGTCTCAAAATCTTAAAGGTTAGAAGTGATCATGGTGGTGAATTTGAAAACGAACCATTTGCAACCTTTTGTGAAGATCATGGCATTGTCCATGAGTTCTCTGCTCCTAGAACACCACAACAAAATGGGGTTGTAGAGAGAAAGAACAGGTCTTTACAAGAAATGGCAAGAACCATGATGCATGAGACAAAACTTGCTAAGCACTTCTGGGCAGAAGCTGTAAACACAGCTTGTTATATTCAAAATAGGATCTATATAAGACCTCTATTGAATCTAACAACATATGAACTCTTCAAAGGAAGAAAGCCCAACATCTCTTACTTTCATCAGTTTGGATGTACATGTTACATTCTAAACAACAAGGCCTACAAAAGAAAATTTGATGCCAAAGCTTGTAAGGGAATCTTTATAGGTTACTCTGAACGCTCAAAGGCATACAGAGTGTATAATTCTGAAACTAACACAGTGGAAGAATCTATACATGTTAGATTTGATGATAAAGAGCCCGACAGTAAAATGTCAGAGCAAGATAATAGTTATGCAGGTGTTCCATACCAATACATCGATTCAGAACCTGAAAAAGCATCAGAAGCTGTTGAAGCTTCAGAAGCTGTATTGGAAGAAGATGCTGAAGAAGCATCTCAATTAGAAGCATCACAAGAACATGATGACACTTCAGAAGAAGACACTCAACCAAGTGCTGATGTTGATGAAGCTCCAAGAAGGAAGTTCAAATATAGATCATCACATCCAGAAGACTTAATTCTTGGAAACAAAGAAAGTCCAAGAAAGACAAGATCAGACTATCAACAACTTGATTCACTTCTGGGGCTAATCTCAATGATAGAACCAAAGAATGTTGATGAAGCACTTACTGACGATGGATGGATTGTAGCTATGCAAGATGAGCTCAATCAGTTTCAAAGAAATGATGTATGGGACTTAGTGCCAAGACCAGCACATAAGAACATCATTGGAACTAAGTGGGTATTTAGAAACAAGATGAATGAACAAGGTGAAGTGGTAAGAAATAAAGCTAGACTGGTAGCACAAGGCTACAGTCAGCAAGAAGGTATAGACTTCACTGAAACATTTGCTCCAGTAGCAAGACTGGAAGCAATCAGGTTACTTCTTTCATATGCTGTTAACAATGGAATCACATTGTACCAAATGGATGTTAAGAGCGCCTTTCTTAATGGTGTTATTTCTGAAGAAGTATTTGTAAAACAACCCCCAGGTTTTGAGGATTTGAAAAATCCTAATTATGTTTATAAACTTAAGAAATCACTCTATGGTCTCAAACAAGCTCCAAGAGCTTGGTATGAAAGACTGAGTAATTTCCTTTTAGAAAATGGTTTTCAAAAAGGTCAAATTGACAATACATTATTCAGAAAGACATCTAAGAAAGATATCTTAATCATTCAAATTTATGTAGATGATATAATTTTTGGTTCTACTAATGCTTCCTTGTGCAAGAGTTTTTCAAAGCTGATGCAGGATGAATTCGAGATGAGTATGATGGGTGAATTGAAGTTCTTCCTTGGAATCCAAATTAATCAAGGAAAAGATGGCACTTACATTCATCAAAGCAAGTATACAAAAGAGCTTCTGAAGAAGTTCAACCTTGATGACTGCAAGATAATGTCTACACCCATGCATCCTTCCAGCAGCTTAAGCAAAGAAGAGATAGGAAGCAAAGTAGATCAGAAGCTGTATCGAGGTATGATTGGTTCTTTACTCTACCTTACAGCATCTAGACCTGATATTCTATATAGTGTATGCTTGTGTGCAAGATTCCAGTCAGATCCTAGAGAACCTCTCTTAACTGCAGTTAAGAGGATCTTTAGATATCTGAAAGGAACTACTAATCTAGGACTTCTTTATAAAAAATCCCTAGATAGTAAGCTAGTTGGATTCTGTGATGCTGACTATGCTGGTGATAAGATTGAGAGGAAATCCACTAGTGGAAATTGCCAATTCGTTGGTGAGAATCTCATATCTTGGGCCAGCAAAAGACAAACAACTATTGCTTTGTCTACAGCAGAAGCAGAATACATTTCAACTGCTAAATGCTGCACACAGCTTCTCTGGATGAAATATCAGTTGGAAGATTATAACATAGCTGAAAGCAGTATTCCACTATATTGTGACAATACTGCTGCTATTCATTTGTCTAAGAACCCTATTCTACACTCAAGAGCTAAACATATTGAAATAAAACATCATTTTATAAGGGATCATGTTCAAAAAGGTACAATAGATATTCAATTCATTGATACTGAACATCAATGGGCTGACATATTTACTAAACCTTTAGCTATTGAAAGATTTGATTTTATCAAAAAGAATTTGAACATGCACTATATCTCTGAAGAAAATTAGCTCTGAGAAGTAGAATAGAATTAGCATCTGAAGCTCTATCAGAACCTCTTATAATTTAGAGTATCCCGTGGGAAGCTCTGAATAATTTAGGCTCTGAAGAGTAACAGGTTCTGATGAGGTGTCAGATACAAATGAGTGAGGCTCTGAACCTTTTAGAAATGAAACGTTCAGTACGTGTAAGTGTACAACAGTTGTCTATACACGCGTCAGCTTTGTTTAAACTTTTTCAACACGTGTCTAGATCCTGACGGGCAGAGAACAGTTAATGATGATTATGGCAGTTAAGTATATTATTTAATTTTTAAAACTGCTCGCGCTCCCTCCCAATGTTTACTTTCTCTGTGTATGTGTGCTAGTTACTATTTATAAGTCACTTCACTCACTTGCACAACTTTTTACACAAAATCACTACCTACACAACCCTAGGCTTTACAGAAAATTCCCAATCTTCATCTTCTCAATTTTCTGAAACAATGGCTGCTCGTTCATCAAACGAAATCGTTCAAGAACCCTTTAACCCTACGTTACCACCCATCATCGATCTCAATTCAAAAGATAACCTAGTCTACGAACATCATCAAACTGACGCTGGACCAGATGCTTATGATTTCTTCACTGAGAAGTTCGTGGATTTTGAAAGTTTGAAAGCGAATGGGATTGACATTCAATACTTGTTCTACAACCAACAATGGCAAAATTACTTTGAGATGCTTAATGGCTTCGTATACTACGACATAGTGAAGTATTTCTGGCAGAAGGCTAAAGTGTACGATAGAGCAAGTGCTGATAAAGAATACAAGGATATGGTTGAGAAGAACCAGGAATTACGAGGGAAAACAAGAAAGGAACTTGGTCTTAAACCTTATAGAGAAAGGGAAATTAGGTCAAATATTTTGGGAATCAATGTTGTGATAACTCAGGCACACATTGCTAAGATTCTGGGTTTAGACAACAAAGGAGAAGATATAGAAGTGTATGATAAGAGAAGCAAGCATTTGGATTCAATTCATCAGGACCTCTTTAAATCTGGTTGCACACAAAAGGATTTTGGAAAAGTAATGCACATGAAGAACACATTTGAATTTGCTTTCAGAATGTGTTTGTCCACTATCTTCACCAGAAAAGGTGGATTGGATACCATCTCCATTCCACACAAACATCTCATCTGGTTCTTATACAAGAGGGTAAAAGTTAATTTGACTAAGATTCTTTTTGATCACATGTGTCTTACCATCAATGAGGGTAGAACTAAAATACCATCGGTCATTCATCACCCAAGATTAATTTCAGAACTGATAAGGCAAACCAAACTCACAGACATTGTGAGTGCCAAAGAAAAACTTAGAGTTTTCCAAACTGCTAAGTATGATGCATCAGTTCTGGTCAACATGAAGAGAAAAACCAAGGAAGAAATCATTCAAGTGAAAACACCTCTACAGCAAGTGTACGAAAAGTACTTCTGGTGTGATGGGTTTCCCACCATATCAGAACATGATAATGATGAGGTCATCAAAAACTTTCTTGAATCAGTAAGAAGAGAAACTGGGGTCAGTGTGCCCAGGAAAATGGTTGTAAGTGTTCCTAATTGGGATATCTTCAAGGGACCAAGAGATATTACAAGGAGCAGAAGAAAGCCAAGAACTACTGAGCAAGAAATGATTGATGAAGGCTCTGATGATCAAGGACATGCTAGTGCTGATGAGATTGAGGAAGGTGCTGAAAATATGATGACTGAAGCTGTTCAGAAGGAAAAGCGGACAAAGAAAAGGCATGATAGGCCTTCAGCTTCTGAGGAAGATCAGAACCCTGCTAAACCTGCAAAGAGACTAAAGACCAGAGCTTCTAAACCAAAAGGTAAGATCTCTGAATCTAATACTTCTAGCATTCCTGTAGCTCAGGTTATTGGTTCTGAACCTCAACCCTCTATTGCTAAACCATCTATTTCTCAACCTCCATCATCTACCAATCAACCTCAACCCATAGACTTCACTGTACCTATTAGTGTAGTCTTACCTGATCATAAAGCTATATCATCATCATCTTCATCAGATACCAGCACTGCCTCAGATGAGTTAATTGCTACACTCATCAGAGAATCCAACCCAAAACAAAAGAAAACTCTTACACCAAAGAGAACCTCTTTCAAGAAAACCACAAAGAAGATCACCATAAAGCCCATTCATCTTTCTTCTGATGAATAACCTACTATTAATGTAGACACCACCATTCTCCATCAATCCACAAATCAAGGTTCTGTCATAGAACATCTTGAACAACACATGTGTGGTGTTGTATTTACCAACTCAAATCCAAATTCACCAAATCAATTTCCATCCATGAATCTCACAAATGATCCACCCGTCCATAAAACACAAAACACACAGGTCATTCACACACCCCCTCCCTCACTTGATCACATCTCACGAGTAAATCCACCTACATTCACCCCTGTTCAGAATGAGCCAATTGCTCATTCTGAAGAACTACAAAAAACACCTCACTCATCACCAATCAATGTCATGAACTGAACAACAACATCAATCACCACAACCTGTCCCTGACTCACTCAACAGACCTCTAGTTTTAGAAGAGGTTCTTGAGCTTTACCAACACCTAACTAAAGCTGAACATCAAATATTCAAGGATTCCATCAATCTTGATGATGATATCATACCTCCAAATCTCAGCAAAATCAAAATTATTGAACTCAAAAGAAAGGAACCTGAACCAACCATTCCCTTTGACCCATCCTTATCCTTTTTCAATTCTGACTCTGAACCAAACCTTGAGCTGCTAAATAATGCTATAGGTATTAGACTTAAGAGGTTCAAACAAAGAGAGGAAGAAGCTCTTATCTTCCCCTCTGATATGGATGCTGAGGTCAGGGAATTAGAGTACTTGTTTGGTAAATCCATAAGAATTCTCAGTAGTCATCTGAAGGATAAGATTAAGGGTAGAGGAGCAAACACTGTACGTGAACTATTTGAGATTGCTGAGAGGACATGTGCTCCAAGGCTCACATTCTTCAACCATGAAGAAGAATGTCAGAGGTTAGCCTTTTTAGCTGCTGTTGATGAAAGTATGAGAAGATCTTTTGATGAAGAGCAGGCTAGGATAGCTGCTGAAATGGAACGTCAGAGGCTTGCTGAACAAGAAGCCTTAAACTTATTAATTGATAGAGCTGTTCACATTGCTACCATTGAGACTAATAAGATTTTTGAGAATCAAAGAGCTGCAGAAGATACTATTATGAATGATCAGAACCTTAGTAAACCAGATTCTGATAAAGGAAAAACTCCCATTGTTGCTTCATCTCCTCCTAGATCTCCACCAGTACTTGTCCAAGGCTCTTCTTCATCTGCTATACCCTCTGTTATGCAAGAAGCTCTGGATGTAATCAAGCATGACATAAGAGAGGAACTAAGAAATGAAATGGATGAGTTCAGGGCCGATATAAGAGAAGACATGAACAGATCTGGTGAAGCTACTAACAAGAAGATAGATGCAATGATGGAACTTCTTCTGAAGCTTACTCAACAGCAACCCAAACCTTAACCCTCATGTCTGAGCACTTATTTGTAATCATGTTTATGTAATTTTTGGATAATTTTTCCTTTAATTCATATCTATATTATCCATATTTGTGTGTCTGTTATCTGCTTATATGTTTGTTTTATATTTGTTTTTCAAAATTTAACTTTTCTATATACCATAATATTGTCTGGTACTCTTGAGAATTCTGACTCTAGTGAAAGATGCTGAAGAGCATCTTAGTTTTTAAACTAATAAGCCTAGGATTTTCAAAACCTAAGAGTCCCTCTCATCAGTACTCCTGTTTACTCATGAAATAGCTTCTTAGTATTAAAGCCTGTTTAACAACGGGGCACCAATACCGAATGAGGCGTGTCTGGTAACTGGTGTTCTGACAATACTTATGTGGTATATAAAAAGAAAGCAAGCTTAAAAGAGAGAGAGATAGGTAGAGAAACAACTTTTATTATTAATAGAAAGATTCTTTATTACATATGATTGCATCTAGCCTAAGGCTTAGATTTAGAAGCCTCTGATTCTATACTCTTCAGTTTCTCTTTGAGAAGAGATAGTGATTCATCAGCAAGCTTCTGAACCTCAGCTGGATAATCTGCTAGATTATCTTCATATGTCCATAAGAACTCTTCCAGATCAGAGCCCAATTCTTCCTCCTCTGACTCTGTTAAAATAAGTTCTTCCTTGTTTCTCTCATATCGTAGCCTGTTTTCTTCGCAGCGCCAGGGCTCTGCTCCCTTCTTGCTCTCTTTTTTTGAGCCTGAAGCATCCTTGGTAACCTGCCTTTCCATTGTATGTTTTTCTTTTGATGTTACTTGATTACTCTGGATGAGTAAAATGAGAGGAATCATCCCTTTTTATAGTGTCATCAAGCTCTCTTGTCAGGACGGTTTTCAACACAATTCATTAAATGAATTTAGTTGTCATCACTTTTTGACTTGACTGCCTTGTTATGACGCTTTTGACTGCTTGGTTTTCTGTGTCTTTTTGACTGATGCCAAAAGGGGGAGTAAGAGTAGCGTTAAAATTAATGTTGATTCATTCATATACTGCTCAATCTGAAACTGTTATGTTAAATACATTATGAATCAATATTTATCTCTTATGATTCTTTCTCATTCTGTACGATTATTGAAAGGGGAGAAAATTTAAGAACCTAAAATAAAATTCATAGACAATGTCAGAAGAGCTTGCAAAGCGCTTCTGAGCATTATCAAACTCTAAGAAGCAAAGCTTGCAAAACTATGCTTCTGAGAGTTAAATATGAAAATTTATTTTAAGTTAATAAATCAACTCTTAAACTGTTTTAATTAATTATGGATAAAACTTAGGGGGAGCTTACAAACCTACCCTTATGGATTATCAGACTCAGGGGGAGATTGCAAACCTTTGAAACCTGAAGTCATCATAATTAAATTAAATCAACAACAATTGAATTTTAATGCTTTGGTTTGTCATCATCAAAAAGGGGGAGATTGTTGGAACAAAGTGGGTCTGACTTGAACCTCTAATGTTTTAAGTAGTTTTGATGATAACAAAGTATTAAAATTGCAATTGGTATTACTAATGATTATTCTAGTGTGCAGAATTATAAGTCAAAATTCATTCAGAAGCACTATGAATAGTAGCAGAGAAGCCAGTCAAAACAAGCTCTGAAAGCACGACACTGTTCGTCAGAAGCTTAAATTTTGAATGCTGAAGAAAGTGACTCTGAGGATAAAACAAGGCTCTGAAGGACTCAGAAGCTAAAAGACCTCAAGAAGCTATGGCAACAGCATCAGAAGCAAAAGGAATTTACGTCACTCAAGAGCTGACCTATATAGAACTAATGATTGAAGAACAATCCACTTCAAGGCTCTGTCACATCCACAGGAAGGAATATTCGTTGGTACAACGTTAACCTTATCCATAAGTGGAGCGCATTTGAGGATTGTACTATCGTACTATTATTACTCAAAATGGAGGAGTGATAAATTGAATAGCTAGGTAGTGGAATTGGAATTCCTTACCAAAGAAGGCAATATACAGCTATCAATTGTACGAGTAAATTCCAGCTGGCACCTCTCTCTCTGCAACGGTCATCATCTTCCTCCAAGTATAAATAGAAGACTCAAATGGAAGAAATGACAACTGTTCCTACTACTGTTCTATTACTGCGTTCAAAGACTAAGAAGCATTCTGACATCATATTTTAAATCTGTCATTCTAAGTCTTAGAACAAATTGAGTTGTATTTTGTAAACACCTCTGATAGTATATCAAGTGTTCCTTAACATTCATTCTTATTCTTAAGTTTGTTTGAGAAGTCTCTTGTTAAGTTTAACTTGAGCATTTGAGAAGTCTCTTGTTTAGTGAAACTTGAGCACCTGAGAAGTCTCTTGCAAGTGTGCTTGAGCAACTTGTAATCTTTAGTAGATTATAGTGAAAATCTCTTGTTAGTAACAAGGGGACTGGAGTACTCTCGATTTGTGAGGGGAACCAGGATAAATTCTGTGTCTTTCTTTCTCTCTCTCAGCACCCTCTCGTTAATTTGTGTTTTTATCCGCTGCATACTTAGTCGCTATTAGGCAAAAAGTTTTATTTTTTAAAACACAATTCAACCCCCCCTTCTTGTGTTTTTCCACCTTCATTATTCCAAATAAATTAAAAAAAAAAAAGTTAAACCCACGAAAGCAAGAACAAGTGCAGCAATCCTGAAGAACAACAAGCAATGCAACACCCTTTACCCAGCATGCAGCAATTTTCAACCCAGCAAGAACAATTGGCAACTTTTAATAATTGTAAATATACACATGTTCAAATTCATGTTTTCTTTCATCCTCTTCCCTTTTTTTTGTTTTTACGGTTCATTCATCCATTATCTTCCATCTTCTTCTTCCTCTTGATATGCACTTTTAGTATGCTCAAAAATCTCTTTTTACTTCTTCTTCTCTAAATGCATCTCTTTTTTCTTACCCAAATTGAAATTAAAATCAAAAATATATTAGAAATGATTTGTATGATGTTTCTGAGTTATTGATTGTGGTTTTTTATGTTAAAATTGGCCTGCAATGTGCGAGATCTGCATCTGCAGCGGATTCGGGTCAAAACGACCCACTAGAGGTTGAAGATGAACTGTTTTTCTTCTGTTGTTACTGGTAACGTGTATATATATATTAGGAAACGAAATAAACCACAACCATGGTTGTGGCGCAGTGGCCACTCATTTGCTCATCCAACCCAAAGGTTGTGGGTTCAAGCCTTGGAAAAGGCATTTTTTGTGGTAATTTGATATTTTTTTTAAACTATTGGTTGTTTGTGAGTTAAATCCTTGGTTAAACCTATTTTATTTTATTTTTCCAATTTTATTAATTTCTATTGTAAAAACTAATTAGATTTGTTCCTTTTTTTGTGACAAAAATGGCTAATTTGGACTAAGAAATTAATTATAAGGTAAATTCTAATATAAACCACCTCATCAAGTGGTCCATGGTGGATTAAATACTGTAAATTAACGGTTTATTAAATACTGTAAATCTTGATAAATACCAATAAAATATTAAATGATTTTCAATATTTCTAAATTTTTTTATGAATGATCTATATGATATAAACTTTCAATCTACCAATAAATTTTGTAAAATTCGTATTCGGTAGATCACTTGTCCACGGTGGTCCACTGTAGCATTAACCTTAATTATAAATTTGAATTTTAAATTAACGAAATTGAAATGTCCAAATGTCCAAATTCAAATGTCAATCGATTGCTATTCCATTTAGGTAATATATCAAATTAATAAAATTGAAAAAAAATGGTTTAACCAAGGATTGAATTCACATATACTCTGATTTAAGTTAGGTAGTAAGAACCTTCGTATTGGACCAACACATATACTCCGATTTAAGTTACGTAGGAAGAACCTTAGAATTTGACCCCGACGTACACTCCGGTTTAGATTACAGTAAATACTAATAAATCTTGTATTTAATAATTATATTTAAGGAGTAAGAACTTTCATATTGGACCAATACATGTATTCCGGTTTAAGTTACGCAGTAAGAACTTTAGAGTCCGATCAAAATTTAATAATCCGGTTTAAGTTACGTAGTAAGAACTTTCGTATTAGCCTACACGTATAATCCGGTTTAAGAATTTAAATAATCAAAATTTATATTTAATAATTGCATTTAGTAATTAAATTTAATATTGTTGAGATACTCTATATTTATGACTAGGATATTATAGTTTTATTACTTGATACTTATTACCTATTTGGGTACTCATGTATTTGTATATATACAGTGTATATTCATCCTTCAATATATGAAATATACAACTTTCAGTTTCAAGTTGGTATCAGAGCTTAGGTCAAAACTTGAAACCCTTTTTTTTTTTTTTCCTTGGCGGCTGGGTCTCTATTTTTGTTCTTCCGTCACACTAACGGAAACACGAGCCCCACCACCATGATCGGAATCCCTTTGTCCACCTTTGTCTGAAACCCCGCTGCCAGAAGCGCCGCCACGCGCCTCCACGCGCCGCCACTTTCCGGCCACTTTTCCGGCGCGTGTGGGCCACGCGCCACCTTCCGCTGCTTCGTTTTCACCGACGTTTGTTCTGTGGGTCTCGTTTTTCGTTCCTGGTTCTGTTGGGACCCCTTCCAGGTTTTTTATTCTCGCATTTGAGGTGTGTTTATGTTGTTTCTCGACTCTGCCGCATCGGTTTTTCCGCTATATCAATTTTCAACATTGAAATTTTGGGTCTGGTTACTGTCTCTACAACTCATACCACTTTTTGGTATTCTTTTTGCAACTCTTGTTGAAATATCATGTCAGAAATTCCAAAGAACGATGCCGATTCCACGAAAAAGAATTTGATCTCGTATGCGTTTCACGAAACACCTATAATCACTTCAGAAAAGTTGAATGGTGGTAAGAACTATCTGAATTGGCATTCTTCTGTTGAGATATGGTTTTTGGGACAACGCCTTTCAGACCATCTTACTAAAAAGGCATCAGAAATTGATGCTAAGTCAAAAGATAAGTGGGAGGCAGCAGACTATCAACTTGTATCTGTGCTGTGGAATTCTATTGAGCCCAAGCTGATGGTGCATTTTCGTCCGTATAGGTCATGTTATGAGGTTTGGCAGAAGGCTAAGAACCTTTATGCCAATGATATTCAAAGATTATATGAATCTGTCCGCAACTTGTCTACCCTTCAGATGACTGACAATGATTTATCAGAATATTTAGCTCGAGCTCAGTCTACTATTGATGGCCTCAAACTCATGTTGGTTAGTGATGATCCTAAGAAGGTATTGGAAAAACTTGACAATATGTTTATGGTGTTTATCCTTCATGGTCTCCCTAGAGAGTATGGTGCTGTTAGAGATCAAGCCTTGACGAATACCACCATCCCTACGGTAGAAGATCTTATTGATCGTCTCACTCGAGTTTCTTTACCAAGTGATGATACCAATACAGCCCCCGAGTCCTCTGCGTTTATTTCTAATTTCAGCGATCGTGGTCATGGACGCGGTCGTGGACGTGGTCGCGGTAAAGGACGTGGTAGAGGGGGTAGAAGTAATTATCAGTGTACTTATTGTAAAGAAGAAGGGCACATTCGGGATTGGTGCTACAAGTTGCATGGCTATCCGAACAAAACAGCTAATGTTGCTCAATCTTCTCATGGCTCTGAGTCAAAGTCTGAAGATGAAACTACTTTCTCCGGCAATGAGTATAAGGAGTATTTGCAGTTGAAGGCAGCTCAACACGCAACCTCCTCGACTACTATAGCTCATACTGGTAATTCTATGGTTTGTCTCTCTCACTCTACACCTACTGGATGGGTTTTGGATTCTGGTGCTTCAGATCATGTGACTGGTAATTATCACTTTTCTCTGAAATATCACCACCTAAATATCCACATTATATCACTGTTGCGGATGGGTCTAAAGTTGAAGCAACTGGTATTGGACGAGTTTCACCTATTTCCTCACTCTCTTTGAGTTCTGTTTTATTGATTCCTAATTGTCCCTTCAATTTGATTTCTATCAGTAGATTAACTCGTTCCTTAAATTGTTCCATAACATTTACTTCTGATTCTTTCTTGATACAGGACCTGAGTACGGGACAAACGATTGGAACCGGGACTGAATCTCGTGGTCTTTACTATCTGCAGTCTTCCACTTCTAATATAGGTGTTGCAGCTGAATCTCCCGAGCTTCTGCATCGTCGTTTAGGTCATCCGAGTCTATCAAAATTAAAGAAAATGGTGTCCGATCTTCCTCAGTTAGAGTCTTTACAGTGCGAGTCTTGTCAATTAGGAAAGCATGTCCGTGCTTCCTTTTCTAGTCGTATTAATAATAGAGCTATGTCTCCTTTTGATGTTATTCATTCTGATGTTTGGGGTCCTAGTCGTGTTCCTTCTACCTTAGGATATAAGTATTATGTCACTTTTATTGATGATTTCTCAAGATGTACTTGGATATTTTTAATGAAAGATCGTTCTGAGTTGTTTAATATTTTTAAGAATTATTGTTCTGAAATTATGACTCAATTTGGTAAAACAATTCGCATCTTGCGTAGTGACAATGCAAAGGAATATTTTTCTGATCGTTTCAATTCTTTTATGCACTCAAAAGGCATCATACATCAATCCAGTTGTCCTCATACACCTCAACAAAATGGTGTAGCTGAAAGAAAACATAGACACATTGTTGACACTGCACGTACCCTTTTATTAAATGCCAATGTTCCTCTTAAGTTTTGGGGTGACGCTGTTCTGACTGCCAATTATTTGATAAATAGGATGCCATCCTCTGTTTTGAATGATCAAGTACCTCATTCCCTTTTGTATCCTACAGACCCCTTATATGTTGTTTCCCCTCGTGTCTTCGGTTGTACTTGTTTTGTTCATGATTTATCTCCAGGTCGTGATAAGATGTCTGCTCGTGCTATCAAATGTGTCTTCCTTGGTTATTCTCGTGTCCAAAAGGGGTATCGGTGTTACTCTCCTTCTACACATCGTTTCTACACCTCTGCAGATGTTACATTCTTTGAGGACATACCATTCTTTGCCAACTCAACGGCTCATACACCTGACTTAGATCAGGTCCTTCCTGTCCCTTATTTTGAATATATTGAGTCTACTCCTCTGTCATCTGTATCTCCAGAAGTTCCGGATACATCATCATCAATCGAGTCTCCACCACCTTTCAACCGATATGGCATTACCTATGAGAGAAGGGATAAACCACATGATTCAGCTCCGACTCCAAGTGTCAACATCCCTGCTCCGGCTCCTGATGTGCCCATTGTCATCCGCAAAGGTAATCGGTCAACCCGTAACCCCCATCCTATTTATAATTTCCTTTCTTATCACCGTTTATCTCCGACCTATTGTGCTTTTGTTTCTGCACTTTCATCTGTTTCTATTCCTAAGACTATTCAGGAAGCATTATCCCATCCAGGGTGGAGGCAAGCCATAATTGATGAAATGTCAGCACTAGACTCTAATGGCACCTGGGAGCTTGTCCCACTCCCATCTGGGAAATCAATTGTTGGTTGCAGGTGGTTATTTAATGTTAAGGTGGGTCCTGATGGTCAAATAGACCGACTAAAAGCTCGCCTAGTGGCAAAGGGATACACTCAAGTTCACGGTCAAGATTATAGTGATACGTTTTCTCCAGTTGCAAAGATGGCATCTGTTCGTCTGTTTTTGGCCATGGCTGCAATGAAACATTGGCCTTTATTTCAGTTGGACATCAAAAATGCATTCCTACATGGTGACTTAGAGGAGGAGATTTACATGGAGCAACCTCCTGGGTTTGTTGCTCAGGGGGAGTGTAATCTTGTATGCAAATTGCGTAAGTCTTTGTATGGCTTGAAACAGTCACCTCGGGCATGGTTTGGAAGATTTAGCAAAGTCTTGCAACAATTCGGGATGGTCCGTTGTGAGGCCGATCACTCCGTTTTTACTAAATGCTCATCATCTAATAAATATATTTACCTTGTGGTTTATGTTGATGATATTGTGATTACAGGTGATGACAATGAGGGTATCAATTCTTTAAAACAACACATATTCCAAAACTTTCAGACTAAGGACTTGGGTCCTCTTCGTTACTTTCTTGGGATTGAGGTAGCTTAATCAAAGTCTGGTATTGCTATCTCTCAAAGGAAATATGCTCTTGATATCTTGGAGGAGACAGGCCTTACAGATTGCAAACCTGTTGATACTCCTATGGACCCTAATGTAAAGCTCCTTCCTAATCAGGGGGAGCCCTATTCTGATCCAGGTAGATACCGGAGACTTGTGGGAAAATTGAATTATCTCACCATGACTCGACCTGACATATCCTTTCCGGTCAGTGTAGTAAGTCAGTTCCTCAACTCTCCTTGTGACAATCATTGGAATACAGTTATTCGGATTCTTAAGTACATCAAAGGATCGCCCGGAAAAGGGCTTGTTTTTACTGATAGAGGCAACACCAATATTATTGGATATTCTGATGCTGATTGGGTAGGAGATGCAAGTGATAGACGCTCTACATCAGGTTATTGTGTTTTCATTGGTGGAAATTTGATTTCATGGAAAAGCAAAAAGCAAACCGTTGTTGCTAGATCGAGTACAGAGGTTGAGTATCGAGCTATGGCTCATGCCACATGTGAGCTTTTGTGGTTAAAACACTTGTTAGAGGAACTTCATTTTTGTGAAATTGGCCCGATGGAACTTGTTTGTGATAACCAATCAGCTTTGCACCTCTCCTCCAATCCAGTTTTTCATGAGAGGACAAAGCATATAGAAGTTGACTGTCACTTTCTTAGAGAAAAGATACTGACAGGAATCATCAAAACATCTTTTGTCAATTCCAGAGATCAACTTGCTGATATCTTTACCAAATCTCTACGGAGTCCTCGGATAAGCTACATATGTGACAAGATGGATGCATATGATATATACGCACCACCTTGAGGGGGAGTGTTGAGATACTCTATATTTATGACTAGGATATTATAGTTTTATTACTTGATACTTATTACCTATTTGGGTACTCATGTATTTGTATATATACAGTGTATATTCATCCTTCAATATATGAAATATACAACTTTCAGTTTCAAGTAATATTATATTGGAAATGGCTTTTGGCAAGGAAACCGGACTCTTTTTGTTTGTTTTATGAGTGGTGTGTCGACCCTCTTGATTGTATTTTAAGATAAGGAGGTGGTTGCTTGAGTGGTGTTTTTAGCCGAGTTTCCTTGTTTTGGTTTCTTTTTAGGTCTTAGTACTTTCGTGTACTTTTTCCCCGTCGCGGGTGGAGTACGTCTTGTACTTTCTCCTCGCTTGTATGTCTTTCCTTTTATTTTATAAATATATGAGGTTCCTTGTTGTTTCAAAAAAAAAAAAAATATTATATTAGAAATTAAATTTTATATTTAAAAATTGTAATTAATAATTATATTTAAGAAGTAAAACCTTCGTATTGGACCAACGCATGTACTCCGGTTTTAGTTACATAGTAAGAACCCTAGAGTTTGACCTAGACGTACACTCAGGTTTAAGTTGAGTATTAAGAACCCTGGAATTTGACTAACATATATACCATGGTTTAAGAATTTAAATAATTAAAATTTATATTTAACAGTTGTATTTAATAATTAAATTAAATATTATATTTATAAATTAAAATCGTATTTAATAAATAAATTTAAGGAATGAAAATTTTGTATTGGACCAACACATGTACTTCGGTTTAAGTTATGTAGTAAGAACTCTAAAGTTTGACCTAGACGTACACTCTACTTTAAGTTAAGTACCAATAACTCTAGAATTTGACTTACACGAAAACTACGATTTAAGAATGTAAATAATTAATATTTATATTTAATAATTTTATTTAATAAATAAATTTAATATTATATTTAGAAATTAAAATTTATATTTAAAAATTGTATTTAATAATTATATTTAAGGAGTAAAGGCATTTTTGTGGTAATTTGTTTTTTTTTTAACTATTGGTTGTTTATGAGTTAAATCCTTGGTTAAAGAAAATATAATTTCCAATTTTATTATTTTCTATTTTAAAAACTAATTAGATTTGTTCCCCTTTTTTTTTGACAAAAATGCCCGAATGTCGAAATTCAAATGTTTAATCGATTGCTCGTCCATTTAGGTAATATATCAAATTAATAAAATTGAAAAAAAAGTTGGTTTAACCAAGGATTGAATTCACATATACTCCGATTTATGTTACGTAATAAACAGGGCCGGCCCAAGGGTGAAGCAGCCCAAGCCCTAGCTTTAGGCCCAACAAAAAATCAAATTTTATTAATGCATATTAGGCCTCCAAAAAATATTGTACATATGATATATAGGCCTCGCGACCAGAATTTTGTATAATTATTTCGTAGCACCGTTGGTACGGAGGCGCGTTTGTAGGCGGCGGGTCTCAAGTTCGAATCCTTTAACTGGCAAAATTGGTTTATTTTTTTTACATTTTTGTATTTTTTAACTGTAATAGATGCCGCAATAATTGATTGATTTCTTATTTATTGTGCTCAACTAGTTCTTTATTCAATTAATAAAAAAAGACATCTATTCTATGATATGAATAGTTTTTTTTGACGCAATGATATAAATAGTTTGGAAAACAATTATTTTCAATTTTAGTTAGATGTTTATTTTTTGTATAAATTTGCTTTTAAAAATAAAGTTGTCTCCTGATTTAAATTTAATATTATAAACATCAATAGACTTTAAAGTTTAGTTAAATTTGAACAATAATCTAAGATGGAAAGAATATCAGATATTTTAAAATTAAAATTAACAAATTAAATCAGAGTTATACTAATGTTTTGCCTATCATATATTTTTCTATTATCATGCTTTAATTATTTAAACAATATAAAAAAAAGTATTTTAATACATATTTTAATTTATTTTTGTAAAATCAAATTTTCTTTTGTTTTTTAAAAGGTATCGTTTTAATGTTCCTTTTCGGCCACATTTTAATATTCGCTTTAGGCCACATAATGTGTCGGGCCGGCCCTGGTAATAAAAAGATACAGAAACGATAAAAGATACCCATAAAAATAGAACATAAACAATAAAAGATAAATGTCCATAAAAATATGAACAAAAGCAATTCAAATATTAAACAAAATACCAAATTTACTAATTTATCGTTATTCGTTTTAATAATATTCCATATTTTGGATCATTCGTTGTATTTTACTAAAAAAAATTATAGAAAGAAGATGAATAAAAAAAATTATAGAAAATTTAGTCAATAAAAATTTGTAAAAGGAATACGATGAATGCAATAAAAGGAGAATATATGAATTATAAAAATAAAATTAAAAAAAGAGAGAGTAGATATGAATCTATGCATAAAAATAAAAACAAAAACAGAAGGATTATTGAAAATTGCATCAAAAGGATTATATTTAATGTTATTGCTTATGTGAATAATTAAAAAAATTATAATTTTAAAAAGATTTTAAAACTCCTACCCTTAATAATATTAAAAAAAAATCAACCGAAACATTATAAACCCTAATCTTTGACTGAGGGTTCCACTTCGGTTAAAGTTAATGACTTAAAATTTAGGCAAAATGCATCCATAGGTCCTTTAAGTTTTACGTTTGTAACAGATTGGTCCTTTAAGTTTTTTAAGTAACAAATAAGTCCTTTAAGTTTTTTAAGTAACAAATAGGTCCTCTAAGTTTGTAATTTGTAACATCTAGGTCCTATTTTTTAAGTAATTGGGGGACCTAGATGTTACAAATTACAAACTTAAAGGGCCTATTTGTTACTTAAAAAACTTAAAGGATTTATTTGTTACTTAAAAAACTTAAAGGATCAATCTGTTACAAACGTAAAACTTAAAGGACCTATGGATGCATTTAGCCTAAAATTTATAAAAATAAAGTATAATTTGGCTTAAGATTATATTTTGGTGGTTTGTTACGATCTGCCTTTAATTTTTTTGGTGGTTTTCATTTTTTGGAAAGAGAAAGTGTGTGCAAAAAAATAGAATTTTTTTGGTGGATTATAATTACAGTATAATATATTCCAAAAAAAAAAAGAATAAAATAGGAAAATAAGTTGAAAAAATACACTTTCTTAATTTAGCATTTTTTTTCTCAAACGAAAAAGAAAAAGGAATGGAGGGAGTACATTAATGTTAGCTCAAAAATAGTTATATACTTCTAATATAATAAAATTGATTACTAACAAATTTACTAATTTGTCCATATTATGTTTAATAATGTTCCGGTGAACAAATAAGGGGGGTGATAAATGATTGGACCGTATCTAAGAAATAAGTAACTCTCCACAATTGTGCAGCATTTCTGTATATTGAAAAATATGATCCGGTCCCCTTTACAATGAAATATGTTCTCCTATTTATAGATTTCACTAGGTAGCAGTTATGGAATTCTACGATCATGGGAACCCCATGATCGTGGCGGTTTCTTCCCTCTCCTCCGCCTCATACACGGTGATGATGGGCGGTTTCTCCCTGTTTTGGTGATGATCATGGAGGTATGGGGTGGTTATCCCTCTCCACGTGTTGACTTGTTGGAGAAGTTTCTATGAATGCGGTTACACCTGAGGCGAGGGCGCCTCCCATATGTAACCTCGCCGCTGAGTACCTTTGCCGCCAAGTTATCTCTTGAATTCCATGGGTTGAATAATTGGGCCATCTTGCTATTGAGCCTATGCATTTATTTTTAGGCCTTGCCCCAGTCCACAGCCCCCCAAGCACGAGGCTCAAAGAGGCGAAGTGGTGATAGTGGGAGTTAGGCCAGTCGTGATGATCGTGGGGGTAACTACCTGTTTGTTTCTCTTGACATGCGTCGCCCCTCTCCAATAAATAGACCTTATGATGGTTTTGCTTTTTGTCCACATTTTCCAGACTTCTTTCTAACTCGTTGTTTTCTTTCTCGTTTCTTATGGCCATGGATCGGTCCATCCCTACGTTGGAGTCGCCTGCTATGCCTGCTATTAGGCGTGTAAGGGACAAAGTGGAGGAAAACATAGACGAACTCATAGACAATGTGGGGGAATTTCAGCTTTACGTCGAGGAACTCAATGATTACCAGTGGCGCCTGACTAATGACCAGAGGATCTTCTTGGATTTGGCTTTAGAGTTGTCTCGACACTTGGAGAAGGATGTCGCTTTCATTGAGACCACCAATGCGGTTTTCAAATGTTACAACGAACTTGAAGACACGTTGGAGCAAAAGATATCTGTTACCAAAGACAGTATTGACCTGCAGGAGGAATCGTTATATCTCAATCTGTCTGCCGAGGAGGCCGTTGAGAATCGCATCGAAGTGTTGGAGAAGGAACTCCGCCCCCTGATGAAGAGGAAAAGGAACCTTCAACTGGACATTGAATATGACGTCGCGAGGCTCATCAGGACTCGTTCTTCACTTACTCGCCTCAAGGAGAAGATGGAGAGGTTGCAGGATGATCAAGATAGAATTAGCCCTGACCTCACAATTGCTAAGAAATATAAGGAGGAAATTGAGGAATTGCAGGCCGATGTTGTCGCGGCCGCCTACGTCGTTGCTTAAGTGGTTTCCCTTTCAGTACCTTAGGACTTCTTGTTTGTAATATGCTTTGATGTCTCTGTATTTGGTGTTTGTTATTTCCCTCATGTTGTACTCTTTGGTTTCGTAATTAATGAAGTTTTTGTTTTCCTCGTGATATTGCATTTTTTGTTCTCCACGCATCGCCTTTGGGCGTGACCTTATAAATGGCGAGATAACAGTTCGCCTCAGGACACGCGTCAATCATCGCAACGCTTCACCTTTTTTCTTTCCAAAACGTTTCAACTTTTCAAATAGTTTTCTTCGACCGGTGCCATGGGTTCTATATATACGTTACTTCCTTCATCTTGCATTCTTTATTCCGATCGAAAACTCTTGGTTATTTTCTTTGCGCTAATTTCTGATTTCATTTACCGACGAGATTGCTCATTCATAACCGCTCTCCATACACTTCCCGCGCGATTTTCGCTAGCCACGTTCTTCAAATTTCAAGTGGTAACCGCTCCTTTAAACCAGGTACAAACCGCTATTTCTACCCTTTTTCCTTTTTGTTTCCATTTCGCGATTTAGGGTTTCTAGGGTTTTTCTGTGAAAATGGTCGTTTTGAGAGACCTTAGTGATGTTAATGAGGGAGATATTTCTCGTCCTCTCCCTGTTGGTTGTCCTTTATAACGCCAAGTTCATGATCACTTTACTAGGCCTGACGGATCGTTGAACTATTCTGGTTATTTCACCGAACTTTTGGGGGTTCCTATTACTCATAGCGATCTTGAGAGCAGTAGTGGCGATGATAGTAGTAGTGGTAGTAGTAGTTGTGTAATAATTTCTCCTTCGTCTTTCACAGGAAAACGAAGAGACGAATCGCTTGCCCTAGTTTCTGTAGGCTCCGAAGTCACAACCATGAATGTGTACTCATCGTATGATAGTGCTGAGAGAGTGGCGAAGTTCAGGGAGAAGTTTGATGTCTCTGGGGATTTTGAGGAAGATGACGTTGTGCTAGAGCCGGTGGGCGAGGGCGAGTATGTGACCGGCGTGCCTTCTTCTGGCCCAACCTCCTTTTACATGTATACCAAGTTCATAGAAGATTTCCACCTTTACTTCCCTTTCCGAGTTCCAACAATCCATGCTCAGGGTTCTCAATGTTGCTCCTACTCAACTTAGTGCCAACAGTTGGTCGTTCATTAAGGCCTTTGAACTGATTTGTTTTGGCCTAGATATCCTTGACCCTTCAGTGGCTGTCTTCTTCTCTTTTTATCATATAAAGAACCTGAGTCCCAATTCCCTTGTCTCTCTGAGTGCTCAGCCCAATAGGGGTTTGTTTAGTTTGTATAGCTCTAACTATAAAAACTATAAGGAGACCTTCTTGCGTGTTCGTGGCGCTGAGGGGATTCAAAACCTGATGTACTCGCCTGAGGGTGAACCTCTCTTTCCTTTCCACTGGACCTCTAATCCTAGGTTAGTTAAAGGCGCCATCTACGAGAGCCTAAGTGAGTTTGAGAGGGACACCGTGGCTTATCTGGAGTCTTGTAACCAGATGAGTCCAAGGGACCTTATGGATGCTGATGGCGCCCCTGGCGTTATGAATAAATATCTTAGTAAGTTTATCTTTTGAGTCCATTCGCCTTTTGTATGTTTTTCTTTTATCTCCATGGCTAACCCTTTTTTGTTTCCTTACAGAAGATATGTCGACGCTCACTCCCGCCCATAGAGCACAATTCCTGGAAAAGGCGAGGGCGCGCAAGGCCCAGATTGAGAAGGGGCAGGTCGACGACAAGGTGGAGGTCCTTAGCCAGTTGGAGATTGGCGAGGTGGAAGAGAAGAAGAAGAAGAAGAGGAAAGGAGGCGAAGGTCGCATTACTGTTACGGTGAAGGCTTCTAGCCCTAAGGTTGAGGGGGAAGTCAAGTCTCCTGCCAAGAAGAGATCCAAGACCCTGTCTCGGAAATCAAAGAAAGATGACAGTTTGGCGGAGGAGCACAAGGATTTGGTCGAGACCGGGGATCCGCCCAAAGGAGGCATTCCTGCAACTGAGAAGGCTGTGGCTGGGGCGAGTCAAACTGGAGGGACTTCGCCATGGGATCCCCTTTTTGACCCTGAGGCTTTCTTGGCGAGGTCGGTGGATATGGCGGGGAGTTCTGCTCGTTTCGATAGCACCGGATCTGATGAACTAATGAGGATGGCTCTTGGGTACGAGCTCAAGGGTTTGCTTCTGAACTATGCCCTGGCGTCTCGTCAAAGGGCGGAGCTTGCCGGTGCTAAGGAGAAAGAAGCTCTTGCGGAAAAGAACTTAGCTACCCTTGAGGACGATGTCAGAGCTGCCAAGCTAAGGTGTAAGGGTGATGTGAAGGCCCTGAAGGAAAAACATGAAGAGGAGATTGCTCGGTTGACCAAGGAGTATGAAGGGAAATTGGCGATAGCTCAACGGGATCATGAGACCGCCCTTAAGACCGTGACCGCCAAGGATGAGCACATCAAAACTCTGGCTAAGGATAATGAGGCGGCCCTTGCTGCATTGGCCTCTTTGAGGGAGGAAAATATCAAGTGGGAATCTGACAAGGATACCCTGGAGGCGACCATTGGGGAGCAGTTCGAGGAGGGTTTCCAGCTTGCCTTGGATAAGGTGAAGGTCCTCTTTCCTGAGATTGACAGAGACCAACTTGGAAAGGCGGATGCCATGTTGATGGTTGAGGGCGACAAGTTGGTATCTTCTGCTGCTGGACAGATAGTTCAAGACACGCCGAATGTTGAGGCGTCACCCAAGGCATCGCCTGATGAAGAGTCTTCTGCTGCTGAATAGTTTCCTTCTTCTCTTTGTTGTTTACTGTTCGCCTTTTGTTGTTTTGTTGTCTTGTTGATTAGACTTTATGGTCGCCCCTGCGAGGGTTTGATATATTTTGTAATGACAATGTTTTGGTGCCCTTCTGAGGCTTTTCGAAATTTAATGGATATTATCTTTGCTTTCGTCATTTTCCGTCTCGTCTTGATTTGATGCTAACTGTTATCCTTGTTGTTTTAAATGTGTGTGAATCTGTTACTTTTTGCTGAGAGGCGAGATGAAGTGTGATTTTTATGGCGTCGTATGGTATAACGCCCCTTGTGGCGTGATTTCCTATGTTTTAACCAGTCAGGAATTTCTGTTAAGTCTTCCTTGATTTTCGCGCGCCTATTGAAACGGCCAATCCCCTTTATTGCGGTGGTTGTAACTATCTTCTCCATTAATTTCGGATGCAGTTACTTAGGTTTAGTTTCTACCATCCCTGTTTATATATAGCGTTTATCTTCTTTCCTTTCCATTTATCATCTTTCAATCGATACTTCTCTTCCTCCCCACTCACTGATTTGAGATGGATAGAAAAAACTCTAAGAAAATTGTCGCTAAGAGGTCTAAATCCCAGAAAGGGAAGAAGACATTAGAGGCTTCTGCTTCCTTATCTAGACGCACCACTGTGTCCAGAAAGGTTAAGGCGAAACAACCTTCGGTTTCGCCAAGTTCTTCGAGTTCTGATGATATTGACGAAGATTATGCTGAGTTCTTGAAGACCTACGTTCCTGAGGAGTTCTACGTTTATGGGCCTTCTCCACCTGAAGATGAGGGTTCCCAAATCACTGTGGAATCTGCGGCGAGGACGCTGAAATCTTCGAAGGTGAAAACCTCCAAGTGACGTCCCTTGTGGACGAGGATGATGGATCGGGGTCCCCTGCTCTGGCTTGTCAAAGTGGAAATATAATGCCAGGGGTTCCGATTCTTCTTAGAGTTATGCGAGTGTTGATGCTTATTGTAGTAATAGGTTAAGCACTCGTACACTTTTCAATAATCGGGTGATAAACAAGTTGTTTATGCGAGTGTTGATGAGGGTAGTATTAACACTTCGTACACCCTTTTGAATTTGATGTAATTTCCTTTGAATTTGTATCCAAATCTGATGTAGTTTTCTTTGAATTTGTATCCAAATCTGATGTAGTTTTCTTTGAATTTGTATCCCATCCTCAATGAATGAAATCAGATTTTGAATAACTTTGTTGTTGCTTTCGTTGTCTTTCAATCTTTATTTTGAATGATCATCTGAGTAGTGCTTCTGCCTGTTTTTTAATGGTGAAACAACTGAATATAATAACATATGCTAAAGTTACCTTTATTCTTCCTTTATGATGTTTGCTTTGGGCGTCACCCCTTTGATAGGTTGCACCCTGGTGCTTTGATACGCTTTTCTATTGTATTTTCTTCGTTCCCGACTCGTGATTTTTATGGGTAACGTTTTGGACTTTCAACCATGCTTTAGTATTCTGGACGCCCCCCACTGAAAAGTTTAAAGGGTAACGCCTAGGGATTTCAACATGATTTTTAATTTTTTGTCAATCACAAGCATAAAAGCGAGGAGGCAGAGTGTTTCAACTCGTTTCCGTCGTATCCGACTCGTAAGATTTAAGGATAGCGCCGTGTCTTTTTTAGACGTTCCCTACTCGTAAGATTCACGGGTAACGCCTTGAAATTTCAACTCGTTTCCGTCGTATCCAACTCGTAAGATTTAAGGATAGCGCCGTGTCTTTTTTAGACGTTCCCTACTCGTAAGATTCACGGGTAACGCCTTGGAATTTCAACTCGTTTCCGTCGTATCCAACTCGTAAGATTTAAGGATATCGCCATGTCTTTTTTAGACGTTCCCTACTCGTAAGATTCACGGGTAACGCCTTGGAATTTCAACTCGTTTCCGTCGTATCCAACTCGTAATATTTAAGGATAGCGCCGTGTCTTTTTTAGACGTTCCCTACTCGTAAGATTCACGGGTAACGCCTTGGAATTTCAACTCGTTTCCGTCGTATCCAACTCGTAAGATTTAAGGATAGCGCCGTGTCTTTTTTAGACGTTCCCTACTCGTAAGATTCACGGGTAACGCCTTGGAATTTCAACTCGTTTCCGTCATATCCAACTCGTAAGATTTAAGGATAGCGCCGTGTCTTTTTTAGACGTTCCCTACTCGTAAGATTCACGGGTAACGCCTTGGAATTTCAACTCGTTTCTTTCTTTTTGGACGTGTCATCAGCATATATGTTAGTTCTTCACAAAACCAAAGAATTTAAAACGGTGGGCCTCAATAAAAACTCCTATTTTCATAGGAGAAAAGAGTGTCCCATCGCTATTTATTAATTGGAAGGGAAAGATTTCAGTACATTTTGTGATACACATGCAATAACTTGTAAAAAATAACATTAGAAAGTTATACGCCGTGGCGTTGTTTTCCTCGTTTCATGTGGCAGTTTTAACTGTAGTAGAACCTGAGATTGGCCACATTCCACGTTCTGTGCAGGACTTCTCCTTCCATTGTTTCCAGCCTGTAAGCTCCCCCTTCAAATGCTTCATTGATTCTGAAGGGGCCTTCCCAATTTGCTGCTAATTTTCCTCCTTTATCTTTTCCCATGGGTCGTTTGAGGACTAAGTCTCCTTCTTTGAATCTTCTTGCTATAACTCTAGTATTGTATCTTCTTGCCGCTCTCTGTTTTGATACGAACTCCCTAAGGTGGGCTTTGTCTCTTAGTTCTTGTATTAAATCTAGATTCTCTTCCAATGCTCCTGAATTCTCCTCTAGCGTAAGGGTGTCTCTTCGCCAGCTTAGCGGATTAATCTCTGCGGGAATCATTGCATCTGTGCCATATACCATGGTGAAGGGTGCCTCGCCTGTTGAAGATTGGGGCGTGGTGTGGTATGACCATAAAATTGGTAAAAGGTGGGCGACCCATCCTTCGCCTTTGCTTGTGATTCTCCTCTTGATTGCTCTTAAGATTACTTTGTTAGCTGACTCTGCTTGTCCATTGGCCTGGGGGTGCTCTACAGAGATGAAAGTGTTTTGTATACCTTTTCCTTTTCAGAATTGGACTACCTTTTCACTGGCGAACTGGGTTCCGTTATCGGATACGATGTATTTGGGTAGTCCGAATCTGCAGATGATCTTCCTCCAGTAAAACTTCTTAACCTGGTCCGCTGAGATGTTTGAAAGAGCTTCTGCCTCTATCCATTTGGTGAAATAGTCGATTGCCACTATGATCCACTTTGCTTGTCCTGCTGAGGCGGGGAAAGGTCCTAGGATATCTGTCCCCCACATGAAGAAAGGCCATGGGGACAGAACGGATTTCAGTGGCTCTCCTGGAGCGTAGTGTAAGTTTGCGAACCTCTGACATTTGTCACACGTCCTGACGTATCTGGCGGCGTCACTGTGTAATTCCGGCCAATAAAAACCTGCCCTTAGAATTTTTCCTGCTAGGGCTCTCGCCCCGATGTGGCTTCCACATGATCCTTCATGTATTTCCTCCAATATTCCCTTGGCTTCCTCTTGACTTACGCAAAGTAGGATTGAACCTGAAAATCCTCTCTTGTAGAGCTTGTCGCCTAGCATGGAGTACCATGCCGCCGCTCTCTTTAGCTTATACGCTTCTTCTTTTGCTGCTGGTAATTCTTCTTTTTGGAGGTATCTTATGATTGGCGATCTCCAATCTTCCGCTTCAATGACCATCATGACTGCTTCTTCCGTGATGCTGGGATTTGCAATCGTTTCCTGAATGAAAGTTCTGCTGCTTCCTGGTTTTTTGGTGCTTGCTAACTTTGACAACAAATCTGCTCTTGTGTTCTGCTCTCGTGGTACGTACACCAATTCAAATGATTTGAAATGGTTCGCCAGGTTGCGTACTTTCTCCAAGTATTTGACTAACTGTGGGTCTTTCGCCTGGAACTCTCCTGATACTTGGTTCGTTACTAACTGCGAGTCGCTTTTTGCTTTAAGGTCCGTGATTAGGGTTGGGAACAGGCCAGGCCAGGCCAGGCTTTGACAGGCCTGCGCCTGGCCTACGAATTTTTTTTAGGCCTAAGCCTGGCCTACGGCCTATAATGTGCTATTTTTTTCGGCCTGTGCCTGTTTAAAGTCTGGCCTGGCCTTGTAGCCTATTTAAAAGCCTGTTACATAAAGCATGGTGTCGAACTCTTTACTTTATGAATGGCAAATGGAGCCGATCTTGTGTATGGCGAGATAATCGGGTAGTGTGTATTGGTTTTTGTTTGGGTTGCCTCTGGTTTTTTGGGTCTGCTGTGCTGGTCTTTGGTTTTGGCTCGGCAGCACCTGTTTTTATAGCCTTGTGGTTGTAGTTTTTAGGCTCCTGTTGTATAGTTTTTTCTTTCCTTTGGCCTTGGCTTCATCTGTACTGTAGTGGCCTAGCATTCCTTATGCTAGTTCCCTATTTCAATTCTATCATTAATAAAATTTTAGCTATTTTCAAAAAAAAAAAAGCTTGTTACATAAAGGACCCAAACAATGCTTTCATTAAATTACAAAAGAAGTAGAAGGGTTTGGGAAACTTGAAAATATCATATAAATAATAATTATAAAATATAAACAGGCCAGGCCGGCCTATCAGGCCTCACAGGCTTTTTTAAAAGCTTAAGCCTGGCATATTTATGCAAACAGGCTTTTTTCAAAGCCTAAGCCTGACATTTTTATAAACAGGCCATGCCAGGCCAGGCCTAAAACAGGCCAGGCCGAAGGCCCCTGGAGGCCGCCTGGCCTATTCCCAACCCTATCCGTGATGTCCATCTCCTTTGCCAGCTTCATTCCGGCGAGCAAAGCTTCGTATTCCGCCTGATTGTTGCTTGCCTTGAACGCGAATCTTAGTGATTGTTCAATGAGGACTCCATCTGGGCCTTCTAACGCTATTCCTGCTCCGCTTCCTCTAATGTTTGAAGCTCCGTCAACCGATAAGGTCCAAGGTTGTTCCGTGCTTTCTTCTGCAGGTGTTGTAAGTTCCAGCACAAAGTCTGCTAGTATTTGCGATTTGATCGCGCCTCTTGGAGAAAAAGTTATGTCGAATTCTGACAATTCTACTGACCATGCCACCATTCTTCCTGCCAGGTCTGGTTTTCTCAATACATTTTTGATGGGGTAATCAGTTTTGACCACGATTTTGTGGCTTTGAAAGTACTGTCTCAGCTTTCTTGCCGTCACAATTACTGCCAATGAGAGTTTTTCAATCTTTTGATACTTAGCTTCCGCTCCTTTGAATGTCCTGCTGACAAAATATATGGGTTTCTCCTCTCCCTTTATCTCCTGTACCAACGCAGAACTCAGGGCTTTGTCCGAAACGGCGAGGTACAGGTATAAGGTGTTATCCTTCTCCGGGCGAGTCAAGATCGGAGGCGAGGCGAGGAAAACTTTTAAGTTTTGGAAAGCTTCCTCGCACTGAGGGCTCCAAACAAATCTCTCACTTTTCCTAAGCGTGGAGAAAAAATTAAATGCTTTTTCCCCTGCGCAGGATAAAAACCTTGATAACGCCGCAATCCTTCCTGTCAGCTGCTGAACTTCTTTGATTGATGTAGGGCTCCTCATGTCAATGATCGCTTGGCATTTATCCGGGTTCGCCTCTATTCCTCTGTTAGTTAACATGAACCCTAAGAACTTGCCAGATTGTACTCCGAACGAGCATTTGGAAGGATTTAAACGCATGTTGTATTTCCTTACTGAGGCGAGGATGTCACTTAAATCTTGGTCATGCTCGCATGCTTCCGCTGTCTTCACTACCATATCATCGATATAGACTTCCAGGTTTTTCCCTATCTATTCCGAAAATACTCTGTCCATTAACCTCTGATAAGTGGCTCCTGCATTTTTTAGTCCAAACGGCATGACATTGTAGAAGTAGTTACAAGTGTTGGTCATAAATGTCGTGTGGGGAGCGTCGGCGGGATTCATCTTGATCTGGTTGTATCTTGAGTATGCGTCCATGAAACTGAGCGTTTTGTATCCTGATGCTCCGTCTATCAATCTGTCGATGTTGGGTAAGGGGTAGGGATCTTTTGGACATGCTTTGTTCAAGTCTGTGAAGTCGACGCACATTCTCCATTTTCCGTTTGCCTTTTTCACCATCACCACGTTCGCTAGCCACGATGGATATTTAATTTCCTCTATGAATCCTGCTTCTTTTAGCTTTGTTACTTCCTCCGTGATGGCCGCTCTTCTTTCTTCGCCGACTTTCCTTTTCTTTTGTGAGACGGGTTTAGTCTCGGGGGAGATGGATAGTTTGTGGGTGATGATCGTCTCGTCTATCCCTGGCATATCGGAAGGGTGCCATGCGAATAGATCGATGTTCTTCTTGAGTGTCGCCAGGATCCTTTCTATCTCTTCAGGTTGTAAAGATGTGCCAATGTTGGTTGTTTGGTGTGTCGCCTCGCCAATTTGGACTTTCTCTAGTTCTTCTATGGGACTCACTCTCCTATCTTGGAATTCTTCTCTTGGATCTAAATCTAGAGGGCTGATCACATTGACTCCGCCCTTTTGAGAAATAGGGCGAGCGAGATCTGGGGGGTTGGTTGCTCTGTGCTTTATTTTCAAGCTTGACTCGTAACAACGCCTTGCCAGGGCTTGATCTCCTTTGATGGTTCCTACTCTCCCGTCATCAAGTGGATACTTTATTGATAAGTAGAGCGTTGACATGGCTGCCTCTAAAGTGTTGAAAGCTGGTCGTCCAATGATGATGTTGTATGACGTGAAAGGTGTTTTTACTACCAGGTACCGCACTTTCATAGTCTTGGCTTGGTCTCTTGATGATTTCCTGCATTGAAGTTGCTGGTTTTTGTGCTAAGGATTCGTTGAAATGACCGGCTTTTAAGCCGTTATGGAATGCTGCTACGAACATCTCCTGGTTGGGGTTGGATACTTTGATGGTAGCCTCGCAGAACCTTGCCAGATACTCACGCAAAGTTTCAGCGGGGTTCTGGCGAGTGGTGAAGAGGCTAGTGGCTGTGACCTTGATGTGTTTTGATCCTGAAAACTGTTTATGTACCATCTTTCGATGGAATTCTTTGGTAAGTTCATGTACCATCTTAACGCTGCTTCCTTCAAGGTACCTGAGAGTAGTTTACATTTCAGGTGGTCAGCGGCGCCTATGATGGCGGTTTGGGTTCCCACTGCCATCAGGTGCTCCGACGGGTCGGTTTTTCCATCGAATACTGGAAGATGTGGGGTTTTGAAGTTTTCTGGGACTCTGGCGTCCCATAGGATTTGTGACAAGGGTTGGGAGTCGTTGATTTCATCCTCGTCCTTGTCGTTTTCTTTATTGGCTTTCTCTTGGTCCATGGTCGTTACCTTGTCTTGAAGCCGCCTCAATTCGGTGACAGCCTCTGTTAAGGTCATACCAGGGCCTGAACCAGTGCCGTGGTTGGGTGTTCCTCCCGTCATGTTGGGAGATATCCCTCTCTAAGAAGTGGTAGGCTGGGAATCGTTTTACCGCAGCCCCACGGTGGGCGCCAAAATGTTCCGGTGAACAAATAAGGGGGGTGATAAATGATTGGACCGTATCTAAGAAATAAGTAACTCTTCACAATTGTGCAGCATTTCTGTATATTGAAAAATATGATCCGGTTCCCTTTACAATGAAATATGTTCTCCTATTTATAGATTTCACTAGGTAGCAGTTATGGAATTCTACGATCATGGGAACCCCATGATCGTGGCGGTTTATTCCCTCTCCTCCGCCTCATACACGGTAATGATGGGCGGTTTCTCCCTGTTTTGGTGATGATCATGGAGGTATGGGGTGGTTATCCCTCTCCACGTGTTGACTTGTTGGAGAAGTTTCTATGAATGTGGTTACACCTGAGGCGAGGGCGCCTCCCACATGTAACCTCGCCGCTGAGTACTTTTGCCGCCAAGTTATCTCTTGAATTCCATGGGTTGAATAATTGGGCCATCTTGCTATTGGGCCTATGCTATTTATTTTTAGGCCTTGCCCCAGTCCAAATAATATTCCAAATTTTATATCCTTCATTCTAATTTTACTCTATTAATGATATATACATAAAAATAGGAACAAAATAAAAATATTAATTTATGGATAAAAATAAGAACAAAACAAAAACAATAAAAGGATTATAGAAACAAAATAAAAATATGAATCTATGCATAAAAATACGAAAGAAGAAAAAAAACAATAAAATATTCTAGAAAGTTTATTAATGTCCCCTCATCAATATTAATAATATTATAATTTGATAATCACGAAACATTAGTTTTAATAAAACAAATTTATTCATTTATTAAGTTTTACAAAAAAATAGCACAATAGTTTCACTTATATTTTAAGCATATTCTATAACAAATTTGTAATGACTTAAAAATTACGTATAAAATTGAAATTTAAAAATTAAGTATAAATTGACCCAAGATACTCAAGTTCGACTGAAACACTATTAACTTAATCTTTTAACTTTTAAATATTATAAAATATCATAATTACATTTTAATTAATTGACTAAATTTAAAGGACAATTATTACATCCTTATAAACTGAGATATATTAATATTGAATAGAAATATTTATAGCCAAGTGGTTAGGAGATAAGCTGATATTTACTTGTCGCAGGTACGAGCCTTGTCCATAGAGCTGTAAAAATGAGCCGGGCTATCGGGCCGGCCCAGTAGCCCTATAGTTTTCTACGGGCCGGGCCGGGCTTCCCAAAAATATCATTGGGTCTTATTGGGCTGGGCTGTCGGGCCTATGGGCCATCATGGGCTGGGCCAACGGGCTTTTGGGCCGGCCCATTAAAGAATTAAAAAAATATATCTAAAAAAATTTTTACATAAAAATAAGGAATTTTAGTTAGCATAAAATCTTTAGATAAAATAAGTAACAAAAGATGAGATTTGTTTTTTTTTTCAAGGAAAAAGATGAGATTTATAATTTACTTTTTTTTTATAATTTAATTTATGTATTTTGAATGGTTAGGTTAAAAGTTTAGTGTCTGATGTAAGCTTGAAATTTATTAGCTTTGAGGATGCACTTTATGAATCATCATCTACAAATCTCTCGACTTTTGCATGGATATTTTGAAGTATTTATTATTTCATGAAATCATGACACTCACTTTTTTATGGATATTAATTTGTGTGCGATTCATATATAGTTTTATTGTGTCGGGCCGGCCCATCGGCCCATGCTTATTGGGCTGGGCTAAGCGTGCCGGGCCTCCACTACTAGAAAACATGCGTTTAGCAACCGATTTAGCGACCGATTTTCATCAAAATCGGTTGCTAATTCAATTAGCGACCGATTTAGCAACCAATTAAAATCAGTAGCAAAAACCTTGGTCGCTGATCTGTAGTGACCAAATTAGCAACCGATTTTGTAGCGACTGATTAGCAACTAAATTCTGAGACCGAATTAGTGACCAATATCAGCAACCAATTAAGAGACTGAATTGAAAGAACAGTTTAGAGACAGATTGTTCGACGCATTGTCGGCGCTATTAGCAATTGATTTAGTGACCACTTTATTTAATTTTAAAACAAATCAGTCGCTAATTCGGTTGCTAATATCGATATTGTTTTAAAAAAAATTGTAGCCCATATATATATATAGAGAGAGAGAGAGAGACACACACACAAACATAAATATAACAAAATACATTAGTAAATTATATTCTTATAAAGATATGCTTAATCAAAGATTATATGGAAAATAAATCTCCCATAGAAAATAAATTAAAGCTTTAAGTATCGGCTATTACATTAAATCTATACCTAGACTAACTTAGCATAGTATTAAACAAGGCTTTAACTAATGTTTTTTTTTTTCAAAGTCAATATTACAAAATAAATCTTCTATAAAAAATAAATTAAAGCTTCGATTCATCAAAGGCTTTACATCATGTATCATACTAGAAGCCTCTAATCCACATGCTCCATGATATACATTCCTGGTACTATGACTACACTTACCTGCACAAAAGTTGAGACATTCAATAGTTAATTTTTAATAGATAGTCTATAAAAATCACTTAATCACTTAAGTTGATAATCTTAAGTAGTAAATCATTCACTTTAATGAATTTTCACAGAGAGTAATTATAGAAATATGTCACAACAATGTTACTTTAATAAGCTAACTAGAGGCACACACAAACCTGCAACTACATTCCCAAACAAAGCATATAATGATTCTTCTCTTAGAGACATTCTAACAAACCCCACATATACAATGGAATTTCATCAACATATTTACATTGAAAGAACTTGACTCACACACAAAGAAATTCAGCACCTTTATCTAAGGAGAGTTCGTTTATTACGCTGCATATTAAATTAACAATTCACCCTAGTGCTATATATTCTATATTATCCTCAAATCACTTCTAATTTCAAGTCAGGCACCGAAATTACATATGCACAATATATGATCAAACCCATAGTAATCATAAGATCAACAAATATGAAAATAATTAAGTATATACCTACACTATACCGAATTAGATGCTAAGCTATCATAAGTAATTATTATGAATATTATCTACGGTAAAACAAGTCCTATCGGTACAAAATAAAATCGAATCAAAATCACATGATCAAACAGATTAATCAAGGGTGCACAAATTATGTTAGACATGTATATAATAGATAATTCAAGAACATCACAAGGAAAAAGGGAGGGATGGAGGGCAAGATCCCCTCGACTACTCTTATGGTTAACACTACCTCTATGCGTGAACAATCTCCCCCCTTATCTCGAATTTGCAGAAACATGCTCCATCTAAATTGGGATATCTATTGTGCCCTTGCTCCTACGGTCGTTCAACAATAAACGGAATCAAATTCCGACTTCGGATGAGAAAGTTACGAGTATTTTAGTATTGTTCTCAAATTCCACTACTTGATCGTAAAGGTACACCAATTTTTGTTTGTAAATTGTGGTAATCCTAATTCTAAGTTATTTTGATCTATTTATAGAGGAAGATTATGTTTTTCTTTTCCTAAAAACATGCAAGATTCATAACAGATTTGTTTCTATTTTAATTCCCTAAAAACTCTCATCTTATTATTCATAAAAATCCACATCTTTTATTTTCATAATATACTCCTAAAATATATCTCAAAATTATATCTCTAAAATATGATTCTAAAATATATCTTAATTAATTCTATTTTTCAAATAATTCTCTCGTTCTCACTAAATTAAATAAATTCTAACTTATCAAATAATTTACCTAGCACATAAACACTTAAATAAACTATATTCTAAATAAATAATTGTTTCTAAATTTTGGGGTGTTACAGTGGTCGAGCTCGAGAAGAGAGAAGCGCGCTTTTGCCCATTCTTTTTTGTTATCGCCCTTTATTATTTTGGTTTGTCTCAAGAAAGAAAAAAAAACTTTGTTATCGCACTGCGAATGAGAACCATTGTGAGGGAGCAGTTAGGGATTCAGTGTCGAATCGTGATGAACAGAGTGAGTTAGGGATTTAGTGTTGATCGTGATGATCTGAAAATTTGATCAATTGTATTTTTGTTTTGAACAAAGTGAATCAATTTTGCACATCACAAACAACGTGTTTGGGAAAAGATTTTGGATATGATTAATTTAACTAAATAAGAACTTTGGAATAGTTTGTCAAAAAAAAAAAAAAACTCACTGTTTGTTTGTTACAATTTTTAATGGTCCTTGATTTAAGAAAAGAGACTAAAGCGTAAAAATAAAAGTATTTTAAAAAAATAGTAATAATATTTTATTAATATTTCTAGTGATTTGTAAAAAAAAAGTTTGCGACAGATTCTTTATCGCTATTTATTGGTCTCTCATTCGGTCTCTATAGCAACCGATTTAGTGACTGAAATGTTTTTGGATTTGAAGCTTGAAATAACAGTCTCTAAATCGGTCTCTAAAGCGACCGAAATATTGGTTGCTAATTATCAGTCTCTAATTCGGTCGCTATAATTACGTAGCGACCGATTTAGTAACCGAATATTTTTTTACCTTAACAGTCAAAATATCGGTCTCTAAATCGGTTGCTAAAGCAACCGAAATATTTCGGTCGCTAAATCGGTTGTTAAACACATGTTTTCTAGTAGTGCTCGGGCCTTAATGGACCGGCCCACTTAGGCCCAATAGATGTCTTGGCCCTATGGGCTCGGGCGGGGTCGGGCTGGGCCGGCCCATTTGACAGCTCTACTTGTCCATGCATAAGTTCTATTATTTATGCCTTTTTAAGGCTGTTGAAGCAAAAAAAAATAATTCTTAAAAAAAGTTGTAAGCAGGATTCGAACCCGCGATCCGCTTAGTCTTTGTACTGCCATTCAACCACATGTTTTCTAGTAGTGCTCGGGCCTTAATGGGCCGGCCCACTTAGGCCCAATAGATGTCTTGGCCCTATGGGCTCGGGCGGGGTCGGGCTGGGCCGGCCCATTTGACAGCTCTACTTGTCCATGCATAAGTTCTATTATTTATGCCTTTTTAAGGCTGTTGAAGCAAAAAAAAATAATTCTTAAAAAAAGTTGTAAGCAGCATTCGAACCCGCGATCCGCTTAGTCTTTGTACTGCCATTCAACCACTTGGACGCATTAACATGATCTATAATTCGTTGCATTATGTGATATTTATAAACGAATTGTTGATAAAAAAATATTAATTTTAATCTTCATCTTCAACCTTCAGCCGGGTCAGTTCGGCCCGATTTTAGACCCACGATTTTCAACATTAAACCCGACGGATTCAGGTCATTTAAACGTCACAAATAACAATAATTACCCAGAAACATCACAAAAACTATTTTCAATACATTTATAATTTTAATTTTGATTCAAATGGTCTGAAACAAAAAAACCTAATATTAAAATTGTCCAAAACATGAAAACGGTTCAGCAAGGCAGTTACTCTAACATAAAAAAATTGTTCAAATCGCGTTTCCGTATCTAAGCTTGCGTTTGCGTCCAAAAAACACAGATTTGGTGACAGTGGGAAGAGAAAGGGTGATTTGGTGGCTTTAGATTTGTTTTTCTTTTTTTGAATTTTATGAGAAAACAGCAGGTTAGGGAAGGATGGTGATGATGGTAAGGAGTGAGGTGGAAAAAGAGAGTGATGTAAGGGATTTATGGGTGTAGAAGATGAACATGACGATATGAATTTAGAAAAGATAAAAGATTAAAAAAGACTAAAAGAAGTTTTTTTTTTTTTTTAGGTTTAAATAAGATTAAAAAAAAGAAAAGAGATGTCATGATGTTCGCTTGATCTATCAGGGTACACAATAGGTACACATTAAAAGTATACACCATATAATCCTACGTGGCACTGATTAAGACAACATTGCATTTTCATTGGTCAAATTAAATGACTGCACCAAAGTAGTCACTTTGGTGACTGCACCATAGAATCTCCCTATTAACAAACTTAACAATTTTATCCATATTTTCCAATTTTGGCATGTATTAAAGAAAATTATATTTGATCACTTTTTGATTTATAAAGCTCATGTTCTCCTTACATCAATTAAATAGTTTTTAGTACTTACAGAGATGTAAATTGACTTAAAATTTTTATATAATTATTAGATGTCTCTTAAGCACAACAATATGTTAATTTGCTCCTTTAGCACCTTTCGTAAGGGGGTCAAGTAAAAATTTACAAATGAAAATAATTCATTCTTAATTTTGTAATTAATTTTTATTATTTTATAACCTTTCATGATAGAAAAGGGAAAATCTTGAACATAAAAATAATATTGTTGTGACAACCCCTAAAATACGTAGATGTAATTGAAGGTGCTTGATCAAACACAACAAAGTGGAGGGAGGGGTGTTGTGACATTAGAGGTATATAGCACAAAAATTATAAGATTAATAAGAAAGTAAGAAATGATATGATGATGAAGATGGTTTTAATTTGGTTTTCGCAAAGACAAGAAATAAAGAATAAAATCTAAACACCTTAGAATCGCAATTTTTCACAATGATTTTGATTATTCTATCATCTCCTTACTCTAAAGACACCATGTATGTTTAAGGAAGGGATACTGGTTTTTACCTACATACTCTCTTAAGTTAATTAACGAAACCCTACGCATACATAATACGTTCATCTCTTATCCCAATTCCTTCGGTTAGAGGGATAATGAACTTTATTAAGCGCAAAATATATATTGAATCCTTTCGTCCAAGTATCCCAAGAAACCCTAGGCTATTTTCATGCTTTCGGCTACTCCTGTCTAATCCCAATTGCCCAACGGTGACTTTCTCCTTTCGATCCTTTGGTCACTATCTACATACATGTGAATATATTGATCACTAGACTCACAAGAAAATAAAAACCATAGGACTAAATTAAACATACAAGATATCATAAAATAAAATAAAGTAAGGAAAGATATCACAAAACCTCCACCAAATGATCCTTGCAACTCCAAGGCAAAGTGGACTAGTACTACTTACCCTTAATTGGTCATGGTGAGCAACCCCAAGTATAAACTAAACTAAGAATTAAGAACAAAACAAATAAAAGAGAACTTTATTTAGAACTTTTGAATGTTTACAACATATTAAATGATTTTTAGAAGATAATTTATGTCTTATTTATAGGCCTAGGACCTCTGTTTTTGTGTTAATCCAAGGTTAATGAATTTTCAATACACTAAATGGGCATGCAGTAAAGTGGGAAAATGAAAAGTAAAAACTGATTTTGCCCTCTGCAGTGGCTGCCACAGCCGTGACAATCATGTCACAGCCTGCGGCAGGATCTCAGCATTCCCAAAAATGTGATTTTTCACTTTCCAATTTCAATTTTGAGTCTTGGATATTGATTTCTCACTTCTTCCCACTATCATAAAACAAGTGTTGAATCTTGATTATATGTTCAGTTCCATAAAGCATGTTTTGATCACTAAGTCATTATAAAATGCATTAAAAATTCTCATTTCTTCACATTTAAGCATTAAATCTTACAAATGCAAAATTAAAATAACCAAATATCATAATTTATAACTTAATTGCACATTTGGTCTCTTATGTTTATTTTAGGTTTCAAGTTGGTCATTTATGTTTTAAAAGTTTCAAATTGATCTCGTATGATTATTTTAGGTTTCAAGTGTTTCAAGTTGATCCCTCAAGTTTTTAAAACTTGAATTAGATAGTCCCTATTTAATCATCTTTATAGGACTAACTAATTCAAATTTTAAAACGGATGGACCAACTTCAAACTTTTATAAACTTGAGGGACCAACTTAAAACTTTTATTTAAAAGGACCAATTTGAAACAAAATAAACATAAGGGATCAACTTGAAATCTAAAATAAACATAAGAACCAATTGTGTAATTAAGCCTAATTTATATAAATAAAGTACTATTTAATCTTATACATATTTTAGTGCTGTCATTTACTCTCCTCCAAACCCTTTTTTTGTTGCCGTAGAGGTGACTTACAAAGAGTCCATTTTTTTAAAATAAAATGGCTGTGGTACAAACGACTGTCTGAATTTAAATATCATAATAAAAGTAAAAATATGAAACATTTTTTCAATCAAGGTCCATAATGTTTTACCTCCTGATATTACATTTAATTTGATCATGTAATATTAGTGACTGAAAACTCTGATACCATCGTATAATTGAGTTTTAAGTCTCGTCTTTACAAAACCGGCTTGTAAAGTGATGATTACTACTTTTGCTTAGAAACACTTGTCAAGGTTATCTCATATCCGATGTAAGACCCAAGATTTCACTGTACAGTTTGTCTAAGGAACTCTAGTGATGGCTACGAGTTTTAGGGTTTTTGGTGAAGCGGTTTTGTGAGTATCGTCGCATTAATGGAATTTTTGCTGTAATTGAGCCTGTTTTGTGCTCGTGCGCTGTACAGGCACATACTTTTGTCTTGTGATCCTGTTGCTTGAATAAGAAGTTATATGTGAATCCAGAATAACGAGTTTTGGATTATTCTTGTTTTTGGAAAAACGAGTAGGATTTTACCCGTCGTTGTAAAATTTTATTGCGTCTGTTTTAAGTGAGGTTTCGGATGGAAGTTTTATATATCTGCGTGAGTTAGGATATGTCCTGAGATTAATTTTCTAAGGTATGGAAGAAAATTACAGTCGCGGAAAAAGGATTCGGCGATAAGTTTTGGAAATGTTAAACGTTAGACGTTCTTTCCGTAGGTTTTAGGTTTTTGTGATTTACGTTCGTCGCGACGTGCGAGAGCTGAACGTGTGAGTGTTTCTATGAGGTGTTGAGTTTTATCTCAAGTGGGTTTGGTTTGGTTTGATCCAATGGCTAGGGTTTTGTCTTGGCATTTTGTCTTTTGATCCAATGGCCATGAGTTAGCAAGAGCAATAGCATAGTAAGGAGGTTTGTTGATTGTGGACTTAGAAAAATCACAAACTTCACTCTCATTCTTTCTCTCTTCCACGTGAGAACTCCATTACTTTCTAACCTTCACTAAATTTTCCATTCCTCACCATTTGTGTCCATTTCAAGCTTGGGAGCTTTGTGGAATTGTTGTAGAGAATCACTTGCTTAAGGTAACCACCCTTTTCCTTTTCATTTTGGTTGGTTAAAACTCTTGGAGTTATGAGTTTTAGATTATGTTCATAAGATGAAAATGTTAGGAATTGATTCTTGTTTCATGAATGTTGTTCATGAGCTTTAGAGAAGCATGTGTAGGCTTTGTTATTTCAATTTTCCATGAGTTTGTGAGAATCTCATGAGAAAAGTTAGGGTTTTGAAAGTTTAGTGTATTGATCAATTACATGAGGTTATGTTGTAAGGTTTTGAAAAGAAACGTTGTCTTTGAACCTTTGGGCGAAAGGGAAATGCGTTGCATGGTTTTGTTTTAGAAAAATCCGATGAAAAATATTTTGGGGTTTATGAAAATATTTCCTAAGTGTTTTGAGTGGTGTTTTTGGGGTCCAAGTGGTTTGAAACCCTTGTGACATGTGGTGTTGCTTTTCGCTTTGAAAACATGTTTGAAAATGATTACCGGACGGTTAAGGCCCGTAATAAAACTTGTGCTTGGATTTGGTTTTGATTTTGGAAATGAAAATCAAATAACTTGCACTCGAAGCAACCAACAAGCTTTCGGAAATGAATTGCTTGCTTATGAAAATGGTTTGCTTTTGTGCCTTGAAAAAGTGTTGGGAACTAATAGAATCAAACTAGGCTTGGCTGGAAAAAGGTGGTGTGAGTTGCTGTTTTTGGCTGTCATGACAGGTGCAACTCGTCGGGCGAGCGTTTACTCGCCAGGGCGAGTGTCACAGGCCATGAACTCGCCAGGGCGAGCTCCACAGCGAGCAAGACATGTTGTCTCTGCCTTCACTCGCCACCAACTCGCCAGGGCGAGCCCTGAGAGTTGAAATTTTGGATTCTGATGTCCTAACTTGGTTTTTAGCTTTCTAATCCCTTTTTATTAATTTATGGAAGTGGTTGGGATTGGAAACGGGTTTTTCGGGTATTCGGAAAGTGTGTAGCTTGTAACGCAAGAAAACGGCCATTTTGCATTTCAAATTATTTAAGACTTTGGCCTATTGGTTTGAGTCCTAAAAATAGTACAAATAACTCATGGGGGTTGATCAATACGATAGGTTTTGGTATGGTATCCGAAAGAGTGGATTTTCCTTAGGAACCTTTAGGTTTTTGGGGTTTTGGTGTAGTTTCAATACTATTGGTTAGAGAACAATGTATTGATTGTTGCGCTGCTTGTTTTAGGAAGCGCGTTGTGTTGTTTGGTCGAGTTTGGTAACGGAAGCTTGCCGAGGTAAGGGCTCCACTTTATTTCCGTCTTTTCAAACGGTTTTGTTAAACATGCTTTAGATTTTGCTGTGTTGCAATTGGTGGTGTGCTTGGCATGTTTTTGTGATGTATTCTCGATATGCGATCGTGGTAAATACATGATTCGTTGACTTACATATGTTTGGTGAAATATGTGTATGAACAAGTGATTAAATACATATGATAAGATGTATATGTAGGTGTTGTTGTGGTGTGATTACATATGCGTGTACGATATGTATGTGTTGCATTAGCATATAAGGGGAATCGTATGCTCATGCATTCATAGTACGTGGTTATCGGGAATGGATCACGGGGTGCGATTATCGGGAATGGATCCACCTTACTCCTACGGGAATTATTGAGTCCAATAAGCGGTTATCGGGAATGGACTGGGGGGTGCGATTATCGGGAATGGATCCATCCTAACCCTTTGTGGTTTTATTGATTATGATTACTGACTTCCGGAATTCATATGCATGTGGTAATGGGGAATCTACCACACTCATTGTAGAAGTCTGCATTAGGCTCGGTGTGCATCATGTTTTAAGCCCGTTGGTGGGAATTGCTTTTGTGTTAAAGAGCTTTCTCTTGTGTATGTGGAAACTTGTTATGTGTACATCTTTCGCACTGGTTATATATATATACTTTTATTTTGTGGTGACCCTTTCTTTCATTTGCGGGCTCATCCCACCCAGATGATGGGTTAGGTCGTGGTGACGACGGTGGCTGTTCCAGGCCCCAGTGAGTGGTTGGAGCTTTAGCTTAGTTAGACTATGCGCCGGTGTGGGTTGTACACCGTGCTTTTTGGGTTAGGCATAGGATTCTAACTTGTTTTGTTGTAAGTATTTGAATACTTAGACTTGGATTGTAATTATTCAGGAATACACTTTGCTTGTCGAAGCACCTTATGGTAATGAGTTCTTTTGTATATTTGAATGCCGGCTCATTTAAAATATTCTATGCGCACTCTGAGTGTTAGTTGAAAAAGAAAAAAAAAATTAATGCCTTTTCTGGCCTTTGAAAAACGGGTTGTTACATCCGATGTGAGACTTTTTAACACACTCCCCACGTCAAGAAATGAACAAGCTAGAACGTAGACTCAACAATAACGGGTAGTCCAATTGATCGAGAGTCTCTATGACTAAGTGGTCTAGAGTTCGATCCTCGCTCCCCTCACTTTTTAATTAAAAAGTAGAATTTAATCATATGGTAGGTGTGGGTTTATGCATTATCCACACTTCAAGTCTAAGTGGGCTCTTGCGTGAGGGGGTGTGTTAAAAATAATATAAAACCATTAATGTGGCTCTATCCTAAAAGCTTAAGCTTTTGGGATAATAAGTTATTTAACATGGTATCAGAGCCTCTCGATCCATTGGACTATCCGTTATTTGGGCAATCTGTTATTGTTGAGTCTGCTGGAGAGTCCAGGGAAGCTCGGGAGAAACACTGTGGGCCAATGCTCCAGGACCACAAGAGAAGGAGACACCACATCTCCATCCAAAACCTTAAGGTTTTAGGTTAATGTGTACCTTTCTTATAAATCTAACATTTTTCCCATACATAACCGATGTGAGACTTAATCCACATGTCACACTTGAAAGCCAACAATCGCCCCCCTAGTGTGAGTTCCTACATCCTATAGTTGATCCAATACCAGGATCCCCTGCCGCTCCACCCCCCCAAGCCGAACGATGGCTCTGATACCGGTTGTTGGGGAGTCCGGGGTAGCTCGGGAGAAACACTACGAGTCAATGTTCTAGGACCACAAGAGAGGGAGACACCACATCTCCACCCAAAACCTTAAGGCATTATGTTAATGAGTCACATTTCTTATAAATCCAACATTCTTCCCATACATAGTCAATGTGAGACTTAACCACTCACACTTGAAATCCATAAGAGTCAACGTTCCAGCTTGTTCAGTTCTGGACATGGGGCGGTGTGCTAAAAAGTCTCATATCAAATATGAGATGACATTGACAAGTATTATAATTAAGCAAATGGTAGTACTCACCTTACAAGCAGGTTTCTAATAATTTCTAAGATAATGACAATGTCATAAAAATTATCTTCCCGGGGATCTCGTTTTAGTACTAAATCCCTTGGGTTCTTTTTTTTTTTTTTGACTCAAAATCCCTTGGGTTCTTGTTGAGTGTATTTTTGGTACTTATTTTTTTGTTTATATATTAATATATTATATATTTGTCATAAAAAAAAAACTGTCTATTTTCTATAGTTTTTCTTTTTCATTTGATTAAATTGCTAGTTTAATTCACCTTATATATGTAGATCGAATATTTCATTGCAGAGATTTGTTTTCTTTAAAAAAAAAACTTAATACAGTATTACATTTTTTTTATAGGAATAAAAGTATTACATATTTATCACGGATCCTTAATAATAGTATAAACGTATACCTTCATTTTTCGGAATTTTCGTACAGAAATTCTACGTATGTGTTGTAGAACATTAGAAATTAGAAGTGTTTATTATTTAGTTATAAGTTGTTGTGATCTAACTAGATTAAATGTATGTTACAAGTAACCGTTTATATTTTTATTAGTGACGTGAATACATTTTTTTCTCCTCCCTGTATTTCATTCTCTCATAGTTTTCTCATATATTCTTCTTTCTCATTCAATTTTACAGAACATGTGAAATAGGCTCAAACTGTGCCTAGTGTGTGCGTGCTATGTGAAGGCGCAAACTGCGCCTAACTGCGTGTGTAGTGTTTTGTAAATTTCGTTGCGCTAACATTTGGCATCAAGAGCATTGTTTTTCGAACAAGGCAACCGTTCAAAAGGGGTCATATTAAAAAAAAAATCAGAAAATCTTTCAATCTTGATTATTGGTGCAAGCAAATGACGGTCGTGTTTGGATTCCAAGATGTTTGTAATCTATTTATTGATTAGGGTATATGGATTTAATTGGTAATGAAGTGTACCCTGACTCATTCTAATGATAAATACAAATGTGGAATAATAAATGATAAAATTACTTGGTTATAGAATTTTTTTATATTATTATTATTATTATTATTATTATTATTATTAGTAGTAGTAGTAGTAGTAGTACTATATAACATAGGATGAGGAGTTCTATATTTAGGTGCTAACATAGTTGAGATATTCATGGATTTTTTAATGTTTGCTATTCTCTTAGTTCATCTTAAAAAATTATAAATATACTTAATTGTATTGACTTTAGGTTTATTTTAAACCAGAAAAATATATTAAACACGCATTGGCATATAATTTTATTTACTTAATTGTTGAATATATGATTGTTGAATATATTCTATAAATATACATATGATTAGATGTATATGTAGGTGTTGTTGTGGTGTGATTACATACGCGTGTACGATATGTATGTGTTGTATTAGCATATAAGGGGAATCGTATGCTCATACATTCATAGTACGTGGTTATCGGGAATGGATCACGGGGTGCGATTATCGGGAATGGATCCACCTTACTCCTACGGGAATTATTGAGTCCAATAAGCGGTTATCGGGAATGGACTGCGGGGTGCGATTATCGGGAATGGATCCATCCTAACCCTTTGTGGTTTTATTGATTATGATTACTGACTTCCGGAATTCATATGCATGTGGTAATGGGGAATCTACCACACTCATTGTAGAAGTCTGCATTAGGCTCGGTGTGCATTATATTTTAAGCCCGTTGGTGGGAATTGCTTTTGTGTTAGAGAGCTTTCTCTTGTGTATGTGGAAACTTGTTATGTGTACATCTTTCGCACTGGTTATATATATATACTTTTATTTTGTGGTGACCCTTTCTTTCATTTGCGGGCTCATCCCACCCAGATGATGGGTTAGGTCGTGGTGACGACGGTGGCTGTTCCAGGCCCCAGTGAGTGGGTGGAGCTTTAGCTTAGTTAGACTATGCGCCGGTGTGGGTTGTACCCCGTGCTTTTTGGGTTAGGCATAGGATTCTAACTTGTTTTGTTGTAAGTATTGGAATACTTAGACTTGGATTGTAATTATTCAGGAATACACTTTGTTTGGCGAAGCACCTTATGGTAATGAGTTCTTTTGTATATTTGAATGCCGGCTCATTTAAAATAGGGTTAATAGGCTTATACCCCCCTGCAATGTTAGCGAGTTTTGCGATACCCCCCTATAAAAAAATTTCATGTAGATTCCCCCTTGCAATATCAACATTCTCTGCGTTACCCCCTTGAGTGGCCAACTAGACATGGAATATTCTGTTTTGCTGATGTGGCATGCATATGTGGAATTTTTTTAAATATTTATTTTTTTTTTCACTGATGACTGGGTAATGTCTATAGTTTTTTTTTTTAAAAAAAAACATAAAATTATTTAAAAAATATATGAAAAATTTTATTTACAAAAACTGAAATATTAATGTTTTGAAAAATATAAATAAAAATAAAAAATATTTTTACAAAAATATGTAATATTAATTTTTTTTAAAAAAAGAAAAAAAATTACTTTAAAAAAAATCTGAAAAAAATAAATTTTTTTAAAATCTGAAATATTAATTAAAAAAAAAAACTGAAAAAATGAAAATTATTAATTTTTTCAAAAAAATAAGAAATATTATTTTTTTCAAAAATCTGAAAAAACGAAAAACATATTGGTTTTTAAAAAAAAAATCTGTAATATTAATTTTTAAAAGAAAAAACAAAAAAATTACAATATTCTATGCGCACTCTGAGTGTTAGTTGAAAAAGAAAAAAAAAATATGCCTTTTCTGGCCTTTGAAAAACGGGTTGTCACACTTTCTATCACCCCAGCTACCTTTGGTGATAGCAATCCAAGAACAGGATCCAATGGGCACAGTAAAATTTTATTTTTATCCCTCAAGAGAACTCTATTATCAGGCTCCATCACTACATACAAGTGATTATAATTTGTTTTAACATAACCATGAATTGAAGGCAATGTACCTTCCTAATATCTTTTCCTAAGTTGAATATAATGCAGCTTATCAGGTATCATCAACATGGTGAAAAAGATATTGACAATTGAAAAAGTAGCCGACAATCACTTATCAATTCACATTAAATTATCCAGTTTACACAGAAAATTAATGGATCAAACAAGGAAAAAAACAGCGGCAAAAAACAGCAAAGAATTGACAGACACGATCAGTTGCATTTTGTAATAGAATAATCTCTCACAAATTTTGTTATTCATATATCAGTTGCATTTTTAGCAACGAAATATGTAGAGTATGAAATATTCCATCACAAAATTAACACTTATCACTTTTGTTATGGATTATTTTCCCTCACAAAATTAACATTGATCAAATTTGTGATAGAATCTTTCTTTCACAAAATTAACACTCATCACTTTTGTTACAGAATATTTTCCTTCACAAACTTAACACTAGTCAAATTTGTGATAGAATATTTTTTCCTCACATTGTGACGGATATTTTATGACGGATTTATCCATCACAGATTCCCTCACTGATATTTGTCAATTTAAGTCATATAAAAATTACAATATTCTGTCACAAATTCCATCACAATTAGTGAGGGATTCGGTTCCCTCTCAAATTTCCTTCACTATATTGCATGTTTTTAGTAGTGTTGGTTAAACTAATCCTTCAAAGATTGATATATATGGTCCTATACATATTCCCTCAATTCCTAATATATGTAAAGTTGGTTGATAAAAGTCAATGTATCATTATTTAATCTAAATTTTTAATCAAATATATCAATTTAGATTGAACCATTTTTACTTATAATTAAAAATAAAGGGAGTGAATATCTTCTAGGTAATGGCCAAGTTCAGATTAATTTTTCTTTGGAAAGGAAGCATATATCTACTTTATTTGGAAAGGAAGCATTGATGACGGAAGTGTGACACTATTGATTTTTATTTATGCATGAATATATTGACCAGAAGCAGATTTGCATGTGATGGGAAGGTGGTGGAGGTGGATGAGTGAGGCGGTTTGAAGAGAGAAGGCATAAAGTTTCAAGGGTAAAGAGAAAAAATAAACTAATTGAATTTCACCTAAAAATTTCACCTAAAAACTAATTTTCAATTTAACTAGAAAGAATTTTTAATAACGTGAATAGAGACATGATGATATTTAAAAATTAAGATATAAAAGAAGAAACTGTAGATAATATTTTCATGCATTATTCTATTTCACTTGCATTATCTTAAAGTACAAAATTAATATGGTATATGAAATTAGATAAGCTAATAGAAAATGCATTAAATGGGTGATCACAATAACTTAATAAGAACTCATGGAATATCCATGTAGTGAATTGGTGTATTCTTTTGGGTTTGACAATCATATAATCTTTTGGAGCTTTATAATTATGCTCCTACACACAAAAACCTTTACGACACTTCCTTCTATCAGAACGTTTGCCGAACCGAGAAATTGAAGGAGGTGGACAATCACGATCAGTTTTACATGGAATGAAACCTATAATGTACAAAGAGGAAATTCAAACAATGTTATTTAAAAGAGATAAAATATTGTGTAAGAAATAAAGATGAAAATTTAAAAAAAAGATAAAAAATTGGTTTACGCAAGCTTTGACTCTGTGAAACAAAAAATAGGGAAATCATGATTATCATAATATTAACAAACATGAAAATTTTATCCATATTTTTCATCTTTAGTATGTATTAAAATGAATTTTAGTTTATCGCTTTTTGATTTATAAAGCTCATGTTCTCCTTATATGAATCAAATAGTTTTTAGTACTTACAAAGTTGTAAAAAGACTTCCATTTTATTTTAATTATTAGATGTCTCTTAAGCACAACAATGTGTTAATTTGCCTCTTACCCCTTTTAGTAAGGAGGTCAAGTAAAAATTTACAAATTAAAATAATTCATTCCTAATTTTTTAACAAATTTTTCATTTATAACCTTTCATGATAGAAAACGAAAAATCACAAGATATGAAAAATATTGTTCGTGACACCCTAAACCCCATAAATATAATTGGGGGTTGAATTGTGTTGTTCGACTTTTAAATCTTTTTTTCTTTCTTAAAACGAATAAAAAAATTAATTTCTTTATAAAAACATTTAACTGAAGTTAACATACTGAAAATAAACCATCATAACTTCTTTTTTTGACAAAAAACCATAATAACTTAAGTAATGTAATTTTGAGTGTTGAACCAAAATGGGTTTAGGAACAACAGTCTCTAATTTTTGAATTTTGATGATAATAATATTTTGCAAGAACAATTTGATACTCAAATTTTTTCCTTTTTGACTACGGTCTGACAAGTGCACCAGTCTGTCGTCGAGTAATAATTCACACTCTAGGTGTCTAGAATGAGTTCGTATCCACAGGGATCGTGCCGCAGCTTTACTAGCGTTATTTAAGTTTGTGATAATTTGCATTCGCTTTGGTTTTTTGGAAAAAGGTTTTATAAAAATAGCGTAATGCTTTGCAGAAATATAAATGCGGAAAGTATAAATATAGATTTAAGAAATATAGAGGCTAGGTATGGTGGTTGGACTCCCTCCCTTCTTCCTATTTGGCATGACAGGTGTATAACATAATTACTTAGATTATGTTCGGCGGTGAATTATCCTTGTTGTAGTAATACCTTACTATTACATTATGTCTATTAAAGTTTCCCTACATTAACAACTAAGGTACCATAATATTAGGGAAATCATGATTATCATAATATTAACAAACATGAAAATTTTATCCATATTTTTCATCTTTAGTATGTATTAAAATGAATTTTAGTTTATCAATTTTTGATTTATAAAGCTCATGTTCTCCTTATATGAATCAAATAGTTTTTAGTACTTACAAAGTTGTAAAAAGACTTCCATTTTATTTTAATTATTAGATGTCTCTTAAGCACAACAATGTGTTAATTTGCCTCTTACCCCTTTTAGTAAGGAGGTCAAGTAAAAATTTACAAATTAAAATAATTCATTCCTAATTTTTTAACAAATTTTTCATTTATAACCTTTCATGATAGAAAACGAAAAATCACAAGATATGAAAAATATTGTTCGTGACACCCTAAACCCCATAAATATAATTGGGGGTTGAATTGTGTTGTTCGACTTTTAAATCTTTTTTTCTTTCTTAAAACGAATAAAAAAATTAATTTCTTTATAAAAACATTTAACTGAAGTTAACATACTGAAAATAAACCATCATAACTTCTTTTTTTGACAAAAAACCATAATAACTTAAGTAATGTAATTTTGAGTGTTGAACCAAAATGGGTTTAAGAACAACAGTCTCTAATTTTTGAATTTTGATGATAATAATATTTTGCAAGAACAATTTGATACTCAATTTTTTTCCTTTTTGACTACGGTCTGGCAAGTGCACCAATCTGTCGTCGAGTAATAATTCACACTCTAGGTGTCTAGAATGAGTTCGTATCCATAGGGATCGTGCCGCAGCTTTACTAGCGTTATTTAAGTTTGTGATAATTTGCATTCGCTTTGGTTTTTTGGAAAAAGGTTTTATAAAAATAGCGTAATGCTTTGCAGAAATATAAATGCGGAATGTATAAATATAGATTCAAGAAATATAGAGGCTAGGTATGGTGGTTGGACTCCCTCCCTTCTTCCTATTTGGCATGACCGTTGTATAACATAGTTACTTAGATTATGTTCGGCGGTGAATTATCCTTGTTGTAGTAATACCTTACTATTACATTATGTCTATTAAAGTTTCCCTACATTAACAACTAAGATACCATAATATTAGGGAAATCATGATTATCATAATATTAACAAACATGAAAATTTTATCCATATTTTTCATCTTTAGTATGTATTAAAATGAATTTTAGTTTATCACTTTTTGATTTATAAAGCTCATGTTCTCCTTATATGAATCAAATAGTTTTTAGTACTTACAAAGTTGTAAAAAGACTTCCATTTTATTTTAATTATTAGATGTCTCTTAAGCACAACAATGTGTTAATTTGCCTCTTACCCCTTTTAGTAAGGAGGTCAAGTAAAAATTTACAAATTAAAATAATTCATTCCTAATTTTTTAACAAATTTTTCATTTATAACCTTTCATGATAGAAAACGAAAAATCACAAGATATGAAAAATATTGTTCGTGACACCCTAAACCCCATAAATATAATTGGGGGTTGAATTGTGTTGTTCGACTTTTAAATCTTTTTTTCTTTCTTAAAACGAATAAAAAAATTAATTTCTTTATAAAAACATTTAACTGAAGTTAACATACTGAAAATAAACCATCATAACTTCTTTTTTTGACAAAAAACCATAATAACTTAAGTAATGTAATTTTGAGTGTTGAACCAAAATGGGTTTAAGAACAACAGTCTCTAATTTTTGAATTTTGATGATAATAATATTTTGCAAGAACAATTTGATACTCATTTTTTTTCCTTTTTGACTACGGTCTGGCAAGTGCACCAGTCTGTCGTCGAGTAATAATTCACACTCTAGGTGTCTAGAATGAGTTCGTATCCACAGGGATCGTGCCGCAGCTTTACTAGCGTTATTTAAGTTTGTGATAATTTGCATTCGCTTTGGTTTTTTGGAAAAAGGTTTTATAAAAATAGCGTAATGCTTTGCAGAAATATAAATGCGGAATGTATAAATATAGATTCAAGAAATATAGAGGCTAGGTATTGTAACAACCCGTTTTTCAAAGGCCTGAAAGGCAGTATTTTTTTTTTCTTTTTCAACTAACACTCAGAGTGCGCAAAGAATATTTTTCAATGAGCCGGCATTCAAATATACAAAAAGACTCATTACCATAAGGTGCTTCGACAAGCAAAGTGTATTCCTGAATAATTACAATCCAAGTCTAAGTATTCAAATACTTACAACAAAACAAGTTAGACAACCCTATGCTAACCAAAAAGCACGGTGCACAAAACACACCGGCGCATAGTCTAACTATACTAAGCTTCACTACGTGCTCACTATGGCCTAGAACTGCCACCGTCGTCACCACGACCTAACCCATCACCTGGGTGGGATGAGCCCGCAAATGAAAGAAGGGGTCACCACAAAATATATAGTATGTATATATATAACCGGTGCGAAAGATTGTACACATAACAATAATTCCACAAAACACAAGAGAAAGCTCTTAACCAACAAAGCAATTCCCACCAACGGGTTCATATAAGCAAGGCACACATAGCCTATAATGCAACCTCTACAATGCGTGGTACTAACCCTAGCTACCACAATGCATGAGCTCCAGAACTGTAGGTCCAACCCCTACTAAAACACCAACGAAATCACAAGGTTAAGGTGGATCCACTCCCGCAATCACACCCCATGGTCCACTCCCGCAACCATGTATCGACTCAACAAAATCACAAAGGATTAAGGTGGATCCACTCCCGCAATCACACCCCATGGTCCACTCCCGCAACCATGAATTGAACTCAATAAAACCCTATAAGAATCAGGTGGGTCCACTCCCGCAACCACACCTCGTAGTCCACTCCCGCAACTACACCTCGTAGTCCACTCCCGCAACTACGCACTAACAATGCATGAGCATACGATTCCCCATGTATACCAATGCAACAAATACATACCTCCCTAGCATATGTAAACCATCCCAACAACATACATACATATCCAATCATATGTAACAAACCACAACAAACATACATACATTTCCAATCATATGTATTCACCCACATGTTCATACATACATCTCCAATCATATGTAAAACAACGCACGTATTGTAAACACTTTCTCATCACGAGAATACATAACACATACATGTCAAACACACAAACACGCATACCAGCAAACCAAGCATGTCGTAACCGTTTTAAAAGACGGAAATAAAGTGGAGCCCTTACCTCGGCAAGCTTCCGTCAACAACACACGCTCAAAACAACACAACGCGCTTCCTAAAACAAGCAGCGCAACAATCAATACATTGTTCTCTAACCAATAGTATTGAAACTACACCAATACCCCAAAAACCTAAAGGTTCCTAGGGAAAAACCACTCTTTCGGATACCATACCAAAACTACCGTATTGATCAACCACCATGAGTTATTTGTACTATTTTTAGGACCCAAAACAATAGGCCAAAGTCTTAAATAATTTGAAATGCAAAATGGCCGTTTTCTTGCGTTATAAGTTACGTACTTTCCGAGTACCCGAAAAACTCGTTTCCAATCCCTACCACTTCCATAAATTAATAAAAAGGGATTAGAAAGCTAAAAACCAAGTTTGGAAATCAGAATCCAAAATTTCAACTCTCAGAGCTCGCCCTGGCGAGTTGGTAGCGAGTGAAGGCATTGAGTACTGGTCTTACTCGCTCTGGAGCTCGCCTTGGCGTGTTGTCAGGACCTGTGACACTCGCCTTGGCGAGTAACCACTCGCTCAGCGAGTTTCAACTGTCATGACAGCAAAAGACAGCAACTCACACCACCTTTTTCCACCCAAGCCTAGTTTGATTCTATTAGTTCCCAACACTTTTTCAAGGCACAAAAGCAAACCATTTTCATAAGCAAGCAATTCATTTTCCGAAAGCATGTTGGTTGCTTCGAGTGCAAGTTATTTGATTTTCATTTCCAAAATCAAAACCAAATCCAAGCACAAGTTTTATTACGGGCCTTAACCGTCCGGTAATCATTTTCAAACATGTTTTCAAGGTAAAAAGCGACACCACATGTCACAATAGTTTTAAACCACTTTGACCCCAAAATACTACCCAAAAACTCTTAGAAAATATTTTCATAAACCACAAAATATTTTTCATCGGATTTTCTAAAACAAAACCATACAACGCATTTCCCTTTCGCCCAAAGGTTCAAAGACAACTTTTCTTTTCAAAACCTTACAATTTAACCACATGTTATTGATCAATACATAACCAAACCACAACCCTAACTTTTCTCATGAGATTTTTCAACAACTCATGGAAAACAAAAACAACAAAGCCTACACATGCTTCTCTAAACCTCATGAACAACATTCATGAAACAAAAACCATGTAAAGTAACATTTCCTAACAAACCCTCAAGAGAACATAAACCCAAAAACTCTTAAACTCTATAAGTCTACCAACCTAAGAGATGAGAAGAGAGGGTTACTGATCCGCTGTCGCGCGCGAATCAAAACGAGTAATTTTGAAAAACGTAGTACGGCGACAATTAACTCGGAATATCGTTCTCAAAAGATTCTTGAATTTAACTAATCGAAATTGGGGCGGATTGGTTTGGTTTTCGAAATAAGTGATTCTGAAATTAAGCTGTTTGTGAAAAAGTGATTAAAACGGACCAATCTACTATACCGATTACCAACTTATCATTGATTCCCACAAAATTCCAAATCCCTAGCGGGTTCGCTCCTATTCGACTATAATAACCATTGACAAACGCGATAGATATTATAACGTGTATGTTCTTGAATTCCGAATTAAGCAAACGGATAAAAACTATTGCGAATTAAGCAAACGCAAATTAATCAAAAGCGGTAATGCAAAAGCTACGTTACTGCAATTTAGATTCAAGATCATACATACGATCAAATTTAAGAGATCTATCCTATAAAACAATCAAATTAAGCATGCAATTGAAATTATAGAAAAGAACTCAAAGGAACGAAATAATATGGAATTTATTAAGAAACCTCAAAGCGGAATCTGCATACAGTAGATTGGTTCTTCGGGAATTAGTTCCTCATTGCCGTTGTGTTTTTTCTCAAAATTCGTGAAAATCAGATAATGATCAGTAATTTCGGCCTCACCCCTATGAATAACACATAACCCGTTTTACAATTAAACCGGGTCAAAGGTATGACCTAAGCCCATAACAAATGACCCAAAAACTTAAGTAAAACTAGTGCTGCAACTTGTACGAATTTTCTGGCACTGCTACAGTCCGAATCAGCTCTCGACTTCTGAACGAAAGTTGTAGATCTTTTTCTTAGCTTTCCAACGACTGGTGGCACGCTTCAATCCGATACTCCAAGCTCCAGTTATGAATTTATTCGTGAAAGCTGCAAATGCTGGAAAATAAATACGAAAATTAATTAAGTGCAAAAATAAAATAAAATAAGAAAACACATTGAAACATAAAAAATAATGTAAACAAATAAAAGAAATGCTATAGTATAAACATGGAAGAATGTGCATCAAAATGCACTGATCAAATTCCCCCACACTTGAACTTTTGCACTCCGAGCAAAATTCACAATGAAAAACTTAAAACTAAATATTTTTTTTTTTCTTTGAAGTCACAAGCAGTCAACATATTCCAGGTTTTCAAGCTTCACACCCTTGGGTAAAAATTCAAAGATTGGCACAACTCTCATCTATTAACTTTCAATGACAATCTTGCGTGTGTGTGTGTTCTGTCTCCCACTGTCAACCAACGTAATGTAAAGATCCCTCTCTGAAACTACCATTCTAAGTACTAAGCTATCATTCTCTTCCTATGATTTTGGATTCAACCAGGATTTCAGTCTAGGGGGAAACTGCTCTTTTCATGTTTTCACAGGCTTTTTGATTTTTATACGCAGGGATACTACTTAAGTTCATTTTAGTTATGCTTTAGGTGCTACTCTACCTTTTCACCTGACGGGATCTCACTTGTAATGAGTCCAACCTGTTACTCCGAATAGAGCACCCTACACAGCATTTGTTCCTCCAGTTTCGGGCACAGGAACTCCACATATTCATTATTGTTCCTCCAGTTTCGGGCACAGGAACTTATTCTATTTTTTTTTTATTTTTTTTTTTTATTGTGTAATATCCCACCATTTAATCTAGCCATGATCCTACAATCAAGTAATCCAGCTATTCCCCCAAACTTAGTCCTAATCAAACCTTTTTATCATATTCAAATTCAGAGAACTTAGTCCAGAGAATGTGTATTTCAGAGATTTATCTAGACATTACTAAGTTTGACAGTGTTCAAGCAGTTGTGCATTAGGGTGCAAAGACTATCATGTCAAGTATCAAAACAAGAATTTCCAAAAATTTCATCAACCCTATAGCTATCTGCCCTAGCCTTAGAACATGTGACTACTCATGACAAATTATTATATTTTTTTTTTTTTTTAACACGCAACATAAAATGTAAATGTCCCTCCCCCACATTTAAAACAGACAGTGTCCGCAATGTAATAATAAACACAAAGTGAGAGTAAAGGAAGGAACACACCCGAGGGGCTAAGGTGTAGCGGCTGGGGTGTAGGAAGGCTCGTCCAAGGAGAGCTCTTCAACAGGTGCTATATTAGGCATCGAACTGTCATGGAACAGCTTTAGCCGCTGTCCATTTACTTTGAAGACTTTGTCGGTACCTGTACTTTTTATTTCTATAGCACCAGAAGGAAAAACATTAGTAACAACAAAGGGGCCAATCCATTTGGATCGAAGTTTCCCAGCCATAAGCTTAAGGCGGGAGTTAAACAATAAAACCTGTTGGCCCACAGAAAATTCCTTCCTAGAAATCATTTTATCATGGAAGTGCTTAGTTTTCTCTTTATAAATCCTAGAGCTTTCATAAGCCTCTAATCTAAGCTCTTCCAGCTGTTGTAATTGGAGTTTTCTTTCAATACCTGCTTGTTGCAACTCAAAATTACAACTTTTCACCGCCCAATAAGCACGGTGTTCTATCTCAACTGGAAGATGACATGCCTTACCAAAAACAAGTCGATAAGGAGACATCCCAATGGGTGTCTTGAAAGCTGTTCTTTGAGCCCAAAGTGCGTCTTCTAGACGACGGCTCCAATCCTTCCTGTTTGGCTGCACCATTTTCTCTAAAACCTGTTTGATCTCCCTGTTTGAGATCTCAGCTTGCCCATTAGTTTGTGGGTGATATGCAGTAGAGACTCTGTGCACAACTCCATACTTCCGGAGCAAAGCTTCCATGGTGCGGTTACAGAAATGAGTGCCTTGGTCACTGATGATAGCTCGCGGTATTCCAAACCTACAAAAGATATTAGACCTGACAAACTCTGCAACAACTTTAGAATCATTAGTCCTAGTGGGGATAGCTTCCACCCACTTTGAAACATAATCAACAGCAAGCAAGATGTAAAGAAAACCAAATGATACAGGAAAGGGACCCATGAAATCAATTCCCCATACATCAAATACCTCACAGAAAAGCATAGGCTGCTGAGGCATTTCACTCTTACGAGTAATGTTTGTACCTGCTATCTGGCACTCTTTACAAGTGCGGTAAGTCTCAAAAGCATCCTTAAAAATAGTTGGCCAATAGAAACCTGAATCAAGGACCTTTCTCGCAGTCCTTTGCGGACCAAAGTGTCCGCCGACTTGAGATGCATGAGAAAATTTTAAAATAGATTCAATCTCATTGTCGGGGACACATCTCCTAATTACCTGATCACTACCAAACTTCCATAGATATGGATCATCCCAAACATAGTATTTGGCATCACTCTTGAGTTTGTGAACCTGTGATCTCGATGCACCTGTAGGAAAAACACCAGCAACAAGAAAGTTAACAATGTCAGCAAACCAGGGTGTAATCCCATGCAAAAGAAACAGCTGCTCATCAGGAAAGTCATCCTTAATAGGAAAAGGATCTTCATCTCTCTCTATCCTGCTCAAGTGGTCAGCCACTAAGTTCTCAGCTCCACTTTTGTCTTTAATCTCAACATTAAACTCTTGGAGTAGCAACATCCACCGAATCAATCTCGGTTTTGCATCCGGCTTCTTCAGCAAGTACCTTAAAGCTGCATGGTCAGTAAAAACAACAACCTTGGAACCTAGCAAATAAGATCTAAATTTGTCAAGAGCAAAAACAATAGCTAGCAATTCTTTTTCAGTGGTAGTGTAATTTGACTGTGCAGAATCTAAAGTCCTAGAAGCATAGTAAATAACATGGGCAGCCTTGTCAACTCTTTGTGCAAGGACAGCCCCAACAGCATAATTCGAAGCATCACACATAAGCTCAAAAGGGAGGGTCCAGTCAGGGGGCTGGATTATGGGAGCGGAGGTCAGTGCTTTCTTCAAGAAGTCAAACGCTTGTTTGCACTTGTCATTGAAGCTGAAAGTGACGTCATTCTTCAACAAGTTTGACAGCGGAAGAGCTATCTTGCTGAAATCCTTGATGAAACGCCTGTAAAAACCTGCATGACCAAGAAAAGAACGAATCTCGCGAACGCAAGAAGGGTAAGGCAGTGTAGAAATCACATCAATCTTAGCAGGGTCAACAGAAATTCCTTTTTCAGAAATAATGTGACCAAGAACAATTCCTTGCCCAACCATAAAATGACATTTTTCATAATTTAAAACAAGGTTAGTCTCGATGCATCTTTCTAATATCAAGCTTAAACTGTTCAAGCATGCATCAAAAGAGGAACCATAGACAGTGAAATCGTCCATAAAGATTTCCATGCAATTTTCAATAAAATCAGAAAAAATACTAATCATGCATCGCTGGAAAGTGCCAGGAGCATTGCAAAGACCAAAAGGCATCCTCCTGTAAGCAAAGGTACCGAAAGGACAAGTAAAAGTCGTCTTCTCTTGATCCTCCGGTGCAATATGAATCTGAAAATAACCTGAAAAGCCATCTAGAAAACAATAGTGTGATTTACCAGCTAGTCGTTCAAGCATCTGGTCAATGAACGGTAAAGGAAAGTAATCCTTTCTCGTAGCTTGGTTCAATCTCCTGTAATCAATACAAACTCTCCAGCTGTTCTGGACTCTAGTGGGAACAAGTTCATTATTTTCATTTTTCACCACTGTAAGTCCAGATTTCTTAGGTACAACCTGCACGGGGCTTACCCACTTACTATCAGAAATAGGATAAATGATACCTGCTTGCAAGAGTTTTGTTACCTCTTTCTTCACAACATCAAGAATCAAAGGATTGAGCCTCCTTTGGGGCTGCCTTACTGTTTTGGATCCATCCTCAAGTAGAATCCTATGCATGCACATTGATGGACTAATACCCGGAAGGTCGGCTAATGTCCACCCGATTGCCTTCTTGTGCTTCTTCAAAACCTGCAAAAGTTTGTGTTCTTGATCGAGATCAAGGTTAGAAGAGATAATAACAGGCAATTTTTCATTACTCTCCAAGTATGCATATTTCAGGTTCTCAGGGAGCTCTTTTAGCTCTAAGGACGGGGGCTGCTCGATGGATGGAATGCTTGGGGCAGCCGGGATGTCAAGAGTATCAACCGCAAAAACAGCCTCATCGGTAACAACTTCACCTGTATAAAATGTATCAGGCTGCAAGGAAGCATCAATCTCAGCACAAAGAACACAAACGTTAGCGTCAGTGCAATCAGGACATGAATAAGTATCATCAAAACCAGAGAGAGATGGAAAATCAAGAGAAAATAATTCTGAACAAGTGTCATTAACTAGTTCAGAAATCAACTCAATGTGAAAAACGGAATGCTCCTCTAAGGGATGTTTCATGGCATCAAAAATGTTGAATTTTGCGACAATGTCACCAAATTCCATGGACATGGTTCCATCATCAACATCAATTTTCGTTTTCGCCGTTTTCATGAACGGTCTGCCTAAAATGATGGGAGCTCTGCTGGACTTTGTTTCACCTTCCATGTCTAGAATATAAAAATCTGCAGGAAAAATCAAATCGTTAACTTGAACAAGAACATCTTCGACGACCCCGGCGGATCGAGCGTTGCTCCTGTTCGCCAATTGAATGATTAAACCTGTATGCTGCAAAGGACCAAGACAAAGGTTATTATAAACAGAAGTAGGCATAACATTAATGCCCGCTCCCAAATCGAGCATGCAATTCTCAAATTTACTATCCCCGATGGTACAAGGAATAGCAAATGTTCCCGGATCCTTCTGCTTTTGTGGCAACACCTGAGTAGTGAGGGCTGAAACATTTTGCTCACTTACAGCCTTGTCAGATGATTGTTTGGGCTGAATAAAGGCAGAAATATTTCGTCCTAAGTTCACTCTTTCACCTCCCTTAATCCTCCTCTTGTTAGTACACAAATCCTTCAGAAACTTAGCATACTTGGGAACCTGCTTTATAACATCAAGTAGCGGAATGTTTACCGCAACTTTTCGGAAAACATCCAATATCTCTCTTTCTTTGTCTCCCTCCTCAATTCTTTTATTTTTCAGAACCCTATGTGGGAAGGGGACTGGTGGCACATACTCCTTTTCTTTAATTTTTTCAGTTTCGACCACAACAGAAGAAGGAGAAGAAAGTGCAGCAGGGGAAGGTTCAGATGGAGAAAGTTCAGAAGTTACCTCAATGATTTTTTTATTTTTTTCAGGGGCTGGTTCTGTAACCTTTCCGGATCTTAAAGAAATAGCGCTCACATTAGCATTACCATTCGGATTGACAACGGTTTGTGCTGGAAGTTGGTTCGAACCTTGAGCTTGCATGTTATTTATTTGAGTAGCAAGCTGTCCCATCTGTGTGGTCAAGGTCTGAATGCTAGTATCAGTCCTTTGTTGGAACTGAAGGTTGCTCACGGCCATTTGTTTGACAAGATCTTCTAAGGATGGTCCGGAAGGTGTAGAGGCAACAGCTTGAGGTGGATTCTGTTGTTGGCTGGTTTGTGGGTTTCCATATCGAAGGTTGGGATGGTTCCTCCAACTGGGATGATATTTGTTGGTGGACAGGTCAGGAGTGTTGTTGTACCTATTTTGACCGTAAAGGTTGGCTGCATAAGCTTGTGGCAGCTCGGTAATGGACTCGTCACTCAGAATAGGACAGGTGTCAGTTGGGTGCTCAGGAGAAGTACAAATACCGCACAAAGTTGCTGATTGAGGTTTTGCTACTGCCAACTGTTTGACTATGGCAGTGAGTTCATCAATTCTGGTCTCTAAAGCTTTGTTGGAAGAAACCTGCATTTGACTCACACCTTTGCTTTGCACAAAATTGTCTCTAGTGGTGAATTGTTGAGAATTAAGGGACATATTTTCGATGAGGGCCTTGGCAGCAGCTGGAGTTTTATCGACTAGTGCTCCACCACTAGCAGCATCAAGAATGTTCCTGTCCATCGGTAACAACCCCTCATAAAAGTATTGGATGAGGAGCTGCTCGGTAATCTGGTGTTGAGGGCAGCTAGATACCAAATGTTTGAATCTCTCCCAGTACTCAGTCAGTGACTCATTACCTTGTCTAATACCACAAATTTCCTTTCTTATTGAGGCAGCTCTGGAGGCAGGAAAATATCTTTCCAAGAACACCTTTTTCAGGGCAGTCCAGCTTGCAATTGAGTTTGGCTCGAGATAGTATATCCAATCCTTTGCTGCACCCTGCAATGAAAAAGGAAAAGCTCGAAGTTTGATATGATCTTCGGTGATCCCTTCAGGCTTCAGTGGTGTAGAACACACCACTTGGAATTCTTTCAAATGCTTGTGTGGATCTTCACCTGCAAGACCACTAAACTTTGGCAACAAGTGTATTAAACCCGATTTCAATTCAAAAGGAGTAGCAGCAGCATCATATTCAATACACAAGCCATTATAATTCACGTCAGGAGCAGCTAATTGCCTTAAGGTTCTATTATCAGCCATGTTACAATCAAATTCAGAATCCAAATCAAACAAGTTATGCAAATAGTCAGACTCAGAATCAGACTCGATTGTGGGTGGTGAACTAGTGATAACCTGGCCTGCTCTACGTTGTGTGTGTAAGGTTCTCTCTACTTCAGGATCAAAAGCAACAAGTTCAGGACAGCGAGACCTAGTAGCCAGGACTAACGCAACAGCAATGCAGCAAGCAACAATAGTGAAAATGCCAACAATGTCCTAAAAGTCAGAAAACAAACACAAAGAAAGAAATCGATCAAAAATAATTCAAAAAAAAAATAAACTGACACCGAAATTAATCTAATGACTTAAAAATATAATTTTGAGATTTTTTTCGATTTTTTTCGAGACGGTGAAAACAGTAAATAAATGCTAAAAAATAGAAAAAAGAGGAATTTTGGAATTTGGAAGCAAACCTCCCGTAACTACTCTTACGGGACAAATGTTTTAAAAATTATACTCCTTCAGATGCCCGGAGCAGAATTCGAAACAGACGCAATTTCGCAAAAACCGATTTTTTTTTTCTTTTTACGAATAGGACTCTAAAACACTAATTGGATGAAACCGCAAGGGAACTATGACCTAGACGCGTAGACAATAAACCTAAGACTCTAAAAACGATTAATATAATCAAGAATCCCCGGCAACGGCGCCAATTTGATCCGCTGTCGCGCGCGAATCAAAACGAGTAATTTTGAAAAACGTAGTACGGCGACAATTAACTCGGAATATCGTTCTCAAAAGATTCTTGAATTTAACTAATCGAAATTGGGGGGGATTGGTTTGGTTTTCGAAATAAGTGATTCTGAAATTAAGCTGTTTGTGAAAAAGTGATTAAAACGGACCAATCTACTATACCGATTACCAACTTATCATTGATTCCCACAAAATTCCAAATCCCTAGCGGGTTCGCTCCTATTCGACTATAATAACCATTGACAAACGCGATAGATATTATAACGTGTATGTTCTTGAATTCCGAATTAAGCAAACGGATAAAAACTATTGCGAATTAAGCAAACGCAAATTAATCAAAAGCGGTAATGCAAAAGCTACGTTACTGCAATTTAGATTCAAGATCATACATACGATCAAATTTAAGAGATCTATCCTATAAAACAATCAAATTAAGCATGCAATTGAAATTATAGAAAAGAACTCAAAGGAACGAAATAATATGGAATTTATTAAGAAACCTCAAAGCGGAATCTGCATACAGTAGATTGGTTCTTCGGGAATTAGTTCCTCATTGCCGTTGTGTTTTTTCTCAAAATTCGTGAAAATCAGATAATGATCAGTAATTTCGGCCTCACCCCTATGAATAACACATAACCCGTTTTACAATTAAACCGGGTCAAAGGTATGACCTAAGCCCATAACAAATGACCCAAAAACTTAAGTAAAACTAGTGCTGCAACTTGTACGAATTTTCTGGCACTGCTACAGTCCGAATCAGCTCTCGACTTCTGAACGAAAGTTGTAGATCTTTTTCTTAGCTTTCCAACGACTGGTGGCACGCTTCAATCCGATACTCCAAGCTCCAGTTATGAATTTATTCGTGAAAGCTGCAAATGCTGGAAAATAAATACGAAAATTAATTAAGTGCAAAAATAAAATAAAATAAGAAAACACATTGAAACATAAAAAATAATGTAAACAAATAAAAGAAATGCTATAGTATAAACATGGAAGAATGTGCATCAAAATGCACTGATCAGTTACCTTTAGAAAGTGATTCTCTACAACTTTCCTCTAAGCTCCAAAACTTGAAATGGAGTGAAATGGTGAAGAATGGAAAATTTAGTGAAGGTTAAGGTTAAGAAATGGAGTTCCACGTGAAAGAGAGAAAGAATGAGATGATTATGTGATGTTTCAAAGTCCACAAAGCTCATGAACCTCCTTACTATTACATAGTCTCTTGATAGCCAATCCACCCTTGGATCAAATAGTGAAAGCTTCCAAGACTAATCCCTAGCCCTTGGATCAAAACCAAGTCTATCCTCACAAGATATTTCCCATAACCTCATACAACGAAACGCACGCTCAGTTCTCGCGCATCGCGACGAACGTAAAACACAAAAACAGAAAACCTACGGAAAGAACGTTTATCGTTAAACATTTCCAAAACTTATCGCCGAATCTTTTTCCGCGACTGTAATTTTCTTCCATACCTTAGAAAATTAATCTCAGGACATATCCTAACTCACGCAGATATATGAAACTTCCATCCGAAACCTCACTTAAAACAGACGCAGTAAAATTTTCCATCCGCGGGTAAAATCCTACTCGTTTTTCCAAAAACAAGAATAATCTAAACCTCGTTATTCTGAATCCACATCAACCTTCTTATTCACAAAAGAGGATTACAAGACAAAAGTCTGTGCCTTTACAGCGCACGAGCACAAAACAGGCTCCATTTCAGCAAAAATTCCATTAATGCGACGATACTCACAAAACCGCTTCGCCAAAAACCCTAAAACTCGTAGCCATCACTAGAGTTCCTTAGAAAATCTGTACAGTGAAATTACGGGTCTTACAGGTATGGTGGTTGGACTCCCTCCCTTCTTCCTATTTGGCATGACCGGTGTATAGCATAGTTACTTAGATTATGTTCGGCGGTGAATTATCCTTGTTGTAGTAATACCTTATTATTACATTATGTCTATTAAAGTTTCCCTACATTAACAACTAAGGTACCATAATATTAGGGAAATCATGATTATCATAATATTAACAAACATGAAAATTTTATCCATATTTTTCATCTTTAGTATGTATTAAAATGAATTTTAGTTTATCACTTTTTGATTTATAAAGCTCATGTTCTCCTTATATGAATCAAATAGTTTTTAGTACTTACAAAGTTGTAAAAAGACTTCCATTTTATTTTAATTATTAGATGTCTCTTAAGCACAACAATGTGTTAATTTGCCTCTTACCCCTTTTAGTAAGGAGGTCAAGTAAAAATTTACAAATTAAAATAATTCATTCCTAATTTTTTAACAAATTTTTCATTTATAACCTTTCATGATAGAAAACGAAAAATCACAAGATATGAAAAATATTGTTCGTGACACCCTAAACCCCATAAATATAATTGGGGGTTGAATTGTGTTGTTCGACTTTTAAATCTTTTTTTCTTTCTTAAAACGAATAAAAAAATTAATTTCTTTATAAAAACATTTAACTGAAGTTAACATACTGAAAATAAACCATCATAACTTCTTTTTTTGACAAAAAACCATAATAACTTAAGTAATGTAATTTTGAGTGTTGAACCAAAATGGGTTTAAGAACAACAGTCTCTAATTTTTGAATTTTGATGATAATAATATTTTGCAAGAACAATTTGATACTCAATTTTTTTCCTTTTTGACTACGGTCTGGCAAGTGCACCAGTCTGTCGTCGAGTAATAATTCACACTCTAGGTGTCTAGAATGAGTTGGTATCCACAGGAATCGTGCCGCAGCTTTACTAGCGTTATTTAAGTTTGTGATAATTTGCATTCGCTTTGGTTTTTTGGAAAAAGGTGTTATAAAAATAGCGTAATGCTTTGCAGAAATATAAATGCGGAATGTATAAATATAGATTCAAGAAATATAGAGGCTAGGTATGGTGGTTGGACTCCCTCCCTTCTTCCTATTTGGCATGACCGGTGTATAACATAGTTACTTAGATTATGTTCGGCGGTGAATTATCCTTGTTGTAGTAATACCTTACTATTACATTATGTCTATTAAAGTTTCCCTACATTAACAACTAAGGTACCAAAATATTAGGGAAATCATGATTATCATAATATTAACAAACATGAAAATTTTATCCATATTTTTCATCTTTAGTATGTATTAAAATGAATTTTAGTTTATCACTTTTTGATTTATAAAGCTCATGTTCTCCTTATATGAATCAAATAGTCTTTAGTACTTACAAACACTACAACATTTTTGACTTTAGACCACCCTTTATTTATCCACGGGTAGAAAAGAGTGGCCTAAAACAGGAATAGGTGACGGTTTGAAAATAGTTGCTTATAACTTACATATTATGTACAATTTCTGGCCTACATTAAAAAAACCGTCTCCTAATCCACATTAAGCCACGGTTAAAAACCGCTGATGCTTCTGCGACCCAAAAAACGGTGGCCTATGCTCTTTTAATAGCCTCACATTTTAACCGTGGCCTATAACACTTTAGGCAACTGTTTATTGTTTTTGAGCACGCAATAAAAAGTGTAGTCTAATCACGTTGATAAGCGTGGATTGAACATCTACTGGCCTCGGTTTTGTAATATATTAACCACACTGATATAACGGTTGCCTATAACCTTACAAAACCGTGGCTTAATCCCTCTCCTTTTTTTTTATTAAAAAATTTGTTAACTTTACTCAAAGATACAATTTCAGAAGCACAACCAAAAAACTTAAAACGCCTCTTCTCTTCTCCAACGAAAACCCTAATCTTTCAATGGATTGACTCTCAAATCAACGAAAACCCAAACCCAAATAAGTGAAAATGCAACTTCTCTTCTCCAATCAAAACCCAAATCCAGCTTCTCATCGATCTACAATGAAAACGAAAATCCTGCTTCTCTTCTCCAACTAAAACTGAAACCCACGGCTGAAAAATTGATTCGCACAAAAACCCAAATTCTGGTTTTGAGTTGGAATTAAATTACCCTAATCGTAATTTCCATGTTCAACGACAGAGTGAGTTTGTGAATCAAAGTATGGAAGCTCCTAAATGTTTCTCTATTCTTCAAGCGATTCAAATTATTTGCCCTAGTTTCTCATCTTCAAGCGATAGTTTCTAATTAGATGCACTGTGGGAGGTGGCGATAAGAAGGGTTTTCGTGTCACAATCGATTTTAATTCAACAAGGTTTCGTCTCACAAGGATCGTTTTCTTCCATGGTCGAGCCCCCTTTCCCCAATCCTTCATCGATCGTGGAAGCATGTATTGACCAAGGGGGTAAGTCTCCTAAACTTCATCTTTCTCTGAATTTTTCTCGTTGTTTATAGCTTTCAATTTGCTTTTGTATTTTATTTTTGGGGTTTGATTTTTATGTGCTTATTAGGAACTGTATTTATGTGTGGGAACTGAAGTTGTTTAAGATAATTGATGAGGTTTTGTATGACTGTTTTTTTATGTCATATTGAGATGATTGATGAGCTTTGAGATTTGATTTATTGGTGCATATATATGCTTTATAGTTAAGAATTAAGATAGTAAATATAGCAATATTCATAATTTATATCTTATTCCATGTTTTTTTTTTATAAACTCAATTCCATGTTTATAGATATGTATTTCAAATAATTTATATCTTATTCCCTGATATAGGGCTTAACCCTTTTATTTATTTTGTTGAAAGTTTTCCATCTATAAATTTTGCCAATGAAAATGTGGAAAACCTTTAGGCGTATATACATTTTCTTCGGCTGTTTTCGACCATGTGGTTTAGTGTTATGTCCATCTAATGGTTTGTGTCTTGGACATTGATTGATTAAATATTATTTTAACTTTTTTTGAAAGTAATTTTTCTAAGTTTAAGTTAAATATGTAATCGTTGTCCATCCTTGGTACACGGTTGAGGTGGTTGATGTCCTGCTGCTTTTTTATAAATATTTTGTTTTTGGAGCTGTGATGGATATCACAAAATTTATGAAATTAGGAATTGAAATCAAGCATAAGGGAACACATCAGTTGAGTTTGGGTTTGGTTTTTATATATCCAATGTTGCCATGCTTGAAAAATTTGCATTCACTGTATTTTTCACTTCATACATTGTGAAACTGTAAGAATATGTTTCGTCCCTCTTATTTTCTTTATGCTTCAATTTCTATTGTGGCGTGTTTCAGTTTCATCTTCTACATGCACTACATTTTTTATACTAGGTCTTTCATTATTTAATATGACATTTGAAATTGTTTTTGTTATGAACTTATGTAGGTCCCCCCACCCCCGAACTATATTGGGATAGATTTCAAATTTAGTATGTTTCTTGGAGATGTAAAGCTTGCAGCTTCAAAATGACAAGTCAAACAAAACAAAACAAAAAAAAGGTGGCAAATGAAAAGGTAAGCTTTAGCATGTTCACTGCTATAAGTTTAATTTGATATGGCTTCTTCACTGTTAAGGTTTTATCAACTTTTATATTTGAATTCTATGGTAGTTGCCAAGTTCCTAGTCAAGGTGGGAAAACTATATATTGGGTTTGTTCTAGTCCCAAGTGCCAACTCAATTAGGTATACAAAAGGTATATAGGGTAATACTCCATTCATCTACATTGATTGCCTATGTTAATATTGGAGGAAACTGAGCTGATTGTTAGTCATTGCCATGAATGAGTTTTTGGAGTTTATAGTTTTCATTAGATTCATATTTTTTTTATGCTACTATTATTCTCCTTCATCCCATAATTGCAGTTAAATCATTTGTGCTTCTCATAATAACCTTGTTTCCGTTTTGGCAGATATATTGGCTTCGTGGATAGAAAAAAATATGGTTTGTTGCTGCATGAGTGTAGGTTATTTTCTTCCTTCTTCCTACCCATGTATTCAAAGTGCAAAGTAAAGTTTATAGTCATAACTTGATTAAAAAGTGAATTGCACCATACAAGTCAAGGTGAGAAAATTATATATTAGGTCTGTTACACTAACTAAAATATGTTCAGTTAGCTTAAAAAATTATGTTATAGAAGATATCATTGTCGCCATAAGTGTTATCTCTTTTACTATTGACATTTCTATAACCTTTGATTTATTGTTATTCCTTTCTATTACAATGATTTTCTTTTTTATGTTGGTATTCTATTTTGAGATATTGCATTTTTATCCTTTTGTAGGGCATGGACTGCTACAATGAAAGTAAAAAAGGATGATGGAAACTAAGGAAGAAGTGTCATCTCGTCATATGCTTTGTAAAAATTGATTTTGAATGACTATTAGTTTTATTAGTTTTAGCAACTTAGGAGTTATTTACAATCGTATTCCTCTTGTATTCTTGAGCACATTATTTTTTTCTTGTGGAACACTATATATATATATATATATATATATATATATATATATATATATATATATATATAACAATGAGAGTAGTCAAATTTTAAATTACACTTTTGTCTATTCGTCAACTTTTCACCAATTTGTGAGGATTACAATAAATATAATTGTGCCTTAAATGTTTATGCAACAAGTTTATTTGTGTGGCCAAAAAGTTTAGCCCACGGTTGTTTCAATATGAAATCTGTTGTCTATTTATATTGGCAACCTTTTATTTGTGTGGCCTAAAAGTATACTCCACGCTTATAAAGCAGTGGCCTAATGTATAAGCAACGGTTACAGAAGAGTTGCCTAAACTAAACCGTGGCCTAAAATCAGTGATATAACCGTGGCTTCTTTGCATGTCATAAGCCACGGTTTTAGGCTTTCCGTGGGCTAAAGTTAAAAAACCGTAGCTTTAGAGAAAAGGCCACGGCCGCATACACCACACGTCACAAACCGTGGTCAAACCGTGGCCTAAGCTTTAAGCCACTGTTTTTTGAGTTTTGGCCACACTTTTTGAGCTGTTGTCTATAATTAAAAATGTTGTAGTGAAAGTTGTAAAAAGACTTCCATTTTATTTTAATTATTAGATGTCTCTTAAGCACAACAATGTGTTAATTTGCCTCTTACCCCTTTTAGTAAGGAGGTCAAGTAAAAATTTACAAATTAAAATAATTCATTCCTAATTTTTTAACAAATTTTTCATTTATAACCTTTCATGATAGAAAACGAAAAATCACAAGATATGAAAAATATTGTTCGTGACACCCTAAACCCCATAAATATAATTGGGGGTTGAATTGTGTTGTTCGACTTTTAAATCTTTTTTTCTTTCTTAAAACGAATAAAAAAATTAATTTCTTTATAAAAACATTTAACTGAAGTTAACATACTGAAAATAAACCATCATAACTTCTTTTTTTGACAAAAAACCATAATAACTTAAGTAATGTAATTTTGAGTGTTGAACCAAAATGGGTTTAAGAACAACAGTCTCTAATTTTTGAATTTTGATGATAATAATATTTTGCAAGAACAATTTGATACTCAATTTTTTTCCTTTTTGACTACGGTCTGACAAGTGCACCAGTCTGTCGTCGAGTAATAATTCACACTCTAGGTGTCTAGAATGAGTTCGTATCCACAGGGATCGTGCCGCAGCTTTACTAGCGTTATTTAAGTTTGTGATAATTTGCATTCGCTTTGGTTTTTTGGAAAAAGGTTTTATAAAAATAGCGTAATGCTTTGCAGAAATATAAATGCGGAATGTATAAATATAGATTCAAGAAATATAGAGGCTAGGTATGGTGGTTGGACTCCCTCCCTTCTTCCTATTTGGCATGACCGGTGTATAACATAGTTAGTTAGATTATGTTCGGCGGTGAATTATCCTTGTTGTAGTAATACCTTACTATTACATTATGTCTATTAAAGTTTCCCTACATTAACAACTAAGGTACCTACGAGAGCCTAACCTCGATGTGTCACATACCTTAATTACTAAGTGAGTTGTTTATAAACATGCATTATAACCTTCACCAATTAACCTCTAGGTCCTAGTATCGGGCTGTTCATCTTCTAAGTGCTCAGATCACACCTAGTGCATGATTCCTCCTCTAACCACTCAGTTCACGACTAGTTCAGGATGTTACCGTCTCTACACACCTAGCATTATTTACTACGAGTTCCGGACTAATACCAAGTCAAAACCTGATATCAATTCTATGGGCGCTCCCGCTTATCCGGCCAGATTACGAGAATACGTTATTAAAGTGCACGAAAGTAAATAACAAACACAATTACTAAATATCATTTATTATAACTTAGACTCAATCACAGACTCCAAATATTCATAGGGGAGTTCATCTTCTCCACCACAACCTAAGGCATAAATAATAAAGACTACGTATTTAAATTACAATAAATCATAACCTAAATACAAAAGCCTAAAGAAATCATACATTGCTGAGTTAGTTTTCCCGTAAGGGGAGAAAACTATGCCCAATAGAGCTCCACTGAACCTCTCCTTATAGTAGAGAGTGTTCTACTATTTCTGAATGAATAAAACAATGAATGGGAGGCTCTATTTATAGTTTTCGTAATGGGCCTCAGCAAGGCATCGCAGCACGATAAGGCCATCGTATTGCGATGTGAAGATTCAGTTCAGAATTATAACTGATCATGTGCATTTCATCTGCTTGGGCGCCAAGTTACATCATCGTACTGCGTTGTAGGGCATCGTACTGCGATGAAAGATTTTCTTAAGATTTATTTCTTCTGATTGCTTGGCGTGCAAGAAGCTTTCATCGTGGCACGATAGCACACATCGTGCTGCGATGGAATGCTGTATTTCTTCACTTTTTGGGCTTTTTCTTGTCTTTTTGCATCTTGGACTCTGTCTTGATGCTTTTTCTTGCTTTTGTAGGTTTTCCTTCGTATTTGGGCCTGTCTTGGTCATTTTACTACTAATAATAATACTAAAAATGACGTAGAAATTCCTGTCATCACTTTTATACTGCTTTTATTGATCCTCTTGATAGGATAAAAAGTAAAGTGCCATCAAGTTTTGGATAAACTCATTCTTGCTTTATACTCCAAAGAAGACCAGAAGGTCAAAGTCAACACTTCACCATCATCGATCTGGACATATGTTAAACACTCTAAAACTTGATATCACACCAATCATTCTTGCTTCTAAAACTTGATATCACGCCAATCATATATCATACAAATATTTATCAATTCTTTATGTATAAATGAAGAAATATTTGCTAGTGTGTTTTCTTATTATATAATTACCAATAAGAAATAATTGTCCCGTTGTTTATCAAAACTATTCGTTATATATTTTTATGTATCAAAAGTAATTACTGCGAAAGGAATGACAAATTTCAATTGAAATGTGAGAAAAACAAATATTGTATCAGTATTATGACATAAATATAAAATTATAGGCTCGGAACAATTATAAGAACTAATGTTCAACTTAACTAGAAAGAAAATTGGATATGCTTGAATGGAGACAATATGCAGATATCTCAAAATTAAGATATAGAAGAAGAAACTATAGATAATATTTGTCTTGCTTTATTGCATTTCACTTGCATCTTGCAATTCACTTGCATCATCTTAAAGCACAAAATGTTGGAATAAAATGGAGTTGTACGATACATCTGGAGTTTTGATGATAACAAAGTATTAAAAGAATAAATTTAATATAGTAATGTGTGTTCAAATATGCAGAACCATGGATTAAAATTTGCATGAACACATAAAGAACATAAATCATTTTTCAAGAGAAGCTAAAGAATTTGGTTAGAAACATCTAGTCAGATTCTAGTTCGGAATACTATAGAATATGAACCAAGTTAGAAACTATGTCATAATATATTATATATTTGTCATAAAAAAAACCTGTCTATTTTCTATAGTTTTTCTTTTTCATTTGATTAAATTGCTAGTTTAATTCACCTTATATATGTAGATCGAATATTTCATTGCAGAGATTTGTTTTCTTTAAAAAAAAAAACTTAATACAGTATTACATTTTTTTTATAGGAATAAAAGTATTACATATTTATCACGGATCCTTAATAAATAGTATAAACGTATACCTTCATTTTTCGGAATTTTCGTACAGAAATTCTACATATGTGTTGTAGAACATTAGAAATTAGAAGTGGTTATTATTTAGTTATAAGTTGTTGTGATCTAACTAGATTAAATGTATGTTACAAGTAACCGTGTATATTTTTATTAGTGACGTGAATACATTTTTTTCTCCTCCCTCTATTTCATTCTCTCATAGTTTTCTCATATATTCTTCTTTCTCATTCAATTTTACAGAACATGTGAAATAGGCTCAAACTGTGCCTAGTGTGTGCGTGCTATGTGAAGGCGCAAAGTGCACCTAACTGCGTGTGTAGTGTTTTGTAAATTTCGTTGCACTAACATTTAGCATCAAGAGCATTGTTTTTCGAACAAGGCAACCGTTCAAAAGGGGTCATACTAAAAAAAAATCAGAAAATCTTTCAATCTTGATTATTGGTGCAAGCAAATGACGGTCGTGTTTGGATTCCAAGATGTTTGTAATCTATTTATTGGTTTGGGTATCTGGATTTAATTGGTAAGGAAGTGTACCCTGACTCATTCTAATGATAAATACAAATGTGGAATAATAAATGATAAAATTACTTAGTTATATAATTTTTTATAATATTATTATTATTATTATTATTAGTAGTAGTAGTAGTAGTAATACTATATAACATAGGATGAGGAGCTCTATATTTAGGTGCTAACATAGTTGAGATATTCACAGATTTTTTAATGTTTCCTATTCTCTTAGTTCATCTTAAAAAATTATAAATATACTTAATTGTATTGACTTTAGGTTTATTTTAAACCAGAAAAATATATTAAACACGCATTGGCATATAATTTTGTTTACTTAATTGTTGAATATATTCTATAAATATACTTAATTGTTGAATATATGATTGTCTAATGTATTCTATAAATTTAAATAAATAAGTATCGTTTTGTTTTTTGTGTATAAAAAAAAGCGGATTCAATTGTCTTAGTTCGTACGTAGTGTTAAACTTAATTATTTCAACTCATGTGACACGAGCGCTGCTATATATAGCGAACGCTTGTTGCGTGAATTTCACAAAATGGACATTTTTTTTATTTTATAATTAGACCCATTATTTTTAATATTTTGAGAAGTGAAACAAAAACAGAGTTGTGTGTGTCATGCAGATTTTCCGCTTAAAGCGCCTCTAATCATATACTCTATAATAAAGTAGTACAGGAGTTTGTATCAGATCCAGCTATACTTCTTGAACATTTTGGTTGTGATATCCCTCCAACTCTTCATTCACACTCTCATTGCCTTTCTATCACCCCAGCTACCTTTGGTGATAGCAATCCAAGAACAGGATCCAATGGGCACAGTAAAATTTTATTTTTATCCCTCAAGAGAACTCCATTATCAGGCTCCATCACTACATACAAATATTATAATTTGTTTTAACATAACCATGAATTGAAGGCAATGTACCTTCCTAATATCTTTTCCTAAGTTGAATATGATGCAGTTTATCAGGTATCATCAACATGGTGAAAAAGATATTGACAATTGAAAAAGTAGCCGACAATCACTTATCAATTCACATTAAATTATCCAGTTTACACAGAAAATTAATGGATCAAACAAGGAAAAAAAACAGCGGCAAAAAACAGCAAAGAATTGACAGACACGATGGTCCGTTCAGATATATTGGCTATTCCGGTAAATATGATTGTTGATTCTACAAGTAAATGTGTTCCAATTTCATATAAAATAGCAATCTCTAAATTTTAATTTTTACATATATTCCTTAACATTGCGTGCAAGAATACATGTATGTTGTTGTGAATTCGACGATAAACTCACACCAATAATAAACTGATGTGTGGGGCAAGCGTAACAAGCAACCAAATAATAAGCGGGATAGAGATGATGATGTAATAATCCAAACAATAAAACAGCGGAAGAAAAAGAACACAATCAATTTGTTTACCCAGTTCGGTGTTAATGAAACTACATATGGGGGAGAGAGCAGCTCTTCGTTCCACTAGAATCAAATAAGTCACTTTACAAGAGTTCCAAATTGGGTTACAAGAATTAATCTTAATTCTACCCAAAATCCTAAATCTCTTCCCGTGGCCAAGAGACTCAATTCGACCTAGTCTACCCATGGGGATCCCACAAGATGATCCCAAGAATGATTTGCCCAAACCCCTAGGATCCTAAAACCCTAGCCTTGTGTGGTGGCAAACCTCAATTCCCTACATTTTGTCACTGACTACGGCCTGGCAAGTGCACCAGTCTGTCGTCGAGTAATAATTCACACTCTAGGTGTCTAGAATGAGTTCGAATCCACAGGGATCGTGCCGAAGCTTCACTAGCGTTATTTAAGTTTGGATAGTTTGCATTCGCTTTGGGTTTTTGGAAAAAGGTTTTATAAAAAGTAGCGTAATGCTTGCGATAAAATAAATGACAGAATGTATAAATATAGATTCAAGAAATATAGAGGATAGGTATGGTGGTTGGACTCCCTCCCTTCTTCATATCTGGCATGACCGGTGTATAACATAGTTATTCAGATTAATGTTCGGCGGTGACTTTTCCTTGTTGTAGTAACACCTTACTGTTACACTATGTCTATTAAAGTTTCCCTACGTTCATAACTAAGGTATCTACGAGAGCCTAACCTCGATGTGTCATATACCCTAATTACTAAGTGAGTTGTTTATAAACATGCATTATTATCTTCACCAATTAACCTCTAGATCCTAGTATCGGGCTATTCATCATCTAAGTGCTCAGTTCACACCTAGTTCATGATTCCTCCTCTAACCGCTCATTCACGACTAGTTCAGGACGTTACCGTCTCTATACACCTAGCATTATTTACTACTAGTTCCGGACCATATTAAGTTAAAAACCTAATATCAATTCTATGGGCGCTCCCGCTTATCCGGCCAGATTACGATAAACGTTATTAAAGTGCATGAAAGTAAATAACAAACATAATACTTAAATATCATTTATTAAAACTTAGACTCAGTCACAGACTCCAAATATTCATTGGGGAGTTCATCTTCACCACCACAACCTAAGGCATCTATTACAAAAGACTACATATTTAAATTACAATAAAGAAATTATAACCTAAACATAAAAACCTAAAGAAAACATACCTTGTTGAGTTAGTTTTCCCGTAAGGGGAGAAAACTATGCCCAATAGAGCTCCTCTGAAGCTCTCCTTATAGTAGAGAGTGTTCTACTATTTCTGAATGATTTTAACAATGAATGGGAGGCTCTATTTATAGTTTTCGTAATGGGCCTCAGCAAGGCATCGCACTGCGATGAGCACATTGTACTGCGATGTGAAGATTCAGTTCAATTTTATAACTGATCCTGTATAACTGATCCTGTGCATTTCATCAGCTTGGGCGCCAAGTTAAGTCATCGTGCTGCGATATGGTGCATCGTGCTGCGATGAGAGATTTTCTTCAGATTTATTTCTTCTGTTTTCTTGGCAAACAAGCAGCTTCCATCGTGGCACGATGGAAGACATCGTGCTGCGATGGAATGCTCAATTTCTTCACTTTTTGGACTTTTTCTTGTCTTTTGGCATCTTGGACCTTGTCTTGATGCTTTTTCCTGCTTTTGTAGGTTTTCCTTCGTATTTGAGTCTGTCTTAGTCATTTTACTACTAATACTAATACTAAAAATACAATAGAAATTCATGTCATCAGTCACTCTCTTTGCTCTCCCTCTTTTTTCTATCAACAAAGCACTCTCTATTTATAGAAAAATATATGCCTATTATTTTAAAACAAATCGTTATAAAATAAAACAAAATCTCATATTATTTCTAAATATATCCAATTTAAAACCAAACACAATCCAAATCAGATATTCTTCAAAAATATATTTTTTTACAAAATCTGTAATATTCTAACTTCCAATCTTGAGATTTCAAGGCATATCCAACATACGTCAAATAAAATGCTTAACGTTAATAAACATAAAATCTGTAGTATCATAAATAGTCATATGCCGATTGAACATTGTCTGTTGAATTCTTACATCCACAACAGCCACTATTTAACTGAACTCTTAATACAAAAGCGAATTTCGATAAATTCTTCCTTAAAATTCTAGTAAACTTGACCAAGTTGTATTAATGAAACAAACAGGGTGAATGTCGACGGCCACCGCTGATATGGATTTTAGCAATTAGTGATGCCAAAAGAGAAGAGAATGAAATAACTCGAAAAGCTAGCTAGCTAGCTAACAAGAAGATAAGCATTCCAATTATCTGTGTTTAATTCGAACCCTTGTACGATATGAGTCAATATCTTACCAATTAAATCAATAGTTGTTGGCGGTAAAAAAATAAAAACTAATTTGATAAAGTAAATAACTTAAAGGATCTCACAATGTATTTTGACATATGTTTATTTTGGCCTATAATAATGTCACAAAACACACTTTTTATTCAGCAAAGTATGCCTCGATATATCAGTCCAATGTTATCTGTAAAAATCTGTTTCAATATCACCGCAAAATTTATGATGAGCTCCCAAATTGTTGTGGAATGTTGATAGATATATTCGTAATATTGATTGAATGTTGATAGGTACTCGTATTGTTGTTGAGTTGGTGTTTGGTAGTTTTTGTTTTGTTTGGTGACCTGAAGGTGGGTATATAGGTTGATTGTTTGTTTATAGTTGTACGAGGATGTCAGTCCATCCATGTGATAGTTTGGTTGAGAAAAAAGGGAAGGGGTAAAGCAATCTTGTATGGGTTGTGGTATGGATATTTTGATTCATCTATTTGTTCATTCACATAATGAAAAGGGTTTGGAAGTGATTCTAAACCAAACTGTATATTTGCGCTTTATTTTAACATCTACATGTAAACAAAGTATATCATTCAACACATGTTCTAGTCAATGATTCTGCTTCATTCAATTGGTAAGAAATTGACTCCTATCGCACACCTTTTGGTGGAAGTCATCTTGTTGAGGCAAGAAAATTCAATGTATCGCTTGGTATGGTACTCTGGTTGAAGCCCTCGACCCAGTCTAGGGAAGGAAGCTATGATATGTCTATATCTTAGTGATTGTAATCTGGACGTTGATTATGAAGGATTGAATCCTTCATAGAAGGCAAAAGCACTATGAAAAGGGCGGGTTTTAATTAGCCTACCATATTAGTGGTGAACTAGAATATATTGGGTCATCTTGTTTTGCCTCCAATTATGTCTTGTTTTGATTTTAGCCCCTGTAAAATAAATTTGATTTTAGTCCTTGCAAAAACTCAAAACTTTTAAAAAGGTCCCTGAGTTGGATTTTTTTGCTGACATGTCAAATTTTTGGTGATTTGGCAGATGCTCAATGTACAAACTTGCTGACAAGGATTTTTTCATTAACATTTTCATTTAAATTTTCAATTTAAAATTACATTTTCCAGTAGTAGATGATTAGTAATAAAACATCATTAATACTGGATTATAAAAAAACATGGATTGTTTTGGTAACAATCTAAGAAACAAATTACACACCGATATCAATCTAAGAAACAATTCAAACAAACAAGACACAATTCAACAAAATTCAGATTTGGGAATTTAGAAATTTTTTAAATCAAAATTTCACAAAACCTAATTTTTTAACAGAGAGAGGTGAATAGAGAGAGACGAACAAAGAAAGATGAATAGAGCGAGAAGAACAGAGAGAGACGAACACGAATCACGAACAGAGACATAACCTCACGCGAAGAGAGACGAACGGAGTGAGACGATTCAGCGAGTATATTCTTCTCTACCCTTGCACTTTCTAATCTATCAATTTTTTGTTGAGTTTTATGTTGGTGGTTTACTTTTTAATAGAAAGAGCCTTGAAAGTGCTTGATGTTGAAGATGGAGATTGGTTATTCGAATTCATGTTTTCTTCTCTTTATTTTGTTTTTTTAATTTATTTTGTTTTATTAAAAATGAAAAGGTAATTTTAAATTGAAAAGTTAAATGAAAATGTTAATGAAAAAATCCACGTCAACAAGTTTGTACACATAACATCTACTAAATCATTAAAAATTGGACATACCAGCAACTGTAACGCCCCGAACCCGAGACTAATAATAATTTAATTTTCAATATGCTTTTTTCGAAAATTCCTTTTAAGAGACATCATGCAGCGGATAAAAGAACTAAAAATTGGACCCAATATCAAAATTATTTAAAAATTATTATAAAGATAAAATATAGAAACTTCTTTTTAATAAAATACATTAGCTCTAAAAAATGAAATAGAAAAACATCATAGACTCTAAGACTCCTTCCCAAGTGTCACAATCAGAGCGGCTTCCCTTAACTCGAACTCGAAACTCAACAACCTGTAAATACTGCAATTTCACAATCGCAGGGCCAAGCCAGACAAGACAAAAAGAAAGGGGTGAGAATACATTCACACAAGCATCGGTGTATTAACACACAAGAATAGGGAAAACATAAAACACAAAATATCATCCTTTGGGACGATCAAACACATAAGCAAACACAACATCATAAACATAGCAACTCAATCGATTTAAACTCAACTCAATTAGACAATGGATGCAATGCGATCTAGACTCTCTAAATGCATGTGGTACCAAGGTCGGAGGTCAGAATTATATTCCTGAAAACACTCCTCAACACCGAATCAACACCGATTTATCAACACCGAATTATCAACACTGATTTATCAACACCGAATTATCAACACCGAGGACTGACACATGTATGGATGCATGAACATATATTCCGACACCAATTAAATGCTCAAACAATGAATCAAACAACACCAAAATGAATAACAATTAGAATTGAAAACTCGAAAACAACATCATCAACTACACCTTTGTATCGACACCATTAACATCAATTAATGACAACACCGATAAACAACACCAGGTAAGTCAAACACCAATTAATTCGACACCGATTAAACTCAACACCAATTAAATTTGGCACCAATTAAACTCAACACCAAGTAAACTCAACACCAATTAAACTCAACACCAAGTAAACTCAACACCAATTAAATTCCACATCAACTAAGTCCAACTTCAATTACACTCACAACTATCACTTGAATCTTTTTAATTAGACTTTTAACCTCTATAGGTAGCAACTAAAAATACTCTCATAATTTACTAACTAAATTATTCCTGAAAGTCACATTTAAAATCAAGTCTATTAATCCATGTAATTGTCTCTTGAAACCTTATTAATAAACCGTACACTTTTAGTTTGGTAAAATTAATTTGACACTCTAATAGAATAAAAGTTCAAATACAGTATCACATGCTATGGCAATTGATTAGAATTCATAAGCAATGGTTCGAAACAATATGACTAGTGAAACTCCTTCTTACTAATTAATTGGTTACAGATTATTATTTCTTTAAGCTCAAATACTTGAATTGAAAGATCAACTATTGCGTACTGCACTCCAAGCAAATTCATATACACGGCACAATACATATCATCATAAATAAAAATCAAGTCTTTTCTTAGCAGATCCACAATCAAGCAACCACGACATCAAAGCTCATGACTTTAAAAGCAATTTACATGATTTAAGACAATAATCAGCCAATCTATAAATTCTAAAAAAGAAAACTGTTTGTTCCAAAAGCTAAAAACAATTCAATTATTATGAAGACATGCTAATTCATCCATAATTAAAATTTCTGAAAAAGTAAACAAGAATGAACCGAACAAAATCATAGATTCATTCGAAAGTCGAGATTTCTTCAAACAATAAATAAATTCAAAACATGCCAATTAAATAGAAAAGGAGACATAAACAACAATCAACAATTAAGAGGAAATTTATAGAAAATCATGAACATCAAAATAAAGGAAAAATAAAAGGGAAAAGAAAAAGGGAAAAGGGAAGGAGGGCAAGGTCCCCTCGACTACTCTTATGGTTAACACTACCCCTATGCATGAACAATCTCCCCCCTTACCTCGAATTTGCAGAAACGTGCTCCATCTAAATTGGGATATCTATGGTGCCCTTGCTCCTACGGTCGTTCAGCAACAAACGGAATCGAATTCCGACTTCGGATGAGAAAATTATGAGTATTTTGGTATTGCTCTCAAATTCCATTATTTGATCATAAAAGCTACACGAATTTTTGTTTGTAAATTGTGGTAATCCTAATTCTAAGTTATTTAGATCTATTTATAGAGGAAGATTATGTTTTTCTTTTCCTAAAAGCAAGCAAGATTCAAAACAGATTTGTTTCTATTTTAATTCCCTAAAAACTCTCATCTTATTCCCCAAGAAAATTCATATCTTTTATTTTCATGATATATTCCTAAAATATATCTCTAAAATATGATTCTAAAATATACCTTACTTAATTCTATTTTTTAAATAATTCTTCCATTCTCACTAAATTAAATAAATTCTAACTTATCAAATAATTTACTTAGCACATAAACACTTAAATAAACCATATTCTAAATAAATAACTACTTCTAAATTTTGGGGTGTTACAGCAACATTTTTACTTCACAGACCTTTCTAAAAGTTTTGTGATTTTGTGAGGACTAAAAGCTTTTTTTATTTTTTATTTACATGGAGTAAAATCAAAACAAAGCATAATTGTAAGTATGATGCAAAATTTGCTAAGAAAAATAAGAATGAATTGTGATTTGTCAATTTTTATGTAACCTTGTTACTAAAGGTGCTAAAGAGGCTAATTAGCACATTGTTGTACTTTAAGAGACATATTAATTAAAAAAATATTAGAAAGTCTTTTTACAACTATAAGTGCTACTAAGTAAATAAATGGCGCAAGTGATAAATTGTTTTGAATTGTAATTTTTTATGTGACCTTACTAAACGTGATAAAGGGGCAAGTTACATTGTATTTAAAAGACATGATAATTATATAAAAAACTTAGGAAGCCTTATACAACTATATAAGTACTAAAAAGTATTTAAATGGTGTAAGGAGTACTTGAGTTTTATAAATCCAAAGGTGATAAAATAAAATTTTATTTCATACATACAAAGGGTAAAAAGTATGGCTAAAATTTTCAAGTTTGCTTATGTTATGATTATTATCCTCCTTTCCCTATCTCTTGAAGAGAGAGAGATGAACGGATAAAGATGAATAGAGCGAGAGGAACAGAGAGAGACGAACACGAACTCACGAACAAAGAGATAACCTCACGCGAAGAGAGACGAACGGAGAGAGACGATTCAACGAGTATCCTCTTCTCTACCCTTACTCTTTCTAATCTGTCAATTTTTGTTTTGAGTTTGATGTTGGTGATTTACTTTTTAATAGAAAGAGCCTTGAAAGTGCTTGATGTTGAAGATGAAGATTGGTTATTCGGTGTCATGTTTTCTTCTCTTTATTTCATTTTTTTAATTTATTTTGTTTTATTAAAAATGAAAATGTAATTTTAAATTGAAAAGTAAAATGAAAATGTTAATGAAAAAATACACGTCAGCAGGTACTTACACTCAACATCTACTAAATCATTAAAAATTGGACATGTCAGCAAAAAATCTAGTTCAAGGATCTTTTTAAAAGTTTTGAGATTTTGTGGAGACTAAAATCATATTTTTTTCAGGAATTAAAATCAAAACAAAGCATAATTGCAGGAACCATTTTCATATTTAAGTCAAGATTATAAAATGATGCATATTTGCTAAGAAAAATAAGAATGAATTGTGACTTGTTAATTTTTATGTAACCTTGTTACTAAAGGTGCTAAAAGGCTAATTAACACATTGTTGTACCTTAACAGACATATTAATTAAAAAAATATTAGAATGTCTTTTTACAACTCTAGTGCTACTAAGTATATAAATGGTGAGTGTTTTGATTTGTAAATTTTTATGTGACCTTACCAAACGTAATAAAGCGGCAAGTTACATTGTATTTAAAAGATATGATAATTATAAAAAAATTAGGAAGCATTTTTACAACTCTATACTAAAAACTATTAGATAGTGTAATGAGAACTTGAGCTTTATAAATCAAAAAGTGATAAAATAAAATTTCATTTCATACATACAAAGGCCAATAAAAAGTATGGCTAAAAATTTCAAGTTTGCTTATGTTATGATTATTATCCTATTTTTCCTATCTCTTGTTTTAGTGCCAGATCCATATTGTAAGTCATGTTTATCTCGTTTTCAAATTTTCTTCTTTACATTTTACAAAATACTTTATCATGATGTTAAAAAAAATACTTTATCACATTTTAATAATATTGTTTTTTCTATTTTTACTTTACAGTTTCTCATCCATGTATCCGTGATCGTGATTGTCCACCTAGGCCTTCATGCAGGTATCCTAAAGAATTAAATGAGGTGTCGTAAGGGTTTTTGTATTTGTAAATAATTATAAAGCTCCATATATGTTTTTGTCTTTAATAGCTTTGGTATTTATGTGCTAGTTGTATTTTCTTGTATTTCATGTTCCTTGTGGTCTTTGAGCACTTCTTGTGCTTATATGTGCCTTAATAAAAATTTGTTTGCAGTTTAAAAAAAAAAAGTGGAATCAAATTAACCGAGGGAAGTGGAACTTTGCTCCCTTATTGTGGTGCACTTTGGTTAAATTAGAGTTTTTTTATTTTTTATTTTCACCACCAGTTTAATCTGGTTCGGGGGTCAGTTCTGACATTAAGTGGTTCCAGCCCCCTCCCGATCTGTGCTCCTCCCTACCAAATTCAGCGTCAATCACCACCGAACCAACTAACGATTTATAGTTAAATTAGAGTTTTGTATATGTCAAAAAAGCTCCATATACGTTATATGAGTGTCAGACCTAAAAGAATATATAAATGCACTGTTTTCATGAGCTATTATTTTGTTAATGTGATCAATCATCCAATAATTAGTTAAGTTTTTTTTAGAATTTTTAATTTCATGGATCTTGTTTGTTCTGTAATCTAAGATAATGCACGTGAAAAAGGAAATAAATTAAAGCATCAAGAATATTATCGCATTTTCATATCACCATGGTCTTGGTTAAGGCATATCGCATTTTCTTTTCTATGTATTGCCTATCAAAATATCTTTAATAGTTAAGCTGAAAATTTATTTTTACATTAGTTTTAAACCTATAATTTTATATTTGTCATTATATTGATACACTTTTATTTTTTCTCACACTTCAATTGATATTTTCCTACCTTTTATTTTACTTAACTTTAGATGATTTATTTCCTCTTAAAAGATGTGGAAAACTAGAATGATACTACATAATAATTTCTGCACTAATTGTATCTATGACTATTTGGAATTTTTTTAACAGAAAAATAATATATTATATAAATAAAAAAGAAAAAATAGGTACTCAACCTACACAACTAAAACCACTACAAGGAAAATATTTCGAAAGAGCAAAAAACTAAATTAGACCCAACCAACTAGCTATATCTAACTATACAATCACCAGGATATGATTTATTATATGACTATATGAATTTACCTTATAGAACAATTTGATACTCAATTTTTTTACTTCTATACTGCTTTTATTGATCCTCTTGATAGGATAAAAAGTAAAGTGTCATCAAATTTTGGATAAACTCATTCTTGCTTTATACTCTGAAGAAGACCAAAACCTGTCAACGATATGGACATATGTTAAACATTCTATGTCATCCCCTAGGTCATATCTATCTATATTTTGGCAAAGAAATTTAAAAGGCCCCCTATGACATATGTTAAACCTAATAGAATGATCAAACACAATAAATATTTGTTGTCAACTATTATATCACGCCAATCATCTATCTCACAAATATTTATCAATTCTTTATGTATCAATGAGAATAATATTTGTCAGTGTGTTTTCTTTTTATATATTATCAATAAGAAATAATTGTCCTGTTGTTTATCAAAACTATTCGTTATATATTTTTATGTATCAAAAGTAATTACTGCAAAAGGAATGAAAGATTTCAATTGAAATGTGAGAAAAACAAATATTGTATCAATATTATGACATAAATATAAAATTATAGGCTCAGAACTATTATAAGAACTAATGTTCAACTTAATTAGATAATAAACTAGCTAATAAAATTTTGGGTTGTTGTCGCGGTGATTTTCAGACGGCAACAACTATTGGTTTAACTTTGGTACTCAAAAATACTGATTCACCACCGAACTTTAATTTATCCAACGGAAGGGGAAAAGATCGAATAAACCCATAAAATAACATGCAAAATTTATTGATGCGATGAAGCAATTAAATAATGCAGTTTTTAGAGATCAAAGGTACGGGGGTTATTAGCACCCTAAGTATCTATAGTACTCTACAGGAACCTCTTGTGATATATGTGTTTTGTGCTAAAAGTATTTTCTTGTAAATACTTGGGAAGATGAGAAAAGAATATATATTTTTTATTAATTTTGATTTGGGAAGACACAATGTCCTTTGCATTACGCACCCGTTAAGGATCAAAATCTGGTAGTTCGGGGTCAAAATAACAAAGTTGTTTGTTTGATTGTTTTTTAGGATAAAAGACGAGTTGTCATCTTAACTTTTAAACTCATTTTAATCCACCACAAACATGCTAAAATGGATCTTTGCTTCACAACAGGGAAGTGCTCCCACTCGGATAAACATTGATGAGTATACCACTAACTCACCTAAGTGGAAAAGACTAAACATTTTTTTGATGTTATGGGGAAAATGATTTCTCAATCATAGATGACTCACATCTAAACTCTTTGAAAAAAAGGGTTTTAAAAACAAAAGCCAAGTGGCAAAAGGTTTGAATTTTGGTGTAGACTTTTTGATTTTCCCATTTTACCCTTACTAACTACCTAATAGTTACACAAATCAAAAATTATCAACTTCTCCTTTATGTATCTATTCAATACTTTCTTACTATATATAAAGAGGATAAAAAAAAATTTGGTGTGAACTTTTCATAATACCAACAATACCCTTAACTTTTTTTGAACAACAAAAATCTTTTATTAACAAACTCACCATAACATAATGCATTTTTTTGACATAAGTTTGCATAGTAGACACAGACAGACGCGCCCTGTCTGGCCGCTAGTTAATAATAATGAAAACAATAATAAATATATATTATTAGAAAAAAAAGAAAGTATGGTAAGGAGAGAGAAGAGAAGTATGGTAAGGAGAGAGAAGAGGGGGCAGCGTGAGCTGCTCTTCTTTTTATATATATAATAATAATAATAATAATAATAATAATAATAATAATAATAATAATAATAATAATAATGCACAAAAAGGACTAAAATAAAATGGACAAAAGATCCTTAACAATAATGAGGTATTTTAAAATACCTCTTTGTCGAATTTCTCCCTGAAAAGAGTAAAAATATTCCGGACCCAACAATAGGGCAAATGAATGTGACATGGGATCTTAGGTTAAAAATTGGGGTATGACAAGAAGCCACAGTGGAAAATCTTTGTTCGATTAAAGCCATCCTTCGAGTGTATGACATAATATGATACCTTATTTTATTTCACTTGCATCATCTTAAAGTACAAAATTAACATGGTACATGAAATTAGATAAGCTAAAAGAGAATGCATTAAATGGGTGATCACAATAACTTAATAAGAACTCATGGAATATTCATGTAGTGGATTGGTGTATTCTTTTGGGTTTGACAATCATATAATCTTTTGGAGCTTTATAATTATGCTCCTACGAACAAAAACCTTTATGACACTTTATTCTATCACGTTTGCCGAACCGGGCAATCGAAGGACTTGGACAATCACGATCAGTTTTACATGGAATGAAACCTATAATGTACAAAGAGGAAATTTAAACAATGTTATTTAAAAGAGATAAAATTTTGTGCAAGAAATAAAGATGAAAAATTTTAAAAAAGAAGATAAAAACTGGTTTACTCATGCGTTGACTTTGTGTTGAAACAAAAAAAAGGGAAATCATGATTATCATAACATTAACAAACATGAAAATTTTATCCATATTTTCCACCTTTAGTATGTATTAAAATGAATTTTAGTTTATCATTTTATGAATTATAAAGCTCATGTTCTCCTTACATAAATTAAAAAGTTTTTAGTACTTACGAAGTTGTAAAAAGACGTCCATTTTTTATTTATAATTATTATATGTCTCTTAAGTACAACAATGTGTTAATTTGCCCCTTAGCTTTTTTAGTAAGGAGGTCAAGTAAAAATTTACAAATTAAAATAATTCATTCTTAATTTTTTAACAAATTTTTCATTTATAACCTTTCATGATAATAAACGAATCACAAAATAAGAAAAATATTGTTTGTCACACCCTATACCCCACAAATATAATTGAAGGTGCATGAAGAAAAACATCAAAGTGGAGGGGAAATGGGTTGAATTATGTTGGTCGACTTTTAAATCTTTTCTTTCTTTCTTAAAACGAATAAAACAATTAATTTTTTGTGTTGAACCAAAATGGGTTTATAAGAACAACAGTCTCTAATTTTTTAGTTTTGATGATAATAATATTTTGCAAGAACAATTTGATACTCAATTTTTTTACTTCAATACTGCTTTTATTGATCCTCTTGATAGGATAAAAAGTAAAGTATCATCAAATTTTGGATAAACTCATTCTTGCTTTATACTCTGAAGAAGACCAAAAACTGTCAACGATATGGACATATGTTAAACATTCTATGTCATCCCCTAGGTCATATCTATCTATATTTTTGCAAAGAAATTAAAAAGGCCCCCTATGACATATGTTAAACCTAATAGGAATGATCAAACACAATAAATATTTGTTGTCAACTATTATATCACGCCAATCATCTATCTCACAAATATTTATCAATTCTTTATATGTATCAATGAGAAAAATATTTGTCAGTGTGTTTTCTTTTTATATATTATCAATAAGAAATAATTGTCCCGTTGTTTATCAAAACTATTCGTTATATATTTTTATGTATCAAAAGTAATTACTGCAAAAGGAATGAAAGATTTCAATTGAAATGTGAGAAAAACAAATATTGTATCAATATTATGACATAAATATAAAATTATAGGCTCAGAACTATTATAAGAACTAATGTTCAACTTAATTAGATAATAAACTAGCTAATAAAATTTTGGGTTGTTGTCGCGGTGATTTTCAGACGGCAACAGCTATTGGTTTAGCTTTGGTACTCAAAAATACTGATTCACCACCGAACTTTAATTTATCCAACGGAAGGGGAAAAGATCGAATAAACCCATAAAATAACATGCAAAATTTATTGATGCGATGAAGCAATTAAATAATGCAGTTTTTAGAGATCAAAGGTACGGGGGTTATTAGCACCCTAAGTATCTATAGTACTCTACAGGAACCTCTTGTGATATATGTGTTTTGTGCTAAAAGTATTTTCTTGTAAATACTTGGGAAGATGAGAAAAGAATATATATTTTTTATTAATTTTGATTTGGGAAGACACAATGTCCTTTGCATTACGCACCCGTTAAGGATCAAAATCTGGTAGTTCGGGGTCAAAATAACAAAGTTGTTTGTTTGATTGTTTTTTAGGATAAAAGACGAGTTGTCATCTTAACTTTTAAACTCATTTTAATCCACCACAAACATGCTAAAATGGATCTTTGCTTCACAACAGGGAAGTGCTCCCACTCGGATAAACATTGATGAGTATACCACTAACTCACCTAAGTGGAAAAGACTAAACATTTTTTTGATGTTATGGGGAAAATGATTTCTCAATCATAGATGACTCACATCTAAACTCTTTGAAAAAAAGGGTTTTAAAAACAAAAGCCAAGTGGCAAAAGGTTTGAATTTTGGTGTAGACTTTTTGATTTTCCCATTTTACCCTTACTAACTACCCAATAGTTACACAAATCAAAAATTATCAACTTCTCCTTTATGTATCTATTCAATACTTTCTTACTATATATAAAGAGGATAAAAAAAAAATTGGTGTGAACTTTTCATAATACCAACAATACCCTTAACTTTTTTTGAACAACAAAAATCTTTTATTAACAAACACACCATAACATAATGCATTTTTTTGACATAAGTTTGCATAGTAGACACAGACAGACGCGCCCTGTCTGGCCGCTAGTTAATAATAATGAAAACAATAATAAATATATATTATTAGAAAAAAAAAGAAAGTATGGTAAGGAGAGAGAAGAGAAGTATGGTAAGGAGAGAGAAGAGGGGGCAGCGTGAGCTGCTCTTCTTTTTATATATATATATATATATATATATATATATATATATATATATATATATATATATATATAATAATAATAATAATAATAATAATAATAATAATGCACAAAAAGGACTAAAAAAAAATGGACAAAAGATCCTTAACAATAATGAGGTATTTTAAAATACCTCTTTTTCGAATTTCTCCCTGAAAAGAGTAAAAATATTCCGGACCCAACAATAGGGCAAATGAATGTGACATGGGATCTTAGGTTAAAAATTGGGGTATGACAAGAAGCCACAGTGGAAAATCTTTGTTCGATTAAAGCCATCCTTCGAGTTTATGACATAATATGATACCTTATTTTATTTCACTTGCATCATCTTAAAGTACAAAATTAACATGGTACATGAAATTAGATAAGCTAAAAGAGAATGCATTAAATGGGTGATCACAATAACTTAATAAGAACTCATGGAATATTCATGTAGTGGATTGGTGTATTCTTTTGGGTTTGACAATCATATAATCTTTTGGAGCTTTATAATTATGCTCCTACGAACAAAAACCTTTATGACACTTTATTCTATCACGTTTGCCGAACCGGGCAATCGAAGGACTTGGACAATCACGATCAGTTTTACATGGAATGAAACCTATAATGTACAAAGAGGAAATTTAAACAATGTTATTTAAAAGAGATAAAATTTTGTGCAAGAAATAAAGATGAAAAATTTAAAAAAAGAAGATAAAAACTGGTTTACTCATGCGTTGACTTTGTGTTGAAACAAAAAAAAGGGAAATCATGATTATCATAACATTAACAAACATGAAAATTTTATCCATATTTTCCACCTTTAGTATGTATTAAAATGAATTTTAGTTTATCATTTTATGAATTATAAAGCTCATGTTCTCCTTACATAAATTAAAAAGTTTTTAGTACTTACGAAGTTGTAAAAAGACGTCCATTTTTTATTTATAATTATTATATGTCTCTTAAGTACAACAATGTGTTAATTTGCCCCTTAGCTTTTTTAGTAAGGAGGTCAAGTAAAAATTTACAAATTAAAATAATTCATTCTTAATTTTTTAACAAATTTTTCATTTATAACCTTTCATGATAATAAACGAATCACAAAATAAGAAAAATATTGTTTGTCACACCCTATACCCCACAAATATAATTGAAGGTGCATGAAGAAAAACATCAAAGTGGAGGGGAAATGGGTTGAATTATGTTGGTCGACTTTTAAATCTTTTCTTTCTTTCTTAAAACGAATAAAACAATTAATTTTTTGTGTTGAACCAAAATGGGTTTATAAGAACAACAGTCTCTAATTTTTTAGTTTTGATGATAATAATATTTTGCAAGAACAATTTGATACTCAATTTTTTTACTTCTATACTGCTTTTATTGATCCTCTTGATAGGATAAAAAGTAAAGTATCATCAAATTTTGGATAAACTCATTCTTGCTTTATACTCTGAAGAAGACCAAAAACTGTCAACGATATGGACATATGTTAAACATTCTATGTCATCCCCTAGGTCATATCTATCTATATTTTTGCAAAGAAATTTAAAAGGCCCCCTATGACATATGTTAAACCTAATAGGAATGATCAAACACAATAAATATTTGTTGTCAACTATTATATCACGCCAATCATCTATCTCACAAATATTTATCAATTCTTTATATGTATCAATGAGAAAAATATTTGTCAGTGTGTTTTCTTTTTATATATTATCAATAAGAAATAATTGTCCCGTTGTTTATCAAAACTATTCGTTATATATTTTTATGTATCAACAGTAATTACTGCAAAAGGAATGAAAGATTTCAATTGAAATGTGAGAAAAACAAATATTGTATCAATATTATGACATAAATATAAAATTATAGGCTCAGAACTATTATAAGAACTAATGTTCAACTTAATTAGATAATAAACTAGCTAATAAAATTTTGGGTTGTTGTCGCGGTGATTTTCAGACGGCAACAGCTATTGGTTTAGCTTTGGTACTCAAAAATACTGATTCACCACCGAACTTTAATTTATCCAAGGGAAGGGGAAAAGATCGAATAAACCCATAAAATAACATGCAAAATTTATTGATGCGATGAAGCAATTAAATAATGCAGTTTTTAGAGATCAAAGGTACGGGGGTTATTAGCACCCTAAGTATCTATAGTACTCTACAGGAACCTCTTGTGATATATGTGTTTTGTGCTAAAAGTATTTTCTTGTAAATACTTGGGAAGATGAGAAAAGAATATATATTTTTTATTAATTTTGATTTGGGAAGACACAATGTCCTTTGCATTACGCACCCGTTAAGGATCAAAATCTGGTAGTTCGGGGTCAAAATAACAAAGTTGTTTGTTTGATTGTTTTTTAGGATAAAAGACGAGTTGTCATCTTAACTTTTAAACTCATTTTAATCTACCACAAACATGCTAAAATGGATCTTTGCTTCACAACAGGGAAGTGCTCCCACTCGGATAAACATTGATGAGTATACCACTAACTCACCTAAGTGGAAAAGACTAAACATTTTTTTGATGTTATGGGGAAAATGATTTCTCAATCATAGATGACTCACATCTAAACTCTTTGAAAAAAAGGGTTTTAAAAACAAAAGCCAAGTGGCAAAAGGTTTGAATTTTGGTGTAGACTTTTTGATTTTCCCATTTTACCCTTACTAACTACCCAATAGTTACACAAATCAAAAATTATCAACTTCTCCTTTATGTATCTATTCAATACTTTCTTACTATATATAAAGAGGATAAAAAAAAAATTGGTGTGAACTTTTCATAATACCAACAATACCCTTAACTTTTTTTGAACAACAAAAATCTTTAATTAACAAACTCACCATAACATAATGCATTTTTTTGACATAAGTTTGCATAGTAAACACAGACAGACGCGCCCTGTCTGGCCGCTAGTTAATAATAATGAAAACAATAATAAATATATATTATTAGAAAAAAAAGAAAGTATGTTAAGGAGAGAGAAGAGAAGTATGGTAAGGAGAGAGAAGAGGGGGCAGCGTGAGCTGCTCTTCTTATATATATATATATATATATATATATATATATATATATATATATATATATATATATATATATATATATATATATATATAATAATAATAATAATAATAATAATAATAATAATAATGCACAAAAAGGACTAAAATAAAATGGACAAAAGATCCTTAACAATAATGAGGTATTTTAAAATACCTCTTTGTCGAATTTCTCCCTGAAAAGAGTAAAAATATTCCGGACCCAACAATAGGGCAAATGAATGTGACATGGGATCTTAGGTTAAAAATTGGGGTATGACAAAAAGCCACAGTGGAAAATCTTTGTTCGATTAAAGCCATCCTTCGAGTTTATGACATAATATGATACCTTATTTTATTTCACTTGCATCATCTTAAAGTACAAAATTAACATGGTACATGAAATTAAATAAGCTAAAAGAGAATGCATTAAATGGGTGATCACAATAACTTAATAAGAACTCATGGAATATTCATGTAGTGGATTGGTGTATTCTTTTGGGTTTGACAATCATATAATCTTTTGGAGCTTTATAATTATGCTCCTACGAACAAAAACCTTTATGACACTTTATTCTATCACATTTGCCGAACCGGGCAATCGAAGGACTTGGACAATCACGATCAGTTTTACATGGAATGAAACCTATAATGTACAAAGAGGAAATTTAAACAATGTTATTTAAAAGAGATAAAATTTTGTGCAAGAAATAAAGATGAAAAATTTTAAAAAAGAAGATAAAAACTGGTTTACTCATGCGTTGACTTTGTGTTGAAACAAAAAAAAAGGGAAATCATGATTATCATAACATTAACAAACATGAAAATTTTATCCATATTTTCCACCTTTAGTATGTATTAAAATGAATTTTAGTTTATCATTTTATGAATTATAAAGCTCATGTTCTCCTTACATAAATTAAAAAGTTTTTAGTACTTACGAAGTTGTAAAAAGACGTCCATTTTTTATTTATAATTATTATATGTCTCTTAAGTACAACAATGTGTTAATTTGCCCCTTAGCTTTTTTAGTAAGGAGATCAAGTAAAAATTTACAAATTAAAATAATTCATTCTTAATTTTTTAACAAATTTTTCATTTATAACCTTTCATGATAATAAACGAATCACAAAATAAGAAAAATATTGTTTGTCACACCCTATACCCCACAAATATAATTGAAGGTGCATGAAGAAAAACATCAAAGTGGAGGGGAAATGGGTTGAATTATGTTGGTCGACTTTTAAATCTTTTCTTTCTTTCTTAAAACGAATAAAACAATTAATTTTTTGTGTTGAACCAAAATGGGTTTATAAGAACAACAGTCTCTAATTTTTTAGTTTTGATGATAATAATATTTTGCAAGAACAATTTGATACTCAATTTTTTTACTTCTATACTGCTTTTATTGATCCTCTTGATAGGATAAAAAGTAAAGTATCATCAAATTTTGGATAAACTCATTCTTGCTTTATACTCTGAAGAAGACCAAAAACTGTCAATGATATGGACATATGTTAAACATTCTATGTCATCCCCTAGGTCATATCTATCTATATTTTTGCAAAGAAATTTAAAAGGCCCCCTATGACATATGTTAAACCTAATAGGAATGATCAAACACAATAAATATTTGTTGTCAACTATTATATCACGCCAATCATCTATCTCACAAATATTTATCAATTCTTTATATGTATCAATGAGAAAAATATTTGTCAGTGTGTTTTCTTTTTATATATTATCAATAAGAAATAATTGTCCCGTTGTTTATCAAAACTATTCGTTATATATTTTTATGTATCAAAAGTAATTACTGCAAAAGGAATGAAAGATTTCAATTGAAATGTGAGAAAAACAAATATTGTATCAATATTATGACATAAATATAAAATTATAGGCTCAGAACTATTATAAGAACTAATGTTCAACTTAATTAGATAATAAACTAGCTAATAAAATTTTGGGTTGTTGTCGCGGTGATTTTCAGACGGCAATATCTATTGGTTTAGCTTTGGTACTCAAAAATACTGATTCACCACTGAACTTTAATTAATCTAAGGAAAGGGGAAAAGATCGAATAAACCCATAAAATAACATGCAAAATTTATTGATGCGATGAAGCAATTAAATAATGCAGCTTTCAAAGATCAAAGGTACAGGGGTTAGTTATATAAAGGGAAGGTATTAGTACCCTAAGTATCTATAGTACTCTACATGAACCTCTTGTGATATATGTGTTTTGTGCTAAAAGTATTTGCTTGTAAATGCTTGGGGAGATGAGAAAAGAATGTATTTTTTTTATTAATTTTGATTTGGGAAAACACAATGTCCTTTGCATTACGCACCCGTTAAGGATCCAAATCTGGTAGTTCGGGGTCAAAATAACAAAGTTGTTTGTTTGATTGTTTTTTAGGATAAAAGACGAGTTGTCATCTTAACTTTTAAACTCATTTTAATCCACCACAAACATGCTAAAATGGATCTTTGCTTCACAATAGGGAAGGTCTCCCACTCGGATAAACATTGATGAGTATACCACTAACTCACCTAAGTGGAAAAGACTAAACATTTTTTTGATGTTATGGGGAAAATGATTTCTCAACCATAAATGACTCACATCTAAACTCTTTGAAAAAAAGGGTTTTAAAGTCAAAAGCCAAGTGGCAAAAGGTTTGAATTGTTTTAGTCTTTGAAAATGTTTTGATATGCTTAAGTGTTTTGAAGCATTTATTGGAAAAAAAGTTTGGAAAATCTCTTGACGAAAGTCAAGGTTTTTTCTCTTAAGAAATATTCTCTTTTTTGGAATTTAGTTTTTTGGTTTATTTGAATGTTTTTTGGAGTTTTTTTAATGCTTAAGGTACAAAGAAAGATTAATAAATATGCAAGCATAATGTCACAAAGTCAAAAAAATAAATCTTTTCCCTTGAATTAAAAACTTTATATGATACACATATTTTTTTGCATTTTTTGATTAATGAGAAGTAGTAAACAAAAATAAAAATACATTGCATGTTTTTTTTTGTATTTTTGATATCATTCTAAATATAACATGTAACATAAAATACACATAAAATAAATTAGATGACATGAAATAACATAAATTAATTAACAAATAAATATAAAATCAAATAAAAAAGGATGCAAACAGTAAGCAAAGGGGTGTGAATAGCAGTAAACAAGGCCTAAGCCCAAGGCTTGGTTCTGCCAAAAACACAGTTTCAGCAAAAAAGGATGGGGGTGCGAGGAGAAGCCGCGCGCGTGAAAAACAGAAATGTTAAAAATAAAGTGTTGGTTGAGTATTGAACCTAGGACCTCTCCATGAACAAACCAAAACCTAGCCACTGTGCCAGCGCGTGTTTGGTTAATAAAACTCGTTTCAACAAAGCTTTATATTATAACAACTAGAGCTGTAAAAATGGGCCGGGCTATCGGGCCGGCTATAGTTTTATACGTCTTGGCCCTCTGGGCAGGGGTCGGGCTGGGCCGGGCCGGCCCATTTGACAGCTCTAATAACAACAAATTGTATTTTTTTAAAACAAATGCGCGCTAGCAGAGCAACACAGCATCGTCTTCTTCAATAACATAAAAAACCCTCAAAATCGTTTTTTAGCATTCTTGCACTAAATTTGACATATGAATATACCATTTTGCTGAGGAATCCAACCATGGTATTTAATTTAATTGAAAGAAAATGTATAACTCAACATCGAGCAACAGACAGATGAACCATAAAGCTTAAGTTTGAAATTAAATTGCATACATGAAAAATCAATGCCCAATAGCTTAGGGCTTTTATTCCTCACATCGAAACAAACATGAATGGAACAAGAATGAAACAAAATGATGTTCAGAGCATAGAGTTCAAAGTTGCAAAAACTTACCTAACGGAGTTAGTCCGTTGCTTCTTCTCAAAGTGTTTCATGATGAGAAAACTACCCCTTTAGCTTCCTTGAGTCTCTAGGCGTGTAATGGTATGATTATCTTACTTTGAAACCTTCTGAATCATTCCACCCAAATCAAGTTTCACATGGAAAAAATTGAAGTTGGGAGATGGTGATGGAGTTGTTACAATTCGTTATTAATGCATACAGTAGATTGATTATGATGTATTGATGGTGATTCAATGGAAAAATCACAAAGAACTTGAAGGTTTTGAGGATTTCGAAAATTTGGAACTTTAATCTTCTTTAATGGAGTTTTTGAGAGATTTTTGGTGTTCTTGTTTCATTGTTGTTTCTGGTTGTGGTTGTTGTGTTTGGTTTGGAGGTGATGGTTGGCAGAGGTGAATGATGTTGAATGTAGTGTGATTATTTTGTGATTTGAAGGAAGTTGGGCTGTACATGATGTTGTTGATGATTGGACAAGATGAAGAATGAAGTTGTGTTTTTCTTTTCTTCTTTGCTTTTGTTTATGTTTTTCCCCCCTTTTTTCTCTTCATGAAACTTCCTATATTTATATGCATCAAAGCTCCTTGAGAGAATCTTCTTCAAACAAGTTGTGGGATATTTTCCAACATGTTGGAACAATATCTTTTTGCTTTAGGGACAAAGCCAAGTGTCTTTGTGATGTCTCATTCTCCTTTGCCTTTTGTTTGGTGACTCATTGTTCTTGTCCCTTTTGGAGAGAAATAATTTGCTACACTTTGCCTTAGTGTGGAACTCGTGTGTTGGCCCTTTGTTTCACCACAAGATAGAATCTTTTCAAGGATATTTTGATGCAAGTTGGAGCTTTGTCTTGTATGAGGGAACCAAGTCATGTTCTTGTGCTTTGGTGACTCATTGTTCTTGTTCCTTTTGGAGACATAGGTTGGCTAGTTTTTGTCCATATTGCCCATTTGTGTTGGCCAAATGTTCCTCAAGACTGTCTTTTACGTGGATGCTCCTTGTTCCACTTATTAGGTCTTTCAAGAATTAAGCCCACATCAAATGCATTATCGTTGGATGACCATAACATTGTCGTCGAATAACCATAACACTATCGTTGAAACATTTTTTCCAAAACACAGAAGATAATTGTAATTGAAAAGCCATGCAAATGATGAGAATATGTGGTGGGATCTTTGGTCAAAAATTGGGGTATGACAGTTGTTAAAAAAAATTGGATATGCTTGAATGGAGACAATGATGCAGATATCTCAAAATTAAGATACAGAAGAAGAAACAATAGATAATATTTGTCATGCTTTATTGCATTTCACTTGCATCTTGCAATTCACTGAAAGTCAATTCAGTTGCATCATCTTAAAGCACAAAATGTTGGAATAAAATAGAGTTGTACGATGCATCTGGAGTTTTGATGATAACAAAATACTAAAAGAATAAATTGAATATATTAATGTGTGTTCAAATGTGCAGAACCATGGATTAGAATTTGCATGAACACATTAAGAACATAAATCATTTTTCAAGAGAAGCTAAAGAATTTGGTTAGAAACATCTAGTCAGATTCTAGTTGGGAGTACTAGAATATGAACCAAGTTAGAAGCGAAGCTTGGAGGCAGACTATAGAGTCTGGGAAAGGTCAGAAGCTAGAAGACCATAATCTAATGAAGACTCCTGGAAGACCTTAGAACCTAAAAGACACATCAACATCAGAAGCTTCTGATATGTGACTGTCAAGCTCAAAATCAACTTTGTCTTTGTATAATCACATGTAGAAACAAACAAAACTTCACAAACAGGTGGAATTCAACACGCTTAAAAACGATAAATCCCAACGTCCAAGATCAAGCTTCTCAACGACTCTCATTTGAGCTAAAGTCTTCTCAACAAATCTTTCAACCATGTTTATTTAAGGAGAAGAAGACTTGAAGAAACTTAAGACTCTGCACATAATTTGAAAGAATAGAAACTCTGTCAAAATTAAAGCTCAAATTGAATATTTAGAATTTCTTAACAAAGTCTGTATCTTAGAAATTCTTAAGTAATAGAGTCTGCATTAATTGCTTGCACTTCTAATTGTATATCAAGTGTGGAATACATCTATCTTTATTTGATTAAGTTAGATTGTGAGAAGTCTATTTCTTATGTGCTTGAGCATTGAAAACCTCTTGTTGATGGACTTGAGCCATTAGAAGTCTCTTGCATGTGTGCTTGAGCATTAGAAGTCTCTTGTCACTAGATTAGACTTGAGCAATTGTGAAGTCTCTTGTAGTTGTACTTGATAATTTGAGAAGCCTCTTGCTTTGTGGCTTGTGCTTGAACATTTGTAATCTTAGTGATTATAGTGGAACTCATTTGGAAGTGCAAGAGACTAGACTTCTCTCGGAATGTGAAAGGAACCGGCGGTAGAAAATTGTTTGTGTTTCTCTCTCTCTCTCTCTCTCTCTTCGTGTTGGATTTTATCCACTCCAAACTCTCCGAAACACTTGGTTAGATTCTAGATATTTGGTCAGAATCCAAGAACAAACACTGATAATTTTAAAGAGAAAATACAATTCAACCACCACATCCCACCCCACCCACCCCTTTTTCTGTTTTTCTAACCTTCACAAAACTAACACTACAATATTCATCGCATATGGCAACAATTTTTTAAACGTGTAAATTGTTGCCTAAAAATAAGATAGGCAACAATTTTCACCTGTTGCTAGTTATGTTTTCGCATCATGGAACGTTTTTCATATGAAATTATAGGTGCGTTTGATTTGCTAAAAAATAGGAGACTGGACTGGACAACTTTGGTTGTACTCTGTTTGATTTAGAAACTGATTATGAGACTGGACAAAATAGATAACAAGGGACATGACAAAAATAAGATTTTTTTGTCCTTCACCGAACATGACAACTTTTTGTCTACAATACAACTATAAAAAATACGAAAATACCAATTTTATTTCCAAATATAAAAAATAGGGTAAATAGGTTGATACCCCCTGTAATGTGGGCGAGTTTTGGTTTTTCCCCCCTGTAATTTTTTTTCTTTTAACTCGCCCCTTGCAATGTTGAATTTTTTGGACTCGCACCTTGGGTGGACTTTTTAAATCAGTTATTTTGTTCAAACCGATTTAAAAAGTATTGTGTATTAAAACGGTTAATTTGTTCAACCGATTTAAAAAGTGGAAATTCCTTGCACCCAAGGAGGAAAACAAAAAAAATTTACTTTGCAAAGGGCTAATAAATAAAAATTACAGGGAGGAAAAACAAAATTCGCACACATTACAGGGGGATATCAACCTATTTACCCTAAAAAATATTATCGTCATATCTCTTTCTAATACAGTTTTATCATGTCATGTACTATTTTGTTATGTACTGTTCTATCTAATATTTGCTATTTTGCGAATCAAACACACCCTTAGAGTTTCATATACTACTAATAAGTGGTTTTTTCAATGCTAAATCATATATACAATTTTTTCTTCATTATTAAAAACATAAATTAACGATGACAAAATACTTTATTGTAACCAAAATTAATGATAATATGTACTTTATTAAAACTACTTTCGTAAATTTTATAATACCCACTTTGCCAAGTCAAATTCCTCCAATTAACAAATCGGAAAAATAAGGAACGAATTCATCCTTTATATAAAACTCACTAATATACTCTTATTAAAAATACTCTTTATGTCCCCATGAGCTTAACTCATTTGGTTGGGACATCGCACTATATGTGCAGGAGTTGGGGTTCGAACCCCAGACACTCCACTTATCTATCTTTAAGATGAAAATTAAAGGCACTAGACTACCTAAAAAAAATAAAAAATACTCTTTATTAATGTATGATAGTTTTTATGCTTGTGTATGTTGTTTTTCGCTAGAATCTACAAGTCGGGTTTTGATATTTCACCAGCCTTCCAATCCTACTTAAAATCTTGTGTTTGACTACATTAATTGTTACCATTGTTGAACAAAATGACATCCTCACGATTACAGTGTAATAATCTTTCTGTAACACAAAATTACAAGACTTACAATTTTCTTCGGAGTTTTATTTTTGTCATCCTACCAATTTCTCGGACGTCTAACATGTTTTTCATTTTACTTTTTCATTACTTAAATAGCGGACGTTGTAAGAATGAATAATATTTGAGAAAAACAACCTAGATAAAATTTATGTCCGCCACTTAAATAGCGGACGTTATAAAAATACAAAATGTAAGAAAAAAAAACACCCTACATGAAAACAACCTACGTGAAAAATTCTCATTTTTATAACATGCACTATTTAAGTAGCGGATTTTAGGGAAAAGACGTATTTTAGTAATTTTGTAAAACGCACGAGAAATGAAGTAAGCTGGCAAAAATAAATCTCTTTTCTTCAAGTCTTGGAATTGACATGACAAAAAAAAAACCATATAGAAAATATTGGGCCTGATAAGCCCATTTCCCAATTCCATTACATAACCGCGTCATCTTCTCATTTTTTAATTTGTCGAAACAGCCTGGTTTGAATTTCGCTTACACACCGAAAAACAAACCCCGCCAAATTACCATTATACCCATAACAGTTCCATGATAATCCACTCTCTCATTCTCAACTGCAACAAGGACATAACCGCAATTTCATCTTCCCCATCAATACCATCACCGTTACCGTAGCAAAACCACCACCGGAAACCAAATCATTCATTCCTCCTCCATTTCCCTCTCTCTCAAAAACCAGATCCAAACAAACCCTAACCCTAATCAATAATCCCAATTTCAATCTCACAATTTCACAATTCGATTTGAAAATAGTAAATCGAAATGGGCGATTTCAACCTCGCCCTCGTGATCGTAGCAATAGTGGTATGTGTGATCGTGCTTCTCGTCAATGTATACCTTCTCGTGAACTATCAACATCCTGATGATGTTAACCAGGCTTACTTTCCTAAATTCGTTGTTGTTTTTGGATTATCGGTTGCTGCAATCTCTATACTCATGCTTCCGGCCGATGTGGCGAATCGGCAAGCTTGCCGGCATGCTATTTATAACGGCGCGTGTAATCTCACGCTCCCGATGAAAAACCTATGGCTCGTTGTTTATGTAATCGATGCTATTCTTGTTTTCTTTGTTATTCCTTTCGCAATGTTCTACTATGAAGGCGACCAGGACAAGTAGGTAGTTTATTTTTGTTTGTGAAGAGATAAAAAACGGTTTTTTTTTTGTTTGTGTTTGGATTTGAAGTGTTTTTGGAATTTGGTTGCAGGAGTATTGGTAAAAGGATTAAGAGTGCATTGTTGTGGGTGGTGACAACGGCTATAGTGTGTGCTCTTGTTCTGGGTATTTTGTATGGTATGTATTATATTAACTTTTGTTTGATTAGAACTATGTGTTATACAAATTTATATCACTCTGCTTGTGTAAGGTAGGACTGAGTTGTTCTTTGTGTGTGTGTTGAAGTGTATTTTCAAGGACAGATAAGATCATTTGAGTCCTGATTGGATTTGTTTGATGTTCATTTGGTGTAGTAGAGCTTCTTAATATGCAAAGAAAAGGTAGAGTTAGGGTAATTAATTCATTTGCGTCAATTATTGGGACTAGATAGAGCGAGACTTGGCACATTTGGGAAGTAAACTTTAGTGGTTATTCTAGTGCATTGCATGTGGTGAGGAGAGGAGCAGCTATTTCAGAGTTTATGCGAGTTAGAATGTGTTGGTTGTTGTGGCTCTTAGTTTAGTGAATGAGTCTTGGACTAGGTGCTCGTTTAGTTTAGTGGCAGGAATGCAGAATTACAGTGTCAATGCGCAGCAAGGTCGAAGTTCCAAACTGTAGCTTCACATATTACACGGGAAAAGCGCAATGGCACACGAGAGTTTAGTTGGGGCGTCATTGCAACACGCAACCAAACATTCACAAGAAGCATCATGGGAAGTGGGAAGCTATTGTGTGTTTGCTTTAGTTGCTAATATTGGGTGTGGGAGTATTTTAGCACAATTGCCTTTTAGTGTGAAAAAATAATTGTTTTTTGGTTGGCTAGTAAAATAGAAGTGGAGAAAGAGTGTAGATTAATTTTGAATATTTGCTAACTTTATAGGAAGCACTGCTTAATTTTTTATTTTATTTTGTGATTTATCAGTGATGTTTGATGATAGCAACCAAAAAAAGTAATGTTTGATGATGGATTACGAAAATGAGTGGTTTAATATGAGCTTTGTTTGATTGTGCTTATTGTGTGAGATTGTATATTAGGGCTTGCTGGTAAGGTGGATTTTACTGTTAGGCATCTCTCTTCATCGACAACTTCATTTCCTAGCTCATGGACATTCAATAGTGGTCAACAATGTGTTGGAAATGGTATCCATCAGGTATTTTCCTCCTGTAATACTCCGCTGGTAGTCATTGACATCTTTTGCCGTACTCATATTGTTTTTTGTCCTCTTTGTACTTCACAGTGCTCTGCATACTCTGCTAGTCCTTCATCAGAGAAAACATGGACCATGCGATCAACCTTTCCAGAATATGTTGTTGCTCTTGCTACTATTGTTGGATCTGTGCTTTTTGCTGTAAGCTCATTATTCATAAAATAAAACTTACATAAAACCTGCTCCAAATTCAGCCTAGGTTAGGCTTGCTAGTTGCTTGTAATAATTTAGATGAATAATTGTTATAGCCAATGCTACAACTCTCCTGTGGTTGTCATTTCCTCCACAAGTGTTTATGAATTAGAATTTTATCTTATTATATTATCTTTAGGGAATGATATTGTGTTAACTTTATAGATATATAAAATATATAAAATTACTGCAATCTAGAAGGAGTCTCTTGATATGAATTCACATAAACCTTCCATACCTTATTATATTAAGTCTGGTTTTTCTATTCATGAAATTAACCAGTGTGTTCTCACTATTCAATCCAGATATTTGGTGGTGTTGGTATTGCCTGCCTTCCACTAGGACTTATATTTTCATTTATCCGGCGTCCAAAGGCTGTTATCACTCGCTCACAGTATATCAAGGTAATATATGTTGTTACTGAAAGAGTTATATTAAGTTAAATTGTTGTTTATATGTGCATTTCTATTATGATATGCATACTATATTTATGATATGGTCTGTTGGATACTGTAGGAAGCAACTGAACTTGGTAAAAAAGCAAAAGAATTGAAGAAAGCAGCCGAGTCACTCCATCAGGATGAAAGAAGTGGTGCAAAGGGTAGAAAACATCGTAAAAATGTAAAAGAAGTAGAAAAGGTAAGGAAATGTTAGTGAAAGAAGTTAAATTGTTGTTTATACAAAGGGTAGAAAACATCGTAAAAATGTAAAAGAAGTAGAAAAGGTAAGGAAATGTTAGTGATTTATCATTAGCTTTTACTGCATTCTTCTTATTAAGATATCCTTATTGGTAAGTGATTTCTTCAGTATGATAATTAAACACATAAAATTCTAGTTTGGGGAAGAAATCGTACAGTTACTGAAGTTTTAATAGTATGTGTTGTGGTTCCAATAATTTGCTTATCTAACATAATTTTCCAGGAGTTGTTTCAATTAGAAGAAGATGTTAAGCTTCTTGAAGAGATGTATCCACAAGGGGAAAAGGTTGTTATCCCTATTTCTAACTTTTGAACTTCCCGGTATAGTCAATGTGTAATGTTTTCCACGCTAACTGATCATGCATGAATGCAGGCTGAGACAACATGGGCACTAACAGTTCTTGGTTATCTGGCGAACCTTGTTTTCGGAATTCTAGGGTAAGCAATGATGCATAACAATACAAGTTGCTATGAATGATGCCTAATGATGCTTTCTAACAATATAGTAGTAGTGTAGTACTTAGTTTTATAAAGATTGCTTTGTTAACGCAGGTATATTTCCATGTAATATCTAACCCAAGTTTTTGAAAACTTTAACAGGCTGATTGTTTCAGTGGCATGGATTGCTCATATCATTATCTATCTATTAATTGATCCTCCCCTTTCTCCTTTCCTGAATGAAGTTTTCATCAAGCTAGACGATATCTGGGGTATGTTGGAAATTGGAATGCACATTCTAGCCTTTCTATATGTTATCTTTCCTCAGCTATGTATAATTACTGATTTGTTACACGGTGATTTTCATTCAGTTACTCTAGGTAATGTGTATAATTTTCTGTTTTAACAGGTCTGCTTGGCACAGCCGCATTTGCATTTTTCTGCTTCTACCTTCTCCTTGCTGTGATCGCTGGTGCCACGATGCTTGGGTTGAGACTAGTTTTCATCACCATCCATCCCATGAAGTAATTCAACTGTGCTGTTAGTTTATCATTTTATTTTCCGTTTTGGTCAGTTGATGCACTTGCTGATAATTCACAATGTGAACATGTCTCCTGCAGGTGGGGAGCAACTCTCATGAACTCTTTTCTGTTTAATGTGGGCCTTATCCTTCTTTGTTCCATTAGGTCAGTATAGTTTGTTCCTTCAATTCCAAATAGTATGTTTTTTTTTTATATCAAAATAGTATGCCTATTTAATCTATATAAACTCTAACTCAAGACTTCAGCCTTCTTGTAATCCAAAAAAAGAAAAAAAATCTCTAACTCAGAGCATGGTAAAGTTTATAATGGTGCTGTATCATTCTTTGGCCACATATATATAATATAAAGAAAGTTTCGGAAGAGTGAAATTCAAACTGGTGATGATAAATATAAAGAAAGTTTTGGAAGAGTGAAATTCATACTGGTGATGATAATGTTGGGCTTTGATTTCCCCTTTCGAATTTTAAAATTTGTAAGTGGCAAAGGGAACTTCATTTTTTTTTAGTAATATTACTGATGTTTTGGAGTGTTGCAAATAGTGTTGTACATTGTTTAAGCCTCCTGTGTTGCCGTGATAATGTCATGCTGTAACAACCTTGCTGAAAGTTTTGTTGTTTTAATTTTTCAGTGTGATTCAGTTTTGCTCCACGGCGTTTGCTTACTATGCTCAAGCAACTGCAGCCCAGGAAATATTTGGACACACTTTGGAGTCTCTTCGTGGAATTAAATATTTGTACAAGTGAGTTAAGCTGAATTTTTTCTTGTTTCTTCTGCCTCTCCTCCCTGGCAAGGCAAAGTTGGTACCTTATTTTGATAACTAGTAAATTTGCACCACACGGTGACGAGGCCCATTCGATCAAAGCCCCATATTTTCATTTGAAGTCTTTCATAAAACGGTGTTTGAAACCAAAATTGACAAACAAACAATACTGTATCTTATATCTACAATATGTAGGCTGTTGTCAGACACGTATTGTACAGTATAAATTGGCATGACATGTTTGAACCCAAAGGCCTGTAGAACTTATTTCTATTTATTTATCTTTTGGGGTGTAAGTATAAGATAAGTTGTCTATATGATGCCCAATTTGGTTTAGTTTTTGACTGTTGTTCATTACCGATGGTGATTTATTTGACTTAACGGTTATCACATTACAGGTACAATATATTTCAAATTGCATTTGTTGTTTTGGCTGGATTGACATTTGTGTATTATGCTGCCTTTGTAAGTTTACCTCAAAAGGATCTTCTCCCTCTTTTTTATGCATGTTAATATTCTTGCTAATACTAAAAGATTTTTTATTTGAAAAATCAGGGATGGAGAAGAAAAAAGCCTAGCGGCAGGTTCCAATTGTCTACATGAGGTGTGGCTTAGCCCTCGGTAGTAGCCTCTGAAAGTAGCCGTTTCGGATTCGTTGTCTCTTGTCATATCCTTTACAGTGATTTTTATCTTTGGATATGCTTCGGCCTAGATTTGTTTCATGTTGAAAGCTATAGGGTAAGCTTATCATCATCTGAGCAGAATCATTTTATGCAGTTGACTCAGTAGGTGGGTGCTTGAGTTGTAACTTTGGGTCTTTGCTTCCTTTTCCGCCCTTGTATGTATCATTACTTTGTGTTATTCATTCTGCTCAATATGTGTAATTAAATGTACTGTTGTGTGCACGACGAAAGAGTACTGGATTCCCACTATACTGACGTTATCCAACCCCTGCCAAAGAGAAAATTGTAAGGCCAGTTTTTTTATTTTATCAAGTTTTATGTTCATGTTTGTGTAGCTCATTCTTTGTGTAATAGAAATCTATTACTTTCATGCTTTATGTTCATGTAAAAATTGTTCCTATATTTCAAATTTCAATTTCTTTTGTTCTTGCCCCCACTACTAGTTAAGATATTTTACTTGAATAAAAATTTGAATTGAAGACTTCATTTCTTCTAACATACTGGTCTCATTGCATTCTGTGATATTAACAAGATTGGAAGCGATTATATTGCCTATAACTTGGCCAATGTCTTAATATTTATGTTTTCATTAGAGACAATTGTAGAATACATTGAATTTTTGCGTTTGGATAAGGCACATGACTTATTTTAGTCTTATTACTCCTCTCATTACTAGTTTTTGTAATCATCCACCTCTATTGTTTTTGGTCAAACATATCACCCATCTCACACACAAATGTCAATTTAATTGGGAATTTTACTTTTGCCGCGCGCTTTGCGCCTTTCCTATTTTACTATTTCGCTACTTAAGTAGTGGATATTATAAAAATGATTTTTTTTTTTAAAAAAATGCCGTTCGCTACTTAAGTAGCGGATGTTATAATGGTAAATTATTTTTGGGTGTATCTGCTACGTAAGAAGCTAACATGAGTATTTTGGTAAACTCTTAGGACGTGTGAGAAAATGAGTAGGATGGCAAAATATTATTCTTTAATTGGTGTTTCTAAACCCAATTTGCATAACAGAGTAACAAATTTTAATACTCACAGTGAAAAACAATGATCAAGTAATGATCACCAATTTATTATTGAGCAATATAAAAATTAAAGACTACCATAATTTCTTAGGCACAACAATTAAAGTACAAACCATGGTGACCTAATGATCACAAGTTTATTATTGAACATATAAAATTGAAGACTATCATCTTATTTCCTTAGGCACAACATTCTCTAATGATCCTTGTATTTGGGACACAAGTTTACTCCCACTCCCACTCCCACTCATAATGTTTAGGAAATGGATCATTGGAGACATTGATAGTTTTGGTTCCATCAGGATGAACTGGATCATATGGTGAATCTTCTCCAAATTCAACAGGCATTGTTTTCCAGTATAGAGTTGTTTCCCACTCTTCTTTGATGACCCTCAATATTTCCTTTGACACTATTTTACTCCCCTCAGCTGAGAAATGAACTCCATCACTAAGAAATAAACAAAATACCAAATTTAATTATTGAAATGCATATTAATAAAAATAAAATATATAGTTTAGGAACATGCATATGAGAGCATACTTACATGAAACAATCTTTTTCCCAACCTTTTCTTTTCTGAATTGCAGTCCACAGATCAATCGCCTTGATATTCAACTCATTACATATCTTTAAACATGCTTCTGAATATTTTTTACGAGTTTCATTTGACCTTTTTGCTCTCCCGAATTCATCGCTGGATTTATTCCAACAATTTGTTTATATATCACATAAAAATTAGGAGATAAGAATGTCATATGTCTTAGAATTTTTGTTAAACAGCCTTAAACAAAGCAAGCATATCATATTGCAGTATAATAATATGTTTAACAATCAAAAATAGCAAAATAATTGTAGTTGTTTACATGTTGTCTATTATTCGCACCTCGCTGACCGGAGGAGTACTGAGAAATATAAGGCGAGACGTCTTTGAATGTGTCTATCAATCATTAAGATTTGTGTTAAACTTAGCATTCAAGAAGATGACATAAATATTGAATCTGATGCATAAAGATAGGAAACTGAAATTATAGTATGACATCTTTTTTAACCTTTAGGTGGATAGCAATGTTCCTCATATTTTCTATGTATTCCTCAATTGGTACATGAGGACCAAGGCCACTTGGATGTTCAGGTAAAGAATCATTACCACCGAAGTACACAATCACCAATGCTGGTTGCTGAGCTGTGGAATTCTATATAAATAATTATTGTCAATAAAATAATAAATAATCAACTAAGTGATTGGACTGAACTCTGAATTATTAGAACCCGTTTCTTTATAAACTGAGAATTTTTTTTAAAAAAATCACACTTAAACGTATACAAAAACTTATGCATGTGCTATAAACTTTACTTGTACTATTCGAGCTCATTAATTATAGTACTGAAATCAATATAATATTCTCACTATTACCAAAGCAGTATCACTCATTAAAAAATTGAGATAAAAAATTGCACAATATAGATTAAAAAGTGAAATTATAAGCCCAGAGTAATATAATATTGCTGAGGAAAGAAGGAAAAAAAAAAAAAAAAAAGAATAAAAAAGAGGCATTCCACATTTGGATACTCAATAGTATACCTTAGGAAAAAGATTATCCACAATTTGAAGAGCACGCTTTGAATTCCAAGAAGCGTATCCCCGCAAAACTATATCTGCCTACATAAGTCCATGCAGGGTATATGATAAGTAAAAGAAAAATGTTAACATATGTTCTTAGTTCGTACACATGTTATTTATTTATTAACCTTCTGATTCTGGGAAAAGGCTCTAGTTATTTGGAATTCAGCTGCAAGGTAATTAAGTAAAGTCTAATTAAAAAATTGTTTTATTCAAAAGTGGAACTCTGATTCTATCGAACGATTTGTCCTTTGGTAAAACTCATTAACCATTTAAGCTCAATGCCTTAGTTTGTCGAGCACATGTTAAGGAGTAAAAAAATAGAAATTTCATATTTTGTATAACTATACTGTAGTTAACATTGACTTCTTAAATGTCAATACATTTAGTAGTCTTACCTAGATGTTTATTTGCAAGAATAAAAACCATAAATGTACCTAATAATTCAAAAATTAAGTAATATTTAGGATTCAATTGATTCGCAAAACAGTAAAACAGTAAGTACTAGATAGAATAAAACAAAATAAGATAGTACAAGACATTCCAACACAATACCAGAGATAGATATAAAGATAATATTTTTTATATTTGAAAATAAAATAGATATTTTTATATTTTTTATAGTTGTACTATGAACAAAAAATTATCTTGTGGTTCAGTGAGGGACAAAATTTTTTATTTTTGTCCTATATCCCTTACTACATATTTTATCCAATCTCATAACCAATTTCTAAATCAAACATGATACGACTAAAGTTATTCAAACCCCTATTTTTAGGGGATGAAAGGCACCCTAGCAACAAATTTTCTCCAAAAGTACTTAAGAAAAGATATGGTCATATGGAGTGACCGAGTGAGAATCTCAACAATTTGAAGAGGAAGAAAGAGTACCAACCTTACGAGCGTACAAGTGAGCAAGAGTAGCTCCCCAACCTTCACCATAATGATTGAATTGAACAATGGAAGAACCAAACAGCACAAATTGAGGCCTTGTAGTCATATTGCTCCTAACTTATCTTTTCTCTCAATAGACACAAACATACACATGCAATACTATGCATCATATTCATGGGACATAGATTTATATAAGTAATTATTAATTTTTTACAAAGCCACGTTTTATTTTTTTATAAGCCACGCATAACCTTAATTTATTTATAGTTTGTTCAATTAAATGGAGCTAATTAAGGATTTTTTTATAGACCTTTTTATTTTGTATAAGTCACGTTTTCTCATGGAAAGCCAGCTATTTTTATTAATAATACATCAAAGGAAGTGACCACAGGAAAGCAGTCAACGAACGCCAACTGGGCAACTTCTAACATTTCTTGTTTATGTTGTAAAAAAAAAATGTTGTTTATGATTTTAGTATTTTCGTATACAAAATAATAATATGTTTAATTGTAATTTTAATCCTCTATTTTCACTATTTTGTAAAATTGGTGCCTTTTTATTAAATTTTGTCAGTTTTGGTTCTTCCATTAAATATTCTGTTTAAAATATGATGATACAAGTATAATATGTTTTAAATTAAGTTTATCAAGGAATTTTCTTACAATTTTATTGATGTCGGTATTTTTCCATCATTAAATTTAAATCATAGTTAATATGATAGAGGGACCAAAACTATCAAAATTAAAATACTTTTATATTTAAATTTTATTATTGACATGAAGAAAAACCACGACAAAATTATGATAATTTATTTATTATTGAACAAGATAGATTGTAATCCTACCAAGTCTAAACCTAAGTTAAATCTAAGAAAAAACAATAAAAAAATTAAACTACTACAAGATAAAAAGATAAATTTCATTCGTTTTTATTGATTAAGCTTCAATGTCTCAATGACTACGTATATAATAACCTTAATGGATAATAACATAAATGGATTTAAAGACTATAAAGCTCAATCTAAACAACCTAATATATTAAATGCTCAAATAACAATATAAATTCTGCTTCTAAATTATTTAATTAACTATTCCTTAATATTCTATCAGAACATGCGTGATTAAAGACTACCATATACCCCTTAGGCACAACATTGAAGCATTTTATTTTGTAAACTATCAAATTGATCTTTGTCTGTGTAATTCACTCTCAAATATATCTCTAACTCATTAATTATTTCCCGTTAGAAATAAACTACTAAAGCTAAAACATAGAGATAGAGAGAATAAGATCTTTGTATTAAACTCTTCATTTGTGTGTATTAAATCATAGCAAGAGTCCTATTTATAAGACACAAAGAAAGAAGTGAAGAGGCAAAGAATATAAAGCTTCACTACTTAATAGGAGTTACAAGTAATAGAAGAGGTAGGATTATGGACATCCACTTAGTCTAATTATTCATAACATTTTCAACAAAAAATCTATAAATTTTGCACATAAGTCTAGTCCCACACTACATTGTCAGGAAAAGGTATGTTGGAGACATTAATAGTTGAGATTCCATTTGGATGAACTGGATCATATGGTGAATCTTCTCCAAATTCAACTGGCATTAGTTTCCAGTGTAGACTTGGTTCCCACTTTGCTTCTTTTAGGATCTTCAATATCTCTTTTGTCACTATTTCACTTCCCACATTTGATAGATGAACTCCATCACTAAAATATAACAAATCCACTTAATTAAATTAATTAAATGCAGATTTAAACCATTTTAGTTTAAGAACATACTTACATGAAGCAAACATTTTTCCAATCATCTTTTTTTTGAATTGCAGACCACGTATCAACGGCTTTGATTTCCATTTCGCGACACAAATCCAAACACGCTTCTGAATAAATACGACATATTTCATTTGTCCTTAATGGTTGCCCAAATTCATCACTGGATTCATTCCAGCAATTTGTTAATAGAAAAATAGACTTTGCAATAGAAAAAGGAAAATGCTAAATAGAAAAATAATAGACTTTGCAATATAATAATATATGTAATTGTATTTCTTTAAAAAAAATATATATGTAATTGTATTACATGTTGTACTTTATTGTTTCCTCATTGATGGGAGGATTAGTGAGAAATATAATCCGAGTGCTCTCTGACAAGCTCTGTCAATCATAAGATGAATTTATGTCAAACTTACATTTATCAATATGAGATGAGATCAAAACCATAGGCTAGTTTATTTTGTTAAAGTATTTTCTTTTTCTATTTCTTAAAATTTGTGTTCATTTTAACTTGAAGAGAAACTCTTGAAATGAACCATTGTGGTAGAGAGAAGATGAAATGTTATTTATGAATTATGCATTTCTATACACATGTTTTTTTTTATAAATATTTTCATTGTTTTCAAAAGATACAATATGTTGTTCACTTTAAGAGAAAATGTTTTCATAGTAAGATGCATCTAGATTTCATCCAAATTAATGTCAAATTTTTGTGTCAAGAGAACAATATTCATTTACCCTTATATGGATAGCAATTTTTCTCATATTTTCTATGTATTCTTCAAGTGGTACATGAGGACCGAGACCACTTGGATGTGGACGAATACAATCATTACCTCCAAAATACACGATCACCAATGATGGTTGCTCAATTGCATCCTATATTTACAAATCACGAGTACAAATGATAAGTTTTTGTCAACAAAATCAAAATAATCTCATTATAACTAAATGTAAATATAAAATTCATAAAAACTTATGTATATATGTTGCAAAGGGTATTTGTTATTTGCAAGAAAAGAGTTTGATGAACCAGCCATGGTGACTCACAACGAAAAAAATAAAAAAAAGAATGGTTCTTGTGAGAAAGAAAAAAAGGAATCGCAACCAAAAATGTTCTGATACCACTTGTTAGAAACAATTCATCAACGAGTGTTGATTTTATTAGATAAAAACATTACAATTTATAGAGTTACAAATTGTCAACATTGCTTGGCTAAAAAGTAAACTAACTAACTTAACTACCGAGGGCATCTCCAATGGTAAAATAAAATAAGATATGATTGCTAAGCTTTAAGAACTCAATAAGACATTTGCATTAGAGATGCCTAACCGGCAAGGTAGTTACAAACTAAGAAATCGGTTACAAAGGAAAGAATATCCACTATTGGATTGCATCTACAACACTTTTAATATTTATTCTTCCAGTTTCTAATATCACAATTATGCTATTTTGATTCCTTAAAAACAATATCATAATCCTTTGTAGATTTAAAACTGAAATTAAGTCGACAATAGGAGGGTAATAACGGAAAATTTAGAAACAAAAGAGGCATTAATTCAAAACATACCTTTGGAAAAATTTTATCCAAAATCTGTAGAGCACGCCTTGAATTCCAAGAAGCATATCCCCGCAAAATTATATCCGCCTACAACAAATCAAATCAAATCAATGAGCATGCATAAACATAAACCAATTTAGTAAAAAAAAAATAAACATAAACCAATCATATCTAATCTAATTTAGAGGAAGAAAGAGTAGTAACTAGCAACCTTACGAGCGTACAAATGAGAAAGTGTAGCTCCCCAACCTTCATAATAACTGTATTGAACAATTGAAGAACCAAACAACACAAATTGTGGCCTCATTGTATAGTTTTCTCCTAACACACTGTGTGTGTGACTTAGGTGATAAAGAAAGACTATAATATGTTTATTTATAAAAATAATAATTTATACAATTATTTTTGAAAAATCTTGCAACTTGTGGCGGGTATGTATTTATTCAGACCACCAACGGGATAACGCTAATTATTGCTATCTTTATCTAACAGATCACGTTTTTTCTTGTAAAGCATCCAACCTCTATTATTTGTAGCGTGTTTGTATGCATACAACCACTGTCACTCTACGTAGTCGGAGAGATTCCAGTCATTCGATTAAGATGATGGTTTGAATTTTAAATGTAAAATCTTTATATTTTAGTAAAAACTAAACAACATTAAAATCTAAGCCGTTTAATTTTGATCATATGGTTTAGAGTAGCTGATTGCAGCCTAACTACACTCGGGCTGATTGCCCTGAATCTATTTCCGTGTTTGTATATATAAATAGGCCCCACACACGTCTATGTGTGAGGTGTGCAACAACATCAGCTCTCAATATATATATTACACTGCTATAATATTTGAGTAATGTTACACTCAGTGGCGGAGCCGAGACCCTGAGTAAGGGGCTGCAAGTTTTTCTTTTTTTGATCAAGTATATTTAGTAGCAATAAATTCATTCATTGAAGTGAAGAAATGAAAAACTTCATATTCAAATTTCGACCCCTCCATACATATAATGCAGTAATTTTACCAATTGATCTAAGCTCATGATATTATAGTTAATAATTACTCTATTTATTTATTTATTTATTTGTATTGCGAGATTTATTGAATTTATGAATTTTCTTTGCATATATGTAAACAACTTTACAATGATAATAAATAATAAATAAAAGTATTATGTATTTAAATAAAAGCAATAAATATGTAAATTATAAAATTTAAATTATATATATATATATATATATATATATATATAATTTGGTAAAAAGATCCACTATAATTAGCCTCAAGCAAAACAAAGTAAATTATTTTGTAATGTATTTGAAATTTGCAAAACATGAGCATGATATTAACTTTAGCTTAGTGTATTTAGGCAGAGGATACGGCTTCTATCCTGTGCAAATAATTTTGTAATGTCAACATAAAATGACAAAATAAGTAATGGGCAAAAATTGCCTCCATGTGTCAAATTTAGTCATATTTATTGATATTGATGATGAACTTTGAACCTTAATTAATGATGGTGTTACTTTTGAATATATGAATGAAGAAGGGATTGTAAGTAATGCTGATAGAGAGAGCTTCACAAACCCCCTTTGTCTTTTAATCTTAGGTTAGGTATTTTCCTAGAAACTTAGAAGAAGACTATCTTCTCCATTCCTTTTTGACAACATTCACAAACTCCCTCCATTGTTGCTTTTTTCCATTCCCCATGGAAATGAGATTTGCATGTGAAGGATTATTCATGAAAGATAGGGTTTTCCATCTAATTAGAGCTATATAAAGTCGAGTTAGTAAGGAAGAGGAGGGTAAAAGCTCAAATTGAAATAGTTAAACATGTTTACTTTTTCTGATGTTTATTTTCCTCTTCTCAAAATTTCCTTCTCTCATTAAGTTTTTCCCCTTTTTCATCTTTATACATTCACACAATACCATCAAAGAGATGAACTGAGAAAGAAAAAAAAAACTACTTACTGAGTCCCTTTCAACCAAACAAAACAAAAAATAATTGTCCTTTCTTTCAACTTTCAACCAAACAAAACAAATAATAATTGTCCTTTCTTTCAACAAAGGAAAAAACAAAGCCTACCATACCCATTTCATACTAAAAAGTGGACATTTCACTATTATCTTCTTTTATTGTGATCCATCATGAACTTTGTCATGTAGCAGAGCACAAAAAAAAGGGTTAATCATACCATCCCCATTTAGGGGTGTTCAAAAATCTAGTTAACCGAACCAAACTGTAGTTCGAACTGCACTGAACCATATTTTAAGCTAAACCATTTAATACAGTTTTGAACTGAACCACTTTTTAAAAACAGTTACAATTCAGTTTATAACCGGTTCAAAACCAGTTTGAATTTATGAACTGTATTTTATTTTTTAAAAAAAGAAAAATATTTAATAATTTCCCAAAAAAATAATCGGAAAAAAGACTAGAAAAATTTCTCCCGAGAAAATCGATAACTTTTTTCCAGGAAATATCGGGACCTTATTTCCCGAAAAAATCGAGAACTTTTTTTCCGAAAAAACTCTGGAACTTTTTTCTGGAAAAAATCGTAACTTTTTTTCCGAAAAAATCGGGAACTTTTTTCCCGAAAAAAACGGGAACTTTTTTTCCGAAAAAAATCAGGAACTTTTTTACCAAAAAAAATCAGGAACTTTTTTTCCCGAAAAAAATCGGGAACTTTTTTTTCTTGAAAAAATCGGAAACTTTTTGTCCGAAAAAATCAAAACTTTTTTCCGAAAAATCGGGAACATTTTTCTCAAAAAAGTCGGAAACTTTTTTTTCCAGAAAAAAATATCGGAACTTTTTTCCCGAAAAATAGACTGGAACTGTTTTTCAGAAGAAAAAAAACTCCATTTTTTTTATCGGAAACTAGTTTTTTTTTTAGGAAAAAAAGTTTTCGATTTTTTCGGAAAAAAATTTCGATTTTTTTTTCAGGAAATAAGTTTCCGATATTTCCTGGAAAAAAACTCCAACTTTTTTTAAAAAAAATACAGAAAATTGGTTTAAAACCAGTTTTTCAAAAAATAAACCAGTTTTACTAAAAAACCGGTTTTAAATCAGTTAACTGAAACTAAACCGGTTTAAAAATGTAAACTGGTTTTAAACCGAACTGGAACTGGTTTGAGAAATAAACCAGTTTTTATAAAAAGTGGTTTCAGTTCAAAACTGTATTAAATGGTTTAGCTTAAAATATGGTTCACTGCAGTTCGAACTACAGTTTACCTAATCGAAGGTTTCAATGGTGATTCATTGAAATATGGAAGTAGCCACATTTTTGCTGGTACAACCGAAGTCAAAATATATCGACCCTACCAAAATTTTTGATCCATATTTGAAGATGGATATACGCATGTGGGCTTTTGCATATCTGTCAAAAATTTCGACTAAATCGGCAATCTCTGCATCGGAGACAAAATTTCACAAGAGGAGGCTTCTTAGTTTATTTAATTAGCAGTTGATATTTTGGATATAATATTTAAATTGATGTAATTTTTTTGTCTAATGTTTAAATAAAAAATTATAGTTGAACTACAGTTTGGCTTTACTAATTCTGTGTTCCAAAGTTTACTATCGTAGATCCATATACTACTCAAGTGATGGAACACCCTTAACAAACCGTTCGTCAGTTAAGTAGCGGACAATTGGCGTAGGGTGTTCCGTCACTTAAGCAGCGGGTGACTCTATGACAAGAAACTCGGAGACAAAAACCTGCAATCAGACAAGTTATTAGGACTTGTTATTGTCGTAGAAATTTTTATCGATATCAACACGCGTAATTATCCAAACAGAATGCAAACTTAAATGTTAACTGACTGCATCTTGGCAAGTGTACCAGTCTGTCGTCGAGTAATAATTCACACTCTAGGTGTCTAGAATGAGTTCGTATCCATAGGGATCGTGCCAAAGCTTCGTTAGCTTTATTTAAGTTGTTGATTTTGCATTCGCTTTGGTTTTTGAAAAGGGTTTTATAAAAATAGCGTAATGCTTGCAGAAAATAAAGATAAATTGATTCAAGAAATATAAAAGCTAGGTATGGTGGTTGGACTCACTCCCTTCTTCCTATTTGGCATGAAGGGTGTATAACATAGCTATTCAGATTATTTACTCGGCGGTGACTTTTCCTTCATTGTAGTAACACCTTACTGTTACACTATGTATATTGAAGTTTCCCTACGCTAACAACTAAGGTACCTACGAGAGCCTAACCTCGATGTGTAACATACCCTAATTACTAGGTGAATTGTTCATTACACATGCATTATAACCTTCACCAATTGCCTCTAGGTCCTAGTATCGGGCTGTTCAGCTTCTAAGTGCTCAGTTCACACCTAGTTCCTGATTCCTCCTCTAACCGCTCAGTTCACGACTAGTTCAGGATGTTACCGTCTCTATACACCTAGCATTATTTACTACTAGTTCCGGACCATATTAAGTTAAGACCTAATATCAATTCTATGGGCGCTCCCGCTTATCCAGACAGATTACGAGATACGTTATTAAAGTGCAAGAAAGTAAATAACAAACATAATACTGAATAACATTTATTATAACTTTGACTCAATCACATACTCCAAATATTCATAGGGGAGTTCATCTTCTCCACCACAACCTAAGGCATCTAATACAAAAGACTACATATTTAAATTACAAAAGAAATCATAACCTAAATACAAAAGCCTAAAGAAAACATACCTTGCTGAGTTAGTTTTCCCGTAAGGGGAGAAAACTATGCCCTTAGAGCTCCTCTGAACACCTCCTTTATAGTAGAGAGTGTTCTACTATTTCTGAATGATTTAAACAATGAGTGGATGACTCTATTTATAGTTTTCGTAATGGGCATCAGCAAGCCATCGTGCTGCGATAGGTCCATCGCAGCACGATGGGAAGATTTAGTTCAGAATTATAACTAATCTTGTGTGTTTCATCAGCTTGGTCGCCAAGTAAGGTCATCGTACCACGATGAGAGGCATCGTAGCACGATGAACAGATTCTCTTCAGATTTTCTTCTGTTGATTTCTTGGCCAACAAGCAGCTTCCATCGTGGCACGATGAACAACACAAATCTTCACATTTTTGGCTTTTTCTTGTCTTTTTGCATTCTTGACTCCGTCTTGATGCTTTTCTTGGATTATGTAGGTTGTTCTTCGTATTTGGGCCTATCTTGGTCATTTTACTACTAAAACTAATACTAAAAATACCATAGAAATTTCTGTCATCATTAACATAAAATAAAATTTAATTACAAATTATAACAATATATTTCATTATAAATTAAAAATTATCCAAAAAAATAAAATGAAACGAGGTAAAAAAACATAAAATAGAATCAATACAAACAAAGGCTACTGCGTAGCCCGTCCACCACTCCTCCTCTGGTAACTATGTGAATAATGTGCATTTGCAAGCATGTGAGTCCTCTGGTAACTCCCCACTCGACAATAGTGAATTTGCAAGCCCTTGAATTCTAGTCATGGTGATGCCCAGACGTGTGGCCAGGGGTCCTTCCATCTCAACTGCCTCCTCTATGATTGCCGCAGTGGATCTCTTGGCGGCAGAGGCCTCATGTACGGATACGAGATTTGGAAATACCAGCGCAGTGTACTGATAACACCAAAAATACACTATTTATTTAGTTAAAATAGTATAATATTTCAATTATTTTTATTTCAATTTCGTAATTTTATATTATAAATCGTTGCTAATTCCTTGTTTTTTATTTTATCAGTTGAAAAGTGGACGAATTGAATAAATGAGCGAAAACAGACCAAAAAAGAGCGAAAACGGACAAAAAGGGCCATACACGTGCAGCACTCGGGCCACACATGTGCAGCCCGTTTCAACAAGGCATTGCGGGCGGCAACCCAAGCCAAAGTGCTTGTGGCGCACGCTAGGCACATCTGTGCCGTCCGTGTTGGTTGAATCCAACAGGCACCTGTGTGTTTAACTTAGTCCCACATCAGACAAAAAAAATTATTTGTAGTCTCCAACTAGTATAAATAGGTCCTTCTTACACACTTTTTAATACACACCAACTTGCAATAGTTTAAGAGAGAATTAAGATAAAGACTCGTTCTTATTCTTTTCTCTTAGTTAAAATTTTAATTATTGTTGTTGTGCTATCAGTTTGTACTCGGAGTCAGTTTAATAATTCAGTTTTTATTTTATTTGTTTTTATTTATTATCTTTATTTATTTTCCGTATTTATTTTTATTGCTTTATTTTATTATGTCTATTTTTATTTCTGCCTATTTATTTATTATGTCTTTAGTTTTAGTTATGTCTAGCTAATTTAAATATTGCTATGATGTGTAATTAGGAGCTATTAGGGGTTCGGTAATAAGTAGTGCGACTATATTTTTATATCCAGTTTTTAATAACGCGTTTTCATAACTTATCACGAGAGTGAAAATTATTTAAGGTATAGGCCAACATTGACGAGAGTTGAGGTTTATACTGGATAGTAAAAACTGGACATTAATTCTGAAGTCCGCGAGAGCTATTTAGGATTAATGAAATAGTTTTCTAAGCAGTTTTTAATTTAAACCAAGATTTATAATTTGTCGCGAGAGCGATAATTAACTAAAGTAAAAATCAAGAGAGCGAGAGCGTAAGATTTCTACTAGATAGTAAAAACTGAACATTAAGTCTAGTTTGCAACGACAGTTGGAATTAGAGTTAATTTAAACTGAACATTAAATTATATTGATTTCGTGGGTCAGCTCTCAATGAAAGCACCAATTGTTAGGATTTAAGCCATGAGGAGAGTCCAACCCAAAAGACTAGTCCAATAGGTGGGAGAGCCTCATGGCTTAAATACCATATTGAGCATTTTGATATACTCGATGTGAGACTCCTAACATTTTGTCCGAAATATATTGAATATTCCATTAACTTCAATTTTTATAGTTTACAAAGAGCATATTGAGGAGATTGAACATGATATGGAAATTGGGAATCCAATGTAAAGCATGTAACACATATTGGACTTGATGGCTCAACAACCACAAATAATGTCAAAGGTTGGGATAAATTTGAAGACACTTGAATTACTTTCTTTATCTCCAATTACATTAAAGCAATTTGAAATTTGAATTGGCCATGGCTACCCAAGCTCACCAACCACTCATTGATAATTCTTCACAAAAATGTGATAACTATACTTGTGGGATTAAGTCTCTTCTAATTGTAGATTAATGATCATTATGGTTGATTACGATGGATCTATAGGAGTTCACATGCATTGTGCATAAAATGAACATTCATGAATATTTGTAGCCTCTTTGATTTGGACTCTCTTGTTTGTTGATTAATGAAACATACAAACAACTTGTTCATTAATGATAATTATAAATAATAATAAAACTAACTTGTTGATTAATGAAACAAACCAATACAGAAATGCAAACTAAGAGATGCTGCCAGGAAATGTCAGCATCATGATGGAGTTGTTACTGAACATCAATAGCATTCGTTATTAACTGTCAATTTAAGCTTCTGAAAATTATTTTAATAAAACGTTTGTAATTTAAACTTTATTTTTGTGGTTTTTGTTTAAGATCTGAGTGCTTTCCTTTGGAATAAAATTGATTTGTTAATCTCTATATTAATTTTGATTATAACAAAGGTATTAAAAGTACAATTGGTTATGCTAATATATGTTCAAGTGTGCAGGACTGATAGTTAAAATTTTCATTCACACCAAACGTATTAAAAGCATTGCATCACCCAAGATAAGCTAAAAGCTCAAAGGTGAACGACTTCACCAAAATTTGCAGATCAGACTCTGAAAGCACCAATCCTTAGACCATTAGAACTTAAAGGCTTCGAAGTCTGAGATAACAGACTCTGAGTGAGTCTGTCTTCGGCAAACACAAACGTTTAGAAGATGGGCGGAAGAGAAGAGAAGAAACACCTCTAACATTTTGCTAAATGACATAATTACCCTTCATAATATTTTCATGGTTTAACTACAATTATAATCTTAGCTAAAGACATAACATAAAACCATGAGATGGTTAAACCTATACATAACACTTTGCTCAATTAAAATACAAACCATAGTCACACGGTTCGCAATTCGCTTCGGTACATGGTACGGGTTCGGGTACGTGGTACGCCACTCTAGAAGAATTCGGTACGTTAGGGGGTATACATAGTCGGTACGCTATTTAGATTCTTGGTACGCTCAAATTTAATAACCGGTACGCCATAGAAAAATATAATAAAAATCAATAAAACAGATGATGAACAATATTAATATATTCAATAAAAAATAAATTTTACAAAAGAAAACAAACTAGTATTTCTCTTTGTAAGCACAAATTATACTGGTTTTTCTTGATACTTCATAGTTTATGCATTACATTAAGTCCCACATCGTCCAATTCATAAAGCATTGGGAGGAAACTTTGCTATAAATAGGCGTGTTTCACATGGCTTTGATACACAACAAAATGTAAGCAGCAGTAAATTTTAACTGGTGGGTCCGGTAGTAGTGTTTCACTTTTTCCCAAGTGTGATAACACTCCCACAACTCCCAAGTGTAATTAGTTTAAATTTTTATTGGTTTATTTTTCTGACGGTTCGGTTCATGGTTTTATGGGAATTCAAACCGAATTTGTGTGAACCGGATTCGCAAAAGCACCGCGAACCGGTTCGCCCGAACCGGTTCGCGGTTCTCCATGTATGCTGCGAATTTTGTGACTATGATACAAACAGAGCCAAATTTCATTACTCACATGGTGAAAAACCATGATCAAATTATGATCATCCATTTATCATTGAATATAAGTAAGATTCAAGATTACCAGACACATAAGTCTAGTCCCAATCTACATTACTAGGAAAAGGAATGTCAGAGTAATTAATAGTTCCCTTTCCATCAGGAGAGACCATATCATATGGTGAATCTTCTCCAAAATCAACTGGCATTAACTTCCAATACAAACTTGGTTCCCATTCTGCTTCTTTGAGAATCTTCAATATCTCTTTTGTCACTATTTCACTCCCCACAGTTGATAGATGAACTCCATCACTAAAATTTAACCAATCAATCTAATTAAATTAATGAAATGCAGATTTAAACCAATTTAGTTTAAGAACATACATAAGTGATCATATATACTTACATGAAACAAACGTTGCTCCAATCGTCCTTTTTTTGAATTGCAGACCACATATCAACGGCCTTGATTTTCATCTCGCAACACAGATCTAAACACGCTTCTGAATATATTCGACATACTTCATTTGTCTTTATCGGTCGCCCGAATTCATCACTTTATTCATTCCAACAATTTGGTAATAAGAGTGTCAAAGTTTCTAGAATTTTTTTTTGTTTACGTAAAACAGACTTAAATGATCATACATTCTATTAATCGTGTCTGAGCTCAAGGCTATGTAACCTTAACTAAGCTTTTTTGTTTTTTTTTTTTGTTTTTGTTTTTAAATAAAAATTTAACTATTTTTGTTTGATTATGTAATTATGGTGTAAGTATATGCATCATGCATAACTTGTATATGATACTCTCTCTGGTCTCATATATATGATTTATATTAAATAACTGATGTATTTAATCTATAATAAAACACAGATATATCAGTTATGCAATGAGCTTAACAAATGAATCATTGCTTATATAAGAGACCGTGGAGAGAATTTATTAGTAACTTTATGTGATAGTATTATGATTAGTGATGACTCTTGTCATTTCTACATTTTAATATCATTTCAATAGTGTTTTAGAGGTGATTTCAAGTGATTTTGATCATATTTGAGGTGCAAAAGACTTAGAATGAAAGGTAGCTTGGAAAGGAAGAAATGCTGAAAATGCTGATTTTTCGTCTTTTAGTGGCATTCTGCCAATTTCGCGCAAGCGAACTTGAACCTCGCGCAGGCGAAACTGAATCTCGCGTAGGCGAACCAGATCTCGCGCAAGCGAACTGTGCTGTTGGAAAAATTCGCGCGGGCGAATCAGATCTCGCGGGAGGCGAACTGAAAGCTGTTTTGGCCCATTTTTGACCATTTTCTTGCACTATAAAAGGAGGTTTGTTCAAATTGAAAAGGGTTACGAATTTTGGAGGAAGAAAAGGTCATTGGAGCTCAAAGGAAGTGGATTCAAGCAAGAAACAAAGGGTGGAAACATTCCAAAACCTCTTGTGATGATGAAATCTTCTCTTCTTTTCCATGTAATTTCTCTTTGCACCATGATTTGCTAGATCTTTAGATTGAATCTTTAGGGAATTCTCTATGTAATTTGTTTGAACCATGTGAACTTGATTCTATATGAAGGATTATGATCTAGTTTCTATTGATTATTCTTTGCACTTAATGCTTCATGTAATTTGACGAAATTGTGTGATGAATTTGATAGTTGATTTATCATGAGAATGGAAATTAGCTATAGACCTAGGAATGATTGAACAATTGATAATCACTTTAGAGATTTAGGATTATTAATTGTGATTAAGGAATCAATGTTTGTGAAAACCTCACTTAAACACAAATTCATTCAAGAGATTGGAGAATTGTGATTAAGTGAGAGGATTAGTATCCAAGAGATTGGGATTAATCATTTTATTGATTCAATCTATGAAACTAGTTGAGTAATTAATGAGTATAGAATATGATTCACCAAGCACATTACTATGAGATGAACCAAAGAGATTCAATCGCCCGCCAACCGTTCGATAAAAGTTCAATATTAGTTTTCAATAACAATTTGTATGGAAACTCCCCCCTTTATGTCTTTAATTTTACAATTTCAAACCAAGCCAATTCGCCATTGTTGAATAATCTCAATCCTTGTGGGATCGATTTTATTATTACTTGCGATACTTCGTGCACTTGCGAAAATATCCATCAAGTTTTTGGCGCCGTTGCCGGGGATTGTTGATTCATTTCAACAAGGCAATTGGCTTGTTAGGACTTTATTTGTTTTAGTTTTTGTGTAGTGTTTTATTTTTAGTTTTAGCTTTTACGTAGGTTTTCTTTGTTATTTGTTATCCTCGTTATTTTTAGAAAAGAAAAAAATTGCTCTCTTTATGTCTTCTTCATTGTGCTTGTGCTACTAACTATTTTCTCTAAGTGTTGTAGCAATGAATTGGATTGAAAATAGATTGGTTGATTCCGAAGAAATTGCTATTATTCGTTATCAACTTTGTCTACTAGCTTATGAGCAAAGATGGGTAAATGAAGAGCTTCAACGATTGAAGGTGAGGTATGATCATCATACCAACTATTGTGAGAAGCCTTACATTGAAGAAGAGCATGAAGTGATCAACATCCATTACAACATTCAACTCATCAAGTTCTTGGATGAATTTTTGAAGTTCCATCAAGGTTCATTTGGTGGATTTGAAGTTGAGTGTGGTAATCTTGTTACAAAGGCAAGTGAGTGTGAGAAATTGGTTGAGATGAGGACCAAACATCATGTTATTTGGGTAGAAGAAGAGATTTTGAAGCCCAAGAAGAACAGTATTAGAAGAGTGAACCATGATGATCTCTATGTGACACTTGAGTCTCAACAAATGGAGCTAGAAGAGAAAGATCATTTGCCAAAGAAACATCAACCTTCTTCAAGGTTGGAGAGTGCTCATTCCACGAGCTTATTTGTTGGAGCATGGGGGCTCTTGATTCCCTATGTGAAGTTCATGGAATTCTTACCAAACAAGAGAAAGAAGAAGGATGATGTGTTCTTCCTATCATTTAAGCCTCCCTAACATGGTTTTGATGCGTCAAGCTTGAGACGTCAACAACAAGCGCTTCATGGGAGGCAACCCATGTGTTTTGTGTTTCTATCCCTCTTGTCTTCAATAAGTTGAATGATCTTGAATGTTGCATGATTCTTAAATTTTTCTTGTTAATTGTTGTTTAGGCACACATTTATCCTTTGGAAGATTTCAAAGATTTGATATCATTTTTGAATTTCTTTGATGAATAGTTTGTTTGGTTTTGACCTTAGGCATGGATTTGTGATGCTTGAAGTGCAATGGATTTTTGCAATGCATGGATTGAAGCACAAGCTAGGGGACATTCACGTATTTGATGATCTAATGATCCGAGCCTTTAAACCGTGAGGATTTGAGCCTATACACTCTATTTGCTTGAATATGTGAGTCCACTATCTCTCTCGACTCTAGAACTTGCTTTTATTCTCTTGATTTATTGAGTAGCATTGATTAGCACACGAGGCAAGTTTGTTGGTACCTAGAGCCTTTGTAGCCTACCTTATCATGTTATATCCTTTGCTAACCCACTTTTGAGCCTAAAAACAAATTTTATTGGTTGATTGTCTTCTTAACCCTTGTTTTTTCTAAAAAAATTGTTTTCTTGGAGTTAAGTTGATTGTTTTTGTTTGTTCATATGGCAAATGCATAAGTTTGGGGTTGCTTTTGGAACTAGCAACAAATTAAGTTTGGGGTGGGTATACTAGAGCAAGCAATGTTATGAAAATTGTTGAAAAAACATGAAAAAGAAAATGTTGAAAGTGAAAAAAAAAAAAAAATATTGTGAAAAGTTGTGAGAAATAAGAAGTCCAAAAGTTGAAAAGAAAAAAAATATATGACTTCTTCAAAAAGATTGTGAAAAGAAAATCTTTAAAAAGTTTGAAAAAGAATGTTTATGATTGTGGAAATAAAATGCTCTCTAGTATAGCCTTGAAAAATGGAAGTTTTGTGTTGAAAGTTGTGTGAAAAGATTGTCCTTAACTCCAAGTTTTTAACTCACTTCCCAAAAACATCCACCTTACCTTAAGCCCCGTTACAACCTTGAAAGTCCTCTAATGTGTGTGTTTCATATGCTATTTGATTTATCTTTAGAATGCTTGCAAGCTTATGGTAGAAGAGTTAGGTATGTGTTGATTGAGTGATTAGCCTACTATAAAATTGAGTGAATGTGAGTGGTGTGAAGTGATCATTGTTTATCAAATATTGTGAATGTGTCCATGGTTGTGTGAATTGAAGTCATTGTAGGGAAATGTTGCATGGAAGGTTGATCAATTGAAGTGCTTGATGAAAAGATCAAATGAATTATGTGTTGAAGTGATTTAAGAAGGTTGTCAAATTTTTGGTGGTTTTTCGTTTGATAAACGTGTTCCTTGAGGACAAGGAACGAGATAAGTTTGGGGTTGTGATGACTCTTGTCATTTCTACATTTTAATATCATTTCAATAGTGTTTTAGAGGTGATTTCAAGTGATTTTGATCATATTTGAGGTGCAAAAGACTTAAAATGAAAGGTAGCTTGGAAAGGAAGAAATGCTGAAAATGCTGATTTTTCGTCTTTTAGTGGCATTCTGCCAATTTCGCGCAAGCGAACTTGAACCTCGCGCAGGCGAAACTGAATCTCGCGTAGGCGAACCAGATCTCGCGCAAGCGAACTGTGCTGTTGGAAAAATTCGCGCGGGCGAATCAGATCTCGCGGGAGGCGAACTGAAAGCTGTTTTGGCCCATTTTTGACCATTTTCTTGCACTATAAAAGGAGGTTTGTTCAAATTGAAAAGGGTTACGAATTTTGGAGGAAGAAAAGGTCATTGGAGCTCAAAGGAAGTGGATTCAAGCAAGAAACAAAGGGTGGAAACATTCCAAAACCTCTTGTGATGATGAAATCTTCTCTTCTTTTCCATGTAATTTCTCTTTGCACCATGATTTGCTAGATCTTTAGATTGAATCTTTAGGGAATTCTCTATGTAATTTGTTTGAACCATGTGAACTTGATTCTATATGAAGGATTATGATCTAGTTTCTATTGATTATTCTTTGCACTTAATGCTTCATGTAATTTGACGAAATTGTGTGATGAATTTGATAGTTGATTTATCATGAGAATGGAAATTAGCTATAGACCTAGGAATGATTGAACAATTGATAATCACTTTAGAGATTTAGGATTATTAATTGTGATTAAGGAATCAATGTTTGTGAAAACCTCACTTAAACACAAATTCATTCAAGAGATTGGAGAATTGTGATTAAGTGAGAGGATTAGTATCCAAGAGATTGGGATTAATCATTTTATTGATTCAATCTATGAAACTAGTTGAGTAATTAATGAGTATAGAATATGATTCACCAAGCACATTACTATGAGATGAACCAAAGAGATTCAATCGCCCGCCAACCGTTCGATAAAAGTTCAATATTAGTTTTCAATAACAATTTGTATGGAAACTCCCCCCTTTATGTCTTTAATTTTACAATTTCAAACCAAGCCAATTCGCCATTGTTGAATAATCTCAATCCTTGTGGGATCGATTTTATTATTACTTGCGATACTTCGTGCACTTGCGAAAATATCCATCAATTAACTAATAATCAAAATTACAAACCAGTTGTACTTATTACATGTTGGATTTTTTTGCTTCATTAATGGGAGGACAGCTGAGAAATACAATCCGAGTGTTCTGTGACAGGCTCTGTAAATAAATAATTATAAATCGTGTCAAATTGGACATTCACAATCACAAATATGAGTTAAAAACTAAATATTAAGAATGCACAATAATAATTTCACGAAATGTTTAGCGATTTCTTAGAATTTATCAAATTAATCAGTGTAGTTGAAAAAATATGAATAAAATAAAATATGTAAAAATAAAATTAAAAATAGTTCAATATATAGTTGATTATATATATATATATATATATATATATATATATATATATATATATATAAGTGTGCAGAACCATAGATTGAAATCTACTTCTAATCGTAGAGAAATATGTATCTGAAGAACAAGCTAAACGCGCAACAAAACTCAAACTCTAAAAGTCAAACAAAAATAGTTAATTTTTATTAAACAAGCGTGCCTTTGAAGACCAATGACTTCTAAAGACAAGCGTATCTTTGAAGAGCTCCTGAGCAGGTCAACAAAGTCAACACTCTGAGCAAAACCTTCAAGAAGAATCAAGAGAGTCATTTGAAGACTGAAATTTGAAGACCGTTTAAGTAGAAGATCATCTCTGATGTTGAAGCGAGATTCTGAAGAGATCACGCTTCATCAACATTCTGAAGTGATAGTCTCAAGTACTGTACTTCTCTCAACATCCTGCTCCTAGGACTGATACATTGGTCCTCTTGCCCTAGAACACCAACATCCTTGATCTACTCCAAGCATTTTGTCTCGGTTGCATTTAATGTGCTTAGCAAGCATGCTCACAATCAACGATGTTTATAGAGATCATTTTCAAAAAAGCTGAACGGATAATTCCTTATACTGCAGAGGATTAGGAATTACTTATGGAACTAGAATGATAATTTGGGAAAGGAAAGTAACTAAGCTGGTTAGATTTTCAATGGATAGATTTTATACCTGAAGTCTTCAACAAACGACTCTATGCAATTCTCCTATATATGAGACTCTAAGCAACATAAAGACTTACAAGCCTACACTGCAAAGTCCTATCTATCAAGTTCACAACTTTCTGTTTATATTTGTGAATATTTGTAAAGCTCAAACACTTAGATTGTATTTTTAGGAACTTGTAATCTTAGAATATCTAAGTTATTTAGAAGCAACTCTGCTCTTAATTGTAAGCTTCCCACTCTTTTGAGTGTCAAGAGTAACCAAAACCAAACAACTTGTATTAACTCTGATTCTAAAAGTCCTTAGGTTGTAAGGCAAAAGAATTCTCTTGCACAGTAGTACCTTGAGCAAGGGAAGTCTCTTGATCAGTAATATCTCGAGCAAGGAGATCTTGGACTTGGTGTTTGAGTACGAAGTCTTGGACTGAGTGTCTAAACAACTTTAATCTTGATGATTTTAGTGGATCATAAGCTCTCAGGTGTGAGGGGATTGGACAAAACCCTAGTTAACTGGTGAGCCAACATAACATTCTTTATATCATTCTCTTTCTATTCTCGCTTAACTTGCTTTCATACAAACCGTTTAATTTTTTAAAGAAATTTTAGAAAAGAATAACACATTTCAAACTCTCTTTCTTGTATTTTTCTCACCTTTACGAAAACTTTTACATCAAATGCTACCATAAATTTGAATGGTTAATGAATATAAAAATGTATGACATCTCAACAACGTCCATACATTGAACAAAATTAATTATAATTTTAAACTTCATTAATTATAAATTTATGTGTTCAAAATATACATATATTATTAATCAGTCACATATTGTCTTTTAAATATACATACATGATTTTCAGACGTTTAAATAAAAGCTATATATTATCAACGACTTTCAAAGATATTTTGTTTATTTATTTATTTATTTATTTATTTAATTTTAAAGAAATTAGCAGCGAAACTTATACACAATAAATGGAGATAAGTGGGGGTATTGTGGGTTTGAACTTCCACCCCAACATATTTGATATCTACAAGAGTGTCTTCTATAATTGTACATTTGTTCTTCCAAACATTTAGTGTTGTTATATTTATTAACCATCAATTGAACACAATTAACTGCATTTTCAAGTACGTTAATGATTCAAATTGAATTTGAAATTTGAAATAAAAATAATAATACTCTTTTACCTTTATATAGATAGCAATTTTCCTCAAATTTTCTATGTATTCCCCTAATGGTACATGAGTACCAAGGCCACTTGGATGCGGAGGAAAACAATCATTACCACCAAAGTACACAATCACCAATGATGGTTGCTCAATGGCATCCTGTATTAAAAGTGACGAGTATAAGAGATGAGTATTTTTTTCAACAAAATAAAAATAATCACCTTGTGCATAACCATATATATATATACACACACGCACATTAAGTTCATTATATTATGTTTAATACTATAAAGCTTTATATATTCTTTCTAATATATGTCAATGTTACTTTCCTAGGCAGGTTCAAGATATTATGTGTATTATGAACTAGAAAATTGAGAGAATTGGCGAGAAAATTCATTATTGATTGAATGATCTTGAAATGGTCTCAGGCGCAAGTTGCCACAACAAAACGTGTTTATATATCTTGAACTGACAATTAAACTGATAATGCACAAGGAACAATATTATCTCGCAATGTTTGGTAGTGATGCAAGATTCAATGTCAAGTACACTCTTACTCCGGCAGGTATCAGCCTAGCACTTGAGGAAAAATGGATGATTATGCCTGACATTGGGTTTCTATTGGCACAAAAATACAAACACACATTTGTCCTACTAGCGAGGCACATATATTCTGAAACTTATTTTTTGTTAGAGTGTGAATATATATATATATATATATAGTGAGAGAGAGAGAGAGAGAGAGAGAGAGATGGCCAACTAGATATGTTCATTAGATGGCTAGCTTACTACAACAATCTAAAACGTGCATACAAAGTGGTATTGTAGTTGTGGTATTGTAGTTGGAGATTCTGCCACACCTCAACATGATAAGAAGGTTATATAGCTTAAGACAGATAAGCAGGGTTCAAAGGTTGTTGAAGATGACAGTTTTGTGGAAGAAACAGTGGATCTAGTACAAGATTAGTTTAGTTTAAAAGTGTGTATCATTAGACTAACGACTTTAATCACTTTTTAATTTTTTTTGATGTAAATAGTTAGAGTCCAAAATGTGAATGACTACTCATATTTTTTTTAATATTTTTTAATCGTGTTAAAGACGCTGGCAGTGCTACTACATCGGGTTTGGGTGGTGTTCGCTACTTACAGAGCGAACATTTATAGGGTTCGCTACTTACAAAGCGAACAAAACTAGTAGTTCACATGCTAACCAGCGAACATGTCTGTTACAGAAAAAATAGAAAAATGACAGGAAAGACATCACAACTAGAGTCTGAATAACAATGGTTTTATTGATTTTCATTACAACCAAAAGCAAAATTATGTTAGATAGAAAAATTACATCAATAAACCCCGCTAGGAGTAAAAGTAAACCCAGGTGTATCTCTCTTTGTCAAATTGTTCCCAATTTGATCTTAAAAAGCCTCTCATCAATTACCATATCGCTCCCAACCGGGGTGATTAAACAACACAGAGGGGGCGATATGAGTAACCGACAACAAACTTTGTAGCCGTTAACAAATGAAACAACGAACAAATAACACAAACAAAAATAAAATTGCAAGAATGAGAGAATGGTGGAGAAGGAGAGGATGAGGGTGAATTTTTTTTTTCCAAACAAATTGTGTGAATTTATAAAATTTACCAAGCAATCGCAATGACTGGAGCTATGACACAGCTACACACTTGGCCAATAACATTTTTCCATGTGTCAATCACATTTGATTGCATGGGAGATCGATTTTTTTCCTACAGACCAGTTCGTAGTTTTTGTAATTTTACACACTCGCAACTTAAGTAGTGAAGGGCATACAAATGGAAGCTCAGGGGGAGTCTAAGGAGCACGAAAAGAAGAACTCTCACATTATAACCTCACAAGGGATGAATTACTACATCTCAAACTTAAATTGACTTGGTGTCAGAGTATTTTTCTACAGGCACCTCCGCTTTTCTGTATCAGATTCCGACCTCCAGCTCAGAGCATTTCTTCCATCGGTCCACCATACTATGAATTCTCTACCCTCTTTTTTATCTCATCGAATAAATCTGAGTTCTTTTCAGAATATAATCTTATGGTAAAATCAAAATATGTAATTAATGAGCTTTCTTAAAGGACGGATTGTTGGAACAAAATGGAGTTGTTTTATACCTCCAGAGTTTTAATGATAACAACGTATTTAAAGAACAAATTGGATTAGCTAATGTATGTCCAAGTGTGCAGGATCATAGCTTAAAATTTGCATGAACATATACAAGAGCACATTAATTTGTGAAGAGAAGCTGAAGTGTTTGTTCATAAGCTATAGAAGGCCAGATTCTAGTTTGAAGTACTAGAATCTGAGATGAATCAGAAACAAGTAAGTTCGGACTCTGAAAAGCCAGACTCTAAAGTAAAACTCTTGAAGGTCTCAAATTATGTAGGACAAGTCACCATCAGGAGTTTCTGAGATGTCACTATCAAGCTCAGAGTCAACTTTTTCTTCTTCTGATCACGTGCAAAAACAAACAAAACTTCATAGACAAAAGGATTTCTACTAGTTTGTAAAGATAAATTCATTTTGTAGCAAAGGAAATTCAAATGTCTTTTCAACGATATTATCCATATCAAGAAACATCCCAACGTCTAGGATCAAAACTTCTCAATGACTCTAATTTGTGCAGAGGATCTCTTCAAGGAATCTTTCAACTTTACCTATATAAGGAATCTTTTAACGTCTCTGAATATCAAGCTGAAACTCTGTCAAAACAGAAGTACAAATTGTACTTAGAATTTCTTAAACCAAGTTTGTATATTAGAAATTCTAAAGTCTATAGATTCGTTCATTGTATTGTAAAGCCTACACCTCTTATTGTATATCAACTGTACAAACATTTCTAACATTATTTGATTAAGTTAGTTGTGAGATATGTCTCTTGTCATTTGGAGTTAAGCATTAGAAGTCTCTTGCCTGTGTGCTTGGGCATTGCGAAGTCTCTTGTCGTGGACTTGAGCAATTTGAGAAGTCTCTTGTCGTGGACTTAAGCAATTTGAGAAGTTTCTTGCGTGTGTGCTTGAGCAATATTGTTTAATCTTTAGTGATTATAGTGGAACTTCTTTGGAATTGCAAAGGAACTGGATACTTTCTGTCTGTGAGAGGAACCAGTATAAAATTGCTTTGTGCCTTTCTCTCTTTTTCTCCTCTGTGAGTTTTGTTTATATTTGCTGCAATCTCTGCTTTTAATCTTGGTTAGACTCAACTCTTGTTTCAGAGTCTGACCTATCCTTACACGCAGGTTTCTAGGAAAGAAAAAGAAAACCCGAGTACATAATTCAACCCCACTTCTTGTGATTTTCTCACCTTCACGGATAGTTCTAGAGAACCCAAGTTTAATTTTTGGATGGAACAATTATTGACTGGAATTTACTTACATTGTGACTTAGCTATTAGGGTTGACACCAAAATATATATGTGATTTTTATATGGACTTATTTAGACCCCTTTCCCTAAACACTAGAGGGTTAACACCAAAATATATATGTGATTTTTGTATAAAAAAATTGTGTTTATTACTTTAACAAGTGTTTATCAGGCAATGCTACGATGGACCACTTTCACAAGTGGTCCACCGAGGAAAAGTGATCAATACTAATATAATGAATACGAAATTTACTGTTTGATTGAAAGTTTATATCATATAGATCATCTATAAAAAAATTTGAAAAATTGAAAATCATTTGATATGTTATTGAAATCTATCAAGATTAACGCTATTTAATAAAAATCCATAAACCGTTAATCTTAAATGGTCTCAATAACATATCAAATTATTATCAATTTTTCTAATTTTTTTTATGGATAATCTACATGATATGAACTTTCAAACCAACAGTGAATTTTGTGAAATCTGTTTCCTTATAATATTAACGTTATTCATGACTGATCCATCATAATCACTTGAAGAAGTAGTTCATATTAGAATTTACTATATTTGTCTCGTATTTCCAAAATAATGATTTTATAAATTTCGTAAACAATCTTTTTTAAAATCATGGTCACTCTTTTTTTTGGTAAGTAGTCTAATAGCTTGAAATTTCACCTTAAAAGTAGATAAGTGGAGTATTTTGGGTTCGAATCCGGCACCTGCACATATAGTACGATGTCCCAACCAGTTGAGCTAAGCTCATGGGACAAAATCATGGTCACTCTATTTTCTCGGAGTAGTTTGGTGGGAATTTTCTACTTTTCGATTTTCCTAACTTATGGTCAATTCTCTCATGGGTTTCCGCCTCGTCACCATGTTGTACACTATTGTTATGTCCACAACTACTTTCATATTCGATGTTCTCTTAATTTATAAAAAAAAAAAGGTAAACAATGTCTTTAAAACACTTCATGATATCAGTATCACCTTGTGTAAAATAATAACATAAACCTAAAACTGAAATTAAGCTTAGGGTAAAATATTCTTACCGCCAAAAGTAGGGAAATAATTTTGAATTAAAGTGGCAAGGTACATTTTCATTACCTTTGGTAAAATTTTATCCACCAATTGCAGAGCACGGCTTGAATTCCATCCAGCGTATCCAAGCAAAATTATATCCGCCTACAGCAAATCAAGAAAATTTTTAATATGCACCACTTTTTTAGGTGGTCCACGGTGGATCAATCACGAATAACATTATAACGGATACGAACTTCACAAAATTCATTACTGGATTGAAATTTTATATCATATGGATTATCCATAAAAAAAATTACAAAAAATAAAAATCATTTGATATGTTATTTAAACTCATTAAGATTAACGGTTTATGAGTTTTTATTAAATACCGTTAATCTTGATAAGTCTTAATAACATATCAAATGATTTTTAAATTTTTCTAATTTTTTTTAAATGATCTAAATGATATAAATTTTCAATTCAACGGTAGATTTTGTAAAATTCATATCCGTTAAAAAGAAAATATTTTTTATTAATATGTTTAACTAATACTCCATACAGACTCTTTAGCATTTCCCATATTTTTTTATTAATATGTTAAATATTATTTGAAATATGGAGTCATGTAAAATTACTCAATCTTTCAAACATAATTTACATTAAAATATTCATGCATTCACGCACTCGCTATATCGGTGAGGTTAGATCAAAATTCGATGGTCACCGACAAAATAACCGCATGAATATGGTATTTTGGACAGTAGTAGTAAACCAAAATCCAAATATTTTCTGGAAAACAAGGTACCCAAGCTCTTTTATTTTAAAAGGGTTCGGAAAAATCTTCCATAAACCAAATATGTGTAGCATGTATTTCAAATTCATATGGTTTTAAGAATGAAGAAATAGTACCTTACGAGCGTACAAGTGAGAAAGAGTAGCTCCCCAACCTTCATAATAACTGTATTGAACAATTGAAGAACCAAACAACACAAATTGAGGCCTCATTGTATTTTTCTCCTAACACACTGCTGTGATAAAGGAGATAATAGACTTATACATCTAATTATTAATTTTTTTATATACTCTAATATTAATTTATTTGTAGTGTGTTTGTTGTGCATAGCAATGTCAACGTGATGCATGGAGAGTGAGGAGTTATTTTTTCAGTTTCTTTTTTACCATCTAAAATATAAAATATGCATTTTTGTGGTCTTCATTTCACATATTAAAGAGTATTTTTTCGTCTCGTGAGTTTAGCTTAATTGGTAAGACATTGCATGATATATACATGAGATTAGGGTTCGAACCCCGGTCATCCCACTAAGCTATTTGACCAAAAAAAAGAGTATTTTTTCTATATTATTATTCTCGTTCTCCACGAAGATCCGTTAATATTAAACATTATCAAATTTCTATTTTGTTACGGTTAAATATGTTTTTCGTCCCTACAAAATTAACGAATTTTGGTTTTTATCTCTATGAAAAATATCTCATGTTTTCATCCTTACAAAAAAATTTGTTTTGTTTTTAGTCTCTATTACTAATGGACAAAGCTTTGACATTTTTTAAATATAATATAGACTTATATAGATTTATCATAATATAGACATATTTTGAACATAAAAGGAAAATAATATTGACATTAAAATAAACATAACCTAATCATTAGGAACTAAAAACAAATCAATATCTTTTTTGAGTTACCATGATATTGGTACGAAGTTTTAAAAAATGTCGCTCTAGCTATGACTAATCTCTTTCGTAGAAACTGTGGGGCATACAAGTTGGATTTTTCCCTTCAAGTTGAATTTTTTTTCATACACATGTGTCAGAAATTAAACCTCTGTTCATATGCTTAAAGAGACCAAAACCCTTATCATTTGAGACATTTCATTATTGGTACATGTGGTTTTTTATATAAAACAAAAATCAAAATTCATTAAACGAAGAAAACATATTTTATCTATTAGTATTTTATCTATTACTACTTTCGTCCCTAAATATATAACCCTTTAGAGAAAATTACAGAGATTAGGAAAGTAAAATATAGTATTAAATTTTTGACAATTAATATTGTTTTTACAATTTTATCTTTCAAGAGACATAATGAGTTAATGTGAATTTAGAATATTAATTACATATTGTAGAAACAAATTCACTATAATTAGGGATATATTTGAAAAAAAGTACTCCCTCAGGCCGTAATTATAAACAAATATCACTTTTTAGATATATTGAATAACTAATGTATTTAGTACATTTTTTAGACTAGATTTATTAGTTATTTAATGTATCTAAAAAGTGACATTTGCTTATAATTAAGGTCGGAGGGAGTAATCGTTAAAAATTTGAAAAAGTTTCTCGTAAAAAGGATAGATTATTTTATCTCAAACATGCTCATGCCGAGATGATGATTATGCATCATGGGGCAACATGACTAATACACCTATTTATTAATATTTTATCAGGCATGTTTTATTTTTTATAAACCACGAGGAACCTTAATTTATTTGTATTGTAGTTCATAAAATTATTAAACGAGGTTAATAAATTATAGAGATAATTGTCTCATGAGTTTAACTCAGTTGGTTGGACAATGCATTATATATATAAGGGGTCGGAGTTTGAACTTCGGTCATCCTACTTATCCACTTTAAGGGTGAAATTTCTAGCCACTAGACTACTTGACTGTTAGCCTGTATTTTCGACAGGCATTAATGAATTGGAATAAGATGTTGAAATCTCATTTAATGAGTATTATTGCCTTTTAATATTTTCTTGGAAGATGATTCTGGCAATAAATCAAGAGAAAATCAAGGCATTTGACATCAAAGACTTTTAATGTGCAAAGTTAATTGTCAAAGCCTAGAGTTCTGTCGAATTCGACAGAACGATTGTTGTCTGAATAAGCTTGTCGAGTTCGACAGAACCATGTTTATCTAAATAAACATGCTGGTTCGACATTACTCTAATTGTCGAAAATATTATATATATATGTGTGAATATATGTATTTGTTTGGTTGTCTAACGTACTATGCAGAACGAAAGAAGCGTACTCTGGACTTAGCAAAATATTCAAAAATGAATAACGTTGAAGGGTTCGCCAGGTGTCAAAGGGAATTCAAATTGTCAAGACACGTGGAGCATAGTTAGACGTATTGTAGGTTTATAGCAGTTATGTTAGTTTGTCTATAAATACAAGTTTCTGATAGAAGAAACGGGTCCACAATTCAATACACATGCAAATTCCTAAAATATTCAGAGTACCCATGTCAACGAGCGAAATGAATGACAGGAACATGTACGAATCTGTGTACCATCCTTTGTAAACATTTTACATTTGTTAAATGCAATTTACATTCTGCAAGTCTTGATTACTTGTTTGTCATTTAAGTTTTATGCAATTTAAAACTTTCTGCAACTTTATCATTCTGCAATTTATTTTCATTGCATTGTCTTTACTGTTTCAAAAGTCTTTCTTTAAACTTTATTTGCAATTCATTTACAAGTTTTCTGTAAATTTAACTTTGAAGCATTTTACCTTTAAAACAAACCATTTGACTGCGTCAAATGCTTTTACTTTTATTCAAATTGTCCGATTTAACCCAAAGATATGAATATGTTTTCATCATCTTCCACACAATCCATATGTCCCGAGATTTACTAGTTGATCTCTCTTGTAATAATTAAACTAGCGGTTGTTTACTAAAAATCGGGGTAAACAAAATGGCACGCCCAGTGGGACTCGAACCCACAATCGCTTGATTAGAAGTGGTAAATCTGGCAATAATATTATGCATATGGATTGTGTGGAAGATGTCGAAAATTTGTTTACCCCGATTTTTAGTAAACAACCGCTAGTTTAATTATTACAAGAGAGATCAACTAGTAAATCTCGGGACATATGGATTGTGTGGAAGATGATGAAAACATATTCATATCTTTGGGTTAAATCGGACAATTTGAATAAAAGTAAAAGCATTTGACGCAGTCAAATGGTTTGTTTTAAAGGTAAAATGCTTCAAAGTTAAATTTACAGAAAACTTGTAAATGAATTGCAAATAAAGTTTAAAGAAAGACTTTTGAAACAGTAAAGACAATGCAATGAAAATAAATTGCAGAATGATAAAGTTGCAGAAAGTTTTAAATTGCATAAAACTTAAATGACAAACAAGTAATCAAGACTTGCAGAATGTAAATTGCATTTAACAAATGTAAAATGTTTACAAAGGATGGTACACAGATTCGTACATGTTCCTGTCATTCATTTCGCTCGTTGACATGGGTACTCTGAATATTTTAGGAATTTGCATGTGTATTGAATTGTGGACCCGTTTCTCTTATGAAAAACTAATATTTATAGACGAACAGAATAACTGTCAAAAACCTACAAACGTCTAACTAATCTCCACGTGTCTTCGACTTTTGAATTCCTTGACACCTGGTGAGGCTTTTGAACGTTATCCACTTTTTTGAATATTTCACTAAGTCCAGAGTATGCTTTCTCCGTACTGCACAATACGTTATACAAGTAAACACACATATATATACATATAAATATGAATTCGACAGGCATATAGTTGTCGAACCAAATACTCTTATTTAAATAAATAAGGTTCTGTCGAATTCGACAGGTTCAACCAGGATTCGACGAAACAGCTTTATGCATTAAAATATTTTAATGTCAAATGCCTTGATCTTCTCTTGATTTATTACTGAGATCAATTCCCAAGAGAATATTAAAACGTAATGATATACAATAAATGAGATTTCATCATCTCACTCCAACTCATTACTGCCTGTCAAAAATACAGGCTAACAAATTGCCCCCTCAAAAATGCCAATTTCGACTGCATGTCGAATATGCAAAGGAGAAATGGCAGTTTTGAAGATTGTCACCTTTGCCAATTTCTGAATTGTCATCACCATCATAAATGGTATCTTGACCATTGTCTTGTGGTACATCTGCCCCCACAAGTTTTGGCATTGACAATTCCATAGAAGGAGGTTGATCAACAATGAGTTTATCTTTAATCTCAATCAACTCTTCTAGTTTCTCACTAGAAATTTTATAGCCAGAAGCTATTTGAGCCAAATCATTGGCTTCTTGATTTTCTATACGAGGCACATGTTCAAAGATGACTTGGTCGAAACGTTTTAACAAAGAAATTGCTATGACAAAATATTTCATCAAGTGCTCTTTTATGCACTTATATTCCTTTGTCAATTGTTTCAACACCAATTCTGAATCGCCTCTGATCAAAATATTTCTTGCCCCCAAGTCCAGAAAAATTTCTAAGCCTGTTATCAAAGCCTCATACTCTGCTTCGTTATTTGAGCAGAACCCATTAATTTTATATTTGAACTTGGTGGGAATTCTGGAGGGAGAGATGATTAAAATCCCTATTCCAACTCCATGTTTATGTTTAGAACCATCAAAATATAATTTCCAAGGTTCTGAATCTACATAGTTTTGTGGAGTTTCTAGTGCAGAATGATCTGCTATGAAATCAGCCACAATTTGGCCTTTAACTGCCTTTAAAGGTTTATAAGTTAATGAATATTCTGTCAAGGCTAAAGCCCATTTTCCAATTCGACTATGCAGAATAGGTTTGGATAACATATGTTTGATGATATCACAATGAGAATAAACAAAAACATCAACAGACTTTATATAATGCTTGAGTCAAAAGCTTGTTGGTGGCTTTGACAAATAACTCTTGATTTCGTCAAAAGCTTGTTGTTGCTCTTGCCCCCAAGTGAAAACGCTCTCTTTCTTGAGTCGAAGCAGTGGTGAGAATGGTTGAGCTTTACCACTTAAGTTTGAAATAAATCTTCTCAAGAAATTGATTTTCCCAAGTAAGGACTGAAGTTGCTTTTTTGTAGTTGGAGATTTGGTCTCCATAATAGCCTTCGTTTTGTTTTGCTTTATTTCAATGCCTTTTTTGTGCACAACAAACCCAAGGAAATCTCCTTGCAGTTCTGATAAATTTGCTCCTCAGCAGCCTTTCAATTTCTTCTTTGATCTTTGACATTATTTCTGGTGCGAACCTTCTAGGTAATTGTTTCACTGGTTTTTTATCTGGTCGAACTGGGAGTTCATGTTCCACCAACTTTCTGCTCAAACCTGGCATTTCATTGTAATCCCAAGCAAAACAATCCTTGAATTCCATCAAAAGTTGCACCACTTTTGCCTTCAGATCTGGAGGAATGTTTGCACTAATATATGTTGGTCTTTTTGTCAAACCATCTCCAAGGTCAATTTCCTGCAAAGGATCCTGTGCTTGCATCTTGTGACATTGACTGATTGGATCTTTTTCAAATCCTAAGGGTTCGTCATCATAGATGCAATCCAGTTTTTGCAGTTCTGGCTTGTGTTTGCCAAGTCTCATGTCATTGGCTGTAATAGCCATATTTTCTGACACTGCATTGGCTTCCAAAGCCATTTTGATTCTGTTTTCAGCCATGTAGGCCGTAATCTTTGCCCATGTTTGGGACTCAGACATAGTAATCCTCTTTGACATCCCACCCAGTTGGGTAGTTGTGGCCTTCATACTCGCCATCCTCGCTGTTTCCATCTTCTCTCTCCCACAAGAAACCATGTGTGGGATCCAGTTTGATTGCATGGTGACCATTTCCTGCTAGGCGATATGCAAAGTCCTTCTCAGTGCATGGTGCAATTGTCGCCAATTTCTTGTCGAAGGAGTGCTTCGTCAGATGATGGACTTCAGTCTTGAAATAGCTTTGATCTGCTTCAACATTTTCGACTACTCCATCTTCTCGCCATATAATGAGGCGCTGGTGCAGGGTAGATGGAACTGCCCCCACTCCATGAATCCACTCTCGACCTAGAAGTAGATTGTAATTTGCCTTAGAGGCCACAACCAAGAACAAGGTTGGCCTTATAGTGCTTCCGACAACCACATCCAACTGGATTGCTCCTAAAGAGAAACCAGTCTCGCCCTCATAGTTTGACAGAACTATGTTGTGAGGATGAAGATCCACCAAAGATTTGCCAATCTTTCTTAGCAGAAATTCTGGCATGAGGTTAACAGTGGCACCACCATCTATTAGTACTTTGTTGATTCCGACATTATTCACCTTCGCCTGAATGAAGAGAGGCTTCAAGTGACTTTTCATGCCTTCATCTGGCCTTTCGAATGTGGCCATTTGGTCCTCCAAAGCACCATTGCTTGTGACATAGTAACAGACTGGCCTATGAAGGGCCATTTGCATTCCAGATTCTTCTTCTTCATCTGTTATTTCAGAACAGACGTCGAACTCCCTTGGCAGAATGGACACAACATTTACTATTATGTCGAGATCGGGTTCAGAATCTAAAAAGTCATCTGCCTCCATGTGCTCGTCTTCGACGTTGTTAGTAGTTGAAGACTCAGCTTTTGGTTCTCCTAACCTTTCTTTCATTGGCTTCTTAGCCAATTGCATAGGTTTCTCCTCATTACCATTAGTAGTAACTTGTGATTTTTGAGCATCCACTTTTTTCTGGCGTTGATATCTACGCCATTGGGATCTTGTCATGGGATTTTTCCCTTTGTAATTATTCCTGTAATCATACTTCCTTGATTCAGGATCTTTTTTGGGATTGTTGTTACTGGAGTTCCCTTTCTCCATATTCCTTTGACCATAGCCCATATTCTTTCCATGGACCCATTGGTTGACAGGTGTCCTGTTTGAGGGGACAAATGATTTTTGTGGTCCCAACCTCTGATGTACAGGTGCCTGCTGGCTATTCAGAACATTGGAATAAGTTGGCCTTTGACTTGGCCAATTATTTCTGTTCTGACTGTGAGGCAAAAACTTGTTAAGGCCTGCAGCAGCCTTCTTGTCGAACATGGCACTACAATGAGGACATAATGTAGCTTCGCCATCATTTTCTTTGCAGCGTTGAAGGAAATCCAATAAAGTCTCCCCTGCTTGTGGATACACCTCTTCCACTTTGTTTTCGTACTCCTCCTCAGGAATGGAAATTAATTGCCCCCCTTCAGTGAGGTTCAATGCTTCCAACATCAGGCACTCGAATGGCTCCGTGTATGCAGCATCAGCAATCTGCAATGGATCTTCATCCACCTGTTGTTTGGATTTTGGCTTTTCGCCAAATTTGAGTCTTCCCTCCTGTAGGGCTTTCTGGACCAGATCCCTGAAAAGAACACATTGTGAGGTTCTATGACCCAAGAAATTATGGTATTTACAAAACCCTCTTTTCTTCCGTTGGTCCAAAGGTGGTAATTTTAAACCCTTTGGCACAATTATTTGGCCATCAGCGACCAATAAGTCAAAAATTTCATCACATTTAGTAATGTCGAAAGTGTATGTCTTAGAAACAAATCTATCATTTTTTGGTTCGACAGGATTATTCCCATTTGATGGTTTCAACATTTTACAAGTATAAGGAGGGCCTGGTTTTAACTCAGCCACGTTAACCTCATTATTTTCTATGTAATCCTGACCATCGTCGAACTCATTTTCACTTTCATAAGTTTCTATGTATGCCACTTTTTCTTTTTTGTGAAACTTAGAATTTCTGACTTTTTCAGCCCTGAGGCGTTCAACCTGTCGAACACGATCTGCTAATTGGGCCATGTCTCTCAAATGTTGAGTATCTAACTTTTTCCTAATGGAATAGTCGAGGCCACCAGCAGCCATCTCAACCAATTCATGTTCAGGCACTTGGGTAAAGCATCTTGCCTTAAGGAGGCGAAACCTGTTTAGATAGTCATCAATGGCTTCTGAGGTTTTGCGCTTCATACTGGCTAATTCTTTGAGACTAATCCTAGATTGTCCCATGTAGAATTGTTCATGAAATAGCCTTTCCAATTGAGTCCAAGTATGAATTGAATGAGGGGGAAGTGTGGTAAACCACGTAAAGGCATTTTTAGTGAGGGAATTGGGAAAAAATTTCATTTTTAAATCTTCATTATTTGCCAAATTCCCTGCTTCTGCCAAATATCTGGCAATATGTTCGACAGTAGATTCATTAGTATCACCAGCAAATTTTGTGAATTTGGGAATCTTCCATCCCCTTGGCAATTCTGCCTGTAATACATATTCAGACAAGGGTGACACAAAATTTGGTCTATGCAACCCTGTATTCAAACCATTTTGGGCCAAAATATTTTCTACTAAATTGGCCAAGTTATTTTGCCCTGCAACATTTTCTTGTCGAACTTGCCTAAGAACATTATCAGCATCTTGGTTTCTATTAACCAAAACTACTTCTGGTTCTTGTTGTTCTCTCTCGATGCGCACTGGTTGGGCTTGGACTCCTGTTTGAATCTCCGGGTTTACACGGGGAATTCTTTGATTATTTGGAGCATCAGGGGCACCAAAAAAGTCTGCCATCCTTCCCATTTGATTGGCTAACAATAAATAATTGTCATTGGCTGTTTGTAACACAGGATTAAAGATTGTGCCAATCTGTTGGGTCAACGCGTTCACCATATCATGGTTACTTTCGTCCATTTGTTGCCTAAGTACATTCATAGAATTATTAGTCAAGTTCAGAGAATTTCCCCTATTTCCCATCGCAGAAGACGAGGGAGAACTTTCTACAGAAGGCCAATTATACAGGCTTGCCATCGTTGTCGTTGGCATCCCATATTGTGGGTTTCTAGGCAACCAAGGAGGTCTCGACGGAGTTCCACCAATTTGACTACCGTCTGTATATCCATGTGTTTGTGATACGTTGGTTGGTATGGATGATACATTCATTTGTGTCATTATTGCACCACTCATATTTGGAGGAACAAACCCTCCTGCCATACTTGACGTAGTGGCAGACACTGTTGATCCACTGGCACTTGCGCCAATGGTTCCAGAACTTATCACAGGATTTGTACCCCCACCATTAGGATTATTGCTTGGGATACTTTCAGAAGTTGTAAAGTTTAGGGCAGGATTTGTTGATCCGCCAGTAGGATTGGCGCCAGGATTGCCAGTTACTGGTTGATTTGGTGGTCCTGTCGGATTCAGAACAGGATTGGTTTCTGCCCCATTATTATTATTATTATTATTAATATTATTAGGATTAGGATTGTTTGGTGGTCTCACCATTCTGGAACGAGGACGCTTTGGTATGTTTGAAAATACTGGAAGAGATTTACCACTTCTCAAATGCATATACAAATATAGACACAATCAAAGCACAAACACCAAACAACAAATTTTGTATGAAAAATTTTCAAAAATTCACCAAGTAAAAATTTTCAAAAATTCACCAAGTAAAAATTTTCTACTAAACAGCCAATGACAATTATTTATTGTTAGCCAATCAAATGGGAAGGATGGCAGACTTTTTTGGTGCCCCTGATGCTCCAAATAATCAAAGAATTCCCCGTGTAAACCCGGAGATTCAAACAGGAGTCCAAGCCCAACCAGTGCGCATCGAGAGAGAACAACAAGAACCAGAAGTAGTTTTGGTTAATAGAAACCAAGATGCTGATAATGTTCTTAGGCAAGTTCGACAAGAAAATGTTGCAGGGCAAAATAACTTGGCCAATTTAGTAGAAAATATTTTGGCCCAAAATGGTTTGAATACAGGGTTGCATAGACCAAATTTTGTGTCACCCTTGTCTGAATATGTATTACAGGCAGAATTGCCAAGGGGATGGAAGATTCCCAAATTCACAAAATTTGCTGGTGATACTAATGAATCTACTGTCGAACATATTGCCAGATATTTGGCAGAAGCAGGGAATTTGGCAAATAATGAAGATTTAAAAATGAAATTTTTTCCCAATTCCCTCACTAAAAATGCCTTTACGTGGTTTACCACACTTCCCCCTCATTCAATTCATACTTGGACTCAATTGGAAAGGCTATTTCATGAACAATTCTACATGGGACAATCTAGGATTAGTCTCAAAGAATTAGCCAGTATGAAGCGCAAAACCTCAGAAGCCATTGATGACTATCTAAACAGGTTTCGCCTCCTTAAGGCAAGATGCTTTACCCAAGTGCCTGAACATGAATTGGTTGAGATGGCTGCTGGTGGCCTCGACTATTCCATTAGGAAAAAGTTAGATACTCAACATTTGAGAGACATGGCCCAATTAGCAGATCGTGTTCGACAGGTTGAACGCCTCAGGGCTGAAAAAGTCAGAAATTCTAAGTTTCACAAAAAAGAAAAAGTGGCATACATAGAAACTTATGAAAGTGAAAATGAGTTCGACGATGGTCAGGATTACATAGAAAATAATGAGGTTAACGTGGCTGAGTTAAAACCAGGCCCTCCTTATACTTGTAAAATGTTGAAACCATCAAATGGGAATAATCCTGTCGAACCAAAAAATGATAGATTTGTTTCTAAGACATACACTTTCGACATTACTAAATGTGATGAAATTTTTGACTTATTGGTCGCTGATGGCCAAATAATTGTGCCAAAGGGTTTAAAATTACCACCTTTGGACCAACGGAAGAAAAGAGGGTTTTGTAAATACCATAATTTCTTGGGTCATAGAACCTCACAATGTGTTCTTTTCAGGGATCTGGTCCAGAAAGCCCTACAGGAGGGAAGACTCAAATTTGGCGAAAAGCCAAAATCCAAACAACAGGTGGATGAAGATCCATTGCAGATTGCTGATGCTGCATACACGGAGCCATTCGAGTGCCTGATGTTGGAAGCATTGAACCTCACTGAAGGGGGGCAATTAACTTCCATTCCTGAGGAGGAGTACGAAAACAAAGTGGAAGAGGTGTATCCACAAGCAGGGGAGACTTTATTGGATTTCCTTCAACGCTGCAAAGAAAATGATGGCGAAGCTACATTATGTCCTCATTGTAGTGCCATGTTCGACAAGAAGGCTGCTGCAGGCCTCAACAAGTTTCTGCCTCATAGTCAAAACAGAAACAATTGGCCAAATCAAAAGCCAACTTATTCCAATATTCTGAATAGCCAGCAGGCACCTGTACACCAGAGGTTGGGACCACAAAAATCATTTGTCCCCTCAAACAGGACACCTGTCAACCAATGGGTTCATGGAAGAAGCATGGACTATGGTCAAAGGAATATAGAGAGAGGGAACTCCAGTAACAGCAATCCCAAAAAGGATCCTGAGTCAAGGAAATATGATTACAGGAATAATTACAAAGGGAAAAATCCCATGACAAGGTCCCAATGGCGTAGATATCAACGCCAGAAAAAAGTGGCTGCTCAACAATCCCCATTAACTACTGATGGTAATGGAAGAAGGCCTTTGGAATTGGCAAAGAAGCCAATGAAAGAAAGGTTAGGCGAATCGAAAATAGAGTCTTCAGTTGCTGATAATGTCGAAGATGACCACATGGAAGCAGATGACTTTTTGGATTCTGAGCCTGATCTCGACATAATCGTCAATGTTGTGTCAATCTTACCAAGGGAATTCGACGTTTGCTCTGAAGTGACAGATGACGAAGAGGAATCTGGAATGCAAATGGCCCTTCATAGGCCAGTATGTTACTATGTGACGAGCAATGGTGCTCTAGAAGATCAAATGGCTACATTTGAAAGGCCAGATAAAGGCATGAAGAGTCACTTGAAGCCTCTCTTCATACAGGCTAAAGTGAACAATGTGGGGATCAACAAAGTGCTAATTGATGGTGGTGCTACTGTTAATCTCATGCCAGAATTTTTGCTCAGAAAGATTGGCAAATCTTTGGTGGATCTTCATCCTCACAACATAGTTCTTTCAAACTATGAGGGTGAAACTGGTTTCTCTTTGGGAGCAATCCAGTTAGAAGTGGTTGTTGGAAGCACTGTAAGGCCAACCTTGTTCTTGGTTGTGGCCTCTAAGGCAAATTACAATCTACTTCTAGGTCGAGAGTGGATTCATGGAGTAGGGGCAGTTCCTTCTACCCTGCACCAACGCCTCATTATCTGGCGAGAGGATGGAATAGTGGAAAATATTGAAGCAGATCAAAGCTACTTCAAAACCGAAGTCCATCATTTGACAAAGCACTCCTTCGACAAGAAATTGGCAACAATTTCACCATGCACTGAGAAGGACTTTGCATATCGTCTAGCAAGAAATGGTCACCATGCAATCAAACTGGATCCCACACATGGTTTCTTGTGGGAGAGAGAGGATGGAAACAGCGAGGATGGCGAGTATGAAAGCCACAAATGCCCAACTGGTTGGGATGTCAAAGAAAACTACTATGTCTGAGTCCCAAACTTGGGCAAGGATTACGGCCTACATGGCTGAAAACAGAATCAAGATGGCTTTGGAAGCCAATTCATTTTCAGAAAATATGGCTGATATAGCCAATGGTGAAAAGATTGGCAAACAAGAGCCAGAATTGCAAAAACTGGACTGCATCTATGACGACGAACCCTTAGGATTTGAAAAAGATCCAATTAGTCAAAGTCATAAGATGCAAGCACAGGATCCTTTGCAAGAAATTGACCTTGGAGACGGTCTGATGAAAAGACCAACATATATTAGTGCAAACATTCCTCCAGATCTGAAGGCGAAAGTGGTGCAACTTCTAGTGGAATACAAAGATTGTTTTGCTTGGGATTACAATGAAATGCCAGGTTTGAGCAGAAAATTGGTGGAACATGAACTTCCAGTTCGACCAGACAAAAAACCAGTAAAACAATTGCCTAGAAGGTTTGCACCAGAAATTATGTCAAAGATCAAGGAAGAAATTGAGAGGCTGCTGAGGAGCAAATTCATCAGAACAGCAAGGTATGTCGAATGGTTAGCAAATATAGTGCCTGTGATTAAGAAAAATGGTTCTCTTAGAGTATGTATAGACTTTAGAGATTTGAATAATGCTACACCAAAAGACGAATATCCTATGCCTGTAGCAGAAATGCTAATTGATTCAGCAGCAGGATTTGAATATTTAAGTATGCTAGATGGTTATTCTGGCTACAACCAAATTTTCATTGCTGAAAATGATGTACCCAAAACTGCTTTTAGATGCCCAGGGGCATTAGGCACGTATGAATGGGTAGTGATGCCCTTCGGTTTGAAAAATGCTGGGGCCACTTATCAAAGAGCAATGAATCTAATTTTCCATGAGTACATAGACACTTTTATGCAAGTGTATATTGACGACATAGTTGTCAAATCCTCGTCAAAGGTTGATCATTTAGATCATTTGAAAAAGTCTTTTGAAAAGATGAGGAAATATGGATTAAAAATGAATCCATTAAAGTGTGCTTTTTGTGTTAATGCAGGAGATTTCCTTGGGTTTGTTGTGCACAAAAAGGGCATTGAAATAAATCAAAACAAAACGAAGGCTATCATGGAGACAAAATCTCCAACTACTAAAAAGCAACTTCAGTCCCTACTTGGGAAGATCAATTTCTTGAGGAGATTCATCTCAAATTTAAGTGGTAAAGCTCAGCCTTTCTCGCCATTACTTCGTCTCAAGAAAGAAGATATTTTCACTTGGGGGCAAGATCAACAACGAGCTTTTGACGAAATCAAGAGTTATTTGTCGAAGCCACCAATGTTGATGCCTCCAATAAGGAACAAGTTCATGAAGTTGTATATATCAGCATCAGATTCGACACTGGGTAGTATGCTTGCCCAGGAAGATGAAAATGGTGAAGAAAAAGCCATCTATTACTTAAGTAGGGTATTAAATGATGCTGAAACTAGATATAGTAGTATTGAAAAACTATGCTTATGTTTGTATTTCTCTTGTATAAAACTCAAGCATTATATAAAGCCTGTTGATGTTTTTGTTTATTCTCACTGTGATATCATTAAGCATATGTTGTCTAAACCAATCTTGCATAGTCGAATTGGAAAATGGGCCTTAGCCTTAACAGAGTATTCATTAACATATAAACCTCTAAAGGCAGTCAAAGGCCAAATTGTAGCTGATTTTATAGCAGATCATTCTGTAATAGAAACTCCACAAAATTATGTAGAATCACGACCCTGGAAATTGTATTTTGATGGTTCTAAACATAAACATGGAGTTGGAATTGGGATTCTAATTATTTCCCCTTCCAAAATACCCACTAAGTTCAAATATAAAATTAATGGATTCTGCTCAAATAATGAAGCAGAGTATGAAGCTTTAATAGCAGGCTTAGAAATTTTATTGGACTTGGGGGCAAAAAATATCCTGATCAGAGGTGATTCAGAACTGGTTTTGAAACAATTGACAAAAGAATACAAGTGTATAAAAGAACACTTGATGAAATATTTTGTCATAGCAATTTCTTTGTTAAAACGTTTCGACCAAGTCACCATTGAACATGTGCCTCGTATAGAAAATCAAGAAGCCAATGATTTGGCTCAAATAGCTTCTGGTTACAAAATTTCCAATGAGAAATTGGTGGAGTTGATTGAAATCAAAGATAAAATCATTATTGATCAACCTGCTACTTTGGAATTGTCAATGCCAAAACTTGTGGGGGCAGATGTACCACAAGACAATGGTCAATATGACGACCTTGACGAAAATTCAGAAATTTTTGAAATTTTTGCCATTGACAATTTAGCTGATACTGATTGGAGAAAACCACTTGTCGAGTATCTGCGAGATCCAAACGGAACGACAAATAGAAAGATAAAATACAGAGCCTTAAGTTATGTCATCATTGGGAATGAACTAATGAAAAAGACACCTGAGGGAGTTTTGCTAAAATGTTTAAGTGAAACTGAAGCCTATTTGGCTATATCTGATGTGCATAGTGGCACATGTGGATCCCATCAGGCAGGCCATAAAATGAAATGGTTACTGTTTCGACAAGGTGTGTACTGGCCAACAATGCTAAAAGATTGTATAGAGTTTGCTAAGGGTTGTCAAGAGTGCCAAAAACATTCAGGCATACAACACGTACCTGCAAGTGAACTTCATTCAATAGTAAAACCTTGGCCTTTTAGAGGATGGGCTTTAGATTTAATTGGTGAAATTAAACCAAGTTCGTCCAAAAGCCAACGCTACATTTTAGTTGGCATAGATTATTTTACAAAATGGATAGAAGCGATTCCATTACCAAGTGTTGACCAAGAAGCGGTGATTAGTTTTATACAAAGTCACATCATTTATAGATTTGGTATACCTGAATCTATAACTACAGATCAAGGTTCAGTTTTTACAGGGCGAAAGATGGTTGAATTTGCTCAACAAACTGGTTTTAAACTGTTAACTTCTACACCATATTATGCCCAAGCAAATGGTCAAGTGGAAGCTGCTAATAAGATCATCATTGGTCTGATTAAAAAACACATAGCTCAAAAACCTAGAAATTGGAACAAGACTCTAGATCAAGTCTTATGGGCGTGTAGGAATTCGCCAAAGGAATCAACTAATACCACACCTTTTCGTCTAACATATGGACATGATGCTGTCTTGCCAGTCGAAATACACTTACAATCAGTTAGAGTTCAAAGACAGGCAGAAATTCCAAGAAATCATTATTGGGATATGATGTTGGATGAATTAGTTGATTTAGATGAAGAGAGAGTCAAAGCTTTAGAGATGTTGATTCGACAGAAAGAAAGAGTCACTAAAGCTTATAATAAAAAGGTTAAGTCCAAAACCTTTAGTGTTGGAAATCTGGTTTGGAAAGTCATTTTGCCAATGGATAAAAAAGACAGAGTCTTAGGAAAGTGGTCACCACATTGGGAAGGACCATTCAAAGTTGTTCAAGTTTATTCTAATGGTGCGTATGAAATTGAGGAGTTAACTCCTGAGAAACGTACTTTGGGTATAAATGGGAAATATTTGAAAAAATATAAACCTGCTCTACTCGAAGTAAAAATAAGCGCAGAATAAGAATCAAACAGAAAAAACAAAATGGCAAATAACAAGAATTGGCCATAACTCGAAAGTAGAAGAATAATATTGTTTTATTGCAATGGGAGAATTCTTTGTACATCATGAGAAAAACAACATTATTTAGGCTGAGCCTTAGGCTTAGAAACCTCTGACTCCACCTTCTTCATGGTACCCCTATAAAGGGCTATTGCTATATCAGCAAGTTCCTGAACTACTGGTGGGTATTCATCCAATCTTTCCTCATGTGTCCATAGAAACTCCTCCAGGTCGGAGCCTAGTTCTTCTTCTTCTGATTCTGTCAAAATGAGTTCCTCTTTGTTCCTCTCATAGCGTAGCCTATTTTCCTCGCAACGCCATGGTTCTGCATCATCAACAGCATAAATCATCACATTTCTGGAGGAAGAAGATGAAGAAGCCATTGTTGTTCTTGGTGTTCTTGGTGTTCTTGAGTTGTTGATGAAGATGAACAGGTAACAGTGAGAAAAAAGCTAAAACCACCAGATTTAACTTGTTTCTTGCTCAAATCTCAGAAAGGAAACGGTGATGATGAACGAAATCACTGGACGATCTTAACTGCTGGTTTAGATTTCTCAGAAACGCAAGAACAATGCACGATTTGAGGATCGATTGATGTTGTTTCAAAGGAATGCGTATGGTTCTGTTTCTAGAGAGAAAGTGAAGAGTTTGGGTTTTCAGAAAAATGAAAGTGGTGGAATACGTTTTCTATTTATAGGCACTGCATCTTGCATGTATCTGGTAACTGAAACATCACCACTCTTCCATCTTAGCCACTTATATTCTGCCACGTGTCCCACTACAAAGCTTTAAAGTTGGTAATCATGGTTTGTGGGGATTGAGGTGACAGTTATAAATTTTGTCATGATTGACAATATTTTGATTTGACGTTTACGCCGTCTTTGGTAAACGTGCAGAATTGGAAAAGGTGAATATCTTCCAAAATGCCCTTTCTTCCCTTTTGTCTCTGACATGTAGTCGAAGCTGGCATTTTTGAGGGGGCAATTTGTTAGCCTGTATTTTCGACAGGCATTAATGAATTGGAATAAGATGTTGAAATCTCATTTAATGAGTATTATTGCCTTTTAATATTTTCTTGGAAGATGATTCTGGCAATAAATCAAGAGAAAATCAAGGCATTTGACATCAAAGACTTTTAATGTGCAAAGTTAATTGTCAAAGCCTAGAGTTCTGTCGAATTCGACAGAACGATTGTTGTCTGAATAAGCTTGTCGAGTTCGACAGAACCATGTTTATCTAAATAAACATGCTGGTTCGACATTACTCTAATTGTCGAAAATATTATATATATATGTGTGAATATATGTATTTGTTTGGTTGTCTAACGTACTATGCAGAACGAAAGAAGCGTACTCTGGACTTAGCAAAATATTCAAAAATGAATAACGTTGAAGGGTTCGCCAGGTGTCAAAGGGAATTCAAATTGTCAAGACACGTGGAGCATAGTTAGACGTATTGTAGGTTTATAGCAGTTATGTTAGTTTGTCTATAAATACAAGTTTCTGATAGAAGAAACGGGTCCACAATTCAATACACATGCAAATTCCTAAAATATTCAGAGTACCCATGTCAACGAGCGAAATGAATGACAGGAACATGTACGAATCTGTGTACCATCCTTTGTAAACATTTTACATTTGTTAAATGCAATTTACATTCTGCAAGTCTTGATTACTTGTTTGTCATTTAAGTTTTATGCAATTTAAAACTTTCTGCAACTTTATCATTCTGCAATTTATTTTCATTGCATTGTCTTTACTGTTTCAAAAGTCTTTCTTTAAACTTTATTTGCAATTCATTTACAAGTTTTCTGTAAATTTAACTTTGAAGCATTTTACCTTTAAAACAAACCATTTGACTGCGTCAAATGCTTTTACTTTTATTCAAATTGTCCGATTTAACCCAAAGATATGAATATGTTTTCATCATCTTCCACACAATCCATATGTCCCGAGATTTACTAGTTGATCTCTCTTGTAATAATTAAACTAGCGGTTGTTTACTAAAAATCGGGGTAAACATTGACAAAAAAAAATATAGAGATAATTATTAATTTTTAAAACATTTTTATTTTGTATGACTTTTTTTATTACAATTATTATTTTGTATAACTTATAATTCACGCTTTCTTATCGAAAGCCGGCAACAACCTTACTACCTGATCCTCCACCAACCTCTATAAAAAATTATGGATATTAAAAAAAAAATAATGAAAAATCAAATTTGACAAAAGTTAATGTGTTATCCACTGTGTTTAATGATTGTTTTTTGGTGCGGCTTACTTTCTTTTAATAATTTGGGAATATTTACTTATCAAACCATAAGAATAAAACACATAAATAGATTTACATATGATATGAGATTATAACCAAACTTTATTTTATATGGCTTATTCTTATTGATTTGTTGATACCCTCAATTTATAAAGGGGTAGTTTAGAAAAAACCTTGTTTTTATATTTTAATAAAAATTGATAATATTAATAAAGGAAAATTGAAAAAGGAGTAGAAAATGCACGTAAAAATTTAGTAAATACCCCCAACTGGTTATTCCGATCTATATTATAAGTCAAGTACATCAATTATTTGATGAATTTAAAAAATCAATTAATTTTCTCTTATAAGTTGTTGGACAAGATCAAGCTATTCTCTTTTAGGTGGTTGAAAGCGACAAGTGTTACTTTAGCTTCTAACTACTATAGCTCGTGGTCTAGTCATTTGCTTTGTTTGGATCTTGTATGAACTGCTTATTGGTTACCTTTTTTTGTCACTTTTTGTATCATTTTGTGATTCTCTGTAGACGTTGATAGTCTACCTTAGCACATTTTGTGCTAGAGTGACTGTGTTTCTTATTTATATATATCTCATTTTGCCTTGTTAAAAAAAAAACAAAACTAGAGGGTGTAAAAATTTAGGAATAGAACAAATCATCATAAATAGAAAAGGAAGATATATATCAAATGTTATTTCTACCTTTGCTTTTTTAAGTGTTAAATAAGTTTTTCATTCCTATAAATATCTCAAATATCTTTTTTAGTCCCTATAATATCAACAAGTTCCGGTCCCCAAAATATGTGACGTCACATTTTTTCGTCCCTGCTTTTAAGCAACACATGTGTACTCTTCAAATTTTATAATTAGTTTTTGTATTCATGTTCATATATAATATTATAAGAATCTCACCCACAAAATTTAGAATATTTTAACAAAAGATGAATTAAATATGAATTTTTATAAATATAATATCTCAAATTTATCTTTTAGTCCCTACAAATTTTCGTCACATCATTTGGTCTCTGCGTTTAAATCAACGCATGTGTATGATTTGCATTTGTTTGTATCAAATGACATTGTATTATTTTTTTTAAAAAAAAAGAAAGAATGTATTTTTTTCGTATAAATATTCATATTTAGTCCAACCCTCTTTAAAAAAGTCTTGCATTTGTTTGTATCAAATGACATTATACTATTATTTTTTTGGAAGGAAAGAATTATTTCGTCATTTATATATAAAAGTAACACGGGACATATGTTTATCATTGATAATTACAAACAATGTACTCATGGATAAGATATAGATGTTTGACAATGATACATAAAAAAGGAAATGATGAAAATATATTAATTGTTGATAATTATAAACAATTAAAAAAAATACATTTGTCATTGTAGGGAGAGCATGCAGTTCATGCCTGAATCAATTTGGAGAGCATGCAGTTTATTGTAGGGAGTTTCCAGGCTTCAAATATAGGCATGATTTTGTCACGGATGTTCTTTGTGATATTTTTCAACGTGCAGGGGTATCTGTGAAGAAAAAGGCGCCTGTGAACTTTTGACTGACCCACAAGAAGGGAGATCGACGCTTAGACCTGCAGATGTTCTAGTGTATGGTTGGATAGGAGGGAAGCATGCTTGTGTGGATTTGACTGGAGTTTCTCCACTTGTGGGATTGACGACGAGGAATTTTATTGCGGGACAAGCGGCCCTCAAAGCTGCTTCAAACAAAGTGGCCAAACATGAGAAAACGTGTTCTGACAATCAACATGCTTTTATACCATTTGCGTTTGACACTTTTGAATTCCTAGCACCAGATGATGTTGATCTTTTGCAAAGAGTTCAAAAAATCATGCATAACAATGTTGTCTCTCCTAAGTCTATGGATGTCGCTTCCAAAAGGATTGATTTTTCCATCCAGAAAAGATTAGCGGCGCAGCTTGTTGCCCGTTTACCTTTCACTCGTGTGTAATTATTATATATTAATATAAGTTTATTCATGATCATTTGTCATTGATACATAAAATAAATCACTAAACAAATATTTGTTATTAGATAAATATGAAGAAGAAAAAGGACAAACTTTTATTGTTTATATTTATACATATAAGTGGATATCCGCGGAAAAATAAGTGGATATTTCAATTATCCGTATTTTATGGATACAGATGCGAATTTAATACTATCTGCGTCTGTGGATATCCATTCCCGCTAAATAATTAGTAAAATAAAAATTACTTAAATATTCTACTTAAATATAAATTCTAGTATTTTTCATGTATAAAAAAAAGTACTTTTATATTTTATGTTTTCTTTTCATATAGAGAAAACTTTTCATATTCCTTTTTCAATCTTTAGGGAAAACTTTTTACCTTCTTACATTTCTCTCCTCTTCTTTATAATAAAATTATCTTTCGCAGTTTATTAAAAAAAAAGAGCAAAATATATGAATACTATATATTAATATTTTGTCTTTAAAAACACTTTTTCTTTTTCAATAATTAGTTTTTTTTTATAAAAAAAATATCATCCATGAATATTTGTTAATATCCACGGATAGCTCAATATCCGTGAATTATTTGCTTAGCAGATATCCGCACGGATATGGAACAGACACAGATATCATATTTGTCCAACGAAACAGAAACAAATATCATACTATCCGCGTTCATGGATATCCAATGACATCCATAGATGAGACTTTATCAACCTTTATTGATATTTATGAAGGAAAAAAATGGACATATATGCCCACGAAAGTTCTATCATGAAATAAATGATTCACCTTAGAAATAAAACCCAAAAATGGTGAAATATTTTAAGCAATTTACTCAATAAAATATGAGGTGTGTTATATGGAAAACTACTTTTGGGACAACTTAGGAGACAACTAAAAAATACACCCAAATCAAGATAAATAAAAAATTATTTAAAAAAACTAAAATGACTTTGTGTGATGGGTTGTCCAAAATTGTCCCAAATTAGATGTCAAAATATCATTTCTCATAAAATATATAGTTAGAAAAGTGATAAAAGAACTAACAAAACCACTCATTTGGCAGTGACTTCCAATGCAAGCAAGGTTCCATATCTGTTTCTTTGAGGATATTAAATTGTTTTTTTATTTGCTTTCGCACCGGTTTCCGACCCATCAAAAATGACCAAAGAAGGGCGACTAATCCGGCTCATGCATACATAGAGGCATGTACACTGGCCAAGCATTATTTCCTAGGAATCGAACCCGGTATTCCCCGAGTACGTCCTTGGAAGGAGCTCCTTATATTAAGTATATCTTTTACTAGGGGTGAGCAGCAAACTATCATCCGACCGAAACCCGGTATATCCGTTGCCAAATATGATGCAGCGGGCAGGTTAGTGCGGGTTTCGGATTCACGGGTCAAAAGAATTGAGTCTAAACGGTTTAATATGATCGGTTGCGGTTCCAGAATTTGTTAATTCTCGGTGGCCGAACCGACCAAAATACTACTAGTATTGTGGAAGATGTATGTTACGTTGAACTTCAGCCATTGAAAAGTCATGTCATAGCCTCATAGGTCTGCAACTGGAAGCAACTCTATGCATCTTTCCTATCAATTGTGATCTGAATGATATTTTATAATAATAATTAAAATAATACTGTGTCTATAACAAATTAATAATACAAAGTTCGAGATGTTAGCATTATTTTATTTATATAACCAGTAGTATTACTAGTACTTACTACTACTAGTACCTATTTTTATTTGACATAATAAAAAATGGAGATAATAACTCATCCCCTTCATCTAGCTTGAGAATACACTCCAACAAACGCCATGGATATTCTTCATTTTTTCTGGTTTTCACTTTGTTGCGATCCTTGCCAAAAAAATGCTAATTTAACTATGAACCCGAAGAAATCCAACCGCACAATCCGAGACCCATCCAACCCGCAACCCGACAAAATCGGTGATTGAACGGTCGGAATTGGGTGTATATTTTCTGTTGGCGGTTTCATTTAGATGGACCATTTTCAGGCCGAATCCGCCCGTAACCGCCCGTTGATCAGCCCTATCTTTTACTACTATAGATTTTTGGCTTAAACATCATTTTCGTCCCTATAAGTTCATAAATTTTTTGTTTTAGTCCCTATATCTTTTTTTGTTGCAAATTAGTCCTTGCATGTGCAAATCTTTTTTATTTTAGTCCTTAAAACTAAAATCCGCATGAAAATCTGCAGGAAAATTGGTTGGTTTACTGCGGATTTAAATTTTAAGGGACTAAAACTAAAAAATTTGAACATACAGTGACTAGTTTGCAACAAAAAAAGATACAGGGACTAAAACCAAAAAATCGCGAACTTATAGGGATGAAAATGATGTTTAAGCCTAGATTTTTCAATTATAGGGCTTATTTAATCCCAGTTACCAGATATGCGGAGACTAATGTCTCAAATAAATAGGATTAGTAACAATGTCTCATATTTAGCTCCCACGCGGCCGTGGTCAGGTTTTATTGATGCAAATTCTTGACTCACTTTTTTCAACATTTAGTGACGGTTTTATTGACTTTTGGTTAGGAACCAACTTGATTGACACTGATTTTTCACCCTCTTCTTACCATTAAAAAATGTCTTCAACGTCCCAGTGATATATGCATCAGATCAAGGACAGTTTTGAGATTTTTGTGATTGTTAAATTTGAAATGGAGGCATGAGAAGATATCAACTTTTCCTTTTCCCTTCTTTTACCGCATGAGATGAGACCAATTTATCAATTTTCAACCATCAAGAGCCAAACGAACATCAAATTATTAACGTCAAATTATCAAGTAGATGTTGGGGAGTTCGGAGAATTCGGGAGAAACAACGAATCAAATACTCTAGGATTACAAGAGAGTGAGACGTCACATCTCCATCCAAAATATTACGACATTAAGTTGATAGGTCATCTTTCTTAAAAATCCAACATTTTTCTCATTTGTAGTCGATGTGGAATTTAACCACTCACTCTTGAATCCAAAAATCTACTCGTAAGTTTGATCCCACGTCCTATAGTTGATCCAATAGAAAAATCCACTACGGCTCTTTCACCAAGCCGAACCACGACTTTAATTCCAATTTTTTGGGAAAAATTAGAAATAGAGAAAATAAAAGAGCATAATCGAAACACAAGAATATAACATGAAAATTTCAAACCAAAGAAAAACCACGATCGTTGTTAAATGACAACTAAAGAATAACATTATGCAAATTATTACAACCATAGACTACCCTCATGCCCAGCCCCCCCCTACGACCACATTCTCCAAACAAATATATAACTACATTTCACAACACTCTAAAACAAGCTTATAAGAAAAAAACAAAAAAAAATGTCAAATATAAACTTAAAGTGCTTGTAACTGGTGTATCTTCTAACAAAAGAGTTATGATCTCTATGCATATAAATATAAGCCTTAAAATCTAAAACAAATCTATTTAAAATTAAACAGAATTTCGCTTTGTTTTAAAACATATCTAGTGTAAAAATAAACAAAATTTTGCATAAATTGATTTTTAAAATAGGGTAAAATGTGTTTATGGTCCTTAGAAAATTGACAAAGTGGAGTTTTAGTCCCCGTATAAAAATCCTCTTATTTTGCCCCTATCATTTTAAATTATTCCCTCCGTAACACTTAATAAGTAAAAATATACTTTCTAGACCAAATTACACACAAATTACTATGACCAAATTACTACACACAAATTACTATGACCAAATTTAAAATCCATAAATGTCAAAAACTCATTCTTCAATTCTTCATCTTCTACCATGCCACTACCACAATTAAAGAATTCTTCTCACTTTCATCAACCTGAAAACATACACTCTTGAATGCAAAAAAATTTCTTTTCAAAAGACAAATTTTGAAATAGAAAAACAAAATTAGAGTATCATTTTTGAAAATTTTTACAATCTCTTCAACAATTTTTGCTTTAGGATAAGTTTGATTTCTCTTTTCCATTTTTATCATAAAAATCAGAGTTTATGTTGTGAGATAATGTAAGAAATTAGAATACCATAATATAATCACTGTGTTGATAACGGATGGTGATAAGTGACAAGAGAGAATTTTGTTTTTTTAACACTAAATATGTAAAGAAAACTAAACGAAATTTATAAATTAAGATGGAATATGTTTCAACATTGAAATGATAAGATTAAATATCTTATGAAAAAATGAAGGGTAAGGTGGTGGTAAGGTGGAAAATGAACAATTGGTTTTCTTCCTTATAATTTGTGCGAACTTTGATTTTCGTCCTTGTAATTTGTTAAGTCAACGCCCTCTGAACACATGGCAGTAGTTCGGTCAGCAGATTTTGACCATGTCGGCATTTTAGTGTGACATGGCCACATTAAGGATTAAAAATAAAGTAATTTGAAACTACAGGAGTAAAATGGGAGGATTTTTTTAAAATGACTAATATCTAAATTCGCTAACATTACAGAGACCAAAAATATATTTTACCCTTAAAAATATTTTCACAAATCTTATCGATGTGAAATTTTTGGACATGTATTTTTTTTAACCAAAACCAACTGTAAGCAATTTAATGGTATAACTCGGTCTAAAAAAAATTAGATGGAACCTTATCAACCTTTATTGATATTTATGAAGAAATAAAAATGGACGTATGGGCATGAAAATTTTATCATGAGATGATCAAAATCCATAAAACATTCATTAAAGACACAAAACCCAAAAATGGTGAAATATTTTAAGCAATTCACTAAATCAAATATAGTCAGAGAAGTGATAAAAAGAACTAAGAAAACCATTTTTCTTTAGACAGAGTTCTAAATTCCTGTTATTTATGGCTGTTGCCAAATGATTCAATGAATTGGAACATGTCTTTTGTTCCAAAATGAACATCAATCATATTCCGTAGTTTCCATGAAGGTCAAGCTGGAAACATTCAAAGTTGTTTTTTCATCTGGGCCAAGTGGATCATAGGGTGAATCTTCTCCAAATTCATTTGGCAGTGACTTCCAATGCAAGCAAGGTTCCCAATCTGCTTCTTTGAGAACATTAAGTATCTCTTTTACCACTATCTTGCTACCCACAGATGTCAGATGAATTCCATCCCTATCAAACACCAATCAAGCAAATGAATGAACAAAATATGAGAGCATGTTTGAAGCTTTTTCAATTAAAGGGTGTATTTAATCCCAGTTACGAGATGTGCTCATATTTAGTCTCTGACAATGTCTCAAATAGGACTACCTTTACTGGCGAGAACATATGGAAAACCAAAAAAAATACTGAGGGGCATATGAGTGCAAACTTACGTGAAGCAAACATCTCGCCAGTCATCTCTTTTCTGGAGTGCAGACCACAGATCAATGGCCTTGATATTCATCCCGCGACATACCTCCATACATGCTTCTGAATATATTCGACAGGATTCGTTATTCCTTGGCTGCCTCTTTATACAACTGGTTTAAGTCCAAAAATTTAATCATTACTTTGAGATATAGTCCATAAAAGAAGAATGTTAAAGGGTTTTGAAAAGCAACATGCCATTCTCTAAATTTATCGTATGCTAGTTTTGTTAAATTGTAAAACCATTCACATGTCTTAGTCTAATAGCATGATTGTTTGAGATAATTGGATTTTGACATGTTACTTCACTTACAGATACTTGAGTGCAAGAATCACTAGGCTCTCTATCGTATGCTAGTTTTGACATGCCATTCTCTAAATACATGAGTGCAAGAATCACTAGGCTCTCTATCTTCTATTTTGGCAAAACTATATCAAGAGTCCTCTAATTTTTTAGGTTTCGACCAGGTACTTTATCATCTTTTCGTGTCAAGTTAATCCTTTTTAAATGTCAAGTTAGTCTGTTATGTTTAAAAACATCAAACAATGTTGCATTGAACTTCATTTCTACATTTGTTACCAAAACTCTTACTTGACCATTCAAAAAGGTAAAGTAAATGTTCAATTCATCAAGATAACATCTAAATGACATCATAATAATCATTACAAAATATAATCCATCAAAATTAAAATGATTTTTTAGTTTTTATATAAAATTGAAACCTCGTTGTTGTCAACAAGGGTCCAGTTGTGGTATTGAGTGGTGAAACATTATTTATAGTATATTCTATCATTTATTGATCAAGTACACAAATTTGTAACATAAATGGACTAACATTATAATGAAAGTTGGTTCAATGGTGTAAACATTTTTAAAGACAATGGATTAATTTGTCACCATGCAATATTATAATAATCAAATAGCAGCAATAGAATTGTAACAGAACCTGTTTCCATAAATTTGTGCCTCATTGACAGGAGGAGCACTGAGAAATATAAGGCGAGTTTTTTTTGACAGGCTCTGTTAATCATTAGCATATGTCAAACTTTGTAGCAACAAATATAACAAGTAAAAAGATGCAGATTATGCAAGCAGTGCAAAAAAATAATACTAGAGGAATACAGAAAGTGTTACTCTAATGTGAAATTTTACCTTGAGATGGTTAGCAATCTTCTTCATATTTTCAATGTATTCTTGGAGAGGTACATGTTGACCAAGGCCACTTGGATGTGAAAGAATAGAATCATTACCACCAAAGTACACAATTACCAACGATGGTTGCTCGATGGCATTCTATGTTATAGAAGACAACAGAGCAAAAGGGTGACTCTTTATTTGTAAATTTAACCAAGAATCAAAGTAATTACATTGTGCAAACTAGAATCTAAAATTAAAGATACTGCAAGCTACAAATTGTGATAATCAAGAAATTCATTGTACTATAGTTGGTATTGTAATATTCGAAATAATATTTCTAGGACAAATTGAGGATATCATTTACAAGATTCTTCAAGCTAATTTATAGCAAACTTACTCAACTTACAGACACTTTTTCAAGGTGTCATTTGTTACTAAATGACCACCACAAATAGAATAACCATTTCCAAACATTTACGAGAAAAGGCATTCAAGTTGAATAAAGGAGGGGAAATTTTGACTTAATAAGGGCATTTACCACTCAAAATTCTCAATACCTTGGGAAAAATTGTATCGAGAACCTGCACAGCGCGCCTTGTATTCCAACCAGAGTATCCTCGCAGAACTATATCCGCCTATGTAGTGATATTGTGAGATAAATTAAACTCATGACCACCAATAATGCAATACACAAAGGCAAATCAAATAAAAAGTAACTTCATTTTGTTATTGGCTGGAAAAAAAAATTAGGCATTTTATATGCATTGTTCTTATACTAGTCTGAAACAATTACAAGTAACTCAAATTGGTAGCCTAGTACTAGAAGAAAGAAGCATTACACAAATTGGTGAAGATGACATAGGATAGGTCCACCACTTTTCCAAAAAGAAAAGGTTCTCAATATGGTGCTTTTTTAATAGATCCACATTAGTAGTGGTTTTATTCAGTAGATTAGGAGAGGGATTAGATCTTTATTTTTTTATAGTTGCACATGTTAGTGGTTAATTTGTTAATGTTAGTAGCAGAGACCAAACCATTAAAAACTATTTAATACTTCTTCAACGTCTCAACCGATACTACTGGACTACTCCTTCTGGAGATTGATAAACTAATTGTAATTGTTTATAAATAGAAAAGACGGGTTAAGTTAGTCGGGTAATCACTTGACATAAATTGGTCTTCTATTACTAAGAAAATCACAGAGAATTCCCCAAATTGCAGAATAATGTTAGAGCTTCGACGGTCTATCCATCTCCCAATGTCTAAAAACCCTACTTCTCTCAAATAACAAGATAGAATCCTCCTCTAGTCTATGACAAACACTCTGGTACACATCTTATTTGGATATATATATCAATACAGCTCTGACGTGGATAATTTTAATATGTCCACAAATAGCGTTCAATATACTATTTGTGAACCTATCAGAATTATCCACCTTAGCAGGTGTACCGGTACATCCTCGAATAAGATGTATACCGAAGAATTCACCCTAATCTATATGCAGGTACCTTATTCCTCTTAATCTCTTACCATCAAACCCTTTCAATTACAACTAACTAAACCTAACAAATAACTCATCTAATAATAATGTCATTAACAACATACAACTACTACTAATGTGTGTATATCATTTTTCTAATTTAAATTTTATGACCAAATATCACTTTGTAATTGCAAATAAAGAATTTCCCTCAAAAAATTAGGTTGAAGATTTCTCACATATAAGATCAAGGTGAATTAGCTTGCACAATTGATATGATCTATTAATTCAATCATAGATAAAAAAAAATCATGTTACAAGCATGAGTGGAATAATATTCATATTATCCTAATTGTATTTATCACCAATTATATTATTATATAAATTAAAAAGCATCACAGATTCACAAGAATCATAATCATTTCTGGAAAAATAAAGTCAACTCGTAACATTTCAGTTACAGAAACAGTGGAAGAAGAAGAAGAAGTACCTTGCGAGAATACAAGTGAGAAAGAATAGCACCCCAACCTTCTTTCAAAAAACTGAGTTGAACAATGGAAGAACCAAACAGAACAAATTGAGGACGAATTGGTCCAACCATTTTTCTCTCACACGAATGACGACGGTGATAGATACATATACACAGCGTCAGTCAGTGTGATGCGTGTGTCACTCAATGGAGAAGGAAGGAGTCGATTGGAAATTAGTAAAACATCTACCTCATCATAGTACAGTCATTTATTAAGAGGGTGAGTTGTCATTTTTAATTCATCACCACATTCACCATTAGCAATGTTTTGTCTGGTAGTAAGAACATTTTTAATGGTCAGTTGATACGGAAATTTTAAAAAATTTAAGATATGATCCGATTAAAGATGATAATGGGTAGGGTTGGATACAGGTAGAGCTGGTAAGCGGGCCGCTCCGCCCCATTTAGCCCGCCCCGTATAAGCCCGCATATTAAATGGGGCGAGCAAGTCCGTCAGCAAATGTAAACGGGTTATGATATGTAGGTTCGAGTTCGGTCCGCGGGTTAAACGGTTAACCCGCCGACTATTACAAATAAATTAAAAAATCAATTTTTTTTCAAAAAATAACTAAAATATTGAATTAATAAAAGCTAAAAAATACTATATTGTTAATAATTTTATGTTATAACATATAAATCGTAAGTAACAAATAAAAATATAAAGTTTCTGACATTTTTTAGTTTATCTATCTTCTCTATACAAGTAATGCAACCAAAATCAAATTCAACTAGTTCTCATCGTCATTATTTATCTACACACCTCAAATTCATAAAATAAACACAAGCGATATTTAATAAGAACTTCAACAGTCTTGTTCAAAAAATGAAAAAGAACTTCAATAGTCCAAGTCAATATTAAGAGCACAACAAAAAATCTAATATAAACGGGTCACGTGTCAAACCCGCGGATTTAATCCGCATAACTCACAGTTTTAACGGTCTAACCCATATGGGTAAAAATATAAACGGACAAAAAACAATTGGTCTTAAGCTCGTGCGGACTGCGGGTTAAATGGGTCGGTCCGCGGACCTTGGCCCGTATACCCAGCTCTAGATACAGGTCTTACACTACCTAAATCCACATTTAAAATTACATCCGAACCTAAATTTATAGGTTGTTTAGGTGGCAAAATAAACCCACACTAACACTTGATAGGTTCGGGTTTTTTCAACTCAATCCTGAATCCGCAACAAGAACAAGCAAAATTAATTACCAGTCCGAACCCGTCCTGAATTTATTAGACTTTTCCCTTTTCATGACAAGATTCCAACATTCTTTTTTTTTGCATCAAAAAACTGTAAAGTTCTAAATAAAATACAAACTTTGTACAAAACCTAGAGTATATTAATACTATAGTTTGGGAGAGAGAGAATTTTTTTTTTGAGAGAGAAGGAGTGGAGATTACGTAGTACTGTTCATCACCTACCTCTTGCATCACCTTTCTTCCATCACCGCCTTACTTTTCACCGGTTTTTTTTCACCATGGTTAGCTTCAATATACCTTGGAAATGCTTAGATCTTTCTAATGAACCTCAAAACAAAATCATCGAACCAGCCAAACCCCAAAAATCTTTCGTTCAAGCTTTAACTAACCTATGCGATATTCCTATCTCACAACTTCCTCAACCCGTCGTAAAAGGAGAACGTTTAGCTATTGAAATACCAGAAGTAGCTTATGAAGCCGGTCTTGATGCCTGCAAGCATAACCTACATGGTCGGATCCTATGGCCAAAGGGTTCAACACCTTTGTCGGTCGTTGCCTTGAAAGCGAAGCTATCGCTGATTTGGAAGGATTTTTCTCGATGGGGAGTAATCTCGCTTGGTAAGGGTTTTTTCGAATTCAATTTTTCTACTCTAGAGGATGTTAAAAGGGTGAGATCAACTCCCTCATGGAATCTCAACCCTGGTTTATTGAAACTGTTTGCGTGGACTAGGGATTTTAATCCAAAATTGCAACACAACACTTCTGTTCAAGTGTGGGTTAAGATTTTCGGTTTGTCTCAGGAGTATTGGAATAAAACCATTTTATTTACTATTGCTGGTAGTATTGGTACTCCCATTTGTATGGACTCTGCTTCTGCTAAACCTATGCATGAGAGAACATTTGGTCAATTTGCGAGAATTTTGGTTGATATTGACTTGTTACAACCCCTAAGATATAAGTTGTTGGTGGAGAGAAAGGGGTTTGCTTTTTTTGTTGATCTTGAATATGAACATATCCCTGCTTTTTGTGATGGTTGCAAAGTTATTGGCCATTACTTTGAAAATTGTAAGAGATGGAACAAAGATGATAGCATGAGAAATGAAAACACTCAGTATGTGAAGAAAACAACACCTGTTGAACCAAAGCAAATTTTTGTGCCAACCAATGACAGAAGAAATAATCAAAGCAAAGATAAGGAGATTGCCAATGTGGAAACAGAAATCATAAATGTGGAGGACAGTAGCAGTAAATCACCTCAAGTTCTATTGGGAAGTAACAACAAGAAGGATGGTGAATCTTCTAGTAAGAATCTCCATATTTCACCCACCATTCAAGTGGATAATAGGCACCTTGATGTTGCTATTTTGACTCTTGTGAGTCCTAGATCATTACTTAGAGAGCAAGACAAGCAGATTGAGCAAGAATTGAACGATGACTTTGATGAGAACAATGCTAATACCATTATATTAGAAGAAAATAGTTCACAGGATTCTTTTGTGAATGATACTCAACCTGTGGAAGTGGCAGGGCAAAGTGTTATTTCAGGGCAACCTCCACAAGAGGACAGACCAAATCAACCTGCTGACATTGTGAAGGTGCCAACTCCTGAAAGAGTTGCTAAAGACATGGTTTTTCTCAAAGAATCATGGGCCAATATGGCTGAAGCTGATGAGGAATTGCAAAAGAAGCTGGAAGACACAGGACAAATGGTAGCTATTCATGATGATGGTTTTCAAATACAGTTATCCAAAGGACAGAAAAAAGCTCAAAAGAAGTTAAAGCAATCAAGCAGGGATTCATATGGAACCAGATCTAAAGGGGTTTCTCCAAAGCCTTTTAGATGAAGTGCATCTTTTGGAATACAAGGGGTCTTGCTAATTCCCCCACAAGATTAGCTCTGAAGAAGTTGATTAAACAATACAACCCTGATTTAGTTTTAATTTCTGAACCTTAGATGTCTTTTGATGATTTGCCCAATAGATGGTTAGTTAACTTAAACCTCAAGCTTTTTGCTATGAACACCAGACCTAACCTTTTACCTAACTTGTGGTGTTTATGTAAATTATCTCTTAACCCTGTTGTTTTAGCTTCTGATGAACAACATGTTTCTTTTACCATTTGTGACAATGACAAAACTTTAGCTTTATCTGCTGTATATGCTTCAACCAATTATAGAAATAGGAGAAAACTGTGGAATGCTTTAAATTCTATACAAAATCAGTATGACCTACCTTGGAGCTTTATTGGTGATTTTAATGTTATAATGGGGGCACATGAACATAGAGGTAGAATGACCCCAGCAAGGCTACCTATTGAAGAATTTCAAAACTGGTCAGACTCTTTCAATCTTGTGCATCTTCCCACTAGAGGTGTTGATTTCACTTGGAATAATGGGAGAGGGGGTATTAGACATACTGAAAAAAGACTTGATAGAGTGGTTTGTAATCAATCATGGTTGGATCTTTGTTGTGTTTCTACTGTTTCATTTCTTACTAAACTCAGGTCAGATCATTTCCCTTTGTTATTTGAGTTTCAAACATCCAATGTTTCTCATGCTTCTCAGTTCAAATTTATGAAAATGTGGTCAATGCATCCTGATTGTAGTACTGTGATCTTTGATTGTTGGAATAATGTGGTGGTTGGTTGTCCAATGTTTGTCCTAAGTCAAAAATTAAAGAACCTTAAAGCCAAGTTAAAAGTGTGGAACAAAGATAATTTTGGCAATGTACATGAATTGGTGTCTTCTACTGAACTTAAACTCCAGCAAATTCAATCTCAAATTCAAGAAAATGGTCATTCTGATGCTTTGTTATTTGAAGAAAAATTAGCCAGTGCTAGTTATGAAGAAGCTCTGAATAGGCAAGAGGCATTTTGGCAGGAAAAAGCAAGACTCAATTGGCATTTAGAGGGAGATAGGAACACAAAATATTTCCATAGGCTAGCTAAAATCAAAACTTCAACCAAAATCATTAATTCCCTGCAAGATGGTGAAACAGTAATCACAAACCAAGAACAAATATCTGAGCATGTGGTGAACTACTATAAAAATTTATTTTGCACTAACATTGTTTTGCAGGACTCCATGCTTGCTGAGGAAGTTATTCCAAATTTGGTGAATGAGGATTTAAATACTCTCTTAACTGTCATGCCTTCACACAGTGAAATTAAAGCAGCTGTTTTTTCTCTCAACAAGGACAGTGCCCCTGGACCTGATGGCTTTGGTGCTTTTTTCTTTCAACATTACTGGGATATTGTTAATCTTGATGTTGTAAATGTTGTTCTTCAATTTTTTTCTACCAGTTGGATTTTGCCTGGCTTCAACTCAAACATCATTGCCTTACTTCCCAAGTCATCTGATGCTTCTTCAATTGATCAATATAGACCAATTGCAATGGCAAATTTAAAATTTAAAATTATTTCCAAGGTCATTGCCGATAGATTAGCCACTATCATGCCAAATCTTATCTCTGCTGAGCAACATGGTTTCATTCATGGCAGAGAAATCAAGAATTGCCTGTGCACTGCTTCTGAGGCTGTAAATCTGCTACACAATAAGTCTTTTGGTGGTAATTTAGCTTTGAAAATAGATATCACCAAGGCTTTTGATACTTTGGATTGGTCTTTCTTGTTGAAAGTTCTTAAAAGATTTGGTTTTAATGAAAAATTTTGTAACTGGGTGCATGTTATTCTTCAATCTGCTTTCCTTTCAATTTCAATTTCAATTAATGGCAAGGCTCATGGTTATTTCAACTGTAATAGAGGGGTTAGGCAAGGTGACCCTCTCTCTCCTCTTCTTTTTTGCTTGGCTGAAGAAGTGCTTAGTAGAAGTATCTCTAGACTTGTGTCACAAGGCAACCTGAATCAGATTAAAGGAACAAGAAATGTTAGAGTGCCTTCTCATTCTTTTTATGCTGATGATCTGATGATATTTTGTAAAGGTAGTTTGAATGGCTTGAGGCATTTAAAAGAGTTATTCAATATTTATGCTCTTGAATCTGATCAGGTAATTAATAACTCAAAGTCCACTATTTTTTCTGGTTCTATCACTCAAGGTAGATTGAATCTTATTGTGCAATTATTCAATTTTAACTTAGGATCTTTGCCTTTCAATTACTTGGGAATTCCTATTTTTAAAGGCAAACCTAAGTCCAGTGTTCTTCAACCTATATCTGATAGGATTAGGTTGAAGTTATCAGCATGGAAGGCATCTTTGTTGTCAATTGCTGGTAGAGTACAGTTAGTTAGGTCTGTAATACAAAGCATGCTCACTTATAGCATTTCAATTTATTCATGGCCTTCTTCTCTTCTTAAAGACTTAGAGAAATGCATTAGGAACTTCATTTGGAGTGGTGACATTGAGAAAAGGAAATTGGTTACTATATCTTGGCAGAAGATGTGTAGACCTTTGGAACAAGGTGGTTTAAATTTGAGATCTATGATCAGCTTAAATACAGCCTCAAATCTTAAACTGTGTTGGTCTCTGTTCAATGATGACAGCTCCTGGGCCAAACTTTTAAGGGATAGGGTCTTCAGAAAAAGAAAGACAATTCAACATCACATCTTCTCTTCTATATGGAGCAGTGTCAAAGAGGAATTTGAAATCATTAGAGAGAATTCTGTGTGGAGTCTTGGTAATGGTAGAGATATAAATTTTTGGCATGACTGCTGGTGTGGTAACCCTCTTGTTGATCAGCTGCAAATCCCTATTCATTTTGGCCAATCTCTTTCTGCTACTGTCAGTGACTTCATTCACAATGGCCAATGGAATTTACCTCCTCAATTAACTATCATGTTCAGTAATTTGAGTTCAATTGTGCATAATGTTACCATTCCCTTGGAGGATTATCATGATAAACTCTTATGGAAGCATTCTGATTCTGGTGACTTGGAGCTTAAGCAAGCCTATTCCTTTAAAAGGCAGCAGTACCAAGATCTTTATTGGGCCAAGTTGATTTGGATCCATGCTATCCCTCCTTCAAAATCTTTATTGGTATGGAGACTGATGCATCAAAAGGTCCCAACAGATGAAAACTTAATGAGCAGAGGCTGTGCTATACCTTCAATTTGTAATCTTTGTAGTTGTCATTCTGAATCTTCTTTTCATATCTTTTTTGAATGTGCTTTTGCTGTTAGGCTATGGTCATGGCTTGCTGGTTGTTTGAACATAACCATTCAATTTACTTGCATGGAGGATATGTGGAAGTTATGTGATCTCAATTGGTCTCCTCAAGCTAAAGTAACTGTTACTGCTGCGATCATTAATCTGTTGAATTCAATCTGGTTTGTAAGGAATCAAGCCAGATTTCATGACAAGATCATTACCTGGAGGTCTGCTTTAGCTTTGATTATCTCTAATACTTCATTATCAGGTAACAACACCATGAAATACTCTTCAAATTCTATTAGGGACTTCACTTTCCTAAAAAATTTTAGAGTTAATATTCATCATCCTAGAACTCCTGTCCTTAGAGAAGTGTGTTGGCAGCCACCAGTTTTGAACTGGATTAAATGTAATATTGATGGTGCATCAAATGGTAACCTTGGTATATCATCTTGTGGAGGGATTTTCAGAGATCATGAGGCTAATTTCGTTTATGCTTTTGCTGAACCTTTGGGTATCTCTTCTTCTTTTGTTGCTGAGATTTGTGGAGCTATGAGGGCCATTGAAATTGCTTATCAAAAGCATTGGCAACATCTCTGGTTAGAGTCAGATTCATCACTTGTTGTTGCTGCTTTCAAAAATCCTGATAAACCTGTTGCTTGGCAGTTAAGTAATCGCTGGAGAAATGTTATGTTTATGTTCAGACAGATGAATTGTGTTGTAACTCATATTTATATGGAAGGGAATCAAGTTGCGGATAGTTTGGCAAATCATGGTTTAACTATTAACTCTTTGGCTTTTTGGCAAGACACTCCTTTGTTTATATCTGACAGTGTTAATAGGAACAAACTAGGTGTCCCGAGTTTTAGACTTTGCTCTATTTAATGGAGTTTTGGCGTAGTCCCCTCCATTGTATATATTCTCTCTCTTTGGTTAATATATTTTGGGGAGGTTAGCTCTTTGCTACCTCTTTCTTTTGGTTAAAAAAAAAAAAAAGACAATACAATAATAATATAGTTTGGTAACATAGTCTTTAACATAGACTTTAAAGAAATTAAATTACAATTAAAATTAAGGGATAATTAAGTAATTTAACATTTAATCGGGTGTGATTTCAAATTTCGGGTGCGGGTTTGAGTATCCGTTGTTTCGGATATCACCCGAACCCAATCAACTCGTTGACTCGGATTTGGATTTGGTTGGGCCCTACGGGTTCGGGCTTACATGCCATCGCTAGATCGGATCATGATATGTTAATAAAAAATTAAATTTAAAATTAAATATATTACTGCAAAATACATTATATAAATAGAATTAAAATATATAACAAAATAAATATTCATATAATTTTTTTACGCAAAACATTTGTATTACTAAAATTATCAAATCAAGTGAAATTATGTATATCAAATACTATAAAAAAAATCATCATAAATACTAATTATCCATAAAAATGTAGCATTATCCTATAAGGAGATTATTTTTACTATCTATTATGGAAAAAAAAATCATGTCAATACTTAAGAGTTGCACTAAATGTCTTCATTCTCTTCTCCATTCACATCATCATGAAGATGTATCTAGTTTTTTTATTAAAAAAATAAAATTTAATTTCCAAATACTTCTCTGATACTTCTCCAATACGTATCGAAAAGTATTGCAAACGTGTCTAACAATTTATTATTAAAAAATTAAATTTAATCACTAGATACTTCTAAAATACGTATTAGAACTTAATAAAAAAATATGTATCGAAAAGTATCAGACACGTATCAGCCAGTATCAGATATATATTTGACGCGATACTTGAGCAATTTTGGAGTATTGGGGTTTCTTAAATGGATACCTAATTTTAAGAATTGGTATGGAATGAAATTGGATCTAGTGATTTCAAATAAAATTTTATCATTTCTCTAACCCTAACCCTAAATTCCACATATAAAAAATTTTAAAAAATTTCTAAAAAATTATTATAAAATTAATAAATTTATTAAATGATAAAAATTGAAGACAAAAAATCTCAAAATTCTTATTTATTTTATTATATTCATACATTAATAAAAAAACATAGAAAAATAATTATTTTTCATTGACATATATCTATCTTAGTGCGGTAGGGGGGTTCACGGTTCGATCCCCCGCAACTGTAATCGGGAGGGGGCTGGAACCACTTGATGCCAGAACTGACCCCCGAACCATAATAAACTGGCGGTGAAAACTAAAAATATATCTATCTTAGTGCTACATGGTGGAGGTTTACAATTTTGAGGGGGTAAGTTGCGTTATGTTTGCAATTGAAGAACTTCTTCTTCTTCTTCTTCTTCTTCTTCTTCTGGGGTGTTTAGATCAAATCTCGCATTTTGTCCTGAAGATTGTGCAGGAAAAGGACTACTTAATAGTTCATTCATTGAATTCATCAAACTTGGATTATTTTCAGCATCATTGACAAGTTGTTGGAGAAAGTAATTGTGAACATAATTCCCTAATTGCACTTGGGATGGTGGTAACCCAAAATGTTGCAGTTGTTGTTGTGGTGGTGGAAACCCGAATGATTGATACGTTGATGGACTGTTGTATTGTTGGTACTTTGACATATTTTCATTCTATGTTGGATTATATAAATGTAGGTAAAACTTGAAATATTTCACAACCTCTTAACTTCAAAAATTTCACAACCTCCTTTTACTAACCTGTTTTTACACTTAGAATTATCCTATGGCACCAAACATATTTGTCTATGTCTACTATAATGGACAAATTGTAAGAAACAATGATATGGGTATTTATTTTCAAAGTGACAAAACCAAACAATTCAAAGTCCGACGTATAAGTAGTTTTGCCAAATTAAAGGATAGAATTGGAAAAAAAAAAAAAACATCATTTAGGGATAGAGGTATATGATAGTATTTATGGGAACCCAATGTTTTTTGGAAATGGCATTATCCAATGGTCATAGAGTCACACACTTTGACCGACAAAGTCATACATTTTCCGTTCAAAAAACTGTCCACCATAATGAGGGTCGACCAATGGGTCATTTCATGGTCGATATGCTTAACAAGTGTTGTGATTGTGGTAGATTTTAAGCTTTACATCTACCTTGTTCACATGTCATTGTTGCATGTTCTAGTGTTCGTCAAAACTACCAAGTTTATATCTTTGAAGTGTACCAAATTTCGACTGTATTCAACGTTTACAACGAACCTTTTAAAGTTACTCGCAATGAAGCTTGATGGCCCTCTTTTCAAGCAATAAAACTATATGCAAATGAAGAGATGCGAAGAACCAAAAATAGATCGTCCAAGCAGTACACGAATAAGAACCGAAATAGACGATTTTACCAAACAACCAAGAATTTGTGGGTTATGTAAACAACCCGGTCATAATCGTAAAAATTGTCCAAATATTGAGGGTCCATCTACTCAACAATATTGGTTATTTTTATTTTTTTGTTAAAATTGTATAATCTCAATTATAATTAAATAAATAAGAAATTTGAGATTAATAATTTTTTTTCTTTAGTGTTTATCATTTAATAAATTTATTAATTTTAAAATATATATATTTTTGAATTTTTTTAGAATTTTTTTAGAATTTTTTTAGAATTTTTTATATTTGCAGTTCAGGGTTGAGCTAGGGTAAGGGTTGGAGAAAGGGTTAGGAATAAAAATAAAAAACAAAAAATTGAAAAGAAAGAAAAAGGAAAAACTAGTGAAATACCGCCACCTCATCTAGCTAAACTAGAAAAAAAAAATCTAATTTTCTAATAGAGTACTGCCACATCATGTGGAGGAATTGAAAGTCAATTTATGAAAGTGTGACATTCTGGTATATTATTTTCAAAAGATGGCAATTCCAAAAAAAAAAAAAAAACCAAGTGTCGACCGCATGTGTTAATTTCCAATTTAAAGTCGGTTGATTCTTAGAAGTACTTTGCGTTTGATCTGCTAAAAAACAGGGGACTGGACAGGACAACTTCTGTTGTACTGTGTTTGATTTGAAAACTGTCATTGGTACTGGACAAACTGGGGGTCAAGGGACTGGACAAAATCAGATATTCTTGTCCCCCACTGAACCATGGGACAACTTTTTGTCCTCAGCACAACTTTTCTAAATCACCAAAATAACATTTTTTCCATCAAATATCATACAAGACAAAATTTGTTTAATATCATAAATGTTTGTACTGTACTGTTCTGCCTTGTACTGTCCTGTACTGTTCTGTCCAGTACTTTCATTTTGCAGATCAAACGGACACTATAAGTTTTCATTCAACCTAGTGTGTTTTAAAAAAAAAAAAAAAAAAAAGAAGAAGATATGCCCCAAGACTCACTCCATCACAATTCACTTGGGCTGTCTCACATTCGCCCAAACCCGAATACCCTTTATACTACTTGCAATTTAATTTTAAGGACATGGTTCAAGTGAACCTATCAGCAATAATAGAGTTAGATTAGAATTAATAAAATAATTTAGATGATTAAGTTTAGGAGTTGAATTTATGAGTTGAGCTTTTACTTTAATTGGATGCATACTTGGGCCTTTTTAGTTTACTATCAACTTTTTTTTTTTGATAAATGAAGGAAAACAACAACAAAACTAATAATTGACTATAGTGGAGCGGACTCCCCTTAAGTCTTTATCAATAAGTAACTTAATACTAGGCTGAATAACATCTAAAATAAAGAGGGAAAAATCTGCTTGATGACCCCTTAAAGCAAGAGCATCGGCACAAGTGTTTGCTTCACGGTGAATGTGGTTTATGCGAATAGTCGACCCTGAGCGGTTGATAAGATGTATGACCTCCTGGAGAAGAGGCTGGAGATGAAAAATGGAAGTATAACGGTTCTGGATCATATTTAAGGCATGTATGGAATCTGTTTCAAGGATGACATTTGTAAGTTGCATCTCTCTGATTATATGAAGAGCAAAGAGAATTCCTTTAATTCTGCAAAGAGAGCATTTCCTGATCCAAGCTTACACATGAAACCTTTCACAAAATTTCCATTATGATTTCTGATAATGCCGCCGCAAGCCGCTTGACCGTGAACATAAGATCCGTCTGTATTTACTTTGAAGAACCCAGGGGGAGGCTTTGACCAATGCATTTCTGACATGAGTTTTCAGATCGAGATGCAAGAGGGAACTTCATCTCTTTTTCAATCTGATAAGCTATGTTTACGGTTTTTGAAGTGAGATTAGTACCAAACTCTGTTTCTCTAGAAAAGACCAATTTATTGCAATCCTTCCAAAGGGACCAAACCGAGACACCAAAAAAAGTAGGCCAATCTGTGTTGCTAGCTCCAATATGTTTATTACTGATGTTCCACTCCAACCAAGCGTACAAGCCAAGACTGAAAAACTTGGCCCAATTATCTTCTGTGATGAATTGATTCCAATAGTTCTGAGCGTCCTATTAGTACAATTGTAGTCATTGAGTCATTTGAACTTATCTAAATGAATGAAAATGCTTAATTTTATTTATCTTTCGTTTAATTTTCTTTATATCATTGAAGTAGTTTAATTTTTTTTGACCATATTGAAGTAGTTTAATTAGATCTTCAATATTGGTACTTTCATCCTTGAATTTCAAAACCTCCTAAGGCTTACTCAAACCTTACTCATCCATATTACTTGATTTCCACTACGGGTGTACAGCGGGCCAAGTCAAACGGATGAGGCCCAAAATCTTGTTAAAAGTATATGTTAAAAATTTAAAGATAGTTTTGTCAAAAATAAATAATTAAAGATAGTAATGTTCTTTTAAAATGTGTACATTTAACTTCTAAAAAAAATTCTTGTAAAAAAAACTTATAAAAAATTTAAAATTTAAATAAAATGCACATTTCTTTCTTTAAATTTTTAACATATCCTTAACATATAAAACTTGCCAATTTAAAAATTATTAGGGGCGGCTAATCTCATTGATGGAAGAAATTTTCTCTTCCCACCCCCCCGGATTTCCATTTTTGCCCCTAGTTTTAAACTTCGAAACGTGTTTTTCGAAGTTTTTTTTGCCTTGAAAATGAACTTCGGAATGTATTTTCCGAAATTTTGATAAATTTGAACTAGAAAAACTTCGGAAAACACGTTCCGAAGTTTTTGTACAGGAGTAAAATTAAAATATTGGGGGTTAAAAAGAGTCATGGGGGGTGGGATGAGAAAAAATATATAGAATCTCTTTCTCTCCTATAACCCACCAAATAACTCATGAGAAGTTCAAAGCCACCAACGGAGATAGCTCGCTGGAGTTTCATGTTAAATTTTGATCTCAATATTTCTTGAAATCTCATTCCATTAAAATTTCTCATTATTTTCTTTGTTCCAATCCTCCATATCCCATTAATATGAACAAGACACTTTAGATCTGAGATTTACTTTTGCTATGAACACAGTCATTTAATTTCTTTCTTCCAATCCTCCATATTCCACCGTACAACGTCTGTGATTTTTACCGATACATTGTGATTTTGTAATTTGTGCTTCATATCTGTTATTTTCTTTTTGTTTTGCTTTTAAATATGTTGAATGTTTAAATATGATTTATTTCTTTTCTATGCTATTAACACTGTGGCAGTGTGTGCAAAGAAGGAATTGATCTTCAATTTCAGAGATGGTTAAGTCTTTGCCCAGAAAATTGACATAGCAGCATGTTGAAGATGGTTAAGATTTTATTTTCTTAATTTAAGGAAGATGATGAAGAAGATTCACGAAAAATGATAGAGACGATGAATGTGTTATTCATTTTTTTTTTCTTTCTAATTTTTAATAAATAAAATATTTTTGGAAAATAAAAAATAAATATTAGCATTTTTTTAATTAAAAAAACAAGATAAGGGTTTATATGAAAGAATTATAAAAGATAAAGGACTCATATGGGAAAAGAAAAAAATAAAGGATTAAAGTGTTACATATAAATAAAATAAAGGATCTATATATTACATATAAAAGATAAATAACTAAAATATTACAAATAAATAAGATAAAGTACGATGTATGTAATTTTGCCTAAATAAAACAAAGAATCTCTATCAGTGAGAATCTCCAACCCCACAGCTGAAGGAGCAGTATAGAGCACATGAATCATGATGATGTCAAAGATATGTGCAAGGCCTTATCACTTGGATGGGGTAGGGAACATCTCAATAATAATCCGTATTTTTTATTGGCATCATTAACGGAATCGAATGGATAATAATTGAACATATTTTTATGTTTTATTCACCGTCACCTTACATGTCACATTACAAGCCATACATTTATGGATTCTTTTTCATGGTCATCATCACATGTCATATTACCATATTGTCAAGCTTTACAATCACATGTCAAATTTACCATTTTTGATTAAGGAAACGTTACATAGTTATAAAAATAACATTAAAAACAAGGAATTGTTACATAGTTTTTTTTATAATGGCAAATAGATAAATATATATAAAACAAACATCGTACAGAGTAGAGTACCAGAAATACTTTAAAAACAAAATAAATAAATATTTACATAAAGAAACATCAAAGGATTTCGAAAAATAACAAATCACCAAAGCCACTTAAAGCAGCCACCAAAAAGGGCAAGAGGAAAAGACAACTAAGCAGACACCCAAGAGATATTACTCAACAGGAATCAGATACATCATATGCACCACATTCTCACTTCATCTTATTGGACTAGCACAAGAGAAATTACATCTTCCACTTATAAAAAGAGCAGAAACTATCAGAGTTTTTAACTAAAAATTATTTTTAGAGGAGAATTTCGGTCTATCCACGAAATTATCAACAAGATTATTCACTTAACATTGATACGCTAAACCAAACTTGGCAAGAGTTATACCCTATATATTAATATTAAAATTTAGAACCTCCTATCTTCAAAAGCAAACTAAATATATAAATTAAATTTTCTTTTCATTTTCTGATTATGATTTAAGTGCTTTTTATGATTTTTATTTTTAGATATATATTTGAATGCTTGGCCAGCAATTAGGATAAATTAGACAACGCATGTGTAGATAAACATGGGGGCCTAAGCCCCGTGTAGACAACCATTTAGGATAACTTAGAGCATGCATGTCTGGATCAATCAATTTTATGCATAAGGTGAAATTTTTTCTCAATCTTTGTATAACGAGTTGAGTGTTTCTAGTGCCCTCTGTGGCTCTATCAATGCATTAGTGCTTATCTTTTTTTTTTTTCTTGGACTCACATTAGTGCTTATCTAGAATAAATACTGTAATACTTTCATCAATTAAAGCGTATATTTGACTAAAGTTTTTTTTTAACCAATTTCCTGTGATATTATTTTTTATCACGTAGTGTAGTAGTTATAAATTTTACAATATGTAGTGGAGTATATAAAATTCAAACTCAATCTTTATATGTAGACATTTTTCACGACAAACTTATTAGCCGTGTACAATTTTTTACCAAGTGTCTAACTAAATATATGAAATGAATTGGAGGTTAATTGTATTTGTAGTTGATCAAAAAGTATAAAAGGTCTAAATATGTATGGATCGATTATGAATTAGAATGCTAATATTTTTACGGAGGGGGTTAGAACTACTTGATGCTAGAACTAACATTCGAATTAGATTAAAGTAGTGGTGAAAACAAAAAAGTACAATTTATTAAGCATACCCTTAAGGTCCGTTTGGTGTGCATGATATCATAGTGACATGATAGGATATAAAACATGATATAGATAGGATATGATATGAGTTGGATAAAAGTTATCCTATCATGTATTTGGTACACTCAGACTAACAAACATGATAACTATCGTGCATGTTCTTAATACATATATTACTCATAATAATATGATAAGATATATATAATATTTAAATGATAAAATTAACCTTATAAAATAATTATATTTTTAAAAAATTATTTTATAATACATTGAATTTTATAAATAAAAAAATTAAATAAACAATCAAATAATATAATGAGCAAATAAACATGATAAATTCATTATATGAATAACTTAATTATATATATGTTAGATAAACTAAATAAATATATATGATATATCTTATATATAAATAATAAAACTACCCTTGCAAGAAAATTATATTTAATTTGCTATAAAATTTAGATTAATATCCCTAATTTTCAATTTTTAATAATTATTTTACTTTGAAATATTGTAACTTTAGTAGAATTTTGATTTTTCAAATTGTATAAATTACAAAATTATCCTTGTGAGAAAATCGCGTATATATTTAAAAATTAATTATTTTATTTTTAATTTACTATCAAATTATTTTATTATTTATATTTTATTAATTTTATTTTTCTATTTAAAAATATATTTTATAAAATAAATTAGTAAATTATTTTCTTATCCTATCATGTTGGTAACCCAGCTCATATTCATGATAAGAATTTTAACTAGAGATACAAGATAAAATAAGTTTCAAGATTAACTTATTATATCATGTTGCTATGCCAAACACTGAATTAAGTCGGGATATGATACAGTTATCCTATCATGTCTCTTATTCTGCGTATTAAACAGGCCTAGTTTTTTAATAACAACACTTTATATTTTCCATAAAATTTAATGGAAAGAAGAAAAATATATTGCTAAATTCATTTGGATCAGAAAAGTAAATGGTTGATTAAATTAGGGTAGAATTGAAGAAAAAAAAATACAACAATTCACTATTTTAATTCATGAACTTTATGCTAAAACAACACTTAAAAAACAACCGAGGAAAAGAAGTACGTGACTTGTAAATTTAAATTGATAGATGAATTGATATATACATTGAGCATAAATAAATTAAGGACAAAATTCCAACAAATTTTAAATACATGATAATCAAAACGCTCCTTATCACTGTACCAAAAAAAAAAAAAGGTCCTTATCAAAGGAAAAGAGTAGCTTTCACAACATGAAAAAACTCTTCCCCTTATTATTTAAAATATGAAATATACAACCTTTTCCTATTGTGACTGACTTTTTCCAAGAGCTCCACACAACTGAATTTCTTTCAAGCTTTGCAAATAAAAATTACAAATAACCAAAGGTGTCTTTTTCTCCAATTATTGCTTCAAATTTTTTTTATACACTCAAACCACACCACACAAATGCAAATAATTTTTATAAATTAATTAATCCCATTGCAAATGCCTCCGAGGGATACTGTAAGACACATTTATAGTGGTGGTTCCATCTGGACTTGGAGGGTAATATGGTGAATCTTCAGCATATTCAGTTGGTAGTGACATCCAATGCAAATTTGGCTTCCAATCTGCTTCCCTAAGGATTTTTAATATTTCCTTCAAAACTACCTTACTTCCTTCGGCTGATAAATGAACTCCATCCCTAATAAAAAATAATAATCCAATAAAATTTGAGATTAGCAAAATGATTTTTAATTTTTTAATTTTTTTGATAATCAAAATTATTAACAAAATTCCCTAAGGATATTTTTTTTTGAGATTAGCAAAAATAATAAAATGATTATTTTTAATCATTGTAGTCAATCTTCATTTATTTAATGTTGATAGTAACACATAACACTGTTACTCTTGTCACGTGGGAATAATAGTGCCACATAGATGTGACTTGGAGTTTATGTGGAAAATTAGTCATAGGTCAGGGATATAATATTTTCTTTTCAGTTACTATATAATATTTTATTGAATAATTGATGTATATAATACAAGTACATATATCTATTATTTAATTAATTTAAAAGTGAATTTTCCATTAAAATAGTAATCTGAAAGTGTATAATATATTTCTATTAATCACGTCTATGTGAGATAAATGAAAATTAATAGGAGAAGCTAAAAGGGGTATTTTGGAAATGTTATGAATAGTTTTGTATATGTTAAAGTAATTTTATAAGGTATATTTATACTCACGTAAAGCTGACTTCTAACCAATCATCCCTTTGTTGAATTGCAGACCAAAGATTAATGACTTTTAAATTCATCTCATCACATAGCTCCACCAATGCCTTTGCATATATTCCACAATGTTCATTTGTTCTTCCAGATTGTGTTGCACTGGATTCAATAAATAATTTATAACTTTTGCAATTAATATACTACTAATATACTATGTATATATGTATGAGTCAACATCATGTATATATTATTTCTTATAAAAATATTAAAAGAATTATTCAAACAGAAATTGCATGAACCTGAGCTTTTTTCTGATTTGTACTTCACTGATGGGAGGTGAGGTAAGAAATATAAGACGAATATGATCCGAGAGGCTCTGAAAATAATTTTTATGTGTCAAACTTTGCACTAATAAATTATACTGTAAATTATCATGGCAATCCAAAAAAAAATTGTACGGTGAATTTATTTTTTTAAAGATAATATATAAATAAAAAATTTGTAAAAGGAGCGGGGAAAAATCATTAATTACCTTTAGATAATTAGCAATCTTTCTCATATTTTCAACATATTCTTCAAGGGGAACATGAGGACCAAGGCCAGATGGGTGAGGGTGAATAGAATCATTCCCACCAAAGTAGATAATTACCAATGATGGTTGCACATGAGCATCCTAAGTTGATTATAAAAAAATAGAACAAACAAATGCAAAAGGCTTATTCCTTAATTATATCTCTCAATCTTAGCATGAAACAAAGTAAGAATAATAGTATTTATACATTACCGGTGCAAATATATTTTACACTATCAATTAATCATAATAGTCAAAACATTAAAGATGCGGTTTAACCATTGATTATAATTTCCTCATGGATTGACTTAGAATTTGTAATAAAAAAAATAAAATAAAATTTGTGATTGACTATAAATTTGAGAAGTAATCATTAATCACATTACGTAAAAATAAGTCAAAATTTTAACAACCAAACATATTAAAATATGTCCAATATTATTCCTTTGTGAGATTTACTTAGTTAAATCATGTGCATGATTACTCAAACTAATAAATTAATATGTACAGAAAGACATTTATACCATTTCATCTAGTTGACTCCAAATGAGAAGTAGACATTGCTCAAATAAATTAATATATTTTTAATATTTATGATAGAAATTAAATAATCAAGTGGATAACAATATATGGAATATTCAAAAGGATACCAATTATTATTGGAATATTCAGATAGATACCAATGGAATAATATGTTAGTACCTTGGGAAAAACTTCATCAAGAACCTCCAAAGCACGTCTTGAATTCCAACCGGAGTATCCCCTCAAAACTATATCAGCCTATATATATATATATATATATATATATATATATATATATATATATATATATATATATATATATATATATATATATATATATATATATATATATCACCATGTTAATATTATACATAAATTTGTTTTCACTTGATGATAAAAAATTACAACTTCTTAAAAATGCATATGTAACTTCTTTGTTTGTTTTTTTTTTTTTTACTTAGTATATGTAAACCTAAATAATGCATTTCAAGCGAAAAATATCCTAGATTCTCATGTTGTTTTTCATGATCAGTTGCAGCCAATAAGAATTTTAAATCATATAGTTAAAATCTTAAAATGGTTATATTATCGTTAATAATAATATAAAGTGCATGTATATACAAAAATGTACATGGCTAGAACATATGAAAGTAGTATTATTACATATTTGGTGGAGAATATGAAGGTATGTAAATGTAGTATAGAATGATATATAAAATTTAACCATAAAATCAAATGATATATAGAGTAGCAAGAAAATGACCTTTCTAGCATACAAATTAGCTAGAATAGCACCCCAACCACCATTATCAAAACTCATTTGAATTATGGAGGAGCCAAATAGCACAATTTGAGGTCTCATTGGGCCTGCCATAATCTCTTAATATGTTGTTAACTTATTTGGTTCCCCCTCACTATCTATATTCTCCTTCCTATACACAAGGTTGTAGTTGCACTATAATTGGAATCACAATTTATAGATGTGGATTTTATTATTTTATTTTTAGTTCTCTCTCTCTCTCTCTCTCTCTCGCCACGTTATATGAATAGCTAAGTAGCTGGCAATCATAGCTTATAATATTGCCAAAATTTGCCATTTCAACTTGATCAATGATTCAATGGAGTATATTTAACCAATTAAATTGATCTATCGTGTAAATAACAACTACTTAATATTTTTATTTTCGTATATTAAAAACAATTCTTTTTCAAGACCACATAAAATTAATACTGGTTCACATGCAATAATTGTGCTTATAATATTTTTTTTTATGTAATTAGTCATTATTTTAGGCTCCATTAGTTGGGTCAATTTTAATTAACTAGAAATGTTATTGTTTTGAAACTATAGTATTACGTATCAATAGGAGATTTGTCAACAACAAAGGTATGAACTTAATTAATAGATATACCGTTAATATCCAAATAGAAATGAAAGATATACTAATTATTTTATGGAAAAAAAAAAACTCTTGGCAATCATCGTTGACTATGAAATCACGGCAGTATTACGTAAGTAAAATAAGGGTACGCTGATCAACAAGTGGCTTAAGTGCATTGCTTAAAGTAATTTTTTTTAAAAAAATCATATAGAAAAATTTCTTATCTTAAATATATAAGTTCTATATTTATCAAAGTAATAAATTAAGTGCATATTTTTTACACAAAAATTATGGTTTAATTATTTCTAAATTACACAAAAAATATCTTTATTTATTTCTTAAATAATGCAATAAGTGTATTTGTTAGCATTTTCTCTAAAATAAAATAATTTGTCTACGAAATATAATTCAAATATTTGTAAAAGTAATACATTTTGCTTATTAATAAGAAAAAATTGTCAAAGTAATAAATACATATTTTATACAAAAATCATCTCAATCTTTGAAATCTCAAACAATATTCTTTTTTATATATATATCTGATATTCTTTGTGCACAACCACAAAGATTAATTTTAAGTTGAATAGAACGATATGGCAAAATTCTTTACCATTTTAACAAGTGCTCTTGGATACTTAGAATTGAAGAGGAGGTTGTCTAATCCATCTCATCTAAGAGCTCTTACTTAAATTTGGAGGAGATTGTCTACAAAATAATATCTTTTAACTAATATATGATTTATTTTGTGATTGTGTTTAATATGAACCTTTCGTCCTATGGATCGGATTGAGCCCAAATTGGATACTCGCCTAGTATAATATGTATGAATTATATATATACAATAAATTTTTTATATAATTTTATAAAGTTACATGTTCAAGTCAACAATATAATATTTATATTTAATTTATATATTTTTTTGAAGAAGCAAAATTAGCTCATCCAAATTGGCACCAGAGAGAATCGAACCTGAGACTTTAAGGAAGAGTTAATTTATATTATAATTACTAGCGGGTCGTGCCCGTTTGTGTGATACATATTTTTTATTATGCTAACATTTATGTTAAAGATGATTATAAATTTTTTGGACATCTATTTGTTTACTGCTCATTCTTTGTTTTTTATTTCTTTCATATTGTGCTCTTCTTTTCTTTCGATGATCCCTTGATTGTTGAGTTATACTATTTTCCATTTTGATGTTGTACTTGATAAAGTATTAAATTTAAGGAAACATATTAGGTGAGTTGAATATATCAATCTATTAAGGAAGTGATATCCAATAATGTTATTAAAAAAAAATAAAAGAAAGATAAAAGAATTACACCTAAAATAGTAAAATTGTTTGTTTAAAAATTACACCTAAAATTGTACACAATCTTATGGGAAGATTGCAATTTCGATTAACCATTGCAAGTTCTAGCAAACATGAAAATGAAAGAAGAAAAAAAAATTAAGACGTATATATATTTCCTTTGCTCTCTCTATATGGCGGCTAGCTATGAATCCTTCTTCAAAAAATGAATTTGGACAAAAAGGTTTAAAGGTAAAATAGTCGTCGTAAATAAAGTACATACAAAGGTTTATCAACAAAATTAAACAAAAAAACAATTAATTAACCAAGAGCTTTGTTGAAAGAATTCGATATACACATGAACAGAATGAGAAGAAAATATAATAATTAGGAAGAACTCATGCTTGATCCTTGTCAAAAAAACAAACTGAATCATATAAACAAAAATATTTTATCCATTTGATTTTCCATATGAAAGAATTATAAATGAACTCAGAACTAAAAACAAAATTAATAAAAAAATAGTAAATGTTTTCTTTGACTTGTAACATAGAATCTGTAAAATTAAATGATGTACATGTTTATGTGTATTTGTAATTTTCTTCTTTGACTCTTTATGCTTTTTCTTTTTTCGGGTATGAATTTTCAATCTCTCCACCGTAAAGAAAATTGTACAATTCTTTCTCCCTTGTTGCGTTGTGATTTAAAAAATAAACTACATTATCAAACTAAATGAAGTAAAAAAGTAAAATACACTAAATGAAAGTTATATCACATGCTATGAAACTATGAAAGAATTTGATTGTGATCTGATGCATTGTCACCTCTTTCTTTGAGTCACAATTTTCCTCTCCCCACACTTTTTTGCTATGTTTTTGTTCTTTGAATATTTGGAGCAAATAAAATTATAGAAGATAGACCCACTAAACTATTTTTGTTTATTTTTGTATAACTGCATCCCTTTTGTAACATGGATATTAAATTGAGAAAACTACCACGGTATAGCAGCTTATTATAGTTACTTCCCTTTCTTTCTTCTTTTTTTTAAAAATTGCAATTAGTGAAGAGCAAAATTGGCATTATAAAAAGTCCACAAAAATAGTAAATGTTTTCTTTGACTTGTAACATAAAATCTGTAAAATTAAATGATGTACATGTTTATGTGTATTTGTAATTTTCTTTTTTGACTCTTTATGCTTTTTCTCTTTTCGGGTATGAATTTTCAATCTCTCCACCGTAAAGAAAATTGTACAATTCTTTCTCCCTTGTTGCGTTGTGATTTAAAAAATAAACTACATTATCAAACTAAATGAAGTAAAAAAGTATAATACACTAAATGAAAGTTATATCACATGTTATGAAACTATGAAAGAATTTGATTGTGATCTGATGCATTGTCACCTCTTTCTTTGAGTCACAATTTTCCTCTCCCCACACTTTTTTGCTATGTTTTTGTTCTTTGAATATTTGGAGCAAATAAAATTATAGAAGATAGACCCACTAAACTATTTTTGTTTATTTTTGTATAACTGCATCCCTTTTGTAACATGGATATTAAATTGAGAAAACTACCACGGTATAGCAGCTTATTATAGTTACTTCCCTTTCTTTCTTCTTTTTTTTTAAAAATTGCAATTAGTGAAGGGCAAAATTGGCATTATAAAAAGTCCACACCAACAAAATATATTCCCTTTATATATAGTTATAGATTATAGGTTAATACCACAAAAAATTTCTCCACCACTTATTGTTTTGTCAACACAAATAAGAATACTCTTTCTTTTTTATAATACAAATAATACTCCTTTTTCTTTTGGATTAATAATACAAATAATACACCTATACACTTACTATATACTAATATTCAAGGTATTAGAAACTGTACGCTCAGAGCATCTACAATGCTGATATCACTTTGGGTATCATACATTACTAAAAAGTGGTCCTATAATGTCATATAATATTTACGCAATTCATACATATTTTGCTTCAATACTTTGGGTATCATACATTACTAACAAGTGGTCAATTATATTTAATTTGATATACCAAAAAAGGTAATATTAAATTGATGATACGATACCTTAAATAAGGTACCGTACCATCAATTTTGATACCTTCTATGTCACGTTATGAAACTCTAATATGATAAAAAAATATAAGGTACAGATCATTAGTCTATGAAACTCTCTATGATACTCTTATTAGAAATGCTCTTACATGTATATAAGGAGCTTTTAATGTACTTTAGTCAATTCATTTGGTTCAATAAATTATAAAATAAATAAAACCATTAATTAGTATCTTAAGAGTTAAGAGTATTGATTAAGAAATTAAAAAATTTAATTTTGTATAAAAAAATTGTAATTATTACATTAATATAAATAATAACTTATATTTTATTAAATGACCTCACTTATTGAAATTGAATTCATCTTTTACAAAAATTCATTTTAATATAAGGATTGTGTTTAATGGATCTCACTAATTTTTTACCTTTACCTATTTCTCTTATAAATGAATAGTAAACGGAGATATATAATTGAAACAAATTGAGACTCGTGAATTGTGCGCATGTCAGCTATGAGGATGGTGTATATAGTGATTAAGTGTATATAGACATCCTCATAATCCACGTACATTATATTGATTATGTGTGTGTATTGTTTATTTTTTAATAATTGAATCTCTTCTAACAAACGTATATCATATTCCACATTATCTATCGATGCATTCTATAAATTAAAAAATAATCATGCAGAAAGGATAATCCAAAGGGATATTTAAAAATATTGTTAGTTTTTCTATAAGCAGAATGACATCAAAAGGGAATATAAATTAAGGATAATCCAAATCCATTATATTACATAGATTTTAACAGCTTTGGAAAGACATCAAAGGATTTTTTTTAATTGTACCAAGAGTTCCTTTGAAATTAAGTTTTTTTTTTTACTAAAGTTATATTTTCTATTTAGTAGATCGAATTTGTGAAAAGATAAAAATATATACTTTCAAAGTCTATCGATAATGAAAGGAGGGGTCCAATGCATGCTGCCTATATATGATAGCTCTCTCCTCCTTATCCTTTGAAGAGAGGGGTGATTATCTAAGGCCAGTTTTTATTCTACTTTTATTTAAATAAGTTTTTTATTCAGAGATTTAATATTTTGTTATTTTTGTGTTTTGTATGTGGTTTTGTAATCTAATTAATTAATTGCGACTTTCAACTTTTTTGCTCGACATTTTTTATATTTCATGCTTCAATTTTTATTTTTTTTATATTTCATATTGTTGAATGTTTGTTTAGTTTCGGCATATTTTTTCCGTTTGGTATCCATTACAGATTGAAGCAATGTCTTTGGCGTCTTATTGTTACAGATTTGGATAAATGAATATTTCAGACACTTTCATTTTGTCACAATTGTAAATATTTTGTTTATAGATTGATCATTTTCGATTTTATAGACCAAGATCTATATATTGTTCTTGATTGATGTAATTAACTTTTACCAATTTGACATATAAAAAAACTTTACCATATGAAAAACTTTTACCCTTTGCAAAGAGATGGAAAAAATTAAAAGGAGCTTTTTATGGGGAGATAATGACCAATCTCGTAGACCTCATCTAGTTGGATGAGACATTTAATTTGTTGTCTTCCAAAGAATTAGGGTGGACTAGATATTAAGAGACCTCAACATATGAATGACGATTTCTCATGAAGATGCTTTGGAATCTGATCATTAAACTAGACAACCTTTGGTGTAAGGTTCTTTATAGTAAGTATATATGGAGGGAATAATGACCTTAGGATAACCATAAGCTCTCAACCCTATGACTCTCCTTTGTGAAAAGCTTTAACAGGTATTTGGGAAAACATCCAGCAGAATATTGTGTCGTTGTTGGGCGATGGAAAGAAGATTAATTTTTGGCTGGATAAATGGACTCCAAGTGGAACTTCTTTTCTCTCAGATTACTAATCAAAATAGTATCGACACAACTCTTTCTGTGAGGGATGTGCTTACCCGCCTTAGGAAAGTGGGATTTTGATTTTCTTACTTCTAACTTACTTCTAATTGCGACTTTTTCAAAGTAGATGTATTTATAACTTACAATCTTAGGAATTTTGATTAGCCCCAGAATACTAGAAAGAAGAAGTAACTAGGCCAGCAGAGAAGGAGACAAGAACTCCTGAGCTAGAGGCTAGAGCTATATGCCAGTAGATTAACATTCACAATTAAATTCTGCATGTATAAAACTGGCTTAATAAATTAGGAAATGTGAGATCATGTGTAGGTATCAAAACGTGACAAACATGAGTTCTCCTAATTTTAGTAAGTGTTAGTATATCCATACGCAATACGGTGATGTTAGTATGCGAGAGCACACGTCACTATTATATTAATCTGCTAGGGTAAGGTGAAAGACTAGGGGAATGATTCGAAAAACACCTAACTAACTATTATCTTTGATCTCTATCTCAATTGCATCCCAACTATCTTTATTTATTGTGTCATTTATTTTACTGCAACTTATCCAAACTATAAAGCGAATGCAAAACTATCTGAATTTCTAAATAACACTTGTTACTTTGGCACAATCCATGTGAAGGCTATCTTTTATTAATATTATTACTCGACGACAGACTGGTGCACTTGCCAGACAACAGTCAGTTAGCAACCTTCTCTGCCTGTCTATGCTCTTTCATTCTTCAAAGCTCCGTCAGGTATAATATCTTCTATTGAATCTTTATTGAATCGGTTTTTTTTGGGAGGGTGTGAGGATAAAAGGAAAATTTCTTGGATTAGTTGGAAAAATGTATGTTTAGGAAAGGAGTATGAAGGGTCGAGGGTTAGGCAGATGAGGAAGTTCAATACTGCTTTGCTAGAAAAGTGGTGTTGTAGGCTGTTAGTCAATAGAAGAGGTTTATGATATAGGGTGTTGGTTGCTCGCTATGGTGAGGAGGCAGGGCGGTTGGCGGTTGGGGGGTGGAGTGTTTCCTTGTGGTGGAGGGAGGTTGCGGAAATTTGAGATGGTGAGAGTACCGATAGTGGGGGGTGGTTTGAGAAGAGTATTGTGAGGAGGATTGGTAATGGAGCTGATACATTTTTTTGGACGGATCCTTGGTTAAGGGGTGGTCCTCTAAGTGCGAGGTATAGAAGTCTTTTCGACTTATCTAATAATAAGTTAAGTTCGGTTGCGGTCATGAGTAAGTTAGGGTGAGGGGAAGGAAGGGCGGCTTGGCAGTGGCGCTATCAGCTGTGGGCTTGGGGAGAAGGAGATGTTAGAGATCAGTGGATAACATTTCAGATCAGTGGTTGTGGAGGCATGCCTCTTGCGGTGGTTACTCCGTGCGGGGAGCGTATAAAGTGCTCACTGCTGCGGACTCTCATGGGGTGGAAGCTTTTTCAAACTTAATCTGGCACAAACAGATCCCTTTGAAGGTCTCTGTTTAGACTTGGAGGCTTCTTCGTAACAGGTTACCGACTAAAGATAATTTGGTGACGCGTAACATTATTTCTCATGATTCTCAAGCTTGCGTGATCAGATGTGGTGGTTTGGAAACATCTAGGCACTTGTTCCTCTTGTGTCATGTTTTGTGGGGCTTGCTCAGATCTTGGATTGATATATCTTCAGCTGATCCCAAGTTGTTACAAGATAATATTGTTCAGTTTATTCATGCTTCTGAAGGATCGCGTGCACGCCGATCATTCCTGCAACTTATTTGGTTATGTTGTATTTATGTTATGTGGAGTGAGCAGAATAATAGAGTTTTCAAGGCAAAGGAAAATACAATTCACCATATGCTTGACAAAGTTAAATTACATTCGTTTTGGTGGTTGAAAGCATATTTTTAAGTATGACACATTGGTGTCATTTGATCCTGACACGCACATCTGGATCAAATGACACCAAGGTGTTAAACTTTTTATATGACACATTCGATAATTTTTTACTGGATAATCGAATTGTAAAATCTACCGTTGAATTGAAAGATACTATAACATAGATCATATATATAAAATGTAGCATCAATCGGAAATTATTTGATATGTCAATGAGATGCATCAAAATTAACGTCTCACGAACAGTCAAAAAATGAGTTAATTTTTATGTATCTCATTGACATATCAAATATTTTCCGATTAATGTTATATTTTATAAACATGATCTATGTTATAATGTAGTTTAATCCAACGATCAATTTCAATTTTATAATACGATTATTCGGTAAAGAATTATCAAATGTGTCGTATTTTTATGTTTGACACATTGATGTCGCTTGATCTGATATATATATATATATATATATATATATATAAACATTTCCATTAAAATAGTAATTATGTACCCAAAAAAAATGGTAATTTACCCAAATTTTCAGTGTCTTGAAAAATAAATAAAAACATTTCCCGCCGCATGATTGTGTCGTGGAAGTGTATATGTACTATGTAATTAAACACGGATTATCAGACACAAGCAAAACGTGAATGAATAGTTTGAGACTATTTGTCGTTTTGAGATTTGTGATTCACAATTGACAGACATACTAGTCTTACACCCGTGCTTTGCACGGTTTTAACTCTTTTAAAAGAGATTTTAAAATGATTAATAATAAACACATATCCTCCAAAACATGTTTGATAACAACCATTAACAGATGATACATAACAAAATATTCATAAATGACTACATAGATATAGACATGCCAAAGAGAAATGAAACACAAGTGAAATGGAAGTCCAGCACAGACAATAACAGGACAATGTTCAGCACACAAAAGAGCAACTATCCCAAGGACAAAGTAGATTATATTACAAAACACTGCTGAGATTGAAACAGGGGCCAATTAGTCTGCAATAAGCCCTAAAGATCACTTTTTTTTACGATCAATGAAGACCTTAAGCACGTAGGGATAAAAAGACATCTCGAAATGCAAGATATCACCAGCGCGAAGATTGTGTTGATCTTTAAATTTGTACCATCCCTCACCAATTCGTTTCAAGAAGATACCGTTTTCATCAGGTTGCTTCGAGCTGTCAACCTTGCACATGTATGAAAAACCAGTCTCTTCACACTTCAGTAGCATTTTATATTGATTCTGAAGAAACCTTTTGCAAATGAACTTTAAAAAATGCTGGAAGAAGAGGAAAACAACAATCAGAATACTTGTCAAAAATAATAAAAAAAATTGAATGGAAAAAGAAAGCATTATAAATAACACTATAGCTATCACCAGAGATTGTATGCTCCTCGCCGAAGCCATTGCTTCCGTCACCAGCTTAGACCAGATAACAGTATGATAAGTCTCATACTGTGCATTTATGTCCTCGTCATACTTGAATTGGTCGAAATATGGCAAAAAACAATGAAAAATCATATCAATTAGGAAATATGAGACCAATGAGAAATCATAATAATAATTAATTTAATCACACATGCCAATAGAAAAGTTCAAATACATTATTCAGTTCAATGATTTAAATCACAAATGCTTGCATACCACAATTAATTTCTGATTCTGATTTTCATCAGGCTGATCTTCAGATTCATCATACTCATCTTCAGATTCATCATTACTTGAGTTGGTGGGGATAATTTCATTCTCAATACATGATTCTTCAGTACCAGCACCACCAAGAGGATCCAAGTAAAAGGTGTTTTCATCAATGATATAGTTGAACATCACCCTAGTTGGCTTGGTAAAACCAAAAAATTCAGCCAACTTATCCGCATAGAATATGAATGCTTCATCAGAGATACAGAACCGAGCAGCCATAGATTTTCCAGCAGATGATATCTTCACACCACAATTGGTCACTTTGGTTCTCTTCCAAACATCAACAAATGAATATGGGACATAAATCAACTTCTACATTACACAGAAATGTTAAAAACGAACCGCACAAAAATAAAATGAATAAATATAAATATAGAGTAAGAGACAAAAATAAATTTACCTCTTTTGGATCAACAATGGTCACAAAGTGTGCATCATTAGGGTTTCCAATGGGGTTTCTAATATGATAAAAGAAGCGTGGTCAGTGAAATGCAGTGATTAAAATTTCATAAAATTATATTTTTGAATCACGAATAGTTTAACCACTAAATAAGAAGACACAACCAAGATACAATACAGACGTTGATAAGGACACCACCAAACAAAAACCATTGTTGGTTCCAAAAATAAATGAAGCTTTAAAATAAATATGCAACGAATCACATTTGTTGTTGATGAAAAATAAGTAAAAATTTAATGAAATTTCAGTATGAAGGAACAATAAACCAAACACAATGAAATGAAAAAGTACAACTGCAACATCAAACATTGAGGTCAGATTAAAAATAGTATACGATATTTAAACCAGATCTAAAATATGAAGATCATAAGGGCATTTGCATGCCAAAGATTCTGCATACTATCCTAAGAGAAGATGACAACAGTAAAATTAAAATGTGAAAAGATAGGAAGAGAAATCAAGAGGTACCTGGAGGAAGACGAAGAAGCCATGAACACTTAGTTGGGAAAGAGACGAAGATAGGAAGATGTCAGCAACACTTAGTTGGGAAAGAAAAATGATAAAGACAAAACGTGAGAATCTAAGCAAAGAAAACAAAAAGGTGTAGGGTATAAGCCTTGGTAAAGTAAGAAAGGTATTTAATAATTATTTATTCGTGTCATATACATTTGAGGTAAGTTAAAAAGGTTTGGCAAAACGTATGTTTTTTCTGTTACATAACTGTGGTACCAATTGTATAGTTAAAAACAAAGTAAATTCAACATTAAAAAATACCAAAATTAGAAAAATCAGATGGAAATTATGGGAGCTCTAGCAAGAATTCAAATAATAGGTACTGTTAGGGATGACAAAAATATTCATACCCACGGATATCTGCGGATAAAATCCGCTATGAATATGGAGTGGATAGTTTAATGAATATCCATGGATAAAATAAATGGATATTTTAATTATTCGCAGTTAATGGATACGATGCGTGTTTAACATTATATGTGCCCAACGATGTTCATACCCGCTAAACAATTAGTAAAATTACTTAAATAGATCTACTTACATATAAATTCTAGTATTTTTATATATAAAAAAAAATTGTACTTTTATATTTTATCTTTCCATTTTAATATTTGAGAAGAAAACTTTTCAACCTCTTACAAATGACAAAAAAAATGAGCAAAATTTATGAACAATATACGTTAATATTTTGTCTTTAAGAAAAACTAATTTAACTTCAATAATTAGTTCTTTTTTTTTAATTACAAAATATCATCCATGGATATCTGTTAATATCCGCGAATACTTGAATATCCATGTATTACCTGCTTAGCAGATATCTACACGGATATGGGGCGGACACGAATATCATACTTGTCTGACGGATCAGTCACGGATATCACATTATCCGGGTCCATCGATATCTATTGACATCCCTAGGTACTGTTTATATTCAATGTCAATTTTAATTAAAGATAGAATATAAGACAAAGTATTAAAATTAAAGGAGAATTTATTTTATAGCTGAATAGTCCAAGCAGGTAACATATAAATAAAAACACAACTGTTCAATAAACACAGATACGTAGTTACCAAGTTCTAAGCATACAAACTCCATAAATAGCATAAAAGTTCAAATAAACCGTTTCCCATATTAACATTAACAACTGCAACAAAATATAGCTGAATACATGAAACTAAGAAATAAATCTTCAACCACTGGCTTTTTTAGAAGCTATCAGCATCTTAAAAGGATCATTCATCATCTTGAGAATCACTTGCTTCATTGAGGAAAGGCTAAAAAAAGAGAATAATTATCATCAATATAAAATATATAACATAGCTTCATAATTAAAATATAGATACAATAAAAGAAGCTCACCGAGTCGAAGGCATCAATTAGAGATAAATCTTGACAGATTCGCTCAACTCTAAAAGGATGATCAAAAATATCATAGCCATCAATTTTACTTTTTTCGATTTTTAATAATAACTTTCTACCTATGAGAATATCAAACTCCAATGGATAGCAATGAGAATTGTCTCCCTGAAATTCAAAAGTAGAGAAAGATTAATTTCTCAACATAATGTATGATAACCACATGACACAATGACACAAGATAATTTGTATACGAACCTCGTGCACCGTAAGCAATTCGTAGCAATGTTTTCCTAATAATTCATACATTTCTTGTTCAAAAAGGATGAAAACCTCTTGTCCAGTTCCATCTTTAATTGTTAGCTTTAATTTAAACCTAAAATGTAATTTCATAAAAATTTTAAGTAGGTAATTTTTTCAAAGTATATAACAAAAAAAAAAAAAACCAAATCTTACATTGGAATCATATGGGTGACATCTTTGTCACAAATATTGCAATAAAATCCGCTAGCATTAGAAGATAGACTTGCATGGAAAGAACAAGCAGGATACCACCATTGTTCAGGCTCTACCAATGAGTCAATTATACCCCCAATTATATAAAATCCTTCTCTGTTTGTTTTACACAAGTTAGCTATTGAAATAGGTGGATTCCTAATTAAGAAATCTTCATCAAGAGACGGTCTTGTGTGAGGCCCAACACATACAACACCAACGATTGCAAGTCTGGCAACATATGTTTATTCAATACACCGGAAATGTATTAAATAAATGATATAAAACACAAAGTCAAATATATACCTTTCTTTGAAAGCAATGATTTCAGGTATAGATGGATTGATCATAATCCTAGTGACATTCAAATAACTTTCAACAGCAAATTTCCCTAAATTAATCACATAAAAAATGTAATTAACAAATTTAATGATATTGTAAAAATTGAAATCGAGATAAAACCAATTGATTATATTAACCTTCTTCATAACGAATTTTTTGCAAATTGAACGACTATAATAGGAAGACCGCCACCACCTCTATCAACCAAGCTTTGAAACTCATCAACATAAATCCCAGACAACACACATTCACAGTTACCACTAATTAAATTATTAATACAAATTGAGTTAGAAATTGCTCTAAAACTCCCCAAATAAAGGATAATTTTAAAAGAAGTGCATATTACTAACCTATTATCAAACATCTGAAGCATAACCTCCTTGGTAGTTTTTCCATCGCGAACAAATTCCCTCTCTGATGAGGTGCGCATGACCAATCCGGCAACATCTTCACAAAATTTAAAACATAAATTAAGGCGTACTAACCCATACGTGAATAATAACACCCAATTTATAAAATACTCTAACAGAATAAATACTAACCAACTAAAAACTCATGATTTGGACCACAAGATCGGATATTTCCAATAGTAGTTAATGACAATCCAAGCATTTCTATTGAACAATCTTCGCATCTATCAACTTTAGTTTTGTAAAGAAAATGTAGTTGATAAGGATGAGAAGTTGTACGATTGACTCCTTCTTCTAGTGCAACTTTAAAATTTGACATCTTATACACACTCCCTTCAAATATCTTGTGTCGAAATAAATAGAGCAACTTGTGAGGAATAGATGCATGAATTTTAGTTCCCTGAATACAATGCAAAATATAATTTACAATATGATCAAAATCTATTATTAAAAACAAATGTTTAATATAAATATCTAAATAAGATGATGACACCTTTTCATCAATTACGATCATCTCGAGGGAGTTCAAGTGGCCAGGTTTCGTTGCTGAGTACAAAGTCCACAAACGTATAACACGAACTTTAAAATACCATGAATCTCTATCAGGATTGACAGCGGCAAGAATATCAAACATCTCATCCATCTCTATGAATAACATTGCAATTTAAATAAAATCAGGTGTTAGTATGATATATAAATAGTCCTCAGTTACATAGCAAATTAGTTTGGCTCAAAAACTCTAACCACACATGAAGACAACCAAAAAACAAAGGAATCCTAAAGATTTTAGTTTTCATAAGATCCTATCAGTTAGGAATACAAAATTAATAGCAATTAGTTGAATACATATTTTCAATACCATTAATACAGTAGAATTAGATGATGCAAAGGGATACGAAGAAATTGTTAAATTGAATTCTAAAGGAAATCAACTAAAATTAATGTGATGCATGGTTCCTTTGTAGACGCAAATTATTATTAAACTAAGGTGGATGAAACATAGATATTGAAAGAGAAATCCGAATAAACAATAACCTGATGAAGATGATCCCATTGCAATGCGATTATTGAAAGCCATTAATTTTCTTGAAATTTCTATGCGTGAAGAAACTACCTCTAGTGTTGGGAAAGGCTACCCAGTAAAATGCTCCAATTTCTATGTTGCAATGATTTTATTAGTAGGATGTTGAACTGATACTGCTAGTCTGCTACGACACCCTTAATGGACAAAACAAAAAAAATTTCTATAATATAATGATGACGTTGGTTATAGGCTAGGAGTAATGATCAATTGCCAGTCTATAATACAGCCTACAAATAAAATTACCCTACTATATTTACAATAGGTTATATGCAGGGAAATCGTACACTCCGTCGGTCTCATTTTAAATGATCTTTTTTTAATTTAATGTACTATTTATTAGACCTACTTTGACCTTATTTTTTAACTAATATGTATATGCAAATATTAGCATATGAAATGTTGTTTGATTTGTCTCGATGAGTACTTTTTAAATATACCATTTATTTAATTTTTAATAAAAAATAATTTGAGATATTAGCTAATATGTACATGCAAGTTGTTTAAATAATTTTTTTGTTTTACGTTAATTTTAGTTTAATTAGTATTTTTTAATAATCAATTAATCCGCCCTTTTGATTGTTTGGCCTTTTATATTTTACCTATACTTACTCCCAAAATATACCTTATGCCTTGGTGAGATTTTGTTTTTACGTTGGTTCTATAAATAAAATTTGTTCCATGTGATAAAACGGATTGTTATATAGGACCTGGGAAAAATTAGGTTTGTTTAAAAAAATTAAGAAAATTAAGTATATTACTGGATGGTAATATTAATTAGAATTGTTAAGTATAGCAGATGTTAAGAAATGTAAAGATAAATTAAAATTTATTTATACTATTACTCCCTCCGTCTCATTTTAAATGACCTTTTTTTGACTTAGTGTACTATTCATTTGACATGTTTTGACCTTATTTTCTACTAATATATACATGCAAATATTAACATATGAGATGTTGTTTGATTTGTCTCGACGAGTACTTTCAAAATATATCATTTTTATAATTTTTAATAATAGATAATTAGAGATATTAACGATTAAAGTTGTGCATTGACAAACGTGTCAATGGTCAAACAGGTCATTTATTTTGGGACAGAGGGAGTAATACATATTTAATACATTCATAATAAAAATAAAACATAAATAACAATACCCACCATAATTATTATCAAATCTTTGAGCATCAAATTTTGCGATGATAATTTCATGATCACAAACCCTTTTAACACTAAAAGTTCCATCAAATTGGATATCAGAAGTTAAACGCTTTTCAACTTGAAACAACAATTCCAACCCTACTAATAAATCAAATTCAGCAGGATAGGATCCCTCATCATCAACCTGACCATGTATTATACAATTAGAAATTATTTGAAAAACACCTACAATATTTAGTCGAAAATTACTCTAACCTTGTCATCGATAAACAATTCAGTACACTTTTTATCAATAAGATTATACATTTCAAGATCAAACAAAGCGAAAACGGCCTGACCAGTTCTATCATCAACATTCACCTTAACATTGTACCTAAAAATATAACAAAAAAAAATTATTCATAAATACATATATATATATATATATATATATATATACTAAAAAATAGACTATTGAAAATACACTACTAACTTGCAAAAAAAGTCAACTATAAAAACAATACCTGGGAACCATATGTAAAAAATATTTTGCACAAGCTTTACAATAATAACCTCGGGCCTCACGGGACACACTTTTATGGCAGCTACACGAAGGATACCACCAATTGTCACCTTCCACAATGCTAGCAACAACACCACTAACAACAAATATACCTTCATCGATACCATGAACTAACTGACCAATAGTTCTTCTTGGATATTTAACCAAAAACTCATCCTCAAATAATATCCTATTTGGAGGATCAATCAAAGGAATATCCACGCTATAATTAACTCCATCAAGAGAAATACTGCAAAGATATCAAAAAGATTTGAACATTTAAAAATTAAAATTAAAAAATTTTAAAAAAATTTAGATTTACACCAACCTATTCTTGAAAGCATCCACATACTGAGAAGGAGGATCAAAATAAAACCTTGTAGCAGAATCATAATTTTGAATAGATACCTTGTCTACAATAAAAAAACATATAGAAAAAACTAAATTTAAAAATTTCTTAAAACAAAATAACAAATGAACAAAAGTTATAAAATAAAAAAAAATAAAAAAACCTCTGAATAATTTAACTTTTCCAAACTGAATCACAACCACAGGAAACTTTCCACTATTTTTGGCAATCAACTCTTGGAATAAACTTACATATTCACCGAATAATACACATTCAATTTTTCCACTGCAATAATAAAACAATAAATATTAAATATCAAATTTTAAACAGCAGTAAGAAAAAAAAAATACAATATATTTATTCTTTAAATATAAAGATACCTATTATCACTTAATTCAAGAATAATCATCCTTGTAATTTTTGCATCATGAATATACTCCCTCTCGTTTGTTATTCCAGTTACAATACCAATAACATCTACAAGACATTTAAGTAATATAATAAAAAACCCAATAAATAAAAATTTAGACTATAAGATAAAAAATCTCATAGGAAACAATGACAATATATATATATATATATATATATATATATATATATATATATATATATATATACAAACTAACCAATTAAATAACAATAATCCGCTCCAAACGAACATATCTGAGTAATTTTGGTGGCACTTAAACCATATCGATCAATAGAATCATTTGGACAATATCGAACCTTAGTTTTTATCTTAAACATAAGTTTATAAGGATAAAAGTTTGTTCGATAACGATCATCAGCTGGGACAACAATAAAATGAGACATCTTATACACATTTCCTTCCACAATCTTGGACAAAAACAAATAAATAAGTTGACAACGAATAGTAGCTTGAATTTTGTTTCCTTGCAACAATAGAAAAAGAAAATTAAACTTCCAATATAAATTTAAAAACAACCTTAGTTTTTGTAAATAAGAACCAAAAATTATCAGACACAAGCAAAACGTGAATGAATAGTTTGAGACTATTTGTCGTTTTGAGATTTGTGATTCACAATTGACAGACATATATATGTAGGCATATATTAGATTCTGAATCAACAGGAATATGCTGTGGGGAAGAGTTTGGAAATTATTGCTCTTTTTTTTTTTTTTTAGGAAATTATTGCTCTTTAATTAATTTAGCATTATCGGTTTTATTTATTTATTTACTTTGTATATATCAATGGGAGAATCCGATGAGCTCAGCCCTTAATTTATTATTTAAAATAATAATAATAATAATAATAATCTTGACAAAAAAAAACAATAAATAGATTTACCATTTGATTTTGGTTCTGATTCTCTAAAAAAGATCAATTCTTTTATGGAAAAAGGGCACATGTTAAGAATCTAAATATAATATTTTCTTAGAATTTGTGCAATATACTTTATAAAAATGAAATTCTTTTATATTTTTAAATACAAATTTCTATTTGTAGATATCTTAACATATATCATTATGATCATTCCTTTATTTGTGAATCAATTGCAAACTATCACTATATGGCTTTTTCATTAGAGTCAAATATTTTTAACTATCTAATAATTGTGATTAATTTATACTTATAGTATAATATTATTATCTTATAAACTTAGTTCAATTGATAGTGACATTACATTTTATATGTTAGAATTGGAGTTCAAATGATGATACTCACACACCACACTTATTATTATTATTATTATTATTATTATTATTATTATTATTATTATTATTATTATTATTACCATTACTATTATTATTATTAGTGACTAGTTTTTTTTTTTTAAAATGCTAACTAGTGTCCTTATGGATCTGGTTATTATTAAAGCATAAGTAACACCAAAATTCTTCGCAAAAAAAACCAAGAGTAGTAGGAGAGTTATCTCCAAAATTTCCACCACAAGCTGCTAAACCAACACAATCATGAGTCGCCCAATATGTATTGCATTTCATCCAATATCTTCTTAGCTACATGATGGATGCATGGGTGAAGTCATTGGCTTGCAATCCTCTAGATTAAACTTGTTCAGAAGTTCTTTTGTATATTTGGTTTAATGCACATAGACTTCATCTTCTCTTTGATTAATTTGAATTCCAAGGAAGAATCTTAGTTCACCCATTATGCTCATCTCAAATTCTTCCTGCATAAGATTAGAGAAATTCCTGCACAAAGAAGTATTAGTAAAACAAAAAATGATATCATCTACATATATTTGAACAATTAAGATATCATTCTTCAGAGTCTTTCTAAAGAGTGTATTATCATCCTGACCTTTTCAAAAACCATTTTCTAAAAGTGAATTAAACAATCTATCATACCAAGCTCTAAGAGCTTGTTTCAGACTATAAAGTGATTTATTTAGTTTGAAAACATAATATGGGTTATTTAACACCATCCTCTCAAACCCAGGTGGTTGTTTGACACACTTCTTCAGAGATAACACCGTTCAAAAATGCACTTTTAAGAGAAGTAAACTAATAGCTTCTAACCTAGCCACTGGTGCAAAGGTTTTAGTGAAGTCAATAACTTCCTGCTGACTGTAACCTTGAGCTACTAGTCTAACTTTATTTCTTAACACTTCACCTTGTTCATTGAGTTTGTTTCTGAATATCCATTTTATTTCAACAAAATGCTATTGTGATGTGGTTTGAGTACCAGATCCCAAACATCATTCCTTTGAAATTGATTCAACTTTTCCTGCATAGCTACTATCCAACCATCACCTGATAGTGCTTCGTATACAGAGGTTGGTTCAATCACTGATATAAGTCCAAGTTGAAGGTGTGGAAAAACACAAGAAGGGGGGGTTGAATTGTGTTTTATGAATTTAAAACTTTTTCTCAAACACTAAGTGTTTTGCAGCAGATATAATCAAAGTAAACACAATCAAAGACAAATAAAGAGAGAGGGAGAGAGAGACACAAGAAATTTATACTAGTTCCCCTGACAAATCGAGAGTACTCCAGTCCCCTTGCACTTCCAAGAGATTTCACTATAATCTCACTAGATTACAATTGCTCAAGCTCACTAGCAAGAGACTTCTCACTGCTCAAGTTCACTAACAAGAGACTTCTCAAACTTACAAAGATCTGAAAGAATGATTATCGCATACTTGATATACTATTAGAAGTGTTTACAAAATACAACTCAAGTTACAAGACTCGCTTTCTAATTCTAAGACTTAAAGAACAAAGAATAGAAAGAATGACAAATTTTTCTTAAGTGTCAGAATGCTTCAGAGCCTTGCGTAGTGTGATAGAACAGTAGTCATTTTCTTTCAATAAGGTCTTCTATTTATAGAGGATCAATTTGGAGATGACCGTTGCAGAGAGATAAGACGTCAGCTGTTGATCGTACTATTTTGTGAGCTGTGAATTGCCTTCTAAAGAAATAAATACAATTGCACTACCTCACGCGTTTGAATATTGCTCAACCATTTTGAGTTACAATAGTACAATCCTTCCATACACAGGTTAACGTTGTAATCCAAGAATATTCCTTTACTGAGCGTGACAGAACCCTTTTAGTGGTTATTCTCCAATCATTTGATCTTGTGTGTCAGATTCTTAGAAGATGTACATTCCTTTTCCTTCAACTTCTGATGATATAGCCTCTAAGGTCTTCAGCTTCAGATAGACTTCACGAAATTACAATAACATCGTAATTTTATTAAAGCTCTGTAATAATTACTCGGTGTGTTTTTGGCAAACTTACCGCCACACCTATAGCCAAACTAAATAAGCACTATATGTAGCTACATCTATAACATTAATATAGAAGCTTACATCAAAATCTATATTTAAACATTGCTATGCCCCTTCTTAACATAATTATCATGACAACCATTTTTTCTTCATTTCATATATGCTAGTGTTGGTGCTGCACAAAAATCAAGCATAACCAACACAAAAGCCCATCGTTGTTAATTTGATCTCAAAAATTGAGGTTCATCCTGAGTCTATACCATCCTCTCTTACAAGCACCTATAAACATCCATCCACTTCTCACCAAAAATCTTTTACTTTCAAAGCTTCTCATATTATGTACCTCCCTTTGGTGATCTTTTGTCCTTGAATCAACAAAAATAATTTTAGACATTGAATCCAACCACAAAATTTAAATGTCTTAGATTCTAATATACTGTATTATATATAATCCTAATTATATGAAATTAAGTATGAGGAACAAACAATAATGTGTTATGACTACACACTTTGCTCTTTAATTTAATTTAATTGTTTTGTGTCTTGTGGGTGTCTTTTATAGTTCATTTTGAGGTTGTTTTCAATTGACTACATTCATGGTAACAAGGCCTTGACACTTTGTTCAATGGTTGAAAATTGAGATGTTTGTTTTAAAACCGTATGTGTTAAAATTTTGGAGTGTTAATTAAGGAAGTCTTTATATGTTTGTTGTAGTACTAAACTAAAATGTATATTTAGTGAGGTGTGTTAGTTTATTGGTTAGTTTTCTCTATTTTTGGATGAAGTGAGAACATAATGTGTTCATATGGTGTGCTATATCGGGTGAGTGTACATAATAATGTGGAAGTAATTCTGCCATGAGGGATAATATGCTCGAAAGGTATTAAAATAAGGGTAATGCTAAATATTACAAAACATTTGCACAAGAAAAGTGAGAATTGAACCGTAAACTATTTGAAAAAAAGGTAAAACTGTTAACTGCCACTTTTACACAAATCATGGATAGTTTGTTGTATAAATGAATGGCTAGGATGAATTCTTGCAATTCTTCACTTCTCCGTACAAATGAGCATTTCCCTTAAAATAATAACCAAATTAGAAATATGGTTAGCATAGTTCTTGACTCTTGTTAGTGAAAGAATTGCTTGGTATATTTTACCATAAAAAGAATACTAATTTACCTAATTTCTAAATAATAAGAAAAATTGTTGTTATTGTCAAAAAGAAAAGTAGTTAATTTGGTAATAATAAAAAAAAATTTGCTCATAATTAATTTAATGGTAAGAGTGTGACCTTATAATTCAATTGGTTGAACACTAAAAACAATTAACCTGGAATGTAATTTTCCGTCGCACAATAGTACAAATATCCGTCCCAATTAGAATTTGGGACATAATTCGCGACAAAATATTTTCGTCACGTTTCGCTCGCCACAATTTGTTGGCGACATAATTTTAACTTTCGTCGCACATTCAGGGTGAATTTAGGCACATAATAATTTTTTGTCATCTTCACCTGATCAAAAGAGCCGTGGCCAGTGAAAAGCATCTTCAGTACGACAGTGGTGAAGGGTGGGGGGTGTACCTGTAAGACTCTTCGATGCTCAATTCTGTGTTTGTGTGAAGTGAAAGGTTCGAGAGAGTAAGAACAAAATACCAAACCATTCTGCATAAGAACAGTATATATAGTCCCCAATGCAAAGTCAAGAGCATTAATGATTGTCAGAATAATGACTTAAATGCCATGATTGGAAGCAAATTTATGTGAATAATTTTGATGTCGACCATTACAATAGTACTTAATACTTTTGTGGGCCAAACTCGACACCTAAATGGGCCGTGCTCGACGCCGACTTGAGCTTAGGCTCAATCTAGAATAGGAGCCCCTAAGTTGTTATTCTCAAGTAACAAGAGTGAATACTTGAAGATACCTTGTCGTTGGTTTACATTCTTGAGCATATAGAATTCAACATCTTCTACAGTGCCTTGAAGCACTTGTTGATTACACTTCATTGTATAGAAGGAGTCTAACGCAGTGGATCATCGTAGATCCTAAGAGGACAAATCTTTATGCAAGGAGCAAGAATTAGTCGAAATGAATCAATGAGGATTCTTCGACTTGAATCGTCGAAGGTCTTTCAAGGATAATTCATCATTTTTATAAAGTGAGAATTCTCCAATTTGAATCCATCGAGGGTTCTTTTGGATTCGAGATCTTTCCATAACAGCAGAGGTTGGTGAGACTAGTTTAGCTTGAAAGATAAAAGAGGAGATTGAATTAAAAGAATGAAGACACAATGTGCAAAGTGTGAAGCATAGGAAATAGGTGGTGGATGACTTATTTTGGTCTAATGTCTTCTTCTACATTAATTTCGAATCCTGAACACACCTCTAATTTTGAACCTAAAATATCGAGAAGCAGAGAGATAGAAAAAAAATGCATATATTTGAGTGTTGTACTGTATTTATAGTTTATACATGTATTTGTATCGAATTTGTGTTTGAAAAATGTGCGTTTGGATTTGCTGCTATTAAAGCAGCAACGCAGTAATACGTTGTTTTGGTTTTAAACCATTCGATTTGATTTTAACGGTTGAAATTAATTTAATTAAAAAAATACAATTTTTAATCTAAACCGTTCGATCTAAATTAAATAGATAAGATTAAAAATTGCGTTAAACTGGTTTACCAAATCCAAAAATGTGCTACAATTAACAACATTTCTAACAAAATATATATGGATTTGGGAAAATAACGGTCATAGTCGGTGATTCTATTGTACTACCAATTCCGAATCCGAACTACCACCATTCTCCCAACCCAATCCAACCACCATTCTAACCAACAAAGACTCGCAGTTGAACACAAGCTTCACTTCACTTCAATGGACCACCTTCTTCTCTCCACATACCACCACACTATCTCACTTTTTCTCTTTCTCTCTCTACAATGCCAGAATCACATTCCTCCACCGCCATTGCTTCTTCTTCCACTTCCAACGATGAAACTTCTCAATCAGACCAAAATGCTGATGTATCGGAGAACCGTCCACGTCAGTCTCGGCGCGTGACCATCACCTACGGGAGATTCAACCGGAGATTGAGTATCACTGATGACTCTTCCATTGTTAGGGATGATAAATGGTCCTGTTTGGCCGTTATTTTCAGCCTTTGGTTCTTCGGTCAGTAAATTTTCCTTTTCCTTTCAATTCAATCTTTTCCTTTTGCATTCAAAATTGTGTTCCGTTCGTAACTTTGTTCATAATTCAATTTAAATTAATGTGTGATATTTTTAACTAACCAAATTACCGCCAATTTTACTCTGATTTTTTATTTAAGTTAAATGAAATTACTGTTGTAATGTTGTATAGATCCTTTATTAGCTCATAGTTAGTTAAGTTAGTTATGTCAGTTGGATAAGTTTGTTAATTACTCCCTCCGCGCCAAAACGAGCGACTCAGTTTGACCATGTGCACTACATATCTAAGATGTTGAATTTGTTTCGATGAATATTGGCATGCATGAAACAGTTAACTGGGTCACTCATTGTGGGGTGGAGGGAGTATAATGTAAACGGTACACTTCATATTCACTGCATGTCTTGTGTCCCAATGTTAACACAACATCGAGTACCCGACATATGTGATTACATTCAATCAATTTCACTTTGTTAAATGATTTTTGGTGTCTGCGTATCAGTATCAATTGCGTGTTTAGTGTTCATGTTTGTGTCAGTACTTCATAGCATTTGAGGCTTGTACATTAGCAATGTTATAGTAAGTAGTAATTTCAATGAGATACTTCTTACTTCATTTTGTCCTTTCACAAGTTCTTACATAATTGCTCTAGACTCTGAATGCATTTTATATGCTGTTTTTTTTTTATTATTATTAATTATGAGATTGCTTTGTAATGTTATTACAGTTGCGGTGACAATGATAATGGGGGTTTATGGGTCGATGAGTGTGGCTCTAGGCCCATGTTCTTCCATTGTTTTTCAACCTAACCCTGTGTTTGTGCAATATGTGAAGGTCAGTTTCAGTTACTATATGCCAATGTTATTTCTCTTTATCTGTTTTCCATTTATAGTTTGTGAGTATCTTTGTAATTTGGGTTTGTTTGCATTAGGTAGAAAACTTACAGGAAAATCCAGGACTCATTCTTTATGGTACATATCAATATCCGTCTCTTGACGTTGTTTCCACTTGGAGACAAACTTATAATATATCTATTCCTTATGGCTCAGAAAAGGCAAGTATATATGTATTTCCCCCTTTCCTGTGATTTGGAATTCTGGTGCTGCGAAATAGAAAGCATTTATACTTAATCTTGTTACCAAAGCCTCACTTTTCCTATGATTAAACCAATTCCCGTTTCTTATGTCTTTCCCAGGAATGGAAATATTATCTGAATAGAGGGTCTGAAGTGAATATTTCATATAGCTTGAGCTCTGAGAACTCCTCTATTTATCTTGCAATTGCAGAAGGTATTCTCTCTACATGAGTTTTAAGTCGTTTCTCTTTTCTTTTTTTTGTGAATTTGATTCTCATGCAACTACCTCTCACTTGTCACTTTATGTGTGTTTGGTTCTATGGTGACAAATTAGTTTTATGAAAATGATTCTGGCTAAAAGTGAGTTGAATGTAAAATTATTTATGTTTGGATATATTCATGTAAGGCTAAAAATCAAGATACAGACAAAAGCTCCAAATTCTAGCTTCATGTTAGAACCAATCCTCTAGGCAAAATCAATTTTATACCTTTGGAATCAATTTTACCTCCTCCAAATGTGCACCCAGACATACATTGTATCCGCGTTTGGCAAATATGATATTTAAGTGAAGTCGTTCATGTTTGAACATTTTTAGCAGGGTTTCAATTCTTGATATGGCATATTCTTTTGTTATAACCCTGCTGTGACTGTTATGGAAATTTCTCTTATTTTTAGATGCACTCTCTTATTGAACAAAACAAATTTGACAGTGTTTTATTGGAAGAATTTGTTTTCTGTTTTTCCTGATATGTAAGCTGAAACAACCTCGTAATACCCACAATGGAGTAAATCCTGATTTAACTTTGAGGTGGAACATAATGAAAATATACCACAATCCTTGTACGGATAATTTAATTTGTAAAGACATTTATATCACGTAGCCGAAAAACCGATTGAACACGTAGTTGTAAGAGAGGAGAGAGTCGGTTAAAGTTTTATCCTTAAGACATTATCTCTATGGCTAAGTTACATCAATCATAAATATCATGAAGCTCAAACCCATTGTAGTTGCTAAATATTTACATGTAGTTATTGTTAAGGACATACCAAAATTTTGTATGCTATGGTGTATTTAGTGAACATGTATTTTTATGCCTCTGCTTGCAGGAGCTGAAAGCCTCTCAGTGTGGCTTGCTGACCCAACATATCCAAATACAACTCTGTCTTGGAACATGATCCATGGTAAGGAAGTGGGAATGAAAATTATATCTTTTTATTTTTTTTTTATATATTTATGAAAACTATATCTGTATTCATATTAGTCATATACTGATGTTTGTTCTCTTCTTCAAGGAACTGGTATGATTACGCAGGAAATATTCAGGTCATCTAGCTATTATGTGGCATTGGGTAATTTGGAGCAAGAGGAGGTGGAGGTATTTTCGTATTTCGATACCATTCTTGTTCCTGTAGCTGTCATAGTTCATTATTATCTCTAGAATGACTGAGCAAAGTTTTTTTATTGATTATGAAGCCATCTGTGTTATTTTTTCGTATTGGGAAATCTACAAACCGAAGTTTCTGTTAAAATATCCTTAAAATGGGTGAAACTGATATTAAGTTTCAGGATATCTTGTTCAACGCAGCAAGATAAGTTATCGTAGATTATTAAATGTGAATTGAAGCTTACGTTCTGATGCAGTGGTACATGCTTGGTTACTATGATTTATAATGTGAATTTTTTCATCGGTCTTTTTTTGCATAGATTTAGACTTGCATGTTTAAAAACCTTTGAATATTCGGTTATTAACAAGAACATCTGAACATGGACATTATTTATTCTTAACTAGATCTTCGACCTGTGCGATGCACGGATCTATGATATGCTTTTATAAACATCTTTGGATGTATCTAAATATATGCTTGCGCAAGAAAGCTGGTCCGTGAGAACTAATTTCTAAACTAAATGGTTTCAAAGAAAAGTCCAAATAGTAGGGTGAAACTTTGACATCGACATGTCATAAATATGGACAGAAATCTTCAGATAAGCTGATAGCAAGCATGTTAGAGTAGGCTAACTGCATGAGATTTATGGGATTGAACTGTTATAGACGCAAATCAGATAAATGCGAACTTGAACTTCTAACAGTACCTTGAACATAACCTAGTCACAAACAGAAACACTGCCAGAGTAGATCACATTTGTGCCACTACTTATACTTCTTGGTCATACCATAAATTTCCCTTTGTTGTTTCCTCAAATCTGTATAACAGTGTATGCATCTAATACTGTGTCTTAGCATCCAAAGTCCTTTGATAGTTTGACCACAAAAGAAACAAATATCTTGCAGAACTCGGTACATTGAAGCCAAATTTGGTTAGTGTTGTATTCATCATACCATAATGATATTAAGTATCTTAGTTTTAATTTGTCCCCCTATCCATATTTTTCTATAATGTTGTTTTAGTTCAATTGAAGAAAACATCAAACCTTTGATTTGCTCCATATTTGGAAAGAGTTCATGTTACACAAAAGGCCTTGCGTTCAATTAAAATGGTGTTAGAGTAATCATAACTCTGGACCAAAGTGTTCTGAATGTGAGAACATTGGTATTTGATGCAAGTGTTATTACAAGATTTTTTTATATTTCTCAACAGAGTCAGTTGCTTTTAACCTTGTATGATTCTAACAGGCTTATAAGCTTTTAAGGCAGGTTTTTCATTGTTACTGATCATTCTTGGTTACTTTCTTTGGTCTCTTGTTGAATAGGTGGAATTAAACCTCACTGTAAAGGCCTTCTTGCATAATACAACAAATGCTTACTACAAATGTGCCCTGACTAGTAGTAGTCCATGTAGTCTGAATATCTTCTTTCCTGATGGAAACGCAGCTGTCTTAGTTTCTCCTGCTCCACAACAGGCAAGATTATTTATTATATTACTTGCTTCGAATAAATAGTCATCCTTATAAATCTTAAGTGGGACATAAAATGAGGCAACCTAGCATTCTTGTATCTCTCTAATTTTGTAGTCTTGAAACTCCGCATTCTTCCCCACACAAGCATAAAATATTTCTTCGGCCCTAGTGAATCAGATAATTCTGTTAATATTTATTCCTTAGTTTAGGAGATGAATATATTTCAGTTCCTTTGTTTTCCTGTTTATTCACATTTTGTTTACTGTGGTTCAGAACACATCCAATGAAGAGTGGTATGTCAAACTGTCGTATGGACCAAGATGGCTTACATATATTTTTGGCATAGGTAACCTCTTTAAATAGTCCGCCTTTGACGTATTAATCCTAATGGTTTTATATGTTACTTAAGCTACATTTCCCTACAGGTGGATTGACTGTGATTATGTTTTGGGCCTTCAACTTCTTGAACAAGCTTCAGAGTGCCCATGATGATCGAGTAGGATCTAGATCTGAAGGAACGGGTCCTGATCAAGCCCCTTTGCTTTCTCGCAAAGATGATGATCTTTCAAGTTGGGGTTCATCATATGATTCCTTACCACAGGATGAGGAGGATCTTGATTTTCTCGTTGGAGGTTCTACTGATGGGAAATGTTTAGGTGATGGTGAAACCAGTAATAATACTCGGCGTCTTTGTGCAATTTGTTTTGATGCTCCACGGGACTGCTTCTTCCTTCCATGTGGGCACTGTGTGGCTTGTTTTGAATGTGGAACTAGGTAAATTCATTGTTATCAAAACAAACACTCCCAAATTACTGAAGCAATTTTGTTTAAAAGTACATAACTCATAGGTATGAGACTGGAGTTGAGCTGTGAGAGGAACTGTTCAAGTCAAGGTCTTTGCAGTCATACAACTGTATTTAACAGGAAATTTTTGCAATGCGAAAAATCACCGTGTGACTGCAAAGTAACCATGATCACAATTTAAAACTTTGATTCAAATATACACTTTCCTCATCATTTCCCCCTGGTATGTTCTCATAGTATTTAACTACAATGTGATGTGGCTAATAAGTGAGTTGTGATTGGTTGTCAGTGAAAAACACTCTTTACACTAACAGTGCATATCCAGTGCACTCATACATTAATTAGCTGATGCCTAATGATTTTTCTTGTATGGTGAATGATATATGCCCAACCTTATCTATGCAGGATAGCTGAGGCAGCTGGTACATGTCCTGTTTGTCGTAGGAACATGAAGAAGGTGAGGAAAATTTTTACTGTATGACCAGTGCACTGAGTGAGTCGTGGATTAACTGAATAGCTACCAGAACCGTAGAATACTTTTTCATGTACTCATTATTTTACTGGTGATCATGACAATTATCAAGCTAATGCTATCTGTTGATGAGAGTCTTATCGGTCATTGCATTGCGACAAAACCTGAGGGGGAAAATTGGCGGGTATATTTCCAATATGACCTACCGTGAGATGCAATGTAAACGGTGTATGAATGAATGGAATATCGGAATACACATAGCATAGTTGTTGTACTGCTAATGTTTTCCATGAACTTTCTTTTAAATTTCTACCAGGTCATTAGAAATGCCAAAAGGATTGGTGTAAATACTGTCATAGGATGAACATATGCAGCAAAAGATAAATCCATTTGCTTCTATGGCCACTGTATAATGGGAATTGAATGCTGCAACGCTTTGGAAGTAGTATGATGGGCTGTGTAATATTGAGAAAAACCAATTCTGGTTGAAAAAAATTGATTAATAATCTTAAAAGAGCCATCCTCCCTTTTATAACCTAACAATGAACATGACAGAGGTACACATGTAATAATGTTCAACAAGAGGTGTCTAATGCACAGAACTACTTGTTCGAACATGGCATCCGGTCAATCCATAAAAATCTCTAATGTTAATTTCTATCAAGGCGGGATACATCCCTAGTCAAGTGTCATTGTATCATATCGTCTTCTAGGTTCAATGACCTGTGATTAGTTTAGTAAGTTCACTTTATTTGTGGAATACTTGAACATGCGGAATAGATCGCTGACAAAGTCTTTACAATGACCTAGGAATATGATGCTCGAACTTAGGGCTTGAAGCTGTGGGCAGAAGTGGCTTAGAGAGGAGAATGTTTGAATGTAGGGTACAAATGGATAGTGTATATAGATTCAATGACCTAGGATTAGTTTAGTTCACTTTATTTGTGGAATACTTCAAGATGCGGAATAGATCGGTGAGAAAGTCATTACAATGACCTAGGAATACGATGCTCAAACTTAGGGCTTGAAGCTATGGGTGGAAGTGGCTTAGCTAATAGAAAGTTTGAATGTAGGGTACAAATGGATACAAGTATATATGGTAGCAGGATTGCGGGAAATAATGGGAATGTGGAAACCTTAATGTGCTATTTTCAAATTTTAAAAGTCTTGTGATCTCATGAAGAGCCAAATGATATTCATTTCAAGTTTTTAGAAGATTATCAAGATTAATGCATTGGTCTCAAGAGGGAGTCGTAGAATAATCTTCTTCGTCATGTGAATGTGCAGTTTATCTGTAGTGAACATGTCTGTGATTCTTTGAAACCAACCTAAGTATGGGGTACATGAAACCAACCTATCTATGGAAGTATCTAAACCAGAAAGAAAAAAGGTAAACCAAATCTATATTTGAAATAAACTCCTCATAAACAGGATATGCAATAATGTCCCACCAAATAAACTCATTATGTGAAAGATAAAAATTAGTGAGTTTATACAAGAGTCTCCTCTTTGAAAGGGTAAATTTGTAGGTATCCAACTTATATTGTTGTGTATTGGTACTCTATATACAAATTTATTTTTTAAAAAAATTTTGACAAACAAATTTAAATTTAAAATTTATAAATTAATATGAAAATATGACATAACATTGAATTTTGTCCATAGGTATCAGAATTTTCAACTTAAAAATAAACGAGAATACAAAAAGATCACAATATTTATTTTATTTGAAAAATGAAGTGACAATCACGACCAGAAACACATATTGACAACTGTGAAATTCTAGGTTTGAATTCGGGTGAAGGTATCCATGCCTTACAATATCAAATATATAAGGTATACAGATGACATTTTATATTTATTAATTAGCAGTCTCTTGTTTGAGAAAAAAAAAAGTTAGTACAACTTTTTTTGTTGTTGTTATTACTACCCTCCCATATATATATATTATTTGTCATTTCAGAGTTTAAAGTAGTATTATATATTAGAGAGAGAGAAATAAGTGTAATAAAATAATAAATAATTAGGAGTATTAGTGAAAAATATAAATAATTCAATTAAAATAAGAATATTAGAGAAACTGTTGAAATCATCAATAGTAAATAAAGCAATTTTGCAAACAAACATTATTTTTTAGAAATAGATTCACTGCAGTCATAAATGTGAATAGTCACAAATGTCAACCATTAGATGTAAATCAACATTGAATTTCAAAGAAGAGAAGAAATAAAATGAAAAAAGTATACTTAAAACAAAGAACAATCGAATATTATTAATTATTTACATCCAAACACTTTTTAAAAATATTTATTCCCAGGATAGTTATATCTGGGAAAGTTATTCCCAACATTTATTTTTTATACCGTGAAACAAACGCCTAGAAAAACAGAAAAGCATATAATAGGTTTTTTTTTTCATATAGATAAAATTGGACTTAAAATGACAAAGCCCAAATATGTTTAATAATGGAGAATTGCTCTTCGCCCCCCCCCCCCCCCCATCCACCTTATTGCCCCCCTTCCCCTTCCCCTGTTCCTAAATTCTAATTTTTAAAACCTACTGGCACCAAGAAACTACTCGCTATTCACATTCATGCCTACCATAAGATGTAATTTGAAAGAATAGGTTATGTACATAATCTTACCATCAATCTGCTCTTTTTGCACTATTTTTGTTCAAAAGAACAGGTTATGGGAAGTTCTATCCTTCTTCAATTGTTATTTTCAAACAACAAGATAACCTAACAACAAACTAATCAAACACAGAGTAATGCAAGTGATAAGCTTCAAATAATTCAATAGAAATTGATATGGTTTTTTGTGTTTCATGCGAAATTTGGTGAGATTTATTTTAATGGTTATATGGAGAAGACTCTTCTCAAAAATGGAGTTATGTGGAGAATTATGTCATATTCTTGTTCTCATTCTCATATTCATAGTTATATGACTCTATATGTTGAGCTAAAAAAAATCATATATTAAAATAATAAACTAATCCTAAAATTTCTGAACAAATCATAAATCATAAATCCTAATATATGAGTTCAAACATAAACGACATGTTAAATCCTATCGTATCTCAGGTTTGATATAACACAAAGAGATCAGGTTAAATAGGAGTTTTAAATAAAAACAAGAGTAAATTATGCTCCCCTTCCTTGAGAAATGCTTAAATTTACACTACCATCTTATCTTATGTTCGCACTCGTATAAAAGCATTAGTAGTCACAAATAAAATCTAGTTTAGTAAACTTTTTTTTAAAACAATAGAGGTTAGTAAGTTATTTTTAATTTACTAGAAATGAGAATGTAACACAAAACACCGTTATCACTCTATCCGTTAACTTTGTCATCAAACCAACCTTATAACTCCCCAGTAAACCTAAAATAACATACCATCAAATATTTTTCTTTTGACAATGATACACGCCAGATTGCGTAAAAAAAATGATACACGGTAGATCTTTGTCATTATACTCTGAATCTAATCGTATGGTGCCTGGTGGTCAGGAAAACGTTAAAAATAACCGTAGCAGAAAATAAATTTTAGCAAACAAACAATTTTTAGTTTTGGTACATACAAACAACTTTCTTTTTTACATAAATTAATTATCTACTATCACAAGTATGTCGCCGATATCCTAAATTACATCAATCGTTGGATAACGATCAAACGGTACTTCGCCCGTATCCTAATTTACATCTTAAAATCTAATTTAGTAAACCTAAAACCATAATCGTTGGATATAAGCAAGTACATATTGGGTAACCATAGAGAAGTGTTACACCTTATAATTCCCACACACTACTAGTACTAGTACACTATACATTCTTCATTCTCTCTATACTCTTTTGATCCATTCTCATGTTTTCGCCTCTTTATCCTTTCAATTCCATCTAGTTTCCCCAAAATCCAAATCCCTTTTTCTCAGATCTCAATTGGGTTATGGAAATGGCTTCTAGCCCTCGTACCGTTGAAGAGATCTTCAAAGATTACGATGCTCGTAGAACCGCCGTTGTTCGTGCTCTCACTCATGGTACTCTTATCTCTTCAAATTCTTATCTGGGTCTTTTTTTTTTTGTATTTTAATTTCAAAGTTCTTACCTTTTTTGTATTTTTTTTTTTTGCCCTTTTTCTCAGATGTTGATGAATTTTACGGACTTTGTGATCCAGGTAAAGTGTATTAGCGGATCTGAATTTGTTTTTGTTTTACGTTAGAATTTGGTTTTGTTTTATTTATGTTTTTTCGTTGTTATTTTTGTTTTGTTTTAAATATATTTTAATTATGTGTTATGCTGTGAATGTTGCATGGCTTTTATTTATGTATTATAGGGTTACATTCAATTTAAGTTTATGTGATTTTATGATTGTTAGTTTATTTGTGCTTCAATTGAGTGTGAAGATTGTGTTGTGTTTGTTTAGATAAGGATAATTTGTGCCTCTATGGACATGGGAATGGAAGCTGGGAAGTAACTCTGCCGGCGGAGGAAGTTCCGCCGGAGCTTCCTGAGCCGGCTCTTGGAATCAATTTTGCTAGAGATGGTATGAACCGAAAGGACTGGCTTTCTCTTGTTGCTGTGCACAGTGATTCGTGGTTGCTGTCGGTGGCGTTTTATCTTGGAGCTCGTCTTAACCGCAATGAAAGGTACATTCTATCTAGCTTTGTGGAGAGGCATGTATATGGTCGTAATTGAAGTTAATTGTGGTGGTACATCATTATGCACTTTGTTTAATGTTAAAAACTATGACTTACGTTATGTGAGCTTAGCTTAGTTGTTAGGGACATTGCATTATATATGCAGGAGCCGGGGTTTGAACCTCGGATACTCCACTTATTCACCTTAAGGGTGCAATTTCTAGCCATTAGGTTACTTCACAAATTTTTGTGTTTTGTTGATATGTGATGCTTGTTAGGTTTTGTTTTGCAGTAAAACGTGCCTTAACACATTCTTATGTTATGTGAGCAACATCACCAGAGTTCTGAGTCCTACAAATTAACTAATAAGTGTGAATTTTAGATTGGTGATGGGAGTGACCATGTTAACTGCTCCACTAGCGTCGTTTAATATCTATAAGTGTTATCAATGATGGATAACGGATTCATTGTGGCTCTCTATTACATCCTTATGCACTTTGTTTAGTGCTCAAAGTTATGTTTTACAATTGGAGTTTGTGGTGGTGGTTCAAATTTCTCTGTGGTTTGTTGATAAGTGATACTGGATAGGTTTATACATGCATTTCTTTGTTGCAAATTGCAATGAAAGTTGTCTTTACACATTCATATGTTATGAGCAACATCAGTTGAGGTCTGATTGTGGTTTAAGTATATTAATTTGTGGTTTTGTTGCTACAATATATAATCCATGATTTTTTCAGAAAAATATACAAAACACAGTTTGGTACATATAGGTATTCATATGGCTATCCCTTGGTTGGGACTTGGAAGTTGGTACTTCTATGTTTTGATATATAAGTCAAAAACACTATCATTCAGTCAAAATAAAATGTAGGGTTTTCCGCCTCACTGTTCTTGCATCTCAGCAGCCGTGTCTTATTCTCACGTCATCTCAATCTTCATTCTTGCGTTCCCTGTTAAACCTATTGTGTAATGATCACTGACCTTAACCAGCAACTCTGACTCTCTAAACATGGAGAAACCATGCGACTAACCAATTGGTAAAGTGGATTGTATTCACCACATCGATTATTTGCTCATCTGACAACAACTCCGTTAGAGGTGTTCCTGTACTGCCAAAACATTCACACTCCGATTTATTCACTCCGATTAATATATCTGTATCTTAGATTTTGAAAATTCCCATATCCTGTAATATACCTTCGATTGATTTTAAAAATCACTGCTATTGAGATTCTGTATACAAACCTTTCATTAAATCTGTTCATTGTAGCATTTTTTTATCAATATCTGCTGCAACTTGGCATATGCTTCCTTATATTGATGGTTTCCCTGATTTGTTATGGCAGGAAACGATTGTTTAGTTTGATCAACGATCTTCCCACTGTTTTCGAACTTGTGACAGACAGGAAACCAATTAAGGACAACAAGCCAGCAGCGGACAGTGGAAGCAAATCCCGAGGAAGCACCAAGGTTAGTGTTTTCCTTCTCTGGCCATATGTACCTGTTACTTTGGTTCGTTGGCTTGTTCAGCATAGGGTTTTACCTTTATTCGCAGAGATCCAGTGACGGGCAAGTCAAAAGCAACCCAAAGTTTGCTGCGGATGATGGTTATGAGGAGGAGGAAGACGAGCACAGCGAAACACTTTGCGGGAGCTGTGGCGGAAATTACAACGCGGATGAGTTTTGGATTGGCTGCGATATATGCGAGAGGTGGTACCATGGAAAATGTGTGAAGATCACTCCTGCGAAGGCCGAGAGCATAAAGCAATACAAGTGCCCTCAATGCAGCATCAGGCGGAACAGACCTTAGTTTCAAAGGCAATTTGGGAATACACCTCAGAATTGAATGATGTTTCCTAGCTGAAAATTACTTTGACATTGTTATTACATTACTTAGAGAAGTTCATGTTATACTCTTTTATGTTTGACTTTAGTAGGAGAAAATTAAACAATTTTTCTCATGTTTTATTTATTTCTTTCTTTCTCTCCATTGCAAGTATGATTCATTTCTGTTACCAACATGGAAGAGGTTTAGCCAAATCGTCTGATAATGAATTTGAACATAACCGGAAACAATAGGTTTTTGCGTTTCTTTGTCTTCGGCATTTCAGTAGTCTCAATCTGATTTACTTCTCCTTGTTAGAAAATGTTCGTAGTATATCCTGAAAGTTCCTTTTAGGACGAATCGTTTGGAAAAACTCAAGTTTGATTTTTTATGGGAATAATTTTTTGTCTGACCTTAATTATCTTGCTGTCAAACTCTGAATTATCAAGGTTCTCTTTCTTCGAAAATCAGAGGATTAATAAGAAAAAACCATGAAAGTTGTGATTAAATATTTTCTCATCAAAATGTTTTGCTCCAATTCTTTCTCCATCATTTCCTCTAGGATGAATCGTTTGGGAGAACCTGAGTGCAATTTTTGATAAGAACAATTATTGGTCAAACTTTATTTACTTTGCAGTCAAATTCTACATTACTGGACTCCATTCCCTTAGGCTTTGTTTGTGAGTTTGGAGGGGAGGGGAGGAGAGGGCTTTGGAGGGAGGGAAATAGAAAGAAAATTAGAGAAATCTTTTACATTTTTTGAAAAAATATTTTTTTATAGAGAATGACAAATAAATACTTATGATTAATATATTATGAATTTAAGAATATTATAACAACATTAATTAAATTTGAAAAATTCATATAAACCCTCCAAACCCCCATCCAATACAATTTTTGAGTTCCACCAAATTAGGGGGGGTTTTGTGTTATGAAGAAAAAATAACCCTCCAAACTCATTCCCTCCCAAACTTCTCTATTCCTTCCACTTGTTTCTTTCTTTTTTTCAAAATCATTCCCTCTCCTCCAAACTCGCAAACAAAGCCTTAGAAATCTGAGCGTTAATAAAAAAGAAAAGACTTGTATAAAGGACATGTTAAATTTTATATTTAAATGGAAAAACATGTTAAGTTTCTGAACAAGAGTACATGGTTTGTTCCGACAACTAAAGACAAAAGCTTTAAAAATAAAAATAAAAATTAAAACTAAAGAAAAACTAAAGACAAAAGGTAGAATCTAATGAAGCCAATATACCTTGGTGATTGGGTGGATTCTACCGTGAGAGACTCAAACATGTCTCTCACCGGTGATAGACTAACTATTAACCATGTGATATATTGAAAAACAATCAAACGGCTAAGATTAAGTACATATAACATGTTGCTACAACACATTAGCATGTTTCTATGCTTTAATTTATTATTCTAAAATCAAAATTTTTTTACGCAAAATTTCGGAGTTTTCTTCAAAAAAGATTTCCTGATTTTTACCGGGAAAAAAAGTTTCCTATCTTTTTTCGGAAAAAAATTATCAATTTTTATTCGAAAAAAAGTTCTCGATTTTTTTGTGGATAAAAGTTTCGATTTCAGATAATAACAATTCAAGAATTTTTCTCATAAAAAAATTTCCAATCTTTTTTCGCGAAAGTTCCTGATTTTTTCCGGAAAAACTTTTCGATCTTTTTCAGAAAAAATATTTCGATATTTTTTGGGAATAAAAGTTTCGATTTCAGATAAATACAATTTTGGAGTTTTTTCCAAAAAGAGGTTCATGATTTTTGCTGAAAAAAAAAGTTTACGATCTTTTTCGGAAAAAATATTTCGATATTTTTTTGGAATAAAAGTTTCGATTTCAGATAAATACAATTTTAGAAAAACATATATTTTTTATTTTAGAAAACTATTATTTAAGTGAAATAGATTCCTAAAGTAAAAGAATAAATTAAACTATAAAAACATGCTAATGTGTTGTAGCAACATGTTATATGTACTTAATTTTAGCCGTTTGATTGCTTTTCAATATATCACATGGTTAATAGTTAGTCTACCACCGGTGAGAGACATATTTGAGTCTCTCACGGTAGAATCCACCTGGTGAATATCGCCACATTGGTTAATTCTATGTGTTTTGACAACTGTTTTTGTCATGTTTTTCATTCCATTTACTATAATCTTTCACTTTAATGCACCAATGAATTGGGCCTCTCCCCAAGAGTTGAGATATGGGTTCCACTCGCTCTGATAGCTATGCCACACACAAAGAACGCTTACGATGGACACAAAAACTCCATGATCTCTTTGTGGAGGCTGTAAATAGGCTTGGGGGCCCTGATAGTAAGTTTTTGCATCACTAAATTGTTCATGCATGATAACATGTGTAGTGCAATTTATAGAATTTGTTATTTTTATGGTGCAAAGTAATGTTTTAAAAATCGAACTAAATTGGACAGTTCAACCAATTGAGTTGTGAACATATTCTTCTATTTACAGTTTGATTATTTGAAGTTTTGAACAATTTGATTGTGGTTTTGTCCCAATTCAAATATTTAAAACGGTCAACTATGATTTAATGTTTTGACGGTTTAATGTCTAATTGGTTTTTAAATCATTAGTTCTAAGAAAAGAGGTCATATGATCCATCATACCAACAAAAGGTACTAAAATAAGATTTATGGTAGAGATGTTTGCTAAAAGATCTCATACTTATTAGTGTCTGACACGGGGCATAATTTCCTGCAGTTACTGCACTACGCATTAACTGATTTTGGTCGTTTGATCTAGAATTGATGGCTGAGATTGTTTTATTATATAAAATTATATGTTAAATCAGAACCATCCGATCTTAAATAGATGGCTGAGATTTAGTATTGCGTGAAACTTCGTGAAATTTCAACTGCAAGAAATCTGAATCATGTTTGACACCGTGAAAAATCTTTTATGAACTTTTCCCTTGTAATTAAGGGAATCATGCAGTTAAGTGTCAAAAGATCTTGACCGTTGAATAAGAATTGATGGCTCAAATTCTGACATCGGATAATATATTTTAAAATACAACTAGTAAAAATATGAGTTGCATAATCTTTATTACACAATCAAAATCTTTTTTTTTCGTAAAAAAAAAAATCAAAATTATTTCAACTTAACCTATATAATTTGATTTTATTTCATAAAATAAAACTTATAATTTGATTTTGTAAAAATTATTTAAAATTCCATTCCTCTTTGTTCTTTACAAAATGATTTTTATTTTGACGTATTTACAAATGATTTTGTGTGCTATTTAATTATATATATCGTGATTTTGATTTTTTTTTATCGACTTCTATACATAGCCTAATGTATAATCTACATCTACACCTATTCATAAGGAGGGTATCAACTTTAAGTGTACCTATGTCTTTTCCAATTTATCTTTCATTGGAACTATTTATTTATTTTTTATTCAATCAAATAATTGAGTTTTTTAAAATATTTATTTTTATACCTATATATAAAGTTGATATCAAGTTTTGATGTAGTGTTTTTTTCCTTTCAATTTTACTTTTACTTAATCTTTTTATTTACAATTCTATCCTTTTTTTCCAATCAAATAACTATCTTTTAAAATAATCGCTTAAAATTTTATAACTTGAATCATTTTTAGTTAAAAAAAATGTAGACAAAAACGAAGGTTGAATAATGTTAGCAACACATTCTTTAACAGTTAACACACATTATTTCTATTAATTACTAAAAATTTTACAGTCCGGTAAATTTATATGAATTTTTATTAATAAAAGATGGTGTTTAAAAGTTTGTGTTACTAGCACTCTTTGTGGAGGTTTTTATTTACATTGAGAAGTCGAGGTAGGACCAACGCAAAAATAAGGCTACTAAAATTCTAACTTTTTTTTTCACTACTATCCGGCTCACTTAGCCGCCTAATATAATTTAGGAATTAATTCAAATATCAAGTGGTTTATGTTTTTTCTCGATCATAGTTGTAGAACTTCCTAACTTTATGCCTAGCAAGAAACAATTTTGTTTCATTAAATTTTATAAGCATAAAAACCTCATGTGCAAGTGCAAATAAAAGTTACTGTACACTTACAATTCAAAATTATATTGTGCATATCATAAGTTGGATAATTAGTTCTAGATTTATAGGGACCAATATGGTGTGGTTTGTTTATCAGGGGCAACACCAAAGGGCATATTGAAGGTAATGACGGCTATGGGGATTTCAGAGTTGAGTATTTATCACGTCAAAAGCCACTTGCAGGTTCTTCTCTTGTCTCCAAGTAGTTTTTATACGATGAATGATGACAGTGATCTTCGAAAATATTCATCAAAACAAATCAAAAAACATGTTAATGTTTGCATTTATATATTAGTATAAAAAAATATGATAGCAGATTATGTAAATAGTACACATAGTTAAACTGTGTCACTTATTTTAAGACGGATGGAGTAATTGGTAAAACCAAACAATTCCCTTGAAATTGAAATGCAAGTTCTAATTCATGACTCATTGGTTGTACTCAGAAATACAGGATCTCCAAATTGATTCCAGAGTCCACTACAAGTAAGTACAGTATTTGAAATAGCCAAGTAATAAATAAATAGTGTTTATTTTATTAAATAATGATAACACCAAATTGAATTGAAATTATAATTTGTTCCTTGATCATCTATGAAGGAGGAAAGGTTGAGAAGAAAAACATATCAGATATACTGCCAAATTTCTGTTCTATATCGTAAGTCAATAACTCATTCACACAATTTTCATATCATTTTTGCAATCAAATTATATAATTATATTTTGCAAATACAGTGCTCTTCAGCTAAAGGAAGTCCTTCAAATGCAAGCAGAGGTGCAAAAACGCATGGATGACAGAATTGAGGTATTTTTCAATGTTTATAGCTTATAGGAATTCAAGTATGATTTATCCATTTTTCTTTTTAGTAAGCCTTCAAAAAAAAATTAACTGTTGGTTGACAATATTTTTTTTATTTAAATTTATTTGGTCATTTTTTATCTCAAACAAAATATCGTTAGTTGATTCAGTGATAATTGACGCTGAACTTGGTAAAAAGAACCACGGTTCCATCCCCCACTATTGCGATCCGGAGGGGGCTAGAACCACTTGATGCCAAAATTGACCCTCGAACCAGATTAAACTGGTGTTGAAAGCAAAAAAAAAGATTTTTTATTTGTTTATTTTGTTTGACCAAAAAAATGAAAGAAAAAAAAATTACTATGCTACTTTTATAAGTCAAGAATGGTAGAAATTTTTTAAGGGCATTACAACAAAAATATGTGACTTCTTTTATAAGATACTGACCCGATTGGATTGACTTATTTTTAAGCTTATGCAAAACAATTTTTGCAAATAAATAAATTTTTATATATGTATTATTATAAACCTTTTAAAATAGTTTATGAGAAATTAAATAGCTTATAAAGATACAAAAGTTTATTTATTTGCATAAGCTATTTTTATAAGCTAAAAAATAAGTCAAATTCAAACGAGCTCTATAACCGATGAAAAATGAAGAACATGTATAATTACTTAGACGAAAAACCAAAGATGAGCATAACTTTTGTAGTGAAAATTTTGTATTATTTGGTTGAAAGGTTCAAAAAATGTTGAAGCTGAAAATTGAAGCACAAGGAAAGTACCTAGACAGAATTGGACAAAGTAATCAAAGCAAAACAATTACAAGAAAAGCTTGCAAACCTTTTGTTGGCAAAGCTACACCTCTTCCCTCTCTTTCTGAGGAACATGAATCCTTAAAAATACAATCTGAGGAAAAACATCAAGCAGCCAAAAAGCTAAAGATAAGAGATGATGAGGATGTTTTTCCTATAGGTTTTGAACTAGGACCATCAACAATGTCAGAATTCTGCAACCAAACTTGGAACAATCTTTCTTGGATTCAGCTGGCTGAAGCAACATGCCAATTATCACCTTTGGTGTCAAGTTTCTTATTATAATAGGTTTTGTATAATTAGAATAAATGTTTGCCTAATAAAAAAGCTTATGATGATGAATGATGATTATGTCCATCTTATATACAATGTTTGTTTGATCTCTTTTTTGTCCTTCAAAGCATTTTCATATGGACATTTATATTTTGGAGGGCCTAGAAATAATGAATGTTTTGTATATATTGTTGGATGAAAGGTTTAGCAATATTTGTGCCCAGTGATAGCTGTTACTAAATGTCTCGAACTTTTGGTAGACATCTTAGTATTTTTCTCACTATTTCATATGTGGTGTATGTCTTTCCCAAAAGAGTTTAATTCAGTATAATGATTGTAAACCTTCCATACATTGATTTATAGATTCATCTTCCTTCATTTTAAATAGGTCAAACTTTGTTAGACCTATATATATCAATTGGCTAAACTGTACTTTTGGTCCCTTACGTTTATTTTAGGTTTGAATTAGGTCCCTTACGTTTTAAAAGTTTCAATTTGGTCCCTCACGTTATCAACATTTGCATTAGTTAGTCCTTTCCGTCAAATTTTCCACTAAATCTGTTTGATCCTTACACATGACTGATCGTTTGGACACATGGACACTATTTTGGACATGTTCGGTGCCATTTGGGATGCTAACTAAGTAAAAAGAAATAATTAAAAATAATATATATTACTTATAATAATGGAATTGGTCCCAAAAAAAGTGTTCAAAATAGTGCCAACGTGTCCAAAATAACGTCCACGTGTCCAAACCGTCAGCCACGTGTAAAAATCAAACGAATTTAGTGAAATATTTGACGTAATGGACTAACTAATGCAAAAGTTGATAACGTGAGGGACCAAATTGAAACTTTTAAAACGTAAGGGACCTGATTCAAACCTAAAATAAACGTAAGGGACCAAAAGTACAATTTAACCTATATCAACTCTAGTTACTTTAACATGATTGGTACCTTCATGGTGAGTTTGTAGAGTACGTATTCCACATTTCTTTGGTAGTTTTACACTCCATAATCCTGTCATATTATTCCCCGCATATATAAAACACACTTTATAAATAATTTAGTTTTAGTATTTAGAAGTATCCTATTAACTTCTTGAGTAGTTCATCAAGCTTGAATCTTTGTGGAGTGCTTCACTAGTGGTACATATTCTCCAAACTTCAATAACTAAAAGCATGGAGATGAACAATTAACAAATCAATACATGCATATGAGAAATTTACATTAAGTACACTATTTTATTCAAATCTAATTCATCATTTAACATGTTTCCAAAAAAAAAAACTAATTAATAATATGAAATTCGATCGAGAGATAAATAAAATATGAGTGAGAATTGTTACTCCCAATAATCAATTTTGTTGGATTCTCCCAAAATTCGCTCATAGGAAGAGCTCACTAGTCATTTGAGTTCAACTACAGTTACAAAGTTCTGCTACTGTCTTTGGAGACACTAGTTAAGAAAATAAAATAATTAAAAAACTTTGAATTAAGGAACTACAATTAAGAAACTTTGAGAAAAATAATTTATGTTTTAAAATTAAATCATGATTTTTACTCCTTATTTTATAGAACTCACCTTTGACTAATTCACACAAATTCCAAAAATTTGATAAATGAAAAGTAAAGAATAAATTAAGATTGAGACTATTTTATAAGAAATTTACAAATCAATGCATATGAGAAATTTACATGGGTAAATAGGTCTTTAACCCCTGCAAAGTATGTGAGTTTTGCTTTACCCCTGCAAAAAATTTCTTTGAGATTCCTCCTTGCAAAATATTTTTTTTTTGTTTCCCCCTTGAGTGCAAGGAATTTGCACTTTTAAATCGGTTGAACAGAATAACCGATGTAAAAAACAGCACTTTTTAAATCGGTTGAACAAAAAACCGATTTAAAAAGTGCATCCATGGGGGGACCAAAAAAATTTACTTTGCAAGGGGGAAATCTTAAAAGAATTTTTTGCAGGGGGTAAAGCAAAACCCGCCTACTTTGCAGGGGGTAAAGATCTATTTACCCAATTTACATTAAGTATTCTATTTTATTCAAATCTTTCTTTTAATGTACGTATATATATAATTTATTTATTTTTTACATTAACTCTTCAATTATCAGAAAAAGACGACTTAATAATTTGAAATTTGAACGGAAGATGAGTAAAATATGAATGATGGTTGTTACTCCCAAAAGTAATTTTGGGTTCTCTAAAATTTACTCTTAATTAGAAGGAACTCATTAGTCACTTAAGTGTTCAATCACAATTACTTTATGTATTTATATAATTATGTTTTTTCTTTTAGTGAGTTATATACTACACACACATATAAAAAAGTGTTAGTAGTATATCAAAGATACCAGTTAAGAAAACTAAGTAATTAAGAAACTACAATTAAGAAACTTTGAGTAAAATAATTTATTTTTTAGAATTAAATCATGATATATACTCTTCTTATTATATACTCTCTCCGTTCCTTTTTATAAGAGACAGTTGACTTTTTAAATTCATTCAATAATGAATGTATTTAAGCTATAATATAGACCAAATACATAAATTATTGAATGAATCTAAAAAGTGAATTGTTTCTTATAAAAAGGAATGGAGGGAGTATTATCCACCTTTTGACTAAGTTACACAAATTCCACAACAATGATCAATGAAAAGTTAGAGAATAATAAATTAAGATCGAGTGTACATATAAGGTAAAAAAAATATTAATGTTTCATCGGAAATTTGAAGTGACGATTTTATTTTTTGTTAGATGGTTTTAGTGGCTAGAATTTAACCTTTTAAAAATGAATATAAATGAAGTGTCTGAGATTTAAACTTTAACTAATTTCATTTCGAGACATATTTACAACGTGACTGTATGTATTTGTGTGTTTCAACTTTCAACTGTGGCCTAGATATTAACCATCTTTGCTATAGAAAACTTGTCAACCTAATTAGATATGTCTACAGATTTCATCTTGAATGTTTGATTAAAAAAAATAAAAACTCTTAGAACATGTGTGAAGCATTTGACTGAAATTATACTTCTCATTTTGGAATATAATTATCCTTACACATTGGTTATTTCAACAAACGTAGTCCAAGACCATGTTTGAAACTCTTACTAAAAAATCATAGTTCAAGTGAAAATTGTTCAATTGTTTTTCTTGTGAAAAAAGGAATCTAAATTTTATTAGTGCATGTGATTGTTCATCTCTCAAATATGTTAAAATATATCGCATTTCAATAGCATATTTTAAGATAAAATACACTATTCTCAAAGCTAGTTTAGTAAGATTTCTCCATTTCAAAAGGGTTGAATGAACAATCACCCTTTAAAAGCTAGTTAACTAAGGGGATTGAATTTAGTCACACAAAAAAAAAAAAAAACACGAAGGGATTGAAAGAACAATCACCTTATATTTGGTCATAGTGAGATCATGCATGTGATCTCTAAGCACAATTCGTTAGGAATTTGTTTAACATAAAATAGTGGTTTAAGTAGTGCATGAGGTACATGTTATGAATATTATTATAATAAATATGAATTTTATAAAATTTATTGTTGAATTACAAATTTATATCATATAGACCATTCATAATTTTTTTTTTAAAGAAATAAAAAATTATTTGATATGTTATTGAGACCCATTAATTAAGATTAACAGTATTCAATCAATAAAAAAAACTCATAAACCGTTAATCTTGATGGATCTTAATAATATATCAAATAATTTTTTAATTTCTTTAAAAAAATTATAAATGGTCTATTGTTAAGATAAGTCAAAGATTTCATTAGCTAAATTAAGTATACAAATATTGTGCGAGCTATAAATATTGTGTGATTAATTACTTTGTGCAGCTGTTATTCCTTTAATAGAAGAGGAATTATATAGGGACTCTCCTGTATATATAATATAACATACCGCTCAATGAAAAATACATCAAATTTATTACTTTGAAACTTTCTTGTGCTACTTGAATACTTTTATATTTATATAATAATTTTAAACAGTAGATTTTATAAAATTTGTACGTATTTATTATAATATTATTTATAACTTGTGCAACAAATACCACTTAAATCACACTCTTTCATAAACCACACTCTTCCATATTAGACATGATCAGATGGCTAAGCCCATGCAAGGCCGGGTACTAACTATCTGTTAAAGAATGGTTTTATAATGCAATTAACTATAGTGTTGATTGAATTGAGCAGAGAATTTAATATATTAATTTTATAAATAAAGAATGAAACACATAAATTAATATTATAATAAGTAAAATATTGGTAATACTATAATAAGTAAAAGGTGAAGTCTATACTCCTTGATAATTTCAAATTATTTATTTAACAACTAATATGAACAAACACATAAATTGATTTGTATATGGTATTTTTAATTAACTTCTAACAAACTTTTACATTTTACATGCATATCACTTATTGTTATTGGTTATGTAGCTACCTACGAATCATCAAGGAGTAATTTAGAGAAAATCTAATTATTAAAAATAAAAGAGTAAAACAAATTTTTGTTGATCCTATAAAAATCTTAAATTTTGTCCCCATAAATTTAACTTAGTTGGTAAGGACAACACATTTTATATATAGGATGTGTTGTTCGAATTTCAGACACTTCACTTATCTACTTTTAACTAGCCACTACGCTACTTGATTAAAAAAAATTTAAAATTTTGATTTTGGTCTACTTAAAAATTTCATCACTGAGCCAGTGTACTCTTCATATTTTTGAATGAATTTTTATATTCATATTTATAATATTATAAGAATATTTCCAACAAAAGTTTTGAACTTTTTAACAAAAGATAAATTAATGTGAATTTTCAAAAGCCAAAAACTTAAAAAATCAAATTTAATTTATCCTTTGTTAAAAATAATTAAACTTTTGCAAAAGAGATTTATATATATAGTTTACTAAACATGACCATAAAAATAATTTATAATTTTTAAGCATACACATGAGTTGCTTTAGAACATATATTAAAAGTTGTGACAGAAAATATTTGATGAACAAAAACTTGCTAAAATATTTTAGAAAAAATTACAGTTTTAGTCCTTCAACTTAATAACAAATAACACTTTAGTCATTTATATAACAAATAAAAATGTAGAATACTAAATTGAGACTAAGAATATAACTTGAAAAAGACCGATTAATGTTTTATTGCAAATTAATAATGTTGCATTTAGATTAGATTAGATTAGATAACGCGTGCCTATTTTATTTTAACCAATGTCCTAAGGAAAATTTGCCACTTTATACACTTGTGTGCGGATAAAACTCGGTTTATTAATAAAATTACTCCCTGTAAACATTTTTAGAAGAGAAAATTCATCACTTTAATTTATTGAATAAGTAATATTTAAGGATAATTCTTATCTATTTCGTAAAATTTAAGGACTAAAATTAAAATAACGAGGGTCAGAGGCGGTACTGGGGTGGGGCTGAGGGTCACGGCCCTCCCCCACTCCAAAAAAATAAATTTTTTTATAGGTAGAATATTAATTCAAATATATTATTAATACTTTTAAGTAATTATGTATACGTATTTGTACACATTAATATAAATATTAATTTAGAGTTTATTATTAATAAATATAAAGAACTTGGCACACATGTTAGTTAAGGTATTAATGCAATTATTAGTTTATAGTCCATTATTGATGATTTCAAGTTACTCAGTAAATATAGAGTTTTTTTTTTTGTTGAAGAAACTAAATTAGCCCACACTCAAATTGGAACTAGAGAGAATTGAACCTGAGATCTTAAGGAGGAGTATATTCTCAGGTCCCAAGCCAATACTGCCAGACCAGCCCAAGTGAATTTATCAAAATAAATTATACGCTTGTATAAATAATAAGTTATAAGTTAACTGAATTAGCTTATGAAAACAAATTATACTCTTGTATACATAAGCTATAAGTTCATAAATAAAATTGACCAATTAGATTTTTTTTTTAATATGAACCTACAAGCTATAAGTTTAAAATTTGGAATCGCTAAATAATATATTTGTTTTACAACTTATATTTTTATATGTAAAGTTTTGTATTTAATTTATATATTAAAAAAATTCATCCCCCCCCCCCACCACAATTATTTTTTCTAGTTCAGTAGACGCAATGAATTATTCTTGATATCGGAAAAATTTATAAAATATTTTTAGTTTTTTTTAAAATATATGAATCTTTCTTGCTTATTTTATAAAATACAAAGGACTAAAAATATATTTAATCCTATATTAAATCTATTTTGAGGCATATTTACAACGTCACTGTATTGATATTTCTATTGGCTTAGGTCTGATGTATTGATGAAACGTGTCAACCCAATTAGATATGTCTAGAGATCATTTAATTATTTTCTTTTGACTAATAATTATATCATCTTGAATGCTATTTTTCTTGGAAGCTCTTAGTACATGTTTGAAGTATTCGACTCAAGTTATATTATTATACTCTCTGGTCCTTATTATAATATATAAATTTGTACCATGTGTTGCATTTCACAATCTTCTCTACCCATTCTTTTGTAGAATTTTTGTTTTATGTGGGAATGGAACCATGTATCATGGAGTTCAAGTACATATTCTAAACCATTTTCAATACCAATTGTGTTAATAGTTTGGGCTCTTTTCTACATAGGCAATTACGACGTTGTACCTCATGATCTTCTCTACCTCTCTCTAGTAGAGTTTTTGCCTTCCGTGAGAATCGGACCATGTATTTTGGAGTCAAGTACATGTTCAATCCATTTTCACTACCAGTTGAGGATTAGTTTGATAAATTTTATTAAATAATGTGCACCCACTTTGCTAATTTACATTCAAATAAACATATATAACACATGACAACTTAGAAAATAAAAAATAGACAACTTAGAAAAATAAATTGGAAACATAGTTAGTATACCAATTGAAAAATGTTAGTGTGTTTTCTATGTTAACATTAACTTAATTTTACATAATTACCCTTTATCTTCAATTAATTTAAAATAGTTAAAAAAATATTTTAGTCCAATTTAAAAAACTATATATTACTAATTTGCACTTTAAATATTTTTAGGTGAGTGTATATTAACGACCCCTATATTAAAGACATGAAAAGTTGTAGGGCCAACAACTTTTGAGGCCTGATAACAGTAGAAAGGTAAAAAGAAAGAAATTAAATTGAGAAACATGTTAACAGTGAGATCCATTGAGTTCTTAAAATGTGGCTTATCACAAAGCAAAAATTTGAGACAATTCTTAATAGTGATGTAACTCATCTAATTTAACTTAAATTTTTTTTTATATAGATATTTCATATGAAAGGATTATCCATGAAATCTCACCCTTAAATCTTATATTTTTTTTTGGACAAAAACTTAACAAAATTTTAATGTAAAAATTTCTACCAATTAATCTCTCCATTAATATAAAATCTCCACACAAGAAGATTCAAATTGGTCAAATCTACATCACATATTCCCCTTATCATCACATAGTGTAAGCTTTTGGTCAGCATCCCACTATGGTAACAGAGGAAAAAGTGAGTACATTTATGCTTACCCTATCACACACCATTATTGATTTTTTTTTTCCAAAATAGACCAAGGCAATAACTGAGATGATAAAACATGAAATAAACATGTGATTCATAATACAAACAAAAGAAAATGTGATTCAATTTTAATTTTTTTTTATTCTTCTTTTTTACTTTTTCCAAAAAAAGAAAAGATTACATAATGAATTAAACAAGATAAGTTATTGCTTTTTCACCAATTAAATCCCAAAATAAATAACAAGACAATTTAATTTAAATTTAAACAATCCATTCAATTAAAACATTAGCAACATGTTCAATTATTTAATTATATGCAAATTAGTCATTTGCAAATTTTACATAATATAATTATTGGAATTAATCACATTTGTTAGCCAAAGATTCAACTTGGGCCTTCCCACAAGGTCCTTTCATCCTAATAAAAAGTCTGTATTCATCATAAGTCATTGGTGGGTAAAGGGCTGGCCTTTCCTCAGTCACAAGCTCCTTTGCAGGTTGAATTAACAAATCACTTTTTGGATTGTAAAACATTGCCAAAGAAACTCTATCTTTGATTGGATTCACAATCACCCTATGTTCCACACTCTTGTATATTGCATTGCTCAGTACCTAAAACATTATAAAAATCACAAATAATTTATTAATCAGTATCAACCACTAATTGTTGAAATGATATCTCAACCTCAAAATTATTAATTTGACTAATAAAAAAGAATATATATGTGCACACATTTTAAATGGTGTATGTTGCAATCATTATATTGGCATAATTTTTCATTTGTTTATGCCAATGTAATGGCTATAGTATATAATGTATCAATGGGGAACAAGATTCCATGCATTAACATAGTTGTTGGTTAGGATCATCGAATTAAAATTATTTCATCTTTTTCATATTCTTAACTTTATAATCTAAGGAATACCATCGGGTATCTCATCCATTCACGCATTCGATCAAGATTTACAAATCTAAATTTGGTAGTTATATATATTTCAACAGAAATTTTTTGTATTAAAATATGAATAGTTTAATCTCAATTCAATCACGGTTACCAATGTATTGAATGTGTGAATGAGTGAAATTTTAAATAAATATTTTTAGACCACAAATACAAAAGTTGAAACATGACTCATCTATTCTTAATCTGAAAATCAGGGGATTGAGATTTCTTGCTGTTGAAAAAAATAGAGTTTTCACACAATTTTAAATCTCAACTATTAAATTCAAATCAGACGGTTTAAATTAAAAGGGTTTTAAATTACTTCAAAAGATCTTAGTCGTATGATTTAAATTGGACGGTCCTAATCTGTTATAACATCCTGCTGTAACAGTAGGAAATTCTGTTCCCCACATCATTTGAATGTGTCAAATGTTGTACGACCAAATCAATATAGTAATATTTTTTAAGATAAACAATATTTAGTAATGATGTAACAACTTGATTCTAGTAAAATATATTTAACATTGTAGAAAGAGGTAGGACCTGAATTTGGTCACCAATGTTGATGATAAAAGCATTAGGGACAGGCTTAACAGTGATCCATTCATTTCCTTTTCGTACTTGAAGGCCAGACACAAAATCATCAGGAAGAAGAATGGTCATACCACCAGGGTCTGAGTGAGGGGATAGTCCTAAAGTAAGGTCAGGTTGTGGGCATTTTGGATAGAAATTCACCCTTAAACAAGCACCAAGTTCATTTTCTCCTCCAAATGCATTCATGAGATAATCTTCTTTTAAGCCAAGATTTATTGACATTAACTCTAACATCCTTCCTCCTAGCTTAACCACTTCCTCACCATATTCAGCAATCACTTTCCTATTATCATTAAAAAAAACAATTAAAAATAAATAAATAAATAAAAATTACTACATATTTAAATTGGCGATAAATTTGACAAAATTACAGCTGCAAGTTATTGTGATTTTAATAAAACTGCATTGTAAGTTTCAACAAAACTACGGTCTCATCATAATTTTACGGTAAATTCAAACATGAAAATTTTCATTATTTTTAGCTAGTGACAAGATTGTACCATCACTATAAACTACTCCAAGAAAAAATGTCCTACATACATTTATTAGAAAACAGAGACACTTAACCAAATATAGATGTATTTCTTGATTTCTTGATTATTATATTTACTTACTTAGAAATAATTTGGTCCCCATTTATTATTTTAAATATATATATATATATATATATATATATATATATATATATATATATACACACACACATTCCTATGATATATATCTTGGGGGTGGTTGAGAGAAAACAAAAAATGTACAGACTTCTCAACGTATATGCAATTATGCATGTAAAAGGAAAAAATTGAATGTAACAAAAGGATCATATTTCCACAATTGAAAGAGACTCGTATTGTAAAAATAATTAAAGTTACTGTTGCATGATTAATTAGGTGGTCATCACATGTTTGAATTGTAGGAATCATCTAATCTAATGTAATGGTAAAAGTTTTATAACACCTACTTTTGTTTATTTATTTCTTTATTTATTTCTACTATTAAGAGCTATTTTATTGTTTCTTAGCATGACTTAATTTGGGCATGATGAAAGATATTGTTTTGCATACTTTCTCCACCTTAAATATGAACAATAAAATTAAAAGTCATGTTTGACTGTTTAAATTACAAATAAATTTTAACCAATGTCACCTTAATTAATTTATATATTGTCTTTTTAATAATCTTTTAATTTTATAGGACAAATCCTTATGTAACAAAAAAAATATAGAACAAATTCTTAGGAGGAACATTTGAAACTATAACTACTTTTATATTACACTAATTTTATTTTATTTTTTGTAAATATGGATTAATATATTGCATGAAACATTTATGTTTGGTAATATGAGACGGAGTTATCTCATGTATATATGTGACTTTTGTTGTTAAAATCTTTATTATAATAATTAATAATAAAAAGAGTGTAGTTGTTCATGTGATTCTATCTTGGCCATAGATAATATACCAAACGTGTTTTACATGCGTGTATAGTGTACGTCTAGTAAACGCTTGAAAAATTAATCAACAAAACTTTAATTTGTAGCTGCACCATCCCCCATCCGAAAGTTTCACATCTCAAAATTTGAACTTGTCAAAAAAGTTTTGCTTTATTAAATAAATAAATTGAAGGTGAATTTCATGGTTTATCACACATGTGTTTACCCAACACCTCCAACTTGATATAGGTCCCAAACATTCAAAATCATACCTAGTCTACCTACAATTCGAACCCCTTTTATGACCTAAATAAATATAAAATGATGAAAATGAAAGCTAGCAACAAATTAACAACAAATATATTGTAAAATTAACCTATATATACCAAATAGGAAAAGTCTTGATCCTCTAAAAAATGTAATCAAGGATAAACTTCGCGATAGAAATTTGTCATCTTTAACGGCAACGACTTATATTTAAGATATGTCTTTTTATCTAAAATTATATGCATCTTAAATTTTAATTATCTAGTTCTATTTTTTAGAGGAAAATGAAAGGCAGAAAAGAAGAAAATCATTAAATAATATTTTTCGTCAAAATAGTTATTAAATAATATTTTATTAATGGGATGTATTTTTTGTAGTTCTAAAAAGATATTAATTATGAAAATCGTAATTCTAAAATAAAATTTATATAACTACTCTTAAAATATTTTCTTATCAAATCCAACACAACACAACTATAAACTCTCATCTCTTTCTTTTCTCACTATTTTACAATTTTGATTTGAACACTTTTAACATGTGTAAGGTATGCTTTAAAGATGAACGCATTTTCAACATGACTCAGACATCGCTTTACAAATGTCAAATTATAATAACTACTTACTTCTTGTATTTTTAAATGGCTGAACATTTTTGTTTGTAATCTTGTAGGACCACTATATCAAAGAAATAAAAGGATACGAACTTGATTATTTTTTAATTGAGTCATAATAACTAGTGTCCTTGTGGTACTATTAACAAAATAAAAATAAAAGTTTTTTTTTTTTTTAATATTTCAAGATATTGAATGCATGTTACTACTTTTTTATTGTTTCTTAACTAGTGAATTAAAGAGGCTAGTTAGCTCATTTGGTGGACATTTTGCATTATTATGCAGGGGATCGGGGTTCGAACCCCGGTCATTCCACTTATTAACCTTAAGGGTGGAATTTCAAGCCATTATGCTACTTCACCAAAAAAAAAAAAGCTAGTTAGCATTTTTCTTTTTAATTAAATTATCAAAAAATAATTATGAACAAAATGTTTTTGAAAATAATTACCAACCAATTAAGAACTAATTTTTCTTAAGTACAACTTGTGCTTGATTGAGATGTTTATATGTTAATATATTTCCTGGTTTCTTCAAAATGGATTATTATGCATGATCAATGAGAGATAAGATATGCATACCTCAAGGATGATGGAAGTGCTGGCCACTTAGCTTGGTTCCTAAGACAAGGAGGCATATAATGAAGAAAAAAATAGTCACTCCAATCCAAAATAGCACCTTTTTTCACTCCCAACCTACTACCATACCCCTCATAAGTACTAGGAGAGTTAGCAAGTTCTTCTTTCACCTCAAGTGGAAGATCAAAAAACTCACGCCACACTTCCTTAGCACTTTGCATCAACTCATGATCAATCCCATGGTTCACCACTTGGAAAAAACCCCACTCCCGACACGCCTCCGAGACCTGCTTGAGCACTTTCTCTTTGAGGACCTGATCCTCGCTAGAGAGATGCTCAAGGTTGATCACGGGGATGTTAATATGATCATAGTGATCATTTTGAGGAGCAAAAGTGGTTTGAGTGGGTCTTTGAGAACTTGGCTTGATGTAGCTTGAAGGGATTGAGTTTAGCCCACTTTGAGCTAAGGCTTGGACTCTAACTATAGGTTCTGGCCATGTTTGGGCACAACTCATCATTTTGTTTTTTGGGTGTGTTTTTGTTTCACTTTTGGGTTGTTGATGAAACTAGAGAGGCACAAAAACAAAGAGGGGGTTGGAAGGAGTATATAGTGTAGCAATTGTAGTGTGATTTGAGAGGAACCAAGAGTGTGTTTTATAAATAGATAAGAGCACGAGGTGTAATTAATTTCGGCGCCGTGATCAAATTGAGTTGCAAGTGGATTGTGCGCATAATAATTTTCTCAGTGTCGACTATGTGTGAGTGTGGAGTAAATTATCAAACACACTACTATCATTTAATATTTTCTTAAGATCATGTTAAATAGTGATTCGGGACGATAGTTAAGAAAATAAAAATAAAAATTTTATGATATTGAATACACTACTATTATGATTATATTTCCAATTTTATATTTTTAATCATTGCATCAGAGACACTTTAGTATTTTCTTCTTTTTTAAAATAATATACTTTCTCGGGTCTTTTTTGTAAGAACAAAAGTGAAAAAAACTAGTTTTTTTATAAGAAGTTTTGACCAATTTAAAAATTAAAATGTATAAGATGTGTAATTTCATTTGTGTTCTTATTTAATATGTGAGAGAATATTAAAAATAAATAAGTTAGTGAAATTAAGAATAATTAAATAGGGGTATGTATGAAATAAATTCAAAATTTAGAGGAATATTAAATGAAAATAGCTATTTACAATTTATTTTCTTGGTCTATGTCTTTTGTTTTTTTGTAAAAAAAAAATTTTATAAAAAAGTATGTAGGTAGTAACACTACAAAAAAAATTGGAAAGCGGCGGTGGTTGAATTGAGTATGCATCGATGGTTATAACTATCGCTAAATGCTTAGCAGCAGTTATAACCGCTGCCGCATACTCAATCCAACCGCCGCCACTTTCCAATTTTGTTGTAGTGTAAATTAAAGAAAAAATACATACATAGGTTCTTTAAGTTTTACGTTTGTAACAGATTGACCTTTTAAGTTTCTTAAGTAACAAATAAGTCTCTTAAGTTTTTTAAGTAACAAATAGGTCATTTAAGTTTCTAATTTATAACATATAGCTCCTTCAAGTTACTAAAAAATAGGACCTAGTTGTAATTCGATTACCCCATGTAATGTAAAGATTTTATCGTTTACCCCTTCATGTATATGTTGACTTAAGATTCCAAAGTGATGCCCAAATGAGGGGGATAAACCAAAATTCGCTAACATTACCTATATGACGAAATCTTAAGTTAAGATATTCCATGGGGGGTAAACGACAAAAAATCTTCACATTACAAGGGAATAATTGAAAAAAAAATATTACTGGGGGATAAACCAAAACTCGTCCACATAGGGATAAACACCCACCAACCAAAATTTATCTTGTATTTTTTTGTTTATAAATATCAAAATTAATATATTTTTGTCATTTTTTTTTATGTATCAATGTCAAACATCTATTTTATCCATGAATATTATTAAAAAAAATGTGTTTGTAATATTATATTAATGAAAAATTATTAGTTTGTATTAAATCATAATGTACTACTTTTTTTAAAGAAATTAATAATTCAACTCAAATTTGTGGTTATATATTAGTATATTGGTTAAATTAAATTTTGGTTCCTATAAAAATGTCTAATTTCATTTTAAGTTCATATAAAAAATTTACAACTTTTAGTCCTTGCTTTTAAGGAACGTACACGTGTACTCCACATTTTTTAATGAGATTTTGTATTCACATTCATAATATTATAAGAATATCTTCCATAAAAAATTAAAGGTTTTAACAAAAGATAAATTAAATATGTAAATTAATTATTCCTCTTGAAAAAAATTAACCTTTTGAAAGATAACTTTCTATAATATACTAAACATGACTGCGGAAAAAAAAATTTAAGCGCCAACAATATGAAAATTTGTATTCAATGTATCCTTCTTTAAAAACTATTAATCTTTTGTTAAAGAGATTTTATATATATTGCTAGAGATATTTCTATAATGTACTAAACATGATTGGGAACATAAAGTTCAAAATTTTGAATGATATACACATGAGTTTATTTAAAACCGGGACCAAAAGTTATGATGAAAAATATTTAGGGGACAAAATTTTTTTAAAAGGAAAATTAACCTTTTGCAAGAGAGATTCTACAATATAATAAACATGATTGTGAAAAAAAATTCAAAAATAGAGGAAAAAATGTGATGGAAAATATTTAACCGATATTCATATACTATATATATAAATATAATACTTTTTTTTGACAAATATATAAATATAATACTTTTACTCTCAAACCTCCCATTACACGCCGTATTAAAGTATTTCACGCATACATTAACTTAAACGTAAGAGTATTTTATAGTTACACTCCCACTTCACCACAGCCGTATTAAAGGGGTAATTTTACCAGCCATGATCATTCTGATTAGGTTGTGGCATTGTTTGTGGGAACCTAGTTTTCCCCGTCTTTTCTCAAACAAAAGACCAAAACTACCAAAAAAACTTACCCATAAAACAACCAATGACAGACGAAAATAACAATGATATCCCTAACGACAACCATGAATTATATTCATGCTCCAGCGAACCTCCAAGAAATTCGGATGATGATTGAAGCTGATGAGCGATGGTGAATCCAAACTGTCAACAGACAATGTCAAATCATGGTAGAATGGAACGAACATATTCAAGCCGTTGAGGAGTCACAACTTTTGTCCAGGATATCAGTAAACAACTATCGGGGACACAGCTTTATCTCCTTGACATAGAAGAGGTTACACTTGAGTAAGGACCCCCAACCAAAGGAACGTATAAGGGAGTGACATAGGAGTAAGATTCCTCTTCGACGAAGCGATTAATCTCTTCTTTGAAGGAACATCAAGTCCTCTCCTTGTGACAAAACTCCTCTTTGCACGAACCGCAGAACTCCAAATCGGGATCAAACTCACATTATTCGTCATCCACGTTCTCCTCGAGCGGCAAAGACCACCCAAAGGACCACTAACAAGAAGAGCTCTACAGGTACCTCTATCTGTCGGACTAGAATAATCACATATTATGGAAGTCTATGCTCAACTGTTGTGGGAGTAAGGGACAACATTAAATGGAAGTTGTTTATGAAGTAGCTAAGGAAAGGCGCGATGAGCTTGTACAAGAGCCTACCCCCGCAATCCATCTATTCGTTGATTAATCTTTTTCACCAATTCACAACACACTTCGCAGCTTCTTGTTGATAACCGAAAACCGGAGTTATGCTTGAGACCATAGTGCAAGGGAAGATTGAGTTGATGCGTGACTACATCGAGTGACTCAACAACGAAGTTGTGCAAGTAAGGCCGAAAGATAGAACAATGCTATACATGTTGGAACAAGAATTATGACCGGCAACAAAATTTGGCAAAGCGGTGGGCATAGAGACCCTGAAAACACATTTCTTATGTGGAGATGTTGAAGACTGTATACATAAGAAGGCTGAGAAAACACAAGGAAATAAGTGCGGGTCCTCCACATTCAGTTGATAAATGAAAGGACGGTATGGTCTGTGATCAGAAACGCCCACCAGGGTGCTTTGCTAAATACACACCACTAATAGCGTCGACAGAGTGCATACTTGCTGAATGCTCGAATGGCGAATTCATAACAACGTGGATCAAGTTCCCTAAATAGTTACTTGTTAAGCCAGGGGTTGACAAAGTAAAATGTTGTAACAGCGCGAGCCCATTTTCTACATATATAGTATGCAATCTCAACGATGCATGTCACGATTTTCTCTAGCCCCTCTCTAGTAGAGCTTTTGCCTTTCGTAGAAATCGAACCATGTACACTGGGGTTGAAGTACATGTTCAATCCATTCCTACTACTGCAAAAGAAAATTTCAAAACATTTAGTTACATAGGGAAAATTTGAGTTTAGTTCTTCATAAGAATAATTTTTAACTAGATTTTACTTAGTTTAAAGCCACATTTTATCTTACCGAATAACCATTCTTTCAAAACCAAAGGATTAATATCAAAAAATATATATTATCTCACTTATATATCATATATTGCCATTAATTCAATGCAACATCTTCTTTTTCATTACAAAAACAACTAAAGTTGGGAATAGGCCAGACCAAGCCATATTTTGGTAGGCCTGAGTCTGACCTACGAAAATTGTTTAAGCTTGATCCTAGCTTACTGTCTATTAGAGGCAATGTTTTAAAAACCGGACCAGAAGTTGAACAGTTGTGACCATTGGTTCAAGGTTCAATCGGTTAGACCGGTTCAACCATTATTAAACTGTTTAAACCAGATATTAAATAAATAAATAAATAAATAAATAAATAATACATTTTGTGTTAATTTTTGTAAATAATTAATTTAAAGTCATAACTAACAAAGTAAAAATGCATAAATATTTTAAATACTTAAGTAAATTTTTATTTTGTTATTAAATATCTAAATATATTTCAATGTTAGTAAAATAAATAAATTATTTAGTATATACACGTTGTAGCCAAAAGTAAATATATATGACATACAATACTTAATTTTTGTTTTTGGAGTACAAATCAATGAGTTAATATTCATTTTTACTAGCCTAATAGTTTGGATACTGAAGCCCAATAATTTATGCCCTTCATAAATGAATCTTGCTCTTTAGGCTCCTCTATTTTACTCTCAGGCCCCCTTTCATGACCAAAATGCCCTTTAAAACAAATTTCGCTTCCTAGGAAATGAAATAACCATGTTTCGTAATGCAGGATACAAAATCCTGTGAAAGCGTAGTAAGTCTGGCCTTGGTAGCACACCAGCGCACAAATTTTCATGATTTTGTTTCGTAGGTGGGAAATTTACGTTTTTTGAAATTTTGTTTCATAGGTTGGGAAATTTACGTTTTTTGATATTTCTTTCGAACCCTATAACTCGCCCATTTCATCTCAATTGATGTTTTATTGAAACTGATCAACGTATTCTCTTTGTTTAGAAATATGGAAGTACTTCGTTTTATGGGAAATGAAATTGAGCGCTTTCAGATCGTACGAAGCGAAGTTAAGCTTTTCGTTGTGTAGAAAACAAAACCATCGTTTTTTAAGGGAAAGAAATGACTAAACCTACACGTGTTCGTTGTTTTTGGGTTAAAACATTATTTCGTTTCCTACGAAGCAAAAAATATAGATTTTGTTTCCTATAAAGCAAAATTGATCCAAAAGTAGGGGTATATTAGAATTTATGGGGTGCCTAAGAGCATGTAGGGGGGCATAAAAAGCAAAATGCTTCATAAATTGATAAATTGAACCCTAAATCCTAGTCTTAGTTACATCCGCCACCTATAGAGCTAACAACTTAAACTGATTTTTTTTTATCTTTGTTGTTTCATTCTTCTCTCATTCTTCTTTCATTTTAATTTTCATCATAGATCCTTGGTTGTTTCAATGGATTTCATGATTTCCTATTTTCTCTTCTCTCTCATTTATGATACAATACAAATTTTTCCCTCTTTTCCAATCTTCTCCATTTTCTTGTGTTTTCTAATCCCATGTTCTTATGTTCTCCTTCTATGTTTTCAGATCCTATATTCTGGAGATGCAAAAAAATGGAAGAAAAAAAATACATAACGCAAAAAATTGAAAAAGAAGGGAAAAAAATTGAATCGAATGGTTTCCCAAAACCGGGACCGGTTCATCTGGTTTGCACCGATTTTTTCGGTTTTTTGAAAGGTTCTCTTGACTAGCAGTTTTCTACTGCTAACCAGACCAGTGATGGGTCCGGTTCCCGGTCGAACCGGCCGGTCCGACTTTTAAAACATTACTTGGCGACCAAGCTGATGAAATGCACAGTATCAGTTATAATTTTGAACTGAATCTTCCCATCGTACTGCGATGGACCTATCGCAGCACGATGGCTTGCTGAGGCCCATTACGAAAACTATAAATAGAGCTTCAATTCCTCATTATTTTTCATTCAGAAATAGTAGAACACTCTCTACTATAAAGGAGGTGTTCAGAGGAGCTCTAAGGGCATAGTTTTCTCCCCTTACGGGAAAGCTAACTCAGCAAAGTATGTTTTCTCTAGGCTTTTATGTTTAGGTTATAATTCTTTTATTGTAATTTAAATATGTAGTCTTTATATTAGATGCCTTCGGTTGTGGTGGAGAAGATGAACTCCCCTATGAATATTTGGAGTCTGTGATTGAGTCAAAGTTATAATAAATCGTTATTCAGTATTATGTTTGTTATTTACTTTCTTGCACTTTAACGACGTATCTCGTAATCTGGCCGGATAAGCGGGAGCGCTAATAGAATTGATGTTGGGTATTAACCTGATGTGTTCCGGAACTAGCAGTAAATAACGCTAGGTGTATAGAGACGGTAACGTCCTGAACTAGTCGCGAACTGAGCGGTTAGAGGAGGAATCATGCACTAGGTGTGAACTGAGCACTTAGAAGATGAATAGCCCGATACTAGGATCTAGAGGCATTGGATGAGTGAAGGTAATAATGCATGTGTAATAAACAACCCACGTAGTAATTAGGGTATGTGACACATCGAGGTTAGGCTCTCGTAGGTACCTTAGTTATTAACGTAGGAAAACTTTAATATACATAGTGTAACAGTAAGGTGTTACTACAACAAAGGAAAAGTCACCGCCGAACAATAATCTGAGTAACTATGTTATACACCGTTCATGCCAAATATGAAGAAGGGAGGGAGTTCAACCACCATACCTATCCTCTATGTTTCTGAATCTATTATTTATTTATTTATGCAAGCATTACGCTTCCTTTTTATAAAACCTTTTTCCAAAACCCTAAGCGAATGCAAACCCAACAGCTTAAATAACGCTAACGAAGCTTTGACACGATCCCTGTGAATACGAACTCATTCTACTCAGTAGAGTGTGAATTATTACTCGACGACAAACTGGTACACTTGCCAGACCGTAGTCAAGGCTCCTTTTTGTGGCCTGACCTATTTAAAAGCGTGGTCTGGCCTTATAACCTATTTAAAAGTGTACTTACATTTGTATATTACCTATTTAATTTTTTAACAAAATAGGCTAACAGACCTTAAGGCCTATTTCACATTTAAGCTCACACATTTTAACATCATGATATATATTTACTACTAATTTTTACTACAATTTCTACAACATTAAGAAAAACTAATAAAATAATTAGCACATGAAATAGTTTGTGTTGGAAATAGTTTGTTTCTTATTTTAACCTTTTTTATTTTTTGTTCATAAATATTATTTTGTTTCTTATATATATATATATATATGCCGATCTATTTAAATAATTAAATAGACTTTTTTTAAAGCTTAAGTCTAATCTTTTTAATAAAGAGATCAAGTCAAATCTAAATAGGCCTTTGTAGGCTAGCCTAGTCTATTCTCTAAAAACAACATATATGGAACTATCCACTATCAATAACAACAAATTAACTTTTTTTGTTTGGTCAAATTAATAAAAATAAAAGAACTAACTACTAGTTAGTTTTGTTTGAAGTGAAAAAGACAAAATAGTTTTTTTTTTTTGGTAATAAGCAACAGACAAAATAGTTTGATTTTTGTCTAAGAAGTGCGGCAAAAAAGCCAAAGGGTCCCGCTAGGTCTAGGTGCTAAAATAATGATACTTTCATGAATTCTGAATAGTGTTAGCGGCATGTACACTCTATTGATTAAAGATAAAGAATTTTTTTATCATGTGCAAATTTACACATACTAAAAAGTTTAAAATTGTAAATTTATATTAAAATTTGTACATTAATAATAAATGCATAATTTTTTAATAAAAAGTTACTACTTTTAATTGTTTTAACATGTGCAATATTGCACATGTTAGACAAACTCTAAAGTTAATCCTGTATAAGTTTTACACTAATTATAAATAGGGTTTATATACATATATAGTGATATGATACATGAGTTTCACCCGATTATTAAAGAACGGAAATTGAAAAGAGTGCTATTAGGTCCTATGAACTTAACTCAATTGATTGAATTTTATTTTTGATCATCCTACTTACTCACATTAAGAGTGAAATTTATAATTACGAGCTATTTAACAAAAAAAATGTGTTATTAGTATTCCTTAACTCTCATAATGTTTAGAACATCGACCCTGCGGTGCACGGGTCTAATTAGTTGTAATACTCCCTCCGTTTCTTTTTATAAGAAATAAAAGTGAAATTTTTTTTGTTCCTTTTTATAAGAAACTTTGACTAATTTTCAAATGTTTTAAATGTTGAATTTCACTTATGCCCTTATTTATTATGAAAGAGAATATTAAAAATAAGTAAATTAATTGAATTTAGAGAAATTAAATACGGGTATAAATGGAATAAGTTTAAATTTATAAGAGTGTTAAATGAAAAGAACTATTTACAATGTGTTTTCTTGGTATGTGTAATTTTTTCAAATTGTTTCTTATAAAAAAGAACGGAGGGAGTATGTAACAATAAAAATACGATATATGGAGTAAAATTTTAATACTAAAAGGTATATGAAAAAGTCGAGTAACATTAAACATTAGTTCAATCATAAATTTGGATAAATGTTCATACGACAGAAATTATGGTATATTACAAAATGTTTTCTTATTGACTACATTGGAAGTTTTATTTGTATCTTCGCTGTTTTCATCGATAATCACTATTTTTAATCCTGCTTTTGAAGTAACTCTTGAAAGCCGACATTTTTTATATTCTTACCTTAGTATCCTATTCTGCTAAACAAAATTTGACTTGACAAAACTTAATATGACTAAACACTGAAATTGCAAGTAACAAAAAAGATGTCTTAGACAAAAAAACCCTTAATTAGAAATACATAAAAAAAATCATATATTTAAAAGACACTTCAACAGTCGAGACTAAAATAAATTTTTTCGTTGTTGACGCAAACGGGAGCTCCCAATCTGATGCTTTCACCCTCCTTCATTTTTCTTGCTGACATTATCCGCTTCCACTCGCCACCAATTCTGTAATGATTATATGGCATCGTTCCAAATATGAGAAATCTTTATATGCAACCATCTATAATTTAATAAATTAATCAGTTTTCATGAATTAATTTAACATATACTCCCTCTGTCCCAAAATAAATGACCTGTTTGACCATTGACACGTTTGCCAATGCACAACTTTAATCGTTAATATCTCTAATTATTTATTATTAAAAATTATAAAAATGGTATATTTTGAAAGTACTCGTCGAGACAAATCAAACAAGATCTCATATGTTAATATTTGCATGTATATATTAGTAGAAAAATAAGGTCAAAGCAGATCAAATGAATAGTACACTAAGTCAAAAAAAATGTCATTTAAAATGGGATGGAGAGAGTATATATATATATATATTTAAAATAAGAAAAAGTACGAATGGTGAAGAACTTACCAAAAAATCAATGCTTATATCATAATGAGTTAATTTTTTTCTCAAAGATTTATATGAAATTTTGCGCCTCATGATAAAATGATAGGAGTTCAATTGATTCTGGTAAATCATCAATAAAAAAAGAAGGAACAAAAGTTTTATCTAAAACAAATTTCATTGGTGGGTCAAACCTATGAGGACTTATCAAATGATTAAATCGATCCTTCAAAAATCACGTATTGCGGACCAACCGTGTGTTAAATAAATGTTGTTATTAATCCTCTCAACTAAAACTTCAAACTGGTTTTCTTTTAGATCAACCAAATTCGCATAACGATTGATTTGGTTGCCAAAATTAGCAGCAAACATTTTAGGTAACTTAACAGCACAATAAAACAAAGAATAAATAAAATTAGAATCACAAATATAAAATTCAAAAACTATTTTATAAAACGAATGGGATAATAGCTAAACGTTAAACTCATCTCATTAACATCATACTCTACATAATAAGTTCGATATTTAATTCATAAATCATTGATGTATTTGTCTTAATTAGTATTGAGATTTAGATCCAATGGACCTATCATGTCATAAAAGAAACAATTATTAAATACTGTATGAAAAATAATACAAAAATATAAAAGAAAAACCTATGAGTGAAATGTACATCTCAAACAATGAAGAGAAAGATTGGTTTCAATTAAATCGTGAGAAATGATCAAAATTTGCAAGAAAAAAAAATTGTGTAAATGTAAGTGTTTTGCGCAAGAAAAATAAGTTTTTGAAATAATTACAATGAATAACATGAAGGGAAGATATTAATATATATTAGGTTATTAGTGATAGCATAATTAAGAAAGTGAGCTGCAAAAAAAAAAGGGAAAAAATTATATTAATTAGGCATTTATTCCATACTTATTACATGTTAATTACAAACTTATGTCAAATTGAATTCGATATAGCTTAGTGGCAAAGTCACCCCATAATTCTTAAAGGACATGAGTTCGATTCTTGTTGAAGTAGTTTTTAACATTTTATTTAAATTAAATTAAGTTAAAATTGGAGGGAAAATGAGACAAAAGAAATTAGGTTAATAGAAATCTAAACGTAGTAAGCTTATAATATAGATTTTATACTATATTTTGAGCTTATTTTTGAGCTTATGCAATATAAATTAGGTTTTATACTATTTTATAAGTTCAAACTAGTGAAAATTGAATTTTTATAAGCTATTTTATCATAAACTACCTTGAAAAACTTATAATAATACATAAAAATTGCATAAGCTGTTTGTATAAGCTCAAAAATAAGCTAGGTCAAATGAGCTCTAACTTTATGTTCCGTTCCGGGAGATTTGCATTTACGCTTCGTTAGTGACCATAAAGAAAGATAAAAATAAATGTCTTTATAAATATTCTTTAAACTTTATGGTTTTCTCTATATTTCGGCTGAATTATCATCTCTTTATTTAAATTTTTCTCAATAAAATGAAAAGATGACATTATTATGAAAAGATAAATAAATAAATAAAATATAAAATCATTCTTAATAGTGTTATTGTTATTATTACTTGTTATTATTTAGGCTAAACTGTTCATTTGATCCCTTAAGTTTATTTTAGGTTTGAATCAGGTCCCTTACGTTTTAAAAGTTTGAATTTGGTCTCTCACATTATCAACATTTGTATTAGTTAGTCTCTTCCGTCAAATTTTTTACTAACTTTGTTTGATCCTTACACATGACTAACAGTTTACACATATGGAAGTGATTTTGGACACGTGGAATGCCATATAATAAACAGAACCTTCGCAAATAGAAAAAAAATACGACAAAGACCTTTGCAAACACTAACTCTTTTTTTCTATTTGTGAAGGTTATGTTTATTATATGACTGTCAACGTGTCCAAAACCACTTCCACCTATCCAAACCGTCAGCCACGTGTAAGGATCAAACGAAATTAGTGAAAAATTTGACGGAAGGGACTAACTAATGCAAACGTTGATAACGTGAGGGACCAAATTCAAACTTTTAAAACGTAAGGGACTTGATTTAAACCTAAAATAAACGTAAGGGACCAAATGAACAGTTTAGCCTATTATTTATTGAGTCCTTCCATTTAGTTTTTTTTTTTTTTTCTCTTACTGTTTTGTGTTAACCACTTAAGTTCTTGGAATCTTGGGAGAAAATTATTAGAATTGAACATGATGTTAACTCATCCTTACAAAACCGGCTTATAAAGTGAGAATTATCACTTATTTATAAACATTTGTCCAGACCAACTCACATCTGATGTGAGACTTTTTAACACGTCCATCACTATTGGATCTAATTCATCCTTATAAAACTGACTTGTAAAATAAGGATTGTCGCTTGCTTATAAACACTTGTCCAAAGCAACTCACAAAACTTAAGTCCATTTAAGAAACCAAAAAACTATTACACATTTTCTTCCCTTTATACCTTTATAAACAAACATTAAAATTAGGTGGAAGCATGGAAACTAGTTAGAATGATAGGCATATGAAGAGCTGCATGCAGTTGCTGTGTATTGGCTCATCAATCCCGTTTATCTAATACAACACTTTAATTCCTAAGGCGAAACTAATATTATCAAAAGTATGAATGGACGTTAAATTGTTAATCATACCAACTAATTATTTATTTCTAAAGCAATTACGATTGGCCGATAGTTAATTTGGTTCCAGTTATAAAACCTAGGGTCAGTAGTGATTTATTCCTTAAAATCAATTCGGAAGTGATCAATTAACGAAAAGCATTAAACACAAGATTAACTGAATAATTATAAATTTTCATTGAATAAACTAGAACACAAAGTTACATGGTTTGGATAGTTCCAAAGATGATCATCTATAACTCCTAACCATATGAAATTAGTCACTCATGTTTATAGAATTAAACAACATAAAAGAAGAAAATAAACCCGAAAGCAATTCTTCAATTCTGCTATTGTTTCAATCGCATAAGGTCCCGGCGGCTCTTTCGTATTTTTATTTATCTGATGCCGTGATGGTCTAGCTGATGTGTGTTGATCTTTGTTTTTTTGGGTAAATAGGTTTTTACCCCCTGCAAAGTATGCGAGTTTTGCTTTACCCCATGCAAAAAATTCCTTTAAGATTCCCCTCTTGCAAATTTTTTTTTTTGGTTTGCCCCTTGGGTGCAAGGAATGTGCACTTTTTAAATCGGTTGAACATAATAGCCGGTTTAAAAAACAGCACTTTTTAAATCGGATGAACAAAATAACCGACTTAAAAAGTGCACCCAAGGGGGGAAACAAGAAAAAAATATTTTACAAGGGGGAAATCTTAAAGGAATTTTTTGCAGGGGGTAAAACAAAACTCGCCTACTTTGTAGGGGGTAAAGACCTATTTACCCTTGTTTTTTATATTGATATTGAAACCAATGAACCCAATCCCTTCATCCCTAAGCCACTAAATTTGATCAAGTGGTGAGAGTTTGGGTAGTATCCATGAGATCATAGGTTTAATCCGCATTGGCAATATTGTAAAAAAAAAAAAATCCCTAAATCCACGCAAGTCAGCGAGCATAAATCCAATGTCCTTCTTTTGTTTCACATTAGCCCATCATGAGCTAAATAATATATATAAATATTATATATAATATGATATAAATTAATCTATATATATAAGATAATTACATTTGAATGGAAGGTAAACGGTCAACAAGCTGCACTGCTAACCTTTTTGAATGGCAAAATCAATCCTCTTAAATACTATATCTTGAGACCTATGAGACACTACATTGTTATGCATGACTCTTTGAACTCTTTTCAAAATATTCATAGCATCTGGTGCTAGGAAACCAAACGTGTCGAATGCAAATAGTATAAACGCATGTTGATTGTTAGAACACGCTCTCTCATGTTTGGCCACACTTTGCTTGAATGCAAATGGTATAATTTATTTGTATTAAAAATGATATATAAATATATAATATAAAATAAAATATTATTTGCAACTTTTTCATCTAGCAACTCCTGTTTTGCGCTTTTTCTTCAAACTCTTCACTTGTCTTCAACTCTTGATATAACGTTATTTTTACCATGTAACTACGTCTAAAACATATTAAAATACTATAAAATCACTACTAAAACATCATATGAAGGACTCTCATTAATATATACCTTGGATTTGGTTTTATTTTATAACAGATTTGTTATAAAATAATAGGCATATTTTTCTATAAATAGAGGTAGTTTATTCCTAAAAAATAAGAGAGCAAACATGTAAGGTTTTGAGTGACAATAAGGATTTGCCGCAACACAAATGTTAGGGTTTTAGAGAGAAACAAGAGGGGTTATCTCTTGGTATAACTTTAGGGTTGAGCAAAATGTTATTTTATTCACCTTAGGTAAACTAGATCAAATTGAGTTTCTTAGTCACCAGAAGAGAATCAGAACTTGGTAGAGTTTGCATTGAAGGTTAATTATTGCATGAATTTAAACTTATAATTCTTCATTATTTTTAACACGTCATCACTAAACTTTTTAAGAGAAAATCTTACCTTCAACAGTCTTTGATGGTTCTATAGGTATCCAAAATACGAACGAGATGAATGTTTATTGTCCCAACCATTCTAGTTAGTCCCAATCGCGATTAGAAAGTCGAACATAACACATCAATTTTATATATATTTAATGATAATATGCCAGCCACCTCATTAAAAAAAATTAATCTCCTTTCTTTAAAATTTGAATTTAATATTGAAACAACTATTCTTTATTTTTGTTAAAAGAACTAATCTCCTTTCTTTAATTTAGTAAAAAAAACGTAAAAAAATAAAATTAATATCCTTTCTTATCAAATCACTCGCATAATTTTAAAAAAAAACAACTCAAAAAAAAAAAACTCAATAAATAAACACTCGTACAATACATAACACAACCACCAATCATTAATTTCTGTTGTTGAATTTGAAATTGTATCCCAGAAACTTCCTCTAATACCAATAACATACACTTTATATGTAATACCAATAAAAAAAATATTATTCTCCTTAGTTTTTGGCTTCTGAAGTTTGGTGGGATGCAAATTGCAACGGAGGTTCAATCAGGCTAGTGACAATTTGCTTAAGGGGTTTGTGTTGTTTTGTAAGAATCAAATTCAAGTTGTGTTGTGCAAGTTTGGTTAAGGAGATTAGTTTTTTTTTATTAGCAAAAATAAAGGAGATTATTTTTTTTAGCAAAATAAAGGAGATTAGTTGTTTTAATATTATTTTTAATTTTTAATTTTTTTAATAAGATGTCATATTATCATTGAAGGTGGCATTTAGTATGGGACACTGTAGAATTTGTGCATGATGGACAATGTAAGATGGATGATTGGATTTTGCAGTCGTACTAAACCTTATCAAACTCCTCCTACACCTTATAACAAACATATCTTTCTTCTCCACTCCCCTTCTCCGACTCCCACCCTACCACCTGCAAGTCTGCAACAACCCACCCCCATTACACATTATTTTTAAATAATCTTTATATTAAGAAAAATCCAAATAATATTAACCCATTTTCTTCTTCTCTCTTATCTTAAACTCATTGAGGAACACAACCCATCCCTTCATTCTTAAAGTATCTCTTCCAATCAAATTGTTTAATTGTTGAGGGGTAACGCATATCTTTGATTAAAATAGTGTGATTAAAAAAACCTAAGCGCATCTTTTGATATCTCCGTCACCAAGGTGAAAAAAATTTAGTCACTCTCCAATTCTATGAAGCCCCGATACGGGACACGATACGGATACGATACGATACCGATACGCCGATACGTGAAATTTTTTAAAATTTCAAATCCGATACTGTCGCGATACGTTATTTAAAAATTAAAGTTAAAATTAAATATATAAATACACAATATATAAACATACATAAAATCAATAATATTAATAATTAAAAGCAGAAAACATCTATTCTTATACTAAAATTTTGGGACAAGTTCAAACGTTTAATTACATATTACAGTATATAGTAGGATACCATAGTTTTTTTTTTTTGAAAAGTAAAAAATTATATTGACAAAGGAAAAACACAAGAAGTGCTAAAGATACAAACAAGCATGTCTGATACAGGAGCATCATAATAACTCAAAGTCAATTAATACTAGAAACTCCCAAGGTCTGATACATGAGAACATCTTAAGTTAGTCCCTAGAACATAATGATTACTGATACATCTTATAACGTCTTATTGTAGTGTATTATACAAAAAAAACACCATTAAAACTATCCAAACAAAATCACAAATACTATCCAAAAAATAATCTTTGTATCGGACACATATCAGATATTATTTGTTTATTTAAAAATAATGATATAATCGATACTTTTCTGATACGTGTATCGGGACGTATCGGACACGTGTATCGGGTATTATTTTTTATTTAAAAATAATGATTTAATCGATACTCTTCCGATACGAGTATCGGGACGTATCGAAAGAGTATCGGTATCGAGGACGTATCGGACACGATTCGTCACCATTTTTTGAGTATCGGGGCTTCATAGCCTCCATAGATCCCCTTTATTAATTCAAGGGAGCAAAAATATTTTATTGAGTTTTTTTAGACCAGCTGAGTCCAATGGCCAAAGATTGAACTTTTAAATTTAGTTAACTTTCTTTACAAATCCAATTCCAAAGATTGTGTTGTTTGGGAAGAAGTAATTTCAAAAAAGTTGTGAAGAGTTTGTTAGTTTCAGGAAAAATTTGTGTTATTTGGTAAAAAAAGATGAGGTTGAAAAAGATAAGATGTGAGAAAATATAAGATGTTGAGAGTCTACCATAAAGTTGTGTTCCTTATTTGATCCTAGGGTAAAAAACTAACTTGTCCATGGTGGGAAAATAGTTCATTGTCCCATACTAAATGCCACCATACATAAAATCGATGCGTTATATTCGACTTCATCTAAAATTTTCTCTAATAAACTAAAAAAGTAAAAATAAATAAAATATATAGAGCAATATGTTCAAGATCCATGTGCGTGTGACATCAAGTTACTCGACAAGTGTCTAGAATGTTTCTAGGAGGGATATTTATTTGTTCTATTTATAGAGACCTACAAACAAATTATTCAATAGATTATGTCAGTCTTCCACGTTCTTTGAATTTCCACATTATAAATACAACTAAATTTTCGGTGGGTAATTGTAACCCTGTTTAGATTAAAATGGAAAAGATTCGTTTAGATAAAAGAGCTTTTATTGGTTACTATCTTTAGAAGTTAATTAGAACTATGTCATAGAATTACGAAGCAACCATATCAAGTGTGTAAATGTTTTCATAAAGGGAATCAACGTGAAAATTCTAAGAAAAGGAGAAATTATTTATTGCTCGAATCTTTTCACTTGAATTCACCTTTCACCAAAACGAAATTTGTGTGACCGGATATGGTAACGCTACCCACTACATGATGGAATTAGTGATAAACAAATTTCACGAGTAAATAATTTAAACATGTCTCGCGAACTTAATTCACTTGGTTGAAACATTATATTATATATGTATGATACCGAGTTCAAACCCTAATTATCTTATTTATTTATTTTAAGAGTAGAATTTCTAGTCATTAAATCACTTAACAAAAAAATTAAACAATGCGTTATGAAATAAAGTAATAGACAAATGAATAGAGATAGAGAGAAGATGGAAGAGAGAAAGAGAATAGAGAACTATTGTATTTCTTATTCACAGGTGTGTATTTACGTTACAACATAAGCTCTATTTATAGGATAACATATTGGGCCAATGAAATGGGCCATGACTAATGGACATCCACCTATGATTATTCATAACACTCCCCCTTGGATGTCCATGAAGGATATGCCTCGTTAAAACCTTACTAGAGAAAAACCCATTGGGAAAAAATCCTAGTGAAGGAAAAAGAGTACATCATCCTTTGCATGTGAACTGCCTCATTAAAAACCATACCAGGAAAAACCCAGTGAGATAAAACCATGGTGAAGGGAAAAAGAGTGCAGAACATGTCTCCCCCTCATAAAGACAATTATATATGGGGTAAAGAAAAATCAAATAATCTTCCATATTAATTTCTCAAAAACTTTAATTGAAGTTGACTTCGTAGAAAGACCTGTCATATCTTCTTTATTATAATCTCCTCCAAATTTGCAGTTTGTGCAACATTATCTTCATATTGAATTGTTGTAGGAACCCTTTAGGAGAAAAAATTACAAATCTCTTGTATGTGATGAAAATTATCCTTCAATCAAAACACATTCTTGACTCATCTCTCGGAACGCTAAAGTTCTTCATCATTTCATGAGATTGTTGTTGTGATTTGTTTCACAAATTTCTATGAGTGATTGTACCTCATGTAAACATGTAGTTTGTTTGTGATATATATCATTATCAAGATAAGACAAATAACCTGCAAATATCTAAAATAACAAAATATATATTTTATGATATAATGACAACAGATAATAAGCCAACAATGTATTTGTCTCCATTTGAACTAAAATGTGGTACTTCAGGACCAATTAGTTCTTCATCATTTACTCGAATTCTAAAATGACATTTGTTTACATCAACGATCTTACAAAATTGGGTATCATAACTGGTCTTATTTTTCATATAGAATCATTTTACAAACCTTTGTATATAAGCTTCATGATTCACAAGATATTACTTCTTTTGTAAGAATGACATATGCTCTTCAAGAGTCTTGATGATATTTTCATCAACATAAATCTTAAATATAACAAATTCCTTGCTAAATATTTTCTTATAAATGAACAAATTGTCATTTTCATATTTCTTATATTAAGTCGAGTATATAAGGAGACTTATTCATGTTTATTAAGTCGTCTCTTCAATAATTTGATTTTATATGTCTCACAAAAATTAAATCCTTCAGGGATTCTCAGATAATCATCATTATCAAGTGAGCCATTCAAATATGTTAAAACGCATTTTCACATAAAGTGAGTATTTCATATGCTACTCAACTTAATTAATTATAAAGAGGTTTTGGAATTCACTTAAGGTGAATATGCCTTTTAAAAATCAGTGATAGACATTTATCAATATCCTTGAATAACAAGTCAAACTCTAAATTTTATTTTCACGTGATAAATTGTTCATATATAATTATTTCCATCTTTAGGTGTTTGGACTGCTGGTCCAAAAACCTTTCGCTTTGCAAAGCTAGTTTAATTTTGAATGACTTGTGTCTATCTATTTAGTCAATCATTTCATTGTCTATAATCCTTAATAGACTTTAACACAATTTTCAAATGAAGTGAGTCTTTTGTGTTAAGAAAACATTTTGATTTCACTTCAGGTGAATATTTCTCATTTCACTTGAATACAAAGGCTCATATGTGCCTTGTTGGATTTATACCTTCAGGGCATAGACTTCAAATCCAAAAACCATTATATTTTGCAAATGAATTGCTTCTTTATATTTTGGCTAACCACACCCCTTAATTTGGGTTCAATGTTCTCGCACTTATAATATTTAGCGCTATCTCATTTGTCGACAATTTTTCAAGTTCTTGGTTCCTTGTTTTAACTTGTAGAGATATAACTGATTGAGATCTCTTTATTATAAAAAATGACAGGTACCTGAACCTCTTCAGGAGGTATAAACATTTTGCAATCTCTACACTTTTCATGATTGTTTTCTCACCAACCAGACCATCTTCCTTCTCTAAGTTTTATCTTTGGAACCGAGTTTTAGGCATGCCTTAGCCTATTAAAATTTGGCTTAATTCATACTTTGGTCCCTTATGTTTATTTAAGCGCTCAATTTGGTCCCTTATCTTTTAAACGTCTCAATTTGGTCTCTTATCTTTTAAAAGTCTCAATTTGGTCCCTTATCTTTTCTGCAAGTCTCAATTTGGTCCCTTATCTTTTCTGCAGTTCTTAATTTGGTCCCTTGTCTTTTAAAATTTTGGACACGTGGCACACTTGGACTGATGACACGTGTCCAAATTTAATGGTAATAGTGAAAAATTTGACAGGAGGGACCAAATTGAGAACTTCAGAAAAAATAAGGGACCAAATTGAGACGTTTAAAAGATAAGGGACCAAATTGAGCGCTAAAATAAACATAAGGGACCAAAGTATGAATTAAGCCTTAAAATTTCAATAGAAAAAGGACATTTGCAGCATAAAGGAATTTAGAAATCCCTTTTAGGTCAGAGAATGCATATTTTGAACTTCAAGTTCATATTGTTGTGTGCGAGTATTTGAATGCATTCTATACAAATATTTCAGAGCTGCTTATATTTATTTTTCTCTCCCCCTAATGCCGATAACTAATGACAAGATATGAAATATTTTATGGTAAATACTCAAATTCATTACATAATCTCAATTTTCTGGAGTTTCATCTAACGTTGTCTGCTGGACAATGGAGAACATATAGTTCACATAAAAAATTCTTAGATGAGAGATATTAAGTTCCTGACCATGAACAAATTTTAATGGGGAGAATTTTAATTATTCATTGGCTTGATGCACATAGATGTTACTACTAGCAAAGTAACATGTCCAAGTAAGGACCTTTGTTCTCATAATAATCGTCTGGCTATAAATATGAAGCATTTAGCTAAATATCTTTTCCAGATCATTCTAAATATGAACATGTGCAACTCGACATTCAAAATCATGTCACACACCAACTTGATCAAGGTTGGTGATATTTACTTGGCCATTTAGTCGATGCATCGATAAACTTGTATAATATCTATGTGGCCCACAAAATATTAGATATATGCACATATATCATATCAAATAATGGGAAATTCAAACCCCTTATTTCGCCTTTTATTGGCTTTGAGAACAAAATCTGATAATTCATTATATTGAAGAATGTTCATACTCTTCAATTGCATCATTAGACTCAGGATGGTCTAACCGGTCATGCCAATTATATTCGTTTTTTCAAATGTAGAACTTTGTCTTAAATAAAATGATACTTCAATATTTCAGATAATATTTTCTCGCGATTTGAATCCCTTAGGGATTTTCATATTTTCTCATTTTATCGTCCTACATTGATACTAATAGTTGGGAAAAATAAGAGAGTCTCTAAATCACACTTGAATTCCTGATATTCTTCCCCTCAAGTGTGATTTCCACCACATCATCATAAACATTGTTTGGGATTTCATAGATCTCTGCCGGAGAATCACCATACAATTTTGTATACACTATCATGTCCTTCTGGGACAATTTAATCATACTTTGATAAAAGATCGCAACTCAGATAAAATATTTGCTTCAGGAAATATCTCAATAGTACATAAAATTCATCAATCAATTTACAATCAATAATGATTGTAGAATGACGCAGGATAGTGTATCTCATTTTACAAAGTTAACATCATTTAATTGGAAAGATAAATAAATAAATCATATTCTCTCTTCATTTGTGCTCTGAATCTTCTGGATTCTTAGGTAAAGCGCATCACACTATGGCTCTTTTGGGCTCATAGTTTAAAATACAAATAAATTTCTATGAGCACTTGAGGAATATAATGCATTTTAAATATTTACTTGAGTTCCTTTGGATAATAATATTTTAGCTCTTCCGGGGCCTTCAATATCATATTTTGTAATATAGTACTAACATTAATTTCTTCCAAAAGAGAAACATATTTCTTTTAGAATTCCCCTGCTATTCTTAATTCTACTTCTCGTTGTTTTATCAATTAAAATAAGACAATTATCACAAGATATAATAATACCATTAAGATGAATGATAAACCGATAGTTTCAATTTATTTAATGGGTATAAAAAAAGAGAAGACTAACAACTAAGTGATTGAATAAAAATAATAGAATGTATAAATACAAAATTGCATAAATTAAAAAAAATATTATATTCACAATATAGGAATAAAGTTTATCTCAACTTTGCTACTTCTGGAGCATATTCAAGGGAAAAAAATTCCTCTAATTTTTCTTTGGTCCAACATCCCATATACTAAAATCAAATAAATCTTATGGACTTTGATCATGAACCAAATATTTTGTTTTTCAAGAACTTAACCGAATATCGCTATCAACAATGGTAATGAAAAATTACAGTTTTCCGATCCTTCTGGGATACTTGATATTAAACTTTTGGTTATTCAAGAATTATACCTTTAGGGGTACTTGATATGGAATTATTAATTCTTCAAGAATTATACCACCAATATTCATAAACATTGATTATGAAAAATTATTCTTGAGTGATACTACAAGAATGCTTTAATATTGAATTTTAAGTTCTTCGGGAACTATACAAATAATTTTTCATTAAAAATATGGTTAAGGAAATCTATATTCTTTGAGCAATCCATCAGAGATGCGTTAATTTTAAGGTTTTAGTTCTTTAAGAACTATATCACAATGATCTTCATAATTTCTTCAAGAAAATTTTATTCTTTGAGCAATCCTTCTAGGATGATATGAACTTTTGGTTCTTCAGAACTATCTTACAAGATTTTTTATAGTGATCAAGAATAATTCACTTTTTCCAAAATCCTTCAAAAGATGCTATATATTAAATTTATATTACGAATGATCTTCATAGTAAGAACAATCAATTCTTTGCGCAATCCTTCAGGGATGCGCAATATTAAATTTCTAGTTCTCCGAGAACTATGTCAAAATATTCAATATAATGATATAATTCATTTTTTGAGAAGTCATTTGCTTCAATATTAATTTTTTTTTCTATAATTCTTTGGGAACTATATCACAATTGATCTTCATAAACAAAGACAAAGATCAATATATCTAGCAATTCTTCGAGAATGCTTTAATGTTGAATTCTTCTAGAATTCATCAAGATTAAATATGATTAACACATGAAAATATGACTAACATAAAGCACTGTGATAAAGAATAAGATTTTCTATTAATTAATTTTGCCCCTCAGTTGGGGCGTCGGGCGGGCTGCTCACTATATGGGACACTACAGAAGTGGAGGTGTGGTCGTCGCTTAGCCGTGATCATGTCTTGTGGTGTCAAGGTCGTTTTATCAAAACGGGAGAGGAATTCATGGTGGCCAATGTTTATGCACCTTGCGATCCCGACGCCAAGCAGGGGTTGTGGGACGCGTTATCTTCGAGGCTTCAATCCCTGGTAGGGATGAGGGTTTGTGTGTGTGGGGATTTCAATGCGGTCCGAAACACCCCTGAAAGGCGCTCCACTAGCGCAGGGCAGCGCCCACTGGATCAGTTAGGTTTTAACCGCTTTATTGATGATAATTTCCTGGTTGACCTTCCGCTGGGCGGCCGGAAGTATACCTGGTACAGAGGGGACGGACGCTCGATGAGTCGGTTGGATAGGTTCCTTCTATCATAAGAGTGGTGCCTGTCTTGGCCCAACTGTAAGCAGGAGGCTCAGCTGAGAGGTTTGTCGGATCATTGTGCTCTTGTTTTGGTCTCGGATGAGGCAAACTGGGGACCTCGTCCGGTGCGAATGTTGAAATGCTGGAGAGATGTTCCAGGGTACTCCAATTTCGTCAAGGAAAGGTGGCAGGCTTTGCAGGTCGATGGGTGGGGAGGTTTTGTCTTGCAAGAAAAACTCAAGTTGATGAAAGGAGCTATTAAAGAGTGGTACTTGACTCATTCCCATAACCTGTCAAGTAGGATTGATTCTCTGAAAGTCCGGCTGTCAGCCCTTGACTTGAAAGGGGAAGCGGAGAGCCTGTCGGAGGTAGAGCTTGAGGATCTGCACGGGGTGACGGCTGATCTCCATTCGCTGTCTCGGCTCCAGGCTAGTATTTCTTGGCAACAATCTAGATCAAGGTGGCTTAAAGAGGGGGATGCCAACTCCAAGTACTTTCATTCAATGTTAGCGAGTAGACGGCGAGGTAACTCTATTTCCTCGGTGCAGGTGGATGGTATTACCCTTGAAGGGGTGCACCCTATCCGGCAAGCTGTTTTCTCTCACTTTGCGAACCATTTCAAGGCGAGCAACATGGTTAGGCCTGGGGTTGAGAACCTCCGGTTCAACAGGTTATCGGTGGCCGAGGGTAGCAGCTTGATCAAACCTTTTTCTGAAGCAGAGGTGAGGGCCGCGGTCTGGGATTGCGACAACTTTAAAAGCCCAGGACCCGATGGGGTCAATTTTGGTTTCTTCAAGGATTTCTGGGAGGAGTTGAAGGGGGATGTGCTGCGATTCATCTCTGAGTTCCATCGCAATGGTAAATTGAACTCCACGTTCATTGCCTTAATTCCCAAGGTGGATAGCCCCCAGAGGCTGAATGATTACAGGCCTATCTCGCTGGTAGGAAGTCTCTATAAGGTTCTGGCCAACAGGCTGCAGGTGGTTATAGGAAGTGTGATTTCCGAGTCGCAGACAGCTTTTGTGAAGGATAGACAGATTCTGGATGGCATTCTCATAGCCAATGAGGTGGTTGATGAGGCTCGCAGGTCCAAGAAGGAATTGTTGCTTTTCAAGGTTGATTTTGAAAAAGCGTATGATTCTGTCGACTGGGGCTATTTGGACGCAGTTATGGGGAAGATGGACTTTCCGCCGTTGTGGAAGAAATGGATGCGGGCTTGTGTCTGTACAGCTACCGCTTCGGTTCTGGTGAATGGCAGCCCCACCGATGAATTCCCCCTTGAGCGTGGGTTGCGTCAGGGGGATCCTCTGTCCCCATTTCTGTTTCTCCTGGCTGCGGAAGGCTTGGGTGTGATGATGCGGGCCATGGAAGAAGGAAATAGATTTTTGGGTTATCGTGTGGGTGGACAAGAAGCGGTGTCTGTGTCCCACCTGCAGTTCGCTGATGACACGCTACTGCTAGGGGTTAAGAGCTGGGAGAATGTGCGGGCCCTACGCGCGGTGCTTGTGTTGTTTGAGAGGATGCCGGGTTTGAAAGTGAATTTCAATAAGAGTATGTTGGTTGGGGTTAATATTTTGAACTCCTGGTTACGTGAGGCTGTGTCTGCATTACGTTGTAAGGTGGGGAAAATCCTTTTTCTCTATCTGGGCCTTCCTATTGGCGGTGATCCGAGGCGTCTGGGTTTTTGGGAACCGGTGTTAGCACGCATTAGGAGTAGACTATCTGGGTGGGGGAGTCGTTTTCTTTCTTTTGGCGGTCGACTGGTCCTTCTCAAATCTGTCTTGACATCTCTGCCTGTGTATGCTCTTTCTTTCTTCAAAGCCCCCGCAGGTATTATCTCTTCCATTAACTCTCTTTTGATTAATTTTTTTTGGGGGGGATGTGAGTACTCTAGGAAAATCTCTTGGGTTAACTGGGAAACTATCTGTTTACGGAAGGAGTATGGAGGGTTGGGGTGAAGCAGTTGAGGGAGTTTAACACGGCCCTGTTGGGCAAATGGTGTTGGAGGATGCTGGTGGATCGAGGGGGGCTCTGGTTTCATGTGCTGGTGGCCCGCTATGGGATGGAGCATGGGAGGTTGAGGGAGGGTGGGAGGATGGGGTCAGCTTGGTGGAGGGAGATTGTGAGGATCAGGGATGGAGCAGGTGGGATTAGGGATGGGTGGTTCGGGGAGTGTGTGACGAGGAAGGTAGGGGATGGGACAGATACTTCTTTCTGGTCCGATCTCTGGGTGGGCGGGATCCCTTTATGCGAGAGGTTTGGGCGCCTTTTTAATTTAGCGACTTCAAAGTCGCGTACAGTTGGCGAGATGTTTGCTTTGGGGTGGGAAGCTGGGGGGAGGCGTGGGAGTGGCGGAGACAGTTGAGGGCGTGGGAGGAGGAGTTACTGAGGGAGTGCCAGACTTTACTTCTTACTGTGACTTTACAGGTGGCAGTGGCGGCTTGACCCTGCTTTGGGTTATTCAGTTCGAGATGCCTATTAGCTTCTGACTTCTCAGGACTCTGTTACTCTAGGGGAAGCGGAAGATCTTGTATGGCACAGACAGGTCCCCTTGAAGGTGTCTATTTTTGCATGGCGCCTCTTGCGTGATAGGTTGCCAACAAAGATAAATTTGGTTTCTCGTGGTATTCTAGCTCCAGATCTACACCTTTGCTCGTCTGGCTGCGGCGGCATAGAGACAGCTCAACACTTATTTATCTCATGTGATACTTTTGGTTCTCTTTGGGCTTTAGTTCGGTCTTGGATTGGTTTCTCAGGGGTGGATGCTTATAGCCTCACGGATCATTTTACTCAGTTCACTTACTCAGCAGGTGGTCTCCGTGCTCGGCGGTCCTTCTTGCAGCTTGTTTGGCTTGCTTGTGTTTGGGTCATCTGGAATGAACGAAATCTTCGGGTATTCGGCGATTCGGGTAATACTATGCACCAGCTCCTGTACAGAGTCAAGCTTTTCTCCTATCGTTGGTTGCGGACAACAGACGCTACTTTAGCTACTAACTCTCACTGTTGGTGGTCGGACCCATTGCTTTGTTTGGGCATCGACTAGATGTACTTTATTGTTTTATTGTGTTACTTCTTGGGACTCTTTTGTAAACTCTTGTAGTGATCCTTGGTATGCCTTGTGCCGAGGAGACTGCTTTGTGACTTTCTGATATATATATTCCATTTTAGCCTCTTCAAAAAAAATTAATTTTGCATCAAATTCATCAAAATTGTAGAATAATTTTGATTTATATTTATTTCAAGATTTCAAGATGATACTACTATATTTCTAGCATTTGCGGGCTGGTCTAATCTGATTAAATGGTAAAAAGAATTGGTCAAAGGTGAAGAGTATTAATGAAATTAATTAGCCATATATTTTATTCCTTAACTAACCCGGTTATGATTTGAAAATTAAAATAAACGAAAGAAATTAAAGACATTTAATTGTTTTCGATGAAATTAATTGGCTAAAAAAAAACATATGGATGACCTATAAAAAATTGGCATCTGTTATGAAATAAAGTAATAGACAAAGGAATAGAGATAGAGAGAAGATGGAAGAGAGAAAGAGAATATAGAACTATTGTATTTCTCATTCACAAGTGTGTATTTACATGACAATATAGCTCATATTTATAGGACAATATCATAGGCCAATGAAATGAGCCAATGCTTAATTGACATCCACTCAATTATTCATAACACTCCCCCTTGGATGCCCATCGAGGACATGCCTCATTAAAACCTTACTAGAGAAAAACCCATTGGGAAAAAATCCTAGTGAAGGAAAAAGAGTACATCATCCTTTGTATGTGAACTGCCTCATTAAAAACCTTACCATGAAAACCCAATGGGATAAAACCATGGTGAAGGGAAAAAGAGTGCAGAACATATTTGTGTCTCCCCCTCATAAAGACATTATATGAGGTGAAGAAAAACCAAATAATCTTTTATATTAGTTTCTCAAAGTTGACTTCATAGAAAGATCTATCATATCTTCTTTATCGTACCCTTATGCAAATTTGCATTTTGTGCGACATTATCTTCATATTGAATTGTTGTAGAACCCTTTAGAAGAAAATTCACAAAACTCTTGTATTTGACGCGTACTTGAACCAAATCACATTCTTGATTTATCTCACGTGGTGCTAAACTTTTCTTGTCATTTTATTTCATGAGATTGTTATTCGTAGTTTGTTTCACAGATCTCCATAGTTCTTCCTCATGTAAACATATAGTTGTTTGTTATCCTTACTATTATGAGGATTAGACAAATAACCTGCATATCTCAAAATAACAAAATATATACTTGATGATATAACAAATAATAGTTCAATAATGTATTTGTCTCCATTTAAATTAAAATGTGGTACTTCAGGACCAATTCAAGTAAGTCATCATTTTCTTGAGGCGTGTGATAATATTTGTTCACATCAAGTGACATCAATACACAAATTATATCTTTTCATATAAAATGTGTTTAGTACCTTATTTCATTCTAACATATTTCATATGAGTGTCTTGGTGCATAAAACCTCAATGAAATACTATATTTGCAATTCAAAACAAACTTTGACCATCCAACATATTTCATTCCAAACTTTTTTTTAATCAATAGATTTCAAGAGCTCTTCAGGAGTTCTGGTCAAGTTTATATTATCATCATAAAAAATTAATTACAACAAATTCATTTTCAATGATGGACAAATGTCATTCTCATATTTCTCATTTGGAAATATTCACTAAAATTATTATACAACATGCATTTTTGATTGTATGCATATACAAAGAGACTTATTCATTTCATTAAGTCATCTCTTTAATATTTTTAATTGCATGTCTCATGCAAATTAATTCCTTCAAGGACTTTCATATAATCCTCACTAACAACAAGTGAGCCTTGTAAATATATTGTAACACAATTTTCAAATAAAGTGAGTTTTTTTGTGTTACTAAAATTAAGAAAACATTTTGATTTTACTTCAGGTGAATATTTCTCATTTCACTTGAATATGAAGGCTCATATATGCCTTATTGGATTTATACCTTCGGAGCATAGACTTCAAATCCAAAAACCATTATATTTTGCAAATGAATTGCTTCTTTATATTTTGGCTAACCACACCCCTTAATTTGGGTTCAATGTTCTCGCACTTATAATATTTAGCGCTACCTCATTTGTCGACAATTTTTCAAGTTCTTGGTTCCTTGTTTTAACTTGTAGAGATATAACTGATTGAGATCTCTTTATCATCAGAAATGACAGGTACCTGAACCTCTTTAGGAGGTATAAACATTTTGCAATCTCTACACTTTTCATGATTGTTTTCTTACCAACAAGACCATCTTCCTTCTCTAAGTTTTGTCCTTGGAACCGAGGTTTAGGCATGCCTTAGCCTATTAAAATTTCAATAGAAAAGGACATTTGCAGCATAAAGGAATTTAGAAATCCCGTTTAGGTCAGAAAATGCATATTTTGAACTTCAAGTTCATATTGTTGTGTGCGAGTATTTGAATACATTCTATACAAATATTTCAGAGCTGCTTATATTTATTTTTCTCTCCCCCTAATGCCGGTAACTAATGACAAGATATGAAATATCTTATGGTAAATACTCAAATTCATTACATAATCTCAGTTTTCTAGAGTTTCATCTAACATTGTCTGCTGGACAATGGAGAACATATAGTTCACATAAATAATTCTTAGATGAGAGATATTAAGTTCCTGACCATGAACAAATTTTAATGGGGGGAATTTTAATGATTCATTGGCTTGATGCACATAGATGTTACTACTAGCAAAGTAACATGTCCAAGTAAGGACCTTTGTTCTCATAATAATTGTCTGGCTATAAATATAAAGCATTTAGCTAAATATCTTTTCCAGATCATTCTAAATATGAACATGTGCAACTCGGCATTCAAAATCATGTCACACACCAACTTGATCAGGGTTGGTGACATTTACTTGGCCATTTAGTCGATGCATCGATAAACTTGTATAATATCTATGTGGTCCACAAAATATTAGATATATGCACATGTATCATATCAAATAATGGGAAATTCAAACCCCTTATTTCGCCTTTTATTGGCTTTGAGAACAAAATGTGATAATTCATTATATTGAATAATGTTCATACTCTTCGATTGCATCATTAGACTCGAGATGGTCTAACCGGTCATGCCAATTATATGGGCCTTTTTCAAATGTAGAACTTTGCCTTAAATAAAATGATACTTCAATATTTCAGATAATATTTTCTCGCAATTTGAATCCTTCAGGGATTTTCATATTTCCTCATTTTATCGTCCTACTTTGATACCAATAGTTGGAGAAAATAAGAGAGACTTTAAATCACACTTGAATTCTCAATATTCTTCCCCTCATGTGTGATTTCCACCACATCTCATAAATATTGTTTGGGATTTGATAGATCTCTGTCGGAGAATCACCATACAATATCATATACACCATCATGTCCTTCTGGGACAATTTAATCATACTTTGATAAAAGAGTATAACTTAGATAAAATATTTGCTTCATGAAATATCTCAATAGTATATAAAATTCAACAACCAATTTACAATCAATAATGATTGTAGAATGACGCAGGATAGTGTATTTCATTTTACAAAGATAACATCATTTGATTGAAAAGATAAATAAAGAAATCATGTTCTATGTTCATTTGTGCTATGAATCTTCTGGATTCTTAGTTAAAGTACATCACACTGTGGCTCTTCTGGGCTCATAGTTTAAAACTCAATAAATTTCTATGAGCACTTGAGGAATATAATGCATTCTTAATATTTTAGCTCTTTCGGAGTCTTCAATATCATTTTTTGTAATATAGTAATAACATTAATTTCTTCCAAAAGAGAAACATATTTCTTTTAGAATTCCCCATCTATTCTTAATTATACTTCTCGTTGTTTTATCAATTAAAATAAGACAATTATCACAAAATATAATAATACCATTAAGATGAATGATAAATCAATGGTTTCGATTTATTTAATGGGTATAAAAAAATAGAAGACTAACAACTAAATGATTGAATAAAAATAATAGAATGTATAAATACAAAATTGCATAAATTAAAAAAAAAATATATATATTAAATACGCAATCTAGGAATAAATTTTATTTCGACTTTGCTACTTCTGGATCATATTCAAGGGGAAAAAAAATCCTCTAATTTTCTTTGGTCCAACATCCCATATACTAAAATCAAATAAATCTTATGGACTTTGATCATAGTCCAAATATTTTGTTCTTCAAGAACTTAACCGTATATCGCTATCAACAATGGTAATGAAAAATTACAATTTTCCGATCCTTCTGGGATACTTAATATTAAACTTTTGGTTATTCAAGAATTATACCTTTAGGGGTACTTGATATGGAATTATTAATTCTTCAAGAATTATACCACCAATATTCATAAACATTGATTATGAAAAATTATTCTTGAGCGATACTACAAGAATGCTTTAACATTGAATTTTAAGTTCTTCAGGAACTATACAAATTTTTTTTTCATTAACAATATGGTTAAGGAAATCCATATTCTTTGAGCAATCCATCAGGGATGCGTTAATATTAAGGCTTTAGTTCTTCAAGAACTATATCACAATGATCTTCATAATTTCTTCAAGAAAATTTTATTCTTTGAGCAATCCTTCTAGGATGCTATGAACTTTTGGTTCTTCAGAACTATCTTACAAGATTTTTTATAGTGATCAAGAATAATTCACTTTTTCCAAAATCCTTCAAAGATGCTCTATATTAAATTTATATTACAAATGATCTTCATAGTAAGAGCAATCAGTTCTTGGCACAATCCTTCAGGGATGCGCAATATTAACTTTCTAGTTCTCCAAGAACTATGTCCAAATATTCAAAATAATGATATAATTCATTATTTGAGAAGTCATTTGCTTCAATATTAAGTTTTTTTTTTCTTATAGTTCTTCAGGAACTATATCACAATTGATCTTCATAAACAAAGACATAGATCAATATTTCAAGCAATTCTTCGAGAATGCTTTAATGTTGAATTATTCTAGATTTCATCAAGATTAAATATGATTAACACATGAAAATATGAATATCATAAGCACTGTGATAAAGAATAATATTTTCTATTAATTAATTTTGCATCAAATGCATCAAAATTGTAAAGATATTACGCAATGATATTTTTAGCATTTATTTGTTATCGGAAAATTAATTGGTCAAAGATGACTAGAATCAATGAAATTAACGGTCATAATACTTATTCCTTAATTGATTGGGTAATGAATTGATAAAATAAGGAAAGAAGTAAAAATCATTCAATTATTTTAATGGAATTAAATGGTCAAAATCAGTATTATTTATTGGTAAAAAAAATTATATATGAATGACAATAATTGTAGTATATGAGTGATATTAATAATAAAAGGCATTTAAGTGTATTCAACGGAATTAATTGGTCAAAATAAAATTCATTTATCCTAATTAATGTAATTAAATTGGTTCAAATTAGTCATATGAATAACATTACTAACGTAATAGAAAATTAACCAGACAAATTGAAAATGTATCAATATTGGCATATACCACTAATATTTTGTCAATGTTGTATTAGAATACACATTATATTAGGTTCATATATATAATAATATAAATAAATTGCAATATAAATTTATAACGCTATCCTTCAGGAATAGTTGTATATATTGAATTCTTCTGGAATTCATAACAAATAAATTACATTTTTAAGTAACATCCTTATAATGTAATAATAGTCCTTTGTGCAATCCTTCAGGGGTGCATATATATTATATATACTGGACTTTAAAAAAAAATTGTGATTTTGAGTTCTAAAGAACTATATAGGATGTAAGAACAACGATTTGTGCAATGATTCAGGAATGCATGAGTATTGAATTCTTCTTGAATTCAAAGGGAATAAAATTCTTATAAGTTCTTCGAGAACTACATAATAAATCGGTATCAATTTTCAATCCTTCAAGATGTAGGAATATTTATCAAAGAGAACAAATAGATTTCATAATAAATAACGATCCTTTTTTTTTGTATGTTCGTCAGGAACTAAAATCAGTTAATTCTATCGGAATTCTTGATGAAAATTTTGAGTATTCTAAATTCTTCGGGAATTAAGTTTATTGAATTCTCCGAGAACTCATAGATTAAATTTTTAAGTTTTTCGGGAACTAATATTATCGAATTCTTTGGGAATTACTAGATTAAATTTATATGTTCTTTTGGATGATCGAATTATCGATGTTTCACCATACATGTGTCGGTCACGAAGCATAAGATGCTTTACCATACTGTTGTCGGTCACGAAACTCAAACAATATCGAACATCCAAATACATAAGACACGAATCTTCAGGATTCATATTTTAAAATTTTATCATGCTATGAATCTTCAGGATTCATATTTCAAAAATTTCACCACGATGCTTCTGGATCGTAGACTATGAATATTCATGATTCATATTTCAAAAATTTAACTATGGTGCTTCTGGACCATATAAGTTGTAAACCAATATAAAAAAAATAAAGATCTGGAAAAAAGCTAGAATTATAAAACTCATACATAAAAATAAAGAGAAGGGAAAAACTTACAAATTCTAGAAAGAATTGTTTAGGAGAGACTATCGTGCTGATAACGTGTTATGAAATAAAGTAATAGACAAATGAATAGAGATAGAGAGAAGATGGAAGAGAGAAAGAGAATATAGAACTATTGTATTTCTCATTCACAAGTGTGTATTTACATGACAATATAGCTCATATTTATAGGACAATATCATAGGCCAATGAAATGAGCCAATGCTTAATGGACATCCACTCAATTATTCATAACAGCATCCGTAATATATTAGAAGTGCTAAAACAAATGAGCAGATACAAAGTCTGGGCACATACACTCAAAGCCATACAAATTAACGTGCCATAAAAAGGAAAATATGTGACCCTCTATGAATTATAGAAATCAATTATTAGTAATTAATTAATTTGATTTATTTAGCCATGTCAAGGTAAAATCATATCAATATTAATAAAGAGTCATTAATGATAAAATCACAATAATAATAAATCGCAATAAAATCGATTAGTTTATTTTTTAGGGATGACTAAAAAAAATAAATGAATTTTAAGTTTTTCAGGAACTATATATATATAAAACAAGAATTATTATTTTCTTGTGCAATTCTTCAGGAATTCATATATATATATATATATATATATATATATATATATATATATATATATATATATATATATATATATATATATATATATATATATATATATATAATTGAGTATTCAAGTTCTTCGGCACTAAGTTTATTAAATTCTTCAAAAATTCAAAGATTAAATTAAGTTCTTCGGGAACTGATATTATCGAATTCTTCGGAAACTTCTAGATTAAATTCATATGTTCTTCAGGAACTATATAATATAATAAAATAAACATATTTATGTTCTTTTGGATGATCGAAGTATCGATGTTTCACCATACATGTGTCGGTCACGAAGCATAAGATGCTTCTTCATACTGTTGTCGGTCATGAAACTCGAACAATTTCGAACATCCAAATACATAAAGACATGAATCTTCAGGATTCATATTTTAAAATTTCATCATGCCAGGATTCATATTTTAAAAATTTCACCATGATGCTTCTGGATCGTAGACTATGAATATTCATGATTCATATTTCAAAAATTTAACTATGGTGCTTCTGGACCATAAGTTGTAAATCAATATAAAAAAAATAAAGATCTGAAAAAGAACTAGAATTATAAAACTCATACATAAAATAAAGAGAAGTGAGAAAACTTACAAATTCTAGAAAGAATTGTTTAGGAGAGACTATCGTGCTAATAACGTGTTATGAAATAAAGTAATAGACAAAGGAATAGAGATAGAGAGAAGATGGAAGAGAGAAAGAGAATAGAGAACTATTGTATTTCTTATTCACAGGTGTGTATTTACGTTACAACATAAGCTCTATTTATAGGATAACATATTGGGCCAATGAAATGGACCATGACTAATGGACATCCACCTATGATTATTCATAACACAATGGAAGTACGTATGTACGTAGTAGTATTTTTTTGTAGTCAAAAAAATGTAGTAGTAAATTTTTAACAATTCTATTTAAATAAATTATTTATTTAAAAAATTAAATATTTTAATTTCTAAGATCGATATTGATTTTATGTAAAAAATTATTACTTAAAAAAATCCTTAAAGAATATCCCGAAAATATTCCTTAACATTTTCTTAATTAAATTGTGTCATTTTTCGACTTTAAAATATTAGCATTGTTTGCGACATTATATATATTTGTCTACATCTCTCTTACATTTTAATTTTTTAACTTTTACAAGCTACAAGTATTTTCAAAAATACATATAAAATTCAAAGGATATACCATATTTTATGAGCGTTTCCTTCCCCCTCAATAATATTGAAGAGAAAATTGAGAAAATGTTGATGACTTTTTGGTGGGATATGAAAGCAAAAAGTCGAAGAGGTATTTAGTGGATTAAGGTTGTCTGTTGTAATAAAAAGTCACAATTTTTTAATAATAATGACCTTAGCTGTTAGTTTTTAATCAGATAATTCATATCAATTACTGCGTGTTACAGTGTGATTTTATAACTGCAGGAAATCTTTTTCCGTATTTAGCAGATGAGTTGAGATTAATTGAAAAAGGAATGAGAAGGTATGGTTTTTCACTATATTCATGGTTTTAACTTTTAATTAGGCAATGTTTGAAAAATATGTTTGAAAATTTTTAACAAACTCCAGAGGTAAATATTTTTCAAGCGGAGACTATTTTAGGAGTGATTTAGGAACATAATTTTAGATATGTTGGACACAACATTTAGTTTTTCTTTTGTCAAGTACAACATTTAATCTTTTAAAAATAGGGTTAAATATATTTTTAATCTCTATAAAATTATTATCAAATTTTATTTGGCATGTTTTATTCCCTACAAAATTATTTTATTTTTTTTGACAAAATTTCCTACAAAATTATTGTGCACCTAGTTTTAGTTCCCATTATTTTTCAAATTTTTAATATACGTAAACTTTTAAATTTTTGAATAATTTTTTTCAACCATGTTTAGAATACTATAAAAAGTTTATTTATAAAATTTTAAAATTTTTAAAAATGAGAAGAATTAAATATGAATTTTTAAATTTTAAAAAGATAAATATGAAAGTATACCAAAATCTTGACTTGGAAATTAAATTTTGAGATTTTTTTTATGAACTTTTTATAATGTTCAAAACATGTATCATTTAACACATTAGTTTACGAACAAAGACTAAAATTACGTGCATAAAATATAATAATTTCAAAAATTAAAAATATATTTAACCTTTCTACATATTGTTGAAGGAAGAATAACGGTGGAAAATTGATAAGGGTTTGTAGATACCAATTGGACCACCCGAGTACATATCCTCTCCATTTTCTATGATTTCAATTTCCTCCATTATCAAAGTTTATTAATATTTTGAAATGTATAAAAGTAATTTTGACTCATTTTTATTGTCACATTTTTACATTTATATTTTCAAAACTATATATATACTTCATCCGTTCCTTTTTATTTGTCATTTTAGATTTCTGCACATATGCCAATATACAACTTTGATCATTAATAATTTTAATTATCTTTTATAAAAAATTATGAAAAATTTTATATTTTAAAAATACTCGTCGAGATAAATTGAACAACATCTTATATGATAATATTTATTATTATATATTAGTAAAACATCACGATCAAAGTAAGTTATTTGAATAGTGTGCAAGATTCTCAAACGATAAATAAAAATAAACGAAGAAAATATTAATAAAGGAAATGAAAAAAATACAAAATGAAGATGATCTGAACTCGAACCACCCCATGGTCATTTATCACGTGTGCGGCAACTGCCAAATGTGTGGTGTAAGTGACATGTACATTCGATTTGGGACAAAACAATTTCATTGTTAGGTTCAATTCAACAATCAAAGTTTAAAAGGCTTGATGTTTATATTCCTTCCATTTTTATATAATGTATAAAATAAATTAAATTTTTAAATTCTTGAAAAAATAATTTATTTAATTTATATTGTAGATTAAATATGTTATTTTTTCATTTTTGTTTATATAAGTATATAAATTTTTACAATGGTTATTTAAAAAAAAAATAATCAAACTTTTACATTGTCAGCAAACCTTCCAGAATTTTGGTGTTGTAAGGACTTTGTGTCACGTGTTTTGTGGATTATGGATTATGATAGTGGAGTGAGGCAATGATATTATAAGCTCTGAAGCCCCGATACTCAAAAAATAGTGACGAATCGTGTTCGATACATATTTGATACCGATACTTTTTCGATACGTCTCGATACTCGTATCGGAGGAGTATCGATTAAATTATTTTTTTTAAATAAAAAATAATACCCGATACACGTGTTCGATACGTCCCGATACACGTATCAGAAAAGTATCGGTTATAACATTATTTTTAAATAAACAAATAATACCCGATATGTGTCCGATACGAAGATTTATTTTTGGATAGTATTTGTGATTTTGTTTGGATAATATTAAAATAGTGTCCTTTTTGTATAATACACTACAATAAGACGTATAACATAAGATGTATCAGTAATCATTATGTTCTGTGATAGTATTAACTTAAGATGTTCTCATGTATCAGACCTTGAGAGTTCCCAATATTGATTGACTTTGGGTTATTATGATGCTCCTGTATCAGATATGTTTGTTTGTATCTTTAGCACTTCTTGTGTTTTTTCTTTGTCAATATAATTTTTTAATTTAAAAAAAAAAACAAAAACTATGGTGTCCTACTCTATATTGTAACATGTTGTTAAGCGTTTGAGTTTGTACCAAAATTTTAGTATAAGAATAGATATTTTCTGCTTTTAATTATTAATATTATTGATTTTAGGTATGTTTATATATTGTGTATTTATATATTTAAGGCAAATGCTAACTAGTGCCCCCGGGGCACTAGTTAAGATAGCAAAAATAAAAATATATTGTTGGAAAACGTGCATTTAACTTTTTAAACGTCAAAAAATTGTTGATTTCAATGCAAAGTTGCTTCTTTTAGATTTCTTAACCAATGCCCCGGGGGCACCGGTTAGCAAGACCCTATATTTAATTTTAACTTTAATTTTTAAATAACGTATCACGGCAGTATCGAATTGAAAATTTTAAAAATTTTCACGTATCAGTGTATCGGTATCGTATCTGTATCGTGTCCCGTATCGGGACTTCATAGGTTGTAAGTTATAAGTAGTACCGTACAATACTCCTTTTAAAAAAATAATTACTACTGTGCTCGACAACTCTTAAATTGTGCTCTTAAATGAGCTTTACATTTTTTGTCATGGACTAAAATTATATTTTGTATTTGTAAAAGAAAATTTTCCTAATAAGAAATATGCTTGCCAATTCAGTTGCCATAAATGTGTTTTCAAACTGTTGGATATGCCTTGAAATTTCAGTTACAAGAAGTCAGAAAATTCCAGGTGCATTGTTGGATATCTAACTTAAATTCTGTTTTATTTTAATGCTGATTTGTTTATGTTATTTAGACATATATTTTTCTATAAATTTTTTCTTTTCCTAATACTATGAAATATACTTGCCATAAGTTTGCTTTCAAACAAACATCAATAGGCCCATTCATTAGACCAACAAATCCAAAATACTTAATATAATAACTAAATACTATTTTGATTTAATCTGTAAGAACATTACATTATATATAAGGTTAAAGTTTGACCTTTGGAATCCTCTTATTCATATTAAAGAGTAAATTTATAGCCATTAAACTTATTCGATATAAAAAACAAATAATAACCAATTATTATTGTACATCAAATATAAAATACAATGATACAGACAAATTCAAGAGATAATTTCACCATAAATACGACTTGAATATCTAAAACATTATGCTAATAGAACCAAGTATAGAATGCTTTTTTTTTTTTATGTACGTCAGAACAGTGTATAGTGGTATATAATCCTAATATTCCTATTAAGATAAAGAAAGATTTAAATGTATGGAAAAAATCACAATAACACGTGAACACGGTAAGCAAACGTATTAGCCTATTATATGTCACATTTTGTTCCAAGTCAAAATGGATTAATGATGATATATTAAAATGAAATTGGTAACAAATTGGTTTCATTTTAGAATAAGCTTAAGCACGAGTTTAATGTGCATGTGTATTTTAAGCTTAAGCACGAGTTTGACAAAAGTAGGTTGATGACTATTAATAAGGGGTGATAGGTTTGGACTATTTATTACTATATACTTTGTTTGTGGACTATGTGTTGAGTAGCTAGTGGCTATCAAGGTAGGATTATATATCTTCTGCCATCTTTATTATATTTATTTATTGGCAAATGCTAAACATTGCACCCCTCACACTAGTTAAGAAACTAAAAGGATAAAATTGTCTGGAAATTTGTGTGGCCAACTTTTTTAAAGTGTAAGTTATATTTTTTAATGTAAAATTTATTACTTTTAGATTCCTTAACTAATACACCAAATGCACTAGTTAACAAGACCTTTATTTATTTCACAATTGTTGCAAGTTTTTACTCATACACATTCAAAAACTATTTTACACATAGATTTAATCAAATCACGCACTATGCCATTTATAGATTAGTCATAAAATATTTCTTTAATGTGATTTAATTGAAGACACGTATAAAAAAAAGCTTATAGTATAAATATATACAAATTAAATCCTTATCATATTAGGATATAAATAATAGAAACAAAAACATAGAGAGCAAGTTTAGTTTTCTTTTTTCTTTTTTCCTTCCGAACAACTTTCAATATATAATCCACGTGAGCAGGATTTACTGCTGTAAACTATTGAAGGAAACCCTTTTATACTAGACTTGAAATATTTTAGGTACATTTAGTTTACATTTATTTTAAATTTTAAGTTGGTCGTCTCTCATGTTACTGATGTGAATATAAATTCATTTGCTTTTTCTGTTAAATTTCGAGTTAATTTCATTTAAACATTTCATGCGACATCCTCCTAAGTTTGTCATGTAAGCAACTCTATTTGCCATATGGATGATTTAATGATAAATTTGACGAAAAGGACTATTATTGTAACATAAATAATCAACTTAAAAAATTTTAAACATAAGAGATCAAATTAAAACCTAAAATAACATAAGGAACCAAATATGCAATTAAATTATTTTTTTTCTTTATACACCTTGGATTTGGTCAATTTGGAGGATTAAAATGCAATTTTCAGAAGTCTTTACATCAGTGTAAAATGTTCACTTTAAATATTTCAGAACTTTTAACAGTTTCAAATTGAACAGTCTAAAAGTGTAAAACACAACTTTTAGGATATTTTTTTTACATCTTTGAATTAACTATATTGTAAAGGGCCATGCTAACTAGTGCCCCCGGGGCACTAGTTAAGGAACTAAAAGTAGTAAATTTTGCCTTGAAAACAACATTATTTATATTAAAAATATATTGACTGCACAAGTTTCTAGATGATTATACTATAAATGATATTCTTAACTAGTGCCTCGGGGGCACTAGTTAGGATTTTCCTATTGTAAAATACAACTTTTAGGATTTTTTTTACATCTCTGAATTAACTATTTCGAAGGTTTACTTCAAATTTATTATGGGTAAACAATCATTTTTGTCCTTGAAAGTTTAATTCTATGTCACATTGATCTCTAAATGTACTAAAATTGCAAATATGTCCCTGCCAGGTATCTCATTTGATGATAATTTTTTAGACTAAATTGAATAATAAAAAAAGTATTTAAGAATAAAATTAAGTATCTAAAAATAGATTTAAGGATCAAAATACTTAATAAAACAGACGATTGTGAATCTGTTTACAATTTTGTCAGCTCAAAGACTAAGTGTATGTTTGGTTCCACTTCTGGAGTAGCCAGAATTGATTCTGAACGTGTAGAATTGATTCTGACTTGTTTGGTTTCTCAAAAGTAGAATTGATTCTGCCTCCAGAATTGATTATACTTGAAGCTAGAAATCGTAGCTTCTGATTCTAGAATTGATTTTTGCACTCAAAATTTTTGTTCAACTCACTTTTACATGAATATATCCAAACATAAATCACTTTAACTTAAAATCAATTTTGGCCAGAATCAATTTTGCAGAATCAATTCTATCAAAATCAATTCTCGTCACCGCAGAACCAAACATACACTAATTATATTAGTGAGTTACCCATTCGATTACTATACATCACTTTGTATGATGAATAGTTTGAAATTTTGAATATCCATAAATTATTTCCTAATTTTAGAGGTCAGGTTACCATAAATATCCTAGTGCTTCATATCTTACTTACATAGGAAAATAATGCATTAATTCACAGTATCACTAATCGGCCCCACTAATCGGTTTTTATTCAAGCTGCTACTAATGTTGATGCAACTTTCCCAGCTATTGATTTGTATGATTGACAAATCATAGAAGTTTGCGATAGTAAATTGGGAACTGGATTTCCTGCTATAGTGAATTTATACAATTTGCTGCAGTAGTATATCTCGATCATCTATCTACAATCTAACGATTTTATTAAATAATTTAAATTTTGAAAATTTTACACGGTATAAAATCTCGACCCTCTATTTTTAATTAGCCTTTTTCTGATTATTAACTTTATAAGTTTCTTGACTTCAAATTAACTATTTAAAATAGCCTTCGAACATTCGAGGGGCAGCTTATAAAGTTAATAATTAGAAAACAACAGATTCCAAACTACTATAATTATAGCCATTAGAAGAAAAAACAATGCAACGTGGACAAATGGATCACAATATAAATATATTCATTCCTGATTCCTTGCAATTCAAAATGTTGATGAGTATAGAGCCGGAAATGTATTATAAATTTTGTGGGTATTGTTAATGAATGCTTTTAGAGTGAGGTATTCTTTAAGCATGCTATTTAAAAAATAATTTACACAAAAAATTAAACACTACAATTTTAAATACGTTGACTTTACGCATTTTCATAAAAAATTATTTAAAAATTTACTATTTAAGATACTTAAAAAGTATTACGAGCACTTATTAGTATTTCTCTAAATCATTCAATCCTATATCATGCAACGTGGACAAGTAGATTACAACAATTTAATTTTAATGGAGATCAAAATGGCATTAAGATGAGAAATAGTAATATGTGTCCCATCAACCCTAGTTCCATCTGTTGCTAATTATGTCTTCCAACTTTGTCATCGTGTTAATATTCATATCCATAAATAACTCGCAAAATTAATAAATATCTTTTGAGAGTGCATGATTGTCATGAAATTAATTTTACTTTCCATTCAACATTCAATGTACAATAAACATGATAATGATGAAATGGGAGACAACTAATTGCAGTTTTGATTCCACCAAACATGACAAGTAACTTTTTTCAAAAACACATGACAAGAAAATTTTGATTCTATTACATCTACTCTACTTTCTTGAACACTAAAGTTATCCAAATAGAATTTGGATTTGCTCCATTTTCTGTTTTTCGTGAGACCCATTAAAAGTGAGTGAGGTAAAAGTGAGTCTCACTCAGAGGACTAAAGGTAGGGGGACTCCAACCTCCCACCTCCCACATGTTTCATATGTATATGTAACATATTTAATAAATTATTGTGATTTTATTTAATAATTTTGAGTTAGATATATTTGAGAAGGAAAAACAAAATATTACATGAAAATACCTTATATGAAAAATTCTCATTTTTATAAAAATGAGTATTTTGAAAAAGAAAAAAAACCCTAACATAGAATCCGCTACTTAAGTAGCAAACAGGAATATTTTGATAATTTTATAGGAAACGCGAGAAATGAAATAAAGTGACAAAAGAAAATCTTCTAACAATATGTAATAACAACTAAAGAAAAAAAAAGCCCAATTACGAAAACCGAAGACAATATTGAGACATTTCAAGTTTAAAACATACACCACATACTGAAAATCAAAAGGTTTACAAATCAAATCTTATATTATTCAGCTCCTAATCAGTGTAGCCTGAACCCCTAGCACTAAAAATGCTTTAATGGCATAATTTTGCATGAGTAAAACATACTGCATACCATTTTTTTTGGGATGGTCTCTTCTTTTTCTTTTTCTGTCAAGGAACCCAGTGGTTAGAAATTTCACTCTTAAGATGGATAAGTGAGATGGCCAGAGTTCAAACCCCGGTTTCCTGCATATATAATGCAATATCCTACCAATTGAGCTATGATAGTTAATAGAACGGGATGGTCTCTTTTAAATTCTATGTACTTGGATAATGGAAATCTTACAATATAACACAATTGGCTTTACTATCATGCAAAAACATAATTCAAGAACACGTTACATCTCACAGTCTCATCAGAACTCTCCCACAAGAAGCAGCAATAAGATATCTTTGAATACATTGCCATTCTCTGGCCAAAATATTAGTAGAGTAGGGTAGAATAAAATTACCAAATCTGAGTCAAGAATACAAACTACAAGATATTCACACCTCAATAAACATTCTGACTGCACTAAAGAGTTTTGATTCAACATTCTCAAACCAGAAGAGAAGGCGGCATGTTAAAATGATTGGAATCATACACGTCACGCCATTGACTCCAAGGCACCATGTTTTACACAAGTAACAAAGGGTGTGTATATTTCGGCGTACCTCTTCCTTCGTGACTCGGACAACACCAGGTGAAAAGGACCCTATCTAACAAGGAACCAAATAATCATCACAAAGAAGCCAAGTCCGTGATTTAGAAGGACTATTACACTATGTGGAAAGACAGATTGAATATAAGCAAACACTTGGACAACTACTCATTTCCTAAGTTTAAAGAACTGTCTTTCATTAACTTTAAGCTCAAGCTATTGAATCTCCCACGCGAGTAATGCCGAGAAGCTTTTCTCCAATCCGTTCCAGTTTTCATCATAGACACAAATTCATCATAGCTGATTCGTCCATCCTGTAATTTGTTTGATAATTTAGGATGACAAGATTCCCTAATAATTACAACATGTAAAGAAAAATTGTTGACTATTCACCTTGTCTGTGTCTACTTCTTGGAAAATATCATTTGCTACATCTGTACAGTCATCAGTTCCATCTTCCATCAAGGCAGTCCGTAGCTCATCCGGTTCAATAAATCCATTCCCATCCTTGTCAAAATAGGAGAAGGCCTTGTGAAGATGCTCATCATTAGCCATCCTTTTTAAATGAAGGGAAATGGCAACAAATTCTCCATAGTCTAGTGTTCCCTTACTACCATTATTATCTACCTGATTTTAACAAACAATGATGATAAGACAAAATAAGAAGTCAAGAACAATTTCATGCTGGAACGTTAAACTTTCAGACTCAGGGTAGTTTCCACACTAGAATTGACCATACTCACAGCTTCAATAAACATTTGAATTTCAGACTCAGCAAGTTGAGAGTCAAAGTTTCGGAATCCAGCTTTTAGTTCTTCAATGGAAACAATACCATCATTATCAGTATCCATCTTCTTGAACAACTCTTTGATGTCTTCAACTTCTTCATTGGATAAGAAATCTGCAATGACCTGTTTTCAACAGTACAATCTTAGTTTTAATATAAAATAAAATGCAATTGGTAAATATATATCTAGATGCAGTGAACCAACCCTAAGGGCTTTTCTTTTGAATCGATTCATCATTGAGAATTGCTTAAGCCTTGACTTGACAACATCTCCAAGAGGAACATTTGGAGCCTTCTTAGCATTTTGGAGCCAAGGATGCTCTGCAAGACAAGAAAAGGAAAACATCGTGAAGCTGATGAATTTATTCAGAAATATCCTTAAGATAATCAACACAAATGATTTCTAATTATTATTTACTACAGTAATGTGTACAATCATAGACCCATCTCCTTCAACCATCCACTCTATTATCCTATTTAAGTTTTTGTTAAAGAGAACAGAGACACAAAGGAAAAAGTCGGGAGAACATATAAATAAGATGCAGTAAAAATTGTCATCAATAAAGTCTATAGTTACAATGGTTTTGAGACTTCTTCACATGATTTCTTCTTAAAACATAGAAAACAAACATCACTAAATTATTTCAGCGCTGAAACTTACAGCATGCAGCTGATTTATTGAATATTATGACCATGGAAAATCATGAACATACCAAGCACTTGTTTGGCCGTTAATCGAAGCTTAGGGTCTGGTTCTAACATTTGCTTAACAAGACTTTTAGCACTTTCAGAAATACTGGGCCAAGGTTCCCGTTTGAAATCTATAAGCCCTCGAAGAATAGCCTGTGCAACTCCTTGCTCAGATTCTGCATTAGGATTTTGTATGAGCTGATGAAATAATAATAATAATAATAATAATAATAATAATAATAATAATAATAATAATAATAATAATAATAATAATAATAATAATAATAATAATAATAATAATAATAATAATAATAATAATAATAATAATAATAATAATAATAATAATAATAATAATAATAATAATAATAATAATAATAATAATAATAATAATAATAATAATAATAATAATAATAATAATAATAATAATAATAATAATAATAATAATAATAATAATAATAATAATAATAATAATAATAATAATAATAATAATAATAATAATAATAATAATAATAATAATAATAATAATAATAATAATAATAATAATAATAATAATAATAATAATAATAATAATAATAATAATAATAATAATAATAATAATAATAATAATAATAATAATAATAATAATAATAATAATAATAATAATAATAATAATAATAATAATAATAATAATAATAATAATAATAATAATATAAATCAAGTTCAAGAACACAAGACAAGTAATAGACACAAGACAAGTTTCCGATAAACAATGTGGAAAACAAGCATTAGGCCTCAGCCTCACTCAAACTAAAACAAATAGAAAAAATGAAGAAAACATGGGCACACATGAATGTTTGTAGATGCTCATGCACATGTAGAGGAGAGCATACATAAATAAACAGAATCTTAAGACTACATAGATTTATGTATGTAATTACCCTCCCAAAATAGAGGAACACCAAAGAAATAGATATAGAGTATGCACACATGCACATGTAGATGAGGGCAGCATATATAGCATTATAAAAATATACAGATTTATAAATATAATTACCAGCCCAAAATGGGGGAACACCACACAATAAGATATAGAGTATCACTCCTGCACTCCATATATCTATTTCAGGTCCATAGTTCCGCTTGAGCACCTCTGGAGCCATATAGTATGGACTTCCAACAATTTCTGAGAATTTCTCACCTGGAAATTTGAATATTACCCACAAGACAATTATGGAAAATAAGTCAGATACTGTAAGCAACGAAAAGAGATTTAAGCATAGTGTCGAAACATGAATAGGGAAAGTAAAACAGTGTTTTATAAGATGGAAAACCGACAACATAGAGAATATGTCCAACCTAATTTAATGTCTGTAGTGCTGAAGAAAGCAGAAAGGCTCTGTTTTGCAAGAAAATAAGCTTTACATTAGACGGTGTTTGGTTTGTTTTAACTTTCAATTTATATACAATGTAACTGCTGGAAAGTATCTTCAATTTAAGGAGAGTACAGTACTACAGTCTATTATAGTTACATATATATTACGTTTTATTGCTTTCATATGATATAATAAGCTTCCTTTCTTGATTAGTTTCCTTTTTAATGTACTTCGAATCCTTCTCAGTATTAAAATAGTAAATATTGTGTGTAGTGGGTTACCTTACACAAATTAGTGAAGATTTGCTCATCTCATCTCAATAATTAACACCAAAATAATTGGCCTATTGGGTTCAGATAATCAAAATAGTAATTGGGCTATTGAGAATCATTAATACCCACATTGATTTTGTTTTCAAAATAGTCTTGAGGGTTTATTGAAAAAATTGGGCTATTGGGTTCAAATTTATTTTAAAAATGTTAAAAATGTTTGTAATACCAAATTTTGGGGGGAAAAAATTGAAATGCTGAAAAAATTGTTATGATGATTTATAACAGATTTCATTTAAAAAAAAATAAAAGAATCATATGCCAACCAGTCATAGAAATCAATTTCTTCGCTTAGAAATTATAATTATTGAACAAATATTAAATGAGAAGTATAGTAAATAAAGAGAAACCTTGGAAAAACAATATAGAAACTCTTCCAAAAAAATTACTTAGAAACCAGAAATTTGAGAGTGAACCCAAAAGTTAATCGCACTTTGAGGAAAAGTGAAAATAAGAAGAGAACAAAATCCTTCATTTTCATTGATTGATCTAGCAGAGAAAGAAAATGGAAGCAGTTTAACTCCTGCACAAATCACTATATGAAGAATAGAGAATTGATGGATCTAGCAGAGCAAGAAAAGGGAAGCAGTTACATTCCTGAACCAATCACTATAGGAAGAAAAGAGAACTGAGGAAGAATCGTGAACTGCAGAAGAATCATATGCTAACCAGTCTGAAAAATTTAATTGGTGGCAGAAAAACAAATACATATTTTTGTTCTTTAAGCAATGGTGACTTAGCCGTTTCTCTAATACACCCCCTCACACCCAAGATTATTGGGCTTAGTGCGTCGATAATACAGATGGTCCAACAACGGATCAATGATAGATTCTTATACCATCTAACTCAATACAAAATCGACTTATAAGGGGAGGATTGCCCAAGTCTTATAAAATTTATTTGGGCTATATTTTTAGGCAATGTGGAACATGGGCTTCTCTACAATAAAATGACATACAGTTTATGTGCATATAATATGATTATGAAATAAAGATATCATACTGTTAATGTACTAAATTTTTTATTTCAATTTATAATGATTAAGTAAAGATAGAAACAAGATTAATTATAAACTAAGTATTATCACATGATGTAATATCACAATAACCTAACACATCTATTTACATTACAAATTAGGTAAAGTACTATTTCTTCTAGCACAAGAACAATTCCACTAAAAATAACCCTAATGTATTCTAACACTTCCCTCCACTTGCAGCTTACAAAGGATTTACTTTGATAAGTGTCAAATGTATAAACTATATAACAAAGAATACCAACCCATCTCCACGCAGCAAATAGGAAACCAGCACCTCCCCCCTACCCTAAATCATAGATCTTGGCAATGTTACTTAGCATACTTCCCAAGGAAATAAGATAGTTTTTAGAGTTTTCAACCTTTATCCCAAGCAACCACCTCAGCCTCCGAAAGTGCACAATGTCATCAAACCAAAAACCTTAATCTAGGCTACATGAAACTACTCCAAAGCTAGATAACCAAACATGACAAATAAGCCAGAACAACAATTCAACAATCAAACATTGCCATAAAGTCACTGACCAAAGAATGTCAGACACTGTCAAAGGGTAGTCCTCAAATTTTGACGTGCTGGTTGCCATAAAAATGGAACCAAAGCCACTCAAACGCTGTGAGAAACGACATAACACCAGTTTATTTTACTCAACTGAACTCCAATAAACTCAAATGCTAATTATGTCAACTGATAACCCTGCTAGTACAAGCCCACCGACAACTTTAATAAATTCTAACAATAGCAATCATAACAGAACCCTAGAACAACAGCTAATGAAAATGTAATGTTACTGTTTTTTATCACAGATCTAAATCAATTGTGTCAACTCCTACATCAGCTTCATTGAGGACTGCACTTTTATGCTTTACATCGCAAAAGGGTTTGCAGGGAAGGGAAGTTAAAAAGAAATGCTACATTTGGACTAACAAAGAAACAAGCTTAATCTAACACAGAAACAAAGCAACTGGCAACTGCAAAGAGTTGCTAATTTATCATATCACAATAGACCCAGATCAAAGGCAGACTTCACATTCCCAAGGTATTCCAATCAAAGTTATCAAGTTCAGAATCTGGACTTGTAAAGACAGGTAGGACAATTAAGCTTGTGAAAATACCAACAAATCACCCCACTTTCCCTTTTACTTGGCAGATGCAAAATGTAGACCGTATAAAACCTAATCCTATCACACAACCATCACAGAAATCAAAACACTAGACCCACCAACTAATTGCAGCATTCATTAACAATCAAGCATAAATTTCAACAATAAACCCTAAAAAACTAGCTACTACAATAAAGAATTTCTAAAATAAGCAATTTCTAATTTCAAACCAAACTCACTCAAACCAGTTAAACATTCAAATAATCTATCCTCCTACAGCTCAGATTCAGTTCCGTACCTGGCTTGAAGAATATAGAAAGCCCAAAATCAATAGCCTTAAGAGGCGAATTCTCCTTCTTATTAGCAAACAAGAAATTCTCCGGCTTTAGATCACGATGAATCACACCATGTTTATGACAAAGCTGAACAACCTCAACAATAGTCTTGGCAACCGCCGCAGCAGCACGTTCAGTATAATGACCTCTAGCAACAATCCGATCAAAAAGCTCACCACCTTCACAAAGCTCCATAACAAGATGAACAGCATTATCATCTTCACAAGCTTCACGAAGAGTAACAATACTCGAACTCTTAGGTAAATGACGCATAATAGCAACTTCACGTCTCACATCATCAATATCAACAGCAGTACGAAGCTTCCTTTTGGAAATACTCTTACAAGCAAGAAGCTCTCTAGTATCACGATCGATACATAGATAAGTTACACCGAACTCACCACGACCGAGTTCACGGTCAACTAGGTAACGTTCTTCCATGTTATCTTTGGCTCCGCCGCCGAGTACGGTGACCGGAGGTGGAGTTTTTTTGTTTGTGTTGTGATTTTCGTTGTTGAATCGTTTTGCATGATCGTTGTTTGAGAAACTTGATTTGACATCTTCACGAGCGACGGCGGCCGGAGATCTGCAGCAGTTACCCATCGGAAGTGGATCGTGAAGATAGGGTTTACATCAGAATGTGAAAACCCTAACCCTAGAAAAAGAGGATTTGAAATTGAAGAAAATAGTGTGAAATTGAAATTGAAGAAAAACGATTATGGAAGATGGAAAAAGGAGTGAGTGAATGTGATAGAAAGAAGAATAGAATACACAAGTAGAAAGAAAGAAAAAAAGTGTGTGTAAGAACTGAGAAGAGGGATTCAGATTAAGTACAGTCATAAACACACGGAGTTATGCAGTCATGTATTGTTTACCGTCTGATTACGATTGTACGGTTATGATTTAAATACAGTTATTTTGGAATTATTACATCAATATTAAACTTGCTTTTTTTGAACTGTTTGATGTTGATCGGATGTCTAAAACTGTGTGAGTCTGTAACTGTACTGAATTATTGACTGTATATAATTGATTTTTGTGTGAAGACAGTGTGGAAATTACGGTGTTTGGGTGACTGTGAGGGTGTACGGTAACGGTTGGGGTTGGGCTTTTTTGGGAACTAGTAGTAGCTTATGTTTGATGTTAACGTAGGTATCTCAGAATCACTATGACTCGCCTTGATTTTACGGAAGCTACACTTTGTAGTTTCTGTAAAATTACGGCGAATTGCTGTAATTTTGGTATATCCACCATGATATCAAACACATACGTAAGTTACTACTGTTTTTGATATTTAATTAGTTTTAAGGAATTAATCTAAAAAATAAATTTTGACTAAAGAAAAATGTAAATAAAATTAGAATATAACTTTTTTTTTTGACGCAAAGAATATGACTTATTATGAAAGTTTAATTTTGTCATTTTATCAAAGTTTAACTTGTCCTTTTTCTTACACACATAAAAAGAGTTTAACTTGTCCTAGTTAAACTTCATATGTTGCGTATAAAAAAAGTTTCATTGTTAAATGGAGTTCTTATCTTTTATACTTTCAAATACCTTTATTGGTTTTGTCAAAAAAAAAAAGAAAAAAACCTTTATTGGTTTAAGAAATAAAGATTGTTTTTATTTTATCTAAATGATGATTTTCTAGGTTTGTTTTTTATATATCTTAGTTAATATATTTTGTTTAATTCAAATTAGTCATCCAATGTAATTTTTGAATAATAAAAAAATTATGATTAGACAAAATGATAAGTTATTAGAAATTCATACACATAACACACGAAATGAGTGAGTTCAAATCTCGTTCATGATATCTAACATAATAATTTAAGTGTTTTTGTCAGTTGAGTTAAGATTTATAGACCCCCTAATAATTTTTATGTAAAATATAACGAGTAAAATTAACTCGTCAATGTGTTTATAAATATATCTTTAAAATAAATGTTTATTAATAAATATGCAATTTGAATTATAAAAAAAAACTAACGCAAGTTTGATTCCTATGAAACATCTCATCTGAAAAATCACAAATTTTTAAGGATTAGTTTCCGTGAATTCAAATGATTAAATCATTTTTTTTGTCATGTAACCTAATAGCTTGAAATTTCACCTATAAGATGGATAAATGAAATGACCGGGGTTCGAATCTCAACCCCTACATATATAATGCAATATCAGCTATTTATCTCATAACCAATTATAAGGAAGGGGTAATGCTATTCGATATCTTAGTGGATCCATTTATTCACCCATGTGCATTTTTTATAATTTTTGGTCCCAAATTTAAGTTGATTGGTATAAATGATTCACTCTCTTTAGATATGAAGGGGGCAGAAGTAAAGAGTAATTCATCGCTCTTCTTTTTTTGTCATAAAAAACATTTTTCATCCTTTGCTTTGTAGGGTAAACTTTCATCCCCTTTTCTATAGAACAAAATTCAATATATTCGAGCTTCAAATAAAGTAGTTCTCGTGAAGATCTCTATTTATGGGTACAAATCCATATCCTTACTCGTTAAGGTTAGTGTGTGTCTTAAGCTTTAACGATCGCTTAGAAAAGTATTTACAAATCACTCTTATATTCACACCGCACCTTATTTATATTTATTTTCAAATTGAATATTCGTAAATTCTTTAATACTCACGATGTTTAGTCGGATACTTGTATCTTATGGGTAAAATTAATTTAAATTTTTTTTTTTTTAATATAAATTAATATTTGGTAAGATTTTTATTTTATAAACTATGATATGATATTTGATCAATTTCCAACTAAAATCTAAGGTATTTAAGTGTTCACCTAATTTATTTATTTTTTGTTTTCACCACCATTATGTGGACAACTGGATCGTCTAATCTGGTTTGGGGTCAGTTCTAACATCACTGATTTCAGCTCACTTCTGATCACAGTTGCGGGACCTACCTACCAAGTATTGTATCAATCATCAATGTACTAACTGACGATTGATATCATATATATTTTTATTTAGTTAATACAAATGCAAATGAATCTTATTTACATATTACCAACTGCAATCGGAAGAGGGCTGAAACCACTTAATGCCAGAACTGACCCTCGAACCAGATTAAACTGGTAGTGAAAGCAAAAAAAAAATCCACCAAAGTTACCTTTTTTTTCCTCTCTTTTGAATTTTGACAGATAGCTACCTAATTATAGAAGAAATGAACAGTCCCAAATGTCCAACCTATCAGTGTGTGTCTGTCTTTGTATGGTATCCTTGCATTTGAAGTTCGGTAAATTTTTGACATGCCTAATTTTGGCCATAGTAAAATTTCGTTTATTTGAACTTAGAGTCTTTACTGTTCAGATTTTCCCGTTTTGTTTCTTGTCACTTCTTGCTAAATAGTGCAAAGATCTGTTTCCTTATTAATTTACTTTCTTTTTCAATGTTACATCAACCTACCTGGCAAAAGATACGTACTATATTGTTTTCTATTAAATTAAATAAATTGTTGGTGGACAAGGTGAATTCTTGTTATACGACAAAATTAATAATTGAGACCATGTATGTAGTTTTTTTATTAAGTGAAAAAAGTTCGGCTTGTTTAATAAATTATTGCTTTCATATTGAGAGAAGACGAATTTATTGACTACATTGAGAATTTTGAGTATACTACAAACAAACAACATTCTTGTATTTTTAAATTGGAGTATGTTTTTGGTTAAATGGACATGTGCACAAGGAGGGGCGGAGGCTATATATAATAATTTTTCTTGACAAAATTAGTAGAAATAAACAAAAAAAAATTATCACTAAATTGATATATTTATTTGTCTTATTTTGATCCTTCTGATTTTTTTTGTTTCTAAACAAAAATAAAGCTATTCATTAATGATTGTTCAAAATGGATTGAAATTCAACAATACTAGGGTTTTATTTAGTCAAATTCTATTTGGGCTAGAGTGAATTAACTGGGCCAAAATATGGGCACTATATTACAATTTCTCCTAATGTGCGTGTAGTTCACAAAAGACAATGTGCGTTTGATTCGTAAAATAGTAAATACTTGACAGAATAGTAAACACATAATAAGATCATCCATAATAGGATAAGACTGTATTTGAGAGAGATAGAGAGATAATATTTTTATATTCGTAATTAAAATGAGTATTTTCGTACTTTTTATAGTTGTACTTTGAACAAAAAGATGTCATCTGGTTTAGTGAGGACAAAAATTTATGTTTTTGTCTTGTCCCTTACATCCTATTTTGTCCAATCTTATAGCCAGTTTTTAAATCAAACAGAGTACAACAAAAGTTGTCCAGTTTTTATTTTTCAGCAAATCAAACACACAAACAATTTGAATAGTTGCTTCTCTATTTTGTGAGAGTCACTTCCTTGGGAAACTAGGGTTTTTTCCTCCGTTGAGTGGGAAATGTGTGGTTTCTCGTGCACTCTCTCCTCTCTAGAAATGTCCCGCCTTCATTTTATGTGTTCAAGTCATTAGATTGAGTAGTTATTTTGGTATTTCTGCTTTGAACATGTTTACGTTTCTCCCTCTTGATTCCCATCTCCTATAGTGGTAGAGGTGGGCCACCATCCAACTCTCTACCACTTTTCGACCAGCCTCCACCTAAACCATCCCCCTTTTGCTTTAAGTATGATCCTCCAACTCTCATATTTGGCTCCTCTCCTAAAATAAGGTTTACTTATTTAGATATTTGTTGGTGTTGTTCTTTGTTCACTTTCTAAACCACTAGCACGTTTCTAGTTATTATTTAATCTTTAAGTGATTGTCGGTTTGAAGATAATATTTTTGTGATAGTCATTCAATTTCTATGGTGAACCAGAGTTGTTGACATTTTTGGCTAGTACTTTAGTTTGCTACAAGCTTTGGGTGTAAGCATAATAAGATTGTGATTTAGAAAGAACTAAGTGTAGATGTGCTATTATTCTTTGGTTTTTAGTCTTTCATTTCTTTTTAGATGTTGTTGGTGGTGTGGTTTCCTTTCATTCTCCGGCGAACCATGTTTTAGTAGATTAACCTTGGCTTAAATATGATTTCAGTCCCTGCAATTACGCCTCTTTTTGAAAACAACCTCTGTAAAAAAAGTTTCATTTTAGTCCCTGCAAAATCTCAAAACTTTTAAAATAGCCCCTGAGCAGGATTCTCTAATGACATGTCACAATTTTTTTGACGTGGCAGATGCTGATTAGGATTTAGAGTTGACGTGTCCAATTTTTGCTGACGTCGACTAGTACAGTCATTTTTCTTTAAATTTATAAAATTAAAATTACTTTTTCCTATTTTCAGAAAAAAATACTTACCATTTTCACTGTAATGAAGCACGAAGACAATATTAATTGGACATGTCAACTCTAAATCCTAGTCAGCATCTGCCACGTCAAAAAAATTGTGACAAGTCATCAGAAAATCCTATTCAGTGGCTATTTTAAAAGTTTTGAGATTTTGCAGGGACTAAAGTGAAACATTTTTTTTACTGAGACTGTTTTCAAAATGAGGCATAATTGCAAGAACTGAAATCATATTTAAGCCATTAACCTTATTATAACTCATGCACAAATATGGTGTTTGAAGGTCTTTTTTTAATGGCAAATATATATATATATATATATATATATATATATATATATATAAGAAAGAACTAATACACAAAAAAGGTCCATAAAAGGGGGTACAAGAAGTATCGAGCCCAAAAGTAAAGAGAAAATACAAAGAACACATAGATAGAAAACTTCTAAGGCATCCCTGACTAGATTGAGAGCCACCAATTCAGAAATGTTCGACGATCAAGAAGAGAAAAAGAAGAAATCAAGAAGAGAAAGCAAAAAGAAAGTCAACAACCCTCCAAGATCACTAAGCCCAAAAGCACCACCACACATGACTTTTATGGTTGCAACACAAAATAGGTTTCACCTCCCACTCATAAAGAGAGCAAGGGTTGGAAGGGTTTTTTTACTAGATAGTAGATATCACTTCCAAGAAAGAAGTTTCAAAGATAACAGCATGAACAAATAACAACATGCCAAATTAGCAACTACCCTAAGTAAACCCTCATACCAATACCCATCCCTAGTAAGAACTCAAATAAACCTATTATCCCCCCGGCCAAAGCACTTTGGACCCCTAACCACCTAACAATGGAGTACCACACCATAGAGGAAACATTGCAAGTTAGAATTCAAATCCCCCATAAGCTCATCCTGCATTTGAAATTTTGAAGTTGTAATTGTTTAATTTTGCAGTTATCCTATACTTTATTGACCTGTTATTAATAGTTGTCTGTCTACACATGGTGTAATGTGTAGAGTTTTAGTGATTTAAATGAATGAACTATTAATAATTTAATAAAAAAAAAAACGAGACGCTCAACTCAAGGTTTCCTAGTTAGGAAAGGAGAAAACATTTGAACTCGAGAACCCCAATCAAACTCCAATCAAATTTAATAAAAAATGCACCTTTTTTTCTCACTTCATTCAAATTTGAACAATTTAACAAAACTCTTTATTTTCTCGAAATTTTTGTATTTGTAATTTTTGTTTATGCAATTAATGAAGCATAACATGTTCATATTATAAATACAACTTTTATAATAATTGTAAATGAAAAAATAAATTATTATATTGTTGATTATATTGACCCTCAAACAACAATAAATGTTTCAATGGTCACATTCATCGGAAAATAGATTATTGGTCAAATGACGACGAATGTTCTTGATGTTATTAATCGTCGGGTTTTTTTTTTTGTTGCAAAAATTGAACTAATATAAAAGTTTTCAATGGCCATTTTCAAAATATCATAATAAATGATTTCTAACACATCTAAAAACTGTGAGACATTAAACATTTTTGACGTGTTTTAGTGCTTGTCGAGGACATTTAATCATTGATATATAACCATTTTTTCTTTTGATTTTTAATCTTTTATATACCGGTATTATACTCTATATTATAGCTCTTGCTTACTAAAATATAAAAGAAGATACTCATTTATAATTTTGATGTATTAGATTCTCAAGGAGTCAAGGGATTGAAGAAGCAAAAGAAAGTGCTCATTTATAGATCTAAACATTGAACAAAATTTGGGAGATCAAAATTATAATTAACCGGTCTCGTGAATTTAGCTCAGTTGGCAGAACATTGTATTATATATGTAGAAGGTCGGAGTTTGAACCCAGGTCATCTCATTTATCCAACTTAAGAGTGAAATTTCTAGCCACTAGACTACTTAATAAAAAAATTATAATAAACCAATCATTAAAGGTCATAATTAAGGTTAAGTTCATGATGGTTTAGCATTGCAAAATCCATGAACAAAAAGAGAAAAAGGGTGCTGGAAAATAACAAATAAAAGATGCCATGTGCTGTCCCTTTAATTTACAAATACAATGAAACAAAGAGGGACCTCCATGTCTGTCTTCCTTCTATGTTTGTTTCTTTAAAGACCAAAGTGTGTGAGTGGGTCTCATATGGGACATCTCTACCAACCAACTAGCTTTTCTATTCCTTAATGTTGCTTACATTGTTCAATTCATTTAAGTGCTTGTTTTAGAAGCTGCACATATTTGTCACAATGCCTTAGATTACACATTGAATAGAAGGGTACAAAATTATGAGCCTCTAAAAAACTTTGTATTTGTAACCGAGGCTTATTATTAATATTTTATTATGTTCTTTATTAATTAGGGAACAATAGTTATAATGATTCATTTTGTACTATTGTTTAATTTTTCTTCTCATTGGAAGCAGAGAACAAGGACAATTGTTTGAAGATAGAGACACAAGAAGGCCACTTAGACAAATCTTATTAAGATTTGATTCTCTTTCGAATTTAATTACTTAAACTACCTTAAAGCCATCACATGAATGAGTGAAAATTATTAACGAGTGACTGGCAAGGCATAAATATAATAGCATACTCCCAAAATAAGGGAGTATATTAAAACGTTCTCAATATAAGGGAACTTTGGTTTCCCAATTAATTAGTAAAGCATGCAGGTTAATTGTAAAAAAAAATGCAGGTTAACTAGGAAATGAATTCACTCCATTCACACTATAATGTAGTAGTTACTACAGTATCATTTATTCTTGAAAAATGCTAAACAAAATATTCAGGGTAAAATAACTGGAGCTTTGTTAGATTTTTCTTTTTCATATTTTTTGGGTAAAATAACTGGAGCTATAGTGAGTGATTTTTTATTATAAAGATTTTTTGGTCCTCAAACATGTGAACTGCGATCGAGTTTTGAATGTCTATATAAATTGACAAGTACAATAAACATTTATGTATGATTTAAATGCAAATCTCTCTCTCTCTCCGCTCGATCGACTCTATACACTTTCAATAACCACCATAATCCATACTCAACAATGATTTCTATGTAGTGAAAATTTAAGCTTAATACAGTATTGTGTAAACCTCTTTGGTACATGAGTAGTACACAAACAAGTAGACAAATTTTAATTTATGAAACAAGGAAAATTGAGTGTGAGAACAATAGGAGAATTGGGGTTAACTTTTGAGCAAAATTGCAACTTTTGATTCAAAAATTTAAATTGTGTACTAGTTTTCTTTATTGCTGAGTTTGGCACTTTTTGAGCCCAAAAAAGACCAAATGATTAGCAATATTTCACATATGTTTTGTTAGGCACTTGGGCTTTTTAATTTGCTGATCATTTTGCTGTCTATGGGGACACTTATGATTCTTCTTTTTGCAACTGAACAAGAATGAGTTTTCTTTTCCTAGAGCAGTATTTAGTGTTTGTTAATTTCTTGACAAATTAGGTAGCCTCACTTTTGCTTTGTTTTACCCCAAAAATTTCATGATGAGAATAATTACAAAAAATACAATATTTTTTTCATAAAAAAATACAATATCCATAACGAACTTTTTTCATTTAAAATAAAAGGAAAATGCTTAATATAGCGACAAATAAGATTACGATAAAACCATCAAACAAGTTAAAGCACTACATAAGTGTTAAGTTTGACCAAAATCATACTCATATACCTCTCATGTTTTCCTGAGATTATATTGATCTACTATGATTAATGAGGCATTAATTCATGATCAAATGTCTTTGCAAGAAATAGTAGTATTGCTGAAAGTAACATTTAACTGTTGTTTTTTTTTTTTAAGATTTTATATTCATATTAACATAAGGGATATAGTCATAATTAAACTCATAAGACTCAATGGTCATGGATTCTTGTTTAGTGTAAGTGACATTACTCCTATTGTTTATTAGTGCAAGTGGCATAGACTTATTTTAATCATGTCTAATAATAACTTGTCTCATCAGGGAAGAGTATAGGTATTAAAGTTGTAAAAGAAATACATCTAAATCCTACTTTATTCTCAATTGTACTTGGATAAAAGAAAATTTGTACCCTTTGACCACTAATAAGAGCATGCATGAAGCAGTACTCAACAAAAATAAATAATTATGTACTAGTACAGGTGTAAGAATTTCCTGTATTTCTCTAGCTTTACTTTTATACAGTCATTGTGCAAGTTACTTGCATTTTGGTAACTTGATTGTTAAACAAAAATTATATATCATCTATATTTGTTTACTATTCAAAGATAAAAACCTAAATGACTTTATAAAATATGGAATAAGTCTTGCTTTTTCTTTTCTTTTCTAATATATCACCGTAATTAGAATTTTGACTTTTAATATACGCTTCAAAGAATTTTAATAACTTATATAAACTTTTAGCAAGTGTAACACAAGGGCTTTTCTTTTCTGCACTATGTACTTCTCATATTTTCTGCAAAATTTCAAAAATACCCTCTTGCACTCTAGAAAGCCAACACTATTTGCATCCTAAAAGGCGAAAATGTTGTAATTAGTTTGGCATCCTCTTCGTTTGAACCCTTCATATCTCCAATATAAAACTATTTTGACCTAATACACGTTCGCATTATAGAATGCGAACACTTGCAAACAGTTCGCATTCTATAATGCAAGCCATACTTTTATATATATATATTTATCAGTTTCCCCTTCATTTTATCAGTTTCTTAAATTAAATTCATATGTTTATTTTTAAGTTGAGTATCAAACAAGTTGTTTTCTCTAACCTTTTTTTTTTAAAAAAAAAACATATTGTTGAAACAACAAAGTTTTGGACTTTTGACTTTTTTTTAATAACAAATATTAAACGTAATCATATGAAGGTGGGGCGAGACGGGATACTCGAATCGTGTCGGATACGAGGCTCTACTTTTCATCTCCGTTGAGAATTTCCATGTTTTGTATGTAATTGTTTGGAATGGGGCTCTGGTTGCCCTGTCCTAAGGTTGACTCTGATTGCAAACACAGTCTTTGAATTGATTCTTAATGTAACAGTGAGAATACTATTTATTGCAAAGAAGATTGAGAAATAAAAAGACATCCTTATGATTCAAGTCATATGAAGGTTCAAGAACAAAATGTGAAAGAGATCCTTATGATTGAACCTTTACCCACAAATGTGTACAACTTCTACTAGGAGAAGATGCACAAGATCAAAGCTTTGTCCTTTTTAATGAATACCACCCAATCATAACATGGAAGAATATTCAAAAGTGACTACAATAGAAGAAAGAAACACAAAATAAATCAAATAATTAAAAGAAAACAATAAGATAGAAATGGAAGAAGAGCGCCGCTACGCTTTCAAGAGAGTACCATAAGTCCGATGTCAATTTTCCACAAGAGTAACTAAGATGGTTTCTCCAAGAACTAAAAAATTTGATCTCTCAAAACTCACAACGGATATAATAAAATATAAATTGATCAAAAATGAGAAAACAAAAAGAAGTCAAAAGTGTTTATAATTAAAAAAAAAATGCCATATTAATGGTTATAAATTTCCTGCCATCCTTTCCCGTTTGAGTTGGGTGGCCAAACTTAACTTTCACGAATTTTACTTTTGCCTCTCTACCGATTACTCGTGTGCCCTACGCCTTTTCAATTTTACTCTTCCACAACTTAAGTAACGGATGTTATAAAAATAAATTTTTTTGAAAAATACAATCTGCTACTTAAGTAGCGGACGTTATAATAGTAGAATCTTTTTGGGTGTATCCGCTACTTAAGTAGCAGATAGAGGTATTTTGGTAAATTCGTAGGACGCGCGAGAAAATGGGTAGGGTGACAAAAATATTTTTCAACTTTCACAAGAAGCAAAGTGGCGCTCATGATATGATATGATATGCAGGGCCCATTATGGACTTTGATCCATTTGTATAAGCCACACTCCCTTCTTGTGTTATTTGCACCAACTAGTCCTAATAAGTTGGTCCTTATTATAAAATTAACCAAACTGACAACTAAAAATAAAGCCTTATGGATTCATTTGAAACTTGGTTCTTCATGGTTGAATTTGAGTGTAAGAATTTTTTGTCTAATGCTTTTTTCACTTTTTTTTTTTGTCATGAAAATTGGAACTTGTTATTGAGTCCCTTAGAACTTGTGGGACATTAATGAAGTCAAAGACTAAGGTCATGACTAGTAATTCAGAGTTTGTTGGTAAGTAAAGTATAACTAATGATTGTTCTAATATCATTTAAAATCAAATTCTCTTTTAATCGAAAATTATTAACCGCCGAAGTTCAACCACTTAATTCACTAATTAGATTTTCACATGACTAGTAATTTAGAGTTTTGTTTTTAAGTAAAAGTCTAACTAATGATTGTTCTAGTCATGATTTAAAATCAAATCCTCTTAAATAATTCGTCTTTAATTAAAACCACTTGATTATATTGCAATTTAATTTAGTGGTAAATCAAAATAAAGATTTGAGTTGTGAATAAAGTGTATGAAATACTCCCTTTAGTCCTAATTATAAAAATATATTCACTTTTTAGATACATTCAAAATTTGATGTTTTAAGATAATAATATAGATTAGATACATCAAACTTTTAATGTATCTAAAAAATGAGTCTCTTGTTCTAATTAGGACCGGAGGGAGTATTAGCAATAGTCCACACACATATAAATGTATATAATATATGCCACCATGCATGCATGTACTTTCGATAATGATGGAACCCCAAATAAAACAACCAAACCAAAACGTCTATTAGTTATTATGAAATGTTTGTAGGATTTAGACACTCCTACTATAGTCCCCTAGATAGTGGTCACGAAAGATGCAAACATCAAAGGACAAGAACAAAAAAAGAAAGGCACAAGAGATAGACATCAAGACGCGTAGAGAAAATAACTTGTCTTCTACGTATGCAATCTCATCATACAATTATTGTCAAATAGCCACATGAGTAAAGAGGAAATGAGATACTATCGATGGTTCAAAAAAATTTGCTGTTAATTATTTTTGTGCGTAGCTTGAAATAAATTATGATACTAATTTATATAAACAGTATTATTTTCTATCATATGTTGTTTTCAATTTGTTGCGTGCAAGAGATGCCATTTTTTAGTGGTTTTATATTTTATTTGATGATTAGATTAGCCTATTCTCCATTTTGATTCTTGTGTACTTATTTAAATTTCAATAATTTTCAATTGGAAAAATAATAACATAATAATTGCTTAAAAAAACTAAAAGTTACTCCTCTGTTTTTCTAGTTATAAAACCCCTATGACATTTGTTACACAATTTATAAGAAAAGTTAGTAATATAATTTATGTGTATAATTAATATATTTATATTACCAAATTACTCTTTATATATAAATGTATTTAAGGTCGATGTTTTATATCCTAAAATATATTGATAGTATTAATAAGAAATACATCTAAAGAGGAAAAAAAAATGTATCTAAAAAATTCGTATATTATTTAATATTTAAGGACAAAAAAAAAGCTCTAAAAGAGTCTTAATTAGCATGGGTGTATTAATGTTGCATTTGAGTATCAATTTCCAAGGTTCTTAGAGCAATATGTAGTTTTTTAAAAAAAAAAAAACGGAATTTAAGTTTATTTAACATGATACTATTCCTGATCCAAAATATATATAAGACTCTATCTTAAAAAAAATTTGTCTAGACCATTTTCAAATCTCAACAACATTTATAATTTTTTTCACTTACATACCCTTAATTTTGTAGCTATATAGCTATGTTGTGGGATTATACGTTGTAAAAGAGGGTAGATATTTAAATTGAGTTGAGCATTTTCACTTTTAGAACTAGTATTTAACAAAAACAAGTTTAAATAACTGTTTAATACATGATTATCCATTATAAATTTGAGAGCTTAATTTTTTTGACAAAAAATTTGAGAGCTTAATATATGTTATATTTAGTTAGAAATTTCACTAATGTTGATTTAAACTACTACCTTACTCTAATTGATAAGTGACAGCCTATGATATGTCTTTAATTATCATTTCAAATCCATATCATGATCAGTTATTTTCTCCTAATGCTTTTGATACTTTCTTTCATTTTCATGTCGACATATTCAACTATTTTTAGGTATGAAACAACATTAATAATTATTATTACTATATATTCACAATATTTTATAGAATATCTTAATTAATTAAGATGATATGAAGTGTGAAATAAACCATGCATTAATTGTATGGCATGCTTAACAAGAAACTATTAGGCATGTTTGTGAATACAGTGAAAGGGGCTTTTGGTGTGGGCCTATTAGAAAGAGTGTGAAGAGGGCTATAATGTATATGGATCCAATTCAAGACACTTGACTTGAGAATGGACCCTGACCCATGCGGCAACATCATGCTTTAATGAATTCTCATTTTGCAACCTTATCCATTTTCTCGCACGATTCTATGATTTTATCAAAATATCTTTGTCCATTATTTAGATAGTAGATATACTCAAAAACATCATACTATTATAATGTCCTCTACTTAAGTAGCGGACGACATAATTTCCAAAATTTCTTATTTCAATAATGTCCGTTACTAAAGTGGTGGAAGAGTAAAATGCAAAATACGTAGGACGCGCGAGTAACCGATAAGATGACAAAAGTAAATTAATTTCTACTTTAATTCTTAGAGAAAGTAGTATAGTACTTCATTGGCATTACCACATCACATCCACACATGATATCATGTGACAACAAAAATATTAATGTGATTTATAGGCTGAAGAGAAATCATATTACGATTCTTTAACATTCTATACCTTACTAAAAACAAAAAATATGTCGACATCGATCTTATTAAACCATTGGTTGATTTCCCATGGATAATGTGTTGTTAGCCTAGCATCAAAGAAAATAGTGATGAGTTAGGTTTGAAAAGATGTAAAATCTTTTAAGTATATATTGTAACATATGAAGATGCCTATTAAGGACATCTTTTATATAATAGATTTTTCGAAATGGGGCTGGCTCATCCTCGATAACTTGAGTAAATTTTGAATGTGACAAATGTGTTAAAAGTCTCGTATATGGAATGATATAACATATATATGAAAAAGGAGTTTTTACAGCTTAAGTTGATTTTATAGTATTGATGAGTAATATGTGTTAGAAATAATATAAAACCATTGATATGGCATATCCCAACAGCTTAAGCTTTTGGGATAATCGGTAATTTGACATGGTATCAGAGCCTCTATGACCAACTGGTCTAGAGTTCGATCCCCACTTCCCTCACTTTCTAATTAAAAAAGTGGAATTTAAGCATATAGTAGGTGGACCTATGCATTATTCACACTTCAAGCCCAAATGGGCTCTTGCGTGAGTGGACGTGTTAGAAATAATATAAAACCATTGATATGGCCTATCCCAACAGCTTAAGCTTTTGGGATAATCGGTTATTTGACAATCTAAATTCAAATTCTAACATAAATATGTCCTTAATAAAAAATTCTAATTAACATAAATAAAAACAAAGTTTTTTGTGTTACGGTATAGTAAAAATAGGATCGGGAAAACCGGACCGACCTACAGGGATCTATGGCTCGACCTATTTAAGTCTGACCTGACCTATTTATTAAAAAAGCTAGTTAGACTCAGACTTTAAAAATAACCTATTTACTTAAATAGACCATGTCAAACTTAGGCTATAAAAAAAGCCCACAAAGTCCGATAGACCGGCCTATATACATAGCTATTTTTTTTTTACACATAGATATATACATAACTATTAAAACTTACTTTTATATTCAATAATTATAACTTATAAACCTAAATAAAAAAAGGTTAAAACAAATCGAAACATAATATTTTCAACACAAACAAATAGAAACTTATATATTAGTAGCTTTTAATTCATGTACTAATTATTTTATTAGCTTTGCTTAATGCTGTAAAAATTGTGGTAGAAATTACTAACAAATATTGCTGAAACTATGCTTAAATGGTAAATAGGCTATATGACCTTTTTAGCATATTTAATAAAAATATAGGTAATATGAGCTTTCATGTAATGCAAACTTTTAAATAAGCTATAATCATGCTTTTAAAAAGGTCAAGCCAGAAAAAAAGTCTTTGATAGACAATAGGCCAGACTCAAGCTTGAAATTTTTTCGTAGGCCAGGCTCAGGCCTTTCAAAGTCTGGTCTGGTCTGGCCTGATTTGACCTATTCACAACCCTACTGGTAAATAGGTGGTCGGTCAGATTTACACGCTGTATATGTTTAGAGAAGTTGAGAATTCAGAGTTTAAATTTTGACTCCTCCAATAATGTTCCTAGTACAATTGAGCTATTTTTATAGGACAATAAAAATAAAGTTTTTCTTTTATACTAACCCTCTGATTTTTAGCTAGGTGAATGTGGCCAGTAATTGAAAGTTCGACCGCGAGGTCGCGAGATAAGTAAGGTTTGATCTTGAATTGTTTCCACAAAAAATTAAACCCGAATTCTTCTGAACGATTCGTCTTAGGAGAAAATTAACCACTTGATTTTTTTTTTGGGTCATGCTAAACAGTGCCCTCGGGGCATTTGTTAAGCATACCTAAAAAGGAAAATAAAATAAAAGTTAATGTTGAAAAGATGATTTTTGTAACACCCGTATTTATTTATTTTATTTTTAATTAGAGTTGATTAGCCTTTTTATAGTATTTTATAGTGAGTTAGTAATTAATTAAGAATTGTGGCTATTTTGGGAAAGAGTAGTGTTTTGAGTAGGATAAGTTTTATTAGAGTTATGATAATAAGAGTTGGGCTTGAGTGTTAATGAGCCTAAGCTAGTAAGAGGGATATTATTGTCTTTGGCTAACTAGGTCTAGGTAAGAATTATGAGAATAGAGAGAGAGTGCTCATAACTTGAGAAAATAGAAGGAGGTAGAAAGAGAAAAGCTTTGAAGAGAAGGAAGTAGAGGGGAAGAATAGAGAAAGCTCAAGAGGAAGAGGAAATCAGAAATTCATCATCCTTAAGGTTAGAGAGTAGTTTACAATTCATGTGAGATGATCAAAGAGGGGGGAGATGCCTATTCTCCATACCCAAACCCTCTCATCTCTTTTGGTGGGAAAAGGGGATCAAGGGAATGTGATTTAATGATTTTCTGTGTTAATGCATGATGTTAATATGTTATTACATGATCCTATCTTCTATTTCAATCATTAATTTCGTGTGTTATATGAGAATTGTTGTTGTTGATATTTGAAAATGGGTTTTGAATAAAATGAGGAAAAATCTCTACTTTCTACTTGAAATGATGTTTGATGATGTTAGAACTTGTACTTCTAGGTCTATAAATGATATGTATGCTTAAATGTGATAGCTTTAAGAGTTTATGACATGAAATACGTGATTTTTATGTGATTTCCATGTGAACCCGTGAGCAGAGCATGAAAATCTGGGTTTGGTCGCTAAGCCACCAATCTGTCGCTTCGAGCGAGGATTCATGTGTTCTTCGCGAACCCAAAATTTCATGTGGTCGCCCACCAGTAGCGACCAGATGTCGCCAGGCTTCGCTCTGAGCGATGACTTGTCTGCCTCTGCTCGTTTGTTCCATCGCTGGTAGTCGCCCAGCGACCATGACCTGATTTTGAGAAATTTCTTGATGTTGCATGATGATTATGAGCTTATAACATGATTAGATTTGGTCTTATAACATGTTATTGATTTGGATTGATTGAATCTTGAGTTAGTATGATGATGAAGTACTTTTATGTATGTAATTGATTGAAATTGAGATGATGAGCTATGATTAGCTAAGATGTTAGGTATGTTGTATCTTGCTTGAATGTATACCTTAATGATGATATGATGATGTGAATTTGATGCGAATTGAGGAGGAGTAATAGGGTTGAGCGACCTATTATTCATGAGTAGTTGTTTAGGGTATCATCATTGTATAGTATATGTACATTCATGCATTCATGAGTCAACTTGATGCGATGTCCCCCATGACTTAAAACTGACTTGAGGCGATGGATATATGTTTATCCTAATTTGATGCGGGTACCACATGCATTAGATATGTCTAGGGTGACATACATTGTGTATTTGCACTAGTTTGCATTAGGGAATTATGGGGCCTAATTGATAATTGATAATTGGTAAGTGTGATTGCATTCCATTATGATCTTGTGAATGTTTGGATTATGTGGATTTGATTAGATGATCTAATTCTTATTAATAAGTGTGATATTGCTATGTTGTTGAAGATTGCTAATACTATGTGGTATATGCATGATTTAATTTATTATGTTTGTTTATATAATATAAGTGTATACTATGCTTATTATTATAGACTTGAATTGCAACTAACTCTCTATTTTTGTGTATGTGTAATGGTTTGGGTCCAGATTCTCCACTTGAGGAGTGATCCCGTGGCTTTGGAGTTTAGCTCGTGAGGACTAGCATAGCTTGGTAAGGTGAAGGATAGGAGGATTCTAGAAGCTTAGATGTCTAGGATTGCTCTGATACTTGTAACCTTGCTTAGACTAGTATTCGGTTCTCCGCTTGTTTGAGATTTTATGTATGACCTTGCTACTTATATTATCTTATCTTTTATTACTTGTTGGATTATCTTGGATTATATGATGGGTCTTCATTGTGGAAGTACCTAGTTGAAGTTGTAATATGATTTATGACTTGCATGCTTGGATTTAATTGCTATAACTTATTAGTATAGTAGTCTTGATGCTTCCGTTGGCTTAAGTGAATTAAATGCATGCTATTAGTTACTTTGTGTTAAGTAATGCCTTGATGATTTGTATGTTGAATGATTTAAATTAATTATTGCATGCGAATCGATTAGGAGCGTTACAATTTGGTATCAGAGCAAGGTCGGTCCATATCGGATCAAGTAAGTTAGTATACCCATAGGTACATGAGTGTAGTAGAACACTTTTAGTATCCTTAGTCTAACGTAAGGTTGGATTTCTTTTGGTTGGTTGCTTAGGTGATGGCGGCTAATAGAGCAATGGCGGATGCGGTGACATACATGGCAAATGTTATGGCACAAGAGACGGCGGCAAGAACGGCCGAGAGGTTGGCACAAGAGAACCTAAGGGGTGATGAGGACGAATTGAGGTTGGAGAGGTTCTTGAAGAACAATCCACAAGCGTTCAAAGGTGGCTACAACCCCGAGGGAGCTCAAAAGTGGCTTGAAGGCATGGAGAAGATCTTTGGAGCCATGAGGTGCTCGGAAGTTCAAAAGGTGACTTTGGGAACCTACATGCTTCAAGATGATGCTAACTATTGGTGGAAGAATGCTTCTCAAAGACTTGGTCATGGTGGAGCCGTGATCACTTGGGATATCTTTAAGAGGGGGTTCTTAGTTAAGTACTTCCCGACCGATGTGAGGAATCGGAAAGTGGTTGAGTTCATGGAATTGAAGCAAGGGAACTTGTCGGTTGCGGAGTATGCGGCAAAGTTTGAAGATTTGTGTCGGTATAGTCCACATTACAATACCGTGGAGGCGGAAGAAGACAAGTGTGTGAAGTTTGAGAGTGGTTTGCGCCCCGATCTTAAGCAATTGGTTGGAATCTTGGAGATAAGGAATTTTGCTAACTTGGTGAATAAGAGTAACATTTGTGACTTGGATGGGAAAGCTAAGACAAGCTACTACAAGGAGATGAATGATAAGAGAGGAAAAAGTCAAGACCGTGGTAAGCCTTATGACAAGAGGAACAAGGGCAAAGTTGGAGGTAGTGGCGAGAAGGGAAAGAATGCTAATGACAAGTGCTATAAGTGTGGTGTTTTGGGTCATCGTTCCTATGATTGCCCAAAAGGGGATAAATGCTTTAGGTGTGGGGAGTTTGGACACAAAGTCGAAGCATGTAAGAAAAAGGTTACTTGTTTCAATTGTGGTGAAGAAGGTCACAAGAGTCCGGAGTGTAAGAAACCAAAGAAAACGACCGGAAAGGTGTTTGCTTTAAGTGGAGATGGAGCGGAGCAAGTGGACAATCTCATTAGAGGTACGTGTTTCATCTATGACACTCCTTTAATTGCGATTGTTGATACTGGAGCAACACATTCTTTTATATCTTTTGAATGCATGAAGCGTCTTAATATTCCTGTGTCTGAAATGCTTGGTTGTATGGAAATAGAAACCCCTGCTAGTGGTTCTGTCACCACTCAACTTGTTTGTCGTAAATGCCCTGTGATTGTGTTTGGCAAATCTTTTGATATGGATTTGGTATGTATTCCACTTAGCGGTATAGATGTGATTTTTGGTATGAACTGGTTAATCTTTAATCGAGTTCATATTAACTGTTGTGAGAAAGTGGTCACATTTCCGAAGTTGGAAGAGGAGTCTAAGTTGATGAGTGGGAAAGAAGTAAGGGAGTCCTTATTGGAGCATGGTGAGTTGTTTGCTATGTTCGCATCCTTGAAGATTGAGAATGAAGTGGAAATTAAGGAACTACCAGTTGTGCAAGAATTTCCCGATGTGTTTCCGGAGGATGTGTCAGATATGCCTCCAGAAAGAGAAGTGGAGTTTACTATTGATTTGGTACCTGGTACAAGCCCTATATCTATGGCACCTTATAGGATGTCAGCAACTGAGTTAAGTGAACTAAAGAAGCTTTATGCGAAGTTGTCTAAGTGTGAGTTTTGGTTGAAGGAAGTGAGTTTTCTAGGTCACGTGATATCTAGTGGAGGTATTGCGGTGGATCCTTCTAAAGTGGATGCGGTAATGAAGTGGGGAACTCCAGAATCAGTGTTTGAGATTAGAAGTTTTCTTGGATTGGCCGGTTACTATCGGAGGTTCATTGAAGGTTTTTCAAAGTTAGCTTTACCGTTGACCCGATTGACTAGGAAAGATCAACCCTTTGTTTGGGATAGTTTGTGTGAGAAAAGTTTCCAAGAGTTGAAGAAGCGGTTGACGCCGGCACCGATTTTGATTCTACCGAAACCGAACGAGCCGTTTGTTGTGTATTGTGATGCATCTTTGATGGGATTGGGTGGTGTTCTTATGCAAAGTGGACAAGTGGTTGCTTATGCTTCTAGGCAATTGAAAGTGCATGAGAAGAACTATCCAACACATGATCTTGAGTTGGCGGCCGTTGTGTTTACTTTGAAGATATGGAGACATTATCTATTTGGTTCTAGATTCGAAGTCTTTAGTGATCATAAGAGTTTGAAGTATTTGTTTGATCAAAAAGAGTTGAATATGAGGCAGAGACGTTGGTTGGAATTTTTGAAGGACTATGATTTTGAGTTAAGTTACCATCCCGGAAAAGCCAATGTTGTGGCCGATGCTTTAAGTAGGAAATCGATACATATGTCTTCACTCATGGCAAGAGAGTTGGATTTGATTGAAGAATTTAGGGATCTTAGTTTGGTATGTGAGACTACATCGCATAATTTTCTCGATGAAGTAAAGAATGGTCAAAAGGGAGATTTAGACTTGGTGAATCGTTTAGCATTGATTGAGCAAGGGAAAGAGACCGATTTCAAAGTTGATGAGAATGGAGTTATAAGATTTCGAGAAAGAGTTTGTGTCCCTAACATACCCGAGTTGAAGAGGAAGATTCTAGAAGAAGGACATAGAAGTGGTTTGAGTATTCATCCTGGAGCTACTAAGATGTATCAAGATCTTAAGAAGTTGTTTTGGTGGCCAAGTATGACAAAGGAAGTTTCCGAGTTTGTTTATGCTTGTTTAACTTGTCAAAAGTCCAAGGTTGAACATCAAAGACCGTCTGGATTATTACAACCTTTGTTTATTCCGGAATGGAAGTGGGATAGCATTTCTATGGATTTTGTAAGTGGTTTACCGAGGACTACAAAAGGGAATGATTCGATTTGGGTAATTGTTGATAGGTTGACGAAGTCGGCGCATTTTATAGCTTTTAAGACCGGAACTTTAATACCAAGGTTGGCGAAGATTTATGTTGAGCAAATTGTGAGATTGCATGGTATTCCATCTAGTATTGTGTCGGATCGAGATCCAAGGTTCACTTCGAGATTTTGGGAAAGTTTGCAAGAGGCTTTGGGGACTAAGTTAAGGATGAGTTCGGCTTATCACCCTCAAACCGATGGACAATCGGAAAGAACTATTCAATCACTCGAAGATTTGTTGAGAGCTTGTGTCTTGGAAGATGGAGGGAGTTGGGATAGATATCTACCTTTGATAGAATTCACCTACAACAATAGCTATCATGCGAGTATTGGGATGGCACCTTTTGAAGCTTTGTATGGTAGGAGATGTCGTACTCCTTTGTGTTGGTATGAGGACGGAGAAAGTGTTGTGTTGGGGCCGGAATTGGTTCAACAAACTACGGAAAAGATTAAGATGATCCAAGAGAAAATGAAAGCGACTCAAAGTAGACAAAAGAGTTATCATGATAAGAAAAGGAAGGATGTAGAATTCCAAGAGGGAGATCATGTATTTTTGAGAGTTACTTCAACCACCGGTATTGGTCGTGCTTTGAAATCTAAGAAGTTGACATCGAAGTTTATTGGACCTTATCAAATCTTGAAGAGAGTGGGGAACGTGGCTTACAAGATGGCTTTGCCACCATCGTTGTCTAATATTCATGATGTGTTTCATGTGTCACAACTAAGGAAATATGTATCGGATCCATCACATGTGATTGTATCGGATGATGTGCAAGTAAGAGATAACTTGACAATTGAAACTAAACCTTTGAGAATTGAAGGTAGAGAAGTGAAAAAGTTGAGAAACAAGGAGATAGCGTCCGTTAAGGTCATTTGGGGAGGACCCGCGGGAGAGAATGCTACTTGGGAGCTAGAGAGCAAGATGAGGAGTTCTTATCCGGAGTTATTCTCAGGTAAATTTTCGAGGACGAAAATTCTTTAAGGGGGGTAGAGTTGTAACACCCGTATTTATTTATTTTATTTTTAATTAGAGTTGATTAGCCTTTTTATAGTATTTTATAGTGAGTTAGTAATTAATTAAGAATTGTGGCTATTTTGGGAAAGAGTAGTGTTTTGAGTAGGATAAGTTTTATTAGAGTTATGATAATAAGAGTTGGGCTTGAGTGTTAATGGGCCTAAGCTAGTAAGAGGGATATTATTGTCTTTGGCTAACTAGGTCTAGGTAAGAATTATGAGAATAGAGAGAGAGTGCTCATAACTTGAGAACATAGAAGGAGGTAGAAAGAGAAAAGCTTTGAAGAGAAGGAAGTAGAGGGGAAGAATAGAGAAAGCTCAAGAGGAAGAGGAAATCAGAAATTCATCATCCTTAAGGTTAGAGAGTAGTTTACAATTCATGTGAGATGATCAAAGAGGGGGGAGATGCCTATTCTCCATACCCAAACCCTCTCATCTCTTTTGGTGGGAAAAGGGGATCAAGGGAATGTGATTTAATGATTTTCTGTGTTAATGCATGATGTTAATATGTTATTACATGATCTTATCTTCTATTTCAATCATTAATTTCGTGTGTTATATGAGAATTGTTGTTGTTGATATTTGAAAATGGGTTTTGAATAAAATGAGGAAAAATCTCTACTTTCTACTTGAAATGATGTTTGATGATGTTAGAACTTGTACTTCTAGGTCTATATATGATATGTATGCTTAAATGTGATAGCTTTAAGAGTTTATGACATGAAATACGTGATTTTTATGTGATTTCCATGTGAACCCGTGAGCAGAGCATGAAAATCTGGGTTTGGTCGCTAAGCCACCAATCTGTCGCTTCGAGCGAGGATTCATGTGTTCTTCGCGAACCCAGAATTTCATGTGGTCGCCCACCAGTAGCGACCAGATGTCGCCAGGCTTCGCTCTGAGCGATGACTTGTCTGCCTCTGCTCGTTTGTTCCATCGCTGGTAGTGATAAGTGCCAAAAAGTAGCTCAAATTACATATATATTTTAAGCACTTATTAACTTGTTTTGTAAGATATTCTTTAGTTTTTCCTCACTTAAATGTACATATTTGTTTAAGTCATTTCTTTCAATTAAGTTTCCCTAAATCTCAACATTTGTGCAGAAATTTGAAGAAAAATTGCAAGTTAACTCGCCAGGGCGAGTTCAGAGCGAGTGCAGGGCGAGTAGAGGCAGAGAGCATCAAATTTGATATCTGATACACTCGCCAGAGCGAGCAGCAACTCGCCAGAGCGAGCAGCAACTCGCCAGGGCGAGTAACAACTCGCCAAGGCGAGTGAAGGCGGTTCAAACTCACTCATGACGTGGCAGTAACCCTCTGGTGAAGAAAGGTCAACTCGCCAGAGCGAGCTGGAGCTCGCTCAGCGAGTTCTAAATTTCAGAAATACTATAAATAGAGCTTGCTGTCATTTTTCTAAAGAGGGGAGACTAGGAGATAACTTGTAATAGAGTAGCAGAAGCAGAGGGAAACCCTAGGAGCCAGATTCAAGGGGATTTGAAGGTGGATTCACTACAATAGTTGAGAAATCATCATTGATAAGTTTGTTCATCTCTTTTATCCTTAATCTTTGTAAAGCTACCATGAAAATGAGTAGCTAATCTCTCTTTGTTGGGATTAGGTGTAATTGACTCTATGTGTATGTATTTCTTTTGATCATGGTATTATATATGGTTTTAGTTTAGTTATCAATTTTGATGTTGTTCTTGAACTGTATGTTTTAATTCTAGGTTTTGAAATGGTATAGACGTATGCTTTTTGAATCCGAGACCTAGAACAATCATCTATTAAACTCTAAACTCTAGACATAGATTTAGATTTAATATTCACTCTAAATATCAAGTTTTAAAACTATTGTGTTGATTAAATTGTCCGAGACATCGGAGTTTGAGCAATACGATATAGCCGGTATATTGATCGATCACTCGAGACATCGAGGGTTAATGAATATAGCGGGATTCTCGGCGTGCTCTGGAAACGAACACGTATGTGAGTGATATGTGATAGAATTGATTGATAGCTAGAACCTGTGTAACTGATTCGAATGATACATGCGATTGGGTCGGTGAAATCTAATCCCAGCAATTCAATCTCTCTGTCAATTTACTACTTTTATGCTTTCGCAAGTTTCCGTAAACACACATCTTTTAATCTCTTTACTTAAAATTATATCAATTGTTGAACGGCATCGATATCGCATCAGTCCCTGTGGAGACGATAAATCTATACTTACTTTTGAACTTCAACAAAATGGCGCCGTTGCCAGGGACTGGCGTTTAGATATTGAAACATTGCAACAATTTGTATTCTTTTAAGTATTTATATATATTTGTTATATTATATAGTTGTGGTCTGCACTAATCCTTCTTTGCTAGACAAAGAAGCATTTTTCTTGTTAGGTTAATCCTTTTTCAGGTTACTCATCACAAACAAAACCATGACTGATCGTGGTTATAACAACTTCTATACTCCGGATGAGTATGAATCATATCAACAGTTTCATAGGACTCCAACACATGAAGAGATTTTTTTGACTCAACAATTGGAAGAACTTTCAAAACAAATTTCTAATTTGATTAGTCTACAGGAAGAGTCAATAAAAGCTAAACAAGTTGCATACTGTGAGCTTTGCAATGGAGATCATCCCACTGGCCATTGTCCTCCGATGACTGATGTGCAGTTTGACCAGATGATCAAGCAAATGGCTAATAAGCAAAGCATGGAAGTTCAAACCAACCCTCAAACCACTCATGAGAATGATAATATTCTAAAAAAGAATGAGGAATGTGGAGAGAGTGTGGAAGAAGTTGTTGAGAAAAATGAGGAAGAAAGAATAGTTGAAAGAAGTGGTGTAGTGAAAAAAGTGAAAGAAATGGACACACCACATGAAGTTGAACTTCCTCAAGAAATTCCATGTATTGAAAAGGTTAACACTGTTGATAGTGAAAAAGTGGTGATGGATACAAAGGAGAATGATGGATTTTTTGACAAGGAAGAATCATGTGAACAAAAGAAGGAGATAGAGAACAAGGCGGAGATTGATCGGGTCATAGATGAAATATGTGCCTTGTTCCACAAGAATGAATTGGGGAGGATATGGACTCCACAACATTTATTTCTAAAGTTCATGGAATTCCTCCCAAACCAAAGGAAAAAGACGGATGATGTGCTTTCCGTCTCATTTTGGCCACCCTAACCAAAAAGGCGTCAAGCTAATGACGTAAAAGAAGCGCTTGTTGGGAGGCAACCCAATTTTCTTTCCTTGTCTTTTATTTAAAGCAATTTTAATTACTTATATGTTATAATAGTTTTTGAACATGTTTAGCCTCTTATGCAAACAAAGTCCTTGAACTGCTAAATGTGCATATGAAATGAAATGTCTAGGTTTGTGATCAATCAAAAGCAAATGCATGATTAGAATGATTTTCTTTCAATTGCTATAGTTTGAGATCAACCTTTTGTGATTATCTTTGAATGACAGGATGAATTTGAACTAAGTTGCTTGATTCAATTTGATTTCATTCATTCCTTCTTAACATGATTGATTAATTATGAATCACATAGACCTAGCCGGGTGAGATTGTGTGAACTTTCCACTGTTTATATATTTGAGAGCCGGCAATTGTGTTTAACTCTGTTGATTTTAACTGAATCTTGCTATTACTTGATGTGTTTGAAGTCATGGAAATGATCAAGGCCATGTTTTCAATTTGAGTGCAACTACTTAAGCTTAAAATAACCTACCTTGTGAGAGTGTGATCCCTTGTTACCCTCCTTGAGCCAAAATTTTGAAAATTTGTTTGTTTGAACCCTTGAACCACAATAAAGAAAAACAATGACTTGACCCTTGTCTTAGGATGATTGAGCATTGAGTTTATGTAGGGTTGAAAACAAGTTGGGGAGAAAGAGGTTATTTGATCAAATTAAGAAAAGTAACAAGTAGTTGAAAATGGTGATTGAAAAAGAAAAAAGAAAAATATTGAAAGTCATTTGACACACAATTGAAAATCAAAGAAAAATAAATGAAAAGAAATTGTGTCAAAACAAAAGAATCACCAAGAGTAAAGAATGGGGAAAGTGAAAGAGGTGAATAGCTTATGTAATGAAGATACTCAAAGTTTATGCTCTCTTATCCTTAAGGCTCTTTGAATCCAAAGAAAAACAATGATTTCTTGTAGCCTAGCCCCATTACAAGCTTAAGAAAGTCCTTAGTGATCCATGATTGATAACATGTTTTGTGATTATGTTGAGATGTATGTTTGAATTGATTTGTTGTGAACACATTGTTTGCATTGAGAGAAACACTTCACCCTTGAGTTGAAACACTTGTGAGAATTGTGATTCTAGTTGATTATTTTGTTGGTTTGGAAAGTTTGAAATCTTACTTGAGTTTTGAAACTATTTCAAATTCATACTTTGATTCTTTGATGATTATGAATGATTGATTTTGAACTTGCAACACATTGAATCATGCAAACTTGAAGTGATTTACATATAAAGTTTTTGATTGATTACAAAGCTTGAATGTGCACTAATGATGATTGAGCCATGTTTTCAAAGTTTACTTTGGACTTTTGTTTGAGGACAAACAAAGTTTTAAGTTGGGGAGAGTTGATAAGTGCCAAAAAGTAGCTCAAATTACATATATATTTTAAGCACTTATTAACTTGTTTTGTAAGATATTCTTTAGTTTTTCCTCACTTAAATGTACATATTTGTTTAAGTCATTTCTTTCAATTAAGTTTCCCTAAATCTCAACATTTGTGCAGAAATTTGAAGAAAAATTGCAAGTTAACTCGCCAGGGCGAGTTCAGAGCGAGTGCAGGGCGAGTAGAGGCAGAGAGCATCAAATTTGATATCTGATACACTCGCCAGAGCGAGCAGCAACTCGCCAGGGCGAGTAACAACTCGCCAGGGCGAGTGAAGGCGGTTCAAACTCACTCATGACGTGGCAGTAACCCTCTGGTGAAGAAAGGTCAACTCGCCAGAGCGAGCTGGAGCTCGCTCAGCGAGTTCTAAATTTCAGAAATACTATAAATAGAGCTTGCTGTCATTTTTCTAAAGAGGGGAGACTAGGAGATAACTTGTAATAGAGTAGCAGAAGCAGAGGGAAACCCTAGGAGCCAGATTCAAGGGGATTTGAAGGTGGATTCACTACAATAGTTGAGAAATCATCATTGATAAGTTTGTTCATCTCTTTTATCCTTAATCTTTGTAAAGCTACCATGAAAATGAGTAGCTAATCTCTCTTTGTTGGGATTAGGTGTAATTGACTCTATGTGTATGTATTTCTTTTGATCATGGTATTATATATGGTTTTAGTTTAGTTATCAATTTTGATGTTGTTCTTGAACTGTATGTTTTAATTCTAGGTTTTGAAATGGTATAGACGTATGCTTTTTGAATCCGAGACCTAGAACAATCATCTATTAAACTCTAAACTCTAGACATAGATTTAGATTTAATATTCACTCTAAATATCAAGTTTTAAAACTATTGTGTTGATTAAATTGTCCGAGACATCGGAGTTTGAGCAATACGATATAGCCGGTATATTGATCGATCACTCGAGACATCGAGGGTTAATGAATATAGCGGGATTCTCGGCGTGCTCTGGAAACGGACACGTATGTGAGTGATATGTGATAGAATTGATTGATAGCTAGAACCTGTGTAACTGATTCGAATGATACATGCGATTGGGTCGGTGAAATCTAATCCCAGCAATTCAATCTCTCTGTCAATTTACTACTTTTATGCTTTCGCAAGTTTCCGTAAACACACATCTTTTAATCTCTTTACTTAAAATTATATCAATTGTTGAACGGCATCGATATCGCATCAGTCCCTGTGGAGACGATAAATCTATACTTACTTTTGAACTTCAACAGGTAGTCGCCCAGCGACCATGACCTGATTTTGAGAAATTTATTGATGTTGCATGATGATTATGAGCTTATAACATGATTAGATTTGGTCTTATAACATGTTATTGATTTGGATTGATTGAATCTTGAGTTAGTATGATGATGAAGTACTTTTATGTATGTAATTGATTGAAATTGAGATGATGAGCTATGATTAGCTAAGATGTTAGGTATGTTGTATCTTGCTTGAATGTATACCTTAATGATGATATGATGATGTGAATTTGATGCGAATTGAGGAGGAGTAATAGGGTTGAGCGGCCTATTATTCATGAGTAGTTGTTTAGGGTATCATCATTGTATAGTATATGTACATTCATGCATTCATGAGTCAACTTGATGCGATGTCCCCCATGACTTAAAACTGACTTGAGGCGATGGATATATGTTTATCCTAATTTGATGCGGGTACCACATGCATTAGATATGTCTAGGGTGACATACATTGTGTATTTGCACTAGTTTGCATTAGGGAATTATGTGGCCTAATTGATAATTGATAATTGGTAAGTGTGATTGCATTCCATTATGATCTTGTGAATGTTTGGATTATGTGGATTTGATTAGATGATCTAATTCTTATTAATAAGTGTGATATTGCTATGTTGTTGAAGATTGCTAATACTATGTGGTATATGCATGATTTAATTTATTATGTTTGTTTATATAATATAAGTGTATACTATGCTTATTATTATAGACTTGAATTGCAACTAACTCTCTATTTTTGTGTATGTGTAATGGTTTGGGTCCAGATTCTCCACTTGAGGAGTGATCCCGTGGCTTTGGAGTTTAGCTCGTGAGGACTAGCATAGCTTGGTAAGGTGAAGGATAGGAGGATTCTAGAAGCTTAGATGTCTAGGATTGCTTTGATACTTGTAACCTTGCTTAGACTAGTATTCGGTTCTCCGCTTGTTTGAGATTTTATGTATGACCTTGCTACTTATATTATCTTATCTTTTATTACTTGTTGGATTATCTTGGATTATATGATGGGTCTTCATTGTGGAAGTACCTAGTTGAAGTTGTAATATGATTTATGACTTGCATGCTTGGATTTAATTGCTATAACTTATTAGTATAGTAGTCTTGATGCTTCCGTTGGCTTAAGTGAATTAAATGCATGCTATTAGTTACTTTGTGTTAAGTAATGCCTTGATGATTTGTATGTTGAATGATTTAAATTAATTATTGCATGCGAATCGATTAGGAGCGTTACAATTTTCTACACTTTCGAGGCATTGAATGCACAAATTACAAGAAAAAGTTTCTTTATTAGTAAACTTAACTAGTGCCCCGGGGGCACTGTTTAGCATTTTCCTTTTTTTTATTATAAAAAAATATATACAGTAGGAACTCTACTATTTTATTAATAAAAACAAAGTTTTAATTAATGGAACTCTACTATTTGTTTATTAAAGCCAATAGTTATTATTATTTTATTAAATTATCCTTTTATTGCTGGAATTTTTAAAATTATCTTTGTTTGTCTTGTGTGATTTCTACACATGAGAAGCACGGACATCATACTATATTCCAGTCAACTATCACATCTTCAATTTGGATGACGATGAGTTTATATGTAGGAAAGTACGTGAACTACCAACCCAATTCCACAAAATATCTAGAAGAGTTGAACACATATATAAAAAAAAATTTCCACTTCCTCAAATGTTAACTTTTTTATATAAAAAATTTAGAGTCTATGATGGTTTAAATTTTAACAATCAACTAACTATTTGTCTCCTAGTGTGCAATGCATGGCTGAATATTCTTTGCTGTATTTTATTTTGGAATTATACCTTTATGTTTCAATAAATAAAATTAATGCATGGCTAAAATGGGGTAGCTTTGATTAATTTAAAAACATTGATCTTGTAAACTAAATGCTAATTGTCACATATATCTTTTTTTATTTTTTGACTAAGTCACAATCACATATATCTTTTAAAAACTTTTATTTTTGGGTACATATATATCTTTTAAACTTTTTCATCTCTTGTATTTGTCTCTTATTTTGTAGCAATAGTCCATAGTACGTAACCAAAATAATATGTGACGAAATTGCATCGAAATTTAAGGTAGGTTAGATAAAAGAGTGGGTCAATCACGTTGTTTACGTGGTCCTCGATTCATGGCCAAAAGAAACTCAAACAACTCATCTACCTCATTGCTCATTGTTTACCCCGATTTTTAGTAAATAACCGCTAGTTTAATTATTACAAGAAGGATCAACTAGTAAATCCTGGGACATATGGATTGTGCATGAGATTGACGAAAATATGTTCATATTTTCTGGGTTAAATCGGATAAATTGATAAAACGGTAAAAACATTCGACACAGTCAAATGATTGGTTTAAAGTAAATTGTTTCAAAGTTAAATTTGCAGAAAACTTGTAAATGAATTGCAGATAAAGTTTAAAGAAGAACTTTGAAAAGTAAAGGCATGCAATGAAATAAATTGCAGAATGTTTAAAATGCAGAAAAGCTTTAAATTGCAGAAAGCTTAAATGACAAACAAGTAATCAATACTTGCAGAATGTAAATTGCATTGATAATTTGTAAAAGTGTTTACAAAGAAAGGTGGTATACAGATTCGTACATGTTCCTGTTTGCATTCATTTCGCTCGTTGACATGGGTACTCTGAATTTCTAAGGAATTTGCATGTGAATTGTGAACCCGTTTCTCCTATGAGAAACTCATATTTATAGGCAAACTAGAATAACTGCTATAAACCTACAAAATGTCTAACTATGCTCCACGTGTCTTTGACAATTTGAATTTCCTTTGACACCTGGTGGGACTTTTGAACGTTATCCATTTTTTGAATATTTCGCTAAGTTCAGAGTATACTTTCTCCGTTCTGCATAATACGTTAGACAAACAAACAATACATATATACATATATATATATATATGAATTCGACAGGCATATAGTTGTCGAACCAAATACTCTTATTTAAATAAATAAGGTTCTGTCGAATTCGACAGGTTCAACCAGGATTCGACGAAACAGCTTTATGCATTAAAAGCTTTTGATGTCAAATACCTTGATCTTCTCTTGATTTATGACTAAGATCAATTCCCAAGAGAATATTAAAACGTAATGATATACAATAAATGAGATTTCATCATCTCACTCCAACTCATTACTGCCTGTCGAAAATACAGGCTAACAAATTGCCCCCTCAAAAATGCCAATTTCGACTGCATGTCGAATATGCAAGGGAGAAATGGCAGTTTTGAAGATTGTCACCTTTGCCAATTTCTGAATTTTCATCACCAACATAAATGGTATCTTGACCATTGTCTTGTGGTACATCTGCCCCCACAAGTTTTGGCATTGACAATTCCATAGAAGCAGGTTGATCTATAATGAGTTTATCTTTAATTTCAATCAACTCTTCTAGTTTCTCACTAGAAATTTTATAGCCAGAAGCTATTTGAGCCAAATCATTGGCTTCTTGATTTTCTATACGAGGCACATGTTCAAAGATGACTTGGTCAAAACATTTTAACAAAGAAATTGCTATGACAAAATATTTCATCAAGTGTTCTTTTATGCACTTGTATTCTTTTGTCAACTGTTTCAAAACCAATTCTGAATCACCTCTGATCAAAATATTTTTTGCCCCCAAGTCCAGTAAAATTTCTAAGCCTGTTATCAAAGCCTCATATTCTGCTTCGTTATTTGAGCAGAACCCATTAATTTTATATTTGAACTTGGTGGGAATTCTGGAGGGAGAAATGATTAAAATCCCAATTCCAACTCCATGTTTATGTTTAGAACCATCAAAATATAATTTCCAAGGTTCTGAATCTACATAGTTTTGTGGAGTTTCTAATGCAGAATGATCTGCTATGAAATCAGCCACAATTTGGCCTTTAACTGCCTTTAAAGGTTTATAAGTTAATGAATATTCTGTTAAGGCTAAGGCCCATTTTCCAATTCGACTATGCAGAATAGGTTTGGATAACATATGTTTGATGATATCACAATGAGAATAAACAAAAACATCAACAAGCTTTATATAATGCTTGAGTTTCATACAAGAAAAATACAAACATAAGCATAATTTTTCAATACTACTATATCTAGTTTCAGCATCATTTAAAACCCTACTTAAGTAATAAATGGCTCTTTCTTCACCATTTTCATCTTCTTGGGCAAGCATGCTACCCAACGTCGAATCTGATGCTGAAATATACAACTTCATGAATTTGTTCCTTATTGGAGGCATTAACATTGGTGGCTTTGACAAATAACTCTTGATTTCGTCAAAAGCTTGTTGTTGCTCTTGCCCCCAAGTGAAAACGCTTTCTTTCTTGAGTCGAAGCAGTGGTGAGAATGGTTGAGCTTTACCACTTAAGTTTGAAATAAATCTTCTCAAGAAATTGATTTTCCCAAGTAAGGACTGAAGTTGCTTTTTTGTAGTTGGAGATTTGGTCTCCATAATAGCCTTCGTTTTGTTTTGATTTATTTCAATGCCCTTTTTGTGCACAACAAACCCAAGGAAATCTCCTGCATTAACACAAAAAGCACATTTTAATGGATTCATTTTTAATCCATATTTCCTCATCTTTTCAAAAGATTTTCTCAAATGATCTAAATGATCTTCATTTGATGAGGATTTGACAACTATGTCGTCAATATACACTTGCATGAAAGTGTCTATATACTCATGAAAAATTAAATTCATTGCTCTTTGATACGTGGCCCCAGCATTTTTTAAGCCAAAGGGCATCACTACCCACTCATATGTGCCTAATGCTCCTGGGCATCTAAAGGCAGTTTTGGGTACATCATTTTCAGCAATGAAAATTTGGTTATAGCCAGAGTAACCATCTAACATGCTTAAATATTCAAATCCGGCTGCAGAGTCAATTAGCATTTCTGCTACAGGCATAGGGTATTCGTCTTTTGGTGTAGCATTATTTAAATCTCTAAAGTCTATGCATACTCTAAGAGAACCATTTTTCTTAATTACTGGCACTATATTTGCTAACCATTCGACATACCTTGCAGTTCTGATGAATTTGCTCCTCAGCAGCCTTTCAATTTCTTCTTTAATCTTTGACATTATTTCTGGTGCGAACCTTCTAGGCAATTGTTTCACCGGCTTTTTATCTGGTCGAACTGGTAGTTCATGTTCCACCAACTTTCTGCTCAAACCTGGCATTTCATTATAATCCCAAGCAAAACAATCTTTAAATTCCAACAGAAGTTGCACCACTTTTGCCTTCAGATCTGGAGGAATGTTTGCACTAATATACGTTGGTCTTTTTGTCAAACCATCTCCAAGGTCAATTTCCTGCAAAGGATCCTGTGCTTGCATCTTGTGACTTTGACTGATTGGATCTTTCTCAAATCCTAAGGGTTCGTCATCATAGATGCAATCCAGCTTTTGCAGTTCTGGCTTGTGTTTGCCAAGTCTCATGTCATTGGCTGCAATAGCCATATTTTCTGACACTGCATTGGCTTCCAAAGCCATTTTGATTCTGTTTTCAGCCATGTAGGCCGTAATCTTTGCCCATGTTTGGGACTCAGACATAGTAATCCTCTTTGACATCCCACCCAGTTGGGTAGTTGTGGCCTTCATATTCGCCATCCTCACTGTTTCCGTCTTCTCTCTCCCACAAGAAACCATGTGTGGGGTCCAGTTTGATCGAGTGTTGGACATTTCCCACTGAAGGATATGCAAAATCCCTTTCAGTGCATGGCGAGATTGTTGCCAATTTTTTGTCAAAAGAATGCTTTGTCAGATGATGGACTTCAGTTTTGAAGTAGCTTTGGTCAGCTTCGACATTCTCCACTATACCATCATCTCGCCAGATAATCAGGCGCTGGTGTAAGGTGGATGGAATTGCCCCCACGCCATGAATCCACTCTCGTCCTAGGAGCAGATTGTAATTTGCCTTGGAGGCCACAACCAAGAATAAGGTTGGCCTTATAGTACTTCCGACAACCACATCCAACTGGATTGCTCCTAAAGAGAAACCAGTCTCACCCTCATAGTTTGACAGAACTATGTTGTGAGGATGAAGATCCACCAAAGATTTACCAATCTTTCTCAGTAGGAATTCTGGCATGAGGTTAACAGCAGCACCACCATCAATTAGCACTTTGTTGATTCCGACGTTATTCACCTTAGCCTGAATGAAGAGAGGCTTCAAGTGACTTTTCATGCCTTCGTCTGGCCTTTCAAATGTAGCCAGTTGGTCCTCCAAAGCACCATTGCTCATCACATAGTAACAGACTGGCCTGTGTAGAGCCATTTGCATCCCAGATTCTTCTTCTTCATCTGTTATTTCAGAACAGACGTCGAACTCCCTTGGCAGAATTGACACGACATTTACTATTATGTCGAGGTCTGGTTCAGAATCCAGAAAATCATCTGCTTCCATGTGTTCGTCTTCGACATTATCAGCAATTGAAGACTCAACTTTTGGTTCGCCTAACCTTTCCTTCATTGGCTTTTTAGCCAATTGCAAAGGCTTCTCCTCATTACCATCAGCAGTAATTTGAGATTTTTGAGCAGCCACCTTCTTCTGGCGTTGATATCTGCGCCATTGAGATCTTGTCATAGGATTCTTCCCTTTGTAGTTATTCCTGTAGTCGTATTTCCTTGACTCAGGATCTTTTTTGGGATTGGAGTTACTGGAATTTCCTTTCTCCATATTCCTTTGACCATAGCCTATGTTTCTTCCATGGATCCATTGATTGACAGGTGCCCGGCTTTGGGGAACAAATGACTTTTGTGGTCCCAACCTTTGATGCACAGGTGCCTGTTGGCTATTCAGAACATTGGAGCAAGTTGGCTTTTGACTTGGCCAATTGTTTCTGCCTTGACTATGAGGCAAAAATTTGTTGAGGCCAGCAGCCGCCTTTTTGTCGAACATGGCACTACAATGAGGACACAATGTCGCTTCGCCATCATTTTCCTTGCAGCGTTGAAGGAAATCTAGTAAAGTTTCTCCAGCACGTGGATATACTTCCTCCACTTTGTTTTCATATTCCTCTTCAGGAATGGAAACTAATTGCCCCCCTTCAGTGAGGTTCAATGCTTCTATCATCAGGCACTCAAAAGGCTCTGTGTAAGCAGCATCAGCAATCTGCAATGGATCCTCGTCCACTTGCTGTTTGGATTTTGGCTTTTCGCCAAATTTGAGTCTCCCTTCCTGCAAGGCTTTCTGGACCAGATCCCTGAAAAGAACACATTGTGAGGTTCTATGACCCAAGAAATTATGATATTTACAAAAACCTATTTTCTTACGTTGCTCCAAAGGTGGAATTTTCAAACCCTTTGGTACAATTATTTGGCCGTCAGCGACCAATAAGTCGAAAATTTCATCACATTTAGTAATGTCAAAAGTATATGTCTTAGAAACAAATCTATCATTTTTTGGTTCGACGGGATTTTTTCCATTTGATGGTTTTAACATTTTACAAGTATAGGGAGGTCCTGGTTTCAATTCAGCAATATTAACCTCATTGTTTTCCATGTAATCCTGATCATCGTCGAACTCATTTTCGCTTTCATAAGTTTCTATATAGGCCACTTTTTCTTTTTTATGAAACTTAGAATTTCTGGCTTTTTTAGCCCTGAGGCGTTCGACCTGTCGAACACGATCTGCTAGTTGGGCCATATCTCTTAAATGTTGAGTATCTAACTTCTTTCTAATGGAATAATCAAGGCCACCAGCAGCCATCTCAACCAATTCATGTTCAGGCACTTGAGTAAAGCACCTTGCCTTAAGGAGGCGAAACCTGTTCAGATAGTCATCAATGGCTTCTGCAGTTTTACGTTTCATACTGGCTAATTCTTTGAGGCTAATCCTAGATTGTCCCATGTAAAATTGTTCATGAAATAGCCTTTCTAATTGAGTCCAATTATGAATTGAATGAGGGGGAAGTGTGGTAAACCACGTGAAAGCATTTTTTGTGAGGGAATTAGGAAAATATTTCATCCTTAGATCCTCATTATTTGCTATATTTCCTGCCTCTGCCAAATATCTGGCAATGTGTTCGACAGTAGATTCATTAGTATCCCCAGCAAATTTTGTGAATTTGGGAATTTTCCATCCCCTTGGTAGTTCTGCCTGCAAAACATATTCAGACAATGCTGACACAAAATTTGGCCTATGTAATCCTATATTCAAACCATTTTGGGCCAAGATATTTTCTACTAAATTGGCCAAGTTATTATGCCCTGCAACATTCTCTTGTCGAACGTTCCTCAGAACATTATCAGCATCCTGGTTTCTATTAACCAATACCATTCCCTGTTCTGGCTGTTCTCTCTCAATGCGCACTGGTTGGGCTTGGACTTCTGGTTGAGTCTCATGGTTTGCACGAGGCACCCTTTGGTTGTTTGGAGCATCAGGGGCACCAAAAAAGTCTGCCATCCTCCCCATTTGATTGGCTAGTAACAAGTAATTATCATTGGCTGTTTGTAGAACAGGGTTGAAAACTGTGCCAATCTGTTGGGTCAATGCGTTCACCATATCATGGTTACTTTCATCCATTTGTTGCCTAAGTGCATTCATAGAATTATTTGTCAAATTGAGAGGATTTCCCCTATTTCCCATCGCAGAAGATGAGGGAGAACTTTCTATCGAAGGCCAATTATACAGGCATGCCATCGTTGTCGTTGGCATTCCATATTGTGGGTTTCTAGGCAACCATGGAGGTCTTGACGGTGTTCCACCAACTTGACTACCGTCTGTGTATCCATGTGTGTGTAACACGTTCGTTGGCATGGATGATACATTCATTTGTGTCATTATTGCACCATTTGGATTTGGAGGAGGAAACCCTCCTGCCATACTTGAAGTGGTGGCATGCATTGTTGACCCACTGGCGCTTACACCAACGGTTCCTGAACTTATTACAGGGTTCGTACTCCCGCCATTAACATTATTAACTGGGATACTTTCAGAATTTATAGAATTTAGGGCAGGGCTGGTTGGCCCACCAGTAGGATTGGCGCTATGATTGCCAGATACTGGTTGATTAGGTTGCCCTATCACATTCTGGGGACTTACAACAGGATTTGTTTCTGCCCCATTATCACTATTATTATTGTTATTATTAGGAGGATTGTTTGGTGGTCTCACCATTCTGGAACGAGGACGAGTTGGTATACTTGAAAATTCTGGGAGAGATTTACCACTCCTCAAATGCATATAAAAATATACACACAATCAAAAGTACAACACCAAACAACGAATTTTGTAAGAAAATTTTCAAAAAAAAACACACTAAATAAATCACACAATCCAAGTGTCCCACTGGGCGTGCCAATTTGTTTACTCCGATTTTTAGTAAACAACCGCTAGTTTAATTATTACAAGAAGGATCAACTAGTAAATCCTGGGACATATGGATTGTGCATGAGATTGACGAAAACATGTTCATATTTTCTGGGTTAAATCGGATTTATTGATAAAACGGTAAAAACATTCGACACAGTCAAATGATTGGTTTAAAGTAAATTGTTTCAAAGTTAAATTTGCAGAAAACTTGTAAATGAATTGCAGATAAAGTTTAAAGAAGAACTTTGAAAAGTAAAGGCATGCAATGAAATAAATTGCAGAATGTTTAAAATGCAGAAAAGCTTTAAATTGCAGAAAGCTTAAATGACAAACAAGTAATCAATACTTGCAGAATGTAAATTGCATTGATAATTTGTAAAAGTGTTTACAAAGAAAGGTGGTACACAGATTCGTACATGTTCCTGTTTGCATTCATTTCGCTCGTTGACATGGGTACTCTGAATTTCTAAGGAATTTGCATGTGAATTGTGAACCCGTTTCTCCTATGAGAAACTCATATTTATAGGCAAACTAGAATAACTGCTATAAACCTACAAAATGTCTAACTATGCTCCACGTGTCTTTGACAATTTGAATTCCCTTTGACACCTGGTGGGACTTTTGAACGTTATCCATTTTTTGAATATTTCGCTAAGTCCAGAGTATACTTTCTCCGTTCTGCATAATACGTTAGACAAACAAACAATACATATATACATATATATATATATATATATATATATATATATATATATATATGAATTCGACAGGCATATAGTTGTCGAACCAAATACTCTTATTTAAATAAATAAGGTTCTGTCGAATTCGACAGGTTCAACCAGGATTCGACGAAACAGCTTTATGCATTAAAAGCTTTTGATGTCAAATACCTTGATCTTCTCTTGATTTATGACTAAGATCAATTCCCAAGAGAATATTAAAACGTAATGATATACAATAAATGAGATTTCATCATCTCACTCCAACTCATTACTGCCTATCGAAAATACAGGCTAACAAATTTTTCAGAATTTATAGAATTTAGGGCAGGGCTGGTTGGCCCACCAGTAGGATTGGCGCTATGATTGCCAGATACTGGTTGATTAGGTTGCCCTATCACATTCTGGGGACTTACAACAGGATTTGTTTCTGCCCCATTATCACTATTATTATTGTTATTATTAGGAGGATTGTTTGGTGGTCTCACCATTCTGGAACGAGGACGAGTTGGTATACTTGAAAATTCTGGGAGAGATTTACCACTCCTCAAATGCATATAAAAATATACACACAATCAAAAGTACAACACCAAACAACGAATTTTGTAAGAAAATTTTCAAAAAAAAACACACTAAATAAATCACACAATCCAAGTGTCCCACTGGGCGTGCCAATTTGTTTACCCCGATTTTTAGTAAACAACCGATAGTTTAATTATTACAAGAAGGATCAACTAGTAAATCCTGGGACATATGGATTGTGCATGAGATTGACGAAAACATGTTCATATTTTCTGGGTTAAATCGGATAAATTGATAAAACGGTAAAAACATTCGACACAGTCAAATGATTGGTTTAAAGTAAACTGTTTCAAAGTTAAATTTGCAGAAAACTTGTAAATGAATTGCAGATAAAGTTTAAAGAAAAAACTTTGAAAAGTAAAGGCATGCAATGAAATAAATTGCAGAATGTTTAAAATGCAGAAAAGCTTTAAATTGCAGAAAGCTTAAATGACAAACAAGTAATCAATACTTGCAGAATGTAAATTGCATTGATAATTTGTAAAAGTGTTTACAAAGAAAGGTGGTACACAGATTCGTACATGTTCCTGTTTGCATTCATTTCGCTCGTTGACATGGGTACTCTGAATTTCTAAGGAATTTGCATGTGAATTGTGAACCCGTTTCTCCTATGAGAAACTCATATTTATAGGCAAACTAGAATAACTGCTATAAACCTACAAAATGTCTAACTATGCTCCACGTGTCTTTGACAATTTGAATTCCCTTTGACACCTGGTGGGACTTTTGAACGTTATCCACTTTTGAATAATTTGCTAAGTCCGGAGTATGCTTTCTCCGTTCTGCGTAGTACGTTAGACAAACAAACATACACACGTATATATATATATATATATAATTTTCGACCATTGTCAGTAATGTCGAAAAATAGATATTTGCACAAATAACTTCTTGTCGAATTCGACAAGCTCATTGGGCAACAACATGTTCTGTCGAATTCGACAGACCCCTGGGCTTTGACAAGCAACTTTGCATTAAAAGTCTCTGACGTCAAATGCCTTAATTTTCTCTTGATTTAATACTAGAATCAATTCCCAAGAAAATATTAAAAATGCAATCATGCACATTAAATGAGATTTCATCATCTCTCTCCAATTCATTAATGCCTGTCGAAAATACAGGCTAACACTCATCTCATCTTTATCGTAAATGCATTTGTTTCCTATATTTGTAGGGTACAAGAAACTTGAGTGAAACTGCGAAAGGTACTTAATACTAATAGTGCCCCAACTCTTAAGTAAGGTACTAACCATGAGTTTCTTACCTTTTTTTACCATGGTAAAACAGTGGGTGTAAATAAATTATAAGTGTCTTAAGTATAATTCAGTTGGTACGTTAATATTGCAATATGCAATGTGCCACAACTCAATAGTTGGCATAGTCTCATAGAGGCATGTGGCATAGTGATTTGACAAAATGTCAAGATGTATTTGCAGGTTGGTGAACTCCCTGCATGATTCCTTGATGGGAACGTGGAATGTTATGGCAAGTATGGCGGCTCCCATCTCCCGACTTTTCACTCCTCGCATGAAGAATTATTCCCATGTCTTCCCTAACAAAAGAAAAGATCTTAAATTTAAAATTATCTACTATGAAAAACTATATTTTTTTACCAAAAACAAAATTAAACACTTTAGTATATCACTCTACTTTCATGTAAAAATTTCGGATTTTTTTGTTGTTTGGGAAATGCTTATATATGCCCAAAAAATAAAATTTATTATAATTCATGTATCTAATTCACTTTTTCAATTTTTGACAAAGTAATTGCATAAATTTTTTAATAGAGAAATTTTTTTTTAACATTAAGGCATATGTGAAGAGAAAAAAAAAGTGCAGCAATACCTTTTTTTTTATAAGTGACAATGTAACTGTCTGGTCCTCATCTTATGTGGTCTCGTCACTGCCACTTCACAATCTTCTCCGCCTCTTTTTAATGGAGTTTTTGCCTTCCATAAAAATTGAACCATGTACCCAAGAATTCAAGTACATGTTCAATGCATTCACACGCTACCAATTGGGCTAGTAGTGATAATTTTCAAACAAAATTTATATTAAGGACAATTGTGGGTCTTTTTAAATTTGTAAGAGACAATTTATCCTCGAGCTTGATGAGATGCAATGCTTTAGTAAAATCTTATTATATATAAAATAAAATTTTAATATAGTTTATTAAGATATTTTACCTGTTTTTTTAATATTTAATTATTATAAATAAATTTTTGGAATATGAAGAATAGAATGATTTCGAAGCATATATTGTGCATTGATGTCCAAGACTTATTTATGATAGTGGAATGTCTCCCTTAATAAAAGAAAAGTGAAAAATTAATTCAAATCAAACGAGCATTGTCAAAAAGTCAAGAAACAATCATCAAAAGACAGAGCACATGAAAAGTCAAGTTTCATCACACAGTAGGACATGTCACAACCTGTGATGTCTTGCCACGACTGCATGGCAAGCAAGTCAATAGCTTATGTTTTCTGCATGGCAAGTTCTATGATACATTAGACAATTTCTAATGTACCGGTACATGATTATCAAATTAATAAATAAAATAAATATTTTTTTAAGAGAAATTATTTTTCTATCATTAAAAATATTATAATAATCAAATATCATTAACCAAAGTTGTCAAAAATATAAATTTTGATATTTTTAAAATTTTTATTCTTCATATTAGTCAATATTCAATTTTTTATTGAAAAATTGTTAAAATATTAGTGTAATCATTATAAAAAATAAAATTGTATTTTTCCTTATGCTATTATTATATCTAAAATACAATAATTAACTAATAGTATTTTTAATCCATAAAAATAATTGTTAATTTATTAATTTGCGATGTCATGTACCGGTACACTTGAATTATTTAAGTGTACGGTAGAAGCTCCCTTTCTGCATAAGTTCCTACCACGACCTATGTTGTTGTACCACAGTTGTGGTAAAATTCTGAATTTTTTAGTTTTTGTATCTTTAGTTAATATTTTAATGTACTTAATCTATAATAATGTCTTAGTGGATAATGAATTGTACAAAATTGACGATCCTCTAAAGTTTAAAATATGTTTTCCAAGTTATCACTTTCTTGTTCTTTTAGTTTTCTTTTTTGTTTTAGGTTAGTTTGCAACTTCTCACAATTAGGGGTGGCTAAAAAAACCAAAAACTCAAACTGAACCACTAAATTAAACTGAGGCATCACCAATAGTTTTGAAATCAAACTAAAACAGTTCGGTTCGATTCGGTTCAGTTTAATGGTTCGATTTTTTTAGTAAAAAATTAGTTATAGTTTGGTTTAAAAGCATAAAACTGAACCACTTTAACAATTTGGTTCGGTTTGATTTTAAAGACAAACAGTTCGGTTCAGTTCGGTTATTATCAATTTTAAAAACAGTTTTGTCAGTTCGGTTCGATTTTCCTCAAAAACCAAACCATACCATCCCTACTCACAATGCATATTCATGTATGAGTAGTTCTATTTTCATCTTAACAATATGTATAATGGAATCTAAAAATATCTTTTTCATATTTCATTCTTTTATACTTGGCTTAATAGGCTTTTACCCCCTGCAAAGTAGGCGAGTTTTGCGTTACCCCCCTGTAATTTTTTTTCTTGAGATTACCCCCCTGCAAAATTTATTTTTTTGATTTACCCCCTTTTTGCTGACGTGGCAGGCAAAAGTCAACTGCCATGTCAGCAAAGTTCACTGCCACGTCAGCAAAAAACTTGACTTTTTGCCTGCCACGTCAACAGAAAAGGGGTAAATAAAAAACATAAATTTTGTAGGGGGTAATCTCAAGAAAAAAAATTACAGGGGGGTAACGCAAAACTCGCCTACTTTGCAGGGGGTAAAAACCTATTAACCCTTTATACTTTTATTGATTGGAATTTCTAACAAATCTTGTTCATATCATATTGCTCTTTATTTTATAAACTCTTACAACTATGAAGGTACTTAGAGGTGAATTTATGTATATATGTTCAAATTTATATTATATGTCAAGGTATTATGTGCTTCAGTGTCATAAATATTCTACAAGCTTATGTATGTTGTTTGTTAATTATCTTAAAAAGAACAATATTTGTCATGTTTTATATCTCGTCTTAAAATTTGTCTATAATTTGATTTTTTATGACAAAAGAAAATGATTGAAATTAGACATATTTTTTTGTGGTAAAATCTTTGGATTAAGTGCAATCGGTATTTCATGCAGTCACTTACAGTCTGTTCATTAAAACCACCCGATTTGACAGTTTCTATTAGAAGATAGTTTTTAATTTTTGTTCAAAATTAAATTTTTATAATCAAATATGAATTGTTCAATTTTGATTATATGATCATAAAGTTGCTAACTGCATGTAATCACTGATTTTCAACAGTATATAATCTAAGTCCATAATCTTCTCAATAGGAAGCAAAAGAATTTTTCCCAAATTTTTTTTTTTTTTAAAAAGCTAATTTATTTTTTTTTGACAAAATAAACGATATTTATTCATTCAAATAAAAAGAGTACATCGATGTAATATAAATTCATAATCGCTAAAAACAAAAAAGGATGAATCTGCGAACAAAAAAACTAATTTATTTTGAAGGGTCAAAATTCGCAAAACCATTGAATAAAACAAAAGTAAAAAGAGGAAGGCCTAGACTATCATCTGAAGCAGTCATGTGCAAGACTCATGGACCCTACTGCTTGCTTACACGTGGAACGCCTACCCCACAAAAAGCATTAATTTTACGCGTATTGTTGTGAATCGATAACCACCAAACTGTGGCCCATAACATAATTTCATTCTCTTTTCTCTATTTTTCTCTTTAATAGATCTCTTCACTTTATGATCACTATAAGAATTAATATTAGTATGTTCATAAGAAAAAATAACAATCAAACATTTCAATAGGCACAATATAACAAATTAGAGATTGATTAACCCACCAAAAAGGACAATCAATTAACAATCCAAAATTTCTACTTTTAATTAATATTTTTGCTGACTTTTTACGACTTATTATTGTTATGTTAATTTTAAGTATCTTAAATATTAAATTTATTTAAATTATATTATAATTGTTCTCTTATGTCTTTTTGTATTTATCAATTAGTTAAACTGCTATCAACCATTAGCTATTTTACCAAACATGGCCTAAGTTTGGTTGATAAGATTAAGTTTCACCTTTTTTTTTTGGTTTTCAAGTTTTTGTTATCTGTATTTTTTCAAGATTTTTTTATTTTCATAAAATTAAATACAAATTACTTTTAATTTATATTTTCATCTTTTTCATAATCAATAATCAATTTTACATTTTCTCATATAACTTATTTCAGCGAATATAAAAAAATAACATATATAAATTACTATATTTTAGTTATTTTTAGTAAATATAATATTTTATTTTGTCTTATATAAGATGTAGGGAGTAATATTATCAAATGAAAACCACCTTTGGATAACAAAAAGAATTGAATATCGCACTTTTTACTTTACCTTAAACATATGGATCTTCAAAATCCATGCAAAAGTGTGATAAATCTATCCATAGGGGTTACATCATAGGAATTACGGTTTGGCCATAAACTTTTTGTCTTTATACCCCCACGAGGGGACGAATGTAATGAACAAGGAGAAAGTTAAATCAATTAAAATCAATTAAATGTAAAGTAAAAAAATTAATGATTGTTATTTTAACAATCTTGTAATTTATTATTGTGTATATGTACCTATATAATTTGTCTTTGATAGTATATTAATTCATTATACTCACTTTTTTTTTTGTTTACAAAGCTAAATGAAAAGGAAAAAAGAAACAAACAAAGCAAAGAACAAAAATTAATCTCTTATGAAGAGAGTCCCTGAAGTATCTACAAGGAGGTTCAGCAGGCCAGCTGGTGAGTAAATCATTATGCTACTCACTTTAAAGGAGATGAATTTGTTAATTACTCAAATTATAGTTTTAAAAAAAGAGAAGTGCTAATTATTACGATAAACGTGGATATGAAATACAAGAATGCTTATATATGATTGTTTGATTGGTTGAAATTATTAAAGTTCCGGATTTGGTGGAAAACATGTTGGTCATGGTTTAAAGATTGAGAGCTAAAATTTATTCATGTGTTTTGTTTCGTAAACACCAGCATTATTCTAAAAAAAATCACACTTAATTAATGAATTTGATCTACATAAACAAAATTTATTTATTATTCAATGAATTTGAAAAATTACTTTTGGTTATATATTTGAAACTAAATGATTATGACTTGCAGTAAATATATTAGTAAAACATAAAAGAATTAACTGCTTACCCGTCAACTCGTAAATAAACAAGGCAAGTTAAATAATTATATTCTCAAAAAGTCACTAGGTTTGATCTAATTATGTGAGGTTTATGTAGTATATACATGAAGTCATTAGGGATGTCAACGGGGCAGGGAATGTGCGGAGGCTGTTTCCCCGTTCCCCGCCCCCCAAACTTTTCTCCGTCCCCGTCCCCGATCCCCGCCGCGGGGGAAAATTTTTCTCCATCCCCATCCCCATGGATCCCCACAGTATCCACGAACATAAAAAATTAACAAAATTGCTATACATTTTAATCAAAAGAACTACACTAATATTTTGTTTTTTCTTCTTTTTTTTTTTAAAGAAAATACATATTATGTATCTATCTTTCATTTTTTAAAAATAAAAGTACATTTTGCATCAATAACAACAAAATGCAAAAGCACTTTCTAATATTTCTTTTTGTCAAAAAAAATAAATATCCAGTTGAACTTGTTGTCAACATACATTATCATAACCTTTATAACGTATTAATTGTTAATTTTAATGAAAAAAACATATAAAATTATATAATTATATATTATATATATAATTTAAATAATATGGTCGGGGTCGGGGAATCCGCGGTGGCGGAGTGACCTTCCCCGTTCCCCGCCCCGAATTATCCACGGGGGAATTTCTCCCTCCATCCCCGTCTCTGCGGGGAAAAATATCCGCGACTTTGGATCTGCGTATAGATTATCCCCACGGATAATCCGTTACCAGATACAAATTGATATCCCTATAAGTCATGAGTTCGATACTCTAATCCATTGTAAGAAAAAATACTGTATATTATAACAAAAAATTTGATCATTACTGGATTTCCACTCTGTACCTTCTTATTTATATACAAAGAGATTGATAAAGTTTGTTTCTTTTTAGGCTTAATTACAATTTTGGTTCCTCTAGTTGCACAATTTTATGAAATTGATCCCCTTATTTTCAAATCACACAATTTTGATCTCTCTATCAATTTTTTGTACTTAAAAATTTTGATGTAGCATATTTTAAATGATGCAGCATACAACTTGAAGATAAATAAATATTCAAAAGTCATGAAATTACAATAAAATTCAATAAAAAGTTCGATTTCAATTTCAGAGATTATTCATTTTTGAAATTTAAATAATGAAATGTAAATGATTTTTTTTTAACAAGCTAAAATGCAATATATATAATCACAAGAAACAAGCAATCCCCTCATCACAAGGCGTGCCGAGAAACACTACAAAAGTTTACAAGAGAATCTAGATAAGTAACATAAATCTACATCATCAAATCATATGTCATATCATTTAATATATATTAAATCATAATTTTCAAGAATAAAAATCTAGTAGAGAGACCAAAACTGTATGATTTAAAAAATTTTAGAGGGACCAATTTCGTGAAAATATAAAAATAAAGGGATCAAAACTGTAATTAAACATTTTTTTTATAATAATATACAAGGAGTATTATTTATACTATTTCTAATTTTCAATTATTTAAAGATATAAATACATAATAAATAAATTTAAAAAAAAAAAAGAGAAAGAAAAATGGGGCATCCTAGTGCGGATTGGTTGCATACAGATATATAAAAACCAATCGCGGTATTAGACTTTTGACATCAGCATGATGGGAAATTGACGCAATGGGAACGCAATAAATAAATAAATAATTTGAAGTGAGAGAGCGAGAGAGTTTCCGCGTAGAAAGATGAGACTATGGGTCTCGCTAGTTTTCTGAAAAATATTTTTAAACATTACTTAATGATAGATTTGTTCTTTTCTTACAAAAAACATCAATTAACTCATTGCGTAGCATGTCCTAAGCAATATACTATTTTTTTTCTTCAACTGATTTAATAATTAGAAACTAGTGATGCGTTTAGGATTTAAATTCAAACTCCTATATATAAAATGTAATATTTTTACTAACCGATTAAACACATGAATATAAATTAGAGTTTTTTTTTTACTAAAAATCATAGACGAATATTTGTAGTTGAAATGCAAAATTTTCCTCCCAAGAATCATGTATACTATTAATATTATATCAAATTTCTTTTAAAAAAAGATTACAAGAACGTAACGCCAATATATTTATTTTATTTATTATAAAATGATGTTATTTTTATTTTTTTGTTTTTAGATGAAGTTACAAATATACACATATATTGCAAGGTCTTGAATTTGAATTCAAATAAAAGTGTCTAATATAACAAAATCAGTATTATCAATTGAGTTAAAATTTATACTAAACTATAACACTGTAAAAAAAAAAAACTACAACATTCTTCGAAATTATTAGTATACCAGCTGCCAAGTTTTCGAAACTACAAAACTTTAAATAAATTAATTTTTTTGAATTTGCTAGTGTAATCATTAAGATTATCTTAAAGGAACCTAGTGTCCTTGAAACTTTTTAAATTTTGTTGATTTTAAATATTAAATTGATTATCAATCCTTAGTTGGTTTAGTGGTGATTGTTGCTGAATTTGGTAGAGATGACCATAGCTTGATGTCAGAACTGACTCCCGAACCAAATTAAACCGATGGTGATAGAAAAAAAATGTGAAATTGATTATTTTTTGTTTTCTCTATAATACCCACTATTTATAATTTTTTTCACTTATTTATCTTTCAATAATAAAAAATAATATTATATTGAACTTTTAATTTAGCAAATAAATAATAACTAATTATCATATAAAAGAAGACTGATTATCTTAAAGATTATTATAGCAATAATTATTTGTGTACTACCAATATTTGTTCAATAAAACAGAAGAGTTGACCTTTTTTCTATTCGTTCATTGGAAAATTGCTAAGACATAACCTTCTTGAGACACACAAAAATCACAAAATACACTTTTTTATATTTCATTATTACATTCATTAACATTATCCATTCACTTTTTTCTCTCCAAGGTAGGGAAGATCGAGACCACTCTTCTCATCGGTTAATTTGAAATTTGTATCAGTTACAACTTATTCGGTGCAAAATAGTTTCTAAAATTTTATTTCACTTATTTATCTTTCAATAATAAAAAATAATATTATATTGAACTTTTAATATAGAAAATAAATAATAACTAATTATCCTATAAAAGGAGACTGATTTTCATAAAAACATTAAAGGAAACCGTTAAAAAGCATGTGAATACTAAAAAAAGAATGATAGATATGCATGAATATTATAAAACAAAAAGGAAAAGAATGATAAATATTAGAAAATTGATCAAATAATTTAATTTCTCCTATGTAAGCAAAAGAAAAATCTCACTATCAATTTATTTTCCTTTCTCTTGTATGCTAAGCTATTCACACCTTATGTTCACACTATACCCCTCACCTACATATATATTCTTCCTATCTTTTTCTCTCTCATCTTTTCACCCTCTCTCTCTCTATCTCTCTATCTCTCTCCCCTCCATAGCCAAAAACTCATAAATTTTCAACATATCATTCATACCATCTTTTTCTCTTCTTACACGACTTTGCAACATATATTATATATTGAATCACTAGAAAATTTAATTAGCTTTTGCTTTTGTTTTTTTATTCAATTTCAATGGAGGGTCATCATCTCCATCATCATCAACAACATCAACAACAACATCATCATCAACAACAACAACAACATAGACAACAACATGCTCATAACATCATAGGTACTAGTGGTGGTGTTGTTAACGTTGATGTCACAGATAGATTTCCTCAATGGAGCATCCAAGAAACAAAAGAGTTTCTTATGATCCGTTCTGAGCTTGATCAAACTTTCATGGAGACAAAGAGGAACAAGCAACTTTGGGAAGTTATTTCTAACAATATGAAGGAAAAGGGTTATCATAGAAGTGCTGAACAGTGCAAGTGCAAGTGGAAAAACCTTGTTACTCGCTATAAGGTACTTCTATTCATAAATCCTTTATTATTATACTCATATATTCATATTAGTAATTAATTTCAAAGAATGAAGATTTTGAGCCTAGTACAATATACTAATTTTCGACTAATTTCTCATAAGTTAATGTTCGAATCTTGAGCGAGCGAGATCTATCCATATATATATTTGATGCTTAACGCGTCAAGGTTATTCATATGAAAAAAAAAGTTTTAATTTTGATGTGCTTTCGGTGTGAAATATTTTACACTATCTATCAATCATAAATATAATTTTATATGCATATATACCAATTAAAATTTTCATATAATATATCAACCTAAACAAAAATTGAGCTCCCCTTAAATTATTGTTTCAATAAATTTTCTTATTAAAAACCTAAATAAATTATTATAATTAAGCAAACCATGTTTTAAGTTGGTAATCACATACACATATATACATATCACATATGCTTTTTTTTTTTTGCCTTTTCTATTTGTTAAGGGGTAAACTTTTCTCTCTCATGATTCATCAAAAATAAAAAGTACAAACTTTGTTTTATAGATGAATATAATATATCACACTTTAATAATAAATATGTTATATATATATGGTAAGAGTTTTGTTTTTGTTTTTGAGATATAAAGGGATGTGAAACAATGGAGCTAGAAGCTATGAGACAACAATTTCCATATTACAATGAGCTTCAAGCTATTTTCAGTGCAAGGATGCAAAGAATGCTATGGGCTGAAGCAGAAGGAGGGTCAAAGAAGAAAGGGATGCATGTGTCTTCTGAGGATGAGGAAGAGTTAGGAAATGAAGAGAGTGAGGGAGATCACAAAGGAAATATTAAGAAAAAGAAGAAAAAGGGTAAAATGGTAATTGGTGGAGGAAATGATAGTGGTAGTAGTAGCAATAATTTGAAGGAGATTCTTGAGGAGTTTATGAAGCAACAAATGCAAATGGAAGCTCAATGGATGGAAGCATTTGAGGCAAGAGAGAATGAGAGAAGGTTGAAGGAAATGGAATGGAGACAAACAATGGAAGCATTGGAGAATGAGAGGATAATGATGGAACAAAGATGGAGAGAAAGGGAAGAACAAAGAAGGGTTAGAGAAGAAGCTAGGGCTGAAAAGAGAGATGCATTAATCACTGCTCTTCTTGATAAGCTCACAAGAGAAGACATGTAGATGTTTCTTTGGTTAGTTGGTAGCTAACTTTTGTATTGTTTCTCTCTTCTCATCATGCAAGACGTTTTTGAGGTTTGTTCTTTGAACTTTCAAAATATTACCTTGAAGATAACTTTATAATCAATTATCTAGTAGTTTAGACATTTTGTTATGGATTTCGAAACCTCTGCGGTCACTACATTCCTACAAAACTGTTGATTTTTAAGTTAGATGTAAGTTTGAAATTTCTCTTTATTATATTTAACGGCTCTGCAATAGATGTATTGTGTGTAGTTATCTACCGCTATGAATATTATTTTTATTTTTTTTTACAAACCAAAGGTTGTTTAGTCAATATGCAATAAAAAATATAGAAGATAGCTAGTTTCTACCTTTCTTTTTTTTTTACATTGTTTTTTGTTTACACTCAGCTTGCTAGTGTTTTTGAAATATGTCCCAATTTTGATAATAGTATGCTTAATTTGATTTCATAGATTATAGCTAGTATAGTAGGTGTGATAGAGAGGGGTCCAAAATATATAAAAGAGCACAATTTGCAGTGCCAAACCAACAACCATAATCGGGAAAAATAATCCACAAAATTTTGTCCACAAGATAATGCTCATCATAATGTCTATCCATATATAGAGACGCACAATTTTAAGGTTAATGGAGCATTTAGTCAAATGACTCACTACACACAAAGTGATGTTATTTTCACATTTTTTTTTAAGAAGTTAAATTAGTCCATCTAAATTGGTACTAGAGAGAATCGAACTTGAGACTTTAAGATGAGCACACTCTCAAATCCTAAGTCAATACCACCAGACCAACCAAGTGGGTTCACATTTATTTATTATAGATGTACAAAAGAAAATGGAAAAGAATTTGTTATATGTATAATGTTGTTTGTTAGATTGATAAGAATTTGGGGACCATAGATTTAAAAGAATTTGTTGATCATTTTGGCATGCAATGCAAACGTTCAAATGATTGTTGACATTGATATAATATGTGCATGTGAGAGAGCTAGCTATCATATTAGGAGTTTTTACTTCATCCTTAGGTATGAACTTGTGACTCTATAATATTGACATATATACTATTATTTAAGTCATGTCTTAATTTGGTAAAAAAAAAGTCATGTCTTAATAATTAAATTGATATATTTTTTTAGCAGTGTAGGTATATATTAATAATTAATATTAGATAATTTATTTATAAACATTATTATTTATAAATTGTCGATGTAAGTCCTTTATTTGTCTTCATTCTTTGTTTCGATTTTTGACCTTATTAAGGTTAGGTCGTGGAAATGATATGTACGACTAGGTTTTAAGGACCTCTCCACTTTTATGAATGGATTCGAAATTCTTTTCAATGTTTAAGATAGGCGTTTGGTATGCTTTTACAATTTGTATCTCTTTGATTGTCCCGGATGCAGGTTTGCTTCAGTGACTTTTAACAAAGTTTTTATGCAGTTTGGAATTTGAATTGTTGATTGTAAATCGGACGATCTAGATTAACACAGTTATAAAATCATATGAAAAGTCTCAACGGCACGATTTTGATCAGAAGATGTAAAACTGCATAAAAGTTGTGTTAAAATAAACTGCAACAAATCTATTTCCTTCCTTTTTGTATGAATTTTGAGTATCTCCCTTGCAATCTTATTTTTACATATGCTCTTCTTTTACTATTTAAAAAACACTAAATTGCACCATGGATTGTTTGGGATCTCATATATGAGCTTATATATTAATGTCAAATAGGATATCTCATTATGCAATGAAGTGGACAATATTAAGGTGGTGATCCAAGTCAAGTTGTCCATTAACTTAATTTGGTTCGCTTGCATTTGGTTCATTTGAAAAGAAAGTATGTTTATTTCGTCAAAAGACTGTTTTTATTGCAGATATTATTGTTAGAGTAAAAATTCATATTTGGTGGTGGATTAAAAAAATTTCCAAGGCCATTGGTTTTAATTCTAATTGCTTAGAGTGACGGTGATTCATTGTATCATTTGATTTTGTTCGTACTCTTTAGTTTTTTGTATTTCTTTATTATTTGGTACTTATTTAATTTTTAATGAATGTTTAGCTTGCAGATAAAAGTGGGGATGAACGTTTTTGTTTGGTTCCTGCACTTTTATTTTTTATAGTGAAATTTTATAAATAGGAGTACAAAGGATATTCAAACATGTAACAAACTTTAAAAAGTTACAAGAATTCAATAAAAAAGACTCATCTAATTAGCAATCCATTTTAAGAATTGCAAACAAGAAACCTTACCCCTCCCACATTTGGTCCTACACATGCATGAATTCAAAGTCCACAAGGACAAAAATGATTAAAACCTTAATTAATAGATAGGTGCATCAATGAGATAAATCAATTGTCTTAGGTTTTAATATTCAAGACTTCAACCTCCTTGACCATAAAGTTTTACGTCCTCTTATATTCCACAACTTCAAATTAAAGCAGCAAAAAGGTTACTATTCGAAACAAAATCTTAATATAGATATATAGACCATATCAAGATTTTCTTTTTTAAGAGCAAAAATATAAATTGTATTAGATAATAAAATTAGTACAAGAGGTACTTCACCACAAATGAAGGATAAGTACAAGTAATGCTCACCCCAAAAACGTTAAATTACAAATACAAGATAAAGCTAAGAAATGAAGCTAATACTAAAGACTATTAGACTAACCCACGTGTTTTGGCCTATAAATCGTTTGATCATCACAAAATTGAGGAGGTAAAGTTAATGAACACTCAATAATAATTATCTTAGGTTTTAGATCAACACTTATATCCTTAACCATATATAGTGACACATATATTGGTTATCCCCACACGAATATTATGAGACACATTATTACACGATAAAAGAAACAATTGTTTGCTATTGAAAAAAATAAAACAATTTTCGTTACAATTATGGAATTGTGTATGGTACTAAGAAAACAGTTGGTTCCAATTGTGATATTCTTCCATTATTGTGAATGGTTAAGAATCATATGTTGGACCCCAAAATGACAATGGGATATGTGCTACATGCTGAATTTTGCTATTTAGGCCCCCTCTGTTTGCTCTCACGCCCCCCTTGTTGACCAAAATGCCCTTTTAAAACCTTTCGTATGCTAGGAAACGAACCCAAGGAATTTCGTAACTTAACCAACGAAATGCATATCCCAGAATATACGCCTAAGTTTGAAACATTTTCGCCCCGTAGGTGACGAACTAAAAATTTTCGTTTCCCAGGACACGAAATGCAGGATACAGTACGCCCACCGCAAGTCCTCGCATGAATTTGCACACGCCTTCGCCCCGTAGGTGACGAAATCCAATTTTCGTATCCTAGGTGGTAAACACGCTACAATTCGTTTCCTGGGTGACGAAATCTGGAAATATGAAATCAAAATCCCTAGCTGTCAAATCAGAACAGCTTTAACACTAAATGTAAAAAACTTTGTTCTCTGGCGATTTTTGGGGTTGGAAGTGCATTTTATCAACGATTTTGGTCTGATATACGATTCCCACTCTGATTTGAAGCATTATAACAGGTAATGTAGTGTTCAAACGCTTGATTTTAAGGTTTTTTTTTTAATATTCTGCTAAGTTTGATTTTGTGACCTAAGTGACGAAATTTAGGGAATATGAACTTGTAAATTAGGAAACGAAACCAGGAGTAGATGCAATATGAATGTTATTGTGTTATGATTCTGTTTGTATATATGTTATTGTGTTTGTACCATGATTGTGATTGTTTATATTTTTTACGTTTGTTTTTGTAAAATAGGTGCTGACATGAATGAAACAATTGATGAACCTGATATTACTAAAGATGAACCTAATGTTTGTCGAGATATAGTTGTTGCATCCGACATCGCTCAAGCTAATGTTTCTGTTGACACCGGCAGTTATTTTTTCAATGCAAAGAAGTATAAAAATCGAGATGAATTGATTGACTGGTGTAAGAATGAGGCTATTAAAGCTGGATTTACCATGGTGATTGAGAAGTCTGATATGGGTAAACATAATAGGAAGCCGTTTTTCGTTTTGGGTTGCGAAAGGGGTGGTGTGTACAAGGAACCCAAGAGAAAATTGAAGAGAGAAGACACAAAAACAAGGAAATGCGAGTGTCCGTTCAGGTTGCGGGGATACTTTGTTGCAACTCAGGAATGGAAGCTTAGTGTGGTTAGTGGTGAGCATAACCATGAGATGGCTATAAATTTGGAAGGTCACATTCTAGCCGGGCGCTTGAAACCTGAGGAAAAGGAGTGTGTCCACCAGTTGACAAGGAATTTGGTGTCTCCAAAGAACATTCTGAATACGCTTAAGGAGAAGAATAAAGATAGTAAGACAAATATGAAGCAAATCTACAACGAGCGTCAAAAGTACAAACGCAATCTTAAGGGTGAGATGACAGAACTTCAACAACTTTTGAAGTGTCTAGAAGATAACAGATACTTTCACAAGTTTAGAACGGATGATGAGTCGTCAACGTTACAGGATATATTCTGGGCACATCCTGATAGTGTGAAACTATTTAACACTTTTCCAACGGTATTGTTGATGGATTCAACCTACAAGGCCAACAGATATAAAATGCCTCTATTTGAGATAGTCGGTGTAACCTCCACCGAGCTGAGTTTTAATGTTGGATTTGCGTTCTTGAAAAATGAAAAAGAGGACAATTTCATATGGGCACTTGAGACATGTAAGAGTCTTTTGAAGAGTAAAGAGGCAATGCCGAAGGTCATCGTCACTGATAGGGATAAATCATTGATGAATGCTGTTGATGTTGTCTTTCCAAATTCAACCGCATTAGTATGTCGTCACTGATAGGGACAATTTCATATGGGCACTTGTCCTAATGTGACCGACACTTTTTTGTGGTCTTAAAGCGATCGGCATTTATATTTTGTGGTTGTAAATGTTTTGGAATTTGGAGATAAGATATTTGTGTATTTATGTGGTTGTAAATGACCAAATATTTATGTGGTTGTAACTGAACAAAATATTATATAAATATATCTATCCATTATGTTTTTAGCCTACAAAATCTTATCTTCTTCTTTCACAATCTTTGCATACATATTTTAGTTATGGATAAAATGAGTGCCGGAGATCGGTGGGTTTCGAATTATTTAGCAAAGAGTTATGATTTTGCTATCAAACTGACAGGTAAAAAAGAGTTTCACCTTCAGCTGAAGAACAACATAACAGGTCTTCAGGAGTTAAAAGATAAGATTGAATACATGTATGCATTCATGTTCGGGAAACAGATCAAGGTTGAAAAGGTTTCGTATTATGAATCTTACATCGATCTAGCAGGGGATAGCGTTGGATTTGATGATGCTGAGGTGAAGTTTCATTTGAAGGAGCTGGTATCCGACGACGATGTTGGTTTCATGTTTCACACAATTGAGGCTGACCCATTACCAATTCGTATGGTTTGTACTTTAGGCAAAGTTTGAGTCAATGTTGGTTTTAGATTTTATGTTCATGAATAATGGTTTTGTACCTTATGCGTGTACTATGTTATTTCAATTTAATGTTGTATTTGTGTTAATGTTGTTAATGTACTATGTACCTTAATTATGTATTTGTGTTAATGTACTATGTACCTTAAAATTGTATGGGTTTATGTTTATTATAACTTATATGACTGAAATGAAATGGTTAACGTATCGAGACGATCCAAAATCTGTTTAATGTAACTTGGTTTTTTAAAAATACCTGAACACTCTGGTTTCGTGTCACAGGCAACGAAATATATTACAGGTTCGTGGCCTAGGTTACGAAAATCTGAAAAATATTACAGGTTCGTTGCCTAGGTCACGAAAATTTGAAATTTTTTGAAAATTGTCACCATTTCGCCCCGTAGGTGACGAAACCATAAATATTTCGTCACGCAGGTGACGAAACCAGAGTTTTCCTGTCCTGAACTAATTGTTTCCAGAATTCCCATGGTTTTTAAACCACGCAAAACCTGTGAGTTTTCCATCTATTTTTTCCAGGCATGTTTTTCCAAGCAATAACTAATACAAAGTCCATTACAAGTTTTTAAACAATTAAATTACCTTAAACAAAGTCCATAATATTGTTCACATTTCATAACCAATACAAATCTATTAGTACAAAACAAGGTCCATAACATAGTTCCAAATTACATAACCAAAACAAGTCCAATACAAATCCATGAGTACAAAACAAGGTACATAACCATTACAAATGAAACTAATACGCTAAGCTTGACTTGACCCGGCACCTTTGTCACTTGACTTCTTTTTCTTCCTTGTCTTTTTTCCTACACCCGAGTCTTTCTTTCTTTTTCGTCGCACCGAGTAATTTGTGACAATCCCCAAATCAACATAAACCTTTTGTAGTGCTTCCCTTGCTTCCTCCAGAGTCAAATCACTATCAAGCCTTCCCTTCACCTCCGATCGAACATTCCTACAAATCTCAAACACATTCATCTTCTCATTAGCATTATCTTCCTCAATTATCACTTCAACATTCGCAGGCCGTGGTGGATTTCCTCCGATCGGAGGCCATATCTTTGGATGCGACACACGGTAAAACCACGCAATATATCCCGGATCAGCTTCAAAACCATTTGTTGCCCTTGGACCCCGCATTTCTTCAGTCACATAGTTTTCAACCATCATTTTTTGAAAAGCTTCATCGATAGTGAAACGATTCATTCCAGCCTTAGCAGCTACATCAGGGGCTCTGGGAATGGACTGAACATGTCCGTATTGCCTTAAGACCCGCTCAGGCAAATGTCGACATATCATGGCGCTTCCACACATTATCCATCCCGAATACCAACTACAATCTTGGAATGGCCGCGATTGGCGATGATCCTCATATGGTTGCCATGTCACCTCATCCACCTCCATACGATCCAATGCCGTTCTATGCTCAAAAGGTAACGGAGGACCTTTCAATGGTACAAACTTTGCAGCAAGTGGTTCACCGACATTGTAGTTATCATCAAAAAGCCGCATTCCAAAGTTCTTGAAATGCGCCATAATCCATGCCTAATAAATACAAAGTCAGATAGCAAATTAGTCACATGGGAGAAAAGAAATAATAGACAAATTTAAAATTCAGCAAATGTGTGAACTACCACCAATAAGTGATGGTCATAACTAATTCAGCAAATTCATATAATACCTGAAATAGACAATTGTAACCACCGTTGTTCCCACAGTTTGGCTTAGTAGCTTTGTCCAAATAATGATACAGATATGCAAGTCCAGAGGCACCCCAATTCCAGGTATTGACAACATTCAGGTCTTGTAAGTAAGTCAAGAAGATGACATCGACATACTGCGTACTTTTGTTTGTGAAAAGTGTTGCACCAAGCAAGTACAAAAGAAAACATCTAATGGTGCAGTCCCTGTAGAATTGTATGTCATCTTCTGGATCCTTTTCATGTTCCGCTTTTAATGCAAAATTGAGATTGTCAAAGTATAACTGCGCCAACTTAGGAAATCCAATATGCGCTCCTTTCATCTTATTGAACTCTTCCTTGCAGTCAACTTTATCAAAGTTCAAGTATTGCTCACACATATCCAGACCTTCATCCACTTTGCATGCAGTTCCAACATGGTTAAGCATCTTACCACTTATAGGAATGTGAAGCAAGCATGACACATCGTCTAGTGTGATGGTCATTTCACCGACAGGTAAATGGAAGGTCCCGGTATCTGGTTGCCAGCGTTCTGTAAAAGCAGTCAACAAACCCCAATCCACGTTGTTGTAATTTGTCTTCAGTAGGGGTCGCAACCCACTAGTATTTACCACATCCCAAAACCACCCTTGGTTAGCTGCAGGTAAGGTGAACTCATTCACTTTTTTCCCATTGTTCATGCACCTCAGATACCGTTCCGGATACTGCAAAACCAATTAAATTCAAATCAAACAATTGAATCAATTCTTTAATATTTTGTAAAACACAATGTATATGCATAGCATTCTCAAACAAATAGCAGTGTACAAACAGCAGGAGCATTAGCCTCCTCATTTGTTCCATCAACCTGTTTATTCATTTCATGTACTACTGGTTTCACAGAATACAAAGAACAAAGCAATTGGCAGCATGTTAAGTTACTAATAAGTGAACCAAAAACAAAGAATAAAAACATAGCATTTGGGAACCAAAAAACAAAGAATATTCCCAATAAAACAAAAGCCTAGGAAAACAACCAAATCATCAAAGAATCACAGGCTCATAAGTTACTAATAAGTGAAACATGGATTATCCATTCAGATTTCATTATCAATTTCAAAATTTCAAAGTTTACTTACTTGTCCTAACCACAGGTAAGCTGCAATATGATGTCCAAATTGAGGCAACAACGACAAATCACTCGGACCGCCACCAAATCCCCCGACTGGTGGTTCTAGAGGTGTCACTTTATGCCGGGTGGTTTTTGGTTTTCTTCGACGATTTGGCCTTTTAGGTGGTGATGGAGGTGGTGGTTGTTCATCTTCATCTTCCAATGCGTCATCTTCCACTTCAACGTCCAACTCGGTGTCTTCTTCATCTTGTTCGTCTTCTGGCTGATCTTCTTCCTCTTCCAACTCTTTGTCCTCTTCATCATCCATAACGTCATTTTCACCAATGTTAGGCTGAGAATGAATCTCAAACTCTACCTCTGGCACACCCTCGGGTTGATTCTCAGCCGTAGAAGAAACTTCTTTCAACTTACTCCGTTTACGGGTACGGGTAGAAGGTATGACACGGTTTTTGGCACGCTCCGCACGAGCCGATCTGTGTGCAAGACTCTCCCTCCCTAAACGCTTTCTGCCAACTTCATCTGTCATTCCTACAACATCATTACAGCAAATTCAAACTTCAATCCATTATTGAATCACAAGTCAACTCATAAACAATCCAATTCATAAAAACATTTCCAAGTTCAAATACATCATACAACAAATTCAAAACACAACCCTAAATCAATTACAAAACTTAACAGATTACAAAACTCAGAATCACGAATTTTCAATAACCCTAAATCCCTAAATAATTTTCAAACAAAACCCTAACCAATTTCTTCCATGGAAACGGAAATTAAAGACTGGAATGAAAATGTAAGTATCAAAATTTACAACACAATTCAATTACAAAACAAAACGAAAACCAATTTCATTAATTTGAGAAAAATCTTACCTGCGAATTCGGTTCCTACGTGACAAAATCAATTGTTTTGTGACTCAGAATCTTCAATCACCCTTGTATGATGCTTTCCACGAGTTGATTTGTTGGGGACGATGATTATTCGTAATCGCACCCTTTTAACCCTAGAAATCCCTCCAATTTGACAAAATTATGTTTATGTAAAACTGAACCACTTCAGTTAATATTGTACACACTTCGTCAACTGCGAAACGAAAGCCACCGTCTTTGTCGCGTAGGATACGAAAGTTTGGTTTCGTCACTCAGGAAACGAAATAATGGAGGGGTTGTGCCACTTCTGCCTACGCCCATGCTGCCATTTTGGAAGGGTGTACGCAAAACTAATTTTCGTATTCTAAGATACGAAATTTTTTTATGTTCGTTTCCTAGAAACCATACTGCACTTGGTTGTAAATTGGGGGTATTTTGGGATTTAAGGGGGGCGTGAGAGCAAACAGAGGGGGCCTAAATAGCAATTTTCCTACATGCTGACCGACATAAAACATAAATCCATTCCAACGCGTTTACGTTTAACTTAATTACATTTACGACAACACTCGTGATCATCCATTTGCTTTTGTTATGTATGCATAGACATCATACTTTTGTTTAATAAGTTAGGCTCTATTTGATAAAAAATAGTGGATAACTGATAAATTAGTTTATAGCAGATGAGTTTATAGCGGGTGAGTTTATAAGCTAGATTTTAGCTTATAGTGAATAAGCTAGCCAATTGAATTTGTAATGTTTGATAAAATTAGCGGTTGGATTAGCTTCTAAGTATGAAATGACATAAAAATGATATGTTTAATTTTTTTTCAAATAAGATGATAGAATACAATTGGAAGAAAAGATAATAAGTTATAAACTCATAAACTACTTGAAATAGCGTTTGGAAAATAAGCTAGTAAGATAAGTTATAACCTCTTTTTTAAAACTGTTACTAAACAAAGCTTTTAACTTACAAGTTAAAAGCTAAAAGCTAGCTTATTTGGCTTACCAAACAGAGCAATATTAAGTGTTGTATTGAAAAATATGTATACATAGTATGTGAGTTAATCTTTTTTTAGCACTAACTATAAATACATCTTTCTCTAAACTTAGATTTCCAATTTTGGTTCTCCACGGCAATTTAACCTTTTCTATAAGAATTATTCAATAGAAAGAGTCTTTAAGGATGAATCTATTAGAACTTTAAACTTAAAAATATATTTATATGTAATTAGGCTATTTTATATTACTTGTAGTGTATATGAAAGCTAAAAAATTCAACAGCAAACGCGTTTCCGTCAGAGAGCATTTGATTTACCAGTGTTCTTTATAAAAATAATTATGTCAATTTTTTCTTCTGGAATATTCCAAATAGTCAAACAAGTTCATAACTGATCCTGACATATTCAAGAAAATTCATTAAAATAAAGCTAAAAGGTTGAGATCAACTTGTTAAGATTGTCACAATATCTGAGCCACATTTTCAATTTTACTTTTCTTCCAATGTTTTTTTATTCCTTTTTCAATTATTCAATTAGAGTATATTTAACTTTTCCAGTAAAATATCTTATTGATTCTCCAAATTTGGACTTTGGAGGAGGATCCTTAACATGCTGACCTTAATTATTCGTCCCATAATGTTTAATAGGTTCAGTTTTTCGATGGTTAACATATATAAAGGACCAACCTTTTTTTTGGCTAAGTTAATTTAATTGCTAAAATTTCATTTTTAAAATGAATAAGTAAAGTATTTGAGATTCGAACTTTAATTCTTACGTATAAAATAGTATATCTTTACTAATTGAGCTAAAAAAATCAAATACGTAATCAAAGCTAATAATTAACATGGTGCTACAAATTCCACGATTATATATAGAATGTCTGTTTTCCCTCAATTATTGTTTACAACGATGAATGAATGTTAGCATAAAGTCAATTTAGAGAGCTCATGGGGCTTGAATATTATATGATACAATACTACAGGAGTCAACAGATAATAGTTGACAATGTACAAGAAGTTAGATTTTCTTCTTCGTTGAGTTTAAATTAACTTTTTAATATAAAGTTTAGAAGAATTTGTGTAAAGTTTAGAAGAAAAAATTGAGCCATTCCGTATTAAAGCCAACATTATTATTACATATATTATCTTATTACAAAAAAAATTAATAAAACCCAACATAAAGTCCAAGAGAAAATAAGAAGAGATAACTAAAATATTAAATTCAAGTGGTTAAAGAATTTTATTTAGACGAATAGTTTAGGACAATTCGAGTTAAATTTCTAATAAAAATAATTTTTTGCCAAACTTTATTTATCTCACAGCGAAACTCTAAATTACCGAAGACTCATTCCTTTAGAAACCCAATGGTTCATAAAAAACAGAGAAAAATAATGGAGACCACATGTTTTAATTATTTGATTTGTTACTTTTTTAAATTTTATCTTGGGTTGATCCCAAGAATTTGTTAGGTGAATTTTTTTTCTCAATCCTCGTGCTTCTCATGTGCTCTCCATTTCGTTTTTATCATTTCTCCTATTTAAGTAGCAATGTTGTAAAATAAATAAAAAATTGAATTCCAAAAGAATATATTTTGATAGCTCATTATATGCTTACCTCGGTTGATTAGAGCCTCATGCTGATAATGTGTTGTAAAACAACGTGTTGTAAGGCTTTGTTTGGCAAAAATAACGGATGGCTGATAAGCTAGCTTATGGCTGATGGCTGATAGCTTATGGCTGATGAGTGATGACTTATAGCTGATAAGCTAATTAAAGTGTTTGGTAAAATTAGCGGTTTAATCATAGATAAATGTGAAATGACATAAAAGGGCATTCATAATTAATAATTAATTTTTAATTTAAGATATTTATAATTTAGTAATTTAATTTTTTAATTTAATATATCTTTTATATTTTAATATAGAATGAAATTTATCCACTAAAATTTTACTTTAAAATTATTTTCATTTCAATTTTTATATTGTATAAAAAAAATTGAACGAAACAATAATAAATTAATTCAAGTGGTAATTACTTAATATTTAAAATACTTAAAATTTAGTGATTTAAATTTATAATTTAATTTATCTTTAATATTATTATTATTATTACAATATTAAATTAAATTTTATTCTTTGAAATTTCATTTCAAATATATCTTCATTTCAATTTTTATACTTTACTAAAAAGATTAAACATAATGTACCAAAAGAAAAAAAAATATTAAACATATTAAAGAGGTGATAATAGGTACATGCTATAGTAACGTTGTACAAAAAACTTGGTACATCAACATTTAAAAAAAAAATTCAAGAACGTAAAAAAAAATTGGTATACAACACAGTAAAAGATAAATAGATAGGTGCAAGTGCAACAACGTAAAAAAAAGTAGGCACAACATACCTATTTTGTTTTAAATTATACTATATAAAAAATTATAGTAAAAGATAAAAATGAATTTAAAATAAAATCATAAGGGTAAAATGGGAAGAAAAAATGATAAGCTATAAGCTATTAGCTCATAAGCTACTTGAATTAGCTTATGAAAAATAAGCTATAAGTCAGTAAAATAAGCTATAAGCTCTTTCTGAAAAACTGTTACCAAATGGGTCTTTTAGCTTATAAGCTATAAGACATAAGCTATAAGTCAGTATTTTGGGTTTGCCAAACAGACCCTAAAACAAAGGTAATAGAGCAGGGAAGCAAAAATAGAGAAAGAAGACGGTGGCATTTAACATGGGAAAGTCTTAAACTTTCCCACCATGCACAAGTTATTTTTGACCATAGGATCAATTAGAGAACACAATCTTATTATGGTCACTCACCACTAGATTTTTTCTTACACCATCTTCACCATCATTCTCTCTCCCCCATGCCTCACTCATCCACCACAACTAGCAACATCTCACTGTCCCAACTCCCTCCGTCCTTCTTTCCTTTTTATTTTATTATTTTTTTCATATTCTGCCAAACTTTTTCAATGGCAAAGAGAAAAAATTGTCTCTTGCTTCAGCTTCATTCACGAAGCTTTTAAGTCACCGTCGAGCAATTACCACAGATCCTAGAAAAGTTAGCCTTCAATGGAAGAATGGTGGATTCAAGGAATAAGAAAACTCTTCTACATTTTAATCCTTAATTTCTTTCATATTCTACCAAAAAATTCAGCGACAAAGGAATAAAATTGGTTCTTTCTCAAAAGCTTCACCAAGCTTTCACAGAACACGGGTTGTTGAATTTTATGGGGTTAATTACTCTCTGAATCCAAATACCTATTACAAATTGTTATTCTAATTGGGTTTTATTTTTTGAAAAAATTGACAGTGGCGGTTGCTGGTGGTGGTAGGTGAGTGGGAATGGAGGAGAGAGAATGGTGGTGAAGATAGTGTGAAAAAAAAAATCTAATGTAAAGAGTCTATGATAAAAGTGTATACATTATTTGATCTAATGGATAATAATCAACTGTACCATGGTGGGAAAATTTACAACTTTCCCAAATTTTCATTCTCTGACACTACCATCTTCACCACCATTCTCTTTCTTCCATGGCCACTCACCCACCATAGTAATAGCAACAGAGTTTTCACTGCTCTTGAATTAATATCACTCTCACTCACACAAACTGACCACCATTCTCTCACACTGCCCTCTTCACCTGCAACATAAAGTTCATTGTTCCAATACCCAACATTCATCATTCACACTTAATTTTTTCCCTCTTCTCATTTCTTAGGAGACTGAAAAGCTATTACAAATCTACAACAATGAAATTTTCAGATCTAAAATCTTATGATTTTGTTGGAAAAATTTACTACAACAATGGTGTATTTTTTTAGATTTGAAATCTAACAGTCCTACAATACAATGGTTTTAAAAACTTAAAGATTTAAGTGTCTACAAAATTTACAAATCATATGACACCTATTTCATTGTTCCTCTTCTTCTTCATTATTAATAGTAAGTTAGTAACAGTTCTCAAAATATAAAATAGAAAAGCAAATAGCATTAAAAACAATGATGTTGTTGGCATCCCTAAATTGTGTTCTTTCATTTTGATATTCCTGGAATCCTGGTGGTGGAGAGTGAATGGGGTATGGAAGAGATAAGTTGACTCATAGTATGATTATGACTTTTATGGTTAATTTTCGGAAAGAAAAAAATTAAAAATATGGAGTTGATGGCGGTGGACCGGTGGTGGTGAGAGTGAGCATAGAGGAGAGAGAAAGATGATGGAAGATGGTGTTGGAAAGAGAAAAAATATAATGTGGAGAGACTATAATAGAAGTATATTCTTCATTTGATCTAAGGGTGAAAAAGCAACTTGTGCATGGTGGGAAAGTATTGCACTTTCCCATGTTAAACTCCACCGGGGACAATAAGACCAACACCTTTATAGACATTCATTACATATTATTCATAACTGTTAGTAGTTTATCTAGAGAAGTGAGAACAAAGTTTGCTACTTATCATAGAAATGAAACTGACACATAAATATTAACAGAACGTGAACATAACATAGTACATTAGAATAAAGATCAATAACATAAACATAAAATAAAAACATCAATTAAACACAAACAAGACTATGGAAAAGGTAAATAAATCACTTCATATAATCCCCCATTTTTTACGAGCTGGGCCAAGGTTTTAGATTCGGTATTTTAAGTTGGACCTTCCGCCTAACTCACTTAAGAAATAGATAGGTGTGGGACAGGTCGAGTTGGCCTTCGGGCATTTTTAAAACTATTTTTTGTTTTTATTTAACACATGGATTGAAAAATCGAGGTTTAAACTTCACTAACCCAACTTTTTTTTTCTCTTTACTCCATCCGTTACAATATATAAGTAAAATTTAAATTCATTTTCTAGGTTCATTGTATAATTAATGTATCTGTCCAGATAGATTAATTATACAATGTATCCAGATACATTAATTATACAATGAACCTAGAAAATACATTTTTGCTTATATATTGTAACGGATGGAGTACCATTTTAGACCTATAAAAAGAAAGGGTTAACTAAACTTTACTTGCATTATTTGGAAACTTACTTTGGTGCTTGGATTTATTTTGAGACTTGTTTAATATTCTTGGATTTTTGTTGGCGGTTGTATTATTTTGATACTTATTTTTTTTAATAATATTTTGATACTTCTTTATAATGAAGAAAAACATTGATATTGCTACCAAATTAAATGTATTAGTTTACCGAAAACAATTTGGTTCCATGTTGAATTACTAATAACTAATATTAATTACATGATTTGAGTTTGTTAATATTTTTTCTTAACTGTTGTTGAAAAATATTCTTTGTTTAAAAAAATTATAAATTATATTTAATTAAATATATAAGTAGAAAGCTTTTTAAAAAAATATAATTGTTTGACGGGGCGGTCCGCCAATTCATCAATAAAGAAGAAGAACTTGATTTATGAGCTTAGACTTTTATGTTAGCCAACCCGCTTTTTGACACACTTAAATCGGGGAGAGCTTAAATGGAGCGGGCCTCCCAATTTGTCACTCCTAAGTCTAGGGTATCCGTACCCGCTCTCATATCTGCTTAATTTAATAGATAATTATTCATACCCATGTCTATACTTGTATTGTTAATTTTTATCCTATTTATTATGAGTATTTTTTGCAGTACTCGATGGATATCAATCTAATTATCATCCCAAATCCCAACTTTCATTTTTATGGCAGCGGTAAATCATTATTTTTATTTTTTTGTGTTTTATTTTTAAATCAAATAATGTTATAATTGGGAAACATTATTAGTTGAATATAGGATTCCTACAAATATCAACAATTTTGTGAAAAAATAATAATATTAAAAAGGAATGGACCAAGGACTAAGTGGGCTAAGCCTTATTTGTTAGACTTTAATATTTAGGATAGACTTTTTGCACCCCTTTCTTTAGCTAGAATACTGTGGTTTTTATTTTCTATCCTTCTAGTATTTCCTTTTTTGTTTGGAAGTATAAATGTGAAGCCAGGTTGAGATTGTTTGTAACTAAAGAACAATGCATTTTGGTATCCGTGGATATCTTCATATTTCTGCAAATATAGAAATTCCCTCTAAATTTTAATATAACATATATTTGCATCACTGCATGATATAAATAGAACAGGTATCTGCCAAAAAATATTAAAAAAAATTCACTGTATAAGGTTTTTGAAATAAAATAAAATAAAAATGTAGAAGTAAATTTTAATTTAAAAACAATTTTTTTTTACAAAAATTATTGCATTTTTTTATTTCATATTTGTTAATAAGTGTTTCTGGAGAACTTTATTTAAACTGCTTATAAGTACCAGGCATGTAAATGATATTTTAAATCATTGTCTGTTTTGCTAGGTTTGGTTGTTAGTCTATAATAAATGAAAAATGTTATTTGAACACCAAATTTCAAATAAAAATAGGTAAACTATGCATCCGTGCCACTTTAATTTTTTTAATATTTTTTGCATGTTTCGAAAACCGTATATAAAGAGAAATAATATTTGAGTGTCGTATTTTTATCTATAGAAAGTTGTTCATAATATAATAATAAATCTTGCAAAATTTAAGTGTGGCTCAACTTTGCTACTGTCAAGTTTTGGTGCAAGATTTATTATGTTATAATAAACTTATGTTTGGTCTATTCATAGAAAGAATCAAACAAAAAAGTTTAAAAAACGTGCTTTAATAAGTGTGACCACATATTTTCAACAAACTTTTGAAAGCAATAGTTAAAAATACAGTTACAAATTATATTCAAAATTAGTATCATATTGAACCAAAGTGCTTTAATTTTAGCAAATAAATAACTAATTAACTTGATCATAATTCATGATATCACTTCCTTCATGAAGAATAATCAATTTACAAAAATCACTTGTTAGGAAGGATAATCTTATACCCTAGACATTCTTTAATTTCTATCAATCACTTTCTTTTTTTATGAAGTGGAATCTACTAATTTTCACTAACTTTATAAGAAGTTCAAAATTTCATTCTGATTTGGCAGAGCCACTAATTTTAGGATCTGTTTGGTAGTAAACAACATCTCCAGTGTCACTAACATAATGATCTCTCTTCAAGCTCTTTATAAACTCTCCAATAAGGTGAAAAGGAAGAGGAGCAGATTTCTTTGGTTCTTTGTAATAATCTCCAAACACTGGCCTAGCTGCCTTAGTCTGCAAGCAAAACAAAGAAAAATTCAAACTCTTGAAACAAAAAACAAATTACCATGTATCCATTATTTGACTTAAAGTTGAGAGAAACTTACAGCTTCAACTAAGTGATAGTGTGGAATTTGAGGGAAAAGGTGATGAACAACATGAGTTCCAATGTCATGGTGAATGTTGTTAATCCATCCGTAATCGCGATCAAGAGTAGTAAGGCCACCTCTAAGATAGCTCCATTCCTATTCAATATTAGGAAGATTATTTAATTAATATGTAAACTAAAACACGATTACGAAAACATCCACAAACCAAAAAATGTAGCGGTCATTCAGCTAGTGCAGTCATATCTCGACTATTGAATCATAGTACAATTTAGATGCAACGGTCGAGATTTGACTGAATGGACACATCAACCCAAAAAGCATACTGGCCTTTCAATCAGTGCGCAATCATATCTCACCTATTAGATCAAGGTACAATCTTAATCCAACGGTCAAGATTTGATTAAATAGACATGTCAAGAAACCAAAAAGAATAGCAAGCGTCCAACCAATACAATCATATCTCGCCCATTGGATCAAGGTACAATCCCAATCCATCTGACGAGATTTGATTGAATAGACAGTCAACAATCCAAAAAGCACAGCAGTCAGTACAATCATATCTCACCTACTGGATCACTATTCACTATACAATATTGATCGGACGGTACAAATTTGATTGAACAGACTAAACTACTACAGAGGATCCAAGTCGGAGAATATAAAGATACCTTTCCACGATACCAGGGTAATTTGTCTTCATGACCATGATGGTGCAAGTAAGTCACCAAATCCAACCACATCACATTAATCTTCAATTCAAAACAAAGTCAAATTAAGACATCAGTCATAATTGATTCAAAAAGTAAACTCATGGAAACTAAAGAAAATGGCATGAAACTTACAATATAAGGAATTCCATAAAGCATGAGTAATTTAATTGGACCAATTGCAAATCCCAATCCTACAAGTATAGCCACCATAGCAAACCAACAAACTGTAGAAGTGATAACATCCTTTTTCTCATTTGGAACAAACAAATCACTGCTAGGGTTGAAGTGAGAACCAGTCTTCCCAGGACTCCTGGCCCACTGAATTCAAAGAACAACAGTTAAGTCAATTCCTCTACCAAACTAATTAATATAGAAATTATGGTCAAAACTTGTAGGCACAAATAAATAGAGTTTATCTGAGATACACAATCAGCGGAAAATAGTTTTACACGACATCTAATGAGAACTCATGATATGGTCACGTAGGTCTATTTTGTAACCACAATACTACTTCATTGAATAATTAATACATCTGAGATTTTTTTTGCTTATATTTAAAATCAGAGGAAATATAAAAATAACCATAAAACGGTGTCCATGTATGTTCACATTTTCTCCGATAAAGAACTTACAAGGTACACAGGATATGCAAGCAATGGAAAAGGAGATGTAAATCTTAAAGAACGTGTCACATTGTCCAAACTCTTAAATATTTTTTCTGTCAACTGCAAAATTAGCAAATAAACTTCTTATATTAGAATTTTAGTGAAAATTGGAAACAAAAACATTCTTAAAAACTGAAAAAATAAAGTATTATCCTCTCACCGGATGCCAAGATTCATCATTTTCAACATGACCATGATGTTGGTGATGAGTTCTATGACTGATTCTCCTGTATAATCAAGGTAAATATAGTAGTTTCAAATATAATTTTGAAACTATTATGAACTAGAAAGAAAAAAAATGAGAATCATATTTTTATATCTTAAGAACATTAACATACCATCCATGATAAGGAACAAGAATTGAAGAATGTAACAAATGTCCAACAACACTGTTAAGTTTAGGATCACTTGAAAAACTTCCATGACCACTGAAAATTCCAAAACATAAATCAAAATCAAACAATGACACAATTTTGAAACCAAATTCTGCACATCAAAAAGTCAACCATAGCATAAACAAATTTGTTAAAAATATTTACCAATCATGACCAAGAACAAAAAGGGCCCAAAACATGGTTCCTTGAGCAGCCCAATAAAGAGGCCAAACAATCCAATTATTAAGATAAGCAGCAACAGCAGCTAATCCAAAAACAATAACAACATCTCTCAAAACATAACTCATTGACTTCCATGAATCTTTCACCCAACAATGTTTTGGAATTGCTGCTCTTATATCAGCTAATGTAAATGGTGGTGGTGAACCAGGGTCAAACTGTGGAAGTTCCTGTTCTTGTTCCTGTTCTTGTTCTTGTTCTTGTTGAATTGAGTCAATTCTCATAGGAGTACTTACATTCAAACCCCATTTTGTTTTCTCCATAAAATTGAAACTTTTTGGTTGAAATTGTAATTTGAGATCTTTTACTCCTTTGTTTGTGCCTAAAAATCTAACCTTTGAGTTGTTGGAAACAACAAAACCTGTTCCTGGTTTTGGAAATACTGGAGCAAGTGGTTTTAAACCACATTCTGATAAAACCCAAGTTGCCATTAAAGATTAACAGAAAGATAAGAGAACCAGAACTCAAGAAATTGGAATAAAAAATTGATTTTTTAGAAATTGAACACCAACAACTTCACAGAAATTTTTGACCCTTTTGAATTCTGTGAGTTGGGGTGATGAAAGTTTATTGCTTTAAGAGAAGAAGGGTGTGTTTGGGATTGATGAGTTATGGGTTTTGGGATTTGGAAATGAGACTCTTAAATATAGTGTTTGGTAGTGAAGGGGTTTGTCAAGTTTGGTGTTGGGGTGCAATTAGTAAGAGACACCATTATCCTCCATGACCAAACCGTGTTTACTTTTACTAAGAATAAATAAACAAAAAAATGTGGAATGGAATTGAAATTCTTACTTTATTCATGCCGTGTATTTGACCTATCATGGTAGTGGAATGATTATTTTTTTAATACTTTAGTGTTATATTATTTCTTTTGAGCATTTTTTTATGCAATCTAATTTTTATTTTTTATATCATTATATGGTTGTTGTTTATTTGATGGCGGCATAAAGTTAAAGATGGAGCAATTGGATAATATATATGGGTGAAATGAAGAAATTTGATTCATTTATGGGTCGGTGTGGAATTAACAATAAATAGTTTTTTATATAGAATAAATAAATTGTAGTTGTTTTTCATCCATGCATTGTTTGTTCACGTTAGAAAAATATTAAAGGAAATATATATTCCAATAAGATAATTTACCACTATATTAGGTCATTAAATTATTAGATTTTATTAGATAAATGAATATTTTTTTGAAAAAAATTATTTTTTCCTACCATAAAAAAATTATAATAACCAAATATTATTTATCAAAACTGTCAAAAATATAAAATTTGATATTTTTTTTGAATTTTTATTCCACGTGATAGTCAATGATGAATTTTTTATAAAAACTAATAAAAAATTAGTATAATACTTTAAAACAGTAAAATTGTGTTCTTTCTAATGCTATTATTATCTTTAAAATACAATAATAGACTAATAGTTTGTAAATTCATATTTAATTTATCAATTTTATTGTCCAGATACATTAATTATACAATGAATCTAGAAAGTACATTTTTGTTTATATATTGTAACGGAGAGATTAATATATATCAGTACATTCAAATTATTCAAATATGCTATAGAAACTCTTCTTTATTTTTCAATAAATTCTGCACCAATAGAAAATACCTTCCAATAAATGTGACAGATTGTTGTATTGGATGTGAAATGAGAATTTGAATGCGCAGCCACCCATGTGTGCCTCATGTTGAGGTTGTTGTCATATGTTTATGTTATTTTCTTCGTGTTGTTGTTATTCACATCATGTCACCGGCCTACTAACATGGTCGGAAATCACAACACAACAGTTGAAAAATGTGTACTTAGTTATTAATCATTCCGTTCCTAATTTTAGAATGTTCAATTTATTTTTAACATATTCAGAAGGAAAGAAGATATCATTTGATGATGTATATTATATTTACATTAAAATATTATGAGAAGTGTTAAGAATACTCTTTAATACAAACTTTTTAATTAGATAAAACATTTGTGAATCTCAACGTTGTGTCGGACGGTTTTTTAAAATGAGAGACTCACATTAGATTAAATCAATTAAAGTGTGAGTGTTAGAGATAATATTGAAAAGTGAATGTTTCTCGTGCTCCTCACCAACTAATATTAGTAGTTATGAGTGTGTAAAATCCAACTTAAATGGCAATGCCGATAATGATAGTCGGACATCTTCATCAGAATTAAATTTCATATTCGGAATTTGATGTGGTTTTATTAGTATTTGTCGCTTTGTCTACGAATTTAAATCATTTTTTCAGTGTGTTAATTGGAACGGGGGGGGGGGGGGGGGGGGAGCCGTTGGAAACAAAACCAGGAATTAGACCTCCAACTTCAAACTATTTCCCTAACATCAACTTCAAAATTATGTTAGAAATGTTTGATGTGACTCAAAAGTTGCAAAGTTAATTATAAAAGGACTTTAAGATCTATGTGCAAAGCTTGTTAAAATTTAAAACAAATAAGTAACACATTTGATATGATTTATATGCTTTTGATGTTGACTTTGGTCTTGCCGATAGAATTTATGTGGTTTTTTATTTTGAAACATTGAAATATTTTTAGGAAGACTAGTAACTACATTACTGTCATTATATTAGAGTTTATTAATAAGCCTTGTAATTGCATTACTGTCATTATTGTTGTTTGTCACATGTAAATATTTTTTGCTTCATATTGAATTGGCAGTAATCTCGTATATTATTTGTTGGTTAACTAAATTAGGATGAAGAAATTTTTTTAGAACAATTAGTAATTGTGTAATCTTAACTCATTTTCAATAAATTGATGATGAACTATTTTCTTTATGAATTTAGTTGCTACAATTATTTTTGTTATAACTTTTTAGTAAATTTAATATAGCGCTCTTAACCAAAAATATGTCTATTTGATAATATATGTCCGGCCATAAAAATGGGTCTTAATAATTCAAAATTCAGTCACAAAATATTACAATTTTACCAATAAATTGTTCGACCTTAAACTTGGATTTTCTCATAAAATCAAACTCATTCACTATTTGAAGCCAATATTTTGATTAAGATAATTACTTTTTTAATTGTCTTCATTTTAATGGAAAGATTTATTAGTTGTAGGCTTAAATTAATCTATTGAAACTGTTTTTGTGAGAGGAACTGTTCAACAGTTTATAATTTATATAGTAGGTTAGTTCGTTTGTCTTGTACAAATTATCTAGGAAAGAGTCAAACTCATATTTGAAGGGAATTATATATTTTGGATATTATCCCATGACTTGACCATGTAACCTCCTAGTCGTACCAAATAAATTTATGTCAAAATAACTTCTTTAAAATTAAAAGGTCATGTTAAACAGTGTATTCGGTGCACTTGTTAAGCATGCTAAAAAAGAAAATAAAAGATAAAATTAATAATGATAAGATAACTTTTTACACTCTTAAAGCATTGAATGCACAATTTCCAAAAAAAAATCTATCATAAGTTGTTTAACTTGTGCACTGTTTAGCATTTTTCAAATTAAAATATGTAGTATTGTCAATGAATTTTAACTATCATAAAGGGTCTAGCAATCCAAACAAAAAAAGTTTCAAAATAGTTCGATTTAGTTATAAATAAATGTGATATGACAATCAAATTTTTAGTTTTTCTACTTATTTGTCATACATTTGTGCGTAATTTTTTTGCTTTAAACCTCTAATTATGTTGGATGAGTCCTACATTTGAAAGTCATTTGATTCAAGGGGGTAAATGAGGGTTTTGCCCTCAGTTTCTTCTTTTCCTTTACTCTGCAATTGATCTATGTTTCGTGTTTGTGTTGTTGTTTTTGATTTATAGTTTCGTTGTCATTTTAGAGTATTAATTTCGTGTCAATCGATTATTTGATTCTGTGTTTTTAAATTGAAAATGATGTTATTGATGTTTTATTTAAAAATTAAAGAATTGAATTAGTCGGTGATGTTAATCACCAATCTGAGTGTAAATAGTGTTGTTTATATTCATAGGATTAAGTAAAATGTTTTTCTAATCACTTTGAGTGTTATGGGGTTTGAAATCGGGATTTTTGGAGGAAAATTATGTGAAACCCGTATTTGAGATATACCTCCAATCAAAAAGTAAAAAGTTTCTCCTTGTAACATTGATCTGAATAATGATTCTTACAGATCTGGAAACCTGACGAAATTCATGTCGTTTGAGTACCAATTTCATGATATTTGAGTTAATATTGAGCTATGTAGGAGAGTTTGAAGTCGAATGTCTGATGTTGAAACTATGCAGAACAACACCTTGCTGTTTTGTGAGTTTTGAGTCGGGGGGTCGTGCTCAGACATTCTAGAGCACCATTTTTCATGCCTAATTGCTTCTATTTATGTTTAATGATGATAAGAACTTAATTAACTTACCAATTAGGTTAATAAATTACAAGAGGATTATGAGTGAGATTAGTCTGATTGACGAATCCTAAATTAAGAGTTAGATTGATTAAATTTGTCAACGGGTTGTTGTGCTACTGTTTGTCATAATAGGAAGTTAGTTAATTTAATAGAGGTAGTAAGCTAAATTAAAGAAAATAATTAATGAGTTAGTCAAATTTAGGAAGGATCGTGTTGTTGTTGTTGTGTTGGTATTAATATAGTTGTTAGTTGTTGTTGTTGTTATAAGGATTAATAATTAATATATATGCCGTTGTAAATTGTCATTGACTAGAGTCGTTCTTAAGTGACAGTGTTATTTGTGTTGTTAAGTGACGGTGTTAAATAATTGTGTTGTTAAGTGCGTTAAGTGATAGTGTTATTTGCATTGTTAAGTGAAGATGTTTTATTGCGTTGCTTATCTAATTGTGATTATGTGTGGAAGTACCTTTAATTCTTTTGTTGTGTTTTTCTTATTTGCCTGCTTATGTGTGATCTACTTATACTTGTTATTACACCGCTATTTTTGTCAACATCATTTTCACCCCTTGTTGTATTTTCTTTTTTTCTTGGCCCTACGATGGTGAAATTGTAGAACCTCGGGTTGAGGAGAATTAGCTGCCATACGTTCGAAGGTGGCATCAGAGTCCTCTACAGGCTATTTCGATCTAGCTATTTTAGTTGTCGGGTCACTCTGGGCAAAAACTTGTTGTGAATCGATCTTTGACTCAAGTTACGTTACTATGTATATAAGTGATAAATTTCATTTTTATGTCCTAATTAAGTACTAGCATGTTTAAGATACGTTTATGGCTATTAATCGTGATTTTAAGATTTCTTATAGACAAGATTAAGGTACACATTTGAGAAATTCAAGATAATGCTAAGTATGAACCCTAATGGGTCAGTTATGCTAGTTAAATCCATAATACTCATGAGAACTTCTAGATATCTAGTTTGACCGTATCAGTAAGCTAAGAGTTAAGTTATGTTTAGTCAATTGATCTTTTATGTTGTTGGTATGTAAACACCACTAATCATGTTAAGACGCTGGTTAAGGTGTCACCATCATAATTATTAGTTTTTGCTAGTATGGATTCCCGTACATTATTAGAAATCCAAGTTATCAAATTGTGATCTGTATGGCGTGTTGATGTACATTTATATCAACAACGGTTATATTAGGCTTCCTGAGACCAGCTCACTTCAGGAGAGTCCTGGTAGAAGGAACAAGATAATAATTATGCGTGTTACACTTTTATTTTGTATAATATTGTTCGGTAAAACTTCTATGTTGATCAACTAATGAGTCAAGGTTAAATGTATTGACACTCTAGGTGTAGCCAGAACTCAATGAGGCTTAAAGTCTCAACTTATTCTCATTTATTTATTTTTTCAGATAAACAGATTGAGCAAGATTAAAATGGATAATGAGACAATTGAAGTAGCCGGTGTGGTGGTTGAACCTTTATTTTCACCTGTACATTATTATTGTATTTTGACTCTAATGTATAAGACCCAACTTTTACATTACAACAGTTTTATCAAAATTTAGTAAATTATGTATTTGTCTGAATCACTACTTTGTAGTTTATTTGTATCGAACAAATTTAATGTTATAATTTTAATGTATTCGAATTCATTTATGTCGTTCTATTGATATTCTACATAAATTGATATGAGCAAGCAGTCGTTACACACCTCTAATTGTTGTTTCCTGTGATGTGGGTAACAGGATAAAATGCATCACTAATATATAGACTTTTAGATTTTAAAGCACATACAACGGTTGCTAATATTATTATTAGTAGTAGTAGTTGGTGGTGGTTGTTGGAACAAAGTGAGTCTGACATAAACCTCTGATGAGTAATTAATTTTGATGATAACAAAGTGTTAAAATTGCAATTGATGTTACTAATAATTGTTCTAGTGTGCAGAATTATAAGTTAAAATTCATTCAAAAGCACTACGGACAAAAGCAGAGAAACCAAGCTAAGAAGCTCTGAAAGTCTACTGCTGATCATCAGAAGCTTCAAATTCAAGTTCTGAATGAAGTAGTTCTGAGGACTTAAGCAAGACTCTGAAGGTTTCAGAAGCTAAAGATCATCAGAAGCTGCAACATCAAAAGCTGAAGCAAAAGGAATATACGTCACTCAAGAACTGACAAGACCAGAACAAATGATTGGAGAATTATCTACTTAAGGTCTCTGTCATATCCATGGAAAGGAATATTCGTTTGTACAACATTAACCTTATCCATAAGTGGAGCGTTTTTTAGGATTGTACGATCGTACTATTATTACTCAAAATGGTTGAGTAATATTCAAACGCGCTAGGTAGTGAAATTATCTTTCTTCCCAAAGAAGGTAATTCACAGCTATCAATAGTACGAATCATTCCAGCTGGCACCTTATCTCTCTGCAACGGTCATTCCCATTTCTTCAATATAAATAGAAGACATCAATGGAAGAAATGACTACTGTTCTAATTACTGCGTTAAGACTCTGAAAGCTCTGACATCCCAGATTTTATTTGTCATTCATTGTCTTAAGCATTTGCGTTGTATTTTGTAAACACATTTGATAGTATATCAAGTGTGTGATAACTTTCATTCTTATTATTAAGTTTGAGAAGTCTCTTCTTAGTTGTAACTTGAGCATTTGAGAAGTCTCTTGCTAGTGAGCTTGAGCATTTGTAATCTTGTGAGATTATAATGAAATCCCTTGGAAGTACAAGGGGACCGGACTACTCTCGATTTATGAGAGGAACCAGTATAAATTTGTTGTGTCTTTCTTTCTCTCTCTGATCCTTACTTGTTTTGTGTTTGAATCCGCTGCAACCTTCCCCCCTTCTTGTGTTTTTCTACACCTTCGGTGGTGGTGGTGGTGGTGGTTGTAAGAGCAATAGTAGTCATAGTAGTATATTTGAGTTAAGGAAAATAATGAGGTTTTGTGTTTGTCTATTGATTTGATACTCAAAAATTGATCTTCATTATCTATTGTTTTTTCTTTGATTAGATATTAAAAATGTTTAAGAGAAAAATCTACCAATGGAAAAGAAAATATTAAAGCATCAAGTAAAAAAGACAAACATTCAAAAACTATAATTATGTACATCAATGGAACCAATGTCATAAAACTTAATTTGAAAGACATTAATCAAAAAAACACTCTAACAAGTAAGTACAAAGGTGTTCCATGTAGGCCAAGGGAAAGATAATCGGCCGAAATTCAATATCCATTTTCCGAAAAAAAGAGTGGCTTGGTACTTTTGATACCGTATTACAAGCCACTATGGCGTATAGTAAAAAGGCGGAAAACCAAGAAAGAAGAAAACTAGTTGAATTTGCAGCAGATCATCATAGTTATTACCTTTATATAACTTACATGATTGATTAATTTTAAAATTACCTCACGATGCAAATTTAGCTACTTTCCTTCTTTCAAATTCCTCCACCTTTTTATTATATGTAATAGTGGCTTGTAAATTGGGATCAAAAGTATCAAAACACTCTTTTTTTCGCAAATGAATCTCGAATTTTGGCCAATTATCTTCCCTATGGCCTACATGGAACACCTTTATACTTACTTGTTACAGTCTATTTTTGATTAATGTCTTTCAAATAAAGCATTATGTCATTCATTTCATTGATGTAAATAATTATAGTTTTTAAGTTTGTCTTCTTTTTTTTTGGTATATTTTCTCTTAACCATTTTTAATATCTAATCAAAGAAAAAGCAATGGATAATCAAGATCAATTTTTTGAGCATCAAATCAATATAAACACAACGTAATGATGTGATATTCAACGGGGTCGTTCCGCAAGCATCGACTCTACTAGATGACATTAAAGTTTCTTCTTGGATGTGGCTTTCTAGCCGGTTTGGTAGAAAAGGTTGTCTTCCTTTTCCTAGTTGGTGTATAGATCCTATGACATATTTACAAATTGCTTGATTTTATTGATTCTATTATAAGGGATTGAGTACTCCTTGTACTCCCTTATAATAATATATTTTGCTTATAAAAAAAAAATATAAACACAAAACCTCATTATTTTCCTTAACTCAAATACTACTACTTCTAATAATAATAATAATCTAAAAGTCAAGGGTAAGTGGTCCAGAATTTAGGCTATATTTTAATCTCTTATGTTTATATTCTATGACATAATGAGTGCATAATTTTGTTACAGTTGATATCATATTCATTGCTATTGAAAAAATGAATAAAGATTTTATTTATAAGAGACAAACACAAATATTTTTAAAATAATAATTTAACAAAACAATGCTTCTTCAAAAAAACAAAACAAAGCGAAAAAACTAGAGTGCAATATTCAATGTAAGCACGTACCTTTTTTTATCTTGAACTAGGTTTGAACAAAAAATTGGAGGAAATTAATTTTTTTTCTCTCTAACAATCAAAATCTTTGAGATTAAAGGGCTGTACAAATAACACTACTCAAATTGAAAACAAAAGGGGTTTGAATGATTAAAGGGTTCAAGAAATAAACACAAATAAAAGAGTTGAAGAGAAGAAATTAAGACATATGGATGGATTTACTTCAGAGCTAGCCACCACTATATATAAAAGCTACGGTGCCAATTTAAGGGGAAAAAATTAAACAACAAATATAATTTTTTTTATCTTATTTTGGGAAAATGTTCAGCAAACAAGGAAATTTGACCAAAATTTTAACAATAAATAGATACTCATTAAAAAATACCATCAAAATACTCATTAAAAAATACCATCAAAATCAATATAATAGGTAAATGCTATGTACTCCAAAGGTTACAAATCAAACCAAGTTGATTGGGCTCAAGTGGCAAGGAGCTCCGAGGATTTCTTTTCCCACCCCCCGTATCTCTTTTTCACCCCATGTGTTTCCTTTTATGCCCCTGAGAACAAAGTTCGGTTTACGCGTGCCGAACTTTTGCTGGATTTAAACCCCCCTATATGCAAACGCGATTCGGTAAACGCGAACCGATCTTTTTTAAAGTTCGGTTTTCATAAGCCGCTCGCTTTTAGTTCGGTAAACGAGTACCGAACTTTTCCTTTATAGAAACAGAACGTTAACTCCCTCTTCCCATTTCACCGTTCTGGGTTTTTAAAATTTAGAACCCTAAGAAATCAAGCTTCATCAATTTGCATCAACCACTCGTTTTTGAGGCCGGAATCCATATACTTCATCAATTCCTACTCCATCAAGTAAGTTAGATTCTAATTTTGATCCTTAATTGTGTTCCTCTTTCCTCATCTCAAGCTTCTGCGTTTTTGGGAAGATGAATGTATGAAAATTCTCTGATTTTGTGATAAATTTGAAATTATGTTGTTGAAGATGTTGATTTTTGTTTACTAGGATGAATGCATGTTAGTTTGATTTTTTATTTTGGTTAGGTTTAGGTATAGGTTTAAGTTTTGATTTTTCAATTGTTTAGAGATGAATGGTTGTCAGTGTTGAATGCATGTATTCTGTAAATCATGTTGTTTACATTGTTGATTATTGCTTTGTAGCACCTTTAGAAATTGTTTTGTCTTTGGGAGCTTTTAACGATGTCGACTCAGGAAACGCAAGTTCGCGAAGTTGATTTCTGATTTCACACTTCATAGAAACATCAACTCTTTTTAGCCATTTCTACAAATAAATGCAAGAAATTTGATTAGCCAACCAATTTGATAACAGTAGCGCAATAACAACAGAATGCAAAAAATATCAAATGGTAAAAATGACATTTTTATTATTCATTAACATAATTAATCATCTTAATATAACTCTAACATCTTAATTAATCATCGTCAGACACAAAAAATATAACTCTAAAGTGTAATATAAATAAACTAAAGTGTAGCGAGTAAAGTAAAATTAATTGTACCTGAATCAATTGCCACTCAGCCAAACAAGAATAATCATCATCATCTTGGTCACTGCTATCATCCTCCATGAAACACAGCTTCTTCCAATGTGCGTTTACCCCATCCAGTCGAGTAGGTAAGTTATTTTTGATCTTTCGAGCAATCACACATGCACATGGCAATCCATAAGTTCTCCTCATCAAGCAACCACATTTCTTGCTGTCCATACCGCATTCCTCAACTCTTAATTCTTCTCTCCGAATGTGATTCAATGCGGCTCTCGAAACTTTGAAATTCAACAAAGTGTACAAGTAATGATCTTTGAAAGTGTGTTCGACAACCGACATGTTCCGACCAAAAGTTGCTTGCAATTCAGTGAACTGATTAATCAACATTTTGTTGATTGATTCCCAACCCGTAGCCAAGTCACCATTGCCGCCACGCAAGTAACCCTTCAACCTACCGTGGGAACCTTCAACTCGGTTAGTGGTAGTGTTCCCGAGATGCATAAAGTTGTTAGTCCAAGCTAGTACACACCTATGTTTATCGGTATCCAAAATTGTGGTATCCACATATCTCACAAACCTTGGCCACCTAACACATAGTTTCCTAAACTGCATAACCGCATCAACATAATCGTCCTCATTACCCGAGAATAGTACAACGTCAAAAGCCTTCTCAATTTGCCTCCACACTTCTTTTTGCGTAACATTTTCACCATCTTTGATCTTGCAAAGTGGCTTCATCGTTTGTGTCATATTTTTCTTCACATGAAAATAACAAACCAAATGAGCCGAATCCGGAAAAACCGTGGCAACCGCATTCATGAGTGCTGCATCCCTGTCAGTCACAATAACCTTGGGTTTCACCTCTTTACTCCTAAAAAGTCTCATACATTGTTGCAAAACTCATGTAAAGTTCTCTTCCTTTTCGTTACTGATAAAAGCAAATCTCACGCTATATGTTTCCTCGCATGAGGTTTCCCCGACTATTTCAAACAATGGCATGCCGTACTTGTTGGTTTTGTATGTAGAATCCATCAACAAAACGGTGGGAAAAGTATTCAACAAACAGACGGATTTAGGATGTGCAAAAAATATATCTTGAACAAAGTCGGACTCACCATCGGTACGAGCTTTAAAGAAGTAGTTGTTTTCGTCAAGACACTTGTACAAGTGTTGCATTTCCGTCCTTGTGGCCCTACTTCTCTGTTTGAATCTATAGCGAGCATTATAGACTTGCTTTATATCCGACACATTGTGCGGATCCCTCTCTTTCATGGTAGCAATAATGTTCTTCGGCGCTACCAAATTCCTTGTCAATTCACTTAGTAGTTGCTTCTCTTCTGGTTTCAAACGTCCCGCGATGAGATGGCCTTGTAATGCTCTATCTAGCACATGGTTATGCACGCCATTAGTGACGGAAACATGCCAATCATTTGTTGTTGCATGCAAGTAAGCTCGAAGTCGAAACGGACACCCGCATTTCCTCGTTCCCGTCTCTTCAAATTTTATCTTCTTTCCCGTCGGTTTGTATTTACCGCCCCTTTCGCAACCTAACACAAGAAACGGCTTTCTAACACCGCCACCATTGTCTGATCTTACAACAACAATTGAAAATCTTAACGGCGTTGCTACATCACGAGCCCACTTAACCACCGCTTCTTTTGACTCGAATCCTATAGCCGTCTCGAAATGAGAACCTACACACACATTTATTGCCGGAGGTCTTGCTACTAATGCTCTACTCTCATCCGGAGGTTTCGATTCATCAGCCATAACTACAAAATAACATAGGCAAAAATTAATCAATATACACTTATCAACAATTATCAGTTTACATGATATATGGTTTGCATATAAATAACCCAACCATGAAATTAAGGATGTGAAATCCATATTTACTATTGCAATGCACCAATCAGTCCTAAAGTTACTTATTTTCTAAGCCAATGCAACAATATTGCAAATTATATAACCAATGCAGTGAGCTATGCAGGAAATTGCAGACACAGTAAAGTTCGGCACGCGTAAGCCGAGCTAAAGTTCGGCACACAAAAACCGAACTAAAGTGTGTCAGAAACCTACTTAGCTATGAAGTAGGTAAGCGAAAACAAAACGGTGGGTTACGAAATTTACCTTGTTTTTGAGCTCCAATGTGTGTAGATGCAGTTAGGCAACGTTCCAAACTTGAATTTAAGCCACCAATGGACGGAATCGCGCAAGAATCACGTTAGGAGATTTTTATTGAGTGTTTGTGAAGATGAGAAAGTGAAGAAGAAAGACTGATCGTCTGGTTTATAAACATAAAGATCGGTTTTCGTATACCGATCATTTAGCGAGCGGTTTACGTAAACCGAACTTTCCAGAAGTTCGGTTCGTGTATACCGATGTTTTCCGTTCAAATTTTTTGAATTTCAAGGGGTAAAATTGGATTTTAGGGGGGTGAAAAAGAGTTACGGGGGGTGGGAAAAGAAATCTTCAGGAGCTCCTTCCAAGGACGTATCCGGGGAATACCGGGTTCGATTCCCAGGGGGAACAACGCTTGGCCAGTGCGCATGCCTCTACGCACGAGCCGGATTAGTCGCCCACCTTTGGTGGGTCGGAACCGGTGCGAAAGCAAAAAAAAAGGGTTACAAATCAATTATTGCCATAAATCATATATAAGGAATCTTTTTTGTTTGGAACTTTTTTTAAAAAAAGAATAAACAATAAAGATATTACTAAACAATCAAGATATCATAGGTTTGTGATTGGTGATAGTTTGTTGGGATTTATTAGGTCAATTCTATTTGTGTTGATTTATCAATATATATCATCTGTTTGGGTTGACCTGCACTTTTTTGTGTTTTTATTGGGTCGGGTTTTATGTCTCTCCAATTTTTTTTTGTAATTTTTTTCCTTTTTCTTATATTATGTTGACAGTGTTATCAATGCAAAGCTTAAAGGCGACAATAATTTTTTTTGAAGAAACTAAATTAATCCACCCAAATTAGCATGAGAGAGAATCGAACTTGAAACCTTAACAGTGCTATATTCCAAAAATTCAATTTGATGTTCTGGTTTATTTAGGATGATGATCTCGACAACATGGCTAACTGTAACATTCGTATTATCTATCAAATATGGGAAGAAATGGTGGAGGAGGAGCAATCTTTTACACTCTATTAAAAAAAAACAGAAAAATAAGTATAAAAGATTAGCACGAAGTGCAGTGCAGGTCAGCCATATAACACTCGTTCAAAGAGCGTAAAATCTCATATGTCCTTATGAAGAGATTCTGATCTTAAGAGGTATCTTTACCTTCCTTCATTAGGAATGAATTTCTACATGACAAGCTTGGTCTTCAAAAAAAAATATTGACACAAGCTTCAAAAATTTATATGCCAAAAAAGAAAGATAATACTACATACAGAAAGGGAGGAAATCTTATAACTCTTGGGAAAACAAAAACAAAACCAACATCCACAAAATATAACACAATATACAAGACAATAAATACACACAATTCATAAGTATATTGTTTTTCACTATTTTTGTATGTCTATATTTGCCACCATTTTCTCCTTTCCATGGTCTTGACAAGCTCATTTGCTAATGATGCAAAATTTTCAGCTCCATTTTGCAGGTCTGCCGTGCGTTGGCTTATTCTCTGAATCAAATTGAGCAGTAAAGGTGCAGTTTAGCGCCATTTAGACTCATAATAACGATAATTTCAAACGCAAGAATTTGATGACCTTATGTACTATGCATGATTATCACTCAGTAACTTCATCGAAGAAACAAACAATGGCCAAGACTTTTGGAATAATTTATTTGAACTTATCTTACGACATAAGTTGTTTTGAACATATTTCCATAAGCTACTCTAGATAGCTTATTTTCATAATCTGTTTTCAGAAAATGCAATGTTTACCCTAATTCCTACTTTGATTGTAGAAATAGTTTATACATAAGCTCTTAAGTTGTATATCCAAACACACTCTTAATAATGCATCGTTTTCTTTTCATTTGTGTTTTTCACTTTTTCGTGATTTCCTTGAAGAGTTAGGTGCAATAAAATGTTTCGCAAAAGCTAAGCAAATTGGTATGTTTCTATGGATGTGTATATCAGATAAATTTCTACCTCCAATTTTTCCTGCCTCTCCATAAGCTTGTTTCTTGTTTGAGCGGCAACCGAAGCAGCATCCTGAAATCATGCATTAGTAACATTTAGCTCATTGAAATCAATACTTCCTCTAGCCCAAAATATAAGTAAAAATTGATGTATTTGGTGTAAAATTTAGACCAGATACGTTAACTTTTGTTGACTCATTTTTGCATATATTTTGGGACAGGGGAGTAGAGTATGAAAAGAGAGAAAGGAGAAACAGCTTAGCATTACCCCAGTTTTTCTGTAAGCAGCCATAATCTCTTCTGGCGTTCTGACTCTTGGCTTTACATCATCATTAGTCCCACCATGAAATAATTTATCCCTATCATTTTGCAACTTATCTACAAGCAAAAGGAAGAAAATATTACTAATCTTTGTAATTAAAATATGATACAAATTTTGAAAGCAATTTATTTACCTTTTTGTTTGTTTTTAACATCAGGAGATGAAGTAGATGCCGTAGTTTTAGGCTCATCTATTTGAATGTCATCTGAACCAAAATAGAGCATGTTTTGAGGTTTCCATTTGAGAAATCAAAGTGAAAAATCATTTAAATTATTATAAAAATAAAAAATTATACAAAAACTAAAGGGAAAAAAAATTGAAAATGCAGTTTAGCAGTAAACCTATATCAAGCTCCACTTCTTTTTCATCGGCCACTACTGACACTGTCGGAAGTGATTCGGACAAGGACGGCTTGAAAAAAATGTCTTCCAAATGACCAAAATTGGAGGTTGAAATTTTAGTCGAATTTGCATGAGAGATTTTTCCTGCTTTTAATCCTTTGACAATACCCCCTAGAATCCCCGGCACACTTGTCTGTAACATAATAGTTATGCTTATTGAACCGTTTTCTGCTGTGGAAACTATAGGATCCAGAATAAGATATATCAAAGAAACTCAGACCTGTTTTTTCTTCTGATTTGAAGAGAATGTAAATGCAGCATCAGCAGCGGCTGCAAGAACTATATCGTGAAGACAAGGCAAACGTTCCAGACTCCTAAAACAAAATCGAATTGTTAGCTCAACCTTTTCTTCCTTGTATGGACATTTTAACCAGTACTCTACATTGTTAACTTTTCATTACCGAATAACAAACATACCGAAATTCCTTTTCGCTAGTTAGTAATGAGATGAATGCCAATTCAGAACCATTTGCCTGCAAGGTATCAACATAAGATAGGCGCTTCGAAGACCAAAAAGTGCATGTAGATAAAGAAATGGAATTTCTCGCAAATTTGAGAGTAATTTACCAGCACAATCTGTCCATTATCATCAGAACACATGGTTTTATCCATGTTCACTTTATAATTCCACCTTAAAATCGACAATAAAGAGCTTTCTGTCACCAGTTCCAAATCAGGTAATGATCTGTAGACAGTCAATTGCAAAATTATCAATTTATCAATTATACATAATGGACAAACCGATATATTTAGCATTGCAAAGTGAACTAATTTTCTACAATCCATATAGTTTTATTTCACCTTATTTCAAATGTTCCAGTCTGAAGCAATGATAGAATTCCACAAAATTTATCATCTTTCTTCAAAATTGTAGTCCAATAGCAAGGTTTCAAATGTTCCACTTTTCGAATCGATTTCTTGTTTCCCTGTAAAAATATATATATCAAATTCATTTGCAATAAGACTTGCAATGTGAATATAAATAATACGTAAACCGATAATGGAGTACAGGACCTGTATCAATGTTTTTGCGGACAACAAGTGCAACGAATTTTCACAGCAAAGCAGGACAAGTGGATACAAAAGGATTTCCCCCGAGTGCGTGGTTTCTGAAGACGAAAGTTCAGCCTCTGATGAATTTACCCTAGTTGAGCTACTTTCTTCCACAGGCTCTTCAGGGTGATCACCAGAAGTGCTCTTCAAGGGTTCCTCATGCTGCTTTTCATTTGACGTTTCAGAAGTTGAGATGCTATCATCTGGAGTACAAAAATTTCTTAGAATCTATGAAGCACTGACATAGACACGGCACTGATATTGACACATTGGAACCGGTAATAATTTGAGAAAATGGAAGTAAATGATATATAGACACATCATGTGTCTGTATCGTGTCACTGTCGCCGACATGTGTCGGACACCTAACACCCCTTTAATAGTGTCAGTGCTACATAGCTTAGAATTTTCAATGATATGCCAAGTGCAATAAAACTGAATCCATATTGTGTTCTTGATGAAATTTGTACTTGCCTATAACATACATTGAAATTGCCGTTGATTCTTTCAAATGAAACGGCCGGCTGGAGATCATTTTACCAGTTTCACCGTCAACTACATTAATTTTTCCATTTCTGGATAAGATAAATAGTATCTCTTCAAGAGATTTGCCTGAAGGTGTTTCTGGTTTCTTTGGACTATTTACAGCACTTTCAAAACATGCTTGTTTCCAAACCATTGAAGTAATTGGTGAGCTTGAGCTAGGTACACCGTCGATCAAGAACAAAACCGACAGCGATTTCACATCGCAGACTGCAACCTGGAAAGAAGCAATTTATTCAAGATTAATCAGTTGAAATTTTTTGACATGTCTACTTATGATCGAATTTGCTAACAAGAAAGGAAATGTCAGTTAACTAGTCAGATGATACCCACACGACCACTTAAAAATCCAATAGCAAGTTTGGTTCCAGAATTTGCAAAAGATAATGCTTGTACTGGAAAACCGACAAGAGAAAAAACAGCACTACAATGAGGTCCTTTTGCTTGTGGAGAATCATGGACTGCATACAAATTTGTCAATATAAGTCAGGGTAAAATTTTCTTTTTTACGCACAAATATCATGGTTTTGGAAATATCATGATAGAAGGGGAGAAATAGAAGTTGAATGAAGAAGGTAGCGTTCCACAATGACAGAATAGATCACCTTCATTTTTTGTTTCTGTGACAAGCTTGGTTTTTTTCTCATCAGAGCAGTCTTTAAGGTCATAAACACGAACCTACAAAAGACATCACAGCCAAGGATTAAGTATAGAATAATAGCGCATTGTGTCGAAATAGAGTAACCAATTAAGAAAGATTTCTGACAAGACCACATTCATTGCCCACAGCCAGATGTAAGGAAACGGAACAAAAATCCAATTTTGTCACTGGAGCATTTGATCCGGCCACTTTTACACCAATAACCTACGAAACACAGCGCAGGTTGATGAAAAAATAAAGCAAGAGTTTAATTTTGATACACTGTCAATGTAAAAGGTTTTATACCGTCAACAAATCACAACTAATCACATGTGTAACTTTTTAAGTAATTATGATTAATTCAAATGTTTTTAATGATCTGACGATTACGATCATAAAATAAACAGAACATTTATTTTATAAGCCAACATGAGGGTATTGTTTTCATTTCTATTTATTTATTTTGGAACAAAACATTGTGGAATTCATACCTCTCCTTCTATGTAGCAAATATTAGACAAGATTGGATGTGTGGCATCACACATGAGGACAGATCCATTAGAATAACCAACAAAATAAACTCTCTCAATCCCAGCTCCTTTAACTGTGGACAAGTGGCTAGGAACACCCCCTGTTAAGGGCCAATTTGAAGAAGCTGAACCAGGTGCTGAGCTAGTTTTCAGAACTGAGGCTACCTAAGATAAATGAAATAAGAAGTTGAAAAACCACAATACGAACAAAGATGAGCAAAAATTACTGGCAGACAAAATTTTACCTCAGCTAGAGTTTTTGATGAATTTAACTGACTCGGCAACTTAATAAGTTTTGCAACAGTCAAAGATGGATTAGCCATAGGTATTAGTACCGGAAACTCCTGTGCAGATACAGATGCTGTCCTATTCTGCTGAGACGTTAATACAGACAAGCTATCACTATCATAATAGTGTATTTGTCCAGGGTTTGTCAGTACAAAAAGTTCATTTTTGCTATTCAAATCCCTTGCTCCTAGACTTGGCAATAAAATCAAGTCTGCGAAAGTGCCATTAAGTGTGAGGTCTGCGCGACCGATGCATCTTAATGATTCCATCCCAGATGACCATTCAAGAGTTAAAACCTGCAATGAAGAGGCGCGTTAAAGTTTAGGGGAACCAATAAAGACAAACTAAGGAAAATCAATTTAAAATGAAATGATAAATAGCAATAAACAAATAACTCACAGTCAAAACTTCTTCCGATCCAATTTCATCTCCACCATAGACAAACAACTGACCAGTAAAATCATTATGAGATTTTTGACTATTGGACCACTGTAAGACAATGACGGGGATTCTTCTTTCTGCGTTGGACAGTTGTAGCCTAACAACATTTTTAGATGAAGTGATCTGTTGACCTTTGGAAGGTGCAGCAGATGACAAGTTCCAAAAAAGGATATCTCCGTCTAAGTATCCAACAGCAAGAACGGACCCATCAGAAGATGCCCAACAAAGAGCACTTATCTCTTTGTCGCCCAGATTTTGTTCTAAAACATCAGCCGGAAGATTGGTGTCTGTTTCAGTAGAGTTACCATCCTCATCTTTCAATTGAAGATCCTTTCCACCACCAAGGAACACAATTTTAGCTTCAGAAACATCCCAAAGAATTAGTAGTCCATCTTGAAACGCAATCAACAATCTGCAAAAATATAAAAATACAGAATTCATTCGTCATCAAATTGAGAGTGATGAGTATCAGTTTATTTTCACACAATCCTGTTTTATTTTCAACATAATCAATCTCTAACATATATATGGAATTCATGCTAATAAATGGTAGGTATATAAATTATAAGTCCCAATATTTCTTTATACAGCTTCAAACAAAAAAAACCAAGTCATATAGAGATAGAGATATGATTGCGTCAAATGCTGATGAAAACATTTACCGGTTAGAAATATATTCACCCATCATTCATTCAGAGTTCAAAGATTTAAATATGAATATGACACAATATACATGCTGCTTATCAAATAATGTATCGGTGTTTCTAAGAACAATATTCAGCCATACCAATGACAAATTACACAAACTCATTAATTTTCAAAGTCAGCTCTGCAATTTCATCAAATCTAAGAAATCATTTGAAATAATAAACATGGCAAGAAAATTAGAAATATGAATGTTAAACAAATAAGTTATATCTGGAAAACTGATTTCAAGAAACCAGGCTCTTCAATTGGCATTTCTTTGGTAAATATCAATAAGTAGCTATCAAGTCATAATTCCAAGAGCAAAGAAGTAGACTTAGAAAAGCTCAGCGAATGACGTATATCTTGCCTGTTCCCAGAAGAATAAGGTTGCGTAAGAATTCCGACAATTGGTTGATCGTTGGACTCTGGAAACCCGGCAGCTTCTATCAAAAGGAACAAAACAATGGCAATGAGTAATTCTCAACGCAAAGAAAACAAAACATTTTTACACATAGAAGCATAGATATGAATAAGAAATTTAGACATAGTAATTACATAAGATGTATATTGTATTAAGTCTCAACATTACTTATATTAGTGTTGTCAACCACGGTAAATCGTATATTGCGGAAAATAGTGGTATTTTCAAACTCCTCTATGCTACAGTGCTACAGCCGCTATTTGACAACACTTTGTATTATGCGTATGGTAGAACAATAACTATTTGTTCAAATTTTGCTATGCTATAGCCACTATTTGACAACACTGCAAGAAAAGGAGTTGAAACTAAAGGCAATTCAATTGGAAATAACGAGAGGGGTAGCGATCAGTAGTGAGAGCAGAGAAAAAGTAAGTAATAAAAGAAAGTGGCCTCTGAGCATAACTGAATGACAGCTGGCAGCACAAAATTCCCGAGGAAGATCATTGGTGCATAGGGTCATTCAAAGGAGAGCAGAATTTGAGGAAAAGTTTATGGTTATTGGCCAGGGAGAAAATTGATTATTGCGGTCTCTGAATATCTTTTTCTATATACTGCTACTATTGTTTTTGTGCTTTCCCGAGTTCTCGGCAAACTTTAGTTCCCATCGAAGTGTATGTTTGAACATTTATGACTAATTCAAAATATCAACGGGTTTCATCTATGATTTTGAAGAAAGCAAGATATGTATTAATTATTAATTATCGTCACAACATAAAACAAGAAATTACCCCTTAGAAATTTTGCCGATAAATGATTTGATGACTTCAAAATTTGTCCTTCGTCAGCGTCAAACTTTATCACAGAAAACAAGCCATGCTCATCTCCAACATAACTGCACATTATAATAGAGTAGTAATGTTAATAATCATGTAATCATAACCATTTGCAAATAACTTGTAGCAACAAGAGGTAAAACATACAGATGTACTAAATTGTAAATAAATATTTCTGTAACATACATGAAACGTGAGCCACTAATTACATAGAAAGCAGTAATATTGGATTCCCATTGTAACGAACAAATAAGGCTCCGATTCTCAAGATTCCAAACCTGCAAAAAAAATAACAAGGACTAATTGAATGCTGTTCATTTTGTTATATAAATCACAACCTTTAATGAGCAAGGAAATCAAAGTCAATCACTTTAGTGATATCAACCATAATTTGATGTGCTAAATTGTTCATTCAATTATATATGCAATGATTCTTTCGAAAATTTACGATGGACAGGGAAAAAGACAAAAATGATATCTAGAAAAAGAAACTTACCTGGATATCATTATCATTTAAGACCCCAACTAAATACCCCTGGTTTTGTAGGAACTGCAAGCGCCAAAGGAATCCGAAAATCAATATTACATTCATATAATAGCAATTACATTTATCACAAGCTTAGCTAGCTAACATTTTTGATAAATTGCATAATAGAAAATTCAAGAACAACTATCTCTAAATCCATCTGAGAAGTGCAAATGCAGCCTACCTCCAAGTATTTGTAAGGAAGTTGCTTAGAAGAAATCAAAAGTCCTTCGATATTATCACCGCCAATCACTTTAAGTCTTCCATCCCTACCAGTAAACTAAGCAATATGAGTAATTAAAGCACCGACAACCTATTATTACATGCACTTTCTGGCTATATATAACTCATGATATATGCCTTGTTTTCGGTACATCACCAAATTATAAGAATCAAACATTATGGTAATAAAAAGGATCCTGTCATTACAACAATAACTGCCTAATCATGAACCTATGAAACACCGACACAGACACGAACACGTCAACACTGGTAAAAATTGAAAAGTAAACACATATGTCAGTTATACATTCCCTTAACAGTTTTCTTGCACCTTATAATTTTCAAATGTGTGTTTATAACCGAAAGAATCAGAAAGTGACTCGATACTGCACAACAACTATAAAAACCTACTGTACTCACCAACAGAATCAAAACCCCTTTTTCAGAAATTAAAAGGAACTAAACCACCCATCATGGATAATTAGAATAACCCAAGATAATATTTTTTCCAAAATTTCTGAGTCCATTCTAACTCACTAACATTTGTTTCCTTCAATTAGGGCAATTCAGAATGCAATCACTAAACAACTATAGCATACAAAATTAAAAAAAAAAACAACTTTAAACTACTTATCAATTGTCATGGACAATTAGATAAAAACAATTGCAGCTCACATCACATGCATTGTATTATTAATACACTAAAATCATCAATAATAACAACCAATCAATGAGAGAGAGAGAGAGAGAGAGAGAGAGAGAATGAACTAACAAAGTCCCAATAGCCAAAAGTCTCTGAATAGGGTCAAAAGCGAGAAGTGAAGAAGAAGATGGAATGCCATAGTGAATCACAATTCTTGGATCCAATTCACTTGATTGTAAACTACCTTGCTGCTGCAACTTGTGCTGAAAAAAAAAACAACCCAAAATCAAAAAGAATCAAAATTTGAAAATCAAAATTGAAAAAAACAACAACCCAGAAAGAAAAACAGGATCTTTTTTACGTTGAAATGATGTTGGACAGCTTTGTGTAACAATTTTTTGGCAAACATGGTTTTTGATGATGATGATGATTTTGTTGGCGTAGGTTGTTGTTGTGTTTATTTAAGAATAACTCTAGTTATATGGTATGCTTTGTTGGACTGATTATTCGATGCTTAATCAATTATAATTCAATTTTTGAATCAAAGAGATGAAAAATTTGTATTTTATAGCTCATCTGCGAGAGTCAATGGAGTAGTTATTTGACATTTTCTATTTAAGTTTAATGATGATATAATTAATTAATGCGAATAAATAACAACATGGGGATGTAGCTCAGATGGTAGAGCGCTCGCTTAGCATGCGAGAGGTACGGGGATCGATACCCCGCATCTCCATTTTTCGTTTTATTTTTCAGTAATTATCGATTCTTTTCGCATAGTATATATACCACCACCAGTATAGTCATTTTTTTAACAGAAGCTACAGTATAGTATTTGTCTACAAATTTTTTTTTTTCATTAATATGTATTTGTTTAAATTTTTTTTTTTTCTTTAATGGAAGACAAGCCTCTCAATTTTCCCCACAAATATTTTATTAAGGTTAAATAGTGTTTTGATAAAAAAAAAAAAAAAGGTTAAATAGTGTTTTTTTTTTTTTAATGGTCTAGTGGCTAGAAATTTCACTCTTAAGATTGATAAGTGGGATAACCGAGGTTCCATCTCCGGCCCCCTACATATATAATGCAATTGTCCTACCAATTTAGCTCACGGGACAGCTTAAATAGTGTTTTGTGCTGTGTAATATTACAAATTTCTATTTACTTTTTGATATTTTTTTTTTCAATTTAAACTATATAATATCAAGATTTCGTCCTTTTAGTCTACCATTGAATTTGACAAAAAAAAAACTCTCACTGAATAAACTGAATTATGACTAGACATATATTATGACATGGTGTGTTTAGAGCATCTCCAATATCGGTATCTAAGAGAGTTTCATAGGTTAATGATACAATATTTTATCTTTTTTATCATTGGAGTTTCATGACGTGACATAGAGGGTATCAAAATTGATGATACCGGTACCTTAAATAAGATATCGTATCGTCAATTTAATGTTACTTTTTTTTATTTAATCATTAAATAGTCATTTGATCTTCTTCTTTTTTTTACGAATATTTAATCATATATTTCATATTTTTCTATATTACACAATTTCTATTTGTTTTGTTCACAAGTCATCTTTTATTTGTTTTCTATCAAATGGATCCTAATATGTATAATAATAATAATAATAATAATAATAATAATAATAATAATAATAATAAATAATAATATTCATGCTTACATGAATTTGTTCCAAAAACCTATCTCCTATTGGTAAAACTTCCAAAATTATCCTTATTTTATTTATCCATCACCACCACCCAAAATTATCCTTATTTAATTATATATCATGTTATATCTATGTATTTTTCACCATTTTTTATTTATTGTCTTGTATTTCTCAATATATTTAATTATTAATTTATTTATCTATGAATTTATTAAATTAAATAAAAATTTATTCTTATTTAGACAAAGTTTAAAATAAATATAGAATGAATCACTTGTTAATAATGTATGATACTCAAAGTGGTATCACCACTGGAGCAAAATATGCATGAGTTGCATAAGTATTATATGGCATTATAGAACCACTTGTTAGTAATGTATGATACTCAAAATGGTATCACGATCGAAGATATGCTCTTAGAATATTAATTCAAACAGTCATAAGCCAAAATGTTCGATGATGGACTAAAATGACGGAATCTTCATATTTCAAATTACAAAAAATATATTAACCAAAATTCTCTAAAAATGTGATTCCGTCGTTTACCCCATCGTTGAATATGTGGGCTTAAGATTTTGTCATTTTGCCCTCTGCAATATTAGCGAATTTTAGTTTACCCTCCTCATTGGCATGTCACATCATCGCTTGTGTGGAATATTAAGTCAATATATTCCATGAGGGGGTAAACGACAAAATCTTCATATTACAGGGTTAATTGAAAAAAAATATTATAAGAGGTAAATCAAAACTCGCTCATATTACAAAGAGTAAACACCTATTAACCATTATTTATAATTTCAAATCTTTTTTTACTGCTTTTAAGATGATAAAATTTGCATTATTTATAATGATTTTAAATATTTTTCAACTTTTAACTTTATTGTTCAAATTTTATTTACAATTTACTCATGCCAATTTTTTGACAGACCCATAAATAAAAGGATAAAAGATGTTTTTCGTTCCTATAAAATTGGTGAATTTGAGTTTTAGTCCTTGTAAAAAAAATCCTCTCATTTTGCCTCTGTAATTTTAAATTACTTAGGTTTTAGTCCTTAATGTGGTAATACCACACAAATTACAAGGGCGAAAACCAAATTCCGCACAAATTGCAGAGACGAAAACCAAAATTTACACAAATTACAAGGACAAAAATCTAAGTAATTGCACAAATTACAAGGACGAAAACCTAAGTAATTTGTATGACATGGTCTCATTAAGACTTAAACCTAACTATTGTCATTCTGATCCTTCATTGAGGAAAAAGCTACTAAATAGTCTCTGAATCTATAATTCGTTAGTCTATTTAGTCCATCTTTGACCGTTAACATAACAAAAAAGCATGCCTGTCATATCTTTTTGGACACACACGTCAACTTGCTGAGTTGGCAAGAGGACAGGAAAACAACCATATTGGTCCCTTAATGTGCAACTTGTTGTCATTATGATCCCTCACCCAATAAACAATATAAAATACTCCTTGATCCCGCAATCCGTTAGTCAAATTAGTCTCTGATGTTTAAAATGGTTGTCTTTATAAAAAAGTTGATGTGACATTTTTTAGGGACACATAGCATGCAGAGTTAACACGTTTGTGGGACAAGTAGGTGGATGACGCAGCCAGAGATTAAAATGACAATATTTTTGTTTCCCTTTCATTTCTTCTTCATCTTCTTCCTCTCATTCTTCTTCGTCTTCTTCATACATTTATCAATATAACCCATAATTTTAAACTCAATTTTTAAAGAAAAAATATTTGGCACCTATTCATTCACCTAAAAATTATTTATAAACTAGTATCGAATTCCCCTATAGAATTTACATAACAACAAAAATTTTAAAGAAGAAGCGAAAGAAGTTATTGTTAGGTTATTGAATGTATGAAGAAGATGAAGAAAAATGAGAGGATGAAGATAAAGAAATAAAAAAAAAAGTATTGTCATTCTAATTCATGGCCACATCATCAGTCAACTTGTCCCGCAAATATATTAAGTCTACTGCCACATGTCCCTAAAATAGTGACTAACGTATTGCAGAGTCAAAGACAATTTTATATTTTTTTTCTTGAGTACCATAATGATAACAAGTTACACATTTAAGGACCAAAATAATTGTTTCTCCGTCTCTCGCGCCAACTCAGCAAGCCGACATGTGTCAAAAAATATGTCAAGTCATCTTTTTTATTGAATTAACGGTCAAATTTAACAACAGAGACTAAACTGACCAACAAAATGCAAATTTAAAGACCGAGCTAATGGCCAAATTTAACAGCATGGACTAAACTGACCAAAGAAATACAGATTCAAGGACTGATTATTAGTTTTTTCTCGGTGAGAATTAAAATGACAATGAGTATCAAAATAACTGCTTCATGTAATGAAAAGCTATGAAAATCTTTTTATAAAACAATTTTTTTAAGAAACTATAAGCTATATGGCATAATTTATTTTAATTTATTGGCTTGTCAAATCAAATCAAAAACTAATAGTAGATAACTAGATTGTAGTTAGGAACTACTAATACTAATTAAGAGTGGACAATGACTTGGGTTTGGGTCAAAAAATACAATCCATCCCAACGAGCCTAATCCGACTCTTTTTAAAAGTTCGGTTTTTACGAATTCGGTTTGTACGGATTGAGAGTTTGCTGGATCGGTTAATTCGGTTTTGAATCAACGAATGAAAAATTATCTGAAAAATTAAAAAAAAAATTCAATTGTATGGTATGAGGAGACCATAAATGCAAATGAAATAAAATGAAGTATAACATAAAATAAAATAGTAACAACAAATGTAAGATATAATTAGTATTTGAGTGAGAGCAAGCTAGTGGTTTTCAACTACTAGTTAGTGGTTTTGAAACAAACCGTAACAAGTTTTGAGATTGTGTGTTTGAGATATGTCCAGCCACTTCATCATATTTTATATATTGAATACAAAAAGCTTACAATTTATATAACTCGGACATGTTCGATTACCGTTAATTTAATTTTAGAAAATCGCACCCGTCCATTTTAACCTATTTAAAACTAAAAAAATGTGTGACTAAGAATCCGACGACCCGCAACGACCCATCTGCTTAATAATTTTTCAGTTTGGATTATTGGCTTTTGGATTATTCGGTTTGAATCATGATTCATGACATAAAAAAGGAAAATTAACAGACGTGGAAGAAGATATATACGACGTACAGTGTCGCGTAGCCATATTTAATGTCCGTGTTTTGTTTTTCATCATCATCATCATCAACAATTTCACTTTTCCCAACACAACCAACCCAAATCGCTTCTCTTCTTCTTCTTCCATCACCACCATGACTCGTTCCAATCAAGGTTCTTTCTTTCACTCCAATTTCCATTTTTCTTCTTTCATTACTTTCTGATCTGTTCCTATTATTTACTATTAAACTATATGATCTTGTTTTTGTTACTAATTATTAATTATTAATAATAAGAAATCTAGCTATAGTTGTTTTATTAATCAATGCTTTGAATTGTATTTTGTGATGATTTGTTACAGATGATAAGAATGTAAAGATGCCTTCATATTTTGATTTGCCACCACTTGATGTCTCTTTGGCATTTCCACAAGCAACTCCTGCCTCTACTTTTCCTCCTTCTGGTAACTACCTAATACCATCATCACATATACTTTCATGTTTATTTTCATTCATAGATTGCTACAGATAACATTTGACTCTGTGTTGTTCCTGTTAGCATAGCTCAATTGGTAGGAACATCGGTTGGAATCCAGGATTCCCTCCTTATTCACCTTAAGGGGTGAAATTTTGGTTATTAGGCTTTTTGACAAAAAAAATTAATTTTCTAACTATTAATATTTGACATAATTGCAGTTTTGATCCCCTATTTTCACTGTCTCATGGAATTTGTTCCCTTTTTAAAATCCAAATTTTTGGTCACTCACTCAGGTTTTTGAATTCAAAAGTGGTGACATGAGTACATGACAAGTTTCACTGACATGACATAGAATCTACTGACCTGGAATCATCCTGGTGGATTTATAATATACAGGTTTTATGCCATCTTAATAAAAAGACCAGCTGCAACACCACTTTTAGATCCAAAAAACTGGATTTGAAAAAGGGGAAATGAAAATTTATGACCAAAACTGCAATTAACATTATTATTATTATTTTTTTTTTGCCATTAGGCCTCTGGTTCCCAGGGGAAAGAGGCCCCGGTAATCCAGAGTTCGGCCGCGAGGTTAGGAAAGTCTGGCCAAGAATTGTTCTCACCAGGAATCGAACTCGGGTTCTACCGAACGATCCGTCCTAGGGGGTAAACATTAATAGTTTATACATTTAATAGTTAGTTGAAACTATTAAATGAAACCTTCAATTATAGGAGTCAAATTCAGATATGTGTGTATGTATGTAATGCAAGTCTGAATTTTCGACAAATATACACTTTGATCTTTATACCGTTAATCTTAGTATGTGCTTAACTTTACATAATTTTTGGGGGTAAATTATATGGTGAAACAAGATATATGCTTGCGTTTGGAGGATTGACTTGCATATCTGTATTTGTGTTGATTGTTGGTAAGTGCAGTTTCAGATTATTTTCAATTTGATGACTTGTTGAAACCGGAGGAGCAGGCCATTAGGTTGAAAGTGAGAGCGTGTATGGAAAAAGAAATTGCTCCTATAATGACCAAGGCAAGCTCCTTTTGTTTATTTTTCTTTTGGTTTTTGCTGTTTTAATGTATTCAAAGTAAGTATCTATTTTGGTCCTTCGCGAGTCAATTTAAATTGGTTAACATGCTACTCGTGCTTATTTAGTTAAGATGCTATTTCTCTTCCTATACTTAATCTCGTGTTTTTTTTACAGTATTGGGAGAAAGCTGAATTCCCATTTCATGCTATTCCAAAGCTTGCTGAACTGGGTATTTCTGGCGGCACAATCAAGGTTCTCTATTTACGCATTTCCCTTATATTTTCTCTTAGATCTAAGACAGTTCAAAGAGTTTTTAGTTAGTTGTGATTGATTCTCAGGGTTATGGTTGTCCTGGTCTTTCTATAACCGGAAGTGCCATTGCTACAGCAGAAGTTGCTAGAGTTGATGCAAGTTGTTCAACTTTCATTTTAGTTCATTCATCCTTGGCAATGCTCACTATTGGTAATATCTATATTTGTTGATAGTTAATCTTTGAATTCTAATTGTTTTGCTAATAATTATTCATGGTTCCTGACATGATATATCTTTGATTGACCACAAAGTATAGCATTGTGTGGGTCTGAAGCTCAGAAGCAAAAGTATCTACCTTCGTTGGCGCAGCTAAAAACTATAGCATGTTGGGTATATTACCTTCCTTGGATTTGGAGTACTTTTGTAATTTTCTGTAGTCACCACTTCTCAAAGAGTTTCTTGTTTTTGTTTTCTTAGGCTTTGACTGAACCTGACTATGGAAGTGATGCCAGTTCTTTGAAGACCATAGCAACTAAGGTTTAGTGCCTTTTGTGTCTTTTATTTGTTATTTGCTTCCTGTCTTTCTAATGAGACATACTTCACTGTGATCCATTGTTCCATTGTTGAATAATGTAGTCCTTTTTTGCATTGAAAATATCAGGTGGAAGGTGGTTGGATCCTCGAGGGCCAAAAGCGGTGGATAGGAAACAGTACATTTGCTGATTTGTTGGTTATCTTCGCCAGGAATACCTCAACAAATCAAATAAATGGGTATGTGATGTGTAGTTTTTTTTTTTTTTTTAAAACTCGGTATCTGGCCCAAGGACTGATGTGATATGTGTAGTTAGTCCTGTCATTGTTATATCCATATATATAAGCATGCCTATATGTATTAGCATTCTATTTCGTGTAAAACCACAGAGATCCAACTATCCTAGAGATTTCATAGACTCTCCTGTACTCTTCCCTCACGCCCAAAAGAAAATAGAAATGTGGGAATGAATGTGACAACTAACATATATGTGAATGTTTGGTCTTTGACAAGCGAATTTTTACCTATTTATGCTCATTACCTGGCTAGAACTTCATAAACCAACTAGAAGATAAGTTTCTCTCTTTCTATATTTTTAGGTGCACGTATCGTATTAAAGAATATAGACTGGAAAGACAAATGACAAAACATTTTAGGACCTGTTTTGGCTCGAGTGTGTTTGTTTTTGTGTGTTTTTTTCCTTCTATTTGTACTATTAATGAATAAAATGAAACTATACTCTTACTGTTTTCATCGTTTCCTGTTAAAATGGTCCTAACTACAAACGAATGTGGAAATAATGTGACATTTTTTAGTAATGATTAGTGAAAATACAAAATGAATGTAACCATTACAATGCTAGATTTTTTTGCTTATGTAAGTCTTTTAAGCGTTGTATTTTCTTGATGCTTTTATGCCCTACTTCACAAGTACTCAATTTATTATTTCAGATATATTGTAAAAAAGGATGCACCTGGTTTAACTGTCACAAAAATAGATAATAAAATCGGACTTAGAATCGTACAAAACGGTGACATTGTTATGAAGAAAGTTTTTGTCCCTGATGAGGACAGAATAGAAGGAGTAAATTCTTTTCAGGATACAAACAAGGTAACATTTATGTGGTATTTTTCTGCTGTTATTCATATAATAATTCTATGGTTTCATCATTTCAACAGCCTATGACTGTTACAAGTTTGGTTCATACAAGTTTGGTTCATTTCAACAGCTTATTTGTTTTAGTTATCTTTAAACAGGTACTTGCTGTTTCACGTGTGATGGTTGCTTGGCAACCGATTGGTATATCAATGGGCATCTACGATATGTGTCACAGGTATGTCGTTAGTTAAACAGCACACGTAAAAGAGTGGAACGATAAGAAACGATCGAATTCAATTCTCACTTCCAACAAAATACTAGCGAAGTAACGATACTAATATTTGTCACTAAGAAAATAGCATAGCATGCTTATATAATACTTCAACTAAAGCTTTCATTGCATATCATTCTGAACTTATGTGATTTAAAGGTACCTAAAGGAGAGGAAACAATTTGGAGCACCATTAGCAGCTTTCCAAATCAACCAGCAGAAGCTTGTTCAAATGCTCAGTAATGTTCAAGCTATGATTCTTGTTGGTTGGCGTCTATGCAAGTTGTATGAAAGTGGTAAAATGACCCCTGGTCATGCTAGCTTAGGGAAGGTAATTAGTAATAATTTAGTATATAGCATAGCAGAATTTGAACAAACCGCTATTGTTTCGCGATAAACCATTTAGTACATAGTGTTGTATAGTGCAGTGAAATTTGAACAAATTGCTATTCCACAAGATCTGCAATGGCCAACATTGTAATCACACACACCCGACAAAATAAGACATGACCACCTAGTAATAAAAAATTGGCTTAAATATGTAATTAGTCCCTGCAGTTACACCTGCTTTTGGTATTAGTCCTTGTAATTTTTTGTTAGCTTTTAATCCCTGCAATTTGAAAGAATTTTTGTTTTAGTCCCTCTGTAATGATACCAAAAAAAACTATAGGGACTAATTTAAAAAAGGCAACAAAATTATTTAAAATTGCAAGGGCTAAAAGCCAACAAAAAAAAACTACAGGGACTAATACCAAAAATAGGTGTAACTGCAGGGACTAATTACATATTTAAACCAAGAAAATTTCTAGGTGGTCTGGGTAAAAATAAAATAAAATAAAATTACTTATTGTGGTAGGTAACTGATAATAAATTGTCAATATTTTTACAGTCATGGATTACCTTGAGGGCAAGAGAAACAGCTGCTTTGGGGAGAGAATTGCTTGGTGGAAATGGAATTTTGTCTGATTTTCTAGTGGCTAAGGTTCTTATCATGCCTACTTATTTAATGTTTATTTTGTTCAACTTCATTCTAATCTATAGATTTAATTGTGGCAATTTAGAATTTTTTTAGTAAGATATTAATATTATAATTCCAAAGCCCTCACCAAAAGTAAAAACTCCAAAGTCCAAGAATGAATTTTATTAGAATGAGTGAATGCTGATAGTATATAGCCCTTGCATGAAATTTATGATCACAATAAATGAGGTTTTTGGATAAGGATGGAATTGTGGGCCAAATTGCATCATATTCATTGAAACAAGACCTGTGAACATACCTAATGCAATCTACTTGTGGCTTTACTTGATTTCTTTGTGAAGGCTTTACAAGTAATGTGATTACTGAAAATGTGATTACCACATCCTTAGTGCATCTATACAAGTAATGATCACATTTTTGCACCTTGAGACATAGACATATGGATACTGATAATAATTTTAAAATATTGATACTGATAATAATAAAAATATGGCTTAATTAGTTTGTAGGTCCTTTAAAGACTTTTTTGGTTTCACTTTGGTCCCTTAAAGAAAATAAGTTCCACTTTGGTCCTTATCGATATCTCCATCGGTGAATTTGGTTATTTCCGTCCATTTTTTTCAAAAATCGTTAATTTCTGTACAGGTGCCACGAAACAACCTATTTTGCCACATGTACAGAAGTTAATGGTTTCTGATAAAAAATTGACAAAAAGGACCATATTGACTGTCGGAGATATCTATAAGGGACCAAAGTGAAACTTATTTTCTTTAAGGGACCAAAGTGAAACTAAAAAAGTCTTTAAGGGACCTACATACTAATTAAGCCTAAAAATATCAATACTGATAATAATTTTAAAATATTGATACTAATAATAATAAAAATATCGATACTGATAATAATTTAATTTGAAATAAATTTATTTGCACTTCAATCAGAAGTGTCGGTGCTAAATATGTTTTAATATTGAACTTTTTGTTTCTGATGTCTTTTATACTTCTCTAATTTTGCAGGCATTTTGTGACTTAGAACCTATCTACACCTATGAAGGAACGTATGAAATCAATACTTTGGTCACAGGAAGAGAAGTTACTGGTTTTGCCAGCTTTAAGCCAGCTACACAAAGAAGTAGAATGTGAAAATCTAAAAGTTTTCCTTACAGACACTGCTCTATTGGTTCATAATTTTGTAATTAAGTACCAAAATGAGAGCATTCAATAATAGTTGTAAAATGTTTGGATAGGTTACACAAAACAGTGAAATAAAAGAAATAATGATATTGGATATTCTTGAAGTCTACATCATCTCTTCTCTTTTGTTGGTAAATGCTTCTTGATCACATTTTTTCCACTTTATATATCTGCTTTATTTTCAATGTTTTGAGACTTCTGCTTTGGTATTTCTGCACCCTCTTTTCCCCTTGCTGTCTGAAGAATGAACCATGTGTTGAGGAAAGCATATAAAATACAACCTGTTATGATGCAAATGTCCAAATGCACTGGAAATTGAAAATGTGATTCTTTTTAAGGTCCCACATCATATGCATCTAAGTTCTTCTTCACTCACAAACATGTCTTAATATCACAAAAGAAAAAACATCTACTAAATAGTAAAGTAAAAATAATATATATAATATTAATTAATATAATAAGAAACAAATAATTAAATCAGAGGCAGTTGTTTTAGTGAAGATCATCCTTGTGCCTGTCACTCTTTCTTTGGAAAGTGATATTCTAGCTTCCTGATAAAGCATGCATTGCATCGCCTGATCTTGCTCATCAAGGATGCTCATAAGGAAACAACATTAAGGGTAGATAACCTGAATGCACACTAATCAATGCATATCATCATCACCATCATCACTGCTATGGCCTATGTATTACACAACTCAAAAAACTATAATTTAAAAAAAAAAAAATATATATATATATATATATATATATATATAAAGAAAAACATGAAGGAAAGCAAAAAGTGAAAAAGGATAAGGAGAATGAAAACCAAAGCCACCTTACAGAAAATTCCCATGATTCATTCAATTCAACCTTGGTTTCCACTCTGAGCATCCTTATCCAAACCCAAAGACCTTATCCCAAGTTGAAGCTCAGCCACAGCAACAAAAAAGTTGAGAACCTGAGCTGGTTTCAATATCTTCACAACTCTCAAAGCTGTCTCAGTCCTAAAAGTATCAGCATTTGTTACCAAATTCTCCAATGTTTCCTTCACTGTACTTGGAACTGTACCTTCTTCTGCCATGAATGATCTACTCAAACACACCCTTCCATGGCTTCTAATCATGTCAACAAGAGGTGGACCTGCCATACTCTCATGAACCTTAGCTAATTCATCATTGAGTTCTCTCTCCTTCATCTTAGTCTCTTGTTTGAATTCACTCAATCTATGCCTCTGATCCTCTGACAAATCCTCCAAAGTTTTGTTCACAAGTTGAAATGCAAGTCCTGGTTTGAACCCTGCCACCCAAAGAAAGGTTCTTTCTAATGAACTAAACCATGGTGGTGAGAAAAGAAGGAGAATATTTTGATGGGCTATCTTTGATTTCTCTTCATAGTATTGTCCATAGTGACAGAGTACTCTGTTTAACAAATTCATTCTATCAGAATCATCTAACTCTTGCCGCTGTTGTTGAGCTGATATAAGCTCATCAAGATAGTTTCTTTGACGAATTATCCAACCATGGATAAATTCCTCAAATGCAGCAACATTTGCATCAGTCATCTATGTATTGAAATTTGAAGAAACAGAGAAAAACAGAGCAAAACAGAGAAAGAAAATGAAGAAGAATATGAGAGTGTTTCTTGGTGAGTTTACAATTTGGGTTATTTTCAAAATGATTTTTGTGAAAAAGGGTGTGAGAAAATGTTGATTTTCTTAGAAGTGAAGTATTGGTAATGGTGGTGTGGTGAATAGAAAGAAAGGTTAATGGCGAAAACAGAGTCATTTGGATGAAAACAGAGTTAAGCGGTGTTGAGTTAAAGAAAAAACAGAGGATAATTTATAAAGAGTAAAAATAAGTGCTTATTTTAGAGTTGTTTTCGGTGAAATTTGTCGGCACGTGGTATTTTTTAACACTAAAAAATGTGATGAAATAAAGAAAATTAAGGGTAGAGGGGATTGAAGTGTTTGGTTGAGGATTTTGATGAGTTTGTGGGGTTGGTTTCTTCATGTGAAGGGTAGTAGTAGTCAATTATGATAGACTGTGAGTTGCGTTGGTATTTGAGATATTTTTATTTTGGGTTTGGATTTATTTTTATAGGCAAAATTACACTAATGATCATTTATCTTATTTATTTGTAACACTTTGGTCCTTTATCTTTTATTTGTAACATATATGTCCTTTATCTTATTTATTTGTAACACTTTAATCCTTTATCTTTTATTTGTAACATATAGGTCCTTTATCTTTTATATTTTACTCATATAAACCCTTGTGTCGTTTTTTTTAATTAAAAAAATGCTGAATTTTATTTTTAATTTTTTTAAAATATTTTATTTATTAAAAATTTAAAAATCCAGGAAAATGAAGAACACCTTCATCTTGTTCATCATCCTTCATGAATCTTCATTATCTTCTTTCAATCAAAAAAATGTTTACTCAAATTTACCTCCAAATATCATAAATCTATGCAATATTTATTTCAATCTTTTTATAAACACAAAAATTAAAATCTCCAAATCCTCAATAAACCCTAAATAAAAGGAAAATTCTCTAGATTGGAAGAACTTCAATCATAAATTTCTCCCAGATTAATCAATTTCTCAAAGAACGGTTACCCAAGAAAGAACAAACAAGGAACATTGCAAATTTGCAAGGAAACTACACCCACCACTGCCACAATAGAGTAACAGAGAAAAACCCAATAAACACCAAAAACACAACACTAAAACATAGCTAAAAAACTGCTACTGTCAAACAAGCAGAAACTGAAACCACCACAACTCAAAAAACTGACCCAAAATAGAAATAACACTTTGGATTTGGGGATTTTAATTTTTGTGTTTATAAGAAGATTGAAATAAACATAGCATAGATTTATGATATTTGGAGGTAAATTTGAGTAAACATTTTTTTGATTGAAAGAAGATGATGAAGATTCATGAAAAATGATGAACAAAATGAAGGTGTTCTTCATTTTCCTGGATTTTTAAATTTTTAATAAATAAAATATTTTTAAAAAATAAAAAATAAAATTCAGCATTTTTTTAATTAAAAAAAACGAGATAAGGGTTTATATGAGCAAAATATAAAAGATAAAGGACCTATATGTTACAAATAAAAGATAAATGATTAAAGTGTTACAAATAAATAAGATAAAAGACCTATATGTTACAAATAAAAGATAAATGATCAAAGTGTTACAAATAAATAAGATAAAGGACCATTAGTCAGCCACTTTCAAGATGTAGCTTCTGTTGCTCGGTGGTGCGATCGTGCCTCCAGGGTGTCGCGTTACCACCATGAGTTCGCCGGCGTTCCTCCGTCGTGGACTGCATTTCCGTCGTGTGTTTTTGTTTCTTTTCTCTTTCATTTTGTCCTCTTATCTGGGGTCGTGGTGTCTAATGGTGTTCCTTCATCGCCATTTTCGTCTTCTGGTTCTGTTTCCGGTGCAACGAATGTTTTCTGGTGAGTATGGTACTGTTTCGGCCGTGGTGGTCGATTCAGTTTTGGTGTTCAGTGATGCTTTTATGCGTTGCTCCTTTTGGTTCTAGCTATTGATCTGTCGGATCGAGGTTTTGGGTATGAGTGGTTCAAGTCGGTGGGGAGAAAGGTTTTGTGATGTTATTACGTGTTGCTGCTTTTATGCTCTGCTTTGGTGGTTTTGGTGTGCAAGGGGTGGGTTTTTTCCTTCTTGGCGATGGCTTTTGGAATTGGTTTGGTGTGCAACAGTGGAGGTTTTTATGATGGCTTCTGGGAGTGGTTTTGGTGAGCAACAATGGTGGTTTTTATTTTTGGGTGGCGATGGAGTGGTTGGTTGCTCCGGCAATGGCTTTAATGGTGGTTTGTTGTTCTGGCAACGGTATTGATGGTGGTGGTTTTTAGTATTTGGTGTTTTGGTTGCTGCTGCGTGGGGTTGGTTCTCTGGATATTTTGATTTTCTGATTACTTTCAAATCTGTTGAGATTTGCAGAAATCTTTGTATCTGGTTGACCTCTATTGCGCCGGTGGTGACTGATTTTCCTCGGGTGATGTCAATCTTTGCCTCATGGAGCTGTTATTGAATTTTGATGGGCCGGTTAATTTTGCTTCGAGATCGGAAGTTAGGATTTAGTGACAATTTTCTGGGCTGGGTTGATGTTTTTCTAGGGTTTGGAGAATTTGTTTTGGTGTTTATTTTCGGTGTTCTGTTTATATGCGACATCTCTATTATGTAGTTACTTTTATTATGGTATCTGTCCATCTTGTGCAGATACTTGATTATTAATATATTATTATATTTTGCTGTTCAAAAAAAAAAAAGACCATTAGTGTAATTTTGCCTATTTTATATTGTTGGCATTGGATAAACGAGTTGACACATGCAAAATTGGCATGGTGCCGTCTTTGTTTACACTATTGATTTCATGCCAAGTAAGAGAGAGAAGTTCAGATATGGAGCCAAGTAAGAGAGAGAGAATTGGAAAATGTGGTTTGAGAAAAAGATTTTGTATCACTTGTGTGAGAGAGGTGCAATATATATATATAGGCTTAAACATCATTTTTGTCTCTGTAAGTTCATAATTTTTTTTATTTTAGTTTCTGTATCTTTTTTTGTTGCAAATTAGTCCCTGCATGTGCAAATCATTTTGATTTTAGTCCTTAAAGCTAAAATCTGCAGGAAAATCTGCAGGAAAATTCGCTAGTTTCCTGTGGATTTTCCTGCAGATTTTAGTTTTAAGGGACTAAAACCAAAAAAATTGAACATACAGGGACATATTTGCAACAAAAAAATATACAGGGACTAAAACCAAAAAAATGTAAACTTACGGGGATAAAAATGATCTTTAAGCCATATATATATAAATGATAGTAATAAAACATCTTATCCTACGATGCCTTCTAAATACATAGTATTGTTACTTGGATCATGCTAACTTAAGGAATAAGATTTCTTACTGGTACAGTACACCGGTGTGCATAACTGATATGAGCCATTTGATTTCTAATCAATGATTTAGATTGTTTTATTTTAAAATATTGTATTTTAAATTTAAATTGTCTAATTTCAAATTAATGGTGAAAATTAATTATTGTATAAAACTGTGTTGATAATTGACAGTAGTAAATTTTTTTTTTTTTGACAAACAAAGAATATTATTCAAATATCAAAATTACAAAGGGACATGTCTTTTTGGATCACATCCAGAATACAAATAGGGGCAATATCAGTCCAAATCTTATTAGGTTCACTAGGGGCCCAATTAGCTAAACGGTGAGCCGCTTCATTACCACTCCGCCGAACCCATCTCAAACTAATCTTAGGGTTGGCGTCGATCATCCTTCTGCAGCGGCGAGCAATCCTGCCCCAATAACAGTGTGGGAAATTTCTCTTAGTCACTGCGTTAACAATCGTTTTTGCATCCATCTCTATTATTATTTGTGTGTTCGTACCGGCTTCAACCATGTTCAGCGCCTCATTTAATCCAAAAGCTTCCCCGTCCACGATACTATCCGACCCTAAAACCACCTTTGTCATGGCTCCGACGCACTTCCCTCGCTCCGTACGCAAAACCAGCCCTATTCCTAGCATTCCATATGTGGTAGATGATTGCTGCTATTTTTTCATTTTCCGCATCATCAGATTTCTTAAGCATAGTGGTAATTCAATCAGTAAAATTAGACTGCTTGTTGAGATGGTTAAAATTGATAGTTAGGGGAGATCCAAACCAAACAGCTTTAGCCCAATCACAATTCATGAAAACATGATCAATAGATTCGATACTTTTGTTGCACCTAATGCATAGAGGGTCACACCTGATGCCTCTATTAATCAATTGATCTTTGACAGGAATGGCCTTATTCAGTATTCTCCAGATTAGGTTAGCATGTTTGGGAGGGATTTTTAGCTTCCAGAGGTGTTTCCACACCATGTCCTTGTCACAGTAGTTGCTGGGGGCTTGCTCTTGGTTCTGGTAGTTCCACATCATAACAGCATGATAACCAGATTTGACTGAATAAATTCCTTCTTTGGTTCCAGACCATGAAATTTCATCATTAGAGTTGATATCAACTAGAGGAATTTGATAGATTTGGGCTGCCTCAAATGGGAGGAAAAGTTGGTCAATAGTGGAGTGGTTCCATTGGCCAGTATCAGGGTCAATTAAGTCTTTGACCCTAGAGTAGTTGGTCGTGTCCCTAGCCTTGCTCCAGATTTTAAACCCATTCTGATGTGGGAGCCAATTGTCTTCCCAAATCTTTACTTGCTCCCCATTCCCAATAAATCTTTTTTTTTTTATATCAATTTAATATAAACTTTAAGCATGTTGACAATTCTACATCCCTAAAGGCTAAATCACAAAGGCAGTAAAATATTCCCTCTGTATCTATTTATAAGAGATAGTTTGACAAAAAATTTGTTCATTTTTATAAAACCCTTTTACAATTATTAATGATATTGATTAATTTTTTTTTTCAAAACTACCCTTATTTAATTTACATAATTTTTTGCATTTTTAAATAGCATTTAATTCTTTTTTGTAAGTGGGTGTCATTATTAAGGGTAAACATGGAAAATTAATATAATTTGTCAACCAATTTAATACTAAAATCAACTTTCTTAAAATTTGTGTTTTTGTCAAACTAGCTTTTATAAATAGGGACGGAGGAAGTATAATGTATAACAATTATCCGAGATTCTAGCATAAAGTCAGTTCCTTGCTTTTTCTCGTGGGATAAGCATTGTACTTAAGACTGACAATGAACCGAACCAATTCGAATAAAGTTTAGACTTGATTCGATAATTGATTCGTTGAACTTGGTTCATGAATCAGATGACCTGAACTTGAACTAAATATTAAGTTCGTTAATTAGATGAAATGAACTTGAGCTATATATAGTTCGGCTCGTTTGGTTCACAAGCTGACTCGATTATATATATAACACTTCAAAATATATTTTAAATAACACTTCAAAAATGATTTTAGTTGATTATATACATTTATATTTATATAATTGATTTTTTTTTACATATATAATTGATTTTATACACCGAGGTAATTAATAATATATACTTTAAATAAACTAAGACAAACACTTAACAATAATAGAATAAAATGAGTAACATTAAAATTCTTGAGTTGAAAACGAACTGAACCTAACGAACCGAACTGAACTGTTCGCGAACTCTAAACGAGCCAAACTCGTGCTGAAAAAATAGTTCATGTCAAACTCGAGCCGAGTTTCGAGCCGAACCAATACTTATCGAGTCGAGTTCAGACAGGATCGACTCAACTCGACTCAACTAGAAGGTTGTTTGTTCTCCTCCTTTTCTCTTTATTTCTGAATTCAATAGCAACTATGACAAGTATTGAATTATTTTTAAATTTATACAAAATAAATAAATTTTTATATATTAATAACCAGTCTCTGCCCAAGACGAACAGAGGCCGGGAAAAGCAGAACTACATAACAAAAAGCGTCATATATAAACGGAACACCAATGAAAAAAACCAAAACATGCACCACCTAATAGAGGTCAACACCTAATCTCATTATTAGAAGGACACTTCTCATCCTCCAGACTACCAAAGAAGACATCAACCCAACCTATAAATATGCCACTAGACTCTAACTCCCGATCTCGAATCAAAAGTGATCAGCCCATCGGTATCCAAGAAGTAGCTCCGCGAGCCAAAAATTGATGGGGCAACGATAGCATGAAAACCTAGGCAGATAAGTCTCAGCTCGCAGTCCACCTCCAAAGCAGTCAACACCGATGTGGAATAGGCAAATCAGATACAAAGAGACCTGCAAATCTCAACAAATTTGGGAACCAACAGGGACTCAAAAAAGAATCCAGCAAATCTCAACAGATCGAAAGCGATATGAGAATCTCGTACCTCGAAAGCCAAACACACACGACATCAACCACACCTCGGCAGCGCCAGATCCAACACCACCACGTCCTAACCTCACCACCACACCCCCTCATCTCAGATCCGTCACATCCACCACCACCACTCCAACTCAGATCCGTCCAATCCAGAAACAGTACCCGTACAGTCCAAAAAAACACCAGAACAAAAAACTCACCACCACAAGTCCTCCGAGACCACCACCGCAACACCAAGACCACACAAAACCTCCGGATCCGCCGCCATAACCCAGCCAGAGCACGAACCAGAACAAGCAACACCGAAGTTGATCTACTCAAGCGAAAAACAAACAGAAAAATGGAGAAGAACCATAGACACCAAAATTGGATCCAAACCCGCTGCAAAAACCACACCATGGAAGTTATGCTGCCGAAAGCAAATGGACATCTCACATCCAACCCAAAAGCTCATGTCTGGGCCAGAGACAAACGATCATAAACGTTGGAAGCTTGGAGCATAGGACACCTAAAATCTTAGGGACGACCCTGGACCCAAGAATAAGGCAACTCAAACAAAGGCTTTAGGCCTCCGAAAAAGAAAAAAATTACTAAGAAAAAAAAAGACCCCTTATAATTCATAAGCTCATTAGTTCGTGGTAGGAAAAAGCATCAAAGAAAAACATAAAAGGCTATGGAAAAATAAATTCTAAAAATGAGACACAACTTTACAACTCTTTAAAAACTCAAACAACTATTTTTGCCTTTGCTTTAGACTTAACATTAACCTACATCACAAAACCAATTTTGCCGTGAGACAATGGCTAAGTGAATTTTCACTTGACAACTTATTTTCATGTCCTCAACTTATTTTAAATGTCTTAAGTGGAAGTTTGACATACAAGTGGATTTATTAGCAAAAGAATAAACACAAATATGGTTTGCTTTATTTTCATTTAGCAATGATGAGCTCATGGTCACAAAAATGAGTAGGATAATTTGAAAGATTCAACCAACACACATGACCTTTATTATCTTTTTTTCCTTTTTTCTTCCTTTCCAATTACATGGTTCATAGCAAAAGTTAGTATGATCCATACAACGACACTGTGGTGGAATTGTACTTTTACAAACACACAATTTACAACCTGAATTGCATGTGATTTTCACTATATCTGCACAACGACATAGTGGAGGGATTGTTGTTGTGCAATAACAATCATCACAACATGATGTTGTTATGAATTTGACATTAGGTAGCACTTGAGTGTTAATGGAGCTTGGTCCAAAGCGAGTATCAACTGTTGTTGCTGTCAACTTAAACAAGAAAAGTAGTAAAGCTACTTTCAACAATATCTTGTTCAATTCCATCTCACTTTGTTATCTGATTGTAATCCGAGGAGGCAAGCAATTGTGTATATATAAGTCAAATTATATGATAAATTCCAAGGAATGCAACCTATATATGCAACACAAACACTTCAGATTGAAGATGCGTTTGTGTTTCACATTGACACGTTATCAAAATATGTTGATACACTCAATTATTTAATTATTATCAATGTCAATATGACAGTGTTATTTTTGGTATTTATCAGTGTTGTGTCTGGTGTCAATGTATGTGTTCGACAAAAAGCAACTGCAAGATCCATTTTAAGGGGTTGTCTGTTTGTAGTAGTGTGTTGGAAAGAATCTTGTTTGGTATTTGATGACATTATTTTATGTTTTTCATAGGTTAATTTCGCTTTCTTGCATAGTTTTGTAGCATAGATAACATAGTATGTTCGTTTGTCAGTTTTTGAATAATAGCGTGTTTTATATTAAAGGAAATGAATCATAGTTGATCAACTAAGCATCTGTTAAATACCTGTTAAATACCTGGTAGGGGTGTGCAAAATATCCGGTTAGAAGGCCCAAACTCATAACCGGATCCAAATCCATTTTTAAAAATCCGGATTTTGGTATATGGTTAATAATCAAACCATTTTCATCTGGTCGGTTATCCATCCAAATTAAATTTTTGGATTTGGTTTAAATTGGTTATTATATCCTTTTCAAATTTATTTTTGTCAAAACAAAAAAAAACAAACAAATATCTTTTTTTTGACAAAACAAACAAATATCCTTTTTTTGGTACAATAAACAAATATCCTTTTAACTTTTATTAAAATTAATTGACGCACAAACCATCACCATGTGCGTGTGATCTCAGCAATTATGATTTGCGATGAACCCTACATCCCAAATCTACAATAATCTCTCCAATTGAACCCTAATCGACAATATTCTCTTTCAATTGAACCACACTCATTCTCTCCAATTGCTTCCAACCGCTCTAATCAGGTATTCTTCCTTTCTCTATTCTTCACAATTAGTTAATTCAACGCGGAAGCAATTTTTCTCCTCTTTATTCTTATTTCAGTAATGTGAAGTTGCAAAAAGAAACTTTGTAATTTTTCTCCTCTTTATTCTTCACATGTTTTTTCCATCTCTTTCAAACACATATCAGAAGCAATTTGGCTAGAAGCTGATTATTACTGCAAAGAGTAAAAAAAGAAAAGTGTATTTTTTTACGGTGTTTAATATGTTTTTCGTCTGCGTAAAAAAAAAATCAGACCAAATTAACCGTTTATTATTCCAGTTTTAAAAATAACCAGTTTAAAACTGGATTTAAAAATTAACCACTTTTAAACCAGTTTTATAAAAATATCCGGTTATGTATCCGTATCCAAATTTATAACTGGTTATATAACCGGTTTATAAAAAATAATGGTTATGGTCATGTATCCAAATCCATATATCTGGTTTTGGTTTGGATATAATTTGGTTTGGCAAAATAACCGACCATGCACACCCCTAATACCTGGTTCAGTGGTAATTGACGCTGAACTTGGTAGGGAGCACCGCGGTTCGATTCCCGCAACTGCGATCGAGAGGGGGCTGAAACCACTTGATGCCAGAAGTGACCCCCGAACCAGATTAAACTGGTGGTGAAAACAAAAAAAAATATATCTAACAACTACTACAATACAAGTATTTATGCAAAGACACGAAGATCAGATACGATAACGACACAAATATTTTAGTAATAGTTTAAGAAAGTGAAAGTAATTGAATGTAATTATTATAGGTTAAAATGCACTTTTGACCTTCCAACTTTTACAAATTTACGATTTTAACCACGTAACTTTAACCTATTTTGCAAATGACCGACCTCTACCCTTTTTCAACACCATCAATATCTTCTTCGCCTTCAACACCAACTACTACTTCTTTCTTTGTCTCTTCGGCTTCTTGTTCTATTCTAAACGACGTTGTTCCTATTTCTTTTCCTTCTTTCTCTACAATGCCAAGTATTTGAGTAGTGTTGTTAAGCATAAAATTGCATCACACTTGAATAAATAAATAAATGTAGACTATCAAAATGTAGCCAAATTCATCCATGCCTCACTCATACCATTTGATCATTTCTGCATGTTTGAATTGACTTATTTGAACTTATAAAACTATTTGAGAGCTTATAAAAAGATTACCACCATAACAATATGCTATTTTGATCTTATTTTCGTTAGTTCTCAATGATAACTTATAAAAACAACTAATAAACTGATAGTTTATATGAAAACGGTTTAACTTTATTTTATCTTTTGTTACATAATAATATAAACATAGCTTATCAATAAGCACTTGTATGATAAACACTTAATTAAGTTGTTTATCCAAACATACTTGAAAACAAAATTTTCACCAATGATACAGTACTTTTCCAAATGTTTATCTGTTGATTTTAATCTTGAGTTGGACAATTCAAATAACAACCGAGTGGCTGTGCAAGCACTGGATTTGGATTATGTGCGGTCACTAACTGTATGCTGTTGTGCAATCATGGCTTCTTGACCGTCCGATCTCAATCAGATAGTCTACAATTTTATGACTGAAATTGCACATTTTATTATTATGGACTGTCAAATCAAAGATCAAACAGTCAAAAATCCATGACTGCGCAGAATCTGGATCCACAAGCACCAATGATATGAACAGTTCATGGATAGCTACCTATCCCAAAACAATATTTATCAGCATAAACATCAAATTTAATCATATTTACAATCTCTAGAATGAGACCACACAAGTTTTTTTTTTCCTCTTATGTTTTGTTCAAATAGTGAAAAATCATGGTTACTTGTATCACAAGAGACCACACAAACGAGGTCTTGAACAGAACTGCCTTCCATTAGCTTTGACAATGGCCATGACTCCGGCGGTTATTCCAGCACACAGTACAGAAGACACATACTGTTGCGCATTTCGGCCCGCTATAAAAAAACAAGAAAATTTTAAAAATAAAATAAAAAGCAAAGTAAGTATCAAGGACCTTTTATTCAGATGGAAGAAACACATAAGAATTAAATACCTTGCTGAAGAGTGAAGGTAGTTGCTGTCAAACCACCAATTATCAAAGCCGATGCCACGGGGAGGTACTGCACAGTTACATTTTTCTATAAAAAATGTCAATAGCACATTAAAATGGTTTTATAAGCCATTTTAAAAGATGAATCTGATTAGTTATCTAAATATACAAACACCATTAAATATATGTATGCTGAATAATGGCTTGTAAAAGTGGTCAGGTTTTTGGTATGTATGAGTATTCTTTCATATGAAACTGCTAAAATCAATTACATATCAGAATCCATAATGTAACAAATTTTGCTATGATATAAAGTTAGAACAGGCTCCTAGGAAGATGGTCATCCAATTTATCGCAATCATGCGATAAAAACCAAGTGTGCTTGGATGGTTGTTGAAGTCGAGTTTTGATTGTGGCAAAATCTTGTTTTGGGAAAAAAGTAAACACGGTTTGGACCTCAAACCAAGGTTAAATAAGAAATCACATTTGCGCAAGTAGGATCAGTGCATGTTTGGATTCACTTGTGGGAGAGCCAAAAGTGATTATGGAGACTTGAAACTGATTTTGGTATGTTTGAGGTTCGTGATTAGAATTTTGCCTCTAGAATTGATTCTAACTTGAAGCTGAGATTAGTAGATTTTGCCTCAAAATGTGATTACAGTCAAATTTATTGTTTAACTCACTTTCGTGAACGTATCCTAACATAAACCATTTTACTTTAAACTCATTTTTAACTAAAATCAATATTATAAATCAATCTTCGCTATTGTAAAACCAAACACAAGCTCAATATTGGATAGATCTCAACCAAGATGAGCTTATTTTCTTTTTCAACCATTAGATGTTTTCATGATTCAAGCGATAGAAAATAGAGATATTAGGAACTGATGCTACTTACAGATAAAGGTTCGAACCCATTTCGCTGGAAGGGAGAAGGAATGTTTCTGCTGACAGTATAGTGACCGCTTATCAGATCCAGGGCATCCTGCAAAAGACATGAAACTTATTAACCACTTTCTAATTAACCACTTTCTGGTTAATGAGTTGCTACATTCTACTATATTTATTAACCATGTACCGAATGTAATTAACCAAATATTTGAATTGTATTAACTATCTAAATTGTTGTCGATTTTTAATGTCAAATTTGTGTATCAAAACAACAAAGCTCAACGTGAATGAACTTACCTGCCGAATCCCATCGTGGAAGTTATTCAAGTAATAGCGCGAAAGTGCACTCATCCCATCTTTAATTATTCCACTTAGTGTTTTCTTTCCATATCTTCATCGTAAATCCAAAATTTATCAGTACCACAGAAGAAAGCATAGAAACACATGATTCATTACCGAACAATTTCATACCTAACTAAGTCCCCTTTGAGGGCATTAGTCCCGGCATACTCGAGGCTTATCTCATCACCTTGCTCTGCCCACACTAAATAAAATTATTGAGTTCAAAGAAGCGAGGTTATAACTCATAAAGAAAAAGTAATAAGAAATTAACAAGAAATTTCATACATATTCTAAATTTTCCATATTCCTCGTCAAACATTGAAATGCACTCGGAGCTAGTGAGCACACCAATCCTCTGCAATTGAAGATTTAATGCCTTTTGTGCCATATAACACTGCAAACAACAGAAACACAATCAAAATAAGTAGCTTCGTAACTTCGACAGAGAAGGACAATCAGACAAGTATTAAGAAAATATAAATCCAATTATCTTTTGTCAGCGAACCTGAGTAACATTTGTTCGATCCAGGGAATCAATGCAGTTTGATCTCATAATTCCTTTCTGCTCCTCTAGTATATCGCCTTTTCTATCTATCATGCAATATCTGCTCAGCTGAAACAGCAATGATTAAAAATCTGAATCATAAATTGTGGCAACTAACTATTATATTTGTAAATAAATACTTGAATTTATTTTTTTCATTACCTTTGTTTTTCAAAATCCTCGGAAATTTGATCGTAAAGGATTTTCAAATCATCAAAATTTGAGCTCCCACAGTGGTGATGGAAATCAAAAGGCACGTATCTGCCATAATCCGTGACCGCAAGTCATAAAACAAGAAAGGTATAAAAGAAAAAAGAAAGAAACAAAGTACTCATAACAAACACTATTACAGTTTAAGATATACCGTAATCAAAGTACACTCGGAAACACAAGGTTGTAATAAACGAGTATGAGGAAAAAAGAAGTCTAAATTATCACCTCACATTTTGCTGATTTTGCATTTCAGCGGCATATGCTGCGCTTAATTGACCTTCTTCGCCATGCTGCTACAAAAGTAAAATTAGCATGAAATTGATAAAAATAGTATGCACGCAGTAAAAGTATATATGATATCATGCAAAAAGTCCCTATATCGGAAAAAGCAGAATTCGTTTTACTTAATCAGTTTTATTTGAAGATGTTACATATCTTTGGACTCACTATAATCTGAAAAATAAATTTGGAAGAGATTGATTCAGATTAGCGTTGAAAGAGAGTAGATAGAAGAAGTCTTACTTTGTCAGTTAGATCAACTGCTAATACGTCTCCGTATCTTTGTGAGAGATCGTGAAAATGACGTTCCACAATATTATGCTGACGCAGAAGCGGAAAGGGGAAAACAATAAGAAACGTGTATAAATACAAATTATGTCCAAACCATTTAAGAACCGGAAGAATTGAGAAATAGAACTTTACTGTTTGTTCATGATTAATAACCCTAAGGTGTGGCTTATAGCTTAGATCAACAATCTGCTCCCATAAAATAGGAATTGAACCTCGAACCTGCAAAACGATTAAGTAGAGTAAAAATCACCAATATGGAGCTCACAAATCGATATTGGAAGATAAATTATAAAATATTCATTCGGCACATCACATTATGTAATGTTTAAAAACATTATGAATTCTCAGAACATAATATGCTAGTGGAAAACATAACCAATTGTAAGGAGAAACTATCATATCAAATAATCGGAATTAGATACTCGTTAGTGTAAAATAGTACCTGCAAAAATGAGAACTTGAATTCTTCAAGTTCAAGCAACTGTTCCGTTTCAATGAAATTGGCAGTGTCACCTTCAAAGTTAGCTCCTCTTCTCCACATTCTTGTTCCTGTGTCACCATTTTGTCATATTATAACGAGCAATTGCAAATATATTGAACTACTATTACAAGAATAAAGCATCTTTGGACAATGTACCTAGACGTCGTGTACATCTCCTTGAAATTAATGTCAGTTTAGCAAATGAGTCTTTTAGCTTCAGCTCAGCTGTTTGGAAACTTAAGCCTCAATTAAGGTAATACATATCCGGCTTATTTAAGTGAATGCAGAAGCAGACCTCATTTTCATTACTAATATTATGCAGAGAGCATATACGCACACACACAAACATTCGCACAAAAAGGGGATGGGGGAGAGAAAAGGTAGTTTAAATTTCAGGATATTCCCTTGTACTAGTGGCATGATGAATCTGTCAAGCTGCCATAAAAAAAATCGGTGTTAAGAGGACAACTAGATGAAGTTCATTAAAACGTTGAGAAGACTTCTTTGCAAAATTATCTGACCTTCAACTCAATAAGCTCCTCCATAAGATGTTTGTTCCAGACATATCGCGGGTCAGCCTGAAATATAAATGGAATTTTGCAAGGGTATAAGATAGCAGGGACAACATAGCAGAATTAAAATGTGGTATAAGAAGGAGCAAAGATATGTAAGAAATTTTGCTTTAACAAATTAACATACAAAACTACTCAATTATGCACGAAAATAATGCCGGTGGCAGAAAATGATTTGCGCACAATAAGAAGTAAATTTCAATATAAAACTTAATCTTAGGATTGGATTTTAAACTAACAATTATTCCATGAAGATCGAGCATTATGTCAACTAACCTGCTTCCATAGTGGCTTATTCATCCACCCTTCTACTAACTTGCTTCTTCTCTGCAAGCTAGTCGACAAAACGAATCACATCTTATGAACATCAATCTTTGAAATATATGAATGTTAAGTACCAAATATTAATATAATAATCGAGCAATTTAAGGACTGTGACACTCACTTTAATGAAATATCTGCTTCATAAGAATGGTATAAGCCTGGCATTGACTCCACTACTTTCAACAATGTCAAGAAATACGCTTCATCCCTTTTCTACAGAAAGATAGAACATAAACAAGGTATTGAGTATGAATCACGTGCATAACACTTGATTGATCCGTCAATAATTTATAATAACATAACCTCTTACTTCTTGAGAAGTGGAAAATCTTAGAGCCTCGTTACACGCAAGTACTCTCATAGACGTCAAGCGATATACCGGAAAACCAAGGAAACTTCCAACTTCCTTCCGAGAAGTTATTACAATGGCATAAGTTCCTGTATGAAGATAACATCATTGAATCTTAATGAGTATAAAGGAAGTTATGATGTCGGACTAGATGGTTCCTAAAGAAAAAAGAACAATTGCAAGATTGATTAATGCCATTAATTACCAAATAAAGACAACTATGTAGTATAAACAAATATTAATGTAGTAACAAGACTAAAGTTGTTTAAGATATATTTTAGAAAAGCATCCAAAAAAATGGTGTAATGTTAAGATATGATGGAGCACGTGTACGAACTTTTTACACTGACAGTGCATAACAACTAAATTCTTTGTTTATGACCATCAAAGATCCTCTAGAAGGACCGAAACAAGATTAGATTCTAATTAACAACCTATACAGCATGCTTAAAAGCAAACAGATGAATAAGTTAATACAAAAACAAATGCATATCCAAGTACATACAAAAGCAACTCAAGAAATGATTATAAGCATATATATATCTACCTATAACCAATCTTATTGTTCCCACGACACCATATATTGTAGATGTTTTTGTTGGACTTTCTGAAACTGTATCACCTGCAAAAGATTAATACAAAAAAAGATCATAAAAAGGAAATTATTACATTAAAATGGCCATTTCTAATATGTTACTAAATTATTACAATATATCCTCTTTTCTTTTGGTTTCAAACAGTCTAGCAACTAAACTCCACACACACTAAAATGTTGCGAAAGGGTTCGAACTCGTACTCCAACATATCAAATGTACGTCCTTGTGGCCTTTTATCATCTGAGTTGTACTTACGAGATGTGATCCTTTTTTTCTTTCCCAAAACAGTATTAATAACTAACAAAAACCAACATTCACCAAGACCCCACAATAAAATTTTCCACTAGAAAAAAAAATCAACTTCTAAATTAATAAATTAATCTTCTCCTAATAATAACAATAATAAAGCTACAAACTTCATAAAATATCTATATATTTAATTTCCAAAATTCTAATCAATCAAAAAATGAAGAAAATGAAATTCAACAATAAACAAATGAAAATGAAAATTACCATCAAGTAAATTGATGTTTCCATCAACACGGTTAATCCAAAATCCTTCATTTGGAGATTGATGGGATTTGATCACAAATTTATCTTGAAATTCCTGCAATTCAAGTTCATCATAAAGCTTGAATCTTTCAGAAGAATCTGAAGGGGGTTCAGTGTCCATAACCAAATGATTGAAGAAAAATAAGACAACCCTTTAATAAGTTAACAAGATAACATTAAAACACAGATTTTTGTTTGCATTGATGAGAAAAGTCGTAGTCATATGTAACAACCTGTTCCTTCTTTTCATCAACCAAACACCATTTGTAAACATTGTTGTCAATTACTTTAATACCCTCAGAAAATAATAATTTAAAGAAAATAATATTCCAGATAATGCTCTAATCAATAATTGTTAAAAATTGTTAAATATTCTATTAAATGTTGAAGGAAAAAAAAAAATGAAAAATGAAAGGATGATAAATTAAATTTAGGACAACAATAGAAATAGTTCAATCTTTCATATCATATCAAGAAAATAGAGTTAAATGAGAGTGATGCGACGAAAAATATAGTTGTGATTGATTGACCGTATAAAATAATTTTTTTCAAAAAAAAATATACTCTTCAACGCCAAGCAAGTCACCGCTATTTTTTCAAGAAACCGTCCTTCATTGTATACGACTAAATCAAACTTTCGAAGTTTTCTCCTATGATTAACAGATAAGGGTGAGGTGGTAAACAATGCTACAAAGAATAAAACATACAAATAAAATTAAATTAATTAGAATTACATAAAGAATCAAACTATAAATATTTTTATCAAATCGTAAAAATTAAATTAAAAATTTACATAACCTTAGTAGAGATATTTGACCATATGGCCCACATACCGTGATAGCCCGACCCTTTTTCTAGATACTCCCTCCGTCTCAATTTAATTGACATAGTTGACTATTTCACGCATGTCGATGCATAACTTTGATGATTAATATTTTTAATTGTATAATAGTAAAAATTATAAAAATTTAATATTTTGAAAATACTCATCGAGACGAATCAAACAACATCTTATATGCTAATATTTATTTTTGTTTATTAGTAGAAAAATAAAGTCAAAGCAACATATGTAAATAGTACACAATAGTCAATTATATCAATTAAATTGAGACGGATAGAGTATCTTCTTTTCTCACTCTTTACTCTTTAGCAGAGTTTTTGTTTTGGTAAAAATTAAATCATGTTTAGAGTTGAACTACATGTTTAATCTAAAAAAACACGAACTAAAAAATTGTCAATTAACCCTTGTCGCTGCCTCCTTTTTTTTAACCCTTCAAAAGTTGAATGAATGAATAAAACTGTTGAAATTTCTTTTTTTGACTCCTTACCTTCCATTCCACCACCATCATCTGAACTCACAACTCACTCAAGTTGGTATTTCTCATTCCCTAAATTTATTTCCTTTTATGCTTTTTTTTCCTATATCATTATCATGCATACTTCAAGAATACTTTCTAGGTTTTCTTTTAGCCATTGTTTTTCATCTTGAAATTGTATACAACTTGCTAGCTCTAGAATTTCTTAGTTATTTCTGGTGCATTTGATCTGGTAAAAAATAGGAGAACTTAATTGTAAATGTAATGTGTTTAATTTTAAAATTGTTCCTGACACTGGAATAATAGGGGGTTAAAGGATTAGACAAAAAATTAAATTTATTTTAATTTTATAACGTTTGCTTTTGACACTTTTAGCTTCCTAGCACCAGATGTTGTAGACCTTCTGAAAAGAATTCAAAGGATCATGCATAGTAATGTTGTGTCGCCTAGATCTGTGAATGTAGTTTTTCAGATATTGTGTTTTGCTATACAGAAAGGTTTAGCGGCGCAACTTGTTGCCCGTCTACCTTTTGTTCAGGTGTAATTATTATCTTATATATAATAATGTCCTTAAAAAAATTTATTTTAATTCCATTTTGTTTGCCTTTTTTTTTCTCCTTAGGTTTTTGTCCGAATAAATTCTGATTCAGTTGATATGATGATAAGGAAGAGAAGAGGTATTGAAATGAGTGAAGACAAATTGAGTGATTTGCCTAATTGCATTCTCATTCACATTTTGTCGTTTGTGAGCACTAAAGATGCCGTTCAAACTTGCATTTTATCCAAAAGATGGAAGCATATTTGGAAATATATTCCCACCCTTACATTTCATTACTCAGGTTTTTCTACTTTGAAGAGTTTTGACAAATTCGTGTCTAACGTTTTGTCTCTTCGTGATAACTCAACTCCACCGCACACAATTGATTTTGATCGTAATGGTAGTATTCACTCCGGCTTACTTAAAAAGGTTGCATATTATGTTTTATCCAACAATGTCAAGCTACTTCGATTAGGAATTGATGTCAAAGGTGATATTTGTCATATTCTGCCTTGCATTTCTTCATGTCAGACTTTAACGTCACTTAAGCTATCAGTTTCACCGGAAGGTCAATATAATTACGAGAGAACATTGTTTCCTAAATCATTGAATTTAACAGCGTTGACCTGCTTGCATCTAGGAAATTTTGCCTTTTGTGCTGGCGACGATGGCCGTGTTGAGCCCTTTTCAGCCTTTAACAAGTTGAATAGTTTGATCATTGATAATTGCACGGTAAAGGATACACAAATCCTGTGCATATCAAGTGAGAAGCTAGTTAGTTTAACTATGCGTAATCATTCTTTCGATGTTTACCAAATCGAGCTATCTGCTCCAAGTCTTTGTACATTTTCTTTTACTGGTATTCCTTATCAGAAGTTCCGTGGAAGTAGTCTTTCTTCTGTTGAACAAGTAAACATTGATGCGGAAATGTTGGCAAATTACTTGGAGCCTCCTTTGGTTCTACTCAGCTGGCTGTCTGATCTTTCTAATATAAAATCATTGACGGTCTCTGCAAGTACTCTTCAGGTACTTTAACTTGTCCTCGCTTAGAATTCGCTGCGCAAGCAAACATTGAGGCTTAATTTTTATTTAATTTTCAAAATACTTTTATGTTTCTAACTTATGTAAAAAATCAACTGAATTTTGAAATTGCATTGAACTGATTCTAATTCATTGTCATCCCTTATTCCATAGGTTCTCTCCTTTGTTCCTGATATTTTGAAGGATAAGCTATTATCAGCATCCATTTTGCGTAGCTTGAAGTCACTGAAAGTAAAGCTGAAACCACTTTCATTTGGATTATCCTTGGCATTGAAAATTGTCAACTTAGAAAAAGAATTAAATGCAGAATTCGATCCATCTTCACTCATACCTGATGGAATACTCGACCTTTTGCTCAAGAACTCGCCGTCGGCAGATGTTAACATCGCAGAATGCTCGAGGTGAAATGTGCACTCATCTTTTTAAAGAGATTCTTAAAATTAGATTGTTTTTTGCTTCTTTTTCTGTTTCCATTTGCCTAGGTTTCTCTGGTTATAACTCATAATCAGTTGTCAGAGAAACAAATTGCACATGCACAATAACCTTATTATATGCAACATCAAATTAAGTTGATGTTTTGAGGAAATGATAGGAGTACTGATTAGGAATATGTATTTATGTTCTGTGCATCTAGGATTGACGACTCCTTCGACCATCTAGCTCCGTTATCATCTTCGCTTTTTCCTGAATACCTTCAGCCTTCTTCTAATGAGGTATTCTCACATTGCTAAATTTCTTATTATTGCATGTGCTAGATATGAGTATATTATGTTTAACCATTTGTGGCTTAATAGTTATTATTAGTTATGAACAAAAGTTTGTTGCATCTTCCAGCACGTTGTGCTTGACCAGCGACGGCGGATACAACACCTACAGCAAGTGAAACTGCAGTCAAACAAATGTATGGATCTATTGATTAATAAGAAGATAATTTGGGGGACGGAGGAGTTACTAGCCCTAAGAGAGCATGTGGCGATGTTCGCAAGGACCCTTGATGCTCTAGAGCGACAGATGCAGGAAGTTCAAGCTAGAATCTTTAATTAAAAGTCCGAAGTAAAATCAACCGGAAATCTTAAAAAAAACTAAAGATTTAAGTGGCTTTTGTGCACATGGTAGTTTGGTTCTACATGTTTCTTTTCTGGAAATTTCACATGATTTTGTTTCTTCTAAAGCTACCAAGTTACTGGAACTAGAAATTTTGATAGACCTAAGATGAATGGTCATTGATGAGGACCAACCCTACACGAAGGCTAGAAAGCTAACTTTGAACCAAACTTGAATATTCTCAAGAGCCTCTTACTCTTGCGGTGATTCTACACTCGATCTTACCATTCCCTTGTGGAGTGTGGCGTTTTCTACTACTCCGCCTTTTCTTATTGGTCTTTCCGCTTTTATTCGCTACTTTCTTTTCAACTCATATGGAAGCACTTAAATCAAATTGTTCCTATAGCTTTCTAGCATTTACGTAAGGTCCGTCCTCATCGGGGGGTGTTAAATGTTGAACCCTAGAAAATGTGATTAGTTAGAGGGACAATCGGAGTTGAAGTCTCCTCTTTTATTGTTATATAATATTGTCAATTTTCATAAAATATCAATTTTTTATCAACGGTCCGGTGGTTGAATGTGATGTTTTTGTGCAAAGTCCTTGTTTTGATTCCAACATTCTCATTTTTTCCATAATATTAGTTTTAGTCATTTCAAATTAAAACCGATAATTTTTTATTTTTTTGCAAAACATATGAATTCATATCCATTACAAGTAGAAACGTTGATGCTGTACAAAAACTTAGAACCATTTAATCACCCGACCACTAAGCCATTTCAATCCTTGTGTCAAATTTGCAAACTAATTTATACTTAACAGTTCTTATATTGTAACATACAACTCTTTTTTATTCTATTTGAATTTAAATTGTTTGGGATGTCCCTACATAGAACTAATATCATAATAACACCCTAATATTTAATTAATGAGTAAGTTAATTGAATTTAGAGTAATTAAATAGGGGTATAGATGGAATAAATTTAAATTTATAAGAGTATTAAATGAAAAAAAATTATTTATACTGTGTTTCCTAGATATGTGTAATTTTTTTAAACTGTTTCTTATAAAAAGGAATGGAGGGAGTACTTGTTAGCTAATTGAACCGCTAATTTTATGAAACAATACAATTAGAATGTTTTTTTATGTCATTTTATATTTGTCAGTTAATTGACCCGCTAATTTTACCCAAGGTTGTCAAAACCGGACCGAACCGGCCAGTCGAACCAGTCGAACCGGGAACCAGACCTTAATCCGGTCCGGTTAGCATGCAAAACCGGTCCGCGACCGAACCGGGAAAAACCGTGTAAACCGGTAAAAACCGGCCGGTTTGAGCGGTTCGGTGGTCTGTATTTTTTTTTTTTTTACTTTTTCAATTTTGTGAAATGTGAAACACGCTGTTTCACTTCTTTTTTTTTTTTTTTTTCATTTACTTTTTTTAAAAAATAAAAACACTAAAACAAGATTGATTTGAAATTAACTGGGCAAGAGTATGGATTAGATGGATGAAATATCAATTTTGTGAATTTTTTGTTAAATTTGAAAGCTTTAGATTGTTAGCCATGGTGAGTGGTTATTGATACTAGATGGGGTTTGATTATGTGCACAAACATAGTTCCAAAAGAAGAAGAAGAAGAATAAACAAACATATATCAACACACTTTATGAATCAAAGAAATTAAAGATGAGTGTTTAGAGAAATTAGAAATAAATTGAAGATGAGACTTGAGAGAATATGAATGTTGTTGTTGGTGGCTGCTATTGTTGTTGGTGGCTGCTATTGATAAGGATTTGCTTCTCATTTCTTTTTATTATTAGAATTTTAGGGTTAGGAGAACAAGTGGGCTTGGAACAAATATTCACACATGAAACAGCCCACATCAAGATTAAATCCAACATATTTCTATTTTTATTTTTTGACTAACCAACATATTTCTATTATACATTTATACTACTGTATTTTGAAAATTGAATTTTAAAAGTACTTTTTAATAGTATAAAAATGTGTGTCCCGTAAAACTACTTAATATTGAATTATTATTAATTTATATATTAATTAAAATATATATTTAATTAAAAACGGTCCGATCCCAATTCGACCTCGGTCCGACCATTGAACCTTGAACCGATAAGCTTACCGGTTCAATGACCAGTCCGGTTCTGACAACCTTGATTTTACCAAACAGTACAATTAACTTATCAGGCAGCTATAAGGTATCAAGCAGCTTATCAGCCACCCTTTTTCTACATGTCACATTCAGTGTATCTAAAAAAACACGAACTGAAAAATTGTCACTTACTGAATATTCCTAAAATCAAGAATCTAACCCTTGTCGCTGCCTCTCTGGTTTCCCTCTCAATATATTTTCACTCCTTCAAAAGTTGAATGAATGAATAAAACTGTTGAAATTTCTTTTCTTCACTCCTTACCCTAGCGACCGTTCCATTCCACCATCATCAGAACTCACAACTCACTCACGTTGGTATTCCTCATTCCCCAAAAGTCATTTCCTTTTATGCTCTTTTTTTTTTCCTATATCATTATCATGCATACTTCAGGAATACTTTCTAGGTTTTCTTTTCGCCATTGTTTTTCATCTTCAAATTGTAAACAACTAGTTTGATCTGTTAAAAAACCAAGGGACCGGACAAGACAACTTAATTGTAACGTAATGTGTTTGATTTTAAATTTGTTCCTGACACTGGAAAAATTGGGGGGTCAAGGGATTAGACAAAAAATTAAATTTATTTTAATTTTATAACGTTTGCTTTGGACACTTTTGGCTTCTTAGCACCAGATGTTCTAGACATTCTGAAAAGAATTCAAAGGGTCGTGCATAGTAATGTTGTGTCGCCTAGGTCTGTGAACGTAGTTTTTCAGAGATTGAGTTTTGCTATACAGAAAGGTTTAGCGGCGCAGCTTGATGCCCGTCTATCTTTTGTTCAAGTGTAATTATTATCTTATATATAATAGATAATAATGTCCTTAAAAAAAAATTATTTTAATTCCATTTTGTTTGCCTTTTTTTTATCCTTAGGTTTTTGTCTGAATAAATTCTGATTCAAGTTGATATGATGATAATTGAACACAAGACAAGGAAGAGAAGAGGTATTGAAATGAGTAAAGACAAATTGAGTGATTTGCCTAATTGCATTCTCATTCACATTTTGTCATTTGTGAGCACTAAAGACGCCGTTCGAACTTGCATTTTGTCCAAAAGATGGAAGCAGATTTGGAAATATATTCCCACCCTTACATTGCATTACTCAGGTTTTTCTACTTTGAAGAGTTTTGACAAATTCGTGTCTAACGTTTTGTCTCTTCGTGATAACTCAACTCCACCGCACACAATTGATTTTGATCGTAATGGTAGTATTCACTCCGGCTTACTTAAAAAGATTGCACATTATGTTTTATCCAACAATGTCAAGCTACTTCGATTAGGAATTGATGTCAAAGGTGATATTCGTCAGATTCTGCCTTGCATTTCTTCATGTCAGACTTTAACGTCACTTAAGCTATCAGTTTCACCGGAAGGTCGATATAATTACGAGAGAACGTTGTTTCCTAAATCATTGAATTTAACAGCGTTGATCTGCTTGCATCTAGGAAATTTTGCCTTTTGTGCTGGCGACGATGGCCGTGTTGAGCCCTTTTCAGCCTTTAACAAGTTGAATAGTTTGATCATTGATAACTGCACGGTGAAGGATGCACAGATCCTGTGCATATCAAGTGACAAGCTAGTTAGTTTAACTATGCGTAATCATTCTTTCGACGTTTACCAAATCGAGCTATCTGCTCCATGTCTTTGTACATTTTCTTTTATGGGTATTCCTTATCAGAAGTTCTGTGGAAGTAGTCTTTCTTCTGTTGAACAAGTAAACATTGATGCGGAGATGTTGGCAAATTACTCGGAGCCTCCTTTGGTTCTACTCAGCTGGCTGTCTGATCTTTCTAATATAAAATCATTGACGGTCTCTGCAAGTACTCTTCAGGTACCTTAACTTGGCCTTGCTTTGAATTCACTGCGCAAGCTAACATTGAGGCATAGTTTTTATTTTATTTTCAAAATATTTTTTATCTTTCTAACTTATGTAAAAAATCAACTGAATTTTGAAATTGCATTAAACTGATTCTAATTCACTGTCATCCCTTATTCCATAGGTTCTCTCCTTTGTTCCTGATATTTTGAACGATAAGCTATTATCAGCATCCCTTTTGCGTAGCTTGAAGTCACTGAAAGTTAAGCTGAAACCACTTTCATATGGATTATCCTTGGCATTGAAAATTGTCAACTTCGAGAAAGAATTAAAAGCAGAATTCGATCCTTCTTCACTCATACCTGATGGAATACTCGACCTTTTGCTCAAGAACTCGCCGTCGGCAGATGTTAACATCGCAGAATGCTCGAGGTGAAATGTGCACTCATCTTTTTAAAGAGATTCTTAAAATTAGATTGTTTTTTGCTTCTTTTTCTGTTTCCATTTCCCTAGGTCTCTCTGGTTATAACTCATAATCAGTGGATAAATTACTGGTCTATTGGTCAGAGAAACAAATTGCAAATACACAATAGACTTATTATATGCAACATCAAATTAAGTTGATGTTTTGAGGAAATGATAGGAGTACTGATTAGGAATATGTATTTATGTTCTGTGCATCTAGGATTGACGACTCCTTCGACCATCTAGCTCCGTTCTCATCTTCGCTTTTTCCTGAATTCCTTCAGCCTTCTTCTAATGAGGTATTCTCACATTGCTAAATTTCTTATTATTGCATGTACTAGATATGAGTATATTATGTTTAACCATTTATGGTTTAATACTTATTATTAGTTATGAACAAAAGTTTGTTGCATCTTCCAGCATGTTGCGCATGACCTGCGACGGCGAGTAGAAAACCTACAGCAAGTGAAACTGCAGTCAAACAAATGTATTGATCTATTGATTAATGAGAAGATAATTTGGGGGAGGGAGGAGTTACTAGCCCTAAGAGAGCATGTGGCGATGTTCGCAAAGACCCTTGATGCTCTAGAGCGACAGATGCGGGAAGTTCAAGCTAGAATCTTTAATTAAAAGTCCGAAGTAAAATCAACCGGAAATCTTCAAAGAAACAAAAGATTTAAGTGGCTTTTGTGCACATGTTAGTTTGGTTCTACATGTTTCTTTTCTGGAAATTTCACATGATTTTGTTTCTTTTGATAATCTAAGATTCCCAAAATTGCATTTTCATCTTAAGCTACTTAAGTTACTGGAACTAGAAATTTTGATTGACCTAATATGAATGGTCATTGATGAGGACCAATCCTACATGAAGGCTAGAAAGCTAACTTTGAACCAAACTTGAATATTCTCAAGAGCCTCTTACTCTTGCGGTGATTCTACACTTGATCTTACCATTCCCTTGTGGAGTGTGGCGTTTTCTACTACTCCACCTTTTCTTATTTGTCTTTCCGCTTTTATTTGCTACTTTCTTTTCAACTCATATGGAATGGAAGCACTTAAATCAAATTGTTCCTTTAGCTTTCTAGCATTTACGTAAGGTCCGTCCTCATCAGGGGGTGTTAAATGTTGAACCCTAGAAAATGCAATTAGTTATAGAGCTTACAATGATTATACTACTTAAATGTGATTAGTCATAGAACAACTTATTATACAACTTTAGTTATTCTGTTGATTGGATGTCTCTTCTTATTTTCTCATCAACACACATCTTCTGACTCTGAGTACACCTTAGTTTAAAGAAATGCCATTTTCTTCCTCCAAACGCAGGAAAGAACAGGAAAGAAACATTTTGTGGAGTTTCAAACCATTGTCCAATGTTTTTTTTTTTTTTTGACCAATGGTTGAATATGATGTTTGTGTGCAAAGTCCTTTCGATTTCCAACATTCTCATTTTTCTCATGATTTTAGTTCTAGTCACTTCAAATTATATTAACACCGATAATTATTATTATTAATTTGTTTTGCAAAACATAAGAACTTAACAGTTCTTAATTCTTATATTGTAACATACAACTCTTTTTTATTCTATTTGAATAGATCTTTAAATTGTTTGGGATGTTCCTACATAGAACTAATATCATAATAACACCCTAATATTTAATTAATGAATCCACAAGTCCTAGTTTAATTGGCAAAAAATACTGAAATTGTTAGATTGTATGTCATAATCAGAGTTTGAACCTGACTTCCTCACTTATGATTTGTATCCAAAAAAATATACTCTTTAATTAATGAATAAAAATAAGGATTTGTTATGACAATATAATATTGTAGGCCAAGCTTGCACTTAAAGATAACTATTCAATATATAACAAAAAATAAAAAATAAAGATAATTATTTTATGCCCGAACTCTGAATTACCGGAGCCTATTCCTCTGAAAATCATAGGTTAATAAAAAAAAACTATTTATTATGATGATCTATCATAGACTTGAGGATTAGAGCTTGAATTTACAACTTAAATGTCTGCATCAAACTTATGCCTTGAGATTGTTTGTTGTGAACTATTCATGATTAGGGTAGTGTACTATTGATCTTATGAATTGTGCATCAATAGAGTGCCATGTGGGTACGGTAGTATTCTGCTCGAGGGAGTGGCTAGTGGCTACTCTTCAAATGTTGTTAAATTGGCAACAAAGATTAGTATGTCATATCTTGATTTGATATTGTTGAGGATTCAAGTCAACACCTTGAATGTCCACATCAAGGTGAAAGCTTTAACAATCAAATTCTTATGAACTTATCAGTTATACATGCACAGTTAGAATGTGACAAAAATTCATTTTGTAACACAGTTTTTAGTATATATTAATTCCAAAAGTTTGATTTAATGGTAAAAAGACAATTCTTAGATCTCAGCGGGATCTCGAGTTTGAGTTCCATTAATGTTTTTAGAGAGGAAGGTAAATGTACCTTTTCAAAATATATAATTTTTTATAATTTTTAATAATAGATAACTATAAATATATCAATGATCAAAGTTCTACATTGACAAACATAAAATGGTCAAACAAATCATTTATTTTTGGTCTGGGGGAGTATAATACTTTCTTCATCATATAATAGTACAAATACATAATGTCACATTATAATGTCACATTGCTATTAAAATCAATTATGTTTCCTATTTGACATCATGCACTATCTCCTAATTTTATTCATTCACGTGGTAGCACAAAGTAGCAAAATAGTATGTGTGTGAAGGATGTGTGTGAAGGATGTGTGTGAACCCAAACTAGAGATTTCAATAGTATGCACAAAGTAGCACAAAGCAGCAAGGATGTGTGTGAAGGCAAAAGTTGATTCTTGTCAATTTCAATGATAACCTTTGGGTCCATAGGTTTCCTCTTAAGAAAATTTGTGTACCATTTAGCAGAGAGTTTAGGTTGTCTCCTCAAACTTGGATCTTTCATATCAATGTAATATAAGCCATAACTTACTTCATATCCACCCAATAATTCAAATTCATCCAAGAAGCACCAAACAAAATAGCCTTTCACATTTGATCCACTCCTTTCAATATGCCAAGAATAAATAGAAAATTAGAGTGCAAAAAAAAAAAAAAAATCAATTAGCATTCATCAAACAATCGATAACTATTTAAAACAAAGTGAAGATATTACTATGGTTTTAAATTGATGTGTAATATAAATGATTTTGAGATCTGCAATGACATCACAATTTTACAACTGCAATTTTGACCGTATTTTTAAAAAAACTTAAAAGTTTGCAGTGTAACCGCATTGAGAACCGTACGTAATTTAAAATTATGGATATAACACTAAAGTTAAAAATCAAATTAGAAGTACCTTAGTGCATTAGCCATGCTCCCAATGTATTCATGGAGATACTTCACCCTAGACCAATCATCCAATGATGAATTACTAAATGTTTGTTGGCCTGCAAAACTCAAATACTTACATTCAATGCATAATAGGAAGGTTGAATTTGTTGATAAAATACATAATGTGAAGATTTTGAAATTAATGATATGTAGAATAGTCATTTCATTTATTAAACAAAAAAAATCATGTCATAAATTTGAAAAAAATTCTACCGTTTTCGTGTATGTAAATTGGAATATTTCCATAATCTTTCTTCACCGAGTCTAGCACACCTTGCAACATCCATGGTGTAATCGGAACCTAATTAAACCAACTAGTTGGTTAGTGGAAAATATGGAAGTTTCATCCTTAAAATAAATGAATAGAGGAACAAGTTGATGTTACCTCAAATGGAGATGTATCATTTGTTGTAAGTTCTATAACAAGAAAGAACATTAGTTAGTTATTTCCATTCCTGAAAATTTGAGTTGTGTGCAATCACAATTTCATGCAGTCATGCAGTCATCCACATCGATGGTTGTTGTATCAAGATCAGGCAATTTGATTTAGATTTTTTTTTTTTTTTAAAATCTAATATGCCGAGTTTGAAATATGGACCGCACGATCTTGATCCAACTAAAATTCTAAAGAATTGGTGTTTACACAATTAGAAAATATCAAGGAAACAACTTATGTCATACGTATAGTTTCTACTTCCATATCTGCCATGTAATCTCTATCCTCATTGTGTTGGATGCTAGGACTGTTCTTAACATAAAATGAATAGTAAAAGTTTATTCCTAAGAAGTCAATTGAGCCTTTGACAAGATTTGATTCCTTTTTGGTGAAGGAAGGAATTCTTGAACCAGCATTCTTTTTCATTATATCCGGGTAGTCACCAAATGTAAACGGGCTTAGAAACCTGCAATACCAAATGAACAAAGCTACTCGGTGTTCATAAAGATACCTTTGCACTACCGATTTTGCCTTAAAAAAGGCATACTTGTAAGAATTAATGTATAATTGAAAAAGGAGATGCTTTGTAAAGCAATCAAAAGAGAGACATATCATGATCAAATTGTTACTAACTTACCACCCCGTCATGAAATCTTGGGCTCGTTGAGTGGCAATTATATCGTCACTAGTATTTGTCCGTGGTGTATAACCAATCGCAATAAGATTAAACCCAATAAAACCATGTTGCATACCCTACAATTAGTAAAGATGGTTTTATAAACATATTAAAATAACATAATCATGATTATCTTATATGTTATGTTTCTTGATTATGATTTAGAATGAAAACATAAGGTCAAATGAATAATAACTTGAGTGAATTTTACCTTATATTTTTTCCTATACAATCTTGCAGCTGAAGCATGTGCTAATAACATATGATGAGCTACCAAATATGGCTCAGTCGACGAATTTCCCCTTGAGCAGTTAGCTTGAAAAGAAGGAGAACGCCTCTGCGGTGGTAAGCTTCCAAGATCATAACCAATCGATGCAAACACATTGCCTTCATTCACTGTCGTCCAATACTTAACTCTATCACCAAATTCTCTGAAGCACACATTAGCATATGCAGTGAAATCTTTCCTACAAAGCATATGCATAGATTTGTTAATCACAACAAAAACTAGTATTCTAGATTTAAATTAAATATAAGGAAAAAAATACACAATCTAAGACAAGACGATAATGCAAATAGACCCTTGAAGTATGGGAAGCATACACAATGCTTCGATTAACCCATCCTCCGTATTCATCCTCAAGTTTTTGGGGTAGATCCCAATGGTGTAATGTAACATGTGGTTGGATTCCTACAAGATAAGGAAACGTTAACAAAAATTAATATACATAAGCATCGGACGAATGTCTCTAAGGTGTTAATCAAACTCAAATGAAAATGTAGTATTCACAAGAACCATGGCTTATCAATTCATTTATAAGGTTGTTGTAATACTCTAATCCTTTGGGATTGATCGGTCCTTTTCCATCTGGAAACACATGAAAAGAAGATGGTTAGAACAATAATGGACATAATAGCTTAATAATATTACGCAACTATATTCAAATTGAGTTAGAGATTCGTGAAGTTAAACCACATCAATTGAGTTAGAGATTCGTGAAGTATAACTTTTGACATTATGTTAGTGTTAGAACAACAACCCGGGTTCCAGAAAAAACATATACAAAACACGCAAATAAAGAACACAAGGGATTTGATCACATTGTTTGGCCTATTGTGTCTACTACTCATCCCCGACATCAAAGTGGCTGTAGTACAATTCTATTATTCAAGCTTAGAGTTTACATAGTAAAACATGTTTCTTAATACTACGCTAGTCCCGTTTAAGCGACATGCCCCTCTATCAATAAACTTTAAACCATACCCGGCCCAACAATTAGATATTGATCATAGAATTTGTCAAACAACATTTTTATAATCTTACCTGGAATAAGTCTTGACCATGATATTGAAAATCTATAGGCTTCTAAGCCCATGTTGGCCATGAGTTGCACATCTTCCTGCAAAAAATCAAGGTCTAGTATTTACATAGTGCAATGTATTTTTAGGTATAAGATGTATATTGTGTTTGCATGTCCCACATTTTTTTTCTCTTTATGTATATAAAATTAATTATTTTGATAGAGATGTTATATATGGTAAAAATTGATTACGGTGTCGTTTGATCCATGTAGCCTACCCTACTTAGTGGAATAAGATTTGGTTGTTATACACTCGAATACCTTATATTTGTGATATTGGTCGCATGCAATATCTCCATTACCTTTGTACATATTACCTGAAATAATATTTGACCAATTCAATTTTTGTTTCATTGAAACAAAAGTATATAAAACAAATATTTATTGAAAAATGAAGTATATATGTGAGTAGAGTACAATACCATTTCCAGAATGGGAGAAGGTATCCCAAATACTAGGCTTCCTTCCATCTTTATTAGCTGCACCTTCAACCTTTCATAACACACAAACTAACATATCAATTGAAAGCTTCAAAGTTGAGAAAAGCTAATATAGACCTAGAAAATCAATATTGGTCTACTAAAATCTTAATTCCAACAATTATCATTCATTATTGTATGATAAAATCTTAAATTCAAAGAAGCTAATTTTTATTTCCCTGCAATTATAAAACTAACATTCTTCGCAGTCATCTCTCTTGTTAATTACAATCATATTATTTCTAAGAAACTAGTAAAAACAATTTTCCATCTGAAAACAAGTTAATTTGTTTGAATTGACTTATTTGAATTTATGACATAAACAGATGTAAGACTATTAAAGATAACTTATGAAAACAAGTTATAACTTATAACTTATATGAAAACAATTTCACTACATAAACACTTAAATAATAAGTATTTATGCTATAGCCTTAGCCTATAAGTGCTTAATTAAATTGTTTATCCAAACAAGGCATTAGTCAGAATGTTGAAATTGAAAAGCATGGTAGAGCCAAATAAAGGGAAAAATAAAATGGTAGAAAGATTGATTTTAGAATTAAATGTATGAAGATACTTGATTACAAAATAAATGTATGATCATTTTTTTTAAAAACTCCGTATTCGACCCATTAACTTAATATTGTTTAAGGTAGCAAGCTAGTTATAAGCCAGTTATAAGTTACTCTGCATGGACTAGTCACCAAAATTAGCACCAGAAAACTTGAGACTTTGAGAGGAGCACACCCCAAAGTCCCATACCAATACCACTAGGCGAACCCAATTGGGTTTGTATGATCACATTATATATTGATCCTAATGAAGGTAACTAATATAATCAACCAACATCTAATCACAACTAACTTATAACTAGCTTGCGACCTTAAACAATATTAAGTTAATTCAAATTCATATCTAAGTTATATCTACACAAACAGAAACAGAATCAAAAGAGAAGCAGAACATTAGCAATTGAAAAAGACAGAGAGAAGAACAAACTTGGTAAGCAGAGGTTGATGCACCAAACACAAAGTCAGAAGGGAATTCATCTCTGCTCAAACTATAAGCTGTTTCAGGAAGGAGAAGAATGATTACTACTAACACTGCTGCAGCAGCTAAAAATTGGATCAAAGCCATATTGTTTGTGCTGAATTTTTCAGAACATTAATTAATCAAACTTTATATTATTGCATTTCTTTGTAGTTAACGTCTATGGTTTTGTTTTGTGTGAATCTAATTTTAATATAAGCTACTTAATTAATTAATTTACTTTCTTCAGGTTCGGAGAATATACATGTCATGATTCCACTACAAACAAACACTACTCAACACTATAAACATGTAAACGTGTATCACTACGTGTTGATTAAGCAAAAGTATTCAATGCTCACTACATTTGACTTTTATGCTATTAACTTATACTTCTTTACATGTACTGATGTGCAGAAAGCCTATTTTAATATAAAAATAAAACTTAAAAAGAATTTTCAATAAAAATTCATAAACTATTAATCTCAAATTTTTAGAATTTTTTTAATATAAAATAAATCATTTTTGGATTTTTAAGCGCAAAAGACTAAAAAAATTATATTTAATTCATTTATTGTAAAAAAATTTAAACTTTTACGAGAGATTCCTATAATTTATTGTACATGACCACAAAAATAAAAAATTAAAATTTCGAATGATATACACAATTTGATTGAAAAGTAGGGAAAAAAATCACGACAGTTAATATTTGACAGTTAATATTTGAGGGACAAAACTTGCTGAAATTTTTTATAGAAACTAAAAACTAAATGTGATGTATTTATAAGGACGAAAAATATATTTAATCTTCGAACTAAAAAAATATATATTTAACCCTAAGATCTTTAAAGAGCGTACCAGAACACTTGTTATCATTTTTCTATTTTAAAATAAGGAAAATGGTAACATGTGTTGAACATGTTAAAAAATTAATTTAAAACTTATGCATTTAATATTTTAAAAAATTAACTTTTTTCATATTACTTAATACATTTATTTTTTCATATTATTTAATACGTATATGTTAGCATTTATTTTAAAAATTAATCTTATTCCTATGTATTACCATATGGTTTTTTTTTAACAGCAAAGATATAAGTTTTATTAGATAATGAAAATAATACAAGAGGTACTCCTCCACACGTGTAGGATAAGTACAGGTAGTACTCGCCCCAAAATGTCAGACAAATACTAAATAAACTACGAAATAAAGCTTAAGCCCTATAAAATATCCTCATAAGTTAGCGAACTATACAATCAAGAGGATTAACACACCATTCGTAAAATAAACATGGCGCACTAATCTTTTTAGCTATTAACAACTTCCACGAAGAAATTTGAATTTTATCAAATAATTCTTCCACATTTACCTCTTTATCATTAAAAATCTTGTCATTCCTCGCTCGCCATAATGCCCAAAACACCGCATGCCAAACCATAAGTACTCCCTTGTGTCCATTTTTTCCAATCCTATACACCTTGAGGAAGCTTTCACACATTGAGGACATTGTCGAAGGCACCACCGATGTAACTCCGAACCACCTATGGACATTTGACCAAATGGCCCAAGCTATTGGACAAGAAACAAGGAGATGATTTTCGGATTCAATTTCCCCATCACACCATGGACACCACGATACCCCATTATTTGGTAATACTCCTCTATGTGCTAAATTCGTTCTCATAGGTAATCGACCTAGAAGCGCTTGCCAAGAAAAGACAATAACCTTTAATGGGGCCCAACTTCCCCAAACTTGTGCGACAACCCCAATAGATTCCAAGCCCAAAGAAGAAGATGGGAGAAATTTATTGTACAAGAATAAATAATTCGCACTGTGTACATATCTCCATTAGAATAAGACCATGAATCCGGTTCCTTTGTGATACTAACACCTTCAATAAGATTCCAAAGATTCCTATCCATCCCAAAGGACTTCAATATTACAACAATCTTAAAAATGAACGGATAAGCCACGGTATGCGAAGCATGCATTGGGATCTACCACAATCACTTGAGGATGAATATGAATATGAATATGAAGGATGGATTAGTGAAAAAATTAGTGTCTGTTACATCAACTTCTGTAATTAAGTATACTTTGTTATTGCAGGATTCTAAATCCATTAACATTTGGTGATTATCCTGATATAATGAAAAAGAATGTTGGCTCAAGGCTTCCTTCTTTCACTGAAAAGGAATCAAATCTTATGAAGAGATCAATCGACTTCTTAGGAATAAACTCTTACAGCTCATTTTATGTTAAGAACTTTCCTGAAAGCTATGCAAGATATGGCAGTGGAAACAAGATGAGTAACATAGTTGGTAGGAGAGAAAAAGAGAGAGTCCAAATCCCCTCCATTTTGCTATCCTCCATTTAGTTAAGTTTATTGCATATATGAGTAACATGTGTCAATATAACAATCCAATGGTTCATATTAAAATAAATATTTGTTTATTAATATAAACATGGCAAAATTATATGTTTGGTCTTTTATCTTATTTTTTTGTAATACTTTGGTCTTTTATCTTTTATTTGTAATATTTTGGTTTTTTATCTTATTTTTTTGTAACACTCTGGTCCTTTATCTTTTATAATTTGTAACACTTTAGTCCTTTAAAGAACATGAAGATATGAAAGAATTGATGAAGATGATGAACATATTCACCAAAATTATTTAATTTTAATAAAAAGGCATATTAACAAATAAAACTCGGCATTTTTTTAATAAAAAAATATGAAAAAAAGGATTTATATGTGAATGTTATAAAAGATAAAGGACTAAAGTATTACAAATAAAAGATAAAAGACCAAAATGTTATAAATATATAAGATAAAGAACTAAAATGTTACAAATAAAAGATAAAGGACCAAAATATCACAAAAAAAAAAAAGATAAATGACTAAACATGTAATTTTGCCTATATAGATAAAACTCCCTATACTGATTTACAACAACAACAACAATAATGTGTTATTCTTCCTCCTCTGCACTGCACCGCTGCCATTTTCACCTGTGTTGCCGTATCGCTGTCGTGGTGTCTCCTCTGACACTGTCTACCCGTCTTTTTAGTTAGAAGATTGCTGGATTGAAATTTAAGATTTTCATTGAAGATTGAATGATATAAATTGTTGTTTGGTGGTGTTGAAATCAATTTTAAGATTCAACTTGAGACTGTTATTTGAAGAATAAAAAATGTAATTGTAAGATCCTATAGCACTTTCTGCAATTATATCTAATTGCGTTTCAATTTGGAAGGTTTTTCATTTTTTTCATTAGTTTTGGTTCAATGCAAATGAACCAATTTTCGGAGTTGGTTTGTGATGGCATGACGGCGGCGAGCGACAGTGAGGAGAAGAGGGACTGCATTTTTTATTTGTCAAAAGGGGATTTGTAAGGGAGAAATGATAAGTGCCAAAAATTAGTAGAATTATCATATAAACTAAGACATTATTAACTTGTTTTGTAAGTAATGTGTATAAAATCCCCAAAAATTATGTAAATGTTTGCTTTTGTTCATATTTGCACCTATTTTTGCCTAATCCCAACATATTTTGTAGATTTATGGAGCTAAAGATGAATTTTGATAAGAATTTGAAGTTTGAAGCCGCTAGCTCTCGTTCAACGAGAGCATGTCAGAATGATCAAGGCCATCCAGCTAGAAGCAGCGAGACCTGGCGAGACAGCCTCGCTAAGCGAGACTATTTCCACTTAGCAAGCTTTGGCTGTCAAAGAGGCACGTGTCAACAAACCCAGTGGTGAAGGAAGGTCATCTCACTAAGCTAGGCCATTTCGCTAAGCGAGAGGTTAAAATTTTGATTAGTATAAATAGACATCAGTTGCAGATTTTTTTGAGGACTTAATCACTTTTTCACGTCTAAGATAGAGAGAGAAAACCCTAGGATAGTGTTTTGAAGGTGGAATTGCTCACTATTGTTGAGGGATCAACTTATGGGGTTCATTCATCTTCTCTTCTCTTATCATTGTGAAGTTACCATGACCATGGGTAACTAAACTCTCATTTTGTTGGGATTAAATGTAAATTACTCTATTAGTATGTATTTCTATTGATCATGGTTTTATATATATTCTAGTTGCAAATCAATAATGATGTTATCCTTGTTGTTATTATTTTTATGTTTAGATTTGAGATGGTATAGGAATGTATGTTTTGAATCTTGATCTAGGATAACATCCATAAAAAGCTAAGATCTAGGAATAGACTTAGATTTAATATCCACTTAAAAGTATTGGAACTTAATGCTATTATATCAATTAATCACTCGAGCGATCGGGTTTGATAGGTTTGATAGTTATAATAGATTTCTCGACGTTATCTGGGAACGAAAATGTTTGATGAGTAAATACGTGATGATATTGATGAGTAGCTTGAATATGTATAACTGATTAAAGAAATACGTACGAATGAGTCAATTGAGTCTAATACCAGCAATTAATTCTCTCTGTCAAATTAATCATCTCTTTACCGCACTTTTATGTTCGCAAGTTTCGTTACTAAATACTTTGAAAACCCTTACTTAAAACTATAGTGATTATTGATCGACATTTAATATCGCACTAATCCCTTTGGAAATAATATATTCAAAATACTTACTAAAGTACTTTAACAAGAAGATGAAAAGGGTATTGTGTGGAGAAGAGGAATCCTGCGTTTTTCTGTTTTACTTTTCAAAAGCATATGTCAACATGTTAACAAAGGTGTACCGAATAAAATATTGGGGCACCATTCGTCTAAGCCCAACTCGTCCAATTGAGCCGCTCGCCTAAGTTAGAGGAGGCTCAAAAAGACTATCTCACAAAACTAGCCTACTACTCCCTATGTTTACTCCACCATCACCCCGCTACTCCATATAATATCACAACTACTCTCTCCATTATCTCATATGACACTCCTATATAAGGCATCAAGAAAGCGTCATGTTCCTTCTTTCACAAAACACTGAGAAAACCAAGTATCAGTGTCTAGGTCTCTACTAGCTTGATAATCACATTCTATATTATGTATACCCCCTCAAATCCTTGCAGAAACAAAAGGTAATTAATTAATCTTCTTTAATGATTTGAGTAGTATTGGAGGTAGGAGCATACAAGATTAGGGTGAATTCAATATCACATGGACTATTCAAATCTAAAATTATTGAAAAATTGATACAAAAATATTGGCTAACGAATCTGGCTCAAAATTGTACCATTAATTGAGAACATACTGCACTACAAATCTAATATTAATAAGAATTATTTTCTACTTAATTTTTGATTCTTGTGAATATGTCAATTGAAATATTTTTATTGTTGATGCTGAGACGTGTGCCTATTTATTCTTCATTATGAATGAATACATGATATGATAGAAAATATTTTATATATTTTGCAATATCTAAAATTATTTTCATCGGCAACAATTTGTTCCCATCTTATAATAATTAAACTAGTTATTTAAATTATTATTTTTTGGTCAAGTAGTTTAATGGTTATGTATTCCCTCTTTAAGGTGAATAAGTGAGGTATTTGAATTTCGAACCACGACTCCTACATATAAAATGCGATGTTCCTACCAACTGAACCTCACAGCGACAATTAATTTAAATTGTTATCAACAAGTTGTTGTCACATAATTTAAAAGCATAGACCAAAAGTTGTGACGAAAAATATTCGGGGTAATGAAAAGATAGGTAATATGTTATTAAAATTATAGGTCCGCATAGAAATTATAAAAAAATATATGAGTAGAAATATAGATCCTCATAAAAAGTATAAAAATATAGGCATGTGTATTAATATATGGGTAGAAATATAGATCCCTGTAAAAGGTATAAAAAATTAGCCATGCGATTAATACTAATATATATGAGTAGTAATATAGGTTTGCGCTAAAATTAAAAAAAATAAACATTTGTATTTATATGAGTAAAAATATAAATTCATGTAGAAATTACCAAAACGACATGCATATTAATATATAAGTAGAAGTACACGTCCCCGTAAAAATTATAAAAGAAAGATACATGTATTAATATATGCGTAGAAATATAAATCCCACATAAATTATAAAAAAATAGACAATCGTATTAATATATGAGTAAAACTATAGGTCTCGTAGAAACCACAAAAAAATTAAGTCCTCGTATTAATATGTGAGTATAAATATATAGGTTTCGTAGAAGTTATAAAAAAATATTATTATTATTTGAGATAGGAAAAAAAGAATTAAAAAAAATTATTACTGAGTATAATATTATTATTGTATTATAATTTAGTATAAAAGACAAAACTAACCCCTAATTTAATGAACTGTAAAAAAAGAAAAAGATAGGAAAAAGGTAATGATGGAATTTCCCTAGTATGTAACTTTCTTATATTTATTTATATGATAGATGAAATACATGTAATAGAAAGTTAAAATTTGCAATTATTTTCTATTTTTAACGATATATATTATCATATAATATGCATGACTCAAAGAGTCAATTATAACATGATGAATTAAGAAGATGGAGAATATGAATTCTTTTAAGAATTTATTGGTGGTGTTATGCATGGAGTAGTTGGTTGGTAGTGTTTTTGTTGATTGATATGTATTTCAAGAGTCATATCTAATATATGAGAACGAGAGAAATTCAATTGCGCATGAATTATTAGTATTCAATTTTTCTTTTTAATTCAAATTTTATAATATATTATCATGCATGTAGTTAGTTGGTGACATTTTTTGGTACTTGATATGTATGGCTCCATGAGTCATATTTAACATATAAGAATGAGGAAAAACTAATAAAATTTTTTGATTTTCGATTAAGTTCAAAATTGAATTTTCAATTAGGAGAATCTAAATTTGTTCTTTAATTTGAATAATACTCTCAGTCCCAACTTATAAGAGAAAAAAAAATCACATTTATTAAGGAAAATAAAAAATGATAATTTGAAGTTTTTGTTTTATGTTTTTTAGAAATAAATTTCATGAAAACTAGTAAAAATAATTTTAATTGGTTAGATACAATTTATATTTTATTTAATGAGAATATGCAATTATATGAGTAAAGCAGCAACAATTGTTTGATTGAACAAATGCTACATGAATATAAAAAAAAAGCTACATGAATACATCAAAACTAATTTGGAATCAACAACATTGACTTCATTAATTATAGTCCAACACACAAGAAATTAAAATTTCTCATTCATAATTGGAATATGAAATTAGCTACAATGCTAATGATCAGTTTTACTTGGGATGAATTGTTCGGAAGAATTCAAGTTTGAATTTTAATGAGAACAACTTGACCATGTTTTATTATTACCTCGCCGTCGAACTCTAGATTACTGAGGTGACAATTTGTTAGATACACGAGATATATGGGGATATATGATTGGATAATTCATAAGGTCATTTGTTTTTTTTTTTACAAGTTATTCATAGGATTGTTAGTTTTTACTCTTTTCGTTTCTTTTTTAAGTGTCTTTTCAATATAAAGCTCTTCAATGAAGATATTAGATTGTTGGAGTTTTTTTCTTCTATTTTACCCTCATTTTGAAAAATGGGATGTACGTAGTTCTTGAGAAAGAAGAAATTAATATATGAAACATGTAAATTAGGAGTTATTGAGAGAATAAGGATATAATTGATAAATTATAAGTTTAAGCTATCAAAAAGATACTTAAATAGGAACAATTTTTTTTTCCCTAAAATAACACTTAATAAAAAGAAACAGGGAGTTTTTTATTTTTATGAAGATTGGAAGCTTGTATTTACTAATTGATAATTGATGATGATCCATAAGGTAGTTATAAAGTTTGTAAATAAGAAAGAGTTTGTTAATACTACGTAAAAATTGTGACATAAAATTTTTCTCTTTTTTAAATAATTATTTTTTTAGTGAACAACATGTACATTTTTCCATTATCTAATCATATCTTGTCCCCTAAATATATATATATATATATATATATACACAGTGATTTTTGAATTTTCAGCAACATTTGGTATATAACAAGTGTGGAACATGATTAGTTATCTAGTTTTGAATTCACAATACGGGGCATCTAAAGTTAGAGAGAAAATTGTGTTACCTAAAATTGGAAAATTGATGTTGTGGCATTAGGTCAAATCTAATTTTCAAGCAACATGCTAACTAAAAATCTCCTCAAAATGCAAGTGGTGAACTTATTCACTCATTATACTCAATTTTAGCAATGAGTTTGATATTGATGCATGATTTCATGGTGGTTTCTATTCCTTAATGATCAATTGGTGATTTGTTTGTGTGTCTTTAACATCCATGCTTTAGGGTCACCCAATAATATTTTGTTGGGTTGATTAGGAATTGTATCAGGATAATTAGGATTTAGCACTTAGGTTGTTAATTTAAGGATTTGTAGCTATGGTCAATTTTTAGTTATAGGGTTATTTGGGCCATTTGGTTAATGCAACCACTGTGTATTATTAAGTTATAGTGTCTATATCCAAATTGGAAAATTTTGCAAATCCAGATCTTAGGTAGCTAAATAGGTACACATAAGGTTGGTTCATTGCTGCATTAGTACTTCTTTTAAAGATATTATAATATGTCATACTCTCCATATCTTTCCCACTAAAACAGCTAACCTTTCACACACCATTTTGTTCAAAATTATCTTCATTTTTTTTTTGCTAGGAGGAAAAATGAATAATTGGATATAATCCAATATTTTAATTGAACCTTACATTGTTAAAAACAGGGTTTTTATTATATTTATGAATTGTTTAAAATATAATTTGGCACAAAGGAAAAATGTTAAAAATATAACTTTGTAAGGTGAGAATTGTCTTTTACTTATAAATTTTTGTCCAGGACTTCTCCTTGCTTGGTGTTTCTCCTTCTCACAATCGATGTGGAACTTCTTAACACACCCCCCTTACGCTTAGTATTATTGGACTTGGTGTGTGGATAAACGGTAGGTGGCCTAACGGATCTTGGAGATGCTTTGATATCAAATTAGATTTGGGCTTAACTCATCTTTACAAAACCAGCTTGTAAGGTGAAGATTGTCTCTTACTTATAAATTCTTGTTCAGACTTTCTCACAACCGGTGTGGGACTTTTTAACATTGTAAGGTGATGACTGCATCTTACTTATAAACTCTTGTCCATACCTTTTCACAACCGATGTGAGACTTCTTAAAAAAAAAACTTTTATTGGTATAAAATATCAATCGACTTTGTTGATTACTGATCACCTCCGAATGATTTGAGTCAAGTTTCATTCTAAATAAAGTAATCTTGATATGCATTGTGCTTTGTGCAAAATTAAAGACATAAGTACATTATCGAAAATGAACCGATTCAAATCACAATTGATTTGGGCTCCTAAGGCGTAAATAAAATAGAGATATAAATTCTTTTACGAATATTAATCACCGCAAAACAGTAGTGAAAATTTTGTAAAAAAAAAATAGAAATGAGTACATTATATTATGTCATCTTTATTACTTTTAGATAGAAGTCGTCTTTATATTGAAACTTGTTAACAGAAATGTTTTGAATATGCCAAATAATTATCATTTTCACAAGGTATACTAATTCCCACTCATTCCTCAAAAGTGAAAAATTATCTAAAAAGAGTTATTTGACAAATCACCTAAATTATGTATAGAAACAAAATCATACTCCAATAGTACAAATAAATTCAGCCACTACAAGAAAATCAAGTTTTTATGGCGAAAATTAGTGGCGGCCTGGGCTGTCTATACATTAGTGACGGCCTGGTCCGTCGCTAAGCTTTAAAAAGTCGTCAGAAAATTAAAAAAATATTAAATTTTGAAAGAAAATCCGTCCAACACTTACCGACGGCTATTTCCGTCGCAAAGTTACAAGTTATTGACGGTTTCAGCCGCCACAAAGTCTAGACGATCATACCGACGGCTTTGGCCGTCGCTAACTCTTGACGATTTTTTCTCCTCGTTTCTGCAGCATTGTTTTGATTATACTCCCATATATTTTTTCCTTCCATTCATTTTCATTCAGTCACACAATTCATTCTCTTTCAATATTTCTCCAACATCTCTCTAAAAATTCTTCAACATCTTTCTATAATCTTCATCACATATATATCTCATATATTTCTTCCTTACATTCATTTTCATTCATTTACACAATTCATTCTCTTTCAAAATTTCTCCAACATCTCTCTAAAAATTCTTCAACATCTTTCTATTATCTTCATCATATATATATATATATATATATATATATATATATATATATATATATATATCATATATTTCTTCCTTCCATTCATTTTCATTCATTCACACAATTCATTCTTTTTCAAAATTTCTCCAACATCTGTCTAAAAATTCTTCAACATCTTTCTATAAATCTTTATCATATTTATATAATATTTTTTTTCTTCTTCAAAGCTTTGATTTTTTTAATAGATTGCAAATATTTTCTACTACTTTTATGTTAATATTATTGTTTAATATTATGATATATGAAAAAAATTATTGTTTGTGGATATAATTTCTTTTGTTAAGTAATTTTAATTATCTAATTTTTTAATTTTAATATAAATAACATAAGTTAGTTTATTTAATGACTATTAGATTCAAAATATAATGTACTTTTTATTATACTTAACATAAGTTAGATTTAAATTATATTTAAAATACTTGTAATATGATGTACTTTTTAGTTTTCAAAATAATAATAAATTTGTTTTTAAAAAATAATAAATAAATTTGTTTTAAAAAATTATTTTTTAATTTTTTAAAAAAATTAATTTTTTTTTTAAAATCCGCCCAGATTTTGCGACGGCTTGAGCCGTCGCTAACTGCACAGTCTGTAAATCTGCCAGATATCGTTACTGACGGCCATTGGCCGTCGCAAAATCCGTCATCTTCGTTACTGACGACCTGGGTCGTCACAAAATTTAGCGACGCCAGTTTTCCTGACGCCCAGTGGCCGCCAGCTGGTCGCCAGCACCTTCTTACCTAGCGACGGCTTTTCCCCCTTAGCGAGGGCTTTTGGCCGTCGCAAATAGCTGTTTTTCTTGTAGTGAGCTAAGTTTCCCTCTCATGTTAAGATTCAAGTTACATTAAAACCGTGTATCTCACTCACCTACTTTCACTCTCATAGGCAATTCAACCTTAACCGTATATTTTTTCTATTTAAAGAAACTTCACTTAATTCAACCTTAACCATATATTTCTATTTAAGAAACCTCTTAAACTACCTCTTCCTTGTTTGTATAAAGATAATTTTTTTATGAAATCATATAGTAACACTATAAAGCATATAAATGGCAATTTCTACCAAATTTTGTTATCTTAAAAAAACACTACCAAAAAGAAAAGTGACTATTAGAAATTTTCCAATTTCTATTAACATCTAAATCTACTTAGCTTACACTTGGAAGAAATTGAATGACAAAAAAATGAGAAGGTAAATTTTTTTAAATTCCTCAATAAACACAAAAAGACAAATGGGCATAGAGAAAAAATTCAAGAGGAAGAAAGAAAGTTGTCCATGCAACTAAGAGGTTACTATCAAAAAGGAAAGGAGAAGTTGAAAATTGAAAAAACAACATATAGGAAGCTACCATGTCCCACTCAATATTGTAACAACTTGCACAAATTACACTAGATTATAGATTATGTAAAGAGGGAGAACAAAATTGTTGGTTTTCATTTTTTGTCAATGAGAAGGGCATTTTGGTCCAGTATTTAATAAATAGGCTTAACCTCCAAACATTATTATTGATTAGTGATCCTTACATTATTGTTTGGTAGATCTTTGTGTAGAACACATTCAATTTATGTACATGATTCCATCATTTATTTAATTAAAAAACAATAGAAAATTCAAAATCAGGAGTATAATTTACACAAGCACCTTAATGGTCATTGATATAATGTCATTATGTCACCAATAGTATATAAATTTCTAGACTTTTTAACTTTTTTTTTAAAAAAATCCATATAATTACACTTTAAAAGATTACATTCTTAATTCTTAAGCAAATTCAAAATTTCAAAACCAATTATTTTGAAGTCTAACTCAAATTGTCACTTATATAAATCATGATATATCCACTACAAACACTACAAAAGGTATTCATTAATTCAACTTATAAACATTAGAATTCATAATGTGTGTGAGCCATACCTACTTGATCTAGTATATATATCAAAAAGTAGTGGCAATTGGAAAATATATAGTGATATACCTATAAGACAATTCTGTTGGTGCACAAAGGTGATAAATGAATAGAAGAGGAAATTGTATTTAATGAACTTGGAATGACGGCTACAAGAAAGAATAATAAAAGCACTTACTTCTATGATGACATAACTACTCCTATTTATACACAAAACTCGGTCATAAGGACAGCATAGTAAAATACTAAAATACCCTTAAATATAAATTACTTCTAACATCATCCCTTAATTTATATTTACACAAAACTAACGACCCAAAGGTTAAACAAACTTTTGGACTTTTGGATCTTCATCAGAAGCTTCTGCTTGCTTCTGGCTTCCTGCTTCTCCTTCAGCTTCTGCTTTTCTTTCTGCTTCGGCTTTTTCTTCTGCTTCAGCTTCAGCTTTTGCTTCTTCTTCTGCTTCTGGCTAATAACCTCAGAAGCTCTACTACTTCTGAGCAACACTGCTTCTGAGTAATGGCCACAGAAGTTTCTTCTTCTAACAGCTTCTGAATATGAATTACTTCTAGAACCATTCCTTAATTCATATTCAACAAATTCAATTTCTGCAACACCAATTCCATCCCTCAAATGGATAAAGTGTTCAGCCTTGACATCCTTCATCAGAGCATCTGCAAGTTGTTTTTGAGCACTACAGTGAGCAGCTTCTAACACTTCATTTTGGACTTGACCTCTTCGCAGATTCTTGTCTTCAGACCAATCAGAGTCTATCAGCTCTGCATTAGTTTTAACACCAGAAGGGCCCAAAAAATCATACCTCAGAGTCTCAAGTTCTTCTGTCATGGCCTGCAACCAGACTTGCTTCTCGAGAATTTCTTCAGTAGTAACAAATTTAGAACTTCGGACCTCAGAACTTGCTCCATAGTCTATTCCAGAGTCACAATCTTCTTTCAGTTCTGGAACAGTATCAGATGCTGGAAAACCCACTCCAGAAGCTCCACCTTCAGAGTTTTGACCACCAGAGTCTTGAATACTCCCAGAAACTCTGCCTTCAGAAGTTTCACCTTTAGAAACATGACCATTGTTAGAGGCTGGACTACCTTTAGAAGCTCCTCCTTCAGAAGGTCCACCTTCAAAGTCATGATTTCCTCCAAAAGCATGATCAAATTCAGAAGTTTGTCCTCCAGAACCTACGTCTTCAGAATCTTGATCACCACCATCTGAATCACCACTAGATTCTGGATCAGAATCAGATGCACCATCTGAATCATCACCACCATCTGATTCAGAATCAGACTTGCCTTCAAACTCTTCTTCTTCAGAAGTTGGAGACCCAGAAGTTTCACCTTCAGAAGCTCTTGCATCTGAATTGTTATCAGAAGTTCTTCCTCCTTCAGAACCTTGACTTACTTCATCTTCTGAACCTTCAGAATCTCCTTCAGAGTCTGAACCTTCAGAGTCTGATCCTTCAGAGTCTGATCCTTCAGAATCACCTTCATCTTCAGAGTCATCTTCTGACTCCGATTCATCTTCAGAAACCTCAGATTCTGACTCTGAGTCATAGAGTCTGACTCCAATTTCATAATTATCTTCTGAAACTTCTTCAGAGTCAGAAAACGTTAATTTCACAGGTTCATCATCATCAGATTCATAAGCCATTAATAGCACAGGTTCATCATCAGAACTTCTGGCCATATTAGCTTCTTCTGACTCCCTTTCTTTGTTTAACAAGCAATCATTGGCATAGTGACCAAAGTTCTTGCAACAGTAACACTGAACATTCTTCTTGTCAGACTTCTCCTTTCTTTTCTGATATTTCTTCATATCAGAGTAGAACGCTTCTGACATCTGAGCCCTACCATGTCTGTTCTGCTTCTGGTCCTTCTTGACAAAAGAAGCTTTCAGAGCCTGCTCTGCCTCTCTCTCAGAGGTTCTCCCAGTCATACGCAACTCATGTGCCTCCAGACTGCTTTGCAGCTCTTCAACTTTCATGGTGCTCAGATCCTTGGAATGTTCTATAGCTACCACAATGTAATCAAACTGAGAGGTAAGAGATCTCAATACCTTCTCAATGATTACTTGTTCTGAGAGTGTTTCTCTACAGGCCTTCATCTCATTAGTGATCAGAATCATTCTTGAGATGTACTCAGGGACCTTCTCATTGTTCTTCATGTTGAGATTCTCATACTGCTTTCGTAAGGACTGAAGCTTCACCTTCTTCACTGATGCATCGCCACCATAGCATCTGATCAGTGTGTCCCACGCGGCCTTTGCCGTTTCTGAGTCAGCAATCTTCTCAAACACGTTTTCATCCACACACTGATGGATGTAGAACAACGCCCTCTGATCTTTCTTCTTCGTATCCTTCTGAGCAAGCTTTTGTGCATCTGTTGCATCTGCTGCTACTGGAACGTAACCTTCAGTAACAAGTTCAAGCACATCTTGAGCACCAAACAGAACAATCATCTGTTTCATCCAGCGATTCCAGTTTTTGCCATCAAACACTGGAAGCTTGGTACTCATACCACTGTTTCCGTTCATCTTCAACCTTTGTGCGTTCACTTAAATCTCACTAACACTCGTGTTTCCCAATCCCGCAGAATCAGAAAATGTGATTCTGTTACAACTTCGTTCAAGATTCAACTCGAATTCAAGAAACGAAATCAATCACACAACGCCTCACGTTTCACTCGTGTTTCCCGTGGATTCGAACCGGAGCTCTAGATAGCAATTGTTGGTGCACAAAGGTGATAAATGAATAGAAGAGGAAATTGTATTTAATGAACTTGGAATGACGGCTACAAGAAAGAATAATAAAAGCACTTACTTCTATGCTGACATAACTACTCCTATTTATACACAAAACTAGGTCATAAGGACAGCATAGTAAAATACTAAAATACCCTTAAATATAAATTACTTCTAACAAATTCTATATACAAATCATTTCTGACAAACATATACTAGATAATATGAAATTTGGAACCTAAAATGTATGGAATATTCAACATGTGAAAGAAGAGATAGACAATTCAGAACCTAAAAAGTCTTACAAAAGTGTATATATTTCCCACATGATAAATATAGAAAGCATGATGTAACATTTTCAACTCATTTCATAACCTCTAGTATCTTTTGTAACATTTTTTTAGTCATGACCAAAACATACACTATGCTTTAACTTCACTCCTACTCAAAAATGCATAAAACCTTCCCTCTCTAAACCTTTTTTTACAATGTCCTCATCATTCTGTTGCATTATGCACTAATTCATTCCCTCTTTTTTTTTTCTTACTTTTAAGATTATTCTTCTTTCAGTCCTTTCTTCAATGATCCCTTCTGGAATAATGAAGGTTCAGAGAGGAAAGATGCCTTTCTCCATCATTATCATCACAATTTGTGTTCTTGTTTTCATAGTTGTTTTGTATGCAGAGAGACTCAGTTTTATTTCTTCTAACTCCATTTTCAAGTTTAAACCTTGTCCAAGAAAGAACACTAAACCAAAATCAAGTAAGTTGGCTTAAAAAATGCCACAACTATATACTCATCTTTGCTTAATACTACCAATCAATAAAATATCGAGTCTAACAGGCCATTTCAAATGGGAACCAGTTAGCTTGATTCTCATTTGAACTGACCTGTTAGACAAAGTATTTTCATAGTTGTTTGTTTCGACATTATTTTAAAAATCACGTTTGAAAATTTTCTTCAGTTTGTTACAATTTTAGACAAAATGAGAATCTGAAGGGAAAAAAATGTAAAATTACTTCAAATGATAAAAGCTGTGAAGTTTCTCTTCAAAATCTTTTCTGATAGATATTTTTTGTAAAAAAAAAAAAATTGATTTTTATTACAGTAGACAAAGACAAAACAGCTTCTATTTTTCTTAAACAATCTCTAAATTATTGAAAGTCAATATCACTCTCTGGTCCTCAATATAAGAAACAAATCATTTTTAAGTTTATTGAATAGCTAATGTATCTGGCTAGTTGGATACATTAACTGTTCAATGAACCTAAAAGTTATTTGTTAGACAGATACATTAGTTGTTCAATGAACCTAAAAAGTAATTTGCTTCTTATATTTAGGACCGGAGGGAGTAATATGTAACAAATGGACCCTTAAATTTCTAATGCAAATGATGTTTCTCATAATCTGATTATCCTAGCAGGTGATAAGAAAGTTGATGAGGAGATTGTAAATACAACATGGATTGATGACAGATTTGAATTTGACTCAGAAGAATGCAACATTGCCAATGGAAAATGGGTTTTTAACCAATCAATAAAGCCTATCTACACTGACATAACTTGTCCATATATAGATAGACAGTTTTCTTGTATAAAAAATGGTAGAAATGATTCTGATTATCAGCATTGGCAATGGCAGCCAGAAGATTGTACCTTGCCAAGGTAAATTCTGATTACCAACTTGTTTATAGATATGTTTGTTTGGATGATTTAAGTGTATTGAAAAATGATTTTTTTAATAATTTTTGTTGTAGTTTTAATCCAATGTTGGCACTTAAAAAGCTTCAAGGGAAAAGGTTACTATTTGTAGGGGATTCATTGCAAAGAAATCAATGGGAATCTTTTATCTGTTTGGTAGAATGGATTATACCTCAAAAGCAGAAATCTATGCACAGAGGGCTTGTTCATTCAGTCTTCAAAGCTAAGGTATTAATGCATATACTCAATAATCTATTAACACTATCAGAGACTATTTTCTACTTGTTCTTAATCATGTAACTTAACAAATAGTAGTACAATAAAAATTATTACTTTAAGGAAACTTCTCAATAGAACATAATACTGCCAATTCAAATGGGAACCAGTTAGTTTGATTCCGGTTGTATTGTAGTCTGATTGAATCGGGTTAAACTGGTTGAACTACAATTAGACCGTAGTTGGTTTAATCCATTTTTTCATTTTTATATTTTTATTTTACTTTTTCAATACATTTTAGTCATAAAAAAAACACATTTTTATGATCTATTTGTCATTCGGTTCATTCATGGTTAAATCGATTGAACCAGTTGAACCATGATACAGAGGTCTCACCTGTTTGATCTTTCGTCCGATTTTTAAAACATTTATGCTAATACTTGAATGTGTTGTGACAGGAATACAATGCTACTATAGAATTCTATTGGGCCCCATATTTGGTAGAATCCAACACTGACATAAAAATCATTGGAGATACAAAGAAAAGGATAATAAAAGTTGATGCTATAACTGAGAGAGCAAAAAATTGGACAGGAGTAGATATTCTTGTTTTCAATACCTATGTTTGGTGGATGAGTGGTGCTAGGATTAAATCATTGTAAGCTTTCTTTAAACCTATCTGCATTAATCTTTAGTCTTTAACAAAAGGGATGATGAAAATGGTTTGTAACATCTACTTTATAAATTTTTTAGATGGGGTTCATTTGCTAATGGACAAGAAGGGTATGAAGAATTTGACACACCAGTTGCTTACAAGTTAGCTTTGAAGACTTGGGCTAATTGGGTTGACTCAACTATCAATCCAAACAAAACTAGGGTCTTTTTCACAACAATGTCACCTACACACACAAGGTCTTTCTCTTCTCAAAACTTTCAAGTTCCTTTTTCTATAGAAACTTAATCTATCAGCTAAGCTAAGTATTTTTCTTGCTTAAATAACATTTTAGTTCCTATAATATACGGTTGGTTTAAACATGATTTTTGGTACCTGAAATTACAGTGTTTTTTTGGTTTCAGTCCCTCTAAGTTCTTTTGCTTGGATTTAGTCCTGCAAATTCAAAAACCGTTATTTTTAGTTGTTAACGTCAGGTTATTAGGCCACGTGTTTAGTCCCTGAAGTCATATGTCATGTGGCCTAATATAATCATGCCACATGGCCTAATAACCTAACATTAAGGACTAAAAACAACGGTTTTGAATTTGCAATGATTGAATCCAAACAAAAACTTCCTGAGACTAAAACCAAAAAACACTTAAATAACTATAAATGTAAGGACTAAAATCATATTTAAACATTTACCCTTATTTTAGCTTAAATAACATTTTAGTCCCTAGAGATTTGTTAACAACTAAAATATCTTATTTAACAGGAGTCAAGATTGGGGGAACATGAAAGATGAGAAATGCTTCAATGAGACAAAACCAATAAGAAAAAAGAAGCATTGGGGAACTGGTTCTGATAAACGTATAATGAGTGTTGTATCAAAAGTTGTGAAGAAAATGAAAGTTCCTGTTACATTTATCAACATAACACAGATATCAGAATATAGAATTGATGGTCATTCATCAGTGTATACTGAAAATGGAGGAAAATTATTAAGTGAAGAAGAAAGGACTAATCCACAAAATGCAGATTGTATACATTGGTGTTTGCCTGGTATTCCTGATACTTGGAATCAAATATTTTTGGCATTGTTGTAACAAAATGTCTTGCACAAAAATCTAATGTTGTTTTTTTATTTTTATTTTTTATTTTTTGACATGAAGATGTCCACTCTTTTGTTTGTGTACATTCATCTTTCAATACCATTTGTGTGATATAACAATTTTTTAATTGGTGAATGAAGGTTAATTATGCTTTTGCCTTTGCATAACAATGCAAACTTTTGTTCTTTCATTGTTAAATCTTTGGTTTAATGTAATTTTGTTCCTCAAATATTTCAAATATCCAATTGTTCGATTTGGATCTCCTACTTTCAAATATGTGGCCCCTCTTTTTCATTTTGACCTATATATTTTAAAAAATACTTATATGGTCATAATCATTTGATCACTTCATTTAGTCACACTCACATAAAAATATATATCATTTAATTAATTTATAAATATATTTATTTAATTATTTTTTTCTTTCTACCTTTTATTAAATATATGTGCGTATGATTAAATGGAGTGATCAAATTCTTATGACCATTCAAAACTTCCTCTATATTTTAACCAAAATTTGTTGACATTATTTATTGAGATCATCAAACCCATAATCACTTCATAACTTTCTCACCCAAGTCACCAAGCTAACCTTATATCTCGTATATGCTTTCTTTTTAATTTTAAAATATTACTAAACTTTGATTTTTTATTTATTAATAATATGGTGAGTTGTTTAAAAAAAAAATATGGCCTGGTGAGTTAGAAACTCTCCTGCCAGAAACTTGAGTTGAACTCTAGTGGTCATTTTTATTTTTATTTTTTTGGTAAGATTCTAGTGATCATTTGAAAAAGATGGAGTTTGTGTGCTTTTTGGATTCTTTTAATTACGTGTGCTTGAAGAAAACAAAAATGATGGGTCAAGAGTCATACACATATGAACCTATAAAGCATGTTGAATTTAACCAAGTTTCTGGATAGTGACATATTAACTTAACATTACATATATATTTTAGCCAAAAAAAAGTAATATTTTCTTGGCAACAAATAAAAATAACATATTCTTATAAAGTTCAATTAATAAGACATAATATTTTTATATACAGAGACTAGAATTGAATCCAAATATTCCATGATTCACCTTAAGATAAATTTTGGCAATTAAATTACTTAATTAAAAAGTAATTGATTAATATGCTAGGATATATGAACTTAATAGTAATATCTTTGAAGAATAAAAAATCAATTTTAAATTTTTACCTTTATTTTATCAAAAAGAAGAATAAAAAACCAAAGAAAATATTTTAATGTCGCTTAACAAAAAAATAGAGTATACGTATATATTTTTGATTGAATCACTTAAACAAAATTAATTCATACTAAAACATTTAAAACATTAAAAAAAACCATAAATATTAATATTGTGAAATTACGGTTTTGCCGCTAAAAGACCTTGCACGTGTAATTGTCTTTCTCGGTTCGTATATAAACGAAACTGAACGCTAGCGTCTCGCATTTGAATGCGATTTTCCGATTCCAGAAACATCTCCAATCTTCTTCCCTAACTTCACAATCCAACACTTCATTCCTTTATCCCCATCAAGGTTTGCAATTTTCCCCCATAATTTTCAATTTTCTTTTCCAATTAATCAGCTCTGATTTTTTTTGTTATTGAAACCCTAGTTTTTCTGTTATTCAAACCTGATTTTTCTTACGACGAGAAAAGTAGAGGTGAATAAGTTTAGGGGTTGTTTACAAATCCATGAAAAGTTTGAATTTTTGGTTTTAAAGTTTAGGGTTTTTTGGATTTATTTTAATTTGTTTATTTATTTAATTTTGAATTGTATGCAGTTTGATATTGACAAATAAACATGGCTGGAGGTGGCAATTTTGTGCATAGGGTTATCTCTTATTTCGTCAATGAAGTGGTTGTTAATGGTCTTGCTAACAGGTGCTTTTTTTTTCTTCAAAATTTTAGTTTTTGATTTATGCATGTGATTTTTGAGGTTGTAATTGTAAGGTTCTTTCTCTTATTGTTCCAATTAAAAGATTAATAGAGGGAGAGGGATAGAGAGCCTCAAATTTCTTAGATTTTTTTGTTGAGTTTGTAAGGTTTGCTGTTTTGTAATGTTGGTTTTGTCTGTGATGATTTTTGGGATCCTCTTTAGGTTCACATGCCTGTGCTTTGATTAGGACAAACATAGTTAGTTGAATATTTCTAATATTTGTGTTATTTCTTTGTCAATTTCTTGTGTTATGGCATTGTTGGCACCAAATAGGAGAGCCATAGCTCTCACTCTCATTAATGTCGATCCTCAGCTCCATTGTAAACAAAAAAAAAATACTACATCATCGTTGTATGAGTTTTCCACCCCTTTTTTTCTGCGGTATTTTCTTGGTTTCTTTTTCCCTGCCAACAGATACGGTTTGAAACTGGACCCTTTTTCCTCATACCTCAGGCATAAAGAAAACAAACACCTTTATTTTGAACCCCTGTTGAAACTACCCCCAACCATTTCCTGCTAGTCTTGCTTCTGGCCAAGTCTGGTGTTTTATAGCACACCCTCCACTGGCTGGCATCCTGTGCTGATATGCTCACCCACTTTCTGTCAACACATGCCGGCTGATCTTCCATGTTCCGGCTTTTGAGTCATGCCACTATTGGACGCTCTGTTCATATTTTCCCTCCGCTGTTATAGTTATCAATATGTTACATATTTCTCACAATTAAAGAGATAGTCGTAGACTAGTTAATAAGAAGTTAATAGGGCTTGAGATAAATGGACTGGTTAATAGCAACAAAAGTCAAGGAAAGAAATAAGCTTAAGCCTTTAAGGCTTAAAGTAACTAAACATTCAAAACAAAGTTAGAAGTCAGAACACACGGGAAAATAGAGGTGAGAAAACAAAGAAAGGGCAACAAGAAATAAGTTGAATATCATCTTATAGGCAACAAGAAAACAAGGAATGTGATTAGTGCTGCCAGCAGACGGCAGAGGTAGAAGGGCATGGCAAACACTCACATCCTTCTTATCCTGTGAAACATCAAGATTATAGAGTTGAGACATTATTTTGCAGTGACAAAAACATACTTTTGATTCTTAATAAGCATAAACCCGATCTGTAAGAGGATATACAATAAATTAGTTCATTCCATTTTTCTTAAAAGATTGAATTAGTAGTTTGGCTCTAAACTTGGATAACAACAACAACTAAACCTTATCCTACTAGGTGGGGTAGGCTTTATGGATCAAACAATACAAAATTTCCTATTATGAATCGGATAGGATGTTTCTCTTTTAATGGATTGACTTATACTTCTTTTTTGTCTCCCTCTATCTTTATTTTAACTATTGGACTATCCTCCATTTGATCAACCCTCTTCGCATGTGTTTCTATGAGTATTCTAATCACATGTCCAAACCGCCTAAGATGGCACTCGACAAGTTTTTCTAACCCTGATTTTCTTTCTAATAATTGTATTTCTAATTGTATATTATCTTGTATCTTGTATACTCCGAGTTCACATTCTATTGGCTATTTGTCAACAACCCACAACCCTTCATTGCTTCCACTAACTCCTTTTTTTTTCCAAAGTGTTCCCCTCCCCTCCTAACTCTCAAACTGACGTATAAGGTGCTCACGAGCCAGGTTTTCCTGTTTTTGAAAGTAAATTAAAGAGAAGTTCATTTATGTTGTTACTGCATAGTGCCGGTTTTCCTCATGTTAATGTTTCATTATGGTTTTGCAGCCCTGCATTTCAGAGGTTTGCAGTGAGGACATCAAAGAATATTGAAGATATTTCAAAAAAAGGTACTACTAGTAGCATACTGATTTCCTTTTATTGACCTTGTGAACAAATCTGTTTTGACCTTTGTGCTATTCTGGCAGCTTATCAGAAGCGACAAGAGTTTGCTGAGCAGATCAAGGACCTCCCAAACAAAATGGAGGTAATACAGTCAATGATAACATTAAATCAGCTATTGATAATTTGTTCATCTTTTTAACTTTTGATTTTTCTCTTCCAGTCTTTCAAGAACCAGCGATGATTCTGTCATTTTTATGGTGCTTTGCTGAAGGATAATAAAGCCTGATTCTCTTTACCAAAGATGCTGGTGGAGAGGGTATGTAAATTTCTTTTTGTGGTCGCTTTTGGTTTGTAGCTTAAGGAATGTAATGGCTTCTTCCAGTTTGTTTGCTTGAATTAATACAAGATTAGGATACTAATGATATTTTATTATGTTTTGTTACGGACTATCAGTCCATTTCTATATGAAACTATTGACTTGCTGATTACAAATTGAAGCTTTGTCTAACATGGAAGACCTTCAGATGTCTTTCATAATGCAACACTTGTTTGGATCCTTGGAACAGTTTACCCCCATACAATGTTATCATGTCCTCTCAACACTATATCAACTCATATTTCCTACAAATTGATATAGAAATTTAAACCGATATTTTTATCGACAATGTGAAGCTAAGCTTTACACTGAGATTTAATTATATTTCACCATCAATGTGATCAAAAAAGAGATTATGTCTGTTGGGTTTTTTCTAAAGCTAAAGAGATTCATACTCATCTAAATTTGTAGCATTTTGTTTATGTTGTTTGGTGTCACTTAAATCCTTAGTAGCCATGGGTGGAGCCTCTTTTTGTTTTTTGAATAGAAAACAATTGTCTCTTGAAGGTGTTTAAAAATATACAATTACAAGATCAATAATTTTCGGCCAGTCAAAAAAAGATCAATGATATTCAGAAGAATTCCAAATATCCAAGTGACCTTTTGCCGAATATGTGATACTACTTTCATAATTCAAACATGGTAAATTCTCGGAGTGGTTTTACTTTTTTGTTTTGGATATTATATTGTGTGTAATTGCATAGACTAATTTATCGAATTGAATAGAACTATAATAAATGGTAAAACTCTCTTATAGCTTGTTTGTGAGTTTGGAGAGGAGGGGAGGGCTTTGTGGAGAGGAAAGTAAAGAAAAACAATAGAGAAAATTTTCACATATTTTGAAAGAATGTTTTTGTGGGAACAATAAATAAATATTTATGGTTAATATATTTTTAATTTTGAAAATATTGTAACACATTGAATTTGAAGAAACCATCCAATATTCTTAAAAACAATCCCTTATATATATATATACTGCTCTTTGTTTTTTCTTTCAAAACCTTTCCATCCCCTTTCCTCTAAACTCGCAAATAAAATCTTAAGAGTTTTATTATTGTTGCAATTTTTATGTTGGATCCAAATTCAAGATGTCTAGTTAAGATTGAATAGGCTCAAATCACCTCACCCAAAAACTCTGAATGAGTGCATTTGATAGCAAGAAGTAAAACTAGGGGGCTATATGCAATTTCGCAAAATTCATAGACTAAAATTGTCACAAATTTATTGACTAAATAGTCTATTCACTAAATGACTTTTCTTTTTACAACTGAATTTAAGCTTTGATTCGGCAAGTTGTGCAATTCTATCCATTCGGTTTGATCCATCCATATTGATGTTGGAGTTGGGAGCTATAGGATTCATTTGATTTGCTGGGAAAAAAAAAATTAAATACAAAAACTTCTATAGTACTGTATTTGATTATAAATCTGTGTTTGAAATTAGACAAAAACCGAAATTTTTATTTATTATTAAATCACATAATAACTTTTTATCTTGAGTATAAGTTGTGTAAAATATCCAAAAATCTTTTTGACAAATATTTTATAAGATAAATATTTATTCAATTTTGTGTTATTTTATTCAATGTTGTACCGATTATATTTTGCAATAACACCCTAAGTTGAAGCCGTGATTGATTCCCAAAAGAAAAGAGAGCCATATGAGGCATGATCGACCTTAAACCTTGACGTGTTTGAAATTACAGTCACAAAACCCTCATAGATTAACATTTTGTTAACCATTCACACAAGCATTTCATCAAACAAATGGCGTCCCTGATATCCACCAAAACCAACTACCTTCGCTACGCTTCTCGCTCTCTCATCTCTCACCTTCTCCGCAATCCCACACCCACTTCCTCTCTTCTTTCACCATCACTCTCTCCTCACCTTTCACCGCAACCTCGTCAGGTTCGTTCTCTTCTCTTTTCACCTTCAATTTCATCATATAAAGTTCATTACTTTCCTCTAATTTCTTTGTTTTCTTCTTCCATTTCAATTGGGTATGTTCCAATTTTCATTCTTTGTCACTTTCTTTTCTGATTAAATTTTAGGTTGAGAATCAAGTTTATGGTAATAGATCGTTTATACTATATCAGAGATTTCTATCTAGTACTTCTAATCAAGATAAACCACCACTGAGTAATAATAATAATTCAGTCAAAGATGATCCTGCTCAAGGAAAAGAATCTGGTGGAGAAAAGGAACAGAAAAGTGATGCCGGAAAATCTATCCGTGGATCGGTATGTTTATGAAATTATTGGTTGCAATGTAGTTCTTTTTCATTGAGCATTGTGTTAATGTGAATTTTATGAGACGGTTTGAATTGTACATATAATGAGCCGATTTGTTTTTGGCATTGTGTGTTGTAGCCGGTTTCTTGGTTGAGCTTGGTTTTTCTGGTTTTAACTGGAGCGGGATTGGTATATTACTATGATAAGCAAAAGAAGCTACATATAGAAGGTAGATTACTATGGTGAGTTAGATGAGTGTTTTATGGATAAGATATATGCATGTGGAGATTATCTCAGAATTCTGTTAGTTCAATTGTATGTGTTTGGATTCTTTTTGTTCATTGGATTATTGTTGCGACATATCAGATGAATCTAGGTGTCAAATGTTAGCATTTACACCACTTAATCGACTGGAATATAAAAGTAGACAGACATGTCTCGAGGAATCGAAACAAAGCTATTTGTCAGCAGTTAGTTTTCTTACAGAATACGAAATTAACAAATTCTGACTGTTGAATTATGTGATCTAATAATTTTTTCATTTGTAGTTATGACATCTAGTAATGGACATTTTGTATTTTAAGTGATATATTATCGGTCTTTGTAATGTAATGCCATGAAGTATTGATTAGTTTTCTCAATGTGCATGAGATTTTATAAACAGGTCCACTTTATAAGAACTTCGAATTCAATGGCCCGATCAATTAAGTTTGTATTTGACACTTGATGTGGTTTGATCCTTTCGCGTTATTATTTTTTTATACAATTCTATGATTTATTTAAGGGATTCATCAAAAATATAAGGCATGTCTACACTGCTTGTTGATTTAAGGGTGAAGTTTGTGTACATGATATCATTATCATGCCACATCTTTGTTCTGTAGTGGTAGCATGACAACAAACTAGATGAAGTATCTTCGTTTCCTGTTGCATTTGAATCTGATTCTTAAGTATCACCGACATTTTCTTCATTTATCGGTTCAACTTTTATTGCTGTAGAAATACATAATGCTTCAGAGGCAGTTAAGCAAGGAGCAGTTAAGCAAGGACCATCTGCAGGAAAAGCTGCAATTGGGGGTCCATTTGAGCTCACCAACCATCACGGAAAACGTGTAACTGAAAAGGACTTCATGGGTAGATGGACATTAATGTATTTTGGTTTTACCCACTGCCCAGATATCTGTCCTGAGGAACTACAGAAGTTAGTAGCTGCAGTTGATAAAATAAGTAAGTGTTTGTAGGTGACATGCTGCTGCGTTGCAAACTGAGTTTCACATTGAAATATATGAAATAATTCTCATTACATTTGTCAATGAACTTGTGTAATTAAAATAATGTGATGTCTGAAATAGTTAAATTAACAAGAGTTACATGTGTGGGTTTTCTGTTACATGGAAATAATGATGAACATGAGTCGTCATGATTTAGGCCCTTGTTGGATAAACAACTTAATTAGGTGCTTATAGTATAATCGTTTATCATATAAGTGCTTATTTACAAGTTATTTCTATAACAAAAGATAAAATATAGTTAAACTGTTTTCGTATAAGCTATGAGCTGTGTTCATAAGCTATCATGGAGAGCTTATGGACTTGTCATAAGCTATTTTCATAAGTTCTCCCAAACAGTCTTAAAGTGTTTATGTCACCAGATAAACTCAACTGAGTCAATCCAAACAGGCTCTTATAGACCACATGAGAAAGCACACTACATTGTTTTAGATATTAACGTATGTTATCGTGATGTTGTACAAATGGTAATCATGTCCGTGTATCTTTTGGTTCCTTACAGAGGAGAAATCTGGAATTCAAACTGTGCCGGTTTTTATCTCTGTTGATCCTGAGAGAGATACTGTTGAACAAGTGGCTGAATATGTCAAAGGTGATTCTGTCATACTTCATGAATTACACTTTATTATATCTCATGTTAGTTATTGGTTGCTGAATTCTAATTGAATTATAATTTTTTTCAGAATTTCATCCAAAGTTAATTGGATTAACTGGTAGCGTAGAGGAAATAAAAAGTGTTGCCCGTGCATATCGCGTTTATTATATGAAGACAGCAGAGGAAGACTCAGATTATCTTGTTGATCACTCTATTGTCATGTATGTCATTTTATTCCTACTTCATATATAATATACTATAGGCTTCTTTTTAGAGGAAAAAAAGTGAGAAGGTATAAGAGTTGACTGGAAAATCAAGTGTTGAGATTATGATCTTATGCATACACTTGAATAACAAACTACAAAATCGCTTGAATTTCAGCCATTGATTTTCTCACCTTTTCCTCCAAAATATTCTTCACTTTAGATGAGGGAAATCCATTGATTTTGTGATTACCACTATCAACTGATTCTCTTTTTCATTATCCTTTCTTGTCTTTGCATATTTAAAATTCTATATGCCGTTGCATCTGGAGGATTATATAGCTCTTACATAGTATGATTCTTGTTGAATAATGAACACTATTCTTATAACATGTTAATTCTTTCCAGATACTTGATGGCGCCTGACATGGGATTTGTAAAGTTTTTCGGCAAGAACAATGATGTTGACTCACTTACTGATGGTGTAATTAAGGAGATAAAGCAGTATAAGAAGAAATAACATGCACTCCTGCAGTATTGATAGCACCATTTCTTCATTGTTTGAAAGAAATTGACCTTGAGTTTAGGCTTTATGGTATAAAACTGTACAACAAAGTCTGAATATAGTTTGAAGGCTAGTTCCTTTTTAGCTGCTTTTGGAGATTTGACAGTTTTAAAAGGGCAACTTAATTGATGTCTTTGTTTCAATTTTCTTTCTTTTTGATAAGAGTCACTGTTTCAACTTTCAATGATTATATTGTACTTGAAAAATATTAAGGAAATTTTGAGATGCAATGATATTCCAATAACAAAATAACAACGTTCTTTAAACATTTAATTTATCTTATCTGGTATGTGGTTTGAGTTAGTTGATCGATGTGAGATATTGGAATATGTTCAATCCTATTTTAAGCCTTTACACTAGATTCATGACTTCCTATATTTGCATATTAGCATATATATTTTTACCTGCCAAAATTGAAAGCAGAATTTAGACCTGTATATCATGAATCAAATCCATACATATTTCTGAGTTGTACTTTAAAATATAGTAAAACACAACTATATAGAAACAGCTAAACCATACTATAAGTCAAAAACAAAAACTAAACCATAACATGGGATCAAAATTTGAGAGCTTTATTAAAAAAAAAATGACATCTAATTCCTCTCATGGAAGGGTATAAATTAGTACAATTGTTATTATATACTTTCAAGTGCAACAAGTATCCGTTGCTCTATGCACCCGCCCTATTATTGCTGCCCTAATCATTTTAACACTCAACCAAATCAATATGAGAAAACACTTTCCAGGAGAAACATGATGATTTGAAATTCTACAAGTTTTTCTGAAGCTGAGTAATCACGTGGAATATAGATGATTAAAATCTTCAGTCTTAGTATATGTGCCAAGCCATCATCGATGTTGAGTGGGTGCACGGAACTCAGTTTTAACCTACACAGGAACAGGTTCAATCATCTATGGAGGAAGTGAGAAAAAGACGAAATGCCAACAACATTAAAACCGCAAGCAGACAATCATACAGAAAGAAAAGAATCCAAAGAGATATAACTTGGTTTTTCAAGTGTGAATGAAGCACATGCAACTGGCATGTTATATTATTGGTCTACTACTTCAGGAATGTTGGCTCTTGCCCAAATAAACCAGTTGCATCTCATTTCTCCAAATCTGCAAGCATAGCAATCAAAGTATGGAAAATATGGTATTTGAGTAAACTTTACAGTTACAATACGTTTGTTATTCTGGTTAGTCATGTCATGCGCATTAATGTTTTAAATAACAGAAACAATTGGGAACGGTTTCTTCACAAATCAAAGAAAAATGTCAAACAATGAACACTTGGATGTGAGCAAGCAACAATGCCAATTTGTTTACATGGCATATTTCTGCTAAACATTGAAAAGAATCTAGTATAGATAATTGGACTCAAATTCATGTTTGGAACAGTATTCCATTTACAAAAGGTAATTTAACCATGCACTGATCACATACCGTGTCTCGGAATTCCACCCGGATGCGAGGAACATTTGCTTTGTGAATGTCAATTCCATTTGCCCCTCTCCTGTAATACTTCTTGCCAAGCCAGTGTGACTAATAACAAGAGAAAAACTAATCACTTGAGTACAAGATAGACACAGCACAGTACTTGACAAAAATAAATTACATTTAGCTTTTTTATACCATGATTTGATCCATAAGTAGGTAGCACCCATCTTTTGATGAAATACTACAATTACACAGATTAAAGTTTATGCAAAAAGCTCCATGCCTTACAACTTATACTAGTTTGGAAAGGTTCTACATTGATGAACAGTTGTTATATCTGAATAACACTAATTTTCACATTTAATTTTGGAAGTACTGTTTGGCAGTGGATAACTAACTTACACTGTCACCAAAGATTACATTCTTGAAAATATAAACACCATTACCAAACCCACTTTGCCAAGAGGCTTTTGGAGGGATTTTAGAGGTAAAAAAGCAGTTATGTCTTAGGACTCCTAAAGCAGAACTGTTTTCTTTACAGAAGGCGCAAAGTCAAGATATGTTTACCTTTAAGGCATGTGAGAAACCTGACTGATAAACTGAATTTTGGGCGATCTCACATAAATCACACGAGCTCAATTTCCATGCCTGAGCAAGATAATACAAATATTGAAGCACTGGAGATTTTTTCAAATTAATTCCATATGCAACGTTGTAAGCCGTAAGAAAGCTTGCAGCAAGATGGTCAATATCACCAGCCTGAATAGAGTTTGGTCATCAATTACGCATACAACAAATTAACAAATATCAAAACAAATAAAATATACACCAATAAGAACCTCTCCACAATGTGGACGGAGTTTTAATTGTTGTAATTCCTTCGATTAACGAAGCTGAGAAATATTTATACAAGGTCAAATTTTGGGATAAAAAGAATTCATGAAATTCAGATACTAGTTATGAAGTGAGAAGCAGAGACATTACATATTTAAGGAAGTCTATTGTTTATTGAGGAGAGAAACATGCAATGAATAGAATATAAAGTGACACTATTACCACTAACATACTAGTATATAGTTGTCGGTGAATTTCGCGGTGGACTGCTGCCTCAGACAGGTTGGTTTCGAAACTGACAGCAAAACTCTGGCGAGTATCCTCAATGGTAGCAAGGTAAACCCTAGGACGTACACTGGGAATATTGTTAACGGGATCTGGCATAACCTTCGCACTGTGTGGCCATCAGTCATTTTCCTAATCAAACATCTTGGATCAAGAAGGTACAAATGTAAGTGCTAGTTCTTCAAAGGATTCTAACAACATCCAAAGAAATAGATATAGATACAGTGAGTTTATTAGTTTTAGAGGTGTTGACACGCACAACTCAATGGAAAAGATTATTTGTTTTCAAAGATGACATGCACAGATCCATAAAGGGGGATCCATTTCAGCCTAACTTCTACAAGCAATTCAACATTCACAGATTTCTATTATTGTCTTCTCAAATGATTATGCTGCCTCTACTTGGTGTTTGGATGCTGAATGTCGGTGCAAAACTATAATACATACTGTTTTCTATGATGTCGATGAACACAATTACAACTATTCACCTTATAGCACAAAAAATAATCATACAATCTAGTTTTTAAATTAAAACAGTATCATCAAGTTCTCAACCCACTAGCTACACCTATTGCATTTGTTCAGTGTGCTTCTTACATGAACATAAAAAATGATGAGATTAGAAGCACGGTTAAAAGCCCAGATTAGAAAGATTATTTTCTTTCCTCTTTGCTGAATGATTCTCGACTTCATCTTCTTCAGAAAGTAACCAGTTGTAAGGAAGCTGGATTTTAGGCTCAAAGCTGCTGCTGGTTTCCGTTACATTACCAATTACTTTTGTTAAAGAACCACTCTTTCTTGGCATATGAGATGTACTTCCTGAGCCCTGTATTTCTTGCATGGTTAGCACGTGAAACCCCCACTCCTTCATACTCAAACCATGGCGAGCTTTAAATGTGATACGCGCTCCTGTTTGCACAAAATGACAGTGTTGCCGAGAGATATAAATTACCCAAAGATAATTTGAGCCAGTAACCTTGTTTAGTTCCAAATTAAGTGACATATCAAACCGTTCTTCTGTGTGTTCATTTTCAAAAGAAAGATAAAAAGGATGTGGTAGCTGTGAGGAGAGAGATTTATGTGGAGAAGAACTAGATGCTGCAGATGATGGATTGTTCACCTCAAATTCTACACAGAAGACAAAGCCAACCCAGTCTAAAGGCATCTTAGACCGGTTTATCGCGATTATTGAACCTCCCTCAAATTGATGACCAAACCATTTGGGAATATTATGGTTTTGTAGATCAATATGAATATCCTTCCCTTGCCAAGGAAGAACAAAGTCAAAGCCACATCGATACAGACGAGGTTCCTGGTACCACAAGAAAAATAAAGTGAGATGTGTGCAAGGGAAAGTCATAGTTTTGTTAATACTTTTTCTAATTTATTATCGGCCATGAAACTTGACTACATAATACATATGGGGCAGATTAGAAAAATATCAATATAAATAATGAATATAAATCAAGATACATAATGTTTTAAAATATTTTTTTACTGGCGAAGGGTGTGACCCTATCATTCAGGGAATTAGAAAAGGAAAAACATAGATAAAAGCCAATTTAAAGAATGTGCAGAATGTAAAGAGAGGGTATCTGAATATTGATCTCTTGTCTTAATTTGAATTTGTGTGACTGTACAAGGCTGTATATCATAGGAACAAACTCACAAACATATTATATATACCTAAACCCAATGGTCGCAGGTTCAAGTCCTACTATACGCCTATACCCAAACAAACCTACCTTACACTACAGTACCTATGAATTAATAAGGATGCGTAGTAACATTCATTGTGTTAATATGAATTTGTGAGCTGTACAAGGTTGTATATCATAGGAACAAACTCACAAACATATGAGAGAGAGAGAGAGAGAGAGAGAGAGAGAGAGAGAGTACACACCTGAACTAGCCTTACTATCCATGTAAGTTGGATATATACAACAAAACTCTGAATGGAGAAACTAGCCATGTTGGAACAGTCAAAAAAATATAATCCAGACCTATGGTCACGTGATCCAGATGTTGTTTTAAAGTATTCTCCTACTGAATTTGATGGACCAGCTTCTGGCTTGAGATCAGGTAAATCACGAAGCCTATGACAATGAGACAAGTTTAAATATGATAGATTGGAAAGACCTTTGATGGTAGAAGGAATTGTGATGAAGTTATTTCCTTGAAGATTTAGCCTTTCTAGAAATCTTAACTCTCCAATAGCATCAGGTACTTCAGAAATATTGCAAAAGCTTAAGTCCAGATAAATCAAAGATATCGGAGGAGAATCGACAGGCATATTTGTAAAATTCAAGCAGCCGCGTAGGTCAAGAGTTACAAGAGATGTCATACCATTAAGACAGTCAGGAATTGTGACAAGATTTGTGCACTCTCTCAAACTTAAAAATCTAAGCTTTGCAAGAGTCCCAATAGATTCATGAATCGTGGCTAAACCTTTACATTGATCCATATCAATGTACTCAAGAATTAATGCTCCTGTGAAATCTAGAGGGTTTTCAAGTTTTGTGCAACCAAATAGCCGCAGAACTTTTAGAGAACTTAATCTTGATTCACTGTCAAAATTGAGGCTAACCAGGCTCTTACAGTTCTGCAAACTCAAGAATACAAGTTTTTCGAGAAGTCCAATTGATGGATGCACCTCCGACAAGTTTGTGCATCCTGTGAAATCTAGCCGCTCAAGATTTTGCATCCCATCAAATCTTGGAGTCATCCTGAGATTTTTGGAGTTGCTCAAATCCATCCTTTTCAAATGGGGTAAATACTGTGAAGCCACAATAATATTATCCATTAACATATTACAGTATTATGTTATTGAAACATGAATTTTATCAAAGCACAAGTAGTATGCTTTTAAAATTACTAAAGGATTACCATAATTTTAAAACTAAATTGAATGTAATCGCAACAATTAGTCAACCTATTACTCCCTCCGTCCCTTATTATACAATTATTAAATTGTCCTTGGTGAAAAGATGTATTTGTAGTTGGATTTTCATATTCCAATGCAAAGTAGGGTTATGTTTGGAAATATAATAATAAATGTGTCTAGGAAATTGAAAAGAACCTAATTGAATTAGGGACGGAGGGAGTAATTAAGAAAATTTTGATGGTTTATATAAAGAAGGCTCTATTTGGTTGAAAACTATAGAAGTTAAATTTTTTGCTATGTTTGCTATGTTCACACTTGAACTCAAGGTTGTCAAAATCGGGATCCTACTAAAGATCGTTGGGGTATAGAAAAAGCGTAAATCGTAAGATCGTAACTCGGATCGTAAGATCTCACAAAATAGACAAAAATATAGGAAAAACTAAAAAAATAACCTTGACTGAAGAAAAAAAACTAAAAAACATAACCTTAACATAATTATCCTAAAAAAACATAAATTTTTATTATTGGATTTATTCATTTAATCATAAAGATGAGAGAGTTTATACTAAACATAAATTATAGCACTACTTTAGTCAAAATAAATAAATTATAGCACTACTATAAATATTTTATATTAATTCCCACTACTAAATAAATTTCCCAATTAAATATTTTATTGCAAAGATGAGAGTTCCTAAGTTGGGAATGGAAGTACGTAATAAATTTCCCAATTAAAACGCACCTACTCTTTGGGAAGTAAATGATTTTCTATTAAAATAATTGTGCATTCAATTGTAATTACTACTGTAATTTCCCAAGTTGGAAGCACCCGGTCAAAAAAAAAAGGTTCCTCTTTGAAATGAAAACGGGTCAACTTCAGAGTTCCGGGTCGAAACGGGTCAACCGGACAAAACTGGGTCAAAACGGTGCGAAACGACGCGTGGAAGATCGCTGCTCCTGCGATTTCACGCTCTTCCTCTGCGATTTCACTGTTTCGACGTTTCTTAGGAGTTTTGAACCGCTCCGGCACGGTGGATGAAGGCTGACGCGTGAGATCGTACGATCTCAGGAGTTAACTCCCGATCTTGACAACCATGCTTGAACTAAAGTTGAAGAACTAACTCCCAAATGAGAAATGTTTGATTTAAATTAGTCATCAATAAATAATCTTAAACACTATAACATAATATTATTAGTTAATGTTAAACAACCGTGAAAACTTCGTATCAACAATACGGTAAACAAAAAAAAAATTCGCTTTACTTGTCGACATTTTTATTAGGAGGGGAAAAGATGAAACAAGCAATATAAATACCTGGATGCCTGTCCATAGTTGTTCAAGGCTGCTATCAGACAGATTCACATCAACAAGCTTATGTGGCTGAAAATTTGATGGCAAATAAGTGAAAGGGTAACCAATCCATGATAAACAACGAAGAGTATTGGGAAGAGAGTGGAGCCTTCCTAAAAAATTCTTATGACGCAATATTAGCATTTCCACGAACCCCAATTTTGATAAATCGGAAGCCTTCAACTGTTTGAACCCGAAGTCATCCTCCCTTTGATCTAGTACTATGGCCCTGACTTCTGTTGTTCTCTACAAAATTAAGAATAAGCACATTATTAAAGATAATAAAATAGTAAATGATTTTTGAATTAAATCCCAAGAGATTAATTTATAGGGTCTGGCATCCAACAGCTCGCAAGTTTAAATCCTCACTCATCTTGTTCAAGTAGGTAAAGTGTAAATTGTATATCAAATGATTTAACTGTAAATAGTTTTATTGGAAATGGGATAAATATAGAATCTTATTGGAAAAAAATGTTACCGTTTCTGTCATCAATGCAAGATGAAAATCCTCGTAAAGCCACAATCTACTCCATAAACCTGGCTTGTTGGTAACTTCTCTTCGAACATTTTTCTTCCCCAACTCTTGCAACATTTTATGCATATGAATTTCCTGGTTTATAATAGTTATGAACGATTTTTCAACGAGAAGTGGAATTCCAATACTAGGTTGCAATCCACAAGCATCTAGAATTTGCCAAACGTAATCCTCCCTCTCCCCTTCAAAGAAGCAAGCAATGTGCAAAAATATTTCTCTCTCTCTTAGCTCTAGTCCCTCAAAACTTGACTGAAGCACTTCCATAATTCCGCTATTCGGATTGTTCTCCAATCCTTCCAAGGTAGCTCTCCATTGGGTGGCATTTCTCTTATACAGGAAAGAACCCATTACTCGAATTGCTAATGGAAGACCTTGAGCATATTTTAGCACCTTAGGAATCAAATGTATATAATCCAAGAATGAATCATCATCACTTTTGAAGGCTTTTCTGCATAGAAGTTTATGAGCATCCTTATCATTCATCAATTCAACCTCATGAATTCTATCAGCTCCATACAATTCAAGAATATGCAAGTCTCTAGTGGTTATGATTATTCTACTTCCTGCACAAAGTGCTTTAGGATTTATGTGCAATTGTCGTAGTTGCTCAAATTGATCAACATCGTCAAGAACTACAAAAAGCTTCATCTTGTATAACCTATTTGTTATAATTCCAGATATGTCAGAAGGACTATATGCATCCAGATTTTTTTCTTTTATAGTTTGATTTAGAATTTGTTTCTGAACAGCAATAGCACCATGGTCTCTATAAACTCTGCTGACGTCTTCAATGAAACAACAAGCATCAAATTGATAGTGATATGAGATTGTGTCATACAAGACACTAGCAATAGTTTTCTTTCCTATGCCATCCATCCCCCATATTCCTAAAACTCGAAAACCATCCTCCTCTGACTTTAAATTTAAAAGTCTTTCTAATGCTGCTACACGAGGTTGTATTCCTATAAGGTCATCAGAAGATCCTGAGAATTTACGACCCAATTTTTCTATTACAGCCTGGACAATATTTTCAATCTCTTCAGATTCCGGCCTAAAAGAAACGTAAAACAACAAAGTCACAAAATTATAACCAAAAGAAATAAGGGGAAAATCAAGTGGAAATATATAGTGAGGCATATAATTGTTGTTTATAAAGCTGTCTTCAATTCATGCAAAAGAGAAAAGAGAATAACTTCAATACATACTTATTCATGATATGCCGACCGGATAAATTAGCCAAGAGTGTCATATCTCTTCTCCATAGATTAATCTTTCCTTTTTTGAATCTCTTAGTGTGTAGTGAAGTAAAGGCATGCTTATACACTCCATTCTGTTTTCGCACATCGGATGGATCAATATCATAGAAAATAGGGAAAACAATTTGTTTTAGTTCTGTATGACATTTAACAATTGTAGTCATTTCATCCAAACACCATGTCGAGTCAGCGTAGTTTTCTGAGAAAACAACTATAGAAACACGTGACAGTTGAATTGCTCGTCTAAGTTGGGGGGAAATTGAGTTTCCTATCTCTAGCTCTGTGTCATCCTTGAATGTGAAAATACCTTTTCTAGTGAGATGAGCGTAGAGATGGTCAACAAAGCTGTAGCGAGTGTCATCGCCTCTGAAACTAATAAACACATCGTACATATACCTTCGGATGCTATTAGAAGTTGTAGCTTCTCGGTCGGAAATTCTCAAATCAGAAAGTGACTGATGGCCACACAGGGCATGTAAAGGTTGCAAGAGGCAAGATTTTGAAGTTAAACCATCTGTAATATGGTATGGAAATGCATCTAATCAATTAAAATATTATAAACAAAGCAAATTACTACTATTAAATTTAGATGATAGAAATAATGGAGATTGTAGTTATCAACAACGGTATGACATAAGTTGTACGGTACCAGAATCTTTTGAGTACTCCATCGATCTTCTTTTCCCAGTTCTCTGTATTGGAGAGGATGGATGAATCGCTTGAAGAGAAGAAGCACAGACGAATTATACCGAAGACTGAAGAAGCTGATTGAGCATCTTCCAAAAGTCTTCGTTCCAAATTAAACCGGAAGGAAGTACGTAGGAAACAGAGTAATCAACTTCCCGTGTCTTTCTCCTCTCCTCTACCTTCTTCTCTTCCAACCCTAGCCGTCAGTACTTATTTTTTCTTCTTTGTCCATTGAAGAGGGGTGATTTTAGGTCATTTTTGGCCTAAAATCATCCCTCCAAATTGTTTTTTTCTTCTCGTTATAATAAATAAGTGTGATTTTCACATGTTTGTTTTGATTTCTCGTCTTTGTATGGTGTATTTGGTTGTCCCATCTTTGTGCGGTGTATTTGTTTTCCCGTCTTTGTGCGGTGTTCTTTGTTTCAGGTTGAAGGAGTAGATTCGATCAAGTGCAAATCCAATCAATGTCGACTTTGGTGTCATCAACGCTACAGATCCGGAGACATGGATATTCCGGACACTTCAATATAGTCATATTTGTAGGCATATGTAATTTGCCGTTTTATGCTATTAACATGGATGATGTGAGTTTGTTCGCAGATTCATCCTTTTTGTTTTTAGCGATTATGAATTTGTATTACATCGATGTACTCTTTTTATTTGAATGAATGAATATCGTTTATTTTGTCAAAAAAAAAAACTTCCCGTGTCTTTCTTAGAGGCCGTTTGTTACAGCTTCTTTTAGACAAAAATCACTTTTTTATAAAAATAATCAGTTTTAAAAAGGCTTAATTAGTTTTAAAAAGGCTTTTTTAGTTTTACTTTGATCAGTTATAGATATCTCCGACAGTCAATATGACCCTTTTTGTCAATTTTTCATCAGAAACCGTTAACTTCTGTACATGTGGCAAAATAGGTTGTTTCGTGGCACCTGTACAGAAATTAACGGTTTTTGAAAAAATTGACGGAAATAACCAAATTGACCGATGGAGATATCGATAAGGACCAAAGTGGAACTTATTTTCTTTAAGGGACCAAAGTGAAACCAAAAAAGTCTTTAAGGGACCTACAGACTAATTAAGCCTTTTAAAAATATTACATCTGTTTGTTACGAATTTTTAAAAAAAATCAGAATCTAAAAATAATCAAAAACCAGTTAAAAATGAGAAGCTACTCTTTTTTTTAGAGGAGAGAGAAACCAAGTATTGTAACTTTATAACTAAAAAAATCACTTTTACATTTTATATCCAAACAAGTTAAAGATTATTTTATTAAAAAAAATGATTTTTATTACAATAAACAAACACAAAGTAAATTCCACTTTTCTATAAAATCTCTAAAAACTAATCTCTAAATTATTTAATATCAAAATTACTATTTTTTTAATCTGTAACAAACGGACTCTTAATCTATCATTATTTTTAATCAGTGTACATTTTTTTTTAGTTTGAGGGATTAATCGGTTTTTTTTTTGTAAATGCTAAATAGTATCTCTGCACCTACTTTTTTGTCATATCAATTGTAGCTTTTGTCTTAGACATTAGGCCGTTTTATGCTATTAACTCGGAGGCTGTGAGCTTGTTCGCAGATTCCTCCTTATTAATTTTTAGCAAAATTGAATATGTATTGATTTTGATCGATGTACTTTCTATGAATATGAATGAATGAATATTATTTTCCTTTTGTAAAAAAAAAAAACGGTACTCCCTCCGTCCCATTTTAAATGACTTTTTTTTACTTAGTGTACTATTCATTTGACATGCGTTGACCTTATTTTTCTACTAATGTATACGTGCAAATATTACCATATGAGATGTTTGATTTGTCTCGAGGAATATTTTTCAAATATACAATTTTTATACTCCCTCTGTTTCTTTTTATAAGAGACAATTGACTTTTTTGATTCATTCAATAATGAATGTATTTAAACTATAATATAGACCAAATACATCAATTATTGAATGAATTTAAAAAGTGGATTGTCTCTTATAAAAAGGAACGGAAGGAGTAATTTTTAACAATAAATAACTAAAGATATTAACATCAAAGTTGTACATTGATAAACGTAAACGTAGTCAAATAAGTCATTTATTTTGGAACAGAGGATATAATATTTTATAAAATAAATTATGAAAATACGTGAATCAACACATTGAGAATTGAAATGTTCAACCTTTAAATTAAATTATTTCTTTAAATGTAATCCTTAAAGAGTACCCGGAACACCGTTTAGCAATATTTTTTTTTAACTAAACCTATTCTTCTCGTTAGAATTATTGTCATTTTTGTTTATTTTACAAAGATTAAGAAAAATATTAAAAATACATGAATAGTACTTATCAAAATAATCTTTTTTTTTTTACTGTCTTATCAGAATAATCTTATTAAGTATTGTATTTGTTGTTATCGTAAAAAATAAAATATAAATGTAACAAAAAATAATAATTTATTTGTTTATAACATTGACTTATAATTTGATATGATTAGATATCCGATCTGATTAACGCATTTACTTTCTAATCTAACTCATAATTATCACGTTTCATCTCATTGATGTTTAATTGGACTTTATTAAAAATCTAGTTCAATTTATCTGTCACATTGACTTCTATAAATGCTTAGATTTCGATTATATCCAATTATAACACTGACTTATAATTTGATATGATTAGGTATCCGATTCAGCCTAATTCGCACATTGATCTCTAATCTAACTTATAATCTGACATGATTAGGTATATGATTCAACCTGATTCATTCACACATTGTCTTTTTAATAATTTTTTTCTTTCAAATTAATATAAATTATAAATATCAAATAGATCTTATAAATTTTTGGTTTGTCAACATTAATCTTGATGGTATTATTCTTACACACCCTACTTAACTCAACAGCATAACTTTGTAACTAAGCATACTGCTTATTAGCATCTCCATCAATAGTCGCAGTTGATATCTTCTTTGCCTTCCATGCTCTGCTTACTGTAATCCCCCAATGAATAATTTCTTCTCGTGTCTTGAATAATGTCTTGAATCCTAACTTTTTCAGATGTTCGCATTTTGTTTACAACTGCTTTAGCCACCCACTTTGAGTTTGCAGTTTTATTGTTCAACTCTCTAACACAAGAGTGGGCGGGGATCTATGTCTTTATGGCATAAATATGCTTGTGGCCCACTTTAGAGCAAAATACATAAATGTGCTTGTGGCCCATATTTTTTTCACCCTTACCCTATAACTCTCATTTTTCACATAAGCAATATCATATCCAGTTTATACCGAACAATAATGGATAGCATCTTAGAAGTCAACAAGGGAATTAAATTCCATACCAAACTTAAACTCAAAATCCTTGTTAAGTTACTTTTCCTAAACTTTTCATCTTTAGGACCTTTACCTCTTTTTTCATCAGTTTCATCTGAGTCTGAGCTACCCAATTCATCACTAAAATACTGATGATCTGCAACCTTATTTTCACTCTCACCAAATCCAATAGGAGCAACAACCATTTTCAACTTGTTATCCTCTCTATCATTAACCCCAAATCCATAATAAAGATCAGTTGTTCTCTCATCCTCACTATCATTAAATTTCACTCCATGAGCATCATCATTGTAATCACTTCCTTCCAAATCACTTTCCTCATCAACTACATTATGTTCCACATAAATTTGCCCATCCCCTTTAATGTAGGTAGCATATACAGCAAACTCATATATGCTTGATCATCTTTGTTCACTTCAAAAAAAATTCATCCTAACCATGACCTGCAAATTTAGTCCAAACTCTAAAATTATTTTGTTCATAATCTCTGCCCTTAACCAAATTCAAATTTTTTAACATATTTCATTCTTTAATTTTTTTATCGGACACAACGGTTTGAACCCCACCTCTGTAAAAAGTATTGTTGTCTGCCCTTACAAATTCATCTCCATGGTGAAAAACAACACTAAACGTATCATTTTTGTTGTGAAACAATAAAAAAATGCATTTTTTTAGTTAGACATGTGTCATTATCCCCATTTTTAAACCCCACACATACAGACAAAGCATACAAACAATTGTACCTTACAAAGTCCCGTTCCCAGAAAAACACCAATTATAAAAACAAAACTATATTTTTCATGAAAAATGAAAAGCACATAGGGAAAGATGCACAAGGTAAGAAAATTACCCAACAGTGAGGAAGACAAAGAGCACTGAAAATACATGCAACAATAAACTTCAGTCATGTCACTTCGAGCCACAATAAACTTCACAGCTTCGCTGCTGAAAATACATAATGAGAAATTGTAAAAGAAAAATCAAACAAACAGCAGTGATATGTTTGATAGGAATGAAGTAGTGAGAATTAATGATGCCACTATAATCCACCAACATGCAACAAATTGAATTTGTATTTTTCCTTGGCTTGCATAAGAGACAAAGGAATTCTGAATTTAAGCATGACCAAGTACATAATGATGCCAAACATTGTATTCAAAACACACAAAAAAGGCATAGAAACATAAACGCTTGGAAATGGAAGCATGAAATGTTAACACATATAGCACCATTCGACATACTTCATTACATATAAACAAAACCAGTGGTGTTTAGCTGTGAAAGCTGAAATGTGAACAGGAAGAAAAGAATTGAGCTAGAATATCAATCTAAATCGAAGATCGATAAATAATCATGTATGGATATACAAAGTGCATCTCCCGGGAAAAATGCAAATATGTTCAATTACCAAATCTGCAATGCAATTTCCCATTTGACATCTTCATATGTGCGGGGAGTGGCAGAAAAGAACAATAATTAACTTATGAAAAATGTCTCAATATATTAATATCGGAGAAATTCTTAGACTTGGATTACCAATGGTGAATGCACTGTCATTGATAATGTTTTATGAACTGTCAATTATAGTAACGGATGATTAACAATGATAACTTAATATTAATACTTTTAAGAGATAATTACCTCATGGCTCAGAGAAGATATTACATTATTTTTCACTGTTGAATGCTTGTCTAAAGGCCTAGATTAAAGAGATTAATTTCTTTCCCCTTAGCTTCATCATTCTCAACATCATCTTCAGTAGACACTAACCAATTGTAAGGAAGCTGGATTTTGGGAGTAATGTTGCTGTTGCTGTTGTTGTTGCTGCTTTCTTCTACTCTCTCAACCTGTAGTCGTGTTCCTCTTGTCACCATGTCTTCCCAGTTTAGCTTGGCCGAGCACCATAAATCAGACATGTTTGACCCTTTTATGTCTTTCTCGGTTAGCACGTGGAAGCCCCACTCGTTCATAATCAAACCTTGGTGGGCTTTAAATGTTATTTGTGCTCCTGTTTTCACAAAATGGCAGTGTTCCCGAGAGATATAGATTGTCCAAACATACTTTGAGCCATCAACCTTGTTTGATTCCAAATTAAGTGGCATATCAAATCGCTCTTCTGTGTGTTCACTTTCAAAAGAAAGATAGAAAGGATATGGCAATGGAAAAGGTTGTTGAGAACTTGCAGAATTTCGCATTGGGTATCTTACCTCAAATTGTACAAAAAAGACAAATCCAAGCCATTCTGCGTGCATACCAAAGTTCTTTATCCTTATAATTGTACCCCCCTTATATCGGTGATCGAACCACATTGGAATATATACAGAACCACAACAAGGAAAAGGTAGAACAATGTCAAAGCCACACCGAAAATGGCGAGATTCCTGTACCAGAAGAAAAAAATACGTAGACACATATATTAGAGCGAGTAATTTTGACTGCTAACCTACTTGATAAATCATGATCAATTGAATAAAGGGAAACTCCATATATGTTTAAAAAATTTGATGCTATTAAAAGATCAAGCCACTTTTCAAAACTCCCTTATTATGAAGCACTATCCAATGGGGGATTCATAAAATATTTAAGCATGCGGCAATAAACTGGATTTAAATTTAAATGTCAGATTTAGAGTCCTTTGACATTACAAGTTATATGTTGGGGGGTCCATGGAGCATTTGATTATATGGGTCACCTTTCTTATATATCATTTTTTAATCTCATTTCTGTGTGATGTGCGATTAACCACTCACACTTGAATTCTATAGACCTCCCCCTCAAGTGTGTGTACAGAACATGTAACCTGACTAACCACTCACATTTGAATTCCAACAGTATATCATCAGAAAACACACGCATACATTAGAATCAGAGTAGACAAACAAACTAGGGGGCACAGTACACACCTTAAATAGTCTTTGTAGCCATTCATATTGATGGTCTCTAGAGGATCTCCACATGGACCCATCCATTTTAAGACAATCAAAAACATATAATCCTGATCTATGATCACGAGACCCAGATGTTGTTTTAAAATATCTTCCCACTGAATCTGATGGACCACTTTTTGTTGGAGCCGAAGGCAAATGTTGAAGCTTATGACAATGTGACAAGTTTAAATATGCTAGACTGTAAAGTCTTTGGATGGTAGAAGGTAGTCTAATAAAGTTATTCCCCTGTAAATTTAGTCTCTCTAAACCCCTTAATTCTCCAATAGCATCGGGTACTATAGAAATATTGCAAAAGCTTAAGTCGAGAAAAATCAAAGATCCCATAGCAGAATTGACAGGCATATATTGATGTTTCGTGCAGCTGTATAGATCCAAAGTTATCAGAGATGTCATTTTATCAAGGCTATCAGATAGTCTAACAAGCTTTGTGCAGTCTCTCAAACTTAAGACTCTAAGCTTTGGAAGAGAACCATGAAATGTGGATAAACTTCTGCATTGATCGACATCAAGGTACTCAAGATTTAGTGCTCCAGTGAAATCTGGAGTGCTTTTCAGTTTTGTGCAACCAGAGAGACGTAAGACTCTCAGCGACCATAATCTTAATGGACTGCCAAAATCAAGGTGGACTAGACTACTACATTTCTGCAAACTCAAGAATACAAGTTCAGAAAGAAGTCCAATTGATGGATGCACCTGCAGCAAGTTTATGCATCCTGTAAGATCTAGCCGCTCCAGGTTTAGGATTCCATCAAAACATGGAGTCATCTTCAGATTTTTGGAGTTGCTCAGATCCATCCTTTTCAAACAGGGTAGACACTGCTTGTCAACCAAGAATTAGCCATCAATATGTTAGTACGTTGAATTAAAACCTGGATTTCATTATTTCACTCCAGTATACTTACTTTCAAATAATCATATATAATGATACCTTATCTATGCTTACATGCATTGATACCAAGATTATATAATATAAAGCTAAAGAAATCATGGCATTGAATGCATAATAATTGATTATATCTATGACCAGTGATACCTCTTATTAAAGGAATTGATAGCACAATTTATTTCGAGTCAATAAAAAGTACCTGGATGCCTTCCCATAATTGTTCGATGTTGCTGCCTGGCATATTCAATTCAACAAGGTCGTATGGCTGAAAATTTGATGGTAAAGTGCTGAAAGGATAACCATTCCATGAAAAATAGTATAGGAAATTTGAAAGAGAAGTGGGTTTTCGTGAAAAATCCTTGTGATTTAATATGAGTAGTTTCAGGTGCTCCATTTTTGATAAACCTTCAACCTGTAACTTATTGAATTTGAAACCATCCTCCTTTTGATCTAAAACTATGGCTTTAGTTTCTATTGCTTCCTGAAAAATTTAGAATGAGAACATCATAAAAGGGAATAAAAGGAGTAAATGATTTAAATTAAAAAGGATATGTTCCAAAAGGTTGGTTGAGTGGAGAAACACATAGTCTCATATCTAAAAAATAGCAAGTTTGAATTGAACTTACATGTCTGCTTAGAATGAGATATATGCAAGAGTTGTTTGAGTAGAGAAAGATAAATTACCGTTCTGGTCATCATCACATGATGAAAATCCCGATAAAGCCATAATCTACTCCAGAATCTAGGCTCGTCGAGATGTTGTCCTTGAACAATTTGCTTTCCCAACTCTTGCAACATTTTATGCATACAAATCATCTGGTTTCTAATGGTTATGAGTGATTTTTCGGCGATGAGGGGAATTCCAATATCAGGTTGCAATCCACAAGCATGTAGAATTCGCCTTACATAATCCTTCCTTTCACCTTCAAAGAAACAAGCGACGTGCAAAAATATTTCTCTCTCTCTTGGTTGTAGTCCCTCAAAACTCATATGAAGCACTTTCATAATTCTTTTGTCTGGATTATTTTTTAATCCATCCAATGTAGCTCTCCACTGCAAGATATCTCGGTTACAAAGGAAAGAACCCAATACTGTAATTGCTATTGGAAGACCTTGAGCATATTTAAGTACCTCAGGGATTAGTTCTGCAAAAGTGTTTCTTGAATAATCACTTTTGAAGGCTTTTCTACACAAAAGATCATGAGCGTCGTTATCATTCAACAATTCAACCTCGTGAATTATATCCGCTCCATACAATTCAAGAATATGCACATCTCTAGTGGTTATGATTATTCTACTTCCTGGACAGAGCAATTTGGGATTTATGTGCAATTCTTGTAGTTGCTCAAATTGATCAACATCGTCAAGAACTACAAGGAGCTTCATGTTGTATAGCCTATTTACTATAATTCCAGAAATTTCAGAAGGACTGTGTGCATCCAGATTTTGTTCTTTCAAAGTTTGATGAAGAATTTGTTTCTGCACGGCAATAGCACCGCCATCTCTATAAATAGTGCTAACATTATCGATAAAACAACATGCACCAAATTGATAGTGATGTGAGATTGTGTCATACAAGACAGTTGCAAGAGTTGTCTTCCCTATGCCACCCATCCCCCATATTCCTAAAACTCGAAAGCCATCTTCCTCTGACTTTAAATTTAAAAGTCTTTCTAATGCTTCTACACGAGGTTGGATTCCAATAAGGTCATTAGCAAATCCTGAGAATTTATGACCCAATGCTTTTATTACAGCCTGGACAAGTTTTTCGATCTCTTCAAACTCTGGCCTGAAAGTGTGGGAGGCGGGGAAATAAGATCACTAATTTATCAGCTAAGAAAACAAGGGAAAAAAAAACTTGTCGAAAGATATAACTGTTATCGATAAAAATGTGCAATTTGTTTCACTACAAAAGATAAAACTTGCTCAAACAAGCTTGATTTGTGAAATAGTTTCTTGAACACAAATTAATCAATTGGACACTCAGAACTGCTTTGTGAAAATTGTAAAACAACAAAGAGAGCGTACTTGATTATACTTACTTATTCCTGACATCCCAACCAGCGATTCCAGCGAAATAGGTCATAGCTCTCTTCCACCCATCAACCTTTTCTGGATCACATTTGAGTCGGTTGGCGTGTAAACATAAGGCAATCCGATACTGTCCATTCTGTTTTCGGACAAGAGATGGATCAACATCATAAAAAACAGGGAAAACAGTTTGTTTTGTAAGGCATTCAGCAATAGCAGTCATTTCATCCATACACCAAGTTGAGGAAGCATAATTTTTTGAGAATACAATAATGAAAACCCGAGAATCTTTAATTGCCTGTAGAAGTTGGGGTGAAATGGATTCACCTTTCTGAAGCTGTTTGTCATCTTTGAAAACAAAAATACCTTTTCTAATGAGATGAGCGTAGAGATGATCAACGAAGGTGTTGCGTGTGTCAACGCCTCTAAAACTGATAAACACATCATATCTATATCTATTTATATTTCTATAGGTTTGAATTGTATCAGAATCCTTTGAAGAACTAGGATGTGTATCTCCTTCCATTGACATACTCCCAAAGGGTCGCTTAGGCATGGTGATAGTATTAGTACCTACCTGTTATGATATAAGAATATCAAAATGCATCTAAATAATTAAGATTAAGATACAATAAATGAATTTTTTTTTTTTTTGAAATCCGATACAATAAATGAAATTACGCACGAGTAAATTATAAGAATATTAAATTATTTGGTTCAGTGGTGATTGGCGCTGAACTTGGTAAGGAGGATCACGGTTCGATCCCCACAACTACGATCGGGAAGAGGCTGCAACCATTTGATGACATAACTGACCCCCGAACCAGATTAAACCGGTGGTGAAAAACCAAAAAAATTATTAGATTTTTGAGAGTGGAAGGAAGCTGTATCTGTATGTTGCACAAGATCAGTTGTCAGTTCTTAATTACTGCTCTGACAACTGAGAGGATGAATCGTTTGATGAGAGGATGAATCGTTTGATGAGAAATATAAATAGTTAACTGTGGAATCGTTTGATGAGAAAAGTCAACTGTGGAATGATCTACGAAGAAGCTTCTTCACCAGTTGCACAAGATCAGTTGACTTTTCTGTATCTGTATCTGTATTTTTGAGAGTGGAAGAAAGAAATTTTTCTATATTCGTTTGATGAGAAAAGTCAACTGTGGAATGATCTACGAACAGAGACAAAAAAAATGAATATAGAAAAGCTCAGCTTCTTCGTGGTTGCTAAATTAATTAATTCTTAAATTCTCACCAATCAGTGTGGAATAGAGACAAGAAATTTCAAAGTTGTATACTTTATTCGTGACTTTACTGTTCCTTTATTTGCATTTTTAATTGACTAAGCAAATTGAGTTTAAATATAAAAAAGACATACAACATGACTGACCCATTTTCAATTTCAAGTGATGATCTCTGCCCTTTTCCATTTCTTTGTAGGTGGATGATTTTCAGCAGCGGTGTTGAAGGCTGATCAAAAATATTGAAAGTGAAGGCCCTTATTCTTCACTGAAGGTGTGTGTTGAAGGTGTGTGTGAGTTTCACTGAAGGTGCGTCGTGCATAACTTCAACTTCTGACAAACTAAAGTGGACGGAGCGACGAAGAAACGCACAAGTAGTACAGTAGTGTGAATCACCCAAAGAATTACATATATTTTTTTTAGCGATGTTATTTGAACATCCAAAATTCGACAACTTCTTGGGACACTCTCATTTTCTTTTGTAACAAAAACAATAAAGTGAGAGGAGGAGAGAGAGAATAAAAATATGATGAGAGTATGAGAGAAAGAGTTGTTCAAAAGTTTTTTTTTTTTGACATAAGTTGTTCAAAAGTTGTCAACTTTTGGTTGTACAAATATCATTTTTCATTTTTTTTAAGGAGCTAAATTAGTCCACTCCAATTTGTACAAGAGAAAGAACTACATATATTAAAAAGAGCACTTCAAATTGGCACAAAGTATGTACAATTTATTTTGTTCAAATAGCTTAGTGGCTTTAGATTCCATTCTTTAAAATAGATAAGTGGAATGATCGGAATTCGAACATCGGCCTTTACATATATAATGTAATATCCCTGCCAATATTTATTAAATAAAGTTCATTATACAAAATAAATAAAAAGATAGCAAAATGTAACACATCTTGTCAATCCAAAACAAAGAAGGTTGCTAAGTTCAAATTCATCGATCGGTTTATGTAATTATCTTTCTTTCCACAAAACCAAAACCTAAAAGCACAATTGAAACTTTTAAACTTCACATTGAATCACTACCGTGGAGATTTACTTTTGTACCAGTACTTGAGTAGTAAATGTTATAAAAATAAGAAATTTTGAGGAAAAACACCCTATATGAAATTCAAGATGTTTAATAATCCTCTACTTAGCGGACGTTATAAAAAAGAAAAATTTGAGAAAAAAAAAATCATCTAACATAAAAATTTCTTATTTTCACAACATTCACTAAGTAGCGGATTTTGTCAGCTACTTAAGTAGTAGACATTATAAAAATGAGATTTTTGAGAAAAAAAAACACTTTCCTACCATGAAATTTTCAAGTTTTTAAACACAGAATCCGCTACTTAAGTAACGAATGGGGGTGTTTTGGTAAATTCGTAGGGCTCGTGAGAAACAAGATAGAATGGCAAAAGTCGGGTGTAGTGGATGTATAGCATGTCCATTGTAGCAAAAGGCGTGGTTTTGATTCTTGTCGGAGCCATCTCAAATTTTTGCTTGACCAAAAAACATAAATTCATTTTTATAAATTGCTATGTACCTAACCATATTATTTTATCTAACATTTATATAATAGTAAGTGGTTTGGTTCATCCCGTTTTTAAAATTGAAAACCAAGAACCGAACTAAATTAGTTCGGTTTTCTTTAGTCAATTCGATTTTTTGTTCATACCAAATTAAATCGGTTAATTTTTAATTTGAGTTGATTTGTTAATTTAATCGATTTTTTTTAACCACTTACACCTCTAATAATGGGGCCAGGTTAAGTATTAGAACATTCCAAAAGAGTGCTGAGTCAGCATTCAGAAGAAGCTAATGAAGTTGCTGGAGATGAGGTGTGATAGAAAGGTTCCGAAAGGTGAATCTGGATCCTCTCAATCTGTTTTTTCCTCAATCTGTCTCAACAATAACACCTCACCGCTAGATTAATCTAATGGCAATATAATAAAAGCACACGGTGGCTGCAGATCCCGCAAGATTGTGGCGGTGGTTTCATACTACCTTGCGGCTAATTGGCATCGCATTCAGACTGAGAAATATTGGTTGTTCAACCCACATACTATCAATTTTTTTGGTTCCTTCTACATGAATGTGTCAATTCACATGACCTTGTGATGCAGAATTGGTTTCATCATAGCCAAAATGATTGAAACAAAACTTATAGTGAAACTCATATTTAAGTCCAATTAGCAATTTATGGAGAAAGGAAGTGTGATATGAATCGATCAATACATAACACATCTTTTGCAATTGGTTGCTTCTAAAAATATCTTTTGGAATTGGGCTTGATACTTATTTTTGTCTTATGGTTCATGTTTCAATTCCATTTAAGAAAATAAACATTAGTTAATATTCCCCTCTCGAATTTCACCGCGAAAGTACAATTGATCTGTTGACATTTTTTCCTAATTTGCAATTTTTAGGTTATGGTGTATTTCACGTAGAAAAGAGAGATTACAATGTATTTTTGTTAATGAATGTACTTTGATGCTTCATTCGTTAGATAAATCTGACAGTTAAGATTTAAAGTTGAGAGAGATTGAGACAAAAATGGATTGAGAGGATCCGATTCCACATGAGAGAAAGGAAAAATTGATTAGTATGTTAATATTGTGATGTGATTATTGGTTTCCTTCTCAGTGTGTTCAACTCCTCCCTTCTCTGATACTTACATCTCCTTTTCAGCAATTAAAGTTGTTTCACTAGACACCATCTTATGTAAATGTTGGAACATTAACCTTCAATCAAAGGTTCTATTCTCTCTCTCTCGGTGCAGGTTCAAAAGGCTAAAAACGACAATTTAACCATAAATGAACTTGCTGAGAAAATGAGATCAACCAAAAAGCAGGGGACATGTGAAGCCAGACTAAATAGACAAAACTTCAACTAATTAGAATTCTGAAAGCTGAACACATCTAATAGTACTCTAAGAAAAGAATAAGTTTTTTGGCAAACTCTTTCTCTGCTTGACATGTGGCGCATGTTTACCTTCTTACCCTTCATAATTTCCACCCTTCTCACTTTTGCCCTTTTGCCAACTCTTACTTCTTTTACCGCCAACTTTTCCTTCTTTTACCATCACGTGACCATTTTTCCTTCCTCCTTGAAACATGCAAAACAGTTTTGCAGAATTAACATCAAATCAAGTTTACCATCAACAACATATCAACATTAGGTAACTTTTGTCACATTTCATTTTCCAACATTTCACTCCTTCTATATCTCTTTTTTCTCTGGGAAAGTGAAAGCTTTTGTTATCATTGTTATCATCTTCATCCTTCTTCACCGTCTCTGCCTTCGTTTCAAGGTACGTTTTCTTTCATTTACCTTTGCTTTCAATATTAAGTCTGTGTTACTAAACAAAATTATAACATATATGTTTGACCGTGTATCAGGAATCATGGCGAGGAGACCTTTATCAAAAATCAAAGACATTGACGATAGCAACTCACTTTGGAGAGTTGGTGTTTTAATCAAAGATTCTTGGATGGTTACTCATGGGAAAAGCATCAAAAAGCATTTGGAGTTGGTAGTTTGTGATGATCTGGTAATATCATTTATGTTCTTAGTCTTTTTTTAAAGTTAAAGGAGGTTGCTTATTTATTTTATGGTGCTCATTTATATCCATTGTAAATTTTCACAGTAAAAGGAAGTTGCTTTATGATTTTAATATGGTCATTTATGTTCTTTGTATATTTTTAAACTAAAAGGAGGTTGCTTTTTTATTTTATTGTGCTCATTTATATCCATTGTAAATTTTCTAAGTAAAAGGAAGTTGCTTTATCATTTTTAAGTGTTGATTTATGTTCTTTGTATATTTTTTAACTAAAACGAAGTTGCTTTATGATTGTAATGTGCTGATTTATGTTATTTGTATATTTTATATTTTTAACTAAAAGGAGGTTGATTTTTTTTTTATTGTGCTCATCTAAGTTCTTTATTAACATTGTTTGTTTTGTTATGTTATGTTTGATTTTTTTTTTGTTTTGTTTTTATTAAACTGTTTTGAGTATGTTGTGATATTTTATTTGTTATTTATTATTGTGCTGCTTCTGAATTTATATATTTATAGGGTGATCAAATTCAAGTTATAGTTCCAACTGATATATCTGAGAGGTTCAAGGATCAACTGAATCTGAAAACTACATTGACTATCACTAATTTTGATGTTGAAAAGAATGACCTTGGTTTTAAACCATGTTCTCATCGCTTCAAATTAGTCTTCAATGGAGGTACATTACTTGAAGATTTTAATACCCATAAGATTGCTGATCCTGGATTGAAGTTCACAGTCTTTTCTGACATTTTAAATGGAAAAACACGTCCTGATGTTTTTGTTGGTATGTAAAAGTCTATAATGGTATTATTATCTTATATTGATTAGATAAATAAATCATATTTTCTCATATGTTTCAATTGAATACTCTATCAGATGTTATTGGAGCTTTTCATGAAATTGGCTATACTCAACTTGTGCCTGGCGGCCGAAAACTTCAAGTCAATCTCAAACTCAAAGATCACGCGTATGTGCTTTTTCTTTTATATTTTTTCATGTATGTTATTTGAATGTCCTAATCAATGGAATATGTTTATTAAAATTTGTTATTTCTTTGTGTCCAGAGGAGATGTTTTAAATTGTACACTTTGGGAAGACTTTGCAACTCAGTTTGCAAATTACAACAATGATAGGACTGAATGGGGACCTACTATAATACTTCTGCACAATGCTAAAATCAACCAAGCCACAGGTGATGTGTATATTTATCGTATATTCTGATATTTTCAAATTTAATTAAATAAATCTTCCTATACTTTTAGTAATTCTGATTTCTATGTTACGTTTTTGACTTCCATCACCCTTTTTTGTTGCAGACCTGTATGAGCTTGGCGTTTCCAATGCATGGAATGGGACGAAAATGTTTATAAATGCTGATTTGCCAGAAATCATTGACTTCAAAAAAGGGTTAAAGTTTTATTTTCAATTTTGTTTAATATTACAATCGAACTCAAATATGAATCTAATATCCTATACATTGTAAATGTGAACAGCTTAAGTGCAGAGGAAGCTTCTGCCTCGCAGAGCCAACAATTGAGTTATCAGTCTCCTTCTTTAACTCAATCTTCAACAAAGACACAATATGGAACAATGGACAAATTTCTGAAGGATGCGCTGGTCCTCCCGCTTCATCTTATTCTTGCTCTTGATGAGGTAACTCTAAATATTTGAATCATACGTATTTAACTATCAAGTCAACTTCATATGTTTCTGCTTTACAACATATATTTGTTTTTAGGGAATTACATGTGTAACTGTTGTGAAAGTCATAAAAGTGAAAGCTACACGATTTGGTTGGTACTACAAGTTGTGCAGTCAATGTCCAAGGGCAGCAAAGGGTGATACTTTGCCTATAAAATGTGATAAGGATCACAAGACATTTGCTATCAATCTGAGGTTAGTCTCTTGAATCAAACTATATCAATTAGATACATGTTGATATCAAAATAACTTTCTTCTACATGCATTTCTCCGTTATTAGATTCCGATTGGATATTGAGGTCGAATATGGACCTGCACAAACAACTTTTGTGTTTTGGGATCGAGAGTGTAATGAGTTGCTTGGCAAAACTGCTGCTGAGATACATGCAGAGATGGTGCAGGTATAGAAATTCTACTCAATGTCACTCACATATTCCCTATTAGTAGTTTACTCATCTTACATGGTATTCTATTTACTTTATTGATAATAGGAAGGTGTTACAAACCCTCTGGAGTATCCTTACTGTATGGATAAACTACGTGGCCGAACTCTGGCATGTAGAATTAAGACTCAAAGAGGCGCTTGGGATAATTGTTCGGTTCAAGGAGTAAAGGAGGATGATACCCTCATTGCTAAAATCAAAGAACAATTTCCAGTGGATCAGGTATTTTTGTCTTATCAACTAAATCAATTTAGCCTTATAATTCCATGTACGTCATTTGCGTTGTTATTGTATCCTATTTCATACGGTCAATATTTGTAACACATTGTTCTTAAATAATTAGGTTACTACTGATTTGGTGGATTTTGGAACTCCAACCAGTAAGGTATTTATGCATATAGTATTGAAAGTCTTTAACAACATAATATACTAATCATACACAATTTAACTTTTAAATTTTTTCTCAAGGGGAAGGAAGTAGCAACTGTTTCACAAACAATGTTGGATGTTGGAAATGGGAAACATCTTGATGAACTTACTTTTCCAACAGTAAGCATCTACTTCATTTGATTTAAATTAGACTCATCGAAACATTTTCGGTTAATTACTTTTGTATTTAATTCAATTATAAGCTTAGAGATTCAAATCAATTTACTTTCATTCCTTCAGCTGGAGATGTCTGCTTCTGCTGAAAATGAACCGGAGCAGCTGCTGCTCACACCTGCTAAGAGATGCCCACCAGAGACAGACGATCGCCAAAAAACTAGCACTGAAAAGTTTAATGATAAAGAATCTTCCAGCAAAATTACCACAAGAGCCAAGGAAAGACAGCAAATAAAGCGTGAAAAAAATTGAAAAATTCACTTATGAAATTGATCAACCCAAACAATTACTAACTTCTTTGAGAAGCTTATTTAAACATTGTAATATGATCTTTTGAACTTGAAACAACTATCCCACCATCATCTTTTGAATCTTTTGAACAAAGTGTGCAATGTGCAATGCACTTCCAAACTTAAAACTAAGTGGTGTATACTGCCACCTTTTGTTATGTAGTAAGTAGTATCACTTTGAATGTTTTGCTACATCAATATATATATTATCATTTCTATTTATACTTTTCCCATTATTTGTTTTTCAATTTCCATTCCAACTTTAATTTGATGAATCAAATAATTAAATAGCTGACCTTTTACACAGCTTAATATCAATTTTTAAATAACAATGCTATATAATACAAACAACAAGTACATGTATATTTGCCAAATATTTTTTTTTACATGTTTTTATTTTTAGACAATCAAGCTGCACTATAATATTCCCGTTGGATTGAAGTACATTGATTTTCTATTTACATATTAATTGTATTAATTGTTTTTATTAGTCTCTTATATCACTTTCTCTTTACATATTAATTGTACGAATCTCTTAATTAGGAATCAGCCTATTGAAACTTATCAAATAACACCCAATCTACCCAATCTTCATTGTTACATATGAACTAAACAAACAAACTATAACATTACTGAAATAAACCTACATGAATAGTACAGTCAAATCAATCCAACTTCTATCATGAAGATGTACTAATGTACTAATATCATCATTATGCAAGTAAAGTAATAAAAATAAACAATTGAATTAGTACAACTATGTGACTACTTCTGCATTGTTGTAGATAATTAGGCCTACATGAATAGTTGAGTCAAATCAACCTAAGTTCTATTACACAATATATGCAATATTATAATACCTCTATAATCTATCTCTAATACACCTATAACCAACAACTACAATTTCGGTTCCCAATTGTACTTCTAAACTAAATTTAGTTTTTTTTATTATAAACTACAAAATTCAAATGCTACATCTTTTAGAGGGAAACATAATTTCTACCAACTTATTCAAATATTGTTACTTCAACCAAACAGTACTTCATCAACACAAAAACCTTCCATTTTTACTTCAATGGAAACAAATGAAATTGGAAAAGCAAATTCTTCCTTAGCAAGACTAAAACGACGGAGATCAAATGAAAACAGGCCAATTATACCTAGAGCTGCTAAAAGATGTAATACATCATCTACAACACCAACTCTTGGAAATTCTCCATCACTCATTAATGTATCAACACCTTTAGTTGATGTTACAAACACACACCAATCTTTGAACCAAACAACACCAAATACTCAACCAAATTCTTTCCATAATAGAAATGATTATCCCAGAGACTCATTTAAAACACGACATGGTCGAATCAATTTGTTGGAGCAGTTTTCTGCAACAATAATCTCAACACCATCAACATCTTCAGCTAACATTGATTCACAAATTAATGAACCTACTCAACATTACCATGAACCAAGTGAAACAGATAGTGAATCTGAGATTGAATCTGAGATTGAATCTGATTTTAATAGTGAAATGGGATCAAGTTCTCAATCTGATGATGAACTAGAAAACGATCAAACACATTTTCCCTCTACTGCAGAACACACAATGACTGGAAATGTTTCATTGCAAGGTATCAAAACTTTATTACTTAATTTATATATTACATCTCATAATATTATTATTTCATCTTTGAATTTAAAATTAGTTTATTTATGTATAGGATATGAGGATATTGGTGATCCAATTTGTGAATGCAAAAAATGTGGATCATTTATGTGGTATCAAGAAAGAAAAGGTAAATCTACAGGCCGAACCTCAAGACCAAAATTTCAACTATGCTGTTGTGATGGAAAAGTAGAATTACCTCTTCTTAGACATGCTCCACCTATTCTTCAACATTTATTATTTGATTCCAACTCCCCTGAGAGTAAAAATTTCCAAGAATTCACTAGAGTGTACAATGCAATGTTCTCATTCACATCTCCAGGCATGAAAATAGATGAACGTAATGTTCGTGGTAGAGGTCCACCAACCTTACGAATACAAGGACAAACTTGCCACAGAATGGGTGCATTGTTACCTTCATCTGGTGAAACACCAAAATTTGCTCAACTCTATATTTATGATACAGAAAATGAAATTCAAAATCGAATTCATCCTTTCAGGTACATTCTTCGTACATCGTGATATCACCTGATCATGTTCAATTGTGAAAACTTTTAAAATTATACAACATATACAAATCATCAAAATGTTCATTTTCACTTATATCATTTATTATATTTATAAATACAACGTCCCATTGTTTTGGTAGGAGCAACAAAGACATTGACAAAGAAATTGTTACAAAATTGAAGCAAATGTTAGATGAACACAATGTCCATGCAAAAACTTTCAGAATGGCACGTGATATATTGAAAGCAAATCCAGTTCAAGATTTAAAGTTAAAATTAATTGCAGAAAGGAGATCTGATGGTAGAATTTATAATCAACCTACTGTTTCTGAAGTTGCAGCACTCATTGTTGGAGATGTTGACTATGCAGAGAAGAGAGATATCATAATGCATAGGTCAGGTGGTTCGCTTAAAAGAATTGATGAGTTTCATCCTTCTTATTTAAGTTACCAATATCCATTAATTTTCCCTTATGGAGAAGATGGTTATCGTCTTGGTATCTTACTTAAATATCAAAATGAAACAGTTGTTACCAAAAAAAATCGTCTCACTATCAAAAAATGGTTATCATATAGAATTCAAACAAGGAGGGGAGATGCTCGAACTTTAAGATGCTCTAGAAGATTATTTCAACAGTTCTTAGTTGATGGGTACACAATGATGGAAGCAGAGAGGTTGAATTGGTTAAGAAACAATCAATCTAAGTTGAGGGTAGGAAAATACCATAGTTTAAATCAGAACCTTGCATCCAATGATGGAGAAACACAAGAAAAGAGAGGTAAAAGAGTCATTCTTCCATCCACTTTTGTAGGAAGTAGAAGATACTTAGATCAGTTGTACTTTGATGGCATGGCTATTTCAAGCAAGATAGGATTCCCTGATATTTTCATAACATTTACTTGCAATCCAAACTGGCCTGAGATACAAAGGGAACTTTTGAAAGATAAATTGAAGTCTCAGGATAGGCCTGACATCATTACAAGAATATTCAAACTTAAGTTTGAAGCACTTTTGAAGGATTTAACCAAAAAACATATGTTGGGTAAAGTACTTGCATGTAAGTAACTTATCATTTTATTATGTATTAGTCATATACTAAAGCAAAACAGTGTTATACTTACAAAAGATCACACTTTTTGTTCTCTTTTTTTGCAGATTTATACACAATTGAATTCCAAAAGAGAGGTTTGCCACATGCACATCTTCTTCTTTTTTTGCATCCTGATAGTAAATATCCAAACCCAGATGACATCAACAATATCATTTCTGCTGAAATACCAAATCCAAATTCACAAATGGAACTGTATGAATTAGTTAAAAAACATATGATGCATGGTCCTTGTGGTGAAGGGAAATCTTCTCCTTGCATGAATAAAGATGGCAAATGCACTAAATATTTTCCAAAGAAATGGAGAGAAGATACAATGGTTGATAGTCAAGGATTTCCTGTTTATCGAAGGCGTAATAATGGACACACAATTATTAAAAGTGGTTCGGTATTAGACAACAGACATGTTGTGCCCTATAATCCAAAGTTATTATTGAAGTACCAAGCTCATATCAATATGGAATGGTGCAACCAAAGAACATCGATCAAATACTTATTCAAATATATTCATAAAGGATATGATCGAATATCTGCAACAGTTGTCCAAACTAATGGTAACCAACAACTTGATGAAATCAAACAATACCTTGATTGTAGATATATTTCTCCAACTGAAGCATGTTGGAGAATTTTTGGTTTCTCTATTCATGGTCGGAAGCCAGCAGTCGAAAGGATGTTTTTCCATCTAATCGGAGAAAATTGTGTTTACTTTACTGATCATCAGCAAATGGAGCATGTTCTTGAAAAACCATCTGTCACAGAATCCATGTTTACATCTTGGTTTGAAGCAAATAAGAAATACCCTGAAGCAAGACAATTAACATATGGTGATTTTGTTAGCAAATTTGTTTATGTTAAGAAAACCAGAACTTGGAATCCAAGAAAAAAAGGTTATACCATTGGTCGATTAATTTGGGTTCCCCCAACAACTGGAGAACTGTATTACTTGCGCATGATGTTAACTGTCTTGAAAGGACCTACATCTTATGACAGCATGAAACAAATAGCTGGGATACAATTAAAGACGTTTAGAGAAGCCTGCTTTTCAATGGGTTTTTTAGGTGATGATAAGGAATTCATTGGAGCAATTGAGGAAGCTAAGGATTGGGGTTCAGGGCGACTCTTACGTTACTTATTTGTATCCATGTTATTATCAGGATCTGTTGATAGACCAGGGTATTTATGGGAAAAAACTTGGCAATGGCTTTCCGACGATATTCTATATACTCAACGAAGAATAGCAAGTGATCCAGGTATCTAAGTTTTTTATATTTTCAAAGTACAAACACAAAACAAATAACATAAAGTTATATAACAAAACACTTACTCTAACTATTTATAAACAGAATTACAACTTACTGAAGAACAAATCTCAAATTTAACTCTTCTTGAAATACAAAAGTTGTTGGAAAAAAGTGGAAGAACTTTGGCAGAATTCAAATGCATGCCTTATCCTAAAGATTATATCACAGCTGATTTAGGAAATAGACTAATCTATGATGAGCACCATTATGATGTTGATGCGCAAAGACAAGAATTTGAGCGATTATTCAAATGTTTAACAGGTATAAATCATTATATATAATAACTATTTGTCGTAATTTATCTTCCATTTTCAAATTATCCCATTAATCATTACAAATTCATAACAGAAGAACAAAAGATCATTTTTGATAAAATAATGGCAGCTGTGAACAACCAGAGAGGAGGTGTATTTTTCCTTCATGGGTATGGTGGAACTGGTAAAACTTTTATGTGGAACACTTTGGCAGCTGCACTGAGGGCTAAAACACAGATTGTTTTAGCTGTTGCTTCAAGTGGAATTGCATCACTTCTTCTACCTGGAGGTAGAACAGCTCATTCAAAATTCAAAATACCTGTTCCTTGCGAAGATAATGCAACATGTAAAATTGAATATGGCGATGACCATGCTCAATTACTTCAACAAACAAAATTGATTATCTGGGATGAAGCTCCGATGGCACACAGATTCTGTTTTGAAGCTCTCAATGCAACTTTAAAGGATATTATGAGCAAGCATGGAAATACCAAAGAGATTTTTGGTGGAAAGGTCATTGTTTTTGGTGGCGATTTTCGGCAAATACTACCAGTCATTCCTCGAGGTTCCAGATCAGATATTGTTCATTCTGCCATTAATGCTTCCACAATATGGGATCAATGTAAAGTATTGACTTTGACAAAGAACATGAGATTGCAAAGTAGTACAGATGAAAATGAAAAGAAAGAAACCGATGAATTTTCTAAATGGATTTTAAAAGTTGGTGAAGGAAAGATAGCAGAACCTAATGATGGAATTGTTGACATTGAAATCCCACATGAATTGTTGATAACAAACTTTGATGATCCAAAATTAGCAATTGTGAAAAGTACATATCCTAATTTATTACATAACTACTTGAATTATGATTTCTTAAGTTCAAGAGCAATTCTAGCTTCAACAATTGAAATTGTGAACGAAATTAATGATTTCATCCTCCAATTGCTTCCAGGTAAGTTGCTTATTCAAATAAATATTTATATGAAAAAATAAAAAATCATCTTCATTTATTTAAATATCAACTACATTTCTAATAGGTGATGAAAGAGAGTATTTGAGTGCTGATTCACTTGATCGATCAGAAATTACTGACAACAGTTTCTACGATGTGCTTACACCGGAATTTTTAAATTCTCTGCATACATCAGGACTTCCTAACCACAAAATCAAAGTCAAGATTGGTACTCCCATCATGCTTTTGAGAAATATTGATCAAACTCGAGGTTTATGCAACGGAAGTAGGTTGATTGTCACAAACTTAGGGCAGTCTGTGTTGGGAGCAAAAATTATCTCAGGAACACATAGAGGTAATGTTGTTTTTCTTCACCGTATGGACATGTCGCCTTCTCAATCACCATGGCCTTTCAAAATGAACAGAAGACAATTCCCTATAATTGTCTCTTATGCCATGACAATCAACAAATCTCAAGGGCAATCCCTTGATTGTGTGGGTTTATATTTGCCAAAACCTGTTTTTAGTCATGGACAATTGTACGTTGCACTTTCTAGAGTCAAAACAAAAAAAGGTTTGAAAATTTTACTTCTAGATGAACAAAAACAAGCAACAAATATTACAACAAATGTTGTATATAAAGAAGTCTTCCACAATATTTAACCAGGTTAATAACTATTCATGATCATTTTTTATATAGTCACATTTATTTTTCATTTTCAATTTTATATTTACTTCAAATTCTTTTATCTGCAGGGGAGTGATATTGTGCATGTGTTTCAGTTGGAAACAATCTCTTACAATACCATTTTGTTATAGCTCAACTCAAATCAACATTTCGTTGCTAATGAGTTCAAGTTGTAAATTTTGTATGATACATTATAATAGTATATTGCATTTTGTAATTTTACTCTTATGGAGGGTAGTTTAATTTGGGTCAATCAAATATATTTCAACTAAATTCAATACATTTAATAATAGCAATATTACTATATATTACTTTTTTTTTTTAATCTAAATTTAAGGAATCCTATGTGCACAGTAACATTGAAGGACATTCATTAATATTTTCATTATACAAAAATATTCAAATAACACCATGCAAAGGGAATCCTATGTATTATTCCACCTCTATAAATAAAACCATATGTATTCACATATCTATATGATTTGAAGTCATCAACAGATACATGGAAACCAAGCCAATTACCAGGTTAATATTGCTTCAATGTGAAAGTTTCTTTGCTAACGACAATTATTCCTTTTTTTGAAAATTTCAAATAAACAATATCAAATATTTTTGTTGTCTAACCAGTTATCATCAAGACATGGAAGAACCTGCCTGGGATTTATTATTAACCAGATCAATTTCAAATATCGACAACAAGTCTATAATGGTAACAAACAACTTGATTTATTTTTTCGTTATCTAAGTATATTGTTGAAACCTTCTATTAAATTCATGTTAACATTTTTCTCAGCATTTACCAAAAGGACTCGCTACAGTGACTCTCAACACACAAGATAATTTGATTTTAGTTTCTGACGATAAACAATACTCATACGAATGCAAAATAATCAAATCAACAGATATTCCAAATCAAAGATTTGTTGCAAGGGCATTGAATAAAGATGTTAATCCTCAAGTACCGCAAGTTGGTGAAGTTTACAAGTTTGAGCTTGATCAAACAAATCAACACCTATGGTTCTTCAAATTCCCTTCAAATATAATTTAGGTTTAGTACTTGGGTTGGCTAAACATGTTGTAGATCGCAGGATCCAATTTCATAATTTTATATATCAATATTGCTAAATCGTCTTTCACTTCTGTGTAATCATTTACCATTATATTAAAATTGTGGTTCGTGTTATTATTTTTTTACAGTATAATCAAATCCGGTCTTAAATCAAGGCAGACTAAGAACTTCTCCTAAACTTTACAAGAATAATAAATTATTTACTATTTGTATAATTTAAATAATAATCAAATTGATAGAAGTTTAATCCACAAAAAATATAACGTTAGTCTAAACCGGTTAAAATTTTACACCAATTAATATAATTAAAAATTATTATTAATGGCAAAACTCCTTAAATGTATCATAAACCATTACATAGAATACACTACAAAATTATTTGAATCAAAAACAATTTTATACACGAGCAAATTATTGAAAATATATTCAATATATAATCAAATTGTTACAAACAAATTTTTTTCTAAATTATACAATTGTAACAAATCACGTTTTACTTATAATATAATCTCTATGTAATTAACATTAAATTATAACATACATTTTCATAATAATTTAATATAATATACGGAATATAAATGAGCACCATCATTCTTTAATATATTATATTATATTATAACAAAACGTTTGATACAAGTGTCATCTATATGCCTGAACCACACGTGAAAATAACTTTACCAAATCATTCATATTTGACAAAACCTCCCCTTTACCCATACATCTTCTGCAACCACCAAGTCCATCCTCCTCCAATTCTAGCTTTCCATCAATGGCGACTACTGCAAGAAGGTAAATTTCTTTCCACCTTATCTTTTATGAGTACCAATGTATATACAGATCTTAGTAATATTTACTATCTTAGCTAAAAATGTGGTAATAATTCTTTCCCCTGTTGGTGACATAAATTGTTTTCAACAATCAATCGCAATTTTATCGTTCATACCTTGCTATATATCATCTTAGATAATGAAACCTTAAATTTATGCTATGTTTGAATGTCTACTACCAATTATTTAGAGTTCATAATTGTTGTTTGACAATATTCACATCTGAGGAGTCTATGAATGTTGTTCATGTTCAATCAAACATTTAGGGTTCATACATATACTTTACCAATCTATTATTTATGGCATTTGATAATATCCACAAATTTTCACTGTATTCCTCTTCATGATTACAGATTACCAACTCCTGAGGAAATAGAAAAATACAAACATATTTTCCACACTATCATAGATCCAAATGTGGTAATCATTTTTTTTTTGTTTCGGTTTCCTTTTGCATAATGGAATAAATTGAAAGTTCTAAAACGTTAATTTAAATCATTCTGTTTAGGCACCCATTGTCATTCCTCAAGAATTTTTCACAAAAATGAAGAATGAGTTTATCAAATACACATTTGGCTGGATCAGGGGACCAAAAAAAACGAAAATCATGGTCAGGTATCTCCAGTCAAATAGTGGTATCAAACTCTCCTCTGGAGTGTATGTTTCTCAACATTTTGGTTTTCTACAACCAACAAGGGTCATTCTCAGCTACGTCATCCAAGAGAATACATTCTGGATGAAAATTTTACCTCCAATTCAATCTGTCAAATTTGAAAATCCAACCGACCCAATCATTGTTGTACCAAGTCACAATGAAGGCATGCAACACAAAACTAATGACCTTGGTGGAACTTCAACCAATCAACACAAACCACCACCGACAAAAACACAATTTCGCAAGGTCATTTTCATAATTTCTTTTAAAAGACTATAATTTGAATTTTTTTTTATATCTGCTTACTATTATTTTGTAATAATTATTAATTTTTGATTATTCTACACAACTCACAACATTAACAAATACATACCCAGAAGGCAAGTTTGAAAAGAAAACAACAAACTGAGATGATAGGAAAATCTGATGATCAACATGAGGAACCATATTTGAAGAGGTCCAAGAGAGCTACAGGCAACACAAAAACTGCTAATTTGAAGTCCACCACTAGAGTTGACAAACCAAAAAAGTTGAAGGCCACCCCAAAGAAATTAAACAAAACACAGAAGGTATGACATAAATCAATAATAAGCTCTATGTAAATTATATTGATCATTCTATATTTTTTTAATCATTACTTGAAAATGCCTGCACTTAAGCAACAAATAGATAATATGTTTCAAATTTTGTTTACATAAGAAATATTATTTTTCCTTTATCTGATGCATAATGTTGATTAAATACAGCCTAACTCTCACTCAAGAAAACCAATTGTTGCAAAAGTGCAACCTGATGGGAGCTATGTTTGGGAAAAAGTTGTAACTGAAGCTGGTACCTACATTGCAAAACCTCAAGTAATGGTCAGATTTCTGCATATCTTCTATATATAATATAACTTATAATAAATTGAAAATCAGTTTCTAACAACTACTTTATTTCAACAGCATTTTCCCAAACAAATCGCTAGAATGGTTCTTCGAAAGAACCAAAAGAAATTGCTGCTGCAAACTGAAGGAAGAAAGCCAGTTTATTGCAATATCATCACAGCGAGACGGAAGGAACTGTTGGTGCATACTGAAAAGTTCATCTCCAAGGAGTGGACTAAATTTGTCAGAAGCGAGAAGTTGCAGGTTCGAGACAAGCTCATATTCAAGCTTCAAAACCCACCGAAAAAAATGCTGATTCAGATTATCCGTTCCAATGCACAAATTTGAATGTTCTTTCAATATCATGTTTCTTTATCTTCTGTTTAAGTTCGTACGAAGTTTCATGTGTTTTATAATCTTGACATTGTTTTCTTTCATTATCTACTAATCTATATTCCCGTCTATTTCAAATGACAATCAAACACAATTTCTTAGGTCATTTTGATTAGTTACTATTAAAATTATATGTTTGTGACGTTCTACTTTATTATCCTTATAACTTATTCATATTTGACAGTTTGTTGGTAGGTTTTTCGAAATTATGTTGCAACATTTATTTAGATACTACTTACTTATAAAAATATTGTTGATCTATATATCATAGTTCATTTTACTATAGATATCACCTACTTAAACTAATTATTAATAAATTTACTTACACGTACGGTCAAAATTGCTTCTTAGTAATTTTTTTTTTAAATTACACTAAATGTGTTGTAACAAATCAAAAAACTACATCGTCAATATAAAATAAAAGTCAATAATATATAAAACATCAACCAAATTAAAATCAATATTATTTAGGATAACATATTCAAATGTACACATCTCAAATATAGTTAAAATTTAATTTAATATATTCGCTATATCACAATAATCAAAATCTAATAAATATTAACAATGGCAATATTATTAAGCCACTTTTACTTATTTTAAAATATTTCTTTGTGTTTTGTACCATCCTTTATTAAAACATCGCTAATATGCTTTTGTCATATGGTTTGATTGTTACATTATCAATATAGTTGTAAAATGCAGCAAATAGTACGGCCCAAATATATCATGTCCATTGTGTCATTTCATTACAAAAATTCAAATTACAATCAATATGATAAAGGTTTTATTACACAAAGTCAAGATACTACTCAATTTGTTCCATTGTGTCATTAAATTAAATTATTAATAAAATTTGCTTATATATATAGCCACTATGCTAACTACAATTTTTACACTACTAGGGAAAGAAAAATTATAGATTCATCAATTTTAATAAGGTTAACAAATTATGAAGACAAGACAAGGATATCAAGGATTGGAAATAATTGATGCATTTCGAACGGTGCATGTTCCTAATGAGGTAAATCAGTTTTGTTTTCAATGATATTATTACCAATTTTTTTTAAAAAATCTTTATTTTACCATTTAAATTCATTAATGTATTTGTTTTTTCACCAATTAGGATTATGGAGAAATCTGCCCAAATTTCTTGAAAAGATATGACTACAAATTTCCAAAAAAATGGAGATTCTTTGATGAAAGTGGAAAAATTAATATTCTACATTATAATGGAGACAAAGACCAACCAATGCTAACATACGGATGGAGTCGATTAAGGAAAAGATATCGTTTTAATGGACACAAAATCATTGCATGTTTCTATTGTGGAAAAAATACTTTCAAGTTGTTGATAAGCAACAATGAATTTAACACCAACTTTATTCCTAAATATCATAGTAGAAGTACCAACGAAAGATACACCAAATATTTTGACCTTACGCTTTCAAGATTTCAAATGACCATGAATCACCAATTGGTAACTAATCATTATTCTCTACTATTTAAATTTGTTTTTACAAAATTTTTCTTCATTAACGTTGATGACGTATGTTTATTTTACAGGTACTTAATAGGTTTTTCGGAGATTATGTTAGAGAAAATAATTTTGCTAAATTAGTTTTGATTGGACATAATGGACAACAAAAAGAATGCACACTTCAAACACATATGACGCTACACAACAAAATTGCCACGAAAATCATTTCCGGATGGTCTGAATTTTGTACTGATAACGACTTTAACATCAACGACCAATTAGGTTTCAAATTTGCTGATATGGAAGGAAGTTCTAAAGTTTATGTCTTCAAAAAGTCTTTTCAATATTAATACTATGTAGTATAAACGTATTTTCATTGTTAGATTGTTTTTTCTCAATGCATATTATGTTAATTTGATTACTGTAACTTTATATCATATGTTACTAAGAATGGAGTGACTATTATTAATTGTACATTATATTTATTCAATTTATTTATCTCACAAATGCCATTTATGTTAAGTGTATGCACGTTTAAATCACAAATAATAAAAAAACCTTTTGCAATATTATTTACAATCATATAATCAATGTAGACACTTCATTTTTTCCCAAATTACAAATTTAAATAGTACATATAACAAAAACTTAATTTGACAATCGCAATAAAATTTAAAAACATACAATTACTTAGTACTTATATGTTATCACAAAATCAACCCTAATTTTTAAAACCACACTAAAAACTTAAGTTAACACTAATCACTTAAATACATAAACTACAATTATAACATAATCATCAACCACTATATAGGTAAACATCTTTACCTACTATACCGATCTTTTTATCACCCATAATTCGCCATAAAGAAATCAACATCATCTTCAAATATAGCATCTTCTTTTGATACTTTCTCAATAACAATCAAATCGGAATTTCTTAGACCCCTTGGCTTAAACCTCAAAATGTCTCCTTCTTTGACTCCATTGATTTCAAAAAAATTATACCAATCTTCTCCTAAAACTAAGACATTACTATTTTCATCCTTTAAGACCACCTTGCAAATTTTTACCCTATAATGTGGTCCAAAGAGCCTTAATTCAATTTTATTATTATTTCTCAAATTCTTCACAAAGTTCTTTGGAAATTCCTGCAAAAATATAACACAATATTATAACATATATATTTTATCCATAATACATTCATAACAAGTAAAAAAAACATACCATTACCTGTTGTAAATCTTTGTCAGTCAAACTTGGTACCACCATATCAAACTTGATACTATCATCATATCTACCATGTAGGCTATGGTATGGTGGAATAAGGGAAGTATAAAAATTAAAGGCTTTCCTAATATGAATAGAAAAATCTTTGTTGCCATAATAAGCCAACATAACTTCAACAACATCTTCAGATATTTCATACGTTTCTCTCAATTCTTGCCACCCATAGGTCATGCGAGGCTTCTCCATATTCATATTAAAGAAAACTAAGTGCTCAACGTTTGAACTTAAATCAACTAAATTCCAACATGATGCTAATTCATCGCCAAAAACATTAACAAAATCCGGATCAACTTCACCTTCAGGCTTAAAAAAATAAATAAAAACATATCATATTAACCAATGAAACAAAAATTCAACATAACATATTATTTAAAAATTTAAAACATACAAATGTACAATATATTACCATATCTTTAGCTAACACAGTAAAAAAAAATGCCTTTGTACGTTTCCCAATTAGTCTCTCCATCTTTCAATTTATCAATTTTACATACACAACTTTGTTCACAATTTATACACACCACGCAAAACTTTTAATGCATTAATATATATCACCTAACTTATTTATTAAAGTAAACCACAATTAAATAACAATTGCGCTAATGGTCAAATATAAATTGTCACTTGACATGTAGCAATTTAATAAAGTTAAACGACAATACTTTTTGTATTTTAAAACAAAAAAATTCAGACATTCATTTATATTATTTTATTAACATGCAAACCTATGCTACATGCTCTATACTACATGCATTGCAACACGCCTCTTTCATCTACTTCCTGACAAAAGTAAGATTTTTTCACAACCTTCAAAGTTAAATTGATTACTTCTATCACGTGAATCAAGTAAGAGGTACAACTAATATTCCCACTCATCTCACACATAAACCAACTCTTTCTTTAATCAATTAAAAAAAATTACAAATCCTTATATTAAATATGTGTAAGATGTTACTTGCATGCTGCACTATAGAAGATGTTACTACCCACTGACGCCCTTTAAAGTCTTCAGTAACATATATCAATCTATCAAAAGCAGCTGACTATTCAATGACAATTTTTTTTACTTCCACAAAATAACAAATTATTTAATTCCTCCGTCGAATATAGTATACAATATTAACATATATTGTTGCCAATCCTGATATATCAAGAGTAATGTAGCATCTGCATCTATACCAACTCCTAGATAACTTGTGGTTAGAGTGTGTTACTTAATATTCTACTTCTGTATCCTCATAAATACCTATACAAATTTTTCAAATTTATAATCATAATTAACTCTATGCTTTTTTTATAAAACAACAATTATCAACAATCTAATCACACAAACTGAATCGATAAATATAAATATCAAGAATAATTTTTTAATGGTGCAACTCCAACTAATTCTTTTGTTAATGGTGCAACTATAACTAATATTATACAATGATAACAACTCAACCGTAAATTTATTACTTAAACTATGGATTACATTTTATCAACTTTATTACTACAGGTGTATATTTTTCCCTATAAATATGACTTACAATAGTACTTCAAATTATATATCCTTCTTATCATAAGATCAACAGAAAATAATTTAAGTTCTAAAATGGAAAAACAATACCCTTTTCTCCACAACCCACCAAAAGGAAGTTTTACTACTGTTTTTCTCAACAATAAGGTTATGTTTTACATTCATTTTTCATTTATACATTATCTTAATTTCAGACCATTTTTAAAAAATTAAATCATTAATATTGTTTATGTTATTTATTAAATTAACAGGCTCATGGAGAAGTTGATCCAAAATTTGCTCAAGATTTCAAAGACGAGCTAGGACCTCATTGGAATATCATGAACTTTGATAATACTTTCTCTCATGTTTTAACTTATAACAAAAATCTAATATACCCACTACTTACTGATGGCTGGACTGAAATGCGTGATTTTTTTAAATTTAGCGATTTACATCAGTTTTGTCTTATTTTCTATGGAAATAATCTATTTTTCCTCACAGAGAGTAGAAAAATTCATCAACCTAAACAGATTCCAATTTTCCATAGCCGGTGTATTCTACCAAATCATACAGCAAACTTCTTTACCAAGCTCACTCAAAAATGTGTTGCCACGTCATATTTTGTAAGCAATTTCTTTAACTTAAATTTTAAAATTAATTTTCAAGATTTCATTTAATTCTAAAATAACTTTTTTCTTTCAGAACATATTTGAAGAATTTGAAGAATATGTACGAACAAATCGTTTAGTACATATTACATTATGCACAGACAACGGAACAACGCAAGTATTTCAAGTTTTGTGTACCACAACACCATTCAGTATAACAGCAGTTGGCGTTAATTGGAACATATTTTGCCAAACTAATTCATTCCAAGAAGGAGATACAATTTGCTTCAAATTCACCAGACTCTTCAGACAACATATCGGCCATGTTTTTAAATTGTTAACCTAAATTCTTTGTTTCTATTTTCCATTGTAATATATTATTAGATGTTTAATTACATCTATTCCTACATCATTCTAATATATTATAAGATGTATTATCAAGTGTATTGCATAATTTATGTTAACAATTATATTCAATTGTTCAAAATCATTAAAATGTACTCAATTTTATTTTCTTACTAAACATATTCTTATTAAAATACTATGAAATAATAGTATACTAAAATATATTTTACCAATATTCAATCAAACATTTTTTAGACCTTTCCATTATTCACTTCGTATTGGATGACGTAAGGTTTTTTAGCCTTTTTAAAAGCTTTCTAATATTTATAAAAAAACAAAACCAGGTATTGGGTTTCACTTATATCTTAAGCTCGGCCCATTTCCAACTTAATACACTTTTAATATTATCAAGCATTTAAACACGTCATACAAAATCAACTTTACTAAAAGCCACAGCATAACAAACAAATCATTTCATCCAACAAGCTTATTTGCAACACTCCATCTCCTTCAATGGCTTCATCATCAACAAGGTAATCCTGTAATACATTTAAATCCTTTTCAAGTATCTTTAACTTTATATTCTATTACTTTGAAGATCATGAAATGAACATAACTATTATTAAAACCTAAACCAACATTACTTCGTTAACATAGGTATCATAGTATGGGTGATGTTATAATTTTACCACAAGCATTCAAATTTAAAGGAATTATATTACTCAGAATCGCATTCAAATAACTATACTAACACTTTTTGAGGCGTTCATAGAAAAAATAGAACCCCAAATCCTAATTTAGGGTTTCATATTCAAAGTCATTTTTGAATTCTTTATCTGTATTGTTTAAATCCTCAATTTAATATTCAACATAATATAAACATAATTTTCGATTATAGGTTAATATAGGTTTACTGCATAATTTACGATTATAGGTTAATATAGGTTAATCCATTTCGAAACTGCATGTTATAAAATTGATAATTCCATACTATTTACTAATACTTAAGTACAAATTTATGAGAAAATCATTGTTATAAATAAGTACATTTACCATATAGATGCTTTTACCTTATATCAGTGTTTGGTCATTTTATTCCTATATAAATAAAGACTTAAGTACTTTTACCATATATTTAAATAGGTTTATTTATAAATTGTTATAAAATATTCAAACATAAAAAAAAACCTTTATTTATATTGATTCACTAATATAAAAACAAATTGCTATTGACATGTAATATTAACAGAATGACAAGGGCTGCTAATGAAAGACAAAGAAAGAAAAGCTTTCAGACTATTGTTGATCCCCAACAGGTTTTTTTAAATTTGCTTAATCACTCATATAATTAAATCTTTATTCAAATTAAGTCTTATATTTTAATACACACTAATTTTTTGTAGGAAGAAATTCCGATTCCCGCAAAATTCAAATCTGATTGGCGTCATAAGTTTCAGTATGACCCAGTTGCATTTTTGGTTCACCCCTCTGGAAACACAGCTTGGCTTGAAATCTACCTAGATGAAGATAAAAGTTACATGACTTCAGGAAAAATGGCTTCAATTTTATTTGGGATAAGAGAACCAACCCAGGTAATCCTTACTTATCACGAAAACAACTCAACATTTAGTTTGATAAATAATGCCAATGTAACAAGCATCGATGAAGTTGAAGAAGGGTTGGGAGAAACAATCTTCCCATTTAACGACAACACTTATACCTTACATCCCTATGAAGACGATCAGTTGTTTGGTTGGGAACAAAAAATAAGTAAGGCTATGGCATGTAACACAAAAAAATCAAGTTTTGGTAAGTTTTATAAATAAACATTGTTAATTGGTATATTATTCTTGATACTTTATATAACTATTCAATGTTTTTTATATAATAGAGGATACCACCAAAAACTGCTAACAGTGCATTGCGAGGAAGGAAGAACATAATCATCAAAACACAACATCAATTGGATGGAACCAAATGGAAAATCAATACTTATAAAAGAGAAAATGGAAGACAGGAAAAACATTTTACAGAAGGATGGTATGCATTCAAGAAGGCGAACAATCTTCGCGAAGGAGACAAATTGCAATTTCAGCTTTCTGATCCAGCTGAAGTTATGGTAGTCGACATTGTTCGCTACAACAATTCAGCATAACCACAATTAGTTTAAGCTATCGGCCTATCGTACCTATCTTAACTTTTGAACTTTTCTCAACTTATGATAATTATTTAAAGCTTTGTATTTTCTTTGAACAATGTTGGTATGTACTGTTTCTATTTAGCTAAATTCATATGTAGACCGCACCTTTTAACTACCTGTATAATAGTTCAATTAACTTTAGTTTAAAATTTATGTCTCTATTTATATGTATTATCCACCATCAAAAATTTAACCAAAGTAGAAACTATCTCATTTTAGTCATATCTCAAATCATAAAAACAATGTCTACACAAAATTTTATAAAAAACTAATTTAAAAGATTAATATAATATTTCTCTATAAACTTAATAATGAAATTCACAACAACCCATCCACTACTTTATCTAGATTTTAAACAACAATGTTATTATAATGATAGGTTCAGATTGAAATTCCGAAATCTTTCAAAAAAGGTTGGGCAAAAAACCTCAAGGACCTAAATAATGCATGGCTTTTCTACCCAAACGGTGACAAATTTGTGGTTGATGTTCATGTCCACAAATCAGATTCATATATATCATCAGGAATTGCAATAGCAGAAGAATTGAAATTAACATCAACAACAGAAGTCATCTTAGAATTTATTCCATCAAATAGCTCTTTCAAACTTCATTTTGAAAATGATCAACAAATTTCAGGACTAAAAACAATTGAAGAGTATGATGGTTTCAAAACTGAAATAACTGATGAAGAAATTAATTCTATCAATAGAATTGATTTCAACACACAAGCTGTCTACAGTTATACTAAAAAAATCAGCCCTTGTGTTGCAAGAGTCACAAACCCAGCCATTTTGGTAAGTAACCGTCTCAACCTTAATTTCCTTCTCTTATAGCATTATTATAATACTAATTAATTCACAAAAACAACAACAAACATACTAATATATTTATTTATTAATTATACAGCATATACCAAAAGAAGTATTGAAAATGGGAATGTTAGGAGAAAAATCACTTATCTTGAAAAGTGATGATTGTCAAGAATTAATCAAATGCAGAATCCATCAAATGAAAAAAAAGGGAAAAGACGGAACCCATGAACCAATTGCTCATCACGTACTCATTACTGGATGGTTCAACTATGTCCGTCGAAGCAACCTACAAGTTGGTGACTATTTGCACTTGAAATACCATTTAAATCCTCCTGCACTACATGTTAGTGTTGTTCAAAAGAACAATCCTCATTAGTTATATCTAAAAATAACATCAAAATCTATGTTATCTAATTAATGCTTTTATGTGCCTCCCTTTCATGTACCAATGTTATGTTATGGAACAATATTTGTATAATTATATTATATATCTACTTCTCAATCCTTATCTATAATTATATTGGTTATTAACTTATTATTATATTTTAACTACATCTTATATTTAAAATTTATTTCAGACATAACAAACATTTATATAAAATTCAAAATACATATTATGCGAGTACAAATTATAAAAGGTATCAACAAATCGTGACCTTTAACAAACATTTACTATAATATGTATCAAAATTATTTAGGTTATGTACATTATTTTGTTAATCTATCTCCTACTTCAACTACAGTTTTTTTTTTACCCAAACTATTGTAACATATTAACAGTCTACTCGGTTTTTTACATATCAATTTTATGTTATCACCAACTAATGAATCAATTTATCTATAACTATAATTAAATTATTAAAACCACTTATAATTACAACTAATTTTAAAACCTTACCTAACTATAATTTGTTCTTATCATTTACAGAATTAATTTTTACTATATATAACTAACACTTTTTATTTAAATAAAAACTATTTATAATAAACACTTATAATATCAATTTACATTAAATCAATAAAACAATTTACAATTTTTTTTAAACACAACGCAATATCGCCCCAACACAAGACCCCCCCCCCCCACAAATAAGCAAGCGCCGAAGGCGCGACCCGTGCGGGTGCACGGGTCATCAACTAGTTGTTATATTAAAACACTTCATTCTGTGTAATACTATTCCACAAAGTTGAGTAGTGCTTATAGATTAAGCTAGTGGTCCTTATAGATTAACCATGTCTCCACATATTATTAACTGAAGATATGGTTTACCAAGTTGGTCTTATTACAATAATAATAATAATAATAATAATAATAATAATAATAATAATAATAATAATAATAATAATAATAATAATAATAATAATAATAATAAGGGTCATGCTAAACAGTGCCCCCGGGGCACTTGTTAAGTATACTAAAAAAGGAAATAAAAAATAAAATTAATATTGAAAAGATAACCTTTTATTCTTTTGAGGTATTGAATGCACGCAATTTGAGACAAAATTTCAATTTTAATATGCTTAACCAATCCCCCGGGGGCACTGTTTAGCATTTTCCTAATGACAACAACAACAATAATAATAATAATAATAATAATAATAATAATAATAATAATAATGTACTGATACATCATTAATTAAAGTAGTTGATAAGTAACTAATAATGGTAAATAATTTCAATTAATATTGTGTCATATCATGTTTAAGAAGATAATAATTACCTCAGGTCTTTTTCATTGTGAACTTTGAGTTAAAAGGCCAAGATTAAAGAGATGAGTTTCTTTTCCCTTGGCTTCATCCCTCTCAGCTTCATCTTTGTCAGAAACAAACCAATTGTAAGGAAGTTGGATTTTGGGCTCAAAGCTACTGCTGTCGCTTCTTTTCTCTAAAGGAAGATGTACTGGTACACTCATTTCCATCGTTGAGCACCGTGTGTCTTTCTTGGTTATGGCACGCAACCCCCATTCCTTGATAATCAAACCTTGGCGGGCTTTAAATGTGATGTGTGCTCCTGTTTTCACAAAATGGCAGTGTTCCCGAGATATATAGATCATCCAAACATACTTTGAGCCATCAACCTTGTTTGAATCCAAATTAAGTGGCATATCAAAGCGTTCTTCTGTGTATTCACTCTCAAAAGAAAGATAAAAAGGATGTGACAGTGACGAAGAGAGCGATTGGTGTGAAGAACTAGATAGTACATGATGATTTCTTAACTCAAATTTTACATAAAAGAGAAAGCCAACCCAATCAACGTCCATAACAGGGTCATTTATCCTTACTATTGAACTCCCTTTAAACTGGCACTGGAAAATCTTTGGAATGAGACAATTTAGATCAGAATAACAAGGAAGAACAATGTCAAAGCCACACCGAAAGTGAAGAGGTTGCTGGTAAAAAAGAAGATAATATACAAGGCATATCAGTACTGGAGATAGGAATGACAAATTGGACTCATACCAAATGGGAAACGAGGTAACAAACTCACACTACGATATATTTATACATAATGATTATATACAACTTTTTCATACTATAATGAATCATCTAATAATATTTTATCATTTGACATGTGGTCTTCAAATAAAAATGTAAAAAATATCTAATACTCTAGTTTCTATCATTTCTTATGTTATGATATCTAATATTTCTATGTAGTATTTGTGCCCCCAACTTATTATACCTACACATTTGGTGTAATCTTTTAATTGTTGTATTTATTTATTGGGTACTTGTCTGGCTTCGAAGTTCTGTTGGCTGCTCCCTAAATTTACCACTTTTGTGAATTTTCTTGTTTGTCTGTTCTTGTTCTGCTTGGGAAGGGGGAGTTTTCTCGAACTCCGATTTGGAGTTTTAGCTTATGGTTATCTTTTATTTCTTTTTGTTTTTATTAGAATTTTTCAATTTGGAAATTTCATTCTGATCTGAATTTTAAAGGAAAAAAGTTTAATTTTTTTAAGGGAGAAGTTTGGTTTTTCAACTAAAGCTAAACAGAGTTAGACATCAAGAGAGGTCTATGTTTTTTGAAGTATAAAGGGGGTGTAAATGACATATTATGAATAGTAGACTTTAAGGGAGGCGAGAATAATTGTTCCAAAAAATACTGTATTTCACAGGTAAAAATAAAATTTGTAGGATTGCCACGCATACATATATGTAATCCTAACATATGATAAATACATAAAGACACTGTTTTGATAAACTTTTTATTGATTAAAATTAGGAAAATGTTTAAACATATATACGTCATGAAACAAGTTTAATATTGTAGAGTCTGATGACGAAAAAACACACATGATACATAAATAAGGAAAGAAAGGAAGGGGAGATAGTTAGAGTATTACACACCTTCAGTAATCTTAGTATCCAATCAGTGATGCAACGGTGGGACGACGATTTGAGAGAGTCAAACACATATAGTCCTGAAGTATTATTACGGGATCCAGATGTTGTTTTATAGTATCTTCCGACTGAATTTGATGGACCACTGTGTTTTGGAAGATAAGGCAAACTTTGAAGCTTATGACAATGTGACAAGTTTAAATATGATAGATTGTGAAGTCTACCGAAACTGGAGGGTAGTTCGGTGAAGTTATTTCCCTGAAGATTTAGTCTTTCTAAACACTTGAATTCTCCAATAGCATTAGGTACTTCAGCAATATTGCAAAAACTTAAGTCTAGAAAAATCAAAGATTGCAGAGAAGAAGTGGAAATCTGACTCGATGACAACCCAATTAATTTAGAGCATCCATGAAGATCTAGAGTTGTAAGAGATGTCATTAAATTAATGTTGATAAACATTTCAGCAAGATTTGTGCAGTCTCTCAAACTTAAGAATTTAAGGTTTGCAAGAGCCCCAACAGATTCATGAATCGTGGATAAACTTGTGCATCGATCCATATCAAGGTACTGAAGAATTAATGTTCCACAGAAATCTGGAGTGTTTTCAAGTTTTGTACAACCAGCAAGACGAAGAACTCTCAAAGACCTTAGTCTTGGTGCATTGCCAAAATCAAGGGTGACTAGACTAGCACAGTTCTGCAAAGTCAAGAATACAAGTTCTGTAAGAAGTCCAATTGATGGATGCACCTCCAACAAGTTTATGCATCCTGTAAGATCTAGCCGCTCAAGTTTTTCCATCCCTTTAAAGCATGGAGTCACCTTCAGATTTTTGGAGTTACTGAGATCTATCCTTTCCAATTTGGGGAGATGCTGGACAACAAGAAATAACCCCCCGATAAGTTATTATTGTTGTTTTAAAACTTAAATTTCATTAATTCACTCGACTACGATTTGTTTTTTTGGTCAAGTAGCCTAGTGGCTAGAAATTCCATCCATTAAGGTGGATAAGTGGGATGATCGGAGTTTCGAACTCCGCCCCCCTGCATATATAATGCAATGTGCTGCCAACTGAGCTAAGCTCACGGGACACTCAATTACAATTTCAAAATTTCAATAATAAATTAAAAAGACACTTATAAACCTACTTGAATTAAATATTTTTATACCACGAAAAGAATGAAGTTTGAATTAAGGACTTGTTAGGAACACAAATTTTATTCAATAAAAAGGACACTTTAATTGAGCAAAAATAAGAAACAATATTGATAGAGAAAACTCTCCTCCAAAGGTGTACGCTTCTACAACAGAGTCATTGTTTTATTCACCGAAAATCAATGGTATCAATACACTCTCAAACATGTTATTTTAGTCCTTAAGGAATGCTATCTATAAATTTTGGGTTTGTTTCACCTGCAAAAGATAAATATCGAATAGAACAACACAAGATAGACTTTTAAGTTATATATCACATAACTTTTCATATTATGCGATATTTGATGAACAAAAAGTTATTTTGGTATTTCACACAACCTGTACATGGAATAAAAGTTATCTTGTGGTTCAGTGAGAGATAAGAACTGTTGATATTTATTATTATTGTAAATATATTCTAGAGTAGCATATTCCATAGTAATATTCCTTTGTAATTAATGCTCTTAATATTATATAATGAAATGTCCGTGATGCTCATTGACACACGGTTTTCGCCATATGCCTCTTGTACTCTTTATCTATTTTCCCTTTCAACAAGAACTTTAAAGTATGGATCACCTCTAGATTTTTGTAGTTGTTTAAATCCATCCTTTTTCAAATTGGGGAGAAACTGGGCAGCAAGAAATAATCCCCCCAAATATGTTATTGTTGTATTAAAACTTGAATTTCAGTAATTCAAAGATCCCTTTATTTTATTAAACTCGCAAAAATAGTCCCTCTATTTTAAAATCAAACTTTTTGGTCTTATATTTTCATATTTGTTGCAAATTTGGTCTTAACTCGTGTTTTTGCCCTAAAAATGACAATTGTTTATGTCAGAAAAGGTGACTTAAATATGATATTTCATCATTAGATTCAATGTTGAAAATAATAAATCACCTTTTAGGATGCCAAAAATCACTATTTTTTAGAGAAAAAACATTAAGAGAAAGGATGAGATGAGATGTTAGATAACAGTTATTATATTATTATTATGCAAGAGTATTTTGGTCTTTGCTAATTTCTAGTGTATATACTCTATTGTAACTATTGTTTGATAAGCTTTTGCTCATTATTCTATTTAAACTCTATACATAGCGAAACATGGATCACGAAATTGTCTCGAATGACGTGTTACCACTAAAGCAAAACGTTTCACACCTAAACTAAAAAAAAGTGAAATTAATTGATCTGCAATCTTTAACCAAAGAAAAAAGGCTCTGCAAATGTTTCACATTTTTTTCACTCATAGCTACAATGACGAGATCTTATCTGATGCCCAACCAACAACGGCGACATAGTTGTAAAGTGTGAAGATGGACTCACAGGTGTTTCTTGGTGGCAGATATGATTAGAAGTGTAGCATCACGGGATGGCGTTGACGACTCTAATGTAGCAGTGATGACTTTTGACTTTGGGATTAATTCTAATCATGCTTTCCGTTTTTATATTTTTGGATTTTAAGTTTGATTGAGTTGTTTGATTATACAGAGTTGTATTTCATCACACAAATTTTGTCATTGATTAGGAAAAATTGTCCTATTCCTGGTGAATTTGTGTTGGCAAAGCAAACTTCCTGTGGAATACGCGTTGTTGACAAAGCATGCTATTTGCTATAATTCTAAGAATGCTATATATTATAGAATGAATGAAAAGATTAATTATCTAGACTCTGAAAATTAAGATGGGGAACATATATATTTGTCAACAAGAAATAGATGATGAAGAATATAGTGTGAGGTCGGTTCGGTTATTGTTGTGGAAGAGAAGACAAACTGAAGTAAAACAATGTAAAAAACAAGAGAAATGCTGGATATCGCGAAAAAATAATCGCGAGCATTTCACGAACAAATGCACTAAGAAAAATCACATGGATAAACATACTAATCTTTCTCTTTATTTTATTTTTTTATTTTTATTAATTTCAAAAGTGTGTTTCATTTCTCTCCCTCTTCAAATACCATTTACTTCTCCTCTTTTCATATAGTCAACTCTCCTGTATTCTCTCATCTAATTCCTTCATTATATTGTTTGCACTTATCTATTTGTACCTTGCTGCTATAAACTTGAAATATTTGTCTATTTTTTTAACAAATTCTTTGTTAGAAAATTGTTAATGGTTGAGATATTTATGGTTCTGTCGGTCTGAGTAAGGTAAGAGGTAAGGGTTGTTTTGGGTTTTTTCATGTGTAGTGGGTGTAACATGGGTTGATGACATTTTCTGAGATTCCTATATATTGGATTATTGATAGGGGAATTATCTAATATGCTACTTCGTTTGAATTTTCAGCTGTTTAATAGGTGGAGAATATTTTGTTTTGAGAGTAAAGGGGAAAAATATGAAAATTGCAATAATTAGATTAGATAAATACCTGGACGCCTTCCCATAGTTTTCCAATCCTACTATCAGGCATATTCAATTCTACAAGGTTATATGGTTGAAAATTTGATGGCAAATACGTCAAAGGGCAACCATTCCATAAAAGATAGCGTAGGGAATTGGAAAGGAATCCATAGCTTCCTGAAAACTTTGAAGATGATAATATGAGCACTTTCAAGTTCTCCAAATCTTTTTCGGTATTTTTTCTTTTTGGAACAGCCAAAGGAAAATCTTTTTTGGTATCCCAGAGATGTGCCTTGTCATGATTAAATTCTGAATCACCAGGAATCGTTTTTGATAAATCTTCTTCATCCATCAACCTTTTGAATTTGCTAACATCCTCTCTTTGATTTAGAATTATGGCTTTAGCTTTTATTGCATCCTGGAAAATTAAGAATATAGAAAGTTAAATAAACAGGATATTAAGACAATATCACATGAGGAAATATAGGGTCTCTCAATTAATAAGTTGTTAGTTTGAATACTCACTTATTCATCTCTTTAGAGTGAGATAAAAATAACAGACCTAAATGCATTTTTAGTCTTCTATTTTCAATTTTCCAAAGTTTTGGTCTCCCTATTTTAAAAACCTTACGGACAATAAATTGGTTCAAGTTGTTAAAAGTTCAATCGCTGACTCTTGTGTAAGAAAAAAAATTCAGTCGGGAGGAGAAAACCGATCTTTGTGTCCCACAATTTTCTCGACATAATCGCTACTAAAGAATAGTAAAAACTCTACCAAAAAAAAGGCACGTTCTTGACTTGTCTTTTACTCTAAAATTTGGTGTAACAAAAAAAGTAAAATAATAGAAATGGAAAACAGAGTTTAGAGGGATATATTACCTGTTTTGAAATCATCGCATTGAGGAGATCACGGTAAAGCCACAATCTACTCCATAATCTTGGCTCATCAGGATATTGATCCCGAATATTTTTCTTTCCCAACTCTATCAACATTTTATGCATATGAATTTCCTGATTTTTAATGGTTATGAGTGATTTTTCAGCAATGATGGTTATTCCAATATTAGGATGCAAATCACAAGCATCTAGGATTCGCCTTACGTAATCCTCCTTCTCCCCATCAAAGAAGCAAGCCACGTGCAAAAATATCTCTCTTTCTGTTGGATTTAATCCTTCAAAACTCATCTGAAGCACTTTCATAATTCTTGTGTCCGGATTATCTCGCAATTCATCTAACTTAGCTCTCCACTCCATGTAACTTCGGGTACACAAGAAAGAACCTATTGCTGTAATTGCTAACGGAAGACCTTGAGCATATTTTAGTACCTCAGGAATTAACTCTGCAAAACTGCTGCTTGAGTAATCATATTTGAAAGCTTTTCTACAGAGAAGATCATGAGCATCGCTATCTTTCATCAGTTCTACCTCATGAATTTTATCAGCTCCATACTCTTTAAGAATATGCACATCTCTAGTGGTTATGATTATTCTACTTCCTCGACAGAGCAATTTGGGATCCATACGCAATTCTTGTAGTTGCTCAATGAGATCAACATCATCAAGAACTATAAGGAGCTTCATGTTATACAGCCTATGTGTTATAATTCCAGATATTTCAGAATGATCGCATACATCCAAATTTTTTTCTTTCAGAGTTTGACGAATAATTTTTTTCTGCACAGCAATAGCACCACCGTCTTTATAAATTTTGCTAACATTCTCGATAAAACAACAACCATCAAATTGATAGTGATGTGATATTGTGTCATACAAGACAGTTGCCAGAGTTGTCTTTCCTATGCCACCCATACCCAATATTCCCAAAACTCGTAAACCATCATCCTTTGAGCTTAATCTTAACTGACTTTTTAAAGCTTCAACGTGGAGTTGTGTTCCGATGAGATCGTCGGCAAAACTTGAGAATCTACGACCCAACACTTTTATTACATCCTGGACAATTTTTTTAATCTCTTCAAACTCTGGCCTGAAAGAGTGGGGGAAGATAAGATCACTAATTTATCAACTAAGGAAATAAAGGAAGAAAACAAGTATAAATATATGTTAAGATAATCTGCATTAATGGGTTGTTGATAAAAATGTGCAATTTTCTTCCAAACAAAAGAATCAATTTGCTCATAGCTTGGTTTATTAAAAATAGTTACTTGCCACAAAAAACTCAATTGAACACCCCCAAATGCTCATGGACATTTTAAAACAATAAAGAGAACATGCTTTATTATACTTACTTATTCCGGACATCGCAACCAGCCAATCCAGCCAAGCGGCTCATAGCTCTCTTCCACCCATCAACCTTGTGTAGATCATCTTTGAATGTCTCAGTGTGTAAAACAAAGGCAGTTTCATACACTCCATTTTGTTTTCGGACATGGGATGGATCGACATCATAAAAAACAGGAAAAACAATTTGCTTCAATTGATGGCGATAATAAATAGCAAACATTTCATCTAAACACCAAGTTGAGGAAGCATAATCTTTTTAGAAGACAACGATAGAAACCCGTGAATCTTTAATTGCTTGCAAAAGTTGGGGTGAAATAGATTCTCCTCTGCGAAGTTCCATGTCATCTTTGAAAACCATAAGACCTTTTCTAACTAGATGAGCATAGAGATGGTCAACAAAGGTATTGCGAGCGTCTGGACCTCTGAAACTGATAAATACATCATATCTATATCTATAGCTTTGGATGCTATTGATATCAGAAAGCTGGGAAGAACTTGACCTTGTATCTCCTGAATCCAATAGATTACGATCGGATGATGTGCAAGAGGCAGACATACCTATCAAGTATGTGTGATATGAAAATGCATCTAATTAGTAATAATTAAAAATAACAAACGAGATCATGTATATTGCAGGTTGTATCTAGCTCGAACATAGACATAAATAAACATAAAGAGGTTGTTACCTGAAAATATTGAAGTTGGATCTGAATTTTCACTACACAGTGCCGAGACAGATGAACTAATAATAATATACTGACTGACTCAAGGCTCTAAGAAGGAAAGTGATGGAAATTCGTAGAATAGAAAAGCTCTTATGGATTAAAGCTAAATTGAAGAGGCAAACGGTGACAAGAGGTTGGGAGGTGCCTCTTGCTAGTGAGGTCCAATGATAGATTTTCTTAGTGGCCAAGTAATAGAGTTCTTTTTGCTTCTCAAATATTCTAGTGTTGATTTAATATTTAATATTGTCTCCCTTGAATCAAACTTTCATATTTATCATTACAAGCATCTTCTTCAATTTGCAAAATAACTCAAAAAATGAGTTAATTTTGATGTATCTCATTGAGATATCAAATGGTTTCCAATTAATGTTATATTTTATAGACATGATCTATGTTATAATATAGTTCAATCCAACGGTCAATTTTGTAATACGATTATCCGGTAAAGAATTATCGGAGGTGTCATATTTTTAAGTTTGACATCTTGGTGTCATTTACTACTCATTAGCACTTAGAATTTTAGGGATGTTACACTCAACCTACTACTGTATTGCTTTTGTCCATGTAGCACAGTTTGACATACTTCAGTCCATATAAATATTATGCCAAAAGATTTAGCAACCAACATGAGGCTTATATATAAAAAATAAAATTAAAACCAAAGCTTAGTCACAAACATGAAGAAAATAAATGAGATATAAAATATCAAAAATCATATCAAGATACGATATGCATCCCCCTGAAAAATGCAAATTAACAAATCTGCCATGTAATTTTCCATTTTACATCTTCATATGTGCAGGGAGTGCCATAAGAGAACAATAATTAAATTATGAAACGTGTCTTGGTATATTAATTGAAGATAAATTCTTAGATAGATTTAGCTTACCAATGTTGAATGCACTGTCATTGGTAATGTTTTGGTGGACTGTCAATTATAGTAATGGATGACTAACTATGGTAATTTATCGTGAATACTTTGAAAAGATAATTACCTCATGGCTCGGAGAAGATACTACATACTTTTCTACTGTGGAGTGCTTGTCTAAAGGCCTAGATTAAAGAGATTAATTTCTTTCCCCTTAGCTTCATCATTCTCAACATCATCTTCGCTAGATACTAGCCAATTGTAAGGAAGCTGGATTTTGGGCCCAATGTTGTTGTTGTTGTTGTTGTTGCTGCTTCTGTTGCTGCTTTCTCCTACCTTCTCAATCTGCAATTCTGTTCCTCTAGTCACCGCGTCTTCCCACCTTAACCTGGTCGAGAGGCCCTGGGGACGCATCTACGTAAAACACAATGGAGGCAATTGCCCCCACAAAAACATTATAGATTATTTTAGTCTCCAATATAAAAGAATTCTAGATCCGTCTCTGTTGAGAGCCATACCATACTATGCATGCCTGACTCATCCATGTCTCTCATGGTTAGCATGCGCAACCCCCACTCATTAATAAGAAATCCCTGGTGGGCTTTAAATGTAATTTGTGCTCCAGTTTTCACAAAATGGCAGTGTTCCCGAGAGATATAGATTGTCCAAATATAATGTTCGCCATCAATCATATTTAGTTCCAAATTAAGTGGCATATCAAATCGTTCTTCTGTGTATTCACTTTCAAAAGAAAGATAGAAAGGATATGGCAGTGGAAAAGGTTGATGAGAACTTGCACAATTTGGCATTGGGTATCTTACCTCAAATTGTACAGAAAAGACAAAACCAACCCAATCGACATGCATATGAAAGTTCTTTATCCTTATTATTGAACCCCCTATATATCGGTATTCAAACCACTTTGTAATATCTGAGTGACGATAAGAAGGAAGAACAATGTCAAAGCCACACCGAAAATGACGAGGTTCCTGTACCAGAAGAAAAATGAAAACATGTCAACATATTTTAGAACTAGAGAGAAGTGCGTGCAAAGGAAGACACCGAAGTGTGTATCTCAACTAATATTTGACATTAGCTACGGAAAGTTTTGACTGCCAAGTAACTTGATAAATTATGATCAGCTGAATAAAGGGTCAGTCAATATATGTATCATCATGACATGATTAAAAGATCAAGGTACAATATGAAAAATGAAAAGGCATTCGTATTAATGAAGCATGGAGGATTATTAATAAAATCACATGGCAATGCATGGGATTTAAATATGCGGATTTTGGAGTCCTTGGCAGTACAAGGTATATGTTGGGAAATTCAAGGAACATGATGTGGGACTAACCACTTGAATTCCAAAAGTGTATCATCGCCAAATAGAGTAAACAGACAAGCTAGGAGAGAGAAAGAGAGAAATGTAGGCAGAGTTCGCACCTTAAGTAGTCTTTTTAGCCATTTATATTGAAGGTTTACAGGGGATCTCACCCTAGACAAGGATGCATCCATTTTAAGACTGTCAAAAACATATAATCCAGATCTATGATCACGAGATCCAGATGTTGTTTTAAAATATCTTCCCGCTGAATCTGATGGACCACTGTTTGTTGGGATCGAAGGCAAATTTTCAAGCCTATGACAATGTGACAAGTTTAAATATGATAGATTGTGAAGACAACTCAAGCTGGAAGGAAGTACAGTGAAGTTATTTCCCTGTAAATTTAGTCTCTCTAAACCCCTTAATTCTCTAATAGCATCAGGTACTACAGAAATATTGCAAAAGCTTAAGTCGAGAAAAATCAAAGATTCCATAACAGAATCGATAGGCAGACACTTATATTTCAAGCAGCCGCATAGATCCAAAGTTATAAGAGATGTCATTTTATCAAGGCTATCAGATAGTCTAACAAGATTTGTGCAGTCTCTCAAACTTAAGACTCTAAGCTTTATAAGAGATCCACGAAATGAGGATAAACTTGTGCATTGGTCAACATCGAGGTACTCAAGATTTAATGCTCCGGTTAAATCTGGAGCTCTTTTAAGTTTAGTGCAACCAGAGAGACGTAAAATTCTCAAAGACCATAACCTTGATGCACTGCCAAAATCAAGGTGGACTAGACTACTACATTTCTGCAAACTTAAGAATACAAGTTCGGAAAGAAGCCCAATTGATGGATGCACCTGCAACAAATTTATGCATCCTGTAAAATCTAGCCGCTCCAGGTTTAGGATTCCCTCAAAACATGGAGTCATCTTCAGATTTTTAGAGTTGCTCAGATCCATCCTTTTCAAACAGGGTAGACACTGCATGTAGAGCAAGAATTAGCCATCAAAATGTGTTAGTAAGCCTTCTATCAAACATGTGTATGCTAGGCGTAAGCCCAAAGGCCCAAATAATTAAGTCCATATTATGTTAGTAGGTGTGTTGCTTAATAAATAGAATAAGGATGGGGAATACTGATCATTGAGTTGTTTTCTTATGTGAGTGGGTTTGGGAGAAGCTCGGCTCTCTAAGTCCTAGAGGTTGATTACTTTCCAGCAGTTACTTACTGTAATTCCTGTCAGTTCATATTCCTAAATTATAATAAATATCTCTGTTGGCAGTTTCACAGAGAATCAGAACAAAATAGTGACTATCCTCATTCTCATTATACAACTTCCATATTCTGTCATATCATACTATATCCTATATCAGATTGTATCCTATCAAAATGTTAGTACGTTGAATTGAAACCTTGATTTCATCAATTTGATGTGGTATACTTTCAAATAATAATACCTTATCTAAGCTTAATTGCATTACAACAACATCAACAATTAATTTATTTTTCCTGGTGGATTCGGCCATGCCATTAGGCCATATGAGTTTACATGCATTGATACCTATATTATTATTGAAACTAAAAAATTTCATGACATCACATAACAATTGATCATATATATATAAACAAAATTTCAAGCTTTCAAACATTTATGAACATACTACAATTGTATTTAATCTAATAATTTTATGATTTTATAATATTGAACAACCATTAGAATATATCTACTTGTTTATATATAAATACTATTAACTATTTATTTGGATGGGGAAAAAATGAAACGAACAATAAAAATACCTGGATGCCTTCCCATAGTTGTTCGATGTTGCTGTCAGGCATATTCAATTCAACAAGGTCATATGGCTGAAAATTTGATGGTAAAGCGGTGAAAGGGTAACCATTCCATGAAAAATAGTATAGGAAATTTGAAAAAAATATCGGTTTTCCAGAAAAATTCTTTTGATTTAAAATGAGTAGTTTCAGGTGCACCATTTTTGATAAATCTTCAGCCTGTAACTTATTGAATTTTAAACCATCCTCCTTTTGATCTAGAACTATAGCTTTAGTATCTATTGCTTCCTGAAAAATTTAGCATAAGAATATCATAAAAGAGAATAAATTATTTGAATTAAATAGATTAAGTTACAAAAGGTTACTTGAGTGGAGTAACACAGTCTCGTATAAAAAAAAAAAAGACAAAGTTTGAATTGAACTCACACTCGTCTCCTTAGAATGAAATAAATGCAAGTGTTGTTTGAGTAGAGAAAGATATGTTACCGTTTTGGTCATCACCACATGACGAAAATCTCGATAAAGCCATAATCTACTCCAAAATCTAGGCTCGTCGAGATGTTGTCCTTGAACAATTTGTTTCCCCAACTCTTGCAACATTTTATGCATACAAATTACCTGGTTTCTAATGGTTATGAGTGATTTTTCAGCGATGAGTGGAATTCCAATGTTAGGTTGCAATCCACAAGCATGTAGGATTCTCCTTACATAATCCTCCCTTTCCCCTTCAAAGAAACAAGCAACGTGCAAAAATATTTCTTTCTCTCTTGGTTGTAGTCCCTCAAAACTCATACGAAGCACTTTCATAATTCTTTTGTCTGGATTATTTTGCAATCCATCAAAGGTAGCTCTCCACTGCATGATATTTCGGTTACAAAGGAAAGAACCCATTACTGTAATTGCTAGTGGAAGACCTTGAGCATATTTCAGAACCTCAAGGATTAGTTCTGCAAAAGTGTTTTTTGAATAATCACTTTTGAAGGCTTTTCTACACAATAGATCATGAGCGTCGTTATCATTCATTAATTCAGCCTCATAAATTTTATCTGCCCCATACAATTCAAGAATATTCATATCTCTAGTGGTTATGATTATTCTACTTCCTGGACGAAGCAATTTGGGATTTATGTGCAATTCTTGTAGTTGCTCAAATTGATCAACATCATCAAGAACTACAAGGAGCTTCATGTTGTATAGCCTATTTATTATAATTCCAGAAATTTCAGAAGGACTGTGTGCCTCAAGATTTTGTTCTTTCAGAGTTTGATGAAGAATTTGTTTCTGCACGGCAATAGCACCACCATCTCTATAAATTGTGCTAACATTCTCGATAAAACAACAAGCACCAAATTGATAGTGGTGTGAGATTGTGTCATACAAGACAGTTGCAAGAGTTGTCTTCCCTATGCCACCCGTCCCCCATATTCCTAAAACTCGAAAACCATCCTCCTCTGACTTTAAATTTAAAAGTCTTTCTAATGCTTCTACACGAGGTTGTATTCCAATAAGGTCATTAGCAAATCCTGAGAATTTATGACCCAATGCTTTTATTACACACTGGACAATTTTTTCAATCTCTTCAGACTCTGGCCTGTAATAAAATCACTAATTTATCAGCTAAGAAAACAAGGGAAAAAACATGTAGAAATATATGGTAACATAGTATGCATTAATGGATATATAACTGTTGTTGATAAAAATGTTCAATTTGCTTTCCATCAAAAGAGTTAATAGCAATTTTACCACTTGCCATTTGAGCGAGTTTTGGTTTTTCACATGTAAATTTTTTTTTTTTTTTGCGATTCCAGCCTTGTAATTTGAAGATTCCTTGTTTTTAGTCCCTGTAGTACTTGATGGCATTTTACATGGGAAAAACAAAAATTCGCCCAAATGGAGGGAGGAAAAAGTGCTATTAACCCTTTATTTTAATTAATATTTTTTTAAAAAATTGTTGACTTGAATATTACAAAAATGCCAAATTATTCAAAACTGCTGATATAGCATGCCACATCATCTATTTAGTTTAGTCAGATGCCACTAGATACCACGAAAGACTGAAAACAAGGAATCTTCAAATTATAAGGATGGAATCGCAACAAAATATTACAAGGGGGGAAACCAAAACTCGCCCAAATAGAAGGTGGAAAAAGTGCTATTAACCCCCAACAAACTATACAAATTGCTTAATCAAGCTTGATTTGTAGAATAGTTTCTCGCACACGAAAAATTCAATTGTAAAACACAAAGAGAGTGTGGTTGATTATACTTACTTATTCCTAACATCCCAACTTGCAATTCCAGCGAAATAGGTCATAGCTTTCTTCCACCCATTTACTCTTTTTGGATCATGTTTGAATCGGTCGGAATGTAAAACTAAGTCATTCCAATACATTCCATTCTGTTTACGGACGTGAGATGGATCGACATCATAAAAAACGGGGAAAACGATTTGATTCATATCCCTATGGCTATCAGCAATAGCAGCCATTTCATCCAAACACCAAGTAGAGGCAGCATAATCTTTTGAGAAGACAATAATGAAAACCCGAGAATCTTTAATTGCCTGTAGAAGTTGAGGTGAAATGGATTTTCCTTTACGAAGCTGTGTGTCATCTTTGAAAACGAAAATTCCTTTTCTAACTAGATGAGCGTAGAGATGATCAACGAAGGTGTTGCGTGTGTCAACGCCTCTAAAACTGATAAACACATCATATCTATATCTATTTATATTTCTATAGGTTTGAATTGTATCAGAATCCTTTGAAGAACTAGGATGTGTACCTGGTTCCCTTGACACACTCTGAAAGGGTCGCTTTGGCATGGTGATAGTACCTAACTGAAATTACATACAAGTTTAATTAAGATTAAGATACAATAAATGAAATTACATACAAGTTTATTAGATTTTTGATAGTGGAAGGAAGCTGTATGTTGCTCAAGCTTAATTCCTTGAAGTGAAGACTGACCTCAAAAATTGAATACACAATAACTCAAGATCAGTTGTCAGAGAGGATGAATCGTTTGATGAAAAAAGTCAACGGTGTGTAGATTCCACATCCACAGCTGAGCAACTAAACAATTAAGCAATGAAAATTTCAAAGTTGTATACTTTATTCATGTCCTGATCACTATTCTTTATTTGCATTTTTAATTGACATTGATTGACTAGGGAAATTGAGTTTAAAAAAAAAAAAAGACTTAAGCTTACTTGGGGGATACAACATTACTGATCCAATTCCAAGTGATGGTCTCTGCCCTTTTATTTGTGTTGATGATTTTCAGCAACGGTGTTAGGACCAGCGGAACGAAGGTGGCTAGCGGTATTTCCTCCACCGCCGGAGGCAACGATGCCGTTGCAAATGGTATTATAAATGGTGCCACTTAAATTTTTTAATCGTGTACAACCATTTACGATTTGACCCTGCTATTTTATATTCAAGTAGCTCAAACTTGATGACTTCTCACTATTGATTTTTTTTTTTTTACAATAGAGTTAAACTTGGAACTTATGATATTACACAAATTTTCCACCATTAGATCAAATTTAGTGGTTCATCAGAGACATTTTGTTAATGACATAATTAACTTTATAATGGGGTACTCATCCGTTACGATTAGTTGAAGAAGTCATTAGATACTGGAAATGTAACATAATGAATCTTTACACCAATTTGAGAAATCAAAAGCAAAAAAAACTTCCGGATTCTAAAAGCAAATCCGTTCTTCAAGCTATTCCGTCTTATGTCATGAGTATCTACCTTCTTCCGGATTCTACAATCAAAGATATTGAGAGAATGATGAATTCTTTTTGGTGGGGCGGTGGACCTAATAACAAAGGTATAAAGTGGCTAGCTTGGGACTGTATGATTTCTCCAAAGAGCCAAGGAGGTCTAGGATTTCGTGATCTACATACTTTTAATTTGGCCATGATTGCTAAGCAAGGGTGGAATATCTTGACCAAACCACATTCCCTTGTAGCTAGACTTTACAAAGCAAGGTATTTTCCGAAATCCTCTCTTTTTGATTCTAAAATTGGTCATAATCCAAGCTATGCTTGGAGAGGCATTTGGAAAGCACGGCAAATTCTTATGTATGGTTGTAGGTGGAGTATTGGTGATGGTAACAACATTAAGGTCATGGGTGAACCTTGGTTGCGTGATAAAGATGAAGCATGGATTCCCTCACCCCAAACCCAAGGTGTGCATAATTTAAATGTCAATGATCTTATGGTTCCTAATATGAAATTGTGGGATAAAGAGAAAATTGAGTCTTTATTTCCTATGCATGTTGCTAACCGTATTATGGAGACTCCATTACTTAGTATGGTTGAGGAGGATAAACTTATGTGGATTGATAATAATTACGGTAATTATAGTGTGAAGAGTGGGTATAAGTTGTTGTTGCATTTTACAGGGAAGATTGATAACTTGGTACAAAATGATGATTGGCTTAGGCTATGGAAAATTGAAGCTCCACCTAAGGCTAAGCATTTACTATGGAGGATGTGTAGAGGCTGCTTACCAACACGTTCACGTTTACAAGATAAACATGTACCTTGTCAACTTTCTTGTCCTCTATGTGACCAAGGTATTGAAGATGATTGGCATGCTATGTTTTTGTGTACTGGTTCTGTTCTTGCACGACAAGCTGCAGGCCTCGAGCAGCTCCTATCACACCGTATCCAACAAGGTGTTACCATTAGGGAATTGATTCTTGACGTGTGTTCATCCGAGACTAAAGAAAATGCAGGGGTCTTCGCTATGTTAATGTGGACATTGTGGCAGAATCGAAACAATAAAGTATGGAATAATGTGCACGAACCGGGTCGAGTTATTGGGATGAAGGCTCGGTTTCTTTGGGATGAATGGAAAGCTGTCAACATAGTGCAGCATGGTCAGCAACGCACAACACAGCAGCAACAGGTTACTACATGGCAGAGACCTCAACAAGGGTGGTACAAATGCAATGTTGACGCGGGGTTTCATCGAGATGCAAACAAGACAAGTGCCGGTTGGTGTTTGCGAGATTATTTGGGGAGATTTATCATGGCTGGGACTATTTGGTTAGATGGGTTTTATTCAATTCTTGAAGGTGAGGCAATAGCCTTACTTGAAGCTATGAAAGCTATGGAACAAAGGAGCATCTCACAAGTGATTTTCGAAACAGATTCTAAGGGTGTGGCTGATTCAATTCACTCCTTTCGTGGCGGAAATTCTGAATTTAGTTTAATTGTTTCTCAAATTAATAACTTGTTATCTGCCTTTCCAAACTTTGTGGTTAAGTTTATTAAGCGGCAAGCGAATATGGTTGCTCACAACCTTGCTAGGGCGGCCATTTCTTGGTCTCGCTGCTGTATTTTTGAGACATTACCTTCTTGTATTTCCTCTTTGTTGATTAATGAAATGATATAAGTTTATGTTTGTCAAAAAAAAAAGCAAAAAAAACTTGTTATTCTACCTATAAACCAAAATCAAGAAAAATAAATAATCTGATCCACTAAGGATTGCAAATTAATAACTTCTCATCTAGACATTATATTGTTAGGAGCACGCCATAAACACCGAATAGTTGCCAACCAAATTACATGTCGAGCCTTTGTATATTTCTTATTCTTTGTCAAAGCCCCAAAAGAAATGAAATGCTTCCAAACTTCTTCGAAAGAAAAGAAATCCACATTCATCCATTTAAATTTTTTCTTCCACAATTGTTGTGAGAAAGAACAATTGAAGAAAACATGGTCAATCTCTTCTTGCTCTCTGAAACAAAAAGGGCTACAAAACTCACACAAATTAGTACTAATTTCTTTTCTCATCAAAGCCATACGAGTCGGAAGTCTTGATAGTAATAACCTCCATCCGAATATGCTCACTTTGGATGGCACCTCATTCCTCCGTAATTGTTGCACCGCTTCCAAAACATGATTATCTAGCGCCAAAGAAACATTGATCACGTGATTGAAGAAACAAGTACGGCGAATACACCGAAAAAACTCCAGCACGGTCCGGCACCCATCTTCTAGGATTAGCACCAACAGGGGAATTCCTAACAAGCGAAAGGGGATAGAATCTACCTCGCAGTGAAAAAAAGAGGAAGCAGCATACAAAAAACTATCATCAAGATTAATTCCATAAAGTTTACCTTTAAAGAAATTAACTTTCAACCCAGACACCAACTCGAAGCTACACAACACTGTTTTAACGGACAATGAAATTATCCCAAGTACCTTCACCAACCAAAACCGTATCATTTGCAAATTGTAGTGTGTGAAACCGTAAATCCTCTCTTACTTTGAAACCATGGAAACTACCATTTTCAACTACCTTCTGCATCATACGAGTGAGACCTTCCGCAGCAAGCAAAAAAAGAAAAAGGGATAACGGGTCTCCTTGTCTCAAGCCTTTACCAACTAAGAAATCCTCCGAGGGACTCCCATTTACTAATACCGACATCGAACTATTGAAAATGCAAGCTCTCATCAATTTTAAGCATCCATGAGCAAAACCCATTCGGCGCATCATATACTCCAAAAATTTCCAATTCACCGTGTCATAAACTCTTTCGAAACCTACTTTCAACATCAAACATTTGTCTTTTCTTCTCTTTGCCAAATCGATCAATTCATTCACAACAAGAACCCCATCTAGAATTTGTCGATTAGGAAGGAAAGCTGATTGGCAATCAGATATCAACTTTCCCAAAACCTTTTTTAATCTTGCTGTCAACACCTTTGCAATAATTTTATACAAACAACCGACAAGACAAATGGGCCTATAATCTGACAACATCTGAGGATGATTCTTTTTTGGTATAAGAGCCAAAAATGAAGCGGTAATAGCCTTTGGAAGAGTAACATTGATATGAAATTCATGTAAGAACTCCATAACATCTTCCTGAACAACATCCAAACAAGACTTCAGAAAGTTAAAGTTAAACTCATATGGACCCGGACATTTATTCCCATTACAGCTCCACACAACATCACGAACTTCATCCACGGAAAAGGGGGCTAAAAGAAGAAGGTTATCAGCCTCCGATAAAGAGTTAAAAGAAATACCATTAAGCACAAGGTGATTGCTCCACTCTTCTGTGAAATTCTTTGCAAAATAATTCTTCACAAAAGACTTGATATCATCAACCCCGTGAACCCAATTATCGCCATCTCTAACAGCCACCAATTGGTTTCTTCTCCTTAATTTATGAAGAAAAAAATTAAAAAGAGGAGAATACTATAATGGTAAGGGTGTAATCAATTCTGTTTGAACTGGTTTTTAGTTAAAAAGGTGTTTGAACGGTGAAATGCCTATTGGTCTGGTTGTTGAGGAAATATTTCAAAAATCCTTTTGTGTTTCAATGATAACAAACTTAATGACTTAAAAATCATTTTAAGAATCTTATATGTTTTGTTATCTAATGTGTTTCTTTGAGTGAGATCACAGGAACATTTTATCAAAGAATCCAAAGTCTCATTCATATATGAGAAGCATTTCGGATGAAAAGCATTCAAGCTTCATCATGAGAACCATGGCGAAATTGATTTTTAACCATATATAATTTTGTGTGTCTCAATCTCCTATCTGTTGGAGTAATTTGAGAATAGAGAACGAAAATGAATTGAATAGAAAGATTAGAGGAAAAAATGAAAGTTGTTATTCATCCACTAGGGGCAAAGGTCTTTATATACAAAAGGAGGCTTGCTTCACTACCAAGCAATTGTAACTAACTACCTAGGACAAATCGAAAAATCTCTAACTGACTAACTATCAGAATCTCAGCGTTCAGAACCTGCGTGTTCAGAACCTGAGTCTCCAGAGCTTCTTGAGAACCTGGAGCTTCGCAGCTTCTGAGAGCTTCTCAGCTTCTGAGAGCTTCTCAGCTTCTGATCTTCTTGAGAGCTTCTCAACTTCTGATCTTCTAAGAACATGTATTACAAACATCACACCTCCTAATCCATGTTCTCCAATGATCCCATTCCTATAAGCTTCTTCAGAGTATCAAACCTTGCCTTAGCCATAGGTTTGGTTAGAATATCTGCAAGTTGAATCTCAGTATTGCAATATTCCAACTCAAGCTTCTCCTTGTTCACTTGATCTCTCAAAAAGTGAAACCTTCTTTCAATATGCTTGCTCCTGCCATGACTCACAGGATTGTTAGCCAAGTCGATTGCTGACTTGTTGTCCACAAGCACCTTCATCTTTGTTACTTCAACTGCCTTAAGTTCTGAAAGTAACATCTCAATCCAATTTGCCTGACATGCTGCAAATGAAGCTGCAACATACTCAGCTTCACATGATGATAATGCAACTATTCCTTGTTTCTTAGAACACCAAGAAATTGGTGCATTGCCAATCATGAACAAGTAACCTGTAGTGCTCTTTCTATCATCTTGATCTCCTCCCCAATCAGAGTCCGAGTAGCCATAAGCCTCTAACTTCTTACTACTGTTCCTTTGGTTTGGAATCAAAATGCCATGATCATTAGTACCCTTTACATATCTGAGCACTCTCTTTGCAGCAGTCAAGTGACACATCCTTGGTTGATCCATAAATCTGCTTAGCAGACCAACACTATGACATAAGTCAATCCTAGTGTTGCACAAGTACCTCAATGAACCTATAATCTGCTTGTACAAGGTTGAATCGACCAATTCATCATCTGTATTCTTGCTCAGCTTCACACCAGTTTCCATAGGAGTAATTGCTGGGTTGCAATTGCTCATATGAAACCTCTTCAATATGTCTGCAACATATTTCTTCTGATGCAAGAAACAGCCTCTGCTTGTATTAGCAAACTCCATGCCAAGAAAATATGATAGCTCACCTAAGTCAGTCATCTCAAACTCCTTCATTATGTCTGTTTTGAACTTCTCTAACACAGCTTTGTTTGATCCAGTGATCAACAAGTCATCAACATACAGACATAGTATTATCATTTCTTCATGATTTGAACCCTTCACATATACTCCATGTTCTGTTGTGCATCTAGTGAATTTCAAATCAATTAGGAAGCTATCAATTCTCTTATTCCAAGCTCTTGGAGCTTGTTTCAAGCCATAGAGGGCTTTCTTCAGTTTGAACACTTTGTTCTCTTGACCTTTAATCTCAAAACCTGGTGGCTGCTTCACATAAACTTCTTCATCTAGAGGTCCATTTAAGAAGGCAGATTTCACATCTAGCTGATGCATAGACCAGCTCTTGTAAGTGGCTATTGCAACAACTAATCTAATGGTCTCTATCCTGGCCACAGGTGCAAACACTTCATTAAAGTCAAGTCCATGCTTCTGTAGAAAACCCTTTGCTACTAACCTTGCTTTATACTTAGCAATCTCACCATTGGGTTTCATCTTCAACTTGAAGACCCATTTCACATCAATTGGCCTCTTGTTGACTGTTTTGTGCATTAACTCCCAAGTGTTGTTCTTCTCAATAGACTTTAACTCTTCTTTCATGGCTGCCTTCCATTTAGAGTCATTTAAAGCTTGTTCTAAGGTAACTGACTCCAACTCAGCTATCATAGCTTCATTGATCAGTTCACCATCTTCTGTTATTGCTTGATCAGGGAACACATCATATTCATTCAACCTAACTGACTGCATTCTTTCTCTTGTTGATCTTCTCAACTGTTGATTAGGTTGATCATTAGGCATATGAGTGTGATTACCAACTGCATCATCTTCTGGTTCATCATCTATTTCTTCAAGCACAAGCTTTCTATTGAGCATTGAACTAGTGTCCTCAGCACTAGTACTTCCAATCCAGTCCCAACCCTTTGATTCATCAAACTTAATGTCTCTGCTTATCACAACTTTATTCTCTTTTGGAGCATAGAGCTTGTAAGCACCAGTGGGGTGATATCCCAATAGGATCATTTGTTGACTTCTATCATCAAGTTTTCTTCTTACTTGATCAGGAACATGTCTAAAACAAAGTGAGCCAAAGATTCTGAAATGACTTACACTTGGTTTAAGACCTGTCCAAGCTTCATAGGGAGTTTTGTTCTTCAGCTTCTTGGTTGGACTTCTATTGATTATATGCACTGCTGTTGAGGTTGCTTCTCCCCAGAATTTATGAGGCATGTTCTTACCCTTTAGCATGCTTCTGGCCATGTTCATTATGCTCCTGTTCTTTCTTTCAGCAACTCCATTGTGTTGAGGAGTGTAAAGAGCAGTGACTTCATGCACTATTGGCCAACTTCATTGTATAACCTTTCTCAGGTAATTGACCTAAGCTTATCAAGTTACTTGCCATAGAAGGAACATACAATACCTCATTGATGGTTGATTCTTGACCATCTTTTCTCTTCACAAGAACAGTTCCCATGCCAGCACTGGTAATCTGACTGTTATCTGCAAACTTGATGTTTCTCTTCACTGAATAATCAAGCTTCAAGAACCACTTCTTATTACCAGTCATATGATTGCTACACCCTGTATCAAGATACCACAAATTTGACTTGTCTGCTTCTGAATTTGTGATTGCCATCAGAAGTGAATCATCAGAATCACTACCACCTCCATTAGCATATTGGGCTTCATCTTTATCTTCTCTAGCCACCTTCTTAGAACGACATTCTCTTGCATAATGCCCAAATTTCTGACAGTTGTAGCATTGAATTTCTTTCTTATCAATCTTCTTCTTGGAACTCTTCTTGTTCTGATTTGCATCTTTAGTGGAATCTACATTCTGATTCTTTGAATTCTTGGTTGAATTCTCTGAATCCTCTTTCTTCTTCTTCCACTTATCTTTTCCTTTCTTGTTCTGAGTCTTGGCCTGTAATGCTTGTTCCACTGCCTTGTTTGAACTCCTCTGCTTAACCCTTAGCTCATGAGCTTCTAAGGATGCTTGCAGCTCTTCAATCTTCATAGTTGCCAAATCCTTTGATTCTTCAATAGCAACCACTATGTGGTCGAATTTCTCAGTCAAGGTCCTCAAGATTTTCTCAATCTTGGACCTATCAGTCATGGTTTCACCACAAGATTTCATCAAATTTGTCAAGGCCAACATTCTCGCCAAATACTCAGAGATCGTTTCTTGTTCATTCATCTGCATCATCTCGTATTGCCTTCTCAAAGCTTGCAGCTTGATACCCTTCAATTTCTCATCACCACCATAAATTTTCTTCAATGTATCTCAAGCTCCCTTTGAGGTTTCTTCTTCTATTATCTTCTCAAAGATATTAGAGTCCACACATTGATGAATGATGAACAAGCCTTTAGCATCTTTCTTTTTCAATTCTTTGTGTTGAGCTCTTGCTGCATCATCAGCATTTGCAGCCAATTCTTCTACTCCATCAGTTACAATTTCAAGAACATCTTGAAATCTGAAAATCACTTTCATTTGTGCACACCAACGATCAGTTATCACCTTTGAAAACTGGAAGATTTGCTGGAAATTGCGAGGAGGTTGTACTATTGTTCGTCATGATTCTTGATCAAGGAATCAATCAAAATGATGAATACGAACCGGGCTCTGTTATACCAATTTGTTGGAGTAATTTGAGAATAGAGAATGAAAATGAATTGAATAGAAAGATTAGAGGAAAAAATGAAAGTTGTTATTCATCCACTAGGGGCAAAGGTATTTATATACAAAAGGAGGCTTGCTTCACTACCAAACAATTGTAACTAACTACCTAGGACAAATCGAAAAATCTCTAACTGACTAACTATCAGAATCTCAGCGTTCAGAACCTGCGTGTTCAGAACCTGAGTCTCCAGAGCTTCTTGAGAACCTGGAGCTTCGCAGCTTCTGAGAGCTTCTCAGCTTCTGATCTTCTTGAGAGCTTATCAACTTCTGATCTTCTAAGAACATGTATTACAAACATCACTATCCCTTCTCTTTAAATTTCTATTGATTGATTTAAACACACATTTTTGGTTTCACACCTTTAGAATCATATCTATCAAGATTGATTATTCCTTGTTGAAAGGTAAGAAACAATTATTTAAAAAGGTAAGGAACATATCTATAGTAAACTGAATTAGTTTTCTTAGATAGAATATAGAAACAAAGAAGGTGATAAGCCAAAGAGTGATTTGCACTCGATTTTAAAGATAAAGCAGTTGACATGCACATTAGAGTGCCCTGTGGTACCGACGAGGGATATAACCATATCCGAATGGAAAGCTATTCTAGATAGATTTCATATGCAATTAACCACAAGGAAAATGATTCTATTTTATCTTTCTTTTACAATTTCAATTCCAAATCAACATGAACTTATAAAAAGCAGGGGGCCGACTAAATAGACAAAACTTCAAATAATTAGAAGCACTCTCACAACATTAGCACTAGAATTCTAAAAGCTGAACACATTGTTATATTAAAACACTTCATCATGTTCCCAACTCACAGCACCCGGTTGTTTTTGTCTGTGTAGTACTATTCCACAAACTTGAGTCCTTATAGATTAAGCTACTGGTCATAGCTGCAAAAGCAAATATCAGACATCATATCTGCATACAAAGTGCATCAACAATTATGGATCCATGTGAAAATACATACAGAAGATACAAGCTAGCAAATCTGCTATGAAATTTTGAATTCATATGTACATAGAGAAGCCAAATTAATTGGAACAAGTATAAAATCATGAATAATAATAATAATAATAATAATAATAATAATAATAATAATAATAATAATAATAATGTATTGATACATGTTAAAAAGTATTAGATGATCTTGACAAGTGTTTATAAGCAAGTGGTAGTCATCACCTTATAAGCCGGTTTTGTGAGGATGAGTTAGGCCCATACTTATTTCTAATAAAACATGGTATCAGAGCCTCTCGATCCATTCCATTGGGCCACCCATTATTGTTCAGTCCACGTTCCAGCTTGTTCAGTTATGGACGTTGCGGGGTGTTAAAAATTCTCACATCGGATATGAGATGGTCTTGACAAGTGTTTATAAGCAAGTGGTAGTCCTCACCTTACAAGGCGGTTTTGTGAGGATGAGTTAGGCCCATACTTATTTCTAATAATTTCTAACATGTTAGAAATAATATAAAATCATTGATGTGGTCTATCCTAACAGCTTTTGGGATAATCGGTTATTTGACATGGTATCAGAGCCTCCCACGATTCGTTGGGCCGCCTGGGTTTCCGATCAGGCCATCCACCATTTATATCCACGCACCAAGCCCAATAGTGTTGGACGCGGGCGGGTGTGTTAAAAAGTTCCACATCGGATATGAGATGGTCTTGACAAGTGTTTATAAGCAAGTGGTAGTCCTCACCTTACAAGCCGGTTTTGTGAGGATGAGTTAGGCTCATACTTATTTCTAATAATTTCTAACATGGTATCAGAGACTCTCTATAAGATCTATAGGACTACCCGTTATTTGGACCACCTATTATTGTTCAGTCAACGTTACAGCTTGTTCAGTTCTGGACGTGGGAGGTGTTAAAAAGTCTCACATCGGATATGAGATGGCCTTGACAAGTGTTTATAAGCAAGTGGTAGTCCTCACCTTATAAGCCGGTTTTGTGAGGATGAGTTAGGTCCATACTTATTTCTAATAATTTCTAACAATACATCATTAATTAAAGTATTTGATGAGTACTCCCTCCTGTCACTATTATAAGCAAAAAACACTTTTTAGATTCATTGAAAAGTTAATGTATTTGGCATATACACCAGATACATTAATGGTAAATAATTTCAATTAATATTGTGTCATATCATGTTTAAGAAGATAATTACCTCAGGACTGCAGAAATAAAGTGTTATTTTCATTGTGAACTTTCACTTAAAAGGCCAAGATTAAAGAGATCAGTTTCTTTTCCCTTGGCTTCATCCCTCTCAGCTTCATCTTCGTCGGAAACAAACCAATTGTAAGGAAGTTGGATTTTAGGCACAAAGTTGCTGCTTCCTCTTCTTCTTTGTTTTACTTTCACGTTCTCTAAAGGAAGATGTACTGGTACACTCATTTCCATCATTGAACCCTGTGTGTCTTTCTTGGTTATGACACGCAACCCCCATTTCTTGATAAGTAAACCTTGGCGGGCTTTAAATGTGATGTGTGCTCCTGTTTTCACAAAATGGCAGTGTTCCCGAGATATATAGATCATCCAAACATAGTTTAAGCCATCAACCTGGTTTGATTCCAAATTAAGTGACATATCAAAGAGTTCTTCTGTGTATTCACTCTCAAAAGAAAGATAAAAAGGATGTGGCAGTGACGAAGAGAGCGATTGATGTGAAAAACTAGATTGTTTAGGATGATTATTTAACTCAAATGTTACACCAAAGAGAAAGCCATGCCAGTCAACATCCATAACAGGGTCATTTATCCTTACTATTGAATCCCCTTTAAACCAGTAATAACAGAAGATGCTTCGCATGTCACTAGCTTCCTCATCCTCATACCAAGGAAGAACAAGGTCAAAGCCACATCGAAAGTAAAGAGGTTCCTAGTAAAAAAAAAAAAAAAAGATAACATACAAAGGCATTAGTACTACAGATATGTTGCAGCATCCGCAACATAAGGCGATGTGCCCAACCGAATTCATCTTAGTTGTAAAAAGTGCCAAGCAACTACAAATAAAAAATAGAGTAAATAATCATCCTGAACAATTGAGGGGAGGGGAGGGGAGGCGAGGGAAGGGAATATATTTAAGTATTTGTGTTTGGTTCAATTTTTAGGAGGAGAGGGGAGAGAGGAGGAGGGGCGTAAAATCCCTCCAAGAGCCATTTTTGCTCACCTCCAAATTAGGGGGATTTGGAGGAGAGACCAGAGAAAATGTTTACCAATTATCCTCAATTTTATATTAAAATTCCAAAATTGTCCTTATTCAAATTTTTAACAGCTTTTTTTACATGTAAAAATGTTATTTCTCTTGTTGCATTATACTAAACAATAATCTCTCGTTAATTTCTCTATTGATATAATTTCTTTTTACTACTTGTTGGTTCATTGTCCTAAACCTCATTCTTTTGTTTCTTCTTAATTTTTTTTAAGACGTCATTTATTTTTACTTCATTTGTTTCTTCCTCGACAAAATGCTATGTTTTGTTTATTTATAATAATTTCTTCACGGGCAGCATGCTTCTATTGTGTTGTTAATTTTTATGTTTATGTATAAATATTTTTTTAATATTTTATTAAATTAGATGGATAAATCAAAAATGATAATAAAGGGTATTATAAAAAAAATGATAATAAAAGGATAGATGTTTTTAAAATATAAGTGTTAAGGGTAAAAAAGTAAATTACTTTTAAAATTCCTCCCCCTCCCCTTGTGAACCAAACATATGTTTAATTAAAATTCCTCACCTCCCCTCCCCTCTTTTAAACCAAACATATGTTTAATTGAAATACCTCCCCCCCCTCCCATTCCCTACCCTCCATTAAAATCCCTCTCATCCACTCGGTTGAACCAAACAGATTATGTTAAAATATACGGAAATGGAACCAAGCTGTCAAACTACATGCAATCAGCACATACAGACTATACAATCAAGATTAAATGGCTGAGAAAGTTTAAACTTTAGTTAATTTTAAATTTGAACTATCTGATCTTAATTGAATGGCCTAGATGTAGTCGAGTGCACCAACTGCACTCGAACCTGGTCCTATAATATAATATACACACTTCTTTTTCCTTTTTCATTAAAAAAATAAATAAATCTTCCCTTCTTATATTAAAATTTACACATCACTCATTGGTAAACACTTTAGTCTATCTTACCAAAAAAAAAAACCTTTAGTCTACTTTAATGTAACCTAATTTTTAATTGCTACCATGAAGATCAAAAAGATCTAGTCCAATTAATTTATGGGATGCAAAGCACAGAAGCCTACATTGGAGTATCTGTTCTATCCAACAAACGGGTCAATCACCAAAGCATATCCGAAGTGTTCACCTTTGGCCTTAGAAGGTCACAGTGTGTTGTCTCACCTCGGATGCCTGCTCATCTTGAAATCGGAGCATCTAGAAGCATCACCCAAGGATCAAGCCAAAATTTCAATTTTAAAAGGATCGTGCATACAAAATATCACTTAGTAAAAAAGATTCAAATCTCCAAACTTGTAACATACTGAAATTTAATATACAATCAACATTGTCTTATATTTAAGATATAAGGGGTTAGTCAAAAAAAAAAAAAATATATATATATATATATAGGGATGTTGCTTCTGGTATCAAAGGAGAAATCATGCTCTGTGTTTTGCTCAAAAATATCATCCAAAACAAAGTATATGATTCAGACATAGGTTCTCATGTTTTACAGTGCTCTCTCACTGTACTTCAAGTTATAGGAACTTGGTGGACGCTTATTTAATCCATCACCTTGAGGACAAGGTGAATTTCAAGGGAGGGAGTATTTTTTGTTTTGAAAGGGAGGGAGTATTGTCAGGTGAGAATTTCAAAGGGGGGTAAAAACCCCCCAAATTATCCAAAACCATTCATATAAGTTTAATAAGGGGGGTAAAAACCCCCCAAATTATCCACCTATTTACATTGTTGTTTTTGGATAATTTGGGTGTAAGTATTATTTAAAACTAGTCAACTGAGGGTTAGTTTAATAAGTTCCATCAAATTATTTAGCACCCACTTTGCTAATTTACACCCACCTATTTACATTGTTGTTTTTTCAAAACACTAAGTGTTATTTAAAAACTAATTAATTAACTAACTCTGGTAGTAACTCCAAAATTGGCTTAATTAAAGTTATTGAATCTTGTTGCATTTTTGTTGTGTACACATCATATTCCCATAAAGATGTATACTTATAATTGAGAATTAGTGATTAATTTTTATGATATGTAATCCTGATATAAGGAAAATACTTTGAAAAAACCTAGTAATCCCTCCCTTATATATGGATAAAAAGATAATGGTAAAGTACAAATTGGATATTAGGAAAATATTTAGGCATATGTCAATGAAACAAGTTGAAATATATTGGATTGTATAGTCTGATGACATAATAGTAGAGAAAAAACACATACTATATAAATAAGGAAAGAAAGGAGAGATAGTTAGAGTATTACACACCTTAAGTAATCTTAGTATCCACATATTTATCTGTTCTTCGACTATAGATATGTACTTCGTGCAACTGGGAGTGTCAAACGCATATAATCCTGATCTATGGTTACGGGATCCAGATGTTGTTTTAAAATATCTTCCCACTGAATCTGATGCACCACCAATTGTTGTTGGGAGCTCAGGCAAACTTTGAAGCTTATGACAATGAGACAGGTTTAGATATGATAGATTGTGAAGATCATCTATGAAGGGAAGTTCAGTAAAGTCATTTCCCTGAAGATTTAGTCTTTCTAAACAACTTAATTCTCCAATAGCATCAGGTACTTCAGAAATATTGCAATAACTTAAGTCTAAAAAAAGCAAAGATTGCAGAGAAGAAGTGGAAATCTGACTCAATGACAACCTAATAAGTTTAGAGCATCCATGAAGATCTAGAGTTGTAAGAAATCTCATTATTTGTGCTGGTATTTCAACAAGATTTGTGCAGTCTCTCAAACTTAGGAATTTAAGCTTTGCAAGATCCCCAATTAATTCATGAATCGTGGATAAACTTGCACATCGATCCATATCAAGATACTGGAGATTTGATAATCCTCCAAAATTCGGAGTGTTTTCGAGTTTTGTACAATCAGAGAGACGCAGGACTTTTAGATACCTTAATCTTGATGGATTTCCAAAATCAAGGGTGACTAGACTACTGCAGTTCTGCAAACTCAAGAATACAAGTTTTGTAAGAAGTCCAATTGATGGATGCACCTCAAACAAGTTTATGCATCCTGTAAGATCTAGTCGCTCAAGATTTTGTATCATTTCAAAGCACGGAGTCATCTTCAGATTTTTTGAGTTGCTCAGGTCCATCCTTTTTAATTTGGGGAGACGCTGTGAAGCGAGAATTAACCACTAATATGTTAGTAACTTGAATTTCATTAATTCATTCAACTATGATTTCAGAACTGCAATAATAAATTAAGAAGCAACGTAACCTACTTACTTGCATTAAATATGTTTTATATCACAAAAGGGTTGAAGTTTGATTTAAGGACTTGGTAGGACCCATAAATTGTATTCAATAAAAAGCAACACTTTTATCGAAAAAATAAGAAAGAATATGAGAGAAAACTCTCCTCCATATGCATGGCTAAAAAACATACCCATGGATATCCGTCCAAACCCGCTCCAACTTTGACGGTGAAAAATCTGAATTTATTGGGTTTGGGTTCGGATTTCAATTTTTTCCGATTTCAAAAGACGAGGATAAGGTTGGTGATGGGGACACTAATATCCACCTCAAACCCGCTTCGCTTTGTATCGAAATTATATTTTTATCTCTCTTAACTTATAAAAAAAAATGAAAAACTCCTAAACAATTTTTTAAGTCACATACATTTGTTTATGAGTTCAATGGACATGCTACGTCAGTGTAAAATATTTTTACACGAATGTCCAATAGGAATCAATTATTCATCTACATCATATCATTAGAGTGGGATGTAGTGGGGTGGTTTGGTAGAATACTTGGTTGGTATTTAATGATAGTGTAAAATTATTTTACGCTGTTAGTGCATGTCCCATTTTCTCTTTGTTTATTGTTATTTTTAGTTTCAACAGTTTATTTGGAGGAGGGAAAGATGAAAATTGTAATAATTAGAGAAATACCTGGATGCCTATCCACAATTGTTCAATGTTGCTATTAGGCATATTCAATTCCACAAGATTATATGGTTGAAATTTTGATGGAAAAGACTTGAAAGGGTAACCTTTCCACATAAGATAGCATAGGGAATCAGAAAGAAATTTGGGGCTTCCTGAAAAATTTGAATGATCTAATATGAGCAATTTCAAGTTTTCCATTTTCAATAAATCTTCACCCTTCGGCTGATTGAAATTGGAAACATCCTCCTTTTGATTTAGAATAATGGCTTTAGCTTTTATTGCTTCCTGAAAAATTAAGAACAAGCATATTACAAAATAGAAAAAAAAAGTTAAATGATTTAAAATGAAATACTTATATCGTAGGAGAATAATGGATTGAGATTCTCCGCAGTAATAAATCACACAATTTTAAATCTTAGTCTTAATTATAAATTAGACGTTTCAAATTAACGCAATTAACAAATCACTGTAAATGATCTCGGACACACATTTTAAATTAGACATTCCTAAGTTGTTACAGCAGAAAATCCAAATCCTGATAATGGCACCTCAAAAAAAAAAAATATCCCAAGAGAATGGTCACGTGAGGAGGGTCTCTCTCTGTTAATAAGATGTTGGTTTGAATACTCACTCATCTCCTTTATTATTTTCTGGGTTTTTATAAATTAAAAATTTAGGTTGGAAAATGAATCTCCAACCCAAACCGTTTTTAGGATTCAAAAAGTACACTTACAAAGAAATTTACATTCATCTCACTCAGTCATCTTAGAATGAGATAAAACTAATTTACGCATGACTTGTTTTACCAGTTTATTCTTGACTTGTTTTGTCCTTTAACATAAAACTTGGGGTATACAAAAGTAACATAATGGAAATGGAAAACATAGAATCTATAGAGAGATGTATTACCAGTTTTGTAATCATTGCATCATGGAGATCACGATAAAGCCACAATCTACTCCATAATCGTGGCTCATCAGGATGTTGTTCCCGAACAATTTTCTTTCCCAACTCTTGCAACATTTTATGCATATGAATTTCCTGATTTCTAATAATTATGAACGATTTTTCAGCAATAAGTGAAATTCCAATTTCAGGCTGCAATCCACAAGCATCTAGAATTCTCCTTACATAATCATCTCTCTCCCCTTCAAAGAAACAAGCAACGTGCAAAAATATTTCTTTCTCTCTTAGCTCTAGTCCCTCAAAACTTGACTGTAGCACTTTCATAATTCCACTATCCGGATTATTCTCCAATCCTTTCAAGATAGCCCTCCATTGGGTGGTATTTCTATTATACAAGAAACAACCCATTACTCTAATTGCTAATGGAAGACCTTGAGCATATTTTAAAACCTTAGGAATAAGCTCTGCATAATCACTGTTTGAATTATCACTTTTAAAAGCTTTTCTACATAGAAGTTCATGAGCATCATTATCATTCATCAATTCAACCTTGTGGATTCTATCCGCTCCATACAATTCAAGAATATGCACATCTCTAGTGGTTATGATTATTCTACTTCCTGGACAAAGCAATTTGGTCTTTATATGCAATTTTTGTAGTTGCTCAATTTGATCAACATCGTCAAGAATGACAAGGAGTTTCCTGTTAAATAGCCTCTTTGTTATAATTCCAGATATTTCAGAGGGACTGTATGCATCCAGATTTTTTTCTTTCAGAGTTTGATGAAGAATTTGTTTCTGGACAGCGATAGCACCGCCATCTCTATAAATTGTGCTAACATTGTGGATAAAACAACAAGCACCATATTGGTAGTGATGTGAGATTTTGTCATACAAGACAGTTGCAAGAGTCGTCTTTCCTATGCCATCCATCCCCCATATTCCTAAAACTCGAAAATTGTCATCATGTGAGCTTAGTTTTAAAAGTGTTTCTAATTCTTTTACTTGAGGTTGTATTCCGATAAGGTCGTCAGCATACCCTGAGAATTTATGACCCAACTTTTCTATTACAGCCTCAACAATATTTTCAATCTCTTCAACTTCAGGCCTGAAAGAGACGAGAACCAACAAAATTATTAAATTATCATCGAAGTAGATAAGGGGAAAAAAACAAGTGGAATTTACTTCCACACGAAAGAGAAATACATTTTGCTAAAGAAAGTTTGATTATTTAAGTAGTGGTATGATGATCACCTAAAACCTCATTTAAACACCATATGTGAAAACTGAATATTATTATCTTTTAAGTTATGAATAATGTTCGATCACTAATGTGTTTATATAGGCTATTTTAACCTAATGGACTTTTGGACCGAATACAAATTACTACGAGTAATAAAAATAAAAGATTACTCATAATAACAAAAGATTGCTTCTAATAATAAAATATTTACTATTTATTTACAACACCATATATAAATTATATTCTTGTTAAGAATAACACAAAGATTAACTTATATACTTACTTATTCCTGACATCCCAACCAGTCGACCCAGCGAAACAAGTCATAGCTCTCTTCCACCCATCAACCTTGTGTGGATCATCTTTGAATGTCTCGGTGTGTAAAACAAAAGCACTCTCATAAACTCCATTCTGTTTTCGCACATGAGATGGATCAACATCATAGAAAACAGGAAACACAATTTGTTTCAATTCAGCACGGCAATCAGCAATAGCAGCCATTTCATCTAAACACCAAGTCGAGGAAGCATAATCTTTTGAGAAGACAACAATAGAAACCCGTGAATGTTGAATTGCCTGTAGAAGTTGAGGTGAAATGGATTCACCTTTCTGAAGTTGTTTGTCATCTTTGAAAATGAAAATACCTCTTCTAATGAGATGAGCGTAGAGATGGTCAACAAAGGTGTTGCGTGTATCAGAACCTCTGAAACTGATAAACACATCGTATCTATAGCTTTGTTGGATGCTATTAGAATCCTTCCAAGAACAAGAATCTATACCTCTCTGGATCTGGCTCCAACTCTGACTCCGACGATCGATTATGGCCCTAATTATTTGGAAGAGAGAGGATAGCCAAGAGAGTGACATATCTGCGATATGATGATATATTCAAATTATTAAAATGCATACAGTCGGGACAATTAAAATAACGAATTATAATGAATGTTAAGAGAAGGAAGTTGAGTCTTCCACAAAGAGTTGGTAGGTACATTGCATTAGGAGCTGGGAATCGAATTCTTGACACTCCACTTACTCACCTTAAGGGCCGTGTGTCTTATTCGTTGTATAAATACTTGTAACACACATTATACCATGTATGAAGAATCGCAATTGCTTTTCTATCTTTTGCTCAAGTTTGTTACTTGGTTATGAGTTTTTCTACCTCCGTCCCTAAATATAAGACCCTCTTGAAAAAAATTAATTGTCCCTTTTTATAAGACCCCTTTCAAATTTTCAAGGGGCATTAATTATTTTTTTTACAAACATACCCCCAATTATAGTGCATATTTTTCTACAATTTGTAATAAATATTTAAAAAAACATCAACTCATTCTCTTTTTTCGGCTATGTTTGGATTGATGAAATGAAATGGAATGGAATGGCAAGGGATGGAATAGATTAATGTTTCATTGCTTGGATTATAAAACTAACAATGGAATAAGATGGAATGGATTCCATCCCATACCACCAGTTCACCCTCAATTTTGTTCACCCAATTTGGGAGGTAAAGGATGGAATGTAAATTTTTTGTTGCTCCATCATAAATTATCCAAACAATGGAATGGTATATTTATTTCATTCCATTCCATTCCGCTCCATTTTATTTCGCTCCACTCCATTCCATTATATTCCATCAATCCGATTTAATACCAAAAAAGAAATTCTTAATCTCCATAATTTTCTCAAAAGGTTCCATATTTAGGTAGGGGTAGTAGTTAGAACATTACCCGATGACAATGAAGACAAAGAGGACAAGATCTGTTCACCACCTTGAGGCCACTAGATCAAGACATTTCACCCATGTGGCTTTGAGTCACAATAAACGTCACAGCCTCGCTACTGGAAATTAATCATAGGAAATTGTAAAAGAAAAACCAAAGGAACAAACTAGCAGTGATATGTTCGAGAGGAATGAAGTAGTGAGAATTAATATTGATGCCACTATAAATCTACAATCCACAACAATGGAATACAAATTGAATTTGTATTTTTCCTTGGCTTGCCTAATAGACAAAGGAATTCTGATTTTAAGCATGACCAAGTAATTACGGTTTCTTATAATAAGATCTAAAGGTAGGGAGCACTTGGTTTTATATGGGAAGTTATATCTTCCTCAAAGCATAGAAGCACCGATCAAAAATGTTGATGAGACAATAAATTAATGTAAAGGTTTTAACCTAACTCAACTAGTATGGCATAATTTTGTTACCTGAAAAGTTTGAAGTTGGATATGAATTCACTATACAGTACCGAGAAGCATAGCGTCGTTGAAGGCTGATCAAAAATATTGAAAGTGAGGTTAGGCCCTTCTTCACTGAAGGTGTGTGTGAGTTTCACAAACAAAGCTTGGCTAAATTATTGATTGCAAATGACGCGTCGTGCATAACTTTAACTTCTCACAAACTAAAGTGGAAGGAGCCACGAAGAAACACACAAGTATATACATTAGATTAGTGATTACTTTTTGACTTCACTGTTCTTTGTTTGTATTTTACTAGTTTTTATACCCGTGCGACACGGATTCTTCTTTTTTTTAAACTTTTCTTTTTGCCACTTTATGGCTTACTCGTGCGTCCTACGAAATGATTAAAATACTCTTTCGTGGCTTAAGCCACAAATATTATAATTGTAGGGTGTTTTTTGGGGGGGGTGTCCGTAACACGAGGTACGGAAAGGGGTATTTTGATCATTTCGTAGGGCGCGCCTCAGAAATTATAGGATGGCAAAAATAATAATCTTTCTTTATGAGATATTTTCTAATTTTATAAACTAAACAAATGTAGTAAAACAGACTTATAGAAGTGGGCAAGGGTAAAGAAACATATGGCCCATTTTATGAATTTTTCTCTCCCCCTCCACACCTCTTTTTAACCCCCCAAAATACTGATTTGCCTTTGAATAAAAATTTCGGAACACGTTTTCTGAAATATTTTTAGTTCAAATTCGGCAAATTTTTTAGAAAATACGTTCCGAAGTTCGTATTCAAAAAATAAAATCCGAAAAACGCGTTCCGAAATTTAAAATCAAGGGAAAAAAAAGAAATTCAAGAGGGGAAAAGAATGTGGGGGAAGGGGAGTATATATTTTGGTATGAAAATATATGATAGGTGATGAATAGAACTTTTAGAAAATATTTTTTCAATAAATATTTTAAAACGGTATTAAATTCTCTAAAGTATTTGCAAAACACATATTTATCTTTGTACCAAAAAAACACAAAATTATCTTTATTGCTTGATTTTGCTTTTGTAAAAAAACATATTGAAATACCTAACTGAACACACCTATAAAATGGACAGCCGCTCCTAGTAATAGACTAACAGTCCCAATGAAGGTAACCAATAAGAATTTGACAGCAGCAAATCTAATATATCTATAAATTTTCATATCTTGGAAAACCAAATAATAAAAATCTGAAATGCAAAAAATGTTATGGACCAACATAGTTTACATGACGTGGCGCTATTGACACTAATCTACAATAGCAATTTTCATGTTCTTTTTTGTAAAGAGTATAGACTAGTGTTTAAGCTGACATTGACTTAAGCAACTAAACACTCCATCTCATGTCAGTCGTCACACATTATTAGGCTCTTTACTATGCTAAATAAGTTAGCTTATAACTTATGTTGTGTTTGGTTTGGCTTTTGAAAGCCTCAAATGCGAGTTTACTTACCCTTAACGCGATTCCGTCAAATTTTGGGATGTTTGGTAAAAGGCAAAAGCAATTTTCTGCGACGCAATTCTATTCCCAAATGTGAGTTTTTAGCTTATACGTTAAAAGTTATGTTTGGTAACAGTTTTTTTAAAAAAATTTATAGTTTATTTTACTAGCTTATAGTTTATTTCTTAAACGCTATTTCAAGTAGCTTATAGTTTATAACTTATTATTTTTTCTTCTAATTTTACCTCTATCATTTTACTTGAAAAAAATTAAATATTACAATTAAACATATATTTTTTATGTCATTTCATATTTATAAGTTAGTCCAACTGCTAATTTTACCAAACACTACAAATTCAATCAGCTAGTTTATTCGCTATAAGCTAAAAGCTAGCTAATAAGTTATTCGCTCTAAACTCATCCGTTATAAGCTAACTTATCAGTTATCCGCTATTTTTTACCGGACATAGCCTTAATCTTCCATGAGCTTATTTGACATGGATTAAAAAAAATTGAATCAGCTAAAGAACCACATATATTAAAAAATACCATTCTATATTCGCACACAATATATACAATTTAGATGTTAAATAAATTTTAGTACACAAAATAAATAAAAAGATAGCAAAAAGTAGCAATCATTTTTTTGGTAAGAAAAAAAAAAGTAACCAAATAATTGAGCCCTTAAAAGTAACCAAATAATTTGAAAACAAATAAACAATCCTTAATCTTAAAAAAAGAACTAATAAAACTCTAAATTGTTTTTTTTTTACGGGATAAAACTCTAAATTGTTGAGGATGAGAAAACGCATTATTATGCATAGTACTTTTTTTTGACAAATATTATGCATAGTACTTAGTACACATAACCGGTTAAAAACTCCACACCATGTGTGAAAGACCAAAAAAAAAAGAAGAAATTTGATGTAGTTTTGGTAGAATCGCAACAAAAAATGCAACTTAGAGCCTTCGTATTCAAAATGCCCCTTTTAAAAAGATTATTGCAGAAAGAGATGTGATTAGCCAAAAACATTCGATCAAAAATGACATCAATTTATTTTGGACCAAAGCACGGTGATTTTGTTGGGATAAGTGTGAGATGGGTTAAGTTTTATATTGTTTAAAAAAGTGGATGTTGAATATTTTATAAGTGATAAGGCCTATAAATCTAATGTCTTAAGATTTTGAGTAAAATTGTGGTGTCCAACTCACTTATATCATTATTCTAAACTCAATGTGGATGATTCAAGCTTCTTTAAATGTAAATACCTCTAAGTGGAATATCCTCCGAATCCACCTATCAGGCACATTAATCCTTAAAAAAAAGTATTTAACAACCCACAACACCCTTCCAATACCTCCTCTCACACGCAAAAAGAGGTCGCCTCCAATTTCACCCTCTCCTCCTACACCCCCATCCCATACGACACATCTCACCCACAGACACCCCTTGCTTAGAAAGAAGTCCTACTAGTGAGAGAGAGAGAGAGAGAGAGAGATCACTGCACAAATCAATACAATTGAGAGTTATTCTTCTCTTATTTGTTTTAACTTGGCATTCGGGGTTATCTATGTAGCATGTGCCTCTAATCTACTATGGTTGACAATTCCTCGATCAACAATAAAGTTGAGAGTCGTATTCCCAAAAACACTCTGCTTCCAAAGCAAGAGCAAAAGGTTTCTTTTGGTGATTCTCATTCAATCCAAATCACCTACTTTCGAATCAATGGGCCAAACTACTTTTGGTGATCTCAATATTTCCATATGTATATCTGAGGTAGAGGCAAAATAAGATAGCTACCAGTGATCGAACTAAACCAGATTTGAGTGACCTGCAACATGATGTTGGATGCATGGGATGCTGAAAATTCCACGGTGATGCCATGGTTAGTAAACTCCATGGACAAAGAAATCAGCAGCAACTATATGTGTTATGTTACAACAAAAGAACTATGGGAAAGTTTGGAAGAGATGTATTTTGATCTGAGAAATAAGTCTCAAATTTATGAACTCACCTTAAAGGTTAAAGAAATTCAGCATGGGAGTGATAATGCCACGAAATACTTCCATTTCTTGAAGCGGGTTTTGCAGGATCTTGATCTCTTTAGTACTTACAAGTGGAAGTTATTCGAGGATCGATGCCAAACACCATCAGCAAATGGTGGAAGAAGGATGAATTTTTTCAGTTTCTTGTTGGCCTCAATGAGGATCTGGATGAAGTCCGCGGAAGAATTATTGGAAGAACAATCTTACATTCACCAGACGAAGTTTTTGCCGATGTTAAAATGGAGGAAAGCCACAAGAGCGTGATAATGAGAAAGGCAAAAGCTTGTCCAAATCCTCCTAAGACCAATGATTTGATTGTGGATGTTGATGCTTTAAGGAGTTCAAATTAGAGGAACTCGTCTAACAACTGGTGTAACCAGTGCAACAAACCGCGCCACACTCGAGAAATTTGCTGAAAACTCCATGAAAACCAACACATATGAAAAATAAAAAGGAAGGTTCTATAGTACCCCTAATCTATCCCTACAACGCATGAGGTAGAAAAAAAAACCACGCTGAACAAGGATGAAGTTGAAGAACTCATAAGGTTATTAATTAAAATCTAGTTCATTATTTGGTATTCCTAACGTTTCTCTGGCACAAACATGTAATTTTAGTATCCCTACCTCTCTAAATTGTACCTCAAACATGTGTGCATCATAGATCATAGATTCATCTTTTCTTTCTTATTTAAAACTTAATCACCTTGTCCTAGAAATAAAAAGGTAAGAATTGCATATGGAAGTTTTTCATCAATTTCAAGAGAGGGAAAAATTACATTTATCTAATCACATTGACTTAAAAATTATGCTACGTGTACCAAAACTTTCATCCAATCTCCTCTCTGTTGGTAAAATGTGCAAAGACTCCAATTGAAATGTGAAGTTATTTAAGACGCGTTGTATTTTTTAGGACGGGGCTTCGAGAAAGATGATTAGCAATGCTAAATTGATAGATGGAGTCTATTACTTTGAGGATATATACTTTCAATAATAAGGTCGCTTATGGCATTTGTGGTATTAGTTCTACCTTAGTGGAGGATCAAATAATGCTTTGGTTAGACTATAGAGCACCCGATATCTTAAGCATTTAATTTGCTTTCAAACTTGTTCAAAAATGCTAATTGTTCTTCTTTTGAATGTGAAAGTTGTGTTCTTTCTAAAAGTAATAAAATATCTTATTTCTCTCGACCTTACCATGCATCTAAACCTTTTAATTTAATCCATAGTGACGTATATAATCCATCTAAAATTACAAATCAATTTGAAACATTGTGATTTTCACTTTTATTGAAGATCACATGCGGTTACATTGAGTTTATCTTACGAAAGATAAATCTAATTTTGATACTTCTAATGTCAAATGAATATGAATTTCAACTTCATCATTTGACAACATTATTGGTGAGGATCTCTAATTACTCCTCTTTGCCACAACTTCACCCTAGCTGGTATCCTTCCTCGAAACAATCTCCAATCAAAAACACTTTTAGTTTTGACGGCAAAAATGACGCCCAAATCCATTTAACAGGCTGAAAGTTGTTGTGAAAAACAACTTCGTTATACATGCTTAACAACCAGGGTCGGCCATGAGCTATGGACAGTGAATGCGATGGCCTTAGACCCATTATTTTGGGGGGCCCATATATTTTTATTATACCTAGCTATTGTTATAAAATAAAAGTCAATTTATGCTGTATGTTTTTGTTTTTTGTTTTTAAATCTTTATGTTGTCAAAAAAGAAAATTATGTTGTATTATCAGAAAAAAAAAATAGAAATCTTTATGTTGTATGTTTTTTTAAAAAAATCTTTATAGGTTGTACCTTTGGTTTCACCGTAATAGAAAATAGGAGACATAAAATGCATAACACAGTATCGCGAACGCTAACTTTCAAGATCATGAAATTCATTACCATTATCTTGGGCATAAAATTCAAAATGAAATCATTTTTCGTTTGTCATAAAATGTTAGAAGCTCAATCATTGGGATCATTAAAGAGGTAAAACTCATCAGATGTTGATGTAGATGATTTTTTCTCTAAATTACGAGTGTTACAATTTATTTTGCCAACTGAAACAATATTTGTCATTGATATTTTTAAATTTGTCAAAGATATACAAATTGTTATCCAAATGTATCAATTGTTTATAGAGTTTTACTGACAATGCTTGTAACCGTAGCATTTGCTGAAAGAAATTTTTCATAATTGAAGTTGATTAAAACCCACTTGAGATCCTCAATGTCACAAGAGAGATTGAACAGTTTGACAGCTTTGTCAATTGAGAAGAAAATGTAGGAAAATATTGATGTTGATGTGATTATAAATGATTTTTCAATTCAAAATGCTTGAAGAAATCACTTCTTATAACTTTTCGAGTAAATTTTTTTTTTTAATATTTTATAAAACTATTATTATTTATTAATTCATATTATGTTAAATGAAATATTTTTTTTTTATGTTTAGCCTAAGGTCTATGAAATATCAGGAGCTGGACTGTTAACAACATTGTCTACAAGACTTCATCGCTAAACCACGTTGTTTGTCCGATATCCTACACAATTAATTGTTATCATATACCTTCGGTGAAACTTATGCTAACAACAACGGTAATTTTTTTACAATCTCCATTGTTGAGAAGTCTCATATTGAGTATGAGATAGGCTGAATAAATGTTTGTAAGCAATTGACAATCCTCACTTTACAAACCGGTTTAAAGATGAGTTAGGTTTATAGTTATTTGTAATAATTTCTAACATCCTTAACATCCGTATCAACCCGGTTCATATTTGAAACTGGCTGCAATTTGATCTATATTTACCCATATCTGTATTTTATTAAATTGTACCAAATGGAGTTATAATATTATCGATTCTATTAGACACCTCTACGTCCACTTAATTACTCAACAAAACTACAATTCAAATTTTTTTAATCCTACTAAACCATGGCCTTCTCATTTTACAAACAAACAATATCCCAACTAACCCAATTAATCTTTTTACTATTATCCCTTCCCCACAAGAACCTTCTTTGACTATTAAAGGGACTATCGCAAATATAAAAAATAACTCATTTTAACTTCATATTTTAACTTTATATCTCAATCTTGAAAGTTAAAATGAAAAATTCAAGTTCACGAATAAATAAAATTATTGAAGCTACTATGAACGCATTTCAAATCAACATATCACACAATAAATTCATTTTAATTAACTTCAAAGCAAGAACAAGACTGAAACAATGAAGAACAATAATACAATACTATCATGGTTAAATGGGTCTTCATCTTCATTTCTGGATGGAAAATCAAGAACAAGCATTTATTTAAGAGAGGAGTATTGGACTATGTGCAATTTTTTCAGTGTTTATTATGTACTATTATTTTTCAGCCACCCTTAATATATTCTCCATCTCAAAATATAGGGAAAAATTTGTTAAAAAAAGTTGATGTACATTTGATTAAAAATTTAGACCAAATACATTAATTTTATTTGACTAATTTTTCTTTATATTTTAGAAAAAATAGAATAGTTTTCTCGTTGCATCCCTCTACAGTAAAATATCTAAATGTCACGAATTTATCTAGTTTTATGCCAAACAAAACATTGATGCACCACTAGAGCCTGGCATTATGTATTTTAATTTGGTTAGTGCTTATGCTTATAATTAATTTACTATGCATCTCTGAAGAATATATGATAAATTATTAACTACACCAACAGACCAAAAATAAAAATAATTATTTATTAACTACAGCAGGAAAGAAATGATCAAATTAACACAGTTCCTGTTGTTTGTAGAGTGGAAAAGCATCATGAAACTAAAGGTGCAAATTTATATTATTGTTTATGCGAATGACAATTATTATACCAATGCAAAAACAACTTTATATAAATAAATAAGTTTTTATATATTAATATAAGTTTGTTAAGATAGTTTATAAAAATACAATTTTAATTAGTGAAAAATTATGAACAGACTTATAAAGTTTATTTTTTTCATAAATTATTTTTCATAAACTCAAAAATAAATCAACTCAAACAGACATTTATTATTACTCCATAGCTATTTAGAGATTTTGACACTTCATTATATTAAAAAAATACTATGCTAACATGCATGTGCCCTTGTTAAAGGATCCAAATAAAAAAGTTTTGTATTAAACAATATAAGAAATTTAATGTTAAAATGGTTTACAAAGTACTAAAAAAATAATCAAAATATTGAGTTCATGTTGTTAATGAGTTCTCTTTAGAATGGATCGTTTTAAAAAATTCAAGTTCAATTTTTATAAATATTAAAAATTTCAAAAAATTTATTCACTATATTATTATTAATAAAAAAACCATTTTTATGATCATTGAATAAGTAATGCATTTGATATATAATCAGTTATTCATGAAATTTAAAAGTGATCTTTTTGTTTATAATAACGAATAAAGAGAGTATAAAATACACATTTCTTTATTTATTAAAACGCAAAAAAAAATCTTATTTTTGTTAAATAGACCGGTGGCGAAAGTGCAGAAAAATAAAAAAAAATCATGAATATAAATCTCTTTTCAAACACATAAAATATCTTTAAAAATATCAACCGAGTCTCACAAAAACAACAGAAAAATTAAATTTATACTCTAAAATTTAGCCGTTTCAAAAAAAAATATTGTTTTTTCAAAAATGTAAACCTAAGTTCAATTATGTTTGATCTAAAACTAAGCAAATAAAATACCATGCAAGAATCGGGTCAAATACAACCCGGTTCGACCCATATAAGAAAAACATTTATTTTATTTTTTACATTAAAAGTTTATCACACCAACCAAAAACATCGATACCACTACTCTCTTCAGTGTGTGGCATCTTGAAGCTCGTTCGTTGTCTTCAATGGCTTCACTTATTAACATGGTTTCAGTTTCACCAAAAATATTAACACCCATAAAAACAACAAGAATCTCTTCACTTCAAACACGACCAAATTTGACACCGTTTTCTGTCTCTTATACTAGTAAGTTGACTTAAAAAAAAGCACTTTTTGGTTACTCAAAGAGTGAGCTTTTGTGTGCACATAACACCCTTTTGAGAGTACTTTTCATTTATTATATCAAATGTGCTAACCAAACATATGAATCTGCATAGTTTCTTAGCTACCAACAT